>JAGTJN010000001.1:1356102-2712205 GCA_020747045.1 Phaeosphaeria sp. MPI-PUGE-AT-0046c | reverse complement strand
AACCCTAACCCTAACCCTAACCCTAACCCTAACCCTAACCCTAACCCTAACCCTAACCCTAACCCTAACCCTAACCCTAACCCTAACCCTAACCCTAACCCTAACCCTAACCCTAACCCTAACCCTAACCCTAAGTATACGTTCCTTTTTAGCTATATTATATAGCGGGCAGAATCTACATTCTTATACTTACTGGAAAGAAACCCTTTACTAGTTTAGTTAGATTAGACCCTAATTCTAATAACCTTACTCTATCTGCGAAAACTAACGCTGATATACTACTAATACCAACTCTCTAATTATTAGTCCCTTAGTAGGAACCTTAATAATAATATATATAACTTAAAAGAGTTACATAAAGTATATATAAAAGTATAAAGGATATACTATTATAGGTAGAAATATAAAGTAGACTATATATAATAGTTAAGAATAGTTAACTAGTGCAACTAACGCTACTATATAGTAACTTAACAGCGAAAATATACACGTAGGGCGACTTTAGCGAAACAGCAGGTTGCGCTACTAGCGAGCAGGTTGCAGCGACTTAGCTTACAACTCAAAAATTGTATTTTCCTGACGCTGTCCCGATGCTCCTAACTCTATCTGCGAAAACCAACGCTGATATACTACCAACACCGGCTCTCTCATCGTTAGCTACTTATTAGGAACCTCAACATTCGCAGGGAGGTAGGGTAGCGCCTCATTCCTAGTTGGAATAGACGAGTTTGCAGGGAGGTTGGAAACTTCCTGAGTCGTGTCCACGAAGGATTGAATAAAGGCCCGAATAATCTGGTTGCACGTACTTCACTAACCCCAATCAAGAAGATAAATCTTAGCACGGCCTTTGATAGGGGCCTTTAAATCAGCTGCCGGGTTTATTACATTATAAATAGCAAAGCGGGACCAGCCCCGAAGTCTGTTTATTATCGCCGTTAGCCATCAGCCCCAAAACTTGATTAGACTTTCATGAACTTGTCAAACTTTTGCTGGCAGACCCAAATTTCGGAAATCCAAACATGGCTCCCGCCTGGCTCGAAAAATTCATCGTACGTGAAGACGCTACTCCAGACCCGCGACGAAGCTCGGACCGACCTACTCTGGAGATACAATACACCGCCGTGGGTGATCACCGTCGCGTTGCAAGTGTCGAGAACGATGTAACACCGCGTTACGAAGTCGAACGAAAGGCTATATTGGGAGCCTGGGGAAGCAAGTGCTACATTACAACTCCCCGAAACGAGGGAAAAGAAGTGGCTGTCATCGACTTCCATGGCCTGCCCCATCCTTTCATCGAGATTCAATTTCCGCAACGCCATCACCAAATCGACATCAGTCTGAGCAAGCGAAAATTTGAAGCTAGTGGCGGGCTAGGTCAACTACATTGGAAACCCACCGGTATGAAGGCGTACGGCCATGCGTCGTGGGAGCTACGGGACAAGACGAGCATGGTGATGGTGGTGCAGATCGACGATAAGCAAGTGAATGCAGTAATCAGTCTTTGGAGGAATGACCTTGATTCTGAATTAGTTGAAGAGCTCGTAGTGGTCGGAATTGCCCAAATTGAGGAGTACAAGCGGATGTTGAGAAATTCTAAAATGTCTCTAGTTGGTGTGGGAGCTTCTGCTGGTCCCTCGGGGGCGCTTGCCACTACTCCCTAAGGTTTCATTGTAGGAACTCTAGTGTGTTAAAATACTGCTCTAAGCTACTAGTACTGTACTTTCCGCATTTCTTACTTAGAGACGGACGCAGAGGTCTTTAAATATCGAAGTAGAAGGAGGTATCTATTCTCAAGTAGCTAAACTCGACGTAGCGCAATACTCTCTCTACCTACTCTAACTTTGGTCAATGAAACTACCTGCGTTGTACAGTATGATTCATGCGAACAAATCAGGCATTACTACTACCTTAGGGCTACACAATTTAGAGGCACAGTTCTTAGCTACAGTGTGCAGCGTAGCTGATATGAATCTCCAAACGCTGCATGCTAAAGTATACTAGCAGAGCATAGCGTGTCTTCCGCATTTTGACGATATTAGCCCCAAATTGGAGAAACTGCCGGGACGCACACTCCTTACCTGGATTTGCCCCTTTGAGGCTGGGATCTTGAGCTCTGCTATCTTGACTGTTTCTCTGATCTACCGAGCTCCTCGCCGACGTCTGTTGTCGCCGAAGAGCAGAGGGTTCATGTGGCGTTGTAAGTCGCCATTTTTGACAGAATGAGCAACGGTTTAATCAACGATCTGCTTGCCAGCGGTGAAGTCTGGTGGCCTGGGAGAAAAAAATGTGCAGACCGGGCGCATGTCGCGCTTGTTTATAGCTGAGTACGTTACAGGCCATGTGAGCGATGACTCCAGAGTGATGCTCGTGTTGATGTCGCGTGGTGATCCAACAAGCCAAACAATGCGATCGCGTAGAGCTTGAATTTCCAGTACGAAGGTGTCGAGGATGGGAAGCGCTAAGATTATATCAATAATGCGGCGAGAGAAGCTATGATCGAAACTGCAATAAGCAGGAAAGCATCATTACCTCGTATTAGTCAAAGATTTCGATTGTCTTAGCCGATGCAAAGAGAATCGAAGGCTCAGCTGAGCTTAAGCATGCCGCCACACATGGTCTGACCTTAACTTTTGGTTATCGCAGCTTCTAGCAGACATGGAAACATGATCCCAAATTTGCCAAAATCAAGTGGTCAAGACAACGCATTGGTTCGCGCAGGACTGCGCAATGATTCGCAGGAGATATGTGGTACGCGAGACGCAATAATCTCGATGGGAGGTGGAAGCTAGAGGACAAAGGATGAGACTCGAGAAATTAGAAATGTTGAACAAAGATGTCCGAAAACGGTACAATCAGGATAGGCATGTCTTCTTGCCACTATACTTTTCATTGAAGGTACAGCATATGATACTATGCTTTGCAAGTATGTCGTACTGAGAAACAAATTCAGGTATCATTATCAGCTATTCACTGGTGACATGATCACAGCACTGTCGCTGTAATATTTGGTATCCCGCTCAGCTTGCTTTACACCAATTTATGAGCAGCCGGGCTATGGGCCTAGTAAAAGTTCCTCTTGCAACTTCGCGCTTAGCATGCCCGTTCTATACGACGTCCAACGTACTTTGATGTACAAACCATTCAACACAACACTTTTCTACTCTGCGTTTTCCAGGAGCTCGCTCGAGCGACAAGCAATTTGACGTTATGAGATCACCACCACTCACTCCATCTGCAAGTTGTTTGAGCAGTAACCCAGAGCTGCTACATAGAGCAGGCTGTGTTCCCGTTGGGCAGACTTGCAAAGGTAGTTGCATGCTTGAGTCATGCAATTTGTTTTGTCTTCAGCTCTAAGTTAACCTTTGATTGGTACTGCCAAGATCAAGATGTCGATTGCCTCGGCTGGTAATTTCGAAGCATGATACACAACACTGGCAACCCAAGGGCTATTTTACATGGGACAGCTTTCGAACTTCCAGATATTGTACACATGAACCAGCTCTTTCCCTTGCATTGGGCGCCTCAAGTGAAACGCTCGACTGGATATTTCGTTCCACGTACCGCGAGGGTCAAGCATCCACCAAGCTCGACTTGGACGGTGGGGGTTTTATCATGAAGCTCCTTTCACTCATCGAACTCTCAGTTCGCGTACAACAGTGCGCAACCTCTGTGATTGAATTGGGGAACGACTAAGCAGCAATGATAGACTGCAACGGGGTGGAGCCAAATCATTTGCAGGGGCTGCTCAAACCTCTTCGAGCTGCATTCAAGCAGGGTAAAGACTCGTAAGTAAAAAGCGTACTTCTGGGCTTCTCGACCCTTCTTTCTATTCCAGATATAAACTCATCGCATCCCACGAATGTTATGGATCTGGTCGAGTTTGCGGTGTAATCACAAGAAGTGTCGGCCTGATCCCCGAACGTGCGAATTCTGGCCATCTACAAGCGTTTGCTTATTCGGAAGGAACCACCTTTTTCTAGAGAAGAAAGATATTTGAACCTAGCTAATTTTACATTGGAGCTTGTAGCGAAAGGAGAAGGGTCAGATCTGGGTCTATGTACAGCCCGTTGTTGGGCTGTTTTCAGTAGTGTTCGGCGGTATATCCACTGCAATCTCAACAGGTTGCATGTAGATGTCGGCATTACGAAAGGCTTCCATAGATCTTCTGTCATAATTGTGCTGCAGCGTATGCCACGAGGTATATGAGTTCATTCCTATGATGGACTCCTGCCTCGGTGAATGCCGTTGAACAAGCCCCTACTTCCTAACTCTTGTTTAAAAACAGGGCTAGTGCATTCGTCCCTCCCTCCTTGTATGGCTCAATCACCTCAATCCACGTTGCATGTACGACATCTTTGATGTCATCCTACTCCATCAGCTAGGGAAAAGCATACAGTGAGCAAGCATTGTTCTGTGTGGTTGAATCCTGGAATGTTTCCACTTTTTCCTCCTTTACCTGTAGCAGACATATTGACTACCGAAGTCTGCTCTTCAGACTATATCGTAGCTGTGCAGGTAACGCAAGCAGTTCGGTTCAGCATGCTAGTTGTATGGGTGGGAGAGCCGCACTGTTGGCTTGCCGAGTTCATTTGGTGTGCACCAATATCACTGCCACAGGTGGGTGTTCTCCTACTTGCACGACTCTTTCCTGGCTTTCTATATCGCCACTTATACACGTTCTACCTCTTATTCTATCTTGAAAATCCGTCGCGTATCTGGACGAATGTCATGTATCTGTCTCTCGCCCACCTCCGTGTGCGCTTCCCGAACATGGCCATAGGTAGACTCAGTCCCATAACCAGCAGCCCCAGCACCCCGAGCACGATGAAACAGTTCTCCATGCCGGAGTCAATCCAGAAGCTTGCGATAAAGGTGAACGCCATCGCAAGCGTGTTGTTTATGACTGCGACGCCAACCATGCCTTCGAGAACCATATCACTAGGAGGATTAGCAGCAGCCTCGATACTATAGTGAAAGTGGACCTACGGGAAAGAGTCTGCGAGGTAGGACAGACTCAAGTCACCAGCGCAGCCATAGCCGAAACCGATGAAGCCCAATCCAACGTATGGTGCAGGCCAATCCCACCCTCGTGCCGTACCGATGCCAAACAGCCAGAGCCCGGTAGGGAAAACCAGAGTGCAGAGTGCCATTAGATACAGCCGGTATTCAGCCTCCATGACACCTTTATTACGCTTGATCATCCACTGCATGAATGCATCGCTTCCGTATCCGCCATACGCGCAACCGATGAGACTCCCAATCAGCGTAGGTATGTTCATATTGCCCACGGCGGCAGATCCATAATTCCACGGTTCGCCCGACCAGGTGTCCTCTTGCAGCGTGAGATAGAATGTCAAGCAAGACTGCTGAAAGCCCCATTGCAGTCCGGCATACCACACAGCAGGGAAAGTGAAAACGCGCAGGGTGTGCCACAGACGATTGAGATATTGCTTGAAACCTGTTCCACGCAGGTTTGGTGCCGGGGTGATTACGCGGATGCGCTCCCAATACGTCTTCTTATGGTCGATGGAAGAGTGCGCTGTGTCTGGGGTGGACTCACGAGGTGTCTTCTCGGCGTCGGTCCCATTCAGGGGACCTTTGCCAATGGGCTGTTCTGCATCGAGGACAACATGGTCATTGTTGTCGCTTAGGTACCGATCGCGTGAAAACTCTGTTTCTTCCAGGCCAAAGTAGAAGACGACAAGGCTGGCCCCGCAAATGATGGCACCAACGTAGCCAATCCAACGCCAACCAAGTCCCTCTGCTACATAGGCACCGATCAGTGGCCCAAGATACGTGCCAATGGCCGTCGCAAATGTGTACATGCCGAGCACACTACCAGTCTGATGTTCAAACCATATGTCAAGGAGCGATAGTTGCGCAGTAGCTTCGCCAACAGACTCGGCAGCTCCTACAAACAATTGGCTCCACACCACGCCGGAAACGCTGTCTATGCGCGCATACCATATGAGGCCGCCGATGTTGAGCACGAGCGAGGCAAGATAACCCAATCTCCGGCCGTACAGATGTACGAGCGGAGAGCTCAAGAGTGCCCAGTAACCGATGCCGATGAACAGGACGCCAGCACCCGTGTTGAAGACATCGTAGCTAATACCGTACTCTTCATTCACCCCGTCGGAGCCCGAGCCCGCATTATTCGAGGTTGCTGCGGTGAAGCCAACCATGTACAGGACGAGGAGCGAGTGCCAGATTTTGCGCCAGAGGGACCAGCGCAGTGGGTCGTTTGGTGAGTTCGTGGGTTGGGGAACCAGGAGAATACTGCCTGATTTCTGCAGCGTCGAGTCTCCTGGCAAGGTGTGGCCGCTCTCGTCGTACAATCGTCGCGTGCCGGGAATGATTTCTTCTTCGACGTGCGCATTGCTGCGGCGGCGCAGCCTGTTGGCGGACATGATGAATTACAGCGGGTGCCCGTCTGACGCTGCCAGCGCCGTTGTTATTAGCAGGGCAGCATGTCGCATTGGGCAATTGAATTAGAGAGTACAGTCGAGCAGGGAACGACGAAGACTTTGTCGCTATCGTCTTATCTTCAGAAATGACGCCGCGGCGGAAAGCCGGGCACACTAACAAAGGTTTACTAACTTATTTAGTGCTGATGCTTAGAATGCTGTGCGGCGGGGCACGACCCCAGCTTCGGACGGCATGAGGTGCACGGGCATAGTGATCCTAAACCCCGAAACCCAAAGACCAGAACTTTGGTGACTGGAGAGACAATCCTATGAGGCCTAAAAACAGAGAGTATGGTTCGGACAACAATCGCCTGCGCTCCGTGCCGGTAAGAAGATACGTCAATTGATGGCGCTTGTTGATTTGCGATAGCAAGTCGAGAATCAAATGCAAGCACAATGGTAGACCGCCTTGTGGACGATGTCTACGAAAAGGCCCACCTCACTCAGAAGAATGTGTTCTTTCCAGTCCAACCCTAGCAAGGGATCATTCCAAACAGTAAGGAAAATGATAGCGCGATTTCGTAACATCGTGCTCCGGTGCTGATTTGTATGTAAGACCCAAACGCCTGCGACCAAATAGCCGTTTAATTGACTCGTGCGCCTCGAACTTCCATGATTTCCCCTCCAGCCCGAATACAAACCCTCAAGTCGAGAATGGGCAAGGGGCTCATAACGATGGCTTTGAATTCTTGTCAAACATGGGGCAACACGACGTCTACAAGGCATGCTCTGTCTTCAATCAAAAGTTTCCTGAGCTACGATTTCTGCATCTTCCGACTGCATCATCCACTTACTTTCTGCTTGACGGCGCACAACACGATGACGAGAAAGATTCTATAGCAACAGAGCTGCTTCTGGCTTCCATAATAGCGCTGTGTGCTCCAATGATAGAAAGCAGTGTCCTGCTGCCCCCAACAGATGTTATCATGGGAAACGTACGGCATCAAACATTTAATCTCAGGTCACCCGGTCCCAAAACTGTACAAACATTGCTAGTGCTATCAATATTTGAGTGGGGTATGGGAAACTGGCGCGAGGCTTGGGTAATAAGTGGTATGGCAATTAGGACGATGCAGACCCTACTAAGACCCGAGTCATCCACAGCACCTCACAGTTTAGATCGGCAGATCTTGAATCGGACGGTGTGGAGCTGCTTCGTGATGGACCGCCTGGTCATATCTGGGGTGCCGCAGCCGCCTACGCTCGCATATGACAAACTTCACATTTGTTGGCCATCTTCAGAGGAAGATTTCATTTTCGGCACACCGGCCAATAAATTTTACCTAGCTGGGGCAGGCGATGGTCTCCTCGATCATATGTCTGGAGACATGGCGCACTACTTCGATACGCTCGTCCGAGGATTCGATATCTGGGCACGCATACTGGGTTGGATTACCGGTGGTGGGCGGCGCCGGCCGGGAATGAATCTGCCTGCGAATCACCCGTGGGTTGCCACATCGCCTTGGAAGCTGCTCTATGAAGAGCTCCGAACATGGCGGGCTCATCAGGAACAGAGATCATGGTACCCTGGTGCCTCTGTGAACAATCATGCTGCGTTAGGACGGGCCGAACCTTTTGGATATCTTAACCTTATCTATTATGTTAGGTAATTATCTCAGTAAGGCATTTGAAAGAGTGGGACTTTACTGATTCTTCACAGCTTGCTTTTCCTTGACCGCGAATATCTGCCATTCCTACCAATACTTTGCCACGAACCATGTGGACCCATCGATCCGCCCCTTCTGACTTCAGAACCACCGAGTGGATGGTGGGTGGAGAGAACGCAAGAACTCTTCAAATCTTCAGCCATGATCTCTGGCATCATGAGTGATCTTGACCACGCAGGCGTTTTCCTGCTGACACCCTTCCCGGGTTTCTGCTTGTTTTCAGCCGCCACTACCAACATGTACGCCTCAGCGTTTCCTTGGATGAACTCTACGCGTGATACGGTTGAATTTACGATAATTGAAAGCGACACTAGGCTTCTAGGCGAATTCAGAAGGATTTGGCGTATCGGAGAATGCTGGTGGTCAACAATGCAGCGTTGCAAGGCCTTGTATGCTGAGGCCAATTCTAATCCACATGCGCTTCGAGGTCGAACCCGATCTCACTATTGTTCTCTTGAATCTGAAATCCAGGATTGTTCAGGTCGAGGGCCCGCACACGAAGCAATGAGTCCTGTGGATCATGTAACACCAGGTCCTTGTTCAGGTGTGCCCATTCACAAGGATGAGCAGAATTGGGAGATGACAGGAGATACTGGAATGGAGCAAGAGGCGTTGTTGGATATAAGTTTAGATTGGAGCCAACTGTGGCCATTATGCGTTGGGCAGGATGATATCTTCCCTATAATTTAGCGTCAATGAGAGAGAATTACCAATTTTTGTGAATACTATAAGCAACACATGGAGGCCAAAACGATTTTTGTAATTTCAAGGCTATCGGTACGTATCCATGTTGTTGCGATACTAGGTACTCATTATCATCGTGACATGCCTTTGACTACCTCGTCGTACGCATTCTTCAGAACCGTAACGATAACTTCTAGCTCTGCATCTGACACAGTATAAGGAGGTGCGATCAATACATGATCTCCTTCAATACCATCTACTGTCCCTGCCCCAGGATACACAGCTACGCCCATTTCGAACGCCACAAGCTGCACCTTTACTCCAAAACCGATGCTTGAAGGGAAAGGGGTCTTGGTAATCTTATCTTCGACAAATTCCACGCACCAGAAGAGGCCACGTCCCCGGATCTCCCCTACGTACTCGCATGATTCGAACGCGTGCTGCAGAAGGCGATTTAACTTGACCCCTTGGGTTGCGCATCTGGTTACAAGCTGATCTCGCTTGACGATCTTTTGCACTGCCAACGCCGTAGCACACGAAGTCGGATGAGCTTGATATGTTTGACCATGATTGAAGGCTGATGACCCTGCCTTCAGGGCACGCACAACTTTTTGGTTGATCAACATGCCAGCAATAGGCGCATACCCGCCGCCAAGTCCCTTGCCTATTGTAACAATATCTGGCTGTACGTTCTCTTGTTCGAAAGCAAAGTACGTGCCCGTGCGACCCATACCGCACATGACCTCGTCCAAGTGTAGAAGTATGCCATATCTGTCACATAGGGCGCGGATAGAACTCCAATAGCCTCTTGGTGGTGCCATTGCACCGAGCGTTGCGCCACTGACAGTCTCTCCACTGTACTCTCATATCAGCTTCTATTGCTCCATATGGAGACGGTTCAGAAGACTCACATGAAAGAAATGATGTTCTGGGGCCCAAGACGCAGGAACTCCTGTTCAACCTCCGCGGAAAGCCGTGCGACGAAATCCTCTACCATCTCTGCATCTTTGGCTCCATGATATTCATCCGCTGCACTGACGAAAGAGACATTGGGAAGTAGAATCTCTTCGTACGGTATTTTTCGCCCTACGACAGAGGATACAGACATGGCACCGATAGTATTGCCGAGGTATGCTTGCCTCCTGGTAACGTAAAACCTTCGCTGCCTTTGGCCTTTCTCGTACCAATACTGCCGGGCACATTTCATTGCAGCGTCGTTCGCTTCACTTCCACTTCCAACGAAGAATGCTTTCGATAGACCATGTGCACAGGTACTGTAAGCACTCTTCTCCACAGTTCCGAGGATGAATTTTGCCAAGTCTTCTGCAGAATCAGTCGTATATGCACCAGTATGCACATAACTAACTTGTCTCATCTGTGCCATCGTAGCATGAACAACTTCGTCGCTGCCATGACCTATAATGGAAACAGCTGCGCCACCACAGGCATCTAGAATGGTCCTGTCATTTTCTAAGTAGAGCGAGCAACCGGAAGCGGACACGACTTTGTTGGGAGTTTGTTCTAGCGAACGGTGAAGCAACGATGGCTCTGAAGAACTAGAGGACATTGGGAATTGAGAATGTGGATTTGAGAACCGTTTTTCTGTATCATGTATTGTGACGCACCGAGAAGTCTCCTCTGGGAAGGGGATCTTGACGACATCTTATAGTTCGATAACCTAACACACTAGTAGACATGTCATTCTACATGATTCTGGATGCGAGACATCTTGTGTACTTCTTCGGGACGGGTTTCGCAACTCGGGTTCGATGATGCGAATTTTCGCCTCGGGTTTGGCGACTCGGGTCTGGCTGCTCGCGTTTCGCTTCTCAAGCACCCGGTTTACAGGGTACCATAAAGACCTGAACTCCTTCCTGAATGCCTTTTCACATGGTAACACTAGCTATTCTACCTTGATATGTTATATTCAATACCGTAATAAGGTAAGATAAGCTTGCCTTCAGCTAAGTTCTAGTACAAATACTTATACTAGCTCTATACAGATCCAGTTAGAAAGGTATTGATACCCGGAATTGCCTCCCAAATTCGTTGCCGAATCGACTTTTCATGGTGTCACATAACCATACACATGCGGCGGTGACTCTAGAAAATATACCGCAGGAAGATTGGTTTAGGACTAGTCCGGAATGTGGTGGTATACCATTGCCAGGTGAAGCAAGTCGCCGTAAGACCGGCACTTATGACTAATTAGCATACCAGCTATGAGAAAACTTCTGACTTTGTTGACACGCTTTAGTGATTCAGGAGCGAAGAAAGTCTCGGTACTCAGGGCGGCTATTTCGGTCCACATTTTACTCAATTAGGACAATACACCTTCAGCTCCCATGTAGGGGTATATCGCCTCTCAGTTATAGCCTGGAAAAGAGTTAAACGAAATCCAGACAGTTCAAAACAAACGTACTTTCGACCTGCAATGTCCGATAGTTTTGCCCACATCCCCTGTAGTTCCGCAAACTCCTTAACCATTATCAAGAGTTAGTGCAGTACTATTCGCCATAGTATGTCAATCAGAGCGCTGTAAATAACCAGACATCTTTTATCTAACCTTCTGGCTTATTGTAAGTTCTACAACTGATGTACATGTGATCGATGCCTCCATTTTAACAATGAACATAGTTGCTATGAGAGATAAACATCGAGGGCATGAAGCTTTGCACTTCCACTGCTTCGTTTCTTGTAACATGCTGTCCCATGAATTTTTGATGCCAAGGCGACTGATTTACATCCGTTTCCATTAATCCTCGAAAGTTCCATTACGAGATCGCGCTTCGCGCTGTTGCTTATTGGAGATACAGTATTACTGGTCTATCAAAATGAGATTCCAGGTCTATAAATATCAAATGGCAAGGTGAGATACGTACGTGTAGTAATGTCGAAGAGATGCTAGCTTTCAATAGAGTTCTATCTCCACTAAAAGCTAGCATGGTAAGAGCATAATACACTAAGTACAAGCGATGGAGATGTCGGAACCATGGTAGTAGGCATCGCTAGTAGGCCCACAGCATGCATGGATGGACCACAGTATGTACTACAGTCCAGTACCCGAGCCAACGGTGGAAGAAGAGGTATGTGCCATAGCTCCAATTAGTCACGTATAGTAGTACGCTATTTCTTGTAGAGAAAATCACCAACGCAACGAGGTTACCCATGGCCATTGTTCCAGCACGATTTCCAACGATACTGGTGGTTTGCTTCGTCAACGATGTGAAGCTCACCTGCGGTTACGTGATCGTGTATGGCGCAAGCAGGAGGATGATGTGGAGGAAACTAACGAAGGCGATGTACAGGCTTTTCCTTCGAGTGGGGAGTGCAATGCCCCGGCTACTTCTTCGCGGTGATGACGACCTAAAAGCACTGGCTCGATCATGATCGATCGAACATATGCCCAAGCAAGACTCCTTGTGAAACTTAGGACAAATCGTAGCATAGAAAATAGGACTGGAAGAAATATTTCGACAATGGCGACGACCAATCTGCTGAATATTAGTACCACTGTCGATCTCTCCAACCGCGAGCTGCTCAAAGAAACCATCACTCACGTCATTGTAGTATGACCCTTTTCGTTGATCTCAAAGTCGGACAGGTAATTGTAGTTCTGTTGCTACTGTACAGGGTCGACTAGACGGGTGCGGTCTAGGGCACTACTGCCTCCGACGGTAACTCCTAAAGGACTGGAGATATTATAAGGATTCAAAGCAGCCGGAACTTTAGT
The DNA here is from genome assembly GCA_020747045.1 of Phaeosphaeria sp. MPI-PUGE-AT-0046c. Lineage (NCBI taxonomy): Eukaryota > Fungi > Ascomycota > Dothideomycetes > Pleosporales > Phaeosphaeriaceae > Phaeosphaeria > Phaeosphaeria sp. MPI-PUGE-AT-0046c. The sequence goes on along the minus strand of JAGTJN010000001.1, from coordinate 2,699,654 downwards.
GGGTGAGGAACCCGTCACGTTGGATGCTCCGGGAGTACGCTCATCCTCGCGCGCAGCCCGCAATGCATCCTTGCAAGACATGACAGGTACGTATTGATAGTCACCTACAGTTCCAGTCCCAACATGAGAAAGCCAGAAATCGGTTATATTCGCATCTAATGGGCTGTCACTGAGGGGACAGTAGACATTGATGCATAGAGCCATGGTCTTGAGGAAAGTAATGTCCCTGACGAAACACTCTGGTGACGTGGCGACAGGTTTATGTATCGTCCCATGATTCGCGGTCGAAGATTTTGGTGTACAAGACAGTGTCTGTTTCCGGATCACGTTACGACAGGCGGAGGTGCATTGCGAATAGTAAAGAGCCTTGCCATATCCTATCATACCAATACCATCCCCTACAGCAATTGGAAGAAGAGCTGGAGTAAAATCAAGGTCAAAGCGATCCGCGAGACTTGAGACATCTTAGCGACTCAATGCTGATGTGGTGTCCGGCAGGTGCGTCTTTCGTGGACCGATTATCGGAGACTCGAGGATTAGAAAAGACAACTCGTCATAAGGGCAAAAGAATGACTAAAGTTCTGTAGATCAGACAGGAAGGCACATGGAAAATAGATCCTATGTGCAGGGCTCTTTATATTACAGTCCTGCAGATCCTTCCGCAATGAGCAGCAAACCAAGAGCCTCGATATGCAGTCGCACGCACACCATAGGCCAGACCACAATGATACTGGGGGCTGAGCCATACAACTCCTGGAGCCAGAGTATTCTCTCGCAATCACATTGACCTGGACAGCGCCACTCGATTTGAGTGTGGACTTATATCACGGAATATTACAGCAACTTTTGCAATGACAATAGCGATGTGTACCGGGCTAACCAATGGTATACGAGTAGTTTTGAGCACTTTCGATCATATTGAACATTTCAGATGTCTTGGAAATCTTGGGGCTCTTGGCCTGAGCAAGTATCAGGCTGAAACGAACCGCGTGCTGTTTAGTGGCATCCGTCGGCTGCATATGTGGCATACAGTACTTGCAGAACAGCTCCAGCGAAAGACAGAACATGAGTGAACCGCATGTATGATTTGCAATGTGAGCTGAAGAACGTTTTGCCTGTAATGTTCTATGTTTCGAATTAATGGGTACCAATATTCACGTGGAAAAGTCACTCGCGGGGCAGTTCGACAACTACTATTTGATGAGATACTATAATGTTTGTATATGTATACTAACAATGCTGCTTCTATTAGTCCTGGTGTATCTTAAATCCATATCGTTATCTGCATAATAAATAACGCAGTAAAACGCGGGGTTCTGTCTCTTGCTCGTACATCTAAAGCAACAGAGTAATGTTCAGATAATTGTGATTCGTTCCCAGGTTTCGCGCTCCGTTGCTTGTCGTTCGAGTGTGCTTTCGATGGAGACTTCGCCCTGTAGCACCCAAGCGTTTAACCAAGGTGGAGTCGTTGAAATCCTGTCGAGTTTGCAAGACAAGGTCTCTTCTTCTTCGTCCAGCCTATTTAGTTTTCTTTGTTGATGGCTGTGCACCACATTGTCTATGGGATGCAAGTACGCATTTTTCTTCTCTTCGGTCTGCATAGTCTTTACAATCTCGTTGTACTTCTTCTGGTTGTTATCCATCGCATCTCGAACATCTTTTTCTCGTCGATGAAGGTCGGTATGCAGCGGCGTGAAAGCATATGGAGCGCTTGCTCCTTGGACAAGCATTACAGTGTCACCAATATGAAGCCAGCTTGGTCCCATTCCCAGGAATCCTCGACGTGTGATGAAGATTTTGCGCCAGGAAAGTCTTGACTGGACCAGAGCAGTAAGACGAGCGTATCGTGCTGGATCTTGTAGCTTGAGTTTCGATAGCAGGGCTTTCTCCTGTGAATTTCTCCTGTTTTCTGTCGCACGGGCTCCTGACGCTGGGGCTTGAACTTTGTCCGATACTATTACGGAATGCCGCAACTGTGACTTGCTACTATCACTCGTACTGCCACCCTGTCCCACATTTTCAGGATCACTTCCACTTCCCGTGCTCGAGCTTTCTGCTAACTGCCGCAGAAAGCTCTTGTGTATTTCCATGTCAAATTGTAGCGGGTCGGCCCATTTAGGCCAGTTTTCATCAGGGTACGCCGCTTTCACCTTGGTAAAGAGCGACGAAATCTCATCGGCACGGGTACCCTCTTCCTTATCAGATATACCAAAAAATCTAGCAAATTGATCTGCCGATTTCTTCGGGTAGTCAAATCGGCGAGGTCGCTTGTGTAGTTGGTTTGTGCGCGAATGAGCTATCTCAGCGCATGCAGAATGTGATAGTTCATGAAGAATCCACATATTCTGGTCGCCGGAGACGTGAGGATATTGCTGTGTGTTTGTACCAAAGAGGAGTTGTGACACAGCAGTCAGGGACAGTTGCCTGCGGTGCTTTACAAGTGTTGCAAGCATGATCTCAAAACTTTTCGATCCATCACTATCCCATCCATCACTATCCCATCCATCACTATCCCAGAAGCCACCAGTAATATCACCGAGATAGAAATGGTCGATTACATCAACGATTGATACGCTGAGGGATAAGGCCGATCCGTCGTGCGAGATTTTAGGTCTACTGGTAATAGGAACACCGGCGCGTGGTCCTGATTGTCGGTGAACTGCTTCGATTTCGGTGACATCGGACTGTAGAGGGATTAGTTGACCTGATCCTGAGATGCTAGAGGTTCATAATTACCGCCCAAGACCCTGGCGCAGGAACCCATGATGGCAATCGTTCTACAGCTAGCTGGTGATCCAGCGCTTTCCCTTCAGCGCGCTGGTCACCAGGTGCCTTTCCTTTGGCAAGCTGGTCACCGGGTACGACCCACCACCCCGAAGCAAACTTGTCTGGACGACTTGTACGGGCCGCAAGGGAAAGAATCTCTTCGGTGCCGCTGTGGGTCAAAATACAAGCGGCGGTGTTGACAAGCACCTCTGGAACGCTAGCCTTGTAATCTGCGTAGAGTTTTGGCCACAGACCTTTGGGTAACACAGGGGATGACTGGAGTATTAAGCTGGTTCTATCTCTGCGGCCAGGACGACCTGATTGCTTGAGTCCCGCTAGGGGTATGACCTGCGGATAGTACTTCCTCAAGAGGAAAGGCAGGGCAGAATTATCGCGGAGTGGCACTGGCTCACTACATTGGAGAGACTGGTCAATTATCAACAGGTCGGGCCTGATGAGGGATAAGCCGGCGAAAACCATATCTCGAGGATCTGTGGCCAAGCGCCCTCGGCATATCATCAGCCACTGTCTGATCGTCCACTTATCGCCTTGCTGGAAGGTTTCACGCGCTTCTAGCGTCTTTGGACCCTATTTTGCCATTAGCAAATCTCGGTGTATGCCGATAGAGATCAACAAAGTTTTCTCAAACCTCGAATACACTTACTAGGTAAAATGTAAGCTCAAAAGCTATTCTAAGAGGTCAGCGCAACATACCGTGTAGAAACTGTGGTGCCCACGGACGACCGAGGCTCTTCATCACAGAGGCTAGTTTACCCCAAATAGGGTCACGGTCCTCGGGGTCCTTCATCATCGCAGTGATGGAACTCTGGGCTACATTGAAAGCCTTCCCAACGCACTGTATGCTAATTTCCTCATTTTCTTTCATGAAGACCACCTCCTTTGCCCAACACAGCTCTTGCACAACCCACGTTCTCCTAAACCACTGCGACATGATGATTGATATCGCGACCCCCATTGCTTTGTAGGGAACAAGTCGCTCATCAGTCTCTTCAACGATATCAACCATTTTCCCAAGTGGAATTGGTGGCAAGTCCAGCGTATGAATCGTAAGATAATCAAGGTACGCCACGGAATCGGTCAGGTCCGCGCCAGTGGCTCCCAACCACACCACCACTTGGCTGGCGCTTTTGTAGATCTGACCCATGAACTGTACCTGAACAGCCTTTTCGTTCTCGTCACTGTGCATGTTAGCGTGGTTTAGATGTATTGATCGACGCAAAATTTTGATATTAAGTTCTCTACTCGATTAGTGGAATCTATCTCCAATCGACGTATCCGCATCGGAAAGTCGCAAAACATACGAAAGAAGATATTTGTATTTCTAAGAAGAGATAAAATCGTTAAAAAATACCTTTGATTAATACAAAGCGCGTCGATCCAATAATCGCCCGCACGCTTCCTCCTCAACTGCACCAAGGCGTTGTACAGGTTCGGATAGATCTTTGTCACCTTTCCGTTACAGATTATTTCCTTTGAAGCTTTCAGATCACCAGTGTCTTGTGGTATCTCAATGTGCGGCTCGCCACCATGGAGAAATGTCTTCGCGTAGCTCTTAGCCATGGCGTAGCTCGCGCTGATGAGGGTATGGTCTAACTTCCATGTATAGGAGAGCGCGGTGTACTCTGGTCGATCGCGGAGATCAACATGACGCATTGAGCAGCGGATGATGGATGCAGGTGAAGGCCCAGGTTCGAGGGTCAGAATGCGGATATGTGATGGTCCTTGTAGAGGCTCGTATGTCACATCCTGTGCGTTGACCATGAAGAGCTCCTTTGCTTTGCGCGCAAAAGTACCTTGCTGCCATTTGTACTTGACTGATTTGGCTTGCGATTGAGCAGTTATTCTCCACGAACTTCTCGGGTTCCGCTCCTTGGCCGCCATCTTTTAAGCGAGCTAGCAAGAGCAATGGTAGCTATATATTAGATTGTTGGCACACTGTAGGTCGACTAACTAAGACGACAGAGTTTTCTCGATTCTGATCCAGCATGAAAGAATTGATAAGGTTTTTAAGGCTTCAGTCTGCGGGGCACGGTGGAACATCATTTGCTGTTGGCTGTAGGCAGCTGACGTCATTCGCTGCATATAACCAAATTCGGTAGTCTCGAGTATGTTATCCTGACTTCCCACTACACCCCGGCAGAACCGAAGATCCGTTGATAGGCAACTATATCTAGTAGCGATATCATAACGTTCCTAGGGAGCATTCTGATGCGTATGAGTGTGTCAATACATACCTCTCTCTGTACTTCTTTTGTGCTGCACCCGTAGTACTTTCGCATGCACCTAACTCTGAGCCGCGACACAGGAGGCCGGTCATCGATAAGTAGTACTATGTATGCTCCCTCAAGTAGTTGCAGGTGCTGTACCAGGACTGCAAAAAAAATCTATCTTGTCGTTATCACTTCGAGGGTGTACCACAAGTATGCGCGACACATCAGCGTGGGTCGACCGATATATGATCAAGTATGATTACGTAACCACTTGATGAATAACGTGTCGCACCAGTAAGCCGCCCACACCAGTAAGCTGCCCACCCCACCAAGACGCGTCAAGACTCCATCATCTCAACAAAGATGGGTCGTCTACAACGCGCTCAATCTGCTTTATAAGAGGGTAAAATTGCTCTTGCTCTTTAATCTTTACAGTTAAAACCTAGTTAGTCTGTTAGACGTCTTACTAATATGTACGCCGTGCTATAAATAACGCTCTGGGCGCGTAACAATAGTGTCCTGTTAAAACGCGAGATAATGTTTGTTAACCTTAAGCTGAGCCTGTATAAAGAGCAGTCCCTTATAAGTTATACTAAAGATAAAAGTATTAATAATATAGATAGTATATAGCTACTAAAGGCGTACTTCAGGTATATACAAGAGTACTACTAACTTATAGTAATTACTATATCTAAGGCTATACTAGGATATTATATAAATTAACCTAATTTATCTTAAATTAAAATATTTATGAAATTTAAATATGTAGTGGTGGATTTATCGTGCAAAGAGTGGCGCGCGTTTTGGTGGGGTGCGCAGGATACTGATCTGCGCAGCTTACTGATCCAACACGTTAGTGGTTGGCTTGATTATGTAGATCATCGATATGATTTGTTCCTGAAGTATATACATCATGAAGCGTTCCTCATCCTTAAGTAAAATGTTGACAAATTGCCAAGTTATTCCGCCGTGTCGCTTGTGCTCGCATATGAGGCAAACATCAAGATCCACATATCATTTCACACGTAACCGACGGGCGTCTCTTTTTTGAGAGCCCTAGCAGTGAAATCGACGCAGTTGGTGTTACCCTAAGGGTTTGTCGCAGCGGCAAGCCAGACACTGTAGCCACCTCCAAGCGCATTTGGGCATGCCTGGAATCCAACGGCGCTATTAGCAACGTCGAAAATCAAATTCGAACCACCGTCAATTTGAAGAGTTCGTACCCCTGATTCTTGCTGATGCGTTGGACACCTGTTGAGAAACGAAGAATTCTCTGACCCATGCCAGAGCGGTTAACATATGCCTAAGTCGGTGGGTAGCATGTATGAAGGAACAAACTACTACTTTATCGGTCCTTTTGTAAATCTGCATAGTAAGTCGTATGGCTCCAAGCAGGTCGAGTTCGCTCAGGGTATTCAATGCGCAGGCTCCCGTTCACAGCTTGGATGTGGGCATATTGGAAGTCTGAGCCAGATCGAATTGCCATCAGGCGGGAAACATCGATTCCGGCGGGCTATGTGTTGGCAGCAATAAGTAAAGCGAAAACAAGAGCGACCCCGAACCAACGCCTGTGGTGGTTGTGAAGTTCATCCTTGCGATTATAGTGTATTCGGTGGTATTCGGGTGTCATGAGATGGAGGATTGATCAATGACAGAAGACGCACTAGGAAACAGTTTTCGACAGGGAAATACTGTTGCGATGCAACGTAGCTCCTACCATACTCACCTCAGTATCTCGGATTAAAAGCTTTCTAAGGCAATAGTGAGCAAAACGTCGAGGACTTCCGATCCTCTTGTTGGCCAAAGACTCGCATGTAGCAGTAGCAACCCTCGAACATGGGTAGTGAATAGCGTCGCTCGTGAAGGCTCGCTGCTCGGGTAAACCGCGAAGCTGGGATGAATGAAGGGAGGCATCTTGGAATTCGGCAGAGTTGGTAGATTTCATTTCGAGGCCCATAGGCAAGACGAGACATACATTTCTATTTTCGATACCACATTCTCGTGATCTTTGTTCGTCTCATTTTCTTCTGGAGCTGAAATATGCCGTACAATAACGCTTCTGCGGTCGGAGGACACCCTGGAACGTAGATATCCACAGGGATGATTCGATCCACTCCTCTCAGCACACTATAGCTGTAGTGGTAGTATCCTCCACCATTCGCGCAGCTACCCATGCTTACCACCCACTTCGGATCAGGCATCTGGTCGTAACAGAGACGTACGGCTGAGGCAATCTTGTTTGTGACAGTTCCAGCGACTATCATAACATCGGCTTGTCGAGGAGAGGCGCGGAAGATGATGCCCAAACGGTCTTGGTCGTAACGAGGCATGGAGAGGTGCATCATCTCGATTGCACAACAGGCAAGGCCAAAACTAAGTGGCCAGAGGGATCCCTGTCGCGCCCAGTTTACGAGTTGGTCGGATGTCGTACTGAAATTGACTGTCAGTATATTCCGGTTTGGATAGCTGTTGCGTGACATACAGGACATGTTCGACGACACTGGTGCTCTTGCGTATTGTCGTAGGTGTTTTTGGACTGGCTGCAGGCCGCGACGAAGAGTTCTGGCGCCCTGCGAAATTGATAAAAGAAAATGAAGGATTAAATTGAAGTCTGGTTGAAGGTGGAGTCTGAGACTCTATGCGAGGTGTAATGCATACGGCTTTCAAGCTGTCAGTGGCGATCATGAGGTATAGGTTCAACAGTACCGTAACAATGCCTCAGATTGCGAGTGGTTAAGATGAGCGACATGGTCATGGATCGTTCCAGAGTGTATATGAGGATTTCCGGAAGTTTGTCGGTCAGGACGTTCAAAAGAGTATGTTAACGTCACGTGCTGTCTCCTGTTTGGTCGATGGCGTTCTCCCAGACCTCGGGAAAAGCCCACGCTCGGAAAAAGCCCACGCTTGGAAGAAGCCCACCACAGCTTCATACTTTACCAAAGCGCACCCCTTTTGTCTGCATGATGGTGGAAACTGACTCGCCTGGTAATGCATTAGAATACTCTTGTTTGTACTGTTCCAAAAAATACAAGAACAAAAATCATCTTCGGAGACACGAGCTGAGTCGTACATCATCCACGCTTCGACTGTGGCGCCTGCTTCTAACAGCGATCAGACACGACAAGCACGTCGTACCGATGTGAAGCCTGCACTCGAGATTTTGCGAGATAGTGAGCTTTCTCGCGCGGTTACCATGATTTCTATGGACTGACTGATACCCAGCGACGCTCTTCGACGTCACCATGTGACATGTCGCAAACAAGACGGCAATGAACGCCGAGCACTTCCTGCGCTCGCGAGGGGCAGGAGACAGCGCGCTTGCCACGCGTGCAGATCTAGGAAACTGAGATGTGACAGAAATAGACCTTGTGGAAGATGTCTTACAGGCGGAATCAATTGCGATTACATGTCAGCCATTCTTAGTACCGTGCGGTCGCGTAGAGGCTATAGCCGGGCAGCTGATGATCCTTAGATCTGTGACAGACCACCGCGCAATGTCTTCTCATGTACCCATGACGTTCTTATTGAACTACACCAATCCAGCCCTAGAGTCTGTTTCGGACGCATTCGCCATTTCAGGGGCGCATGCCAAATCTGCCGATATTCTCGATGGCCAACTCTTCGGTAACTCTGGCTACATGAACGATGGACTTATGGACGACCTGTTTTCTGACATCTTCCCCAATGCCAATCCAGAACCGGTCACGTTGGCGCACGACGAACCAGCCATCGTGATGGCTTTTCCGTCAACGGATCCTTTACATCATCGCACGGACGAGCTTGTATCGCTACTCCAATGTCAGTACAAGGCGACACCATCAGCGCTCTCTCTCCTCGTGAACCAGTTTCCTGCCGATCTGGCAAAAGCCGTGTTCTCCAGCGACAACATCACGGCCTATGCGTCGGCCTTTTTCACATACTTTCAACCACATACCCCGTTCATTCATCGCCCATCAGTCGATCTCCAGACTGTCTCATCTCATCTACTCTTAACAATAACGTTGCTGGGGTCAGTATTTGCCGTGCCGACAGATGACGCACTGGCTGCGAGATGCTTCTTCGGTCTGGCAGAGGAGTACATATTTGTACTTCTACGGGAACGCATCATTCGAGATGTTGTATCCAGTGACGACAGTATTGGGTTAATACAAGCCGCTGTGCTGATACATGCGTTACAAGTAAATTCGAATCACGAAGGTGTTCGGCACAGGATCCGAGTGCACCGGTTCCCTGAAATCATGGCTGCAGTGAGAAAGCTAGGTCTTTTCGGTATGATCTGCACCAAATCATATACGCACGGTAGCTGGCAGGACTATGTACACGATGAAATCAAGATTAGGTACTGCTTCTATTCTCTTCCTGTCCCTGGAGCATGGGGCTGATCTTGCGTAGGTTAGCGGCCAGATTGTTTCTCACTGACTGCATGAGCACGCTTTTCTTCAAGACTCCACCTCAAATTACCTTGGTGGAGATGCGCGGAAACGTTCCAAGTACAGATGACATGTTCGAGGCTCAGGATCCGGACGAGTTCGCAAGACTTGATAGTTCATCTATGCATTTGCTGCATAGACAGGGTCTAGACAGTTTGATCAAGTTATTTCTGCAAGATGACTGGGCTGGGTCTAGTGATCCGAGACTGGCGAATCTCGAGTCTGAGCATCTTATATTGCTCATCTTTGGTTAGGGGACACTAATACTTGCGTGTCACGTCTTCTGCTAATACATGGTAGCTTTCCACTCAATGATCTTCATCTGCCGAACGGGGCTTCATTTATCATCGACATCCTCTGCCCTGCTTCGTGCAACAGCTCGCTGGAAAGAGATCTGGCATGAGGTGAAAGCCAAAGAAAACGCGGCTGGCAAAGCGTCAGTTGGATTCGCAAAATATGGTCTTGAGCTATGGTGGCTTGCGCAGAAGATTTTGGAAAGTGGACGAAGTGGTGACACGCAAAGCGCTTACATGTCAGGCACAGTGACCGACTCTCTTGACCAACTTCATGAATTCATCCGGCGCTATGCACGCCAATAGGCAGCTCATAAGACAGTATCGTTGGCTTTGATGTTACATGACGATATACAATGCAGATATTGATTCATCGAACAAATAAGTTGGGAAGATGTACAGGTCTATATTTACCCGACACATTGTGGAACATTGAAATTGGATAGATGGATATCTTTCCTTGAAGGTCTAGCATGGGTATGATCTCTCAATTAGAATTCTTCCAGCATCTCCCGACTTTCCGTGCAAACCACAACGCATCTCAATAAGTAACAACTCTCCTTTTAGGCATCTCCATCCCCTGTCCTGGTCTTTATGAAGAAAGGTGCAAGGATCAATTCGGCGTTCATGCCGTTTCTCGCTGGCCCAAAACCATGTGCCGATGCACAAGTCTCTTCGTCGAATTTGAATCCGAAATCATTACAATTTGGACTACTCCACTTATCAAAGGTGAACAGAGCCCTAGAAATATGGACCTCCCTGTCTAGTCTAACTACCATCTTGATAACCTCGCGGAGATCCGTCCATGCTTCGGTTTGTCACGCGCAATGAATGGACTAAGCTCGATGTGAAAGCGATCTTGCATGTCGGAGACGAGGAGATCGATATCATCTTCGGTTGCTTGCTCAGCAACAAGAACAGTGCTCTTCGTCTTCCATGTAGTGTACTCCTGGATTTGAGTTTGTCGAATCTGGTCCGTCAACAGAAGCTCTTGAGTTGTAAAGCCGTCTCCTGTAGGCTGTGAGTGTCCCGTACGTGCAGCGAGTGTACATGGTTATAACTTACCGAATTCAAGGGCCTTCTGAATCAATCGCAGACCGGGGCTGAGGCATCCGGCCCACATTAACCCTTTCTCATCCGAGTCTGAATATTTCAGAATGTTGTCCGCCATAAGTTTCATGACATAGCCCTGGATGAGTACCGGCCGAAGGACGTCTGAAGACATGTGTTGAACACAATAGGGTGTCAACGATTCAAATGGCAACAATTCGGACTCTTTGAAGGATGCATCGCGTCCTCCGCAGTAGTTACCAGCCCAGTTACTAACCGAATAGATGATCTCTCGTATGCTGCTTTGAGCGTATTGTCATCCACCTTCTGTACTGAACCCTGTTGACGCAACTTTGTCAATTCTTCTGTTGACTCTTTTCAAGCCTGTTCTAATTGCGTGGCATGTTGCTCTGCGGCTAAGAGGTCCTTTGTTATCGTTTCCACTAGTGCTTGTAGGTCTCTAATGGCGTGTTTCTGCTTCTGATTTCTAAACTCTTGTTCGCGAACCTGCGATGACGACTGCAGCTGTCGTTTATGATCTGCTTGAACCCCTCTTTGGAGGTTCTGAATCTGAAGGTCCTTGGCGTGTAGCTTATCGGACTGCATCTGCATCGTCACTCGATCGTCATTTATCAGATCTCGGTATCTGGCATGCTCTGTGTCCTTGTGTCGTATCTTGCCTTTGAGCGAATTGACGGCTCTCCGCAATTCTCCGATATTTTCTTCTGATGCAGTCTCAATGAAAACTCGCTCTGGTTGTGGCTCCTTGAGCGGGCCTTTGCTGTCTTTGATAGTGCTCTCAGTGATATGATCTGTCCCGTAGCTATCCTTGCATTGAGTACGTGTCCTTATTGTCATACTGCTCTGTGCTCAGCATCCGACAAACATAGTCACTAAGTGTAGAAACACCATATCTTACCTGCTCGACGATGGCTCTTTTTAGTCTAAAACCTCGCGGGTCTCATGTTTAAAGTGCGGCTTCGCATGTTGATGTGTTGGCAAGATTCTTATCGATGCAGAGTTACTGATTTGTGAGCCTGATGGTTGACTTTGCAGCTCCGGCGCCTTATCGCTGCATGCTCGATATCGTCAACTTCGGCTGGCGCACATGATCAGCATTTGAGACATTCCTGCTCTGGTATTGGCCCTGTGTGCTGCATATTGGTGGAAGGGCTTTCTCTTCCCCAGCACGGATCGCTACCTCTCTTGCCTTGGATGCGGTAGCCTTGCCCCTGGGACGTACCATAGGCATGTTGGAATGAATGCGTCGTGGCTTAAGTGTGAATTCAATTATCACTGAGAAGATGGAGGAAGGGGTAAGATTTATTTTAAGTGGTACACGTAATGCGAACGAGACTTTCTCAGCCGCGCCGTATAGATTGGACATCCGGTGAATGGCTTCACGCCTCTGCCTTGTCGAACCCGCTGACATCTAAAAGCTGATAACCCCTGCTAGTGGAAGAATAATATTCACAGCTGCTGTGATCGCAAGCCCGACCAAGGATGCAAAAGCAGAGACACTGTCCTTCCATCCTCCAGAACCCTTCCTCTTTTCAATCTCCTCAGCGACTTCCTTTCCCGGCCTCAACTGAAGCCGCCGGCGTCGTTCAAAGTCCCCCTGACGTTGCCTGATCAATGAAGCACGTTGATACTCAAGTCGACTTCTTTCGCCTTCACAAGGCTCTGTTCCAACTTTTGGATTTCGTTGTTCGATTCCACGATTCTGCTATCCAAACGTGGTCGACCTGCCGTTGTCTCCTCTAGCTACGGGTTACAGCATCTTCGTATTCGTGATGAACAGATGCCTAGATCAGCTTCGCCCCGCTTCAGTCTCCCGAGAGGTCCATTCCTAAATAAGCCTCCCAGTCTCCTCTACCTCGAATACATAGGGCACCAAGCCGTGTACCGAACATGCCACCGAGGCTTTTACCAATTCGGACAGTGCGACAAGGCATTTCGCAGAGCCCGAAGTGGTTGCGCCGATCATATTGATCGGTATCGATTTTGGTACAACGTAATCAATCGTATCCCTACCCGCCTGAACACAACAAGCTAATCAGTTCAGTCATTCGGGTGTGGCATGGGCATACTCTAAGCAGCCAAATGACATCAAGATGATAACGAGTTGGGACTCCCTGGAATGGGGAAACTCTGATAAGGGTAAAGCTCCCACCGCGATCGCATATAGCGGACTAGTTGCAAACACGTCCCTGGCGGAAAGCAAAGGGTCCAGTAGCCCAGAAGAGATATCATGGGGCTATGGGGTTGGTGATGCGGAATCTGTGAAGTGGTTCAAGCTCTTACTCTTAGATGAGAAAGACATGGAAGTCGCGCAACGACAGTCTGTTCAGATTAAGAGAGCGAGAGAGCTATTACGACATGCAGGCAAGACTCCTACTCAGGCTGTGGCAGATTATCTCCGTCTCTTGTGGAACCACGCTCTGACGAACATAAAAAAGGACTTTGGGAAGATTGCTGTTGATGGGACGCCGTTCAGAGTGGTACTGACTGTGCCTGCCGTGTTGACAACAAAAGCTAAAAACAGAATGATAATAGCAGCGAGACGCGCCGGAATTCTTGATCCCCGATTAGCCGGCGACACGATTCTTAGTTTCGTGTCTGAGCCAGAGGCAGCGGCGTTAGCCACCTTCAAGGACCTCAAAGCTCGTCCAAATTTGCAGACTGGAGACGCTTTTGTAGTATGTGATGCTGGAGGAGGGACTGTTGACTTAATCAGTTATCAGGTTCTTGACACCAGCTCACTCCAATTGAAAGAATGCGTTGAGGGATCTGGGAAACTCTGCGGGGCCATTTTTCTGGATCAGGATTTTGAGAGCCTTACGAGCCAGCAGGTTGGAGATGCTTGGAACGTGTCTGAAGCGGACAAAAGCGAGCTAATGAGAGCGCAATGGGAGAATGGTATCAAGAGAAGTTTTGAAGGCCAAGATAGATCATGGAAGGTTATCCTTCCGCATGCATGTTACCAGCGTGGGGCGCCACCATCCTTACAACTTGAAAAGTCAGTCTCCATCTCCTTGCTGTGTATCATAATAGGGAACACTATCTAACCTTCTGGTATAGGGAATTTGTGGAAGACATTTTCGACAACGTTATTTCGCAGATTCGTGCTTTAGTCAATGATCAGATCAGCGCAGTGGAGAAGAAAACGGGTCGTCTGCCCAAGGTATCCTCAAAATACTCCTTAGTATGCTGAAAACATCTGACTTGTCCCGCAGGCTATTGTACTTGTAGGCGGGCTCGGAAGCTGCCGGTATCTATTCAAGCAATTGAACGAAGAGAATGAACCTCGTGATATCCTCGTACAGCAGTCCCAGGGCGACAAGCCGTGAGTATGCTACACTTTAACAACGAGCTTTGATCTCACATAGCCTCCAGGTTGACGACGATGTGTCGAGGTGCCGTTCTTAAAGCCTTGTCGAATACCAACCTTCCCGGCGTCACTGTCTGTTCCCGGATCTCGCGACACAGCTATGGTATCGAGCACAAGGCTGATTTCGACCCTGCACGTCACCGCGAGGACGAAAAGTTCATTGGCAAGATAAACGGAAAAGCGCGAGTCAACCACGAAATGAGATGGTGCCTGACACGGGTAAGTTCACATGTCGGAGCCTAGGTCTCGCCCTCATCGCATCTAACAGAGTCACAGGGTGACGACATTGAAGAGACAAAGCCTTTCAAGGTAGGGTGGTGCAAGCACATACCAGCGGATTCCAGCCCGAACCTCGCGTTTTCGCTAGAGATCTTACTCTGTGCGGAACTGATACCGCCACAGAGACACAACAGCAATACCGTCAGACCTAGCTGTACACTCAAGGCGAACTTGGATGTTTCGCACATACCTGCCATTCAGGGATTGGATGGAAACTGGTATAAGCGAGTGGACTTTGAAATTGAGATGACTGTGATTGGAACAGCGTTAGACTTTGCTTTGATTGTGCACGGGAGGAGGGTACAGCATGGGAGAGTTGAGACTGAGCTGGAAGATTAGGACAGCACTCGGTCCAGCCGAATTCACCACATAATTATCAATTCAGAAGAATAGTAGGAGCATGTCAGTAGCAGATATACATTGGAGGTCTGATCGCCGCGCCATGCATCTATTCATCGAAACCACGCACGTGTCTTGAGACGCATCGCACAAACTATGCTCCAACACGCTTCAGTCAGAATGAGGATACCATTGTCGCGGAGAATACTCCGTGTGGCCGGTGCGTCTCTCCCAACACAAGACACGGCTTCGGAAAAGGGGTCATCGAAAGATACTTCTCGCATGTGGTCGTCCGTAGATTCACATTCGACTCTGTTCGGAGGCAATTCAAGAATATGAATTGACCTGGGACTGCGCAATCGCTGATGTTGAATCGCAACAGGCGTTACATCTCTACACAGAATTGACGAAAGGATATTATCCACTCGATATGTCAGGCTTTCAGTACTTACATCGTCTTCGATCGAGAGAACGATCCTAGTGCTGCCTTTAGTGTGGTTGTGCGCACGGGATAGTGTCCTCAGACCAGCACCATGTTGCACAGGAGGCGGCATCACTCATCGACATCCTTGGTGTTCACAAAGTCAGCTCCAGGGATGGTTTTGTGTTTCCGTGTACGTCAGTGAGACGTGGCTAACAGCGCAAATATCATTGCGCTTCTGCGCAAGATCGCCGCTCCAGTCCTGTCTATGCTCTTGGTGTGGCATAGCGTGCGTGATGGTACTGCCTCTCACATTTGACTTCATTATCGTACACTTGAACGTGTACGTCACCGTTCTCGAAATGACCTTCGCGGAGAGTTTCAATATTCTGCCTCGGCAAGCTAAAAGGAACGACACTAGGTAGCATCGCGGCTGGGCAACGATAGGAGGGGGTGGTCGCCCCTGATCGATTGTGAGCATCGAGTGACAAAACTCTATTTAAATTGAAGCACATAAAGTAGATGTAATCTGTCTTGCTCGTGGATTAAAGCTAATCTTGCAGGGAACACTACCTACTGTAAATGGCGTCTCTCATCTTCCGTAAATCATTACGTAGCCCCGATCTGCGACGATACTCCTGCCGTGTATAATCGGCTCTAGGGGTTCTACTGATCCCCCCGCCTCGTTGAAATGCGAGCTTGTATCGGCACACTCTTATTCCGCAAAACGTACCAATCTGTAATGAGAACTGACATGCTGCCCGAAATGGGCGATTCGAGCAAAGACCGTCGATCTTCCGAACCCGAAGTAGATGGAAGGAGTCGAAGGGCCGAAGAGGTTCCAGTCAAGTCGAGGCTGAAGCTGGCTACAAGTGAATCACCTGGGAGTACCTCGGGTCACACCCCTACGAGATTCGATTGCTTCTCACACGGGAGAAACCATACGCTTTTCAAGCAGGCGCAGCTTTAGTAATGCTGTAAGATACACTGCATTCAGCTAGTCCGTGGCTTGCGCAGCTTCTACTTCCCGCGATTCGTGCTGATTTTGATCTTGCGATGTGCTTAAGTAATCCAAAAACCAACCGGACTGTGGCCCGAGGTGTTCGTACTCTGTACTCGGCCGTACGTTAGCGAGGCATCTCCGAAGCGCGAACTCCCTCAGCTAGGACGATCACACAGCATGTCTCTATCGCACCAGAATGACTCGAAGGTCCGTGCAGCTGATCGACGAGTCAAGATGAAGGTGTGATTCATGTTTCGTATCCTGCGGTAGTGAGTGTCAGAACGAGCAGTCGGCAGAATGCGACAGCTGGGTGTGCTTGCAGTTGCTGTATTCAGGTCTAGTCCTGGTCCTTCGAGGCGTGGTACATGGAGCGATCCAGAAACTCCAAGCAAAGGCGACAGACGGCGACGACATTTCGACGTGACTGACGTGCGAAGTCAGCGACTTTTAGCGTGGTTGGACGGAAGATTTCCAGCCCTGCGTGTCCCTGGGCTAGTGGCTCGTAAATGTGCGGCCAGCTGGCTGTGCCATCCACGTCGAACGATGTGTGAGGCGCCGCCCGTGGCCAATCTGCACGGGCGCTTAGCATGGGTCCTGCGTTCGGCGACTACACGTCGGGGATAACGCGCATCGTGCCCAGATTCTGGGATCTCCAACTTTGGAACCGAAGGCGGCTGGACTGGCATGGGCAGGCGGCAGGCTCCTTGACAATTTGCATTGGCGGACGTGCAAGGGCTCAGCTGTATGATACATTGTAATTTTTCTTTGTCCCTTTGGCTCATCTTACGCGTTTCGATGGCTGGACCCTGTAGCCAGAGCTATGGCCGATTTTTTGCCTGGAGATATACTGTTTTCTTAATGGACGCGTCCGCCATGCTGTGCACGCAACTTATCGACAACAGAGGAGTGTATTAGTCGTTCGTTCGTATTCTCTTCAGGCTGTACTACCAGGAGGTCTTGGCAGCATGCGACCATCATTTTACCTGAGCACTGCGTTGCTACTTCAGTTTACCGGCTTTACTTCTGCACACGGCGATGAACATGACATTCCAGTTCCGAGGCTGTTTGGAGGCGGCGCTGCAATGCGGCAGCTTCCGCGACATATGATCGAAGAGATGGCAGGTCGAAGCAATGCCATACCCAAACAACAACAAGAAAAACAACAGCCTCAGAAACGGCAATGGACAAAGCCCGGGCAGTCGGTCCAACCAGACTGTGGTCCGGGTATTGGTTACTGCAAAGCTGGCGAATGGTAAAAGGCTCCATGCGCATCACACGCATCCATGAGGAATGCTGACGGGGTAAATAGCTGTTCGCCTGTTGGCTATTGTGGCCGCACCCAAGCACATTGTGCGAGTCCAAACTGCCAATTCGATTATTCGGACGGTTGCGACGGAACGAAGAAACCTCTCGGCGACTCGTTGCTCAACCTTTCGCGGCCATTGATTGGCAATGTTACGTACGGTGGGGAGGGCATCAACCATTGCCACATCAAAGGCAAAGTCGCTTTGACCTTTGACGACGGTCCATACAACTTCACATCGCATATCCTCGACGTCCTTGCTTCATACAAAGCCAAGGCCACCTTCTTCATCACCGGCAACAACATTGGAAAGGGCCAGATCGATATCGAGGAGAATGGGTGGCCTGCGATTCTCCGTCGCATGCATGCCGATGGACATCAGGTACTACCAGTCACTTCGGGTTCAATAATATATGCTGACAAATTTCACAGATCGCTCTCCATAGCTGGGGGCACTTCAACCATAGCGCGCTGAATGAGACCCAGCTAGTCAATCAGATCCATTATGTGGAGATGGCAGTCCGCAATGTTCTAGGCTTCATTCCTACGTACTACCGCCCACCATATGACGATTGCACCACAGACCTTTGCAAGAACACACTCAAGAAAATGGGCTACCACATCAGTAAGTCGACTTGCGACAAAATTGATTGCGTCTTGCTAACATCCCTGTTCCAGCGTATCAGAATCAAGTCAACAATGGTAAGTAGTTATCGCACTTTTCGTTAATGTCGCATGCTAATAGCGTCCTAGATTGGGAAGAAGATGATGGCGCGAAAATAGAGTCCTCAAAGGACTTGTTCGTCAAGTCTATGCGCCAAACGACCCCGCGCGATGTGGACTACATCTTCCTACAGCATGACACACACTATCAAACGTCGTAGTAAGTACAGCTAGCACGGATGCCAGACGCTGTGGCTGACAAATCACTCCCTAGCAACCTCACAAACTATATGCTGGACTACTTCGAGATCCTCAACTTCACGACGTCGGTGACTGTTGGCGAGTGCATGGGAGATCCTCCTGAGAACTGGTACCGCGCTGCTGGTGGTGCGGCGAATCATTCTCTTTTGGTACGTTTCCATTTGCACCATACTCTCGCCCACTTACTAACTATGTGTAGTTGAAAAAGGCTAGTTCCGACAGCAATGTTCTCCAGTACAGTATGTGGAATATGCTGCTCGTGCTGGGCGGTCAGATCTTAGCGAGCACGTTCTTGTAACCACTTTAATCTATTAGATTTCGTGTAAATACTTCAATGTAGATAGTTCTATTCTTAAACCACTAATATTTCAAACGTCTCTTGATTTGAGAACTTGCCCAAGGTGAGGAACGTGAGCTTTGCGATGCTTTGGAATTTCACTTGCAGACAAACTGAATTGACTTCACAGACCGAGACAACCTGTGACATGCTATCTTGCGATGCGTGTATATGTAGGTAAGGCAATGCCGTCAAGTATGCGTGTATGTAAGTATGCAAGACAAGATCGCTCAGGATGCAAATAAATTCAGCTAGGACTGCTAACAGCTATCCGCCTTATCTATGTCCTCCCCTTCGAAGTCGCGACGCAGCTCTAATCGGATCCATGATCCAATCTTCATGAAAGTCACTCGGATTATCCCCTTCGGACGTGAACCAGACAAGCTCGAAGCCCAACACATTGGGATTATCAGGCATCACAAATGAAGCTATCTTGTCTTCGTCCGAGTTCCCGATATAGAATGTCTCGGCCTCGGAGACAATCACGCGATGGCCTCTGTTGAGCACGTCTTGCGTGACGCCATTATGCCACGTCTGGATGATCCAGTCCTTGGAGATGTTTACACTCTTCTCTTCGTCGGTGAGCGGGTCATCCCACAGGATGAGTGACTTGTTCGGCAGCAGGCCTTGGAGCCAATTCAAGAAGTCTCCAAAGAGCTTGTTGTCGTCATGCGTGTCCCACATGTACGCCACTTCGTCGCCACCAAAGTGATGCAATGGGGAGCCGAAATACCTATTGACCGTAGACACCAAGTTGGCCACATGGTCATATGTCTGGCGCTGCCTGATGTCCAGCTGAGCTTTCGGCTTCTTCAGGTGTGGCTTGCCTACTACCAAGTCTTTATTCCAGATGCCCCTGGAGCGATGAGGTCAGGGCGGCAAGATGTGAATGATGAGCTCATGACCTACCAAATATCACTGTGCCCAGGCATGTCCGTCTCAGGATATACGAGAATCCCTAAGCGCTGCGCATGTGCGATCACATTGGCAATGTCGCTCGGGGTATAGTATTCCGAGCTGTGACTGTGTTTTGTGCTTGCATGCGTCAACCCTCGATCTTCAGGCCAGTGCAAGGGGAAGCACTCGGCATCGTAGATGTGCCAATGAAAGACATTGAAATTGTGTTGATGAAGCACGTTCAAGAAATCGAGGATAGCTTGTACAGGGAAGAACTTTCTGCCTGTGTCGAGCATGAAACCTCGGTGAGGATAAAGTCCAGGGTCCATCTTGCGAGTTACAGATGGGACAAGCCCGCGATCGCTGAAAATTGCGCGGAGGGGGCGATTTTCGTACACGCAAAGCGAATGTGACAGCTAGCTGAGCGCTCCTTCGCAACAGGGGTTGAGCTGTCGAAACGCTGGCAGGTTATAAGTGGAGCATAAATACGGGGAAAAAACGTATGAGACTCGAGTAATGCACGTAGCAGTGCATATACGCAGTTACGAGGGTCTACTAGATCACTAGGGGAATAAGCAAGAATAGTAGCGGGCTTGGAGTTCTTGGTACTCTCAAAATAGCCAAGGCGCGTTTGGCATTTTGCCCTAACCCCTGGACCTGCAGTAAACCTGGAGGACTAATCAGATCCAACGGAGCGTCATCGACATCCGCCGCCGCCTCGTCGACATTAGTGGCAACTGCAGAATTATTGGTGGCGGCCACGCAGACTCAACAAACGTGACCGTTGGACCAAAATTCGTCGCCTGGTGTCCAGCGTGTTAACGTGTTTGTGGAGACCTGCATTACTAGTCATGTTCGGATTACCGCGATCTCACCACCAGGGTGATACTGCATACACGGCTGGCTGACTTTAATCTATTGTCTGATCTGCAAGACCTATTTTTGACGATGACACAAGAAATCAAGGATTGGCATTCAGCTTAGTTGTGAATCGTGATCGTGCATACTGCAGTGTTGGTATCGACGCGCAGGATGATTGAAGTGAGAAGAATCAAAATAGAAGATATTGTGAATAACGACAATGAGGATTATAGCAATTTCGATAAATATATACATTGTTCTCATAGCGAGATCAAATTATTTAGAAGTTACGATTATCGATCTGAACAGCAAAGAAATTTTTGAATGCCGAGACATAGGAAATCTAACCGCCGCGAGTTTTGCCCCATCTAATGTTGTCCTGATTCCAGACTGAGAACAAAGGAATGACAATGCTAAACATGCCGATCATGGGGAAGAATGGGAGATAGAACGGAATATACGTCCAGTCCATGCAGAGAATGCACAAAAACACAGGTAAGAGGATGAAAGCGACCAACATCGCCCAAGCGTATGGAACCAATAACAGTGAGATGACCGCGAGTGCGACACCAGCTGGCAGAGCGAGTGGCAGAATGAAAACCATGAAGAGTTCGCAGCCCAAGACAAAGAGCATCCTGGTGTGTGTCCACCATGATGCCTCAAAGGGCATGACGTTGAGATGAGCAAAGTGACAATGAATGAGAGAGTTGGTCCAGCGGCGACGCTGATCGAGGAGAACGGACATGGTGGTAGGGACCACGGTTGTGCATGTTGCAGCAGAGAAGTATCGTAGACGACAGTCAGAGCCGAAGTAGCGGATCGCCAGAGTTGAGAGGTAACGGTCCTCGCCGATAGACAGCAAGTTGTGTTCGTGCAAAGTCTTGTCATAGGTTCCGGCATAATCCTCGAGGAGAAGTGGGTGAAGAATTGCTGGTCGGTTGTTGGGCCACTTCAGACGGTAGATGGTGAAGCATCCACTAAGCACGAAGACACTGGCGCAGATACTCTCCACAGCTTTGAGGACAGCGTGCGTCAGCCAGTACTCAAAGACCTGACTGTTGGCGACATAGCTTTCCATGCCATTGCTCACTCCGGTGTAACCGCATACTCCGAGGAGCTTGGGGCTCTTCTGAAGCTGGTGGATGAGGTAGGAAATTCCAGTCTTGTCAACCGCAGTGTCGCAGTCGATGGCCAGCATGTACATGGCATCACGAGCATCCATGTTGAGGCTGGTGCGCATCTTGAACTCGAGGTTTTCGAAGAAGGGGTTCCAGAACCGACGGTAGTTGACATAGTGGAAGAAGTTGTAGGCGAGAAGTTGAGAGTCACGTTTACCGCGGTTACCAGGCTTTGCGCTCATTTGCTCGTCGTCGCGGCCAGTCTTGATAACAACGACGTAAGGGACACCTCGGTAGAAGCCAGTGGCGCAATGAGCCTTGTTGGCAGACGAACCGCCTTCGGCGAATGAAAGGTACTCGTGGGCCAGACCATCAATGCCGAGTTCCAAGTCCTCCTTGTGGTCGAAGATATCTTCCAACAAGATCTGGTAGGTCGGCTTCTCTCCCTCAGCAGCAACGAGTCCATCTGCGACGATGAAGAGAAGCTTGCGCTTCTTCTCATAACTTGAGGCGACACAAGACTCGATTGTCTTGCGAAGTGTGAACTCGTCTTCGTTGTAACAGGGGATCTGCATGACCACTAAGGCGTCGTGTTCTTCGAAGGAGCGATTGCGGTAGCGAACACAGCAAACACAGATTGCGACCAGGACCATGAAACCACCTCCCAAGCCCATATACACGTAGATGATAACGCGGACCATGCTGCAGAAGCCAGTATCTTGACTGATCATACCGATGGGCACTTTGATGACACAGCTGAGGATTGGTTGAATGATGAGGAAGTAGCTGACTACGGCGTAGATTGCGAAGAGGATGACACAGAAGAGCACCTTTTGTCGGAAGGCCAGACGCTGGCGGAGATCGTCCATTTTGAGAACTTTGACGAGGAACCAGGAAGGAATGTAGAAGGTCAAGCAGCGTGCGAGCCAGATCCAGAATCCACGGTAGGCTCCGGGAGTGATGTGCTCGTCGGTGCGGTGAGGTTTCTCCCAAGCGCGGAATTCGAGAACTTGTGCTTCCATGGTCTTCTTACGCATCTCCTTCTTGAGCTTCTTTCTTTCGGACTTCTCTGGCTGCGAAGATGTGCGGTTAGAATTTGTCTGGTTCATGGTTGAAGATGCATCTCCAACAGAGTACGTGAAGCCTTCATCGAAACGAGACGTGTGTTGCGAAGGAGTGTTAGGTCCTGTACGATCCTGTCCTTGACCATTATGGGCTTGCCAATCTCCAAAGTATTCGCCTGCAGACGAGCCTGGTGGAGTGGAGTTTCGGTCGGTGACACTTGCAGCGGCAGAAGTTCTCGCCGTGTCGTTGGGGAAATGGCTTGTTCTTAGGCTGCTGGCAGGAAGATGGGCTGCCTCGGGGCTACGCAGAAGTGGCAAGGAGATGTCCGATTGGCATCTTGAAACGACATTGAGTGACCCATATATTTGTTCAACGTCTAGGCAAAACCAGTCAGCAGATGCGACATGCTAGGTCCTTATTGGAAATGATGCACTTACAAGGGTTGGGCATATTGTCCTTAGCATCTTTGGGAAAGAGAGTAGTGTAGAGTACCCTCCACATATCCTCCTCCGATGGGTCAGCGACATTGGCCTTTGGCGCCTTGATCTTTTGAATAAGACTCTCGAGTCCAAGAATGGGCTCGTCGTCTTCACAAAGACTGAGGTCGCAGGTTGCTGTCTCAGCCAAGTGGCGAGTGAACAGCCGACTAGAATCGAATGGCTGCGAGCAGCTTGGGCATTTGATGGGCAAGATGTGGCAGCGGTAGACATGTTGTCTGAATCCAGAGTCAGTCTGGTATCAAGTGCAAATGTTGTGTAGGAGAGCGTACCTCAGACCGTGAATGGTCGTCCAACCTGACCGAGAACATGATTGTCTCTCGGCATATTCGTCAGGGTCGCGCTTCAGATACGGACAAGCAAAGAGTTTGTCGTGTGTTCGAAGAGCAGTGCCACCAGGTGTTGCGATCTCGACGGCATGTTCAGGTTCTGTTCGTAGAGTGGAACGAGAAGAACGGGCAGATAGCCAACGATTCTCGGCACCTAGGAAGGAGGCCATTGGAAGATCTGAGGACGAGGGTAATGTAGATCAGAAGTCCCGATGGCAAAGAGCAAGGGATGATAACCCTTGGATTATAAGAAGCTCCAAGGAAATGGTACAAGATGAAGTCTATGAATACTTATCCAGGATTGCACAGC
The DNA here is from genome assembly GCA_020747045.1 of Phaeosphaeria sp. MPI-PUGE-AT-0046c. NCBI lineage: Eukaryota > Fungi > Ascomycota > Dothideomycetes > Pleosporales > Phaeosphaeriaceae > Phaeosphaeria > Phaeosphaeria sp. MPI-PUGE-AT-0046c. Next base: position 2,675,810 of record JAGTJN010000001.1, on the reverse strand, counting down.
ACAGTAAGCGAAGACTGTAGATATATGCAGACGAAACTTTGACTGAGGCTAGGTCCGTGCCTGCCGTGTGAAATGTAATAAGCGTGCAAGCTGTGATCAAGGCTGCGGGATGGGCCTTGGCTGCCCCCTCGTGGTCTGGCCGCCATTGTAGATCGGTTTACAGTGTCCAGGTACATACAACCGAGCTGGGCGGCGCTCAACACGTGTAGAATCATGACCATCTCCTCAGCTGTCACAACAACCCGGCCAGGGCGCCACTTTCCACACCCCTTGCCACTCTCGCTTCTCGGTCGCAGGATGCTGTTAGAGGAAAATTTGTGTTTTCAACCCGTTGTCACTAGACAGTTAGGGGCGGAAACGCCCTTGGTGAGGGTGGTCTCGAAGCTAACGTGCATCGAGCCATCCAGCGTCGGCGTTAGATGATGCGGCTCTGGTCTCGATTTAGATTAGAGTCCCCGATGCACGCTGATTCGCGAAAACAGCTTCAGCCGGCGTAAAAAGCCACCTCGCTAGAAACCCATGCGGATGCGTTAGAAACTCTGTCGGGCTGCACGACTAGCATAGTTGTGGCTAGTGCGAGTCATGACGCCAATGGGAACGCCGCACTGTTCCGATGGTGAGCTGTCCCAATTCACGGCAAGCTTTATTGTTTCCACAGCCGAGTTTTGGACTGCTTACCACGTTCCGCGCCTACTGGACCTGGTCCAAGTGTGACGTTCTGACCGCGTCGTTGGACCAGGAACATGGTGCCAGATCTGCACGAGTGAGACGCTCCTTGGCGTCTCCCCTCGAACACGGAGGCACCCTCGCAACGTGGGTACACCCAACCTGCCAAAACGGGGATTGATAAACGGTCTCAAACATACCGTCCTGGTGCGAAGCCAAGTGGGACCATGATTTTTTTTTTTTGGCAGGGCAGCCGGCTGCAGTAGGTGTACAGACATGCAACTGCATAATATGACACGAGCTTCGGGTACCACGACGAAGGATGTATTCCCGGCACTGCCTCGCTGGACCCGGGTGTATGTAGTTGTCGCATTACTGCAGGTTGATGCGCGCTTGCTTATTTCTGCACCTTGGCCAGCCATGCCTGGACGCTGTTGCCTCAGCCTGGCTTCAGGGTGGCATGTCGTGGCCATTCCTGGTTCTTGGCTCCTGTGGCTTACGGTCCCTGTTGATCGTGATACATTCAATAAACTCTCGCCGGGAGATCGGGAAGTGACAGGGTCACAGACTTATGTGTCTAGGCACTAGGCCCAACCTGACGACAACATTATCCCTACAAAACCCAAGACGCTACCAGATTGAATTCGTCAACAAGCTCCATAATCATGCCCACTTGGGTGGGGTGGATCGTCCGTCTTGAGCTTCGCGATCATCGTATGTTTCGGGCTCCGCTGAGCTGCGATGATGTCCCCAAAGATGATCATGATAATCTTTCTACCGCATGTCCACAGTCGATCTCCCCATGGCACAGCTGGTTGCACTGTTGATTGTGTAGTGAGTGTAGTGACAACTTTAATTGACGATGGTTTATCGATTTTACACAATTCTCGTTCTCCTTGCCGCAGTAACTTCACGGCTGCGCCGGAGGCTGCCTGCACCTCATGCCCAGTCGCTAAGAATCGCCTGGAATCTCTTCAGGTGCCGGATGTGGTGATCTTCCATGAGCCGGGTTCCCGGTGGTGTCTGCCTCTTGCTGCTCGGCGATGTCCGTCCACATCGTCTGGACCTTGTTGTCCCTTCTAGTCCTCTGGCGGCGATGCTAGCCAGCCCTATTCAGCGAGCCAGCCCGATTGAGCGCCTCAGACTGCCATTGTCAGCTCTCAGCTCAGTGCACCGTCGACACGTTCGTACCATCCAAGTAGTCAGCCGCAATCAACAGTTCCAGGCACAGCTCTGGTGGAATGTCCATATCCGACACATCTTTGCTTTCCGCGTGCTTTTGGTTGTAGTAGAGATACTCGCACACCTTCTCGAGTACCACGCCGCTGTCGCATATCAGCAAGCATCTTTTGTCATGATGCTGAAGAGGGAAGTTGATGGATTCGAGCAAGTGACGTGGGGCGCTCCTACTTTATGGTTGGGAGGACTACCAGGTTCTGCGTCGTCTCACGGAAGCCAGCTGCAGATAACGTTATCTCTTGCACAGATAAGAGCCCCCAAATGTGGGTGAGACGTACATAGGGGGTCGAGCGCCTTCTTGATAGTGCCCGCAATACAGGCGGCCGATCGCAGGATTTTGAACTCGTATCCGTCATTCGAGACCAGGGTCACGTATCGCGAAGAAGACTCATCAACCATGGTGAGGATGTGTAAGGCGGATGTTCTTTAGTCTGTGGAGTGGAACCGTTTTGTTCACGATGATAAGATGGCGACAAAGAAAGAGATATGCGGGGCAGGCACGGGGTCACGTCGTCACGTTTTTTCGTGAGGCTGTCGAACGCTGACTCAGCACGACCACGATGATAACTTAGGTATCCCCACAGCTTGACTTTCTTGGAGCCCGCACAATTCTCATTGCATGGAGCAAAGCTTTGGAATTGCAAAAGGTTAGTTCAAGACACATGGCGGACTCTGCCGCAATCGGACGACAGCTACGGACTTCGACTACCTGAGACGACATCTTGCGCTTCTCCATTCTTGTACAACCACAAATACATCATCCCTCGGGGATCAGAGGGATCAGAAGGATCAGAAGGATCAGAAGGATCAAGAAACCTGCAATCGCATCACTGAAGTCAGAACGCACGGAGGTCAGAACGTTGGCTGACGATCTGTCCCCCCACGCTCAAAGGCACGACTTCGCTCAACATCAGGCGACCAAACTTTCTGTCGACTCGAAGCGCAAACACACCTTGGACATTCTCTAAACCTCACCACACGCGGGAACCAAATCAAACACCAGGATCGACTTGCGCTGACAACGTCCACCGCCCCATCCCCCACGAGGACCTCAGTCGTCGGAGAATTACATCATCAACGCCACAACCACAACGACAGTTGAGCCGAGAGATACACCACCAAAAAAAGCAACACGCAGACCTGGAACCTCAACCGTCCGCCACACCCGGATCTGGAGAAACCCTAAATCAACATGCCTCGTCGCGTGCGGCACGTTGTCATAACAGGGGCATCCCGGGGTATAGGGCTTGCGGTTGCCCAACTCTTCGCGCGCTCGACATACCGCTGCACGCTCATCGCACGCTCTGAAAACGGGTTGAAATCCGCCGTCGCAGCCCTGGAGCGGGATTCGCCCCTGGATTCTGGAGTGGGACACAGCTATATTGCAGGCGACATCGCGTCGTCCGCGCAGCCATTCTGGTCGTCGACATTCACCGCGCGCTGGCCCCGGCCCCCACCATCGGACCCCCACCACCCCTCGCGTATCGACGTGCTGGTGAATTGCGCGGGCGTCTCGCAGGCTAGTTTACTCGTGCGCACGCCCGACGAAGACGTCGAGCAGATTATCAACCTCAACTTGACCGCGCTGATCAAGGGGTCAAAGTTCCTGCTTCGACAGGGCTATATCCGCGGCGGCGGCGGCGGCGGCGCGCGGCAGGCCTCAGAGCAAGACATGGACGACGCGCATTCGTCGCCAGTCATAGTTAACGTAGCTAGCCTCCTGGGTCTGCGCGGCGGCTTCGGCGCAACGAGCTATGCGGCGTCCAAAGCGGGGGTGTTGGGCTTCACGCGCGCTCTCGCGTCTGAATACTCATCGCACCGTGTGCGTGTCAACGCTGTGGTGCCGGGATACATTAGCACAGACATGACATCAAGCCTCGATGCGGCGGAGCTGTGTGCGCGGATTCCGCTGGGTAGGTTCGGGACCGCAGAAGAGGTGGCGCGGGCGGTCTTGTTCTTGGCTGAGATGGAGTATGCACATAATTGCGTGGTGAATTTGGATGGGGGGCTTTCTGCTGTTTGAAAGCGAGGAAGAAGAGAACATGGACTTGATGAGCATGGTATTGGGGTCTATATGCCAGATGTGCATGGTATGGTGCTAAACTGAGTGCCTCCTTCCCTTCCATCCTTCCTTCAATCCTCCCGGCCTGCTCATCATGCGTGGGAAATGTCAAAGGTATATCCGTTTCTCAAAACGCCGAGTATAGCGCCATGGGCTAATGTTGTGTACAAGATGGGGAATCTGCTCCGCGGGCATCCGTGAGAAGCTGATTGTCGACTGCGAGATGAGGTAAGCGCTCAGTCCAACACGATGGCGCCATCATCCTCAATGACAAGGACGTCGTCTCCATTCGCGCCATTCGCCTTGGGCTCCTCCATGACCTTGCCCTTCTTCCGGGTGATGTCGTCCTCGAGGCCCGCTTCGTCCGCTGTGCGCTTCGTCGCGCCATTCAACACTCCATTGATCCCGTTGTGCATGGTCGCATCGATTTTCCCGTCACTTGGCGCGTGTCCGTTCGTCTCCGTTGCTACCACCTTGGGCTTCTTCGCGATGACCACCTCGTCCGGCAAGCTGAGTGGCTTCGCGCCTTCTTCAGCCTCCTTCTCGATGACGGAGAAGATGACATCCACTTTGGCATCTTCATCTGCTTCGTCGAAGACGGTGATGAAGGTATCTGCCTTCAGTCCCAGCTCTTCGAACGTCTTGTCCAAGTGCACGTCCTCGTCCATATCATAGAGCAAGTCTGAGTCTCGCTTGATGCTGAAGTTCTCGCCATAGCCGAGCTGGATCTTGATAATGTCATCAACGAGGTCACTCAGCTTGGCGCGCTTCGTGTCGACGACTATGGTAGCGTATGCCACACCGCAGGTTGCACAATTGGGGTTCGGCATTTGCAGCGACTCGCTTGCAATCACTCGCTCGGTACTCCGTGTTAGGAAAGCGAACTTGGCCTTGTCGAGCTGTTTGCGCATGACCTTGAAGGCTTGGAGGACGCATAGGCCAGCGGTCATGGCGTTGGTAGTCGCGATGGCTGGAATGATGTTGCCCGCCATTTCTGTAGCATGTTAGCATTGAAGCGACAAGGAAATAGAGTGCCTACGCTTGATGTCGAACTTGGACCGTGTCTCGATGCCAAAGATGTGTGATCGCAGGTTCGCGCTTGCTGTAACAAAGTCGAGCGTGTCCACGTCGTCCTTGTCAAAGGTGAGAATAGGCGCTGCGTTGCCCACGTCGGCGTTTGCGCGCGATGTTTCGAGGCGGTTGGCGAGTCGTCGCAAACTGTCCACGAAGACGGCAAAGTTCTCTGCAGTGTTCCACACTACCTGGTCCTGTTGCGCAACTGCCGGACCGCATCCAAGCGACTCCTTCAGAAGCGCATCGTAGTCCAACGCCTCGGGTGCCCGCTTCGTCTTCCACATATCCTCCATGCTCCGTAATCGCTCAATGTCCTCCTTGAACACTTTGTTGAACAGGAGCCGCGGGAAATCCTCGGACCCCATGGTTTCGCGGATGCGCTTCAGCGCGTGTGCTTCTTTGCGCAGGTTTGCGACCTCGTCTGCATTCTCGGAATCCTCGCTGTGGTCCAGCTCGGGCGCTTCGTCCTCGGACGTACCAAAGATTTCCGCGAAGAGATACGACTTGCCCCATACGATGCAGTGGATGGCTTGTGATGGCGTGCTTCGGATGGTGCACACGGGGAACGACTTGGGCGGGTCTTTCGGGGTGCAGTCGTAGCACTCGGTTGCGCCCTGTCATGTCCGTCAGCCTGATATAATTGAGAGTGTTTAGCAAAATGTGTCGCACCTTCTTGATAACCTGAACTTGTCCGTTGAACCCTGTGGTGCCACTCTCTACCAACGGGACATTGGCCGCCAAGCACATCTTATTTACATGTCGCCGAGCATCGAGGTTGTCGAGCGCATTAAAGACGATGCCAAACGTCTTGAACCATGCGACATTGAAGCGCGGATCCTTGATGTTGTCGTGGTACGCTTCGATCTTGACGTTGGGGTTGAACTTGCCCGCCGACTCTTTCGCAACCTGTCGTCCCTGTCAGCGCGGCTCTCTCTCTCGCCCTGCAGCTCGTGATGCGCACTCACCAGTGCCTTAGACTTCTTGATGTGCTCGTTGCGGAACAGGAACTGCCGATTGAGGTTGCTGAGGTCGATGGTGTCGAGGTCGACAATGTGGATCTCTCCAAAGCCGGTGAGGACGAGGTTCTTGAGCAGCTCGCACCCAATGCCGCCGGCTCCGACCATCAAGACGCGCGACTGCCCGTATATCAGTACAGTGTGCTCACGCGACCACAGCGCTCAGCCTACCTCTTTAATCAAGCCATGCAGCGAGCCGAGGCTCCTGTGCGCAAACGTGTCGCGTGCCATTGCGAAGACGGAATGCGAGTTGTCGAGGATTTGTGTGGCTTTCTAGGGACGCGGGGCGTTGTTTACGACATGGAGAAATAGTCGTTGTGTGCCTGTTTGGCGTCGCACAGGTGAAGGCGAGTGAGGCGCGCGCGAGCCAGACGTCACTGCAAGCTCCAGCGCCCGGGCCAACGGTCCTTCAGCCTCATCGTGCTTGGCAAATAGCCGAGCGCCTTGTAGGGTTGTGAGTGGACCACAGATAGGTAGAGTGCACTAGAACACATATTCCGTCGAAACAAACATTCGAGAGAGTGACGTAGGTTTCGATTGAACCACATCGGGCGGAGTGCATCTTCTTGCCTTGTCCGGATTCAAGTGCGAGGACTGGATTACCCATCGCAACTTCCCAAACAGGACTCTCATCACAAACATCCATATTCCCCAATAGGCACCATGTCAGACGACGAAGTAGACCACGAACTCCTCGACCTGCTGCGCGCTCGCTTCGGCATCGGCGTGCAGAACAATGGCCCGCCAGAAACCAAGGTCCTCTCCAACGCCCAGTTCATCTACGACAACAGCGTCGACGTCGCCATCGACATGCGCTCCACCAAAGTCGCCGCACAACTCATTCTCGACGAAATGTCCTCGCGCTCATACAGCACCTCGACCTGGTCTGAGCACGAGCTGCACCCCAAGGCCAAGGACGTGAGCACGGTTAATTTCATCTTTACCATGGACTTGCTCAATTTTAGTTTCTGGAGCGACAAGAGCGAAGACGAGAGGTTTGCAGTTGTCTACAAGGGAAAGAGATGGACGGGGTATTTTAGTCTTGTAGCACTGTTGCAACGCGCCTTGGACATGGAGGTCCCCATCACCAGTCCCGACTTTTGGATCGATGAGGACAAGTGCAGCGATGAGGTGTTGAAGACCGTGTTCAGTTCGGGGACGGGCGAGGAAATTCCCATGTTTGAGGAGCGGGTGAGGTGTTTGAGGGAGGCGGGGAGGGTCTTGAAGGAGGTATGTAGTTGTCCCTCTGCGAGAATGAGGGTCAGTTAGACTGATCACTGACACGGCAGGAATTCGACAGCAGTGTCGTGACGCTTATTGAGGATGCGAAGAACTCAGCTGCGGGATTGGTTAATTTACTCGCGGAAAAGTTTCCATGTTTTAGGGACGAGGGCACGTTTGAGAGGAAGAAGGTGCGGTTTTTGAAGCGTGCACAGATCTTCGTGGCGGATCTGTGGGCTGCGTTTGACGGTGAGGGATATGGCGAATTTGGCGACATTGATAAAATCACAATGTTTGCAGGTATGCTATCATCCATGCTTGTTTGATTCCTGGTTGCTGACAGCATGGTAGACTATCGCATTCCACAAATGCTTCACTCTCTCGGCGTCATGTGGTACTGCCCGCCGCTCGAGAACAAGATTCGACGACTAGAAATCATTGAATCGGGGCACTCGTGGGAGATGCAGATTCGAGGTCAGTCTCTGCCCTACGACGTCCGTACGACTAATATTAACACGTACGCAGGCTGCAGTATCTGGGGCGTAGAACTCCTCCGGCAAGAGATCTTAAAACTCAAGCCCGACGCAAATATCAATGCCATACTCATCGACTTCTTCCTCTACGATCTGGCCAAGGAGAAAGAGAAGGACGACGCAGATGTGATACCCCATCATCGGACGAGGAGTATATGGTATTAATTTGTCTTATTGCATCAAGTAATACAGTGTAAGGATGGCTCGTAGCATTTGATGATATCACATAATCCATCGCGATATCATAGTCCTACCAGTATAGTAAGGCAGGCCCTTGGCAGATTTTTGACGACGTACGGATCTCTACAATGCATTTCTGTGATTATCAAGCTTGCTGTAACTTATGCACTGTCCGCCATCTCCTTCCGAAACTATTGCATCAACGTAGAAACTCATATTCCAAATGATAAAACCCGATACAACGCCGCACCACATCTTGCAGAAGGTACGCAAGCGCACAAAGTTCTTCCCTCTTCCCTCACGGCTAGCCACCTCACATGACATTTTTCAGCTCGCTCTGTCCAGCGACTACTCGACACCCTAGGCGCGTGCCACAATGGTCTGGCTACACCCCGTGGCGGTGCAGGCTGATTCGGCGGAGCCAGCTCCGGCGCGGGCGGATTCGGAGCGCGCGGAACTCGCACAGCTGGAGAAGGATTTTTTTGGAAGCAGCGGCCAAGGTCTAGCTCATGTGGCGTAGCCCAGCCTAGACGCGGGACCTGGCTTCACTGTATGTTTGGGACCGTCGTCAACGGGCGGACAGAAGCTGCATGAACACGCGGGTCGCGGTGAACCCTGGTGCCGAGAAGGTATTTGAGGCCGTACCGTTGATTTGTTCTTTGTGCTGCGGCGGGAAGAGCGCGGATTGGTGTGCGGCTGGAGACGCTGTTATTTGTCAGATCTTGATCACTGATCAGGCTGTCTGGATCGTGGGAATACATCCAAGCTGTGTACCCAGTCTTACCAAGCAAGGCATGACCTTTAGACATTTCGATGCGAACGAGACTGTGTAAGGCCACCCATGGGCTCCAGACTGTACAGACCTCGCTACACAATGTACTTAGCTATGAGCGTGAGTGTGTGTGCATCGCTTACTTCTTGCACGGCGCAGAAGTAGACGTTGAGAAGTAGCCGATCTTGCTTGGAGGCTTGCCAGTCGAACCACAAAAAGTCGGACTGCTGATGCAGCAGGTGAGATACCATCTGGAGGAGAGGAAATCCGGACGGATGGAAAGTATGGTTGTAGAAAGCTCTAGTCTAACGAAATTTGGTTTTGGTGTCGGTCCCGGATGCACAACGACTTCGTACGTTTGGTCCTTGATCAGTGTAGGATCGTTTGGATTGAAACGTACTCATCAATTGTACTTCCAATTTTCTTTGGGAAAGTAATGATGGAGAGCCTTGAGTGGTTCCTCCCAACCCTGGGCAGCGAAGCCACTCGCTTTGGGGGATGGGTCGACTGATCGCCAGGCCCACTCCCGAGAAACTTTATTTCGCCAGTTTTTGGCTTTCCTAAGCGTGACATATTTCGGATTCCAGCGAGTTCCTGGTGTAGGTGGGTTGTCAGGGCTTCGTAGCTGCGTGCCAGCACCCAGCGTCGAGCTACTCAAAGAGCACATGACACCGTTGCCACGATGAGCGAAGTACTGAAACAAGATCAGTATTGTCCTTCCGAACGTAGAATGACCTTGCCTTATGCAGGTTGTCCTCTGCGGCGAATTGGAAAAGCTGGCTTTCATCCCAGATGTAACCGCACAAAGCGGCAAGAAAGAAGGCCGCAAGTATGAATGTACCTGAGATCTTCATGGTGAGATATTGTAAGGCATAATCGAAATGAGTCTGATGTACTGGAACAGTCAAAGTATATATCATTGCGCGCACAACCTAAAGCGCACGGGTGGGTGACCTATAATGATTAGAGCGCGTTGTTTGTTTCCGGCAATATCGAAAACACCTTGGACCCACCCTTGGAACGACTTGTGGGGCGTACGATTGTGAAGTTATATTAGTTGATTCGTCAACGGGGGATCTGACCTGAGTGTGCATAACAGTTCAAACAGTCCGAAGGCCAGAGTTCCGACAGGAAAAGTACGCCCCGGCCGAGACTCATGGGACTACGAGTGGTTGTTAGCTATCTTTACTTCTGGAGACTTGAAATGCATAAATCAAAATTCGCTATGGAGCCGAGATTGCTCGGGTCTTCCGTGGTATCTCACTCCAGTAAAGTCCAGCTTTCCGCCATTTCTCATGCATAATCAGTCACTGCTCAAACCATCCTCAGCTTTGCGCTCTTCTTTGCCGGCCTGATACTCTGCGGATTGTGAAACACATCATTCGGATCAACATCCGCCTTGATGCGCTGCAGCCTGTCCACGTTCCCGCCCCAGTACAGACTCGCACTGTTCTCTCCGAGCGCTAAGTCCACGTAGCCTGCATAAGCGCCGGCCTTGTGATTCGGCAACGCATCCGTTATAACATCGTTTACACCTTTGAGGAAGTTTCGCGTCTTATCGTTGACCTTGCCAAGTAGGTTGACGGCGTATGCTTGGTGGTAGAAGAGCGCATCGCGATGACCATATGCGGTAGCATCGGGCTTGACGTCGTTGATGGCACCGCCTTCAAGATCCCATATGATGAACCATAGCGCGCCGCCTTTGTCAGCTTTGTCGATGTGCTCGAAAAGTTTGTCGACTGCGTCGTCGGGGACGATGTCGTCCTTGGTGTAGGCGAGCGACTTGGCGTAGAAGTTGCTCTGTATGCCGCCAACGATCTCAAGCGCAACATCTTCAGTCCAGTGCCCAACGACACCAAGCCAGTCTTTGAGTTCAATGACAGATTCCTCTTTCGAAGGTAGGCGAGCTGTGATGTTCAGACTGTCAAATTCTTGCTGTGACCCGAAGAAAGTGCCCGTGACGATGGCGCCGAACTGCTCGGTGAGGATAAATTGTGAAGCAAACTTGCGCGAAAGATCTGGGTCAGAGATGAGCTTCTGCCACTTCTTGAAAGCGTCGGCTTTATCTGCCGAAGAACCGCCGTTGAAGTTGTATGAATAGAGGACTGCCTCGCCAGGCTCAGCTTGCGTGCGGACCTTGAACTCAGAGACGATACCAAATCCTGCAGCCGCACCCTTTGCGGCAAAGAATATGTCAGAGTTCTCCTTCTCGGACGCGCGGACGATTGACGAGTTTGCAAGTACAATCTCCACCTCTTCGACGTGGTCCAGAGATGAACCCCACATGCGTGATGATGGACCAAGTCCACCGATTGTTGCATGACCACCGATTCCAACTTGTGGGCAGGTTCCGTGTGCGATGGCGCGGTTGCCATTCTCATGTAATCGCTTGGTGACATCGCCGAGAAGTGTACCGCCGCCAATCGTTGCTTGCCAGCTTGATTTGTCCATGGAGAACTGTTGAAAGTGCTTCATATCGACGACGATCGTGTTATCTTCGCCACCGCCAATAGCTGCAGCCATCAGTTAGTAAGTTTCTCGCAACTGTATGCTCAGACAACACGCTCTCGCGACGGGCCGAACTCAGCTTGCATGGACGAACGCACCATAATTCGCATACGAGTGCCCACCACAGCGTGGCTGCACCTTGAGACTGTTATCAACGGCACATTTGACTATCTTCGCAATTTGTTCTGTCGTTTTCGGATATGCGACGGCAGCCGGAACGGATGGTAAGCCCAGGTTGTATGGTTTGACATGTGACAGTTGGAAGAGAGGGTCGTTCTTGAAAGCTATGTCCTTGCCCAAGGCGCTTTCAAGGCATTTCTGCACAGGAGAGCTGGATGTATTTCCCATTGCAGAATTCGACGCTGGCCAGATGTTGTCAATACTCATTCAGAATCAAGGCTAGAGATCTTGAGCTTACACTATGCTCGCGCAGTCCAAGGTCGTCAGTCGGGTAAGTGGCCAGATCCTAAGTGAGAGAAGGGTTGTTTGTTCATATGAACGATCATCATGCGCGAACGAAGTAACATTATGTGAATTTGCAGGCGACGGTTAGCGTACCGACCGCAGTACGCCCAGACGGCATGGCAGGGTCCAGCGAACGAAACCTGCCTATAGTCGGGCAGATATGCGGTGGCATCGTGTAAGCCAAGCGAAAGAAAGCCAGGATGTTTGGCCGTTCACTCCATTACTTGGTCGCGGCCTGTGAATTGGTGTGTACAGGCGTTACAAGAGCTGGGGTAGCGGCATGGTTGTACGAAGTGTGAGTGGTCAGCCCTAGCGCGCGTCATTAACACCAGCAGGATGGGTCAACGGTCCCCTGGCCAGACTGCCAGACAGAACAAGGCTGTGGCGCAGGAGACGTCCTACCGCGAATCAGAACAATGTTTTGTTATGCGTTGTTGTCGAATGACGCCCCTGGGGAGAACGTTGATGTTTCGAAACTGGGAAACTGGGCGGGGTCGTGGCGATCTGCACCAAGCTCAGCTCACATTTATTGCACTGCCACAATCAACCCGTCTGTTCACGGGTACCTACACCCTCCGTCATAGCTTTTGCCATCAAGTTTGACATCGCATCCCACCAGTACGCGCGGCCGGCTTGTTGGTCATCGCAATATCGACCGCAGCCCTCCTGACCACAGTCTTTCCTTGCTACCTGTTGCAACCTCCGACTGAATCGCTTCTGCGAGTCTACGATTATGCTGTACCACGTGGTTGATTTGAACAACCAATGAAATGTTCCATCGGCCTTGTCTAGACATGCAAGGAACTACGTGTCGAGGTCGTATCTAACATTCTTGAAGCTTTGCAGAACATATTTGCGACAATAGTTTAACCCGGCCTTGAGCCCTATGACTTCAAATCGTGGTCAAACCAACCATAAATCTGCACGGGTTGCATTACTATAAAATTAAAGCGCATGTCAATTTCGATCCCTGGAACAGGATTCGTCGCAATATCATGACACTACGCTCTTTACCTGAGCTCCTACTGTTCTCTTTCCAAATATTGACTATCAAAATCAGCTGCGATCATGTTTCTTGGGAAATGGATGGTGCATAAAGGACCCGACGGTACTGGAGTATTAGACCTTTCGGCAGAAGGCTCCCATATGAGAATAGATCACTGTTGCGACTACGTGTTGTGACTTTCATTCGCACTGGCGTAGGCGCGAATCTTCCTTTGTGGTTTTTCAGTATCACTTCTCACCCACATCACACTCCAGAAAAAGTGGAATAAAGAAGTGCCCACTGATGAGGCTGAGAACCTACATACGGCCCAGGTGAAGCATTCTGCCTTTCGTCACTCCTAGTCATCACTATGCTCTGAGGAAAACTTCTCCCATGTCCATCGTCCAGGATAGCATTTGGTAAGCTGGGTGAGAATACATTTTCGTGCGATCGGATCTACAACACGATACCACGAACCTCCGTATCCTTTCGCTATCCACTATCTGTCATCTGATCTACCACACAAAGGACTTGGTGCGACGACGCCATCAGGCAGTGCGTAGACATTTTTGGTGGTGTTGTGGCTGCGCGGGATCGACAAGTAAGCCCTGACGACTGCGCCGTCCCGACCCCGCCAATAACAACGAACCCCGAGAGCGACCGTACGGTCTCCGTGCCGGACTTCGAGGGCATTCGATCATTGTTATGAAACAGCTTGCGAGGCCTATGATGTGATGCATTCACTCGTAGCTGCCCCGTGGCATACTTAAGCTTTCCTTTGCGTCGCCTTGGCTCTCGTACTTCCCCACACAAACATTGTTCTATATCAACACCTGCAATTCAACCACACCAAAATCCTATCACAAACAAACACTATCAAAATCTCCTAAGTTTACCTTGCAATCTCCAACATGGGTTCATGCGGCTCAAAGCAAGATTATGACAACGGCTACGCTGGCCCTCCTCCACCGTCGGGCAACCCCAAGTACGACCACTGGGCCAACGACCAATATCAACGCGAGCAAAATATGCGCGCCCAGCAGAAAGCCAAGAAGAAGAAGCGAAGCAGGATGAACGGTGTTGTCGCCGCAGCGGCTGGAGCAGCCTAAGGTCGTTCGATATGTCGACTTCCATATCGGGATGGATCTCGCAGTGATCGGATCACAGAATCCTGGTAGTCGAGGTCGATATAATTGGAGCCAGCGTGTAAGACTATGCATGGACGAGAAGAGCCTCGGCGACAACGATGACTGCTGTACGATAAGAAGATATGACAAGAGGATACCCGAGTAGTTGGTTTTGCCTAGATACTCCCAGAATATGACTTTCGTTTCACCATTCCATTGTCGCGTAACGACTCCATAGTGATGCAACTACAGATTTGAATGCTCACTTGACTAGTGTGTTACAAGGCTTTCTATCAAACAGAAGAGGCTCTGTTGTGGTCAGTGTGTAGTATTGACAATTCATGTACCACACTAATTCATGCCGGGTCTTTATTCTAGAGATTTGTGTATAACCCTCGGTAACATCAGCATAGCCCAATCGCGACTAGCTTTATTTCAACTAGCGATATTGTTCTTCTGTTGATGTTCTCTCTAATAGCACTTTCGGTGCTTTCGAGGGCCGATACCGAGCCTCGCGCGTCTTGAGCCCGAAACGTTCCTAGAAGTTCCTGTAATGTCTGACTGTACAGTCGGCCATCCGAAGTATTACGGCATAGCATAGCTAGTTTGCGCATGTGGATACATGACAACTTATGGCACGCTCCGAGAAATCCTCTTTGAGTCGCAAGATGATATTTGAAAGAAAGAAGGTCGCGAATCGGCTTGGAACTGGTTGAACATTGATCGGCGCGGACCACTGCCGAATCTTGACCCAGCCGTCCTCGAGTCAGGCACAGGCAGAAACACCACCGTCATCGTCAAACGTCAGCAGTGTTTGCCTACATATGGGACCCGAATCTTTCCTAGAATACCAAAAGTCACCATATAAAAGATAGGATTCACCCACATAGGAAAAGCATCGCATACCTCTCGTCTCACCAACACTACCCATCCTGCGCACAACTGTCGGCCTTCAAGATGACCATCACTGAGATTGCGCTCCTGCGATTGGCTCCCGGTATTACTCTCGGGGATGCGACGCTGCGCAGTAATCTCGCGCACGCCGAAGAAGTTATGCAAAACTACACGGGCAAGACCTTCCACTACTTGCAGCAAACCGAAGACCCTTCTTGCATTTACATCGTCGGCGAGTGGGAATCGCTTGATCAACACATGAAGCACTTCATCCCGAGCGATGGCAACCAAGCTCTTCTCGTGCTGCTGAAAGACCAGCTGAGCGTGGAATGGCTATTGCACGCAGACGTGTCGCATGCCGATCTGCCATTGCCCAGATCGAAGTCTGCCATAGACAAGGCGATTGGTGGAGAGTTGATATTCAGTATAGCGAGACATATGGTCAAGGATGGACAGAAAGAGGAGTTCCAGCGAACGTTTGTAGCGAATAGGCAATACCTCCAGGGCTTCTTGACGGAAGGGATCATGGGCGGGGGATGGCGCATCGATAAGGAGGAGGAGGGCAAGGAAGAGTGGGTACTGCTCTGTCCATATACGAGTGTGCAGCAGCATTATGACTTTGCGAAGACGCCGGAGTTTGAGAGGTATGGTCTGATCAGGGAGCACATGGATGGGGCGGAGATTAAGCATGCTAAGATTTTGGATGTGTAATACTCGATGTAAGGGTTTCTGGACCACAAGAAGATCCATTCTCGCAGGCGGGTTTTATCTAGTCGTGCGGATCGTGTCCAAGTTCAAGAGTGGGATGACACTACACAGTTGGATGATAAGCGCCCGTTCCGCTATCTTCGGAAGTGGGCCGACCTAACCCCTCACGAGGTGTGCGATAACATCATTGCAAATCAAGATGTTCGGAAGAAGTGTACCGACTTTAATCCATCATATATATTGCTCGTTGGATTCTTGATGAGATATTCATTTGAAGTCCAGCTGATTTGTGATATGCAGTCATGGTTGCTCCCAGTATAATCCTCCTTGATGAGCAGATGCCGAAGGGGTATGTAGCGATAGCAGCGGGCTTTGCTGTGTGTGCATTGTTGATCTGGAAGGTAAAAGATAACGGATTCTTCCTTAGTAGCAGAATGTCGACTGACTAGCCAGCTTCTCACTCGCACCGACATACCATACATCAAAGGGATTCCAGAGATACCCGGAGCACTACCCGTCACTGGTCACCTCCTCCAACTCGGAGACGACCACGCCACAGTATGCGAGAAATGGTGGCGAAAGTATGGACATTCAGTATTCCAGATCAGGCTCGGAAACACCCGCGCAGTCATCGTCAGCTCATTCGAAGACTGCAAGAAGATTTTGGTATCAAGCTCACAAGGTCTTATCGATCGACCAAAGCTGTATACTTTCCACGGGCTCATTTCTTCCACACAAGGCTTCACCATCGGGAGTTCGCCGTGGGACGAAAGCTGTCGCAACAAGAGGAAGGCCGCATCGACGACTTTGAGCAAAGCAAAGATGAAGGACTACTACAGCATGTTTGATTTGGAGTCGTATTGCATCGTTCGCGATTTACAACGCGACAGTAAAGGCGGCGCAGTCGAAGTCAGCATCCGTCCGTACATCCAGCGCTATGCGCTTAATACGACTCTCACTCTTTGCTATGGTATACGTATGGACGAGGTGTACGATGACTTGCTACGCGAAATCCTGCACGTTGGCTCGGCGATCTCCCTCCTGCGATCTGCGTCGGAGAATTACCAAGACTATGTTCCTGTTCTGCGATATCTGCCAAACAACGAGAAGAACCGACGGTCGAAAGAGCTACGTGAGAGGAGGGACAAGTATCTGAATGAATTGCTTGACAAGGTGCGCGAGATGATCAAGTTGGGTACCGAGAAGCCCTGTATCAGCGCAGCAATTCTCAAAGATGAGGAAACGCGCCTGACAGGTGTTGAGGTTAGCTCTATATGTCTGTCACTGGTATCGGGTGGATTTGAGACTATACCTGGCACACTTGTGTCGTGCATCGGATCACTGTCAACGCCGGAAGGTCAGAAATTCCAAGAAATGGCATACAAAGAAATCATGAAGGTGCATCCCGATATCAAGACTGCATGGGCACACGATTTCGAAAAGGATGATGTGCCATATCTGAACGCCATTGTGAAGGAGGCTGGTCGCTACTACACGGTGAGCAACATGAGTCTGCCACGCAAGACGATGACCGACGTACCGTGGGGTAACGCCATCATCCCGAAAGGCACTATGGTCTTGATCAATGCACAGGCTGGAAATCATGGTAGGTGGTGTGCTGCTCTGCAGATTTGTGATTATCGCTGACAACACCAGACGTCGACTATTGGGGCCCTGACGCGGGCACTTTTAATCCAGAGCGATGGCTCGACGAATCCCTGCCAGACAGTACATCTTCACTCCGCGCGGAGAAGCCCTCTTCGAGCACACCACATTTGTCGTTTGGGGCCGGATCGCGATCGTGTCCCGGCGCAACTATTGCTAGTAAACTGATCAGCTCAGCACTATTTCGAATTATATCGCTGTACAAGATCGAAGCAAGTACCACAGAGCCGCCGAATACCGACTATGTCGACTACAATGCCATCAAGAGTGCACTCGTGGCAATTCCAAGAGACTTCAAGGTCAGGCTGACACCGAGAGACGGCACAGGCGATCTGGCACGGGAAGTGCTGGCGATGGGCGAGGAGCGAACGAGGAACTTTTACAAAGAATGAGTGAGTTCGGCGAAACTATTCTCAGGCTATATATGTCCATAGCAATCTGAAAGCTCTAACGCACGTGCTTCATGTTGCCACTTCCGCTTATCCTCTTCACCTTCACCTAGCTTCACAAGTCTTCGTCTGCCTCAAAGATGATTGTTTTCAACATCAGCAGTACATAGAAACATACTAGAATGCGCCTCATAACGCTGTCAGCCGTCGTGGCTCTGACTGCAAAAGCTGCAAGCGGAGAAGCCGTGCCTGTCGTGTCAGGTTCCGATGATGCCAGACGCAGTGGCGGCTCATTCAACTTTAGGCATGAAACAGCTGGCCTCGACTTCGACATTGAAAACTTCGCCGACGATGACATGTGGAAGAAGTATGTAGAGAAGGGAGAACACCTTAATTGTGTTATGGACGCTACCGATGCCGGCGCCGGCTTCTTGATCGAAGACACAAGGAAGCCTCCTTCAGCAGCTAGTCCCTGGCAAGGCGATATTCAAGGTACGACCGTACTTTCAAGGACGTAGCTTTGCTAACCACTCCAACAGTCCAACTTGCTGCATGGGGATGGCACGAGCGCGATTACGACAAGGGATGGGAGTGCGACTTCGAGCGTATGCGGCTCGGGGCTGCTTTCAACGGTCTAGGGCTCAATGCAAAGTCACGATACGAAGATGATGGAGAGCTTGGGGACGGCGACAATGACTGCTTCTCCATCACGCACTATGACCAAGAAGACGTCAAGGATCCAGATGCGGAGTGGCCAGATATGAAGCCTGTCAAGGAACAGAAGTACAAGGTCAAGGGCAAGGAGTACATGGTAAGCTCATTGATGGATTGATCGTCGGCCGCGAATACTGCTGACATCATTGCAAGAGGACGGGTGCATATTACGAGTTCGCGATCAACAACAAGGGAGGAGGTAAGCCATCCAAATGTTGTCCCACGACTCACACGACTGACCATAGCAGGGATCATCGCCAGGAACCTTCTTTCTCCCGCTACAGCAGTCATTGACTCGGCGAATTGGGGTAGAAAGGCGAATGAAGGGGAGCTGCCCGATCTCCGATTCGCATCTGACATATTCTGGGCCTACTGGATCCGAGGCAACCCCAACGCCAAGAATCTGCGGGTTTATGGCGCTGAGAACGTAGTAAACGATGAGACGGTTCTTCTCGTTGCGCGAGCTTTCAGAAACACTGAGTTGACGAAGCTGGCACCTTGGCCAGGCAACTCTTTCGAGGCAAACACGAACGAAGGAAAGGCGCTGATAGGTGAGAGAGATCCGATGAGAATAGTGAAAAGTGCATGTACTGATTAAGGCAAAGGGTCCCCCATCGGCACATCAATTGCTCGTCTTCTTGCTAGCCGTAAAGCAGAGCTGGGTATAAAGCATATCACGAAGGTCACGATCGTTACGAACGAGGCGCCTAAGAAGCCCAAGTTTGGTCAGCGACCGCGAGAGGATCTTCATATTTTCTTCCAGATCGCAGACGTGCCGGCTGAGGAGGTTACAAAGCCAGATGAAGAGAAGCCAGAGGAAAAGGAATCTCGCCATGCCAGACGTTTTACTTATGCTTGGAGGGAGGAGCGCGCCGACTTGCGGGTGCACACGTTCAGGTACTGAGACACAGCCACATGAATCCACCTTTACGTAGTGCGATACATTCTCGAAGGGTCGCCGCAGCTGTTCCTGAACAGCGTCACTGGCGTCATGTTAAAACCTTTCATCGTACCATCGAACGTCTTAGTATTTTGTTGCCGCCTCGTCTTGGACGAGTACTGACTCACAACAAGAAGGACGAGTGGTAATTGAATTGTCTCCGGGTGAGAGCGTTTGTTTTTCTCCTGCGCTATTCACGAGGCAAGGATTCGTCATGGGCAAACAGAAAGCCATGATCAGGCGAGTCTGCGACCGCTCACCTACTTTCTATCATCGCTCAACTCTTCTTCTATTGTCTGACATTCAAATTACAATGAAATCCCACCTGACTTTCATCCTTGCGGTGCTGTGCATGCACGCCTTTGGCGCGTTCATCTGGGACGCGACTAATATCGCGAAACAGCGTGCAAGCGATGCCCTGCATAACGTAAGTCCGATTGCGTAACTGCCGATGTGTTTTTGACGTCGTTGAAGTGGCACGACCAAAGAGGCAACGACATCATGTGCGCCCTGATGAGCACTGATCTCGGCGCCGGGATGCAGTTAGGTGACACCAGGGTTCCGCCTTCAGCCAGGAGCAATTACTACGAAAGAAGAAGTACCGGATTCCAGTGGTATAAGGTCCAGATAAAGTGGTATTGGTTCCGTATCGACCCTCACCCTTCAGCTTGCGACTTCGACAAGTTCGGCTGGGCCCCCGTTTTCAACGACATCGAAGGAGGGGTTTTCCAAGACGGCTGGAAATGTCGTCGCTTCGTGCACTACAATCCACAGAAGCCTGAGCCCATCAAAGACCAGAAGTACCATTTGGGCATAAGGAGGGACAGGGAGTTCAGGGCCACCGGAGCTGAGTACAATCATGCTCATCATCCAGATGGATTCGTGCTCTTCCAGCAGGGCATGACACCACTCACAGCTGCATCTTTGTACTGGGAGGCTGGGCCTGTTCAAAGGTCAAAGCTGCCGGAACTATACCATCAAGCCGACTTTGCATGGATTGACTGGAAAGGGACGGGGCCAGGCCACTACGCGAAGAATTTCAAGTACTGTGGCGTCGCAAATCTCAGCGACCGGATTACATACAGTCTCATTGCGCGCTTTCTCACTGAGAGAGGCATATACGACTTGGAAGATTGGCCAGCTCGGAATAGTCGATGGTCTACCCAAACACCCCAGGGCCGCGCATTGCTCGGTAAGTCACTACCATGGACTCATCTACAACTGGCCTTGGAATGGCAATGGAGGAGTCTACTAACAAAATCAGCATCTCCAGCGGCATTCGAGTGCGTCAAATTCATCCTGCAGCACAAAGCAATTCTAGACATCAAATACATCACCAACATCATAATCTTCCGGGGCCCAGCTATCCGGAAGCCCGGCCGAAGTCCCATCCGCTACCCGCAGCTCATCTTCGAAGTAGCCAATGTCCCGCCGAACCTCGTCAAGGCGGACCCAGCCCCGAATTGGGTTCGGCCACCTGCTCAAGGACCCCGTCCTCCTATCAGCTATATCCCCGTTCAAATCAACCCGGACTTTGAAGTTCCAGGAGAACCGGATGCGCCGCCTGTTGTTCCTGGGCCATCTAATCCCCAGCCTTTGCCGCCTCCGGAAGATCAGGATGGTTGGGTGCTTCGACGACAGGCGGGGCCTGATGTCTTGTACAAGGTTAGCCATGAAGGGGGTGGTGGAGACTTTGTGCGAGTACATACTTTTCAGAAGGTGTAGGGTTGCGGACAGGGGAGGTGCAGCATGGGCGGCTTGTTCTGGATACAAATCTAGTCGCGATGGAGCAGCGGCTTGGATGCATGTCCGACGGAATCGAACTGAATGGGGAACCATACTCATCTGCGAAAAGGATGTATTCGAATGGAATGCAACTAGTGATGGACCAGGTTCTCGACGTCCATCTCACTGATACATATACTCTAGCCTCCTCTCTTCTACCCCCAATAACCCCATCCATCTTCCCAATCCCACAACCAACCCCCAAGTCCCCACCTAAATCCCCACCGCATCACCACCACCCCTTCCCCCCTCCCTCGCCCCCTCTTCACCCTTCACCACCTCCCGCACCATACACCAATACCTATCCACCCCCTCCCCACCCCACCCCGCCCTCTCCCACTCCACAACCTTCCGCACCTCAAACTCCCGCTTCTCATACATCCCCTTGCCCGCCCCGCTCGCACTCAAATAACACACCAGCCCCTCGGCGTCCGCTTTCCGCAGGCCCCAGTCCAGCAGCATGCTACCGATGCCCCGGCGCTGGTGGTCGGGGTGCGTAGCGAGCTGGTTGAGCATGAGGTACGGGGGATGGGAAGGGGGCATGAGTTGTGGCTGTGCGGCGCGGAGGGGGGCGAGGAGGGATGTCAGGGCATCGAGGCGGACTTCAGGGGGTGTGAAGGGGGTGTGGTTTTCCTCTTGCTCTTTTTGCTTGGCTACATCTTCGTCGTCGCTGGATTGGGGCACGTTGTGCATGCTCCATACCGCGATGCCTACTGTTCTGCCTTCCTCTTCGCCGTCTTCGCTGGCGAGATCGGTGTCGAGTACCCTCCAGTGCCAGGTATTTTTCTTTCCTAGGTTTCGCGCCCAGTCTGCTGCGACGCTGCGTAGGGAGGCGTCGCTTATGGGGCTGGTGTGTATACAGTCGTGTGTGGGCCCTTGATATGCGAGGTTGCGGATGCGGACCCAGGAGAGGGCGTGCGGGGGAGTAATGGGGGCGAGGAGGAGGGGCATGGTTTGGTGGGTGGGGAGATCAGAGGTGTATTAGAGAGAAGGGGAGGATGTGATTCTGAGATGTGAATGTGTTTTAAGAAAGGCAGTGAGGCTGAGCTTGACTATGTGATCCTACGCATGCAGGGCGTAAGGTTGAGGGATTGGATGAGTCAATGCCCTAGCTGTCTTTACGCGATCAACTCATGCGGATAGATGAGTCCGCTACTCTATCCACCTGCCTGTTCTTGCTCTGGCGTACAGCGCGGACTTGCATGTTGCGTTCCGTAGTCGTCTGTAGAGCAGGCGAGGTGTTGAAGAAGGAAGTGGGGTGTCTGTTATCCCGCCGCCCCACTTGATCTGATCCAATGCTAGTCAGAGTGGGTTCGCTGAGCTTCGATGGTCTTGGTTTCGCGCTTCTTTATCTTAACATGCATGAGTGATGATAATTGCGTGGAGGTGTAAGATAGTTGATGATGCATAGTATTGGAGATGAGGTTGATGTTCTAATTCTCACTAGTACACCTTCGTGCGCTCTCTACAGACTGTACCAGACCAAGCGGGCAATGTACAGTGATGTAGCTCTTGATTCCGTGCGCTGGTGCGATTTGATTTGATTATGCTTTTCCTTGGACATCCGATAAAGGATGACGCGATGGCATTGTCCGCAATGCCATCCCAAACGCCAAAACGCCACTCTTGATGCAGAATATCGACTCCGAGGCCGATGGACCAGGGCTACAGATGTTCTCTTTCTCACTCGTGAAAGTAGACCCTCACTCGACCTCCACGGCTCCGTCCGCCCGGCTCTGTCCCACCTTCAACACCCCATTTGCGACCGCCTTTCCCTTCCCCTTGCCATTCCTCCTCGCCCTCTCCTCCTCCACCGTCAACAAACTCCCCTCGATCCGCAACACGCCCCTAGCCCTCCCCCTCCCATCCATCCTGCCGTCAAAATCCGTAATCCGCACCTCCAGCTCTCCGCCCACCTTCTCCCCATCCCCATCCACCCACCAGCCGCCCTCATCCTGAATCCGCCCGTCCCAGCCTTTCTTCACTAATCCCGCCTGCTCAGAATGCCACTGCCAACTCTGCGGCAAATGCTCCTTGGTAATCGATATCGGGAAGGTGTTGAGATGCGAGAGGGTAATGTGCGTTTTGCTCTGGTGCGTCACGTAGCCGCTGGTCATGGCGTTGGCGACAGGGCGTAAGATGAGCAGCGACGCCGTCGCCCAGAGGTACGGCGCGGTGTATTCGTCGACATGGGTTAATAGCAGTTCCTCGCCGCCCGCGGTGCTGGAGGAGGTTTTGGAGCCGGGGGCGCGAGAGCTCAGTTCGACGTCCTCGTAGGCGAGCACGATGCCGCGCGCGGGCGGGAAGTAGGAGAGGAGGAGAGGTGAGAATATCGAGGCGCAGATTGCTGGGAGCGGGTTGTTGAGGGATGCGGGAGAGAGCGAGACGTATTGTGAGATGCGCTCGATGTGGAGGAGGGAGGATGGATTCTTTTGGGGCGGTATTGGCGCCATTGTCAAAGTTTTGGGAGCACGATTGTGTTTGCGACAGCTGGACGCGATACGAGGCGCGATGGGAAAAAGTTGAAGATATCGGCGTTCACGACGGTGAGTTGCCGACGTGTGGGGTAGGCCATGACTCGGAGGAATGGTTAGTCATCAGCCATGTCTGAGGCAGTTGCCTTTCTTCACCTTGATCAACATCTTGATATTACAGAAATGGGGAATATTCCTCGAGGGAAGGGAGGATTTCAAGTGCTTTGCGATTGTCGATCGCATTGATAGTGGTTATATTGCGCATCTGATCAGACGCCACACTATGCTTTCCTAATACCCAACACTTTGCCAACGCCGAACTATGTCTATACCGCCATGATGTACACAGAGCTGATGCCACCATAATCGCTCATGACCACTACATCCACAGACGCCTCATCTGCGACCCTTCTCCGCCTCCTTGCGCTGAAGCTTTGTGGAGACACGCATCAGGGCCTGCTTGATGTCGCCCTTCTTGAACTGGGACAAGTCATAGTAGTTGGGAGAAATATCCTGAACAGTGTTAGTCACAATCTGCATATTGAAGACTTTGGAACTTACCATCAACCACTCGGGCTTGACCGAGGTCACAGTTCGAATGTAGTTCTTCGTGGTGAGGACGAATTCGTTGTAGATGACCCACTCGCTATCCTCAGCGAGTACTGTGCTGGGATGAAGAAGCACATTCTGCTCGTCCTTGACGGTGATGTACGACTTGCCATTGCCCTCGCGCTTGGCAACCTGCATGAAGAAACCGGCGACAAGAGCACGCTGGATGTTTTCGTAGTACTTCTTGTTCTCAAAGGGTGTCGACATGAGCTCGAGCTCCTCACGCTCCATTATACGCTTCAGCTGAAGGCGGACGTTGTCGGCTTGCTGCAAAGCACGGTACGACAGGAAGTGGTCGTGGCACCATTGCTTGGGGTTCGCCTGTGCCTCCTCGCTCTTGAAGGCATGGTAGACGTTCAACATGGTGAGTTGGTCGCCCTTGGGATGGGCGAAGAGTTCCTTCATCTCGTCGGCACGCTTGCGATTCGCAGCTGGTCGGACGAAGATTTGGGGTACCGACAAGAGCGCAGTCAGCGATAGTATCTCGTTGGAGCAGTAAAACTCGGGCGATGTGATGAGCATGACAGCCAATGCGGGATCGAGAGGGAATCCAGAGGCCAGGCCACCGAGAGTGGTCAGCTCGCCTTCATCGTCTAGACAGGCCAGGTAGTTTAGTTCTTCTAGAGCGCGCATCAGCGTCTCTGGCGCCGGTGGGTCCATGAGATCAAAGTGCACCAAATCGTCGACGCCCAATTTCTTCAGCTCCAACACGGTGCTCGCCAAATTGGAGCGGAGAATCTCAGGATATGTCTGCTCGATGAGCTCCTTCTTGAACGCAATCTCGGTATATAGGCGGAAGCACTTGCCGGGACGGGTACGACCGGCACGACCAGCTCGCTGTTGAGCGGAGGCCTTGGAGATGGGCGAGACCAACAACGACTCTACACGGATTCGAGGATTGTAGACCTTTTGCTTGCTGAAGCCGGGGTCGACGACATAGACGATACCGTCAATGGTGAGGGATGTTTCGGCGATATTGGTGGAGACGATGCACTTCCTGCCTGGCCGGCCTCCCGGTGTTGCTGGGGGCGGCGCAGGGTTGAATATTTTCTGTTGCTGCGCTGGAGGCAGAGTTCCGTAGAGCGGGTATACGACCAGCGGACCTGCACCTCCTTCCCTGCTCAGATCCTGTGCTTCCAGATT
Organism: Phaeosphaeria sp. MPI-PUGE-AT-0046c; assembly: GCA_020747045.1. Taxonomy (NCBI): domain Eukaryota; kingdom Fungi; phylum Ascomycota; class Dothideomycetes; order Pleosporales; family Phaeosphaeriaceae; genus Phaeosphaeria; species Phaeosphaeria sp. MPI-PUGE-AT-0046c. The sequence continues at coordinate 2,650,641 of JAGTJN010000001.1, read as the reverse complement.
GATCTTTCGACACGCATCTTCAATCTCCTCCTCTCCTGTCAGGAACAGCAGAATGTCGCCTTCGGGCTCGGTGGCGTGGATCTGCAGTACGGTCCGCAGGGCGGCCTCGACGTAGTCGCGCTCGGGGGCGGGGGTGTAGAAGACTTCGACGGGATGTGTTCGTCCAGGGACGGCGAGCAGCGGGGCGTTGTGGAAGTACTTCTGGAACTTGGTGGCGTCGAGGGTGGCGCTCATGATGATGAGCTTGAGGTCCTTCCGGCGCAAGACCACCTCCTTCAGCAGACCCATCAGGATGTCCGTCGCCAGCGTCCGCTCGTGGGCCTCGTCGAGGATGATGGTGCTGTAGCGGGTCAAGTTGTGGTCGTTCATGGCCTCGCGCAGCAGCATGCCGTCGGTCATGTACTTGAGGATGGTGTCTGGGCTCGTCTTGTCCTCGAATCGGATGCTGTAGCCGACCTCTGCGCCCAGCTCAACGTCCATCTCTTCAGCGACACGCTGGGCGACCGACATGGCGGCGACACGGCGCGGCTGGGTGCACGCGACCATCTTGGCGTTCTGGTTGGGGAGGTCGTCGAAGAGCACGAACTGGGGGATCTGCGTCGTCTTTCCGGACCCCGTCTCTCCGACGAAGACGAGGATCTGCGAGTCCTGGTACAGCTTGAGGAACTCGTCGCGCTGCTGGTGGACGGGCAGGTCGCGGCGCTTCTTGAGGATGCTCATGTAGTTGCTGGACAGCGGGCGGCCGGTGAAGGGGTTGTTGGGGCCGTCTTCGGCGAGCTTGGCCTGCTTGGAGGTGGTGGCATGGCGCTGGAAGTCTGCGAGGCTGTTGCCCGCGCCGTACTCGCCCTTGACTGCGGGCTTGTCGTCGTTCCAGTGGGCGAGGTACGGATTGCTGGCGGCGTCGAGCTTGCCGTTGCCGCTGCCGTTGCCGCTGCCGTTCGACTCGACCTTGATGCGCTTGACGCTGGCGCCCTCGTCGTCGTTGTGCTCGCGCTTGACCGTCATATCGGGCATGCTGGGGGTGTGGTCGTGGTGGTCGTGGTGGGCGTTGCGAGCGTCGCCGTCGTGTCCAACAAAAAGTTATGCGCTCGGCTGCGCTAAGCTCCACTTGCCGCCTCAAATCGTCCACACCGCCGCTGCAAGGAAGACCGCAATATCCAGGCACCACCACCATGTAGTCCCGCAACATTCACCACTGCGGTGGTTTCCGTCCTTGTTCCTCCCTGAGTGCCGGGTCCAGTTCACCACAGCCTCTGGTTTTTGTTCCGCCGCGCAACTCTCCCACACGCCCACCCCGCCGCGGCCATCGCGAGTGCCCCTCCTTGCATTCACACCGTGGACAGACTTTTTGTTTCTCATACAGAAACATGTCTTACTCGGACGGCATGGAGCCGTCGACGCCGCTCTTCTACATTGGCCAGCACGAGACCAAGCGCGCCCTCGCCGTGACGCCCGAGCTGGTGCAACACGCGCAAGATCTTGGAGTGAGTATGCATGCGTGCGAAAATACACACCTCACAGACTCCGACTAACACCGGCTAGTATGACATGTTGACAAGCCCCATCACCAACGACCACTTCCACACGCGTGTCTTGAGTCTCCTCAACTCGTACACGCAGTCTCTCTCCGACGCGCAGTCGCAGCCCCTCCCCTTGATCCCCGCCCTCGACCACCCCGACACGCCCCTCGGCCCCAACGACATCATCAGCCAGCTCGTCACCTTCACCAGCCCGTGGGTCGATCTGTCGTCGCCCGACCCTGTCATCGCGCACATCTCGCGCCAGGTCTTTCGCTTGGAGATTGCGTATGCTGCCTTCTGCGGCGCAACCACGGTTGTCGTACCCGGGCCACGCCTGGCCCATGGGCAGAATGGCGTTGCGCAGTTCGCCCGTTCAATCCAGGAAGCGCTTGCAACCGGCGCATACGTCCAGCTGCACATCCAGCTACCCATGGATGGCACCAAGTCCTCGACCCCCGACGACCTGGGCGACCTGGCCCGCTTCGCCGTGACTGATTCCAAGTCGACTGAGGCTGCCAATGTCACACCCTGGAGCTCGTGGGAGGCATGGAACACCATCAGGACCATCTGCAAGTACAACAACAGACTGTCCGTCGCACTCGATCTGCCGCGTCGCATGCCCTCGCTTGCGCTGCAGGCAAGGTGGTTCTCGGAGCCAACACGACTGCTCAACCTGCCAGCCTCGTCCTTCCTCCTCAATTCTCACCAGTACCCAGTTCTGTCCAAGGCACACCAAGCTTTCATCTGCAGATGCGCGCGGTTGAGGAGCTCGCCATGGCTCCTCGTTACCGACACTGGCCCACTGCCGGGCATCGAGGACCCCGACATGATCATGTCCTACTCGACGGGACATATTTCGCCGCGTACAGCCGAAGATGCCCCCAGCCCCGAGTCTTCTGACGTCCATGCACCAACTCCAGCCGAAGCAGCGCAAGTGCCAAGCAAGGGAGGAAAGCCATCCAGCAGCAGCAATGACCCAACGCCCCATCTGAGCTATGTGCGCTACATCCAGCGGAGTCAGCCCCCGAAGACCCAGATTGAGCGGTTCGGTGGAGGTTTCCAGGACTACTTGCAGAGCCCGCTGCAGCCCTTGACGGACAATCTCGAGTCCATCACGTACGAGGTCTTTGAGAAAGACCCCATCAAGTATGCCTGGTACGAACGCGCCATCGAGCAGGCCCTGGGTGACTGGCACGAGCAGAAGAAGAGCACGAGCTCTGGGGACGGCGTGGTTGTCATCGCTGTCGTGGGATCTGGTCGCGGCCCGCTCGTCACGCGCGCGCTGAACGCGAGCGAGAACAGCGGTGTGCCGGTGCGTGTCTACGCCATCGAGAAGAATCCCAACGCATACGTACTTTTGCAACGACACAACGCGATAACCTGGAATGGGAAGGTCACCGTTGTGAAGACTGACATGCGCGCCTGGAAAGGTCCCACGCAGGCCGATGGCTCATTCGGCAAGGTTGACATCTTGGTCAGCGAGTTACTCGGGTCGTTTGCAGACAACGAGCTGTCGCCAGAATGTCTCGATGGCGTACAGCATGTTCTGAACCCCGACCATGGCATCTCGATCCCTGCCAGCTACACTGCCCACTTTACGCCCATCTCGACCCCACGGCTGTGGTCAGATCTGTACACGCGCAGCACGGGTATCGATCCAAATGCGTTCGATATACCGTGGGTTGTAATGCTTTCGCAGTTTGACTACCTCTCCACGGAGAGCAAGGAGACGGCCGCCGCGCAGCAGCTGAGCAACAAAACCAAGATGAGCAACTTTAACCTGGAGGCTCCTCTTGCACCAGTCGTGCATACAGCATGGGAATTCTCGCACCCTCTACCTCCGTCAGTGCTAGCTCAGGCTTCGCTCCGGAGAGGTGGTTCAGCAATTGGCGGAGGCGGAGGTTTCGTGGGTGGAGATGGCGCCAACGAGCACAACTACCGAGACTGCCGCATTGCATTCCCGATCCAGGAGCAGAGCGTGTGTCACGGCCTTGGGGCATACTTTGAGACTGTGCTGTACAGCGGCTCGCAAGGCCCGGTTGAGCTCAGCACGAACCCAGTCACCATGGACGCGAAGAGCAAGGACATGATTTCGTGGTTTCCCATCTTCTTTCCTCTCAAGGTATGTTGCACTATCCCTTCTTTTGGGAGCTCTACTGACAAACGTGACAGACACCCATGCAGCTGCCAGCAAATTCAGAAGTCGAGGTCAGCTTCTGGCGACAGACCGACGATCGCAAGGTCTGGTACGAGTGGTTGGTGGAGAGCTTCATGAACGTTGGCGGTCAGCGGATACGACTGGGCATATCGGACCTGCACTCCAGCAAGAGCAATGGCTGTATGATGTAGATGGCATTGCTCCTGGATCGATCTTAAGCTTTTTGTGTAACACCGTCTTCAGACATGTTTGAGTTATGCAGGAATGATGCATGTGTACTCCTCAATACCACCAATCTCCTTGACTCTTGAACTGAATCCCCACCCTCTGCCATACACATTAACCCACTCGCCATCAAATTCCCAACCCAGATGCACAGACCTCACACCCCCGAGAACTCCGCAATCTAATAAACTCTTAGTCCACCACCTCGCATCACCCCATCGAATAATTTATATCACCCTACCCAATTCCACACCCAAAAACCCCACCATGCCCCCCTTCTACACAATCGGCACCCTCCTCGGCGCCTCGTCCGTCCTCCTCGGCGCCTTTGGCGCCCACGGCCTCAAAGCGCGCATCGCTGACCCCGCGCGCCTCGCGAACTGGAGCACCGCCGCGCAGTATCAGGTTCGTCATGCCCTTACCTCCCCCCTTATCTTTCCACGTTCCATCTAGCTTGCAACATGCTAACTCCCACAGCTCATCCACGCCTCCCTCCTAACCGTGACCTCGATCGTGGCGCCGCAGAATACGCTGGCCATGGGCTTGTTCACGGCGGGCATCACCATGTTTTCAGGGTCGATTTATCTGCTTGTGTTGGATCCGGGGCGGTTCAAGTTTTTGGGGCCGGTTACGCCTTTAGGGGGCATGTGTTTGATTGGGGGGTGGGTGGTGCTTGCGGCGAGGGGGAGGCCTGTTTGGGGGGCTGTTAAGAGGTGAGAGGGGAGAGAGGAAGTGTGTGATGTATGATGTAGTGTATTGTAGTGTATTGTGATATGTATTCAAGGGTATATTCTCCTCTATTCCATCCTCGCTGCTTCGTCCCACCTCTTTCGACTTGTGCTGCGCTACGCTGGGTCTGTTATAGGTACTCCTTCTTCCTTCCCGTCCGGGTGTATTGGTTCAGATGCCACTCTACGTCTCCCTCCTTGTTGTCCAGCGTGCCTGCGCGAATCTCAAAGAGCCGCATGCTCATCCGCGGCCCGACCTCCGCGAGCTCGACGGCCTGGTAGCCTGTTTTGACAAAGACGTGGTGCCGGACTTCGATGGTGTCTTCGATGTTTTTGAACCTGAAAGCACGCATTAGCAACAAGTCAAATAGTCTAGAAGGACTCAAGACGTACGTGACAACCCGATTCCCGACCTTGGCCGTACCCTCCCTCGGCGGAAACAAGTGCTTCAAGACCGTCACGATCCTCTCTCCTAGCTTGGTGCTGAATCCCTCGAATATCAAATGCGGGTAACTCTCCGACACCGTTCCCCTCGAACTGTTCGGTATATCCGCCCTCAACACGACGTTGTGCAGCGAAAAGCTCGCTGTCGGGCCGTGCGGGAAGTGGCTCACTGTCAGTGCAGTAGGCGTGCCGCGGTGTTCGTGGAGAAGCACAATGTCGCTCAGACCAGACGACTGCGCGCTTGAGACGAGGTTGTTGAGAATGAGGTTACCGCGATTTAAACGGATGGCAGTCGGAAGCAACAGCCGTATTTCTTTCGCAAATGTGCCGAGTCGTGAGCTAGGGTCGCGCGATGTAGTCACTAATATCCTTGGGTCGACGACGCCGCTGAGTTGTGCGTATTCGTCGTCGAGACCGAGTTCCTCTTCGGCGGTGCGGTCGGCGCGCGTCTCGTCATATTTGTAGTCTTGCCGCAGGCTCTCGTCCTCGGCGATTTCTCTGTTCAGAGGCTTTCCAGAGGCAAGAGAGGCTTTGAGCGCGGCACGTTTGCTGGCAAGTTCGGCGTCGCGGAGGGTGAGGGCGCGCCGGTAGAGGTAGTCGCGCCGTTCGCGGGCCTGTTTGCGGATCATGGCGGTGGTGTTGGAGACGCAGTGGGGTGTGGGTATATTTTTGTGTTAGGTGAAGTCGAATTTGTAATTGGCCTGGCTGAGATATGGTGCTGTTTGGTGAATTGCATGTCCAAAGAGTTGCGCAACTTCATGAACCAGAAATTTTGGAGTTGCTTATCTTATCTTAGCGCCAGTCCCGGAGGCTGACCCACTTCTGGTGGTAGGAAAGTCCACCGTCATCCTGTTGACATCATATAGTCCGAGTCAATGAATTGATTCAACTGCAGGACTTCATAGATTTCCGAAAGACTATCTACACGTACATAGTGCTGCCTTGGTGGTCCTCGATTATAGCGTTGAACCGCAGCACGGTGCAAGACGGATGCCGAGCAAGCAAGATGCAGGCTTGAGCGCCGTCGAGATTTTATTGGCCTAGTCAACAACAGCTCCCTTCAGCTATGTATATCTATGCATTGGTCATATTCTCCTCGTTTCCTCTACCCGCCCCAAATTTTAGCGGATTTAGCGCTGACAAGGTGTATCTAAAGCTGCAATCGGCGCAATGCTCGACCGCCCACCGACTGTACATGTGAAAATCCCGGGTATCCCGTGATTCGGCTGGAAAATTCCGAACATACCCATCTGTAATCTCTAGGCATCCCACCTATAAGGCCTCGCTCACTCTCGGACCACCGCATGCTACGGAAGCCGGGAGGACATAAGAGAAGGCGCCTCTGATCACAGGCCTTGTGAAGAACCGCATTCCCACATAAGAGTAATCTATACCTCGCAGTTCCATCCATCGTCCTTACTTGCTATCCATCCTGTCATCCTTAGTTGCTCCATTATTCCTTCACAAATACAAAGTATCCCATCATTCGCCATGGACCCATCCAAGATGGCTCAGATTGCAGGCACCGCAGGCATCATCTCCACCACCACATTCTGGTCCATGAACTTCACAATCGATTACCTCACATTTCCTGCGCTGCTGCTCGGCGGCGTACCCAAAGCCTCCAGCTCATCCAAACACTCCCCTCGATTCCTCACACCCTCGACCGACAGCTCGCAGGCATCGGGGCCTTTCCTAAATAGACAATGGCAAGAAGTCTATTGGAGAGGCCATCGATGGGGCCCACTTTCCGCAATTCTAAGCGGCGCCTCGTTCATGACCGCCGCCTGGTTTTCGAGCTCCAAATCTAATCAGCAGTATCTGTATGCCACTGCTGCCGTTGCGGCTGTGTCAGTCGTGCCGTGGACGATTCTTGTCATGGTCCCTTACAATAATGAGTTGCATCGGAGGGGAGATGCACAGCTCGCAGCTGGAGAAAAGGATGCAGAACAGGAGGCCAAAGGAGATGGCCGGGATCTCATGGTGTTGATCCGAAAGTGGCTATTCTATAACGACATTCGCGCTTCGTTGGCCTTGGGCGCTACTCTTGCTGGAGTAATGGCATCCCTTCAATGAGCACGGAGCACAGAGTGTCGTGGGAAGTGTGGAGGAAGTTGGTGAAATCTAAAGTCAAGAGTATTCATGGGTGACTGTCGTGTACTAAATATTGAATATGAGAGGGGCGCAGTTTATGTGGATACAGAAGAACCGATTAACCTCAGTCCAGTTTGACCATTATAAACCACACTCCACATCATCTAGCATGAGCATTTATTATTTCTTATGATATCTCGAGGTCTCTCTCAGCCTTGAGTTGCACACTTGCCATACCAGCACCGATTCGATCTAATCATCTCTTCCTCAAAGTCCCCAGAGATCCGACCCTTGCGCTCAACCGTTTTCCCGAGGCCCTGGAATAGCGTTAGTAAATATGTTCAGCGCCGAGATCTAGATACATCATTGAATTGTAGAAATCGGAAGTCTCGTACGTGATGGGATGGGGATAGAAGCCGTTGTGTCCCTTGTCAGCGAAGGTCTTGATGTTGTAAAGATGGTTCATGTAGTAGGTGACGCTGCTGTTGGTTAAGATGGAGCCGGCTACCTCATCGAAGTCCTTGGTTGATGACAATGGAGACGCAAATATTGCCACAGCTGCAGCAATGGCGGCTGCGATGGTTGTGAAGCGCATCTCGTGCTATGTAGTCGTCTGTACGCGGCTTGAAAAGGGTCAGGTTCAAGTGGTGAGGTAATGGAGAGTCGGGTTTCGAGGGTAGTCAAGCAAAGAAGTCTCGTATTTGTGGTAAAATAGAGTTCAAGCCCCATCTGCCGTATGGTGAGAGAGCGCTTGTGGAAACCCAGCCAATTGTACACGCTCAGCTCTGATCGCAGCCTCGAAGCCCGCAAGCTGCTTCACAGCCGGAAACAACTGACATGTGTCACTTTCCCATTCCAAGTCCGCCCGTCTACCTCTCCCGCGCACGCGTTGTACTGTGCTACCCGTTCATCGTTGCCATTGTTGCAAGCCGCCGTGGATGATGCGCTGCGGTCTTCAATTAGCCTCGTCTGATCCTGTTTCCCTGGGCACAGCCAATGAATCCCTAGACCTCCGAGCCTACTCATGCTCTCATCACCTATTAAAATTAAAGAAAGATTCACCAACCTCCATAAGCCACACCAGCAATCATACACCCTGATTCCGCTGATCACCTTCGGATCTACCACCTCGGTGCATCCCGCATCGTTGATGTGTATATTCTGCGACACGGTACCATTGGCGTAGACGAAAGAAGCACAAATGTCGTTACTAGGGGCTGAGCATTTCGCCGCACTGGAGAGAGTAACAAGGAACGCGATACACGCAATCGTCTTCATATTTGCGATCTTGAACGAGTCTCTGGGCACAAAGTCAATGAAACACCAGACAAGTCGGCCAGGCACATATCATATACCTCCTCTATTCTGCTCACCATCTCACCTGATCACATCCACTGCATCGTGAAGTGACCAGCTCCACGCCGTCTCGCAGCCTGATTGGCCCGCGCTTGCTCGTCACTATCACACGCGAAGCGCATGCACCAATCAGCTCGTCGGCCGAGGACAGTGTGCTTACACCCGTTCACAGAACGAGACTTGTCCCGTTCCTGTTGTGTGGTACCTGATTAGACAATACATGTCGCTTATGTGGGGTACTTTATGGATGTATAGGTATATGTGGAGAGGGATCGGCGGATTTGCGACACTGCGCTCCTTTGGTGCAATGAGGCAATTCGTGTATGCAGGGCACCATGTGCATGGCACACTTGCAGAAGGATTGGGATAATTGTGAATTGCATTTCAATTCAGGCGCCGCTTGGCGATTACGCGAGCATCTGGCTCTCGCTCTATCTTTCGGGCTCTGGATACCCCTTTGGACTGCACATGATCATGGACTTTGAGTGCACTGGGCTAGGTCAATCTCTTATGGCCGTCCCACTTGCACTCACCACCCTTGAGCCTTTTCCTTGCACCACCATCCCCTGAACTTCTTGTCCGTATATGCCGGCCTGCTCCACTGCGGCTTACCTGGCTCTCCCTCCCAGCCGATCCATTCCTCATGATACGACCGAATAGAACAAGCCGTCCTAAATCGCCACGTTATTAGCCTACACTCACTTTCACACCCACATCTCTCAACATCAAGGATCAAGTACTTACTCGTAGAATGTGCAGCGACAATCCACATCGACCTTGGCGGCGATCATGAAGCTCTCCTCACCCGGATGGGTCGGGTTGTAGACCGCATAGTCGAACTTGCCGCAGATCGGGTCCGCGCCGTCGATGCAGTTCCAGGCCTGGTTGACAAAGTCCTGGCGCGTGCCGTCTTCGAGCATGTAGGAGCCGCAGGCGTAGCGGTTGCTTTTTGGGCACTCTTTGGTGTCGGTGCGGGCGAGAAGCGCGTTGGCGGTGGTCTTGATGGGGGAGATGGCAGGCTCGAGGGCGGGAGCCGCGGTCACGAGGAGGGCCAAAGCCATGAAGATGGCGAGGATAGAGGTGAGGAGACGCATATTGAGTAGTGGAGTCCAAATTTGTGGAGGTTGTTTTGGAGTTTGTGAGTTCAAAAGGCGGACAAAGCGAAAAAGGTTTTATAAGTGAGCGCGGGACTGTGCACGGTGAGTCAGGGACGCGTGACGGTGAAGGTGAATACAAAACCTTTGACGGGGTTGTATTACATGATCTCACTTAGGCCTTCCCAATCATCCAGTCACCATAAGTGCACAATTTTGCTGAATAGTCCGCGCAACTGTGTAAGGCTTTGACAAGCTTTATAATGCTATCACCGACCGGACACGTACAGACAACATACCATGATCTCACAAGCTCAATATCGGCCAGCAACTCCAGATCGTTGTGTCTTCTTTTCCTGATCCCTAATCAAAATTTCTCGAGTGCCGTTGTCATTATGAAACTCACGACATTTCTTCTCCTCAGGCGCTTCCAATCCCTCAAACTGCCGTCCCTAGTCCACGGATGGTAGATGAGGAGTGCTTCATCCACTTTACGAGTACAGTCTCGTGTGATTGTTTAGTTCAATTTGACGATCTTTTTGATGAGTAACATACTACACGTAGACTCTGTTGAGCAGCATTAAGATTCTTACGACTGCTCCTCGGAAATTCTTGAGGTCAATGGAACTTTCACTTGCAAATCGAGCGTCGGGTGCTTCACAGTGAATTATTTAGCCGCGTGAAACGGTTCCTCCCCGGGTGCCCGTTGGCTCAGTATTTACATTGAAGGAACGATGGATTAGCTTGCACACTGTAGCTCGGATTATACCTTATACCGGAGTATACGATGTCGAGGGTTGAGTGTGGTGGCAATTCTAGTATAGTTCACAGATAGTCTCCTGCCGCCAAATGACGAGATGCTCCAAGACCTTTATCAGATTGATGCCTGCGCAAGTATCTTAGTCATGCTTTACTTCTTGGTCAATGCCTCTACTTGTAGGGAAGCAACCGTCACTGCAGGCACAGAGTTGCGCGGTCAGCTTCGTATTCTCCCTGCGTGATGGTCTCGCTCGTTTTTATTGTCACAGCCGGTGGGTACTGCAATGATGTTTTCTTCGACTTTTGCGGCTTAATGCGGTGCATGAATGATAGGGCCGTCTTTGGCAATATGCGATGTCGACAACAAGGCTTCTGACCTCGAAAAGTCAAAATAGATATCCATAGTTAAAGGTGAAGTACTTTCCACTACTGTAATACCTGCACAACCTGATTCAGAGCTCAACGGTCCTGTTTATCTGGAGAAAGAAGGGAAACTGCTCAACTGAAAGAATGCAAAAAATGCAAGGGAGTGCAGCATGCAAAAATATGCTCTTTCTCGTTACTAGTAGTAACTAATATATAGAGATAGTATAGAGTTAGCTACTATATACAGTAGTTTAGAATGGAAATTGTGAAATCGCTAAATAACAAGTAGAGTGCGCTGCTCCAATTATCAGATTTCTTGGCATGACGTAATAACTTACGTGCGAGTGTAGGCTAAGCTAGTTACGCTGGGGATGAGCTCCGACGAGGCAAAATAATTGTCCTCCAAGTCTGCGGCGTAGAGCCCATCCTACTTAGCATACTATGATGCATCCCCTGGAGCCTTCGGTACCCTCAATTGATCAAATGGTCGCCGTCACCAATCCTGTCGTTACGGATCTGAACCTATGCATTGTACCTCCTTCACTCTCCCCTTCGACCTGCGGATCAGACTCGGGAACATGGCATCGTATAGAGAAAGATCTACTCCTGTATACATATCAACAGACTGCATCTCAACAGAGTGCGTGGCTTTACGTAAAGCTAAGGAATGAGGAAGACCTTACGGCAGAGGATCTCGTGGTTGTAGATGTTAGGGTCGGTGGGCTGCCTCCCCCTACTGGCCTAAAACTTTTGTGGGAGAGTCGGCCTGGTGGTATTTGGGTGCTGAGGAGCAAGTTCTCTAACAACATCGACGAAGCTGTGACAGAGGTGGACGTTCTCTTTGGTCTGGACGCTGTCGATCCACGACCAGAGTGGACTTTAGGTCAATTACCACTCCAACTTAACGCTCAGAAATATATCCCGGTCGCACGACTGACTGTCCTTCATGGCAGGGTCAAATCAAGACGGGAGGATCGACCAATCTTAAGAGCTGACGCCGATAACAAATTCAAGATTACCCAGATCTCTGATACGCACATGGTCACTGGCTTGGAAAGTGTACCGACGCTATTGATGCGGATGGCCGAAATCTGTCTGAGCGTGAGGCGGACCCGCTTACGACAGCTTTTGTTGGGCAAGTTCTAGACGTCGAAAAACCGCATCTCGTGGTATACACCGGAGACCAATTACACCACGACGTACTCGACAGTCGATCTGCTCTTTTCAAAGTAGTCGCCCCTGCTATCGAACGTAAAATACCATTCGCAGCTGTCTTTGGCAATCACGATAGTGAGGGCGAACACGCATCATCACGTACGTTGACTCATGTTGCCAGTAGATTGTTACTTGCAATAAGCTAGTAACTCCTGCTTACGAGGTTATAGGTGCAGAGCAGATGTCAATGTATCAAAACCTACCTTTGAGTCTTTGTGAGCCAGGCCCGGAGGAGATCGATGGTATTGGCAACTACCATCTTCAGATCTTGGCTCCTGCCTCATCACAGCTTTCGTCAGCGAATTTGTATTTCCTGGACTCGCATGGCCAAATTTCCGGAAAATTGTTTGGTTCTCACTATGACCATATCAAGAAAAGCCAGATCGAGTGGTTCCTCAAAGAGCGCAGCACGCATTGGCAAGATAGATCGAATAGAGACTTATCTATAACCTTTTTCCACATCCCTTTGCCGGAATTCCAAGACCCCCGACTTGTTATACGTGGGGGCTGCCGTAGAGAACCGACTGAGGGCCCTAATCGAAACTCCCATTTCTACGACGCTTTAGTAGAAGGACACATTTCGGCTGTGAGCTGCGGGCATGATCACGTGAATGATTTTTGCCCTTTGTTACGGCCTGACGGAAAGGCCTTTCTGTCTGGGCCTTGGCTATGTTATGGAGGTGGTAGTGGATTCGGGGGTTATTGTTCCTATGGCAGGGAGCGGTTCCACCGCCGAATTCGGAGCTATGAAATCGACATGAACACTAATAGTTTGAAGACTTGGTTACGGGTGGAGTATGGCTCAGAGAGAGTTGATGAGACTGTGCTCATGGAAAACGGGGTTACAGCATACGACCCAAAAGTATGTGACAACAGAAATTGTGCTATGAGTTGAAATTGGGTCGGATAGATGAGAACCAAATCATGGCTATGATCGACAAGCAGAACCTGCTGGCAGGATCTGTATGTATTACCAATTTATACGTGATTTCACCCATTTCCTATCAATTCGTGGATCTGCGTTTCTGTAATTGCACAACCCTGATCAATCTACCAATCCTACTTAGCACATTACCACGCTTTAATTTGATTAAATCCATCCAGACTGCACTCATACAGTCCTTCGACACCTATACCACGCCCTCCCCTCCTCAAACTCAACCTCTTCGCCCCCCTCCGTCGGCCCAGCAACCCACTTCTTGTCTCCACCATGACCATCAATGCACTCTTCCCACGACCTTCAGACACGTCAGTTTCATTTCCACCCAACTGTACCACATGCGTTTGTTCTGCACAGAAGACTCAAGAGTAGTCAACAACTCACCCAAAAAACCCACACTCACACCCCTTGAATAGCTTGTACGCAAACGCGTCTTGGTTGTCATGGATTGTCTCGTTGTAGTAGAATGGTGCGCACGCATTGAGCGCAGAGATGCCGGCGTAGGTGCTGCTGTTGTGCCGGGTGAGGACGTAGCCGCACATGTATGGTGCTTGAATAGAGGCATGTTGTGATTGGGTAGGAAGAGATAAGCTCAAGGGAAGGAGGGTTGCGAGAATGGGAAGAAGTGGGAGCATTGTCGTCCGTGTAAGTACGAAAGAGGTTGAAACGCTGATTGAGGTTGTAATTATGGTGGAGATCGAATTGCGCTGTCAATTTGAACATTTGATAAGGCAAGATTATTTATGTGATTTATCGCGAACACGCATTCCAGGCCGCATTTCCAGTATCGTTTTCCTCTAGACCTTGGGTAGCCGAGCTATCAAGCAAGTATCCGTCGTCAGCATGGCAGTTGTACTACCCCGATTACCTTTTCGAGTGGCTTTATGTCGCACCACGAGGAGTTGATCCGCCCATGGCCACGGTGACGTTGCTCAGATGTATCGTGGACATCTAATATAGCGCATAGGCAAGGGCGTTGCGGTCAACGATGTACACGTGGTTGGTCTGGGTATGTAGATCTGACGGTCTGGTGATTGTTGTGTCGGTATCACGCGCAAGCTATTTGCGACGAGGAGAGCTGGTGGCAAAGGCGTGTTTGCTGGTCATCTCAAGGTGCTAGGGACATTATTGGCTGATCGAGAGCGGTGAGTTGAGTCTGGAGTGCGACCACAACAGTATGACGAGAACTTCTGCGATGTTTCTTGTTGCACAAAGCACGAGCGCGGTACTGATGTATGCAATCAAGGGTGTGCAGACTGATCCGAAAACCCCCTTGCTCAAGAGAATCCTTAAGTTCTCCCTGTGGGGATTAGATGTCTTGTTTTAGACATTCAACAACGGTTGGCTCTACAGCTTTCAAATCTAGGTTGCTGGCGTAGGCGACACATGGTCACAAGGAGTCGCATGTTTCTTGCAAATGATTTTGCTGGCTCTTGCGGCGCACCAAGCGAGTAGACACGGAGTAGACACCGGACATCTGATCACTCACGATGAGATGTGCGCGCTGAGCTAGACATTCAATGCAATCCCTTGAGCGGTGATGATCTAGGACACGGAGTTGGTGAGCAGACCACTGAGAAGCAATTATTATATGCCTCTTCTGCTTGCTCGAAAGCCAAACATGAGACATGGCGGATCCTCTGGGTGGCATGTGACATTCTCGCTTGCTTTGCATCATTATGCCGCTTCGATTTGCTGCACGCGAGCCATGATTGTTGCTTTCCACGCGACGTAGTCCTGTCTCCGCGATTCGCCCAGGTAATCGGTGGCATCTTGCATCATGGTACCAAGGCCAATATAGTCGCTTCCGCCGATTGGGGTTACTGCGCTCCTTTGAGATGCGCCCGAGAACTCTACGCCCTCCATTTCTTGCATGTCTTCTAGTGGTGTGATATTCATGAACCATTCCATCTCTAGCCAACCCTCTGACTGTGCCATGGGCATGAGCTCCTCTGCCTCCATAGACAAGTCCTCATATGCAATCTCCTCTTCAGATGGCATCCCCAACAGCGCAGTGATGGCAGTTTCCCTCCAGTCTTTATACTGCTCAGGTGTAACCTCCACGTCCCGCATCTTGTTATAAATGTAGAGGAATATGATGATGACGAGGGCGCGTATGCGGACATCTGGAACAGCTGCTGAAGTTGGTTGTGATGTTGCGACATCTCGGCGCGGACGCTTGCTGGGTGAATCGTTGTTCGCGGACGACGTGCTTTCAAGCAAAGGTAAAACCGACTCAACGCCCGTATAGACGTGCGGTGCAGCATTTGCAATATCGAACGTCTTCACAAGGCTTCGTATCGCAGGCATGACCCACTCTGGTGCGGCACCCGCAGACGCTGCAAGTTTGCGTGTGCCTTGCGGAGTTCTCCTTCCACTCAGTGGCGTCTTGGGTGTGTTTCTAGCAGACACCGCCGTCGTCGTTGCTCTCTTACTTGGTGTCCGTGGTTCTCGGGTGGATTCGGGTGCGGGAAGCACGCTGCTCAGGTAATTGTACAGCTTCTTATAGATGCGAGGAGGACATGGTGGTCGTGATACAATGGTTGGGAGGTTGAATCGCTGTTTGGTCCTGCTCAAGTCAGTCACACGGCTAGCAAGGAGACGTATTTAGCTTACCTCTCGCAAGCCAGCTGAGCGCATGCATATGGTCGTGCAATCTCCTCGTCAGACTTCAGAGAGTGCGCGGCACTACGGGAGCGGGCCAAAAGCGACAAAGCAAACTCGATTAATTCAGGTGGCAAAGGTCCATTGATGGCTGGGATGAGCCCGGTCAATGCTTGTTCAATGCTTGCTCGACTCATGGTAGCTTGTCGATGGTGATGGTTGGCTTTTGGACGCGCTGTCCTTGATATGTCACGATGTCGGCACTATCGCCATCACGTAGGCACGTGACCGTGAGCCTAGGCCGCTTTTGGTCATCGGTCTCAAGCCTAGAATTGATGCTGATCAACTCATGCATCCACGAAATACATTGCTGTCTTCATCTTCGCCCAGGAAATTCTGCCGCTTCATGAATCGAAGCGCATATGTTGGGACGACTTGCGTCAAATTTCCACTTTTCACGAAAATAGCATCGTACACACCAACATGAAGCCAAACAATGCTCTACTCAAGCACAAATAGTCAATTTACAATAGGGAAATCATGGTTGCGCAGGTTAATATAGTCGATCTTGAAGGTGCAGCATATATACCTGAAGGATCCCTTATCGCTGCAAAGCTGTGGCAAAGCATGGAACAAGAAGTGCGAAACAAGAAGTGCGAGAACATACGCATCTTCTATCTTCTACGTGCAGCATGCCGAGATGAGGTGGACATGAAGCATAGCCCTGACTATGCTTTGTCTTTCGATCCCAGTGAGGCACTGCAAGTGACATCTATTTCCCATATAGATCGAACTTCGGAAGTCTGTATGAAATCCAAAGGATCGAGGGAGCACCTCCAGTAGCTCACTCACTCACTCGAATTTTTTAAGCCAGAGCCATCTCGATCTAAGCACCATTGCGCTAGTTCTGCAAGATATTGTTGGTTGACTGAAAGGCAATGATCAATATTATGTAGTAGCAATCGACCCTACTGAGCTTACACGTTGATTTATATGGGTAGACTGTTGGCGATTTTCAGGGAGATCAATGGCCGAGCCTGTTATCGTTGTTCGAGCATGCGATAACATAATGAGAACAGGGTCGTATCTGGTAGATACTCGATTTCATCTTTCACGATCGCGAACATAGATTTCTTGGTCGAGCACATCATGAGTGACAAGAACTTTGACTTAAACTACAGGCGAACGAAGATCTGATTTCACTATAGACACCCGTTTCATCAGGTGTACGCCATCAATCTATGAATCTGAGTCACGCTTCTCTTTGAGACCATAAGTCTGAAGAGAACCGTATCCAGCGTTGAGACCCTCGGCCTCTGCGTCGGCCTCGCGCTTGTCCTTGAGACCATATGTCTGGAGTGATCCATACCCCGCGTTGAGGCCCTCAGCCTCTGCATCGGCCTCGCGCTTCTCCTTGAGACCGTACGTTTGAAGTGAGCCATAACCAGCATTGAGACCCTCGGCTTCTACATCGCGCGCAATCTGAGGGATGTTAGGGTGGAGCGAGTCTAGAACATTCAAAAGCAAAACATACACCAGAGTTTGCCACGGGAGCGGCAAGAATACCTGCAACGAATAGGGTGGCAGCAACGAAGTATTTCATGATTGTGGATCGTGAGCAGATTTCCGAATCTAGAATGGAAGGAGGAAAAGGCACTGACTGAAATGCTGTTATGGACGGATCATGTTTCTCTGCTTTATATGACCCGGCTCTGCTACTCTCTTTGCATGGCCGCCGGCAGAGACATCCCGCAGTAGTTCGTCGCTCACAGCACACATTTCCTAAAGTAGACTACGGTTCTTTAGTGCGATAAGAAATATGAACTGTTTGTATCACGAGGACATCCAGTATATGCCGCGGACCCAAGGTAGAAGGTGATTGTGACAGGTGCTTCTCCGCCAATCCCTCAAGCTCGACGCCGATGAGATCCCAATATAACTAAACAAGCAAGAATCTCCGTAGGCTAGCCCACGAAAAGCTGATACTATCGTGCTTAGTCAATGGACTACTTGTGGCACCTAAGCATCAGTGGATAAGTACTGGAGATCTGAAGGATTGTATACGAGTATCTGACCCCACAGATCACTGCTATCTGACTATGCGTCCAATCAAAGAACGACCGAGCACCAAATGATGAGAGGAGCTACAGGATTACGTGTACTAAGTTGACCATGCGGTATAAGCCTTCTTGACCGGAGGAAGTAGTGCTTCCGTGCTCGGAACTTGTTGGGGGCTGCAGTTTGGGACGAAGATTGGTCCAGCATAAGGTGCTTCTGTAACATGACGGTATAGATGGGGAGCCTTGCATATCAACCAATAATAGGCCTCTAAAGGACATTTCGGCCTACATGGACATTCTTGTTGTGTAAGCCACCAACTTGTCTCCACTACTTAAGCCTGCGAGGGTATAGTATGCAGCTGTATTGGTGGAAAACTTTAGTGTTTTCGGCACGTGTCACTGTAGCGAACCATGGAGTCCCTATCCCCACATCTCGCTTGTCCAACAACCTGTAAATCTAATTATCTGGTCATTTCTACTGCTCGCTCGCTTCTCGATGAATGGTGCCGCATGCCCACCAATTGTTTTCCAAGCTTCGTCCATCACCCATTACACGCAATTTCTATCATGTTTCCTCGCTGGAAGCTTTCTGTGATAGGGCTTCCACTCGTTGAGAGATACCTTCCAATCAGCCAGAATGATGTTGTAGATGGCTCCCAAGACTTGCAGGATAACTCCGGATTCTCATCATCAGAGTATGGGTCTCAAGAGAAAGCCCCCATGTATGCGCCAAAATCTTCATTCTGGTCTTTTGCAAAGAAATGGCTCCCTTGGCTCATATGTTGCTGCCTACTGATCTCCAATGTACGCTCACATATGAAGCTCAAAAGATTAGTTTTCGATGACGCCGTCTATTGTAGGTTGCTCAATAATATTGAAGTACGGAAATATTCGACCGCTGACTGCATGTTCATAGCACCGGTCGATATCGCCGCCTACGGATGGAAAAATGTCAATTTCGCAGCAGCTACACAAGATGAGCTTACCGAATATCAAGGCGTACCGGACGAAAGAAACAACCGGCTCTGGACAGATTCTTTCAACCTTTGTGAGTGTGACAAGATGCGAGTGATCTTGATCCTGTACTAACTCGTCAAGTCGGTATCTCAAAGATCACCATGGAAGAAGCACGGCCACTCAAGAATCGAACAGTACCAATGGATGAAGAGGGAAACTACATTGTCACACTCGATGTGTTCCATCAACTACACTGCTTGGTCAGTCGCTCTAATGCTCCCGATTTGTCTTCTATCTCTTGCTGATAGATCTTGGTTAGAACAAATTGCGCGAGAAGATCTATTGGAACGTTACCAACTATGGAGAGCCAGAACACCTTCATCTCAATATGGTCCATATTGACCATTGCATCGACCAGTTGCGCCAGAGTCTCATGTGCACAGTAGACGTCACACCTATTCCGTATGAATGGTATGCAAAATATGGAGCGTATATGCCTTCTACAGGCATCATGCATACTTGTCGCAACTTTGAGGCTGTTCAAGAATGGGCAAAGAAGAGACCCGCTGGGGTATGGGATACCAAGAAGTACAGACATGATCCCTTGGGTGATCAGAGACACGTGTACAAGGAGTGGTGGTGTAAGGAAAATGGTGGATGTGAGGGGCCTCAGCCATCAGCTCCAAGTATGGATGGAGCTCATGCTCACAGTGGCCATCATGGATAGATATAAAATGCCATATCGTATTCTTCAAGTATATGTACGAAAATCTCTCTTCATCTAGTTCCTGACGAAGTTCTTGTCGATTCATGCTCTTGGTGAAAAGGCGCATCGACCCAGCCACGGCAACACAGACACATCATCGCAGTGGGGGAGAGCCGGCGCCGAAGTGCTGCTAGATCTTCCACCAACAAGTGTTGTTGTCATTATCAATCTTTTGCCACTGATTCTTGATATCGAAGTGACTGGTGGCTAAGACCTGCCCTACTTAATGGTACGACAACAAAAGGGAACTAGATCAGCAGCAAGCCGTTGTTGGTGGCTTGCCCAACTGCAGTGTCAGCGTCAGCAGTACATGCGGTGCTTGTTGTATCTTATTTGTGTTTAGCAAGTGGGACGGATCTTAGTGTCGGCCATCATGTCGGGAAGCCGCCCGTTCCTGCAATGGGACGGGACGCCCGCTTCCACCATTCGTATCATCACTACACCTGCCAGAATAGGAGGGTGCCCCGCAATGGTTCTATGAGTGGTGAATTAGTGCAATCTTCATTTTGGTACCAGGTTCTATCGTCACGTAACTATATCGTGCACCTGATGCTTCGGCTCGGTTGTTGTATCTTATCGTACTTCAGCTTAGATTGAGCTAGTTAGATTTGCCTGTGAGTATCACGCCTTGAGCAGATGTTGGTTCTTTCTCGCGGAGGTGACAGTCTTTGCCAATGGCGAACGAACCTTGGCAGTGTTTGCCAAAACCTTAGATTTTTAGCTTGAATGCGCTTCAGACATGCGTGGCATGCTTGTGGGATTGTGGATTGTAGGCTAGGCAGGGTTCCATCGGACGGGTAAGCGGCGCAAAATCCAACCCGATCAAGATAGCTTGTTGAACAAGGATCCGGCAGGTTGCAATACGACTCCACTTACGATAACGTAGAGTGCGGTTAGTCACAGCTTTGATGATGGCATAATGTGAATGTGGGGTTGATAATGCAGGCAGCAGAGCATGATCCACATGACCGTATCCAAGTTGCTCTAGATACAAACTCCTTCGATCTTCCTTAGTTCCTGTCTTTTTTTCATATTGACCTCTGCGCCCGTCAATACGCAAGCTCCATTCGACCAGCTGAGATGATGAGGGATCATGAAGATGCGGAATTCAACTCTCTCACCACGCTGATGGACGAAGAAAAGTCGAAGCCATACGACAATCTGCAAAATTCAACTCTGAAACCGCGATTCATCCACCGCCATAAAATTTCCCTGGCTGTACTCTCACTCTTCATCTTATTGATTCCAGTTCTCTACCTTGTCACAAAAGCAGGGGCCCCTTACAATCACTGCGGTACGACGCCCACAGAAGCACGACGGCGAGGTTGTGTCTTCGAAACGACGGGTTTCGCCTGGTTGCCACAAGCATGTCTCGACCCAACTACCGAAGACCAATTTCTGGCCTATATCAAAGTACACAACTTGACGTACTACCGTGATCAAGAATGTACTCAACTTGTATCTCTGTCAGAGGTGCGGCTAGGAAATCAGGGCTTTTTCGTGCAAGAAACTTACCACAAGACGCACTGTGCGTTCCTGCTGAGGAAGTTGCATCGCCGATATATCGAGGGAAAGCCGGTCGATGGAATGATCATGAACATTGGACACACAAAGCATTGCGTGAGCGAGATGCTTGAGGGGGAGATGATGCATAAAGGTGCGAATGGCCAGTTCTCGTACCTCAAGTTTCCTTATTGTGGGAAGATGGGCGGGTATAACTTGCGGTGGCCGGATCAGGGTACCTGGAGCTAGGAGTGTAGTCTATGATAAACTGTTGTTATTATCGACATTGTCGTGCACCACCCCAGTCTAGAAGACCAAACTTAGGGGTATATATGCAACCGTAATACATGTTGTGCGAACGTCAGTACACGATGTCTTAGTGCTAAATCTAAAGGTCGCATCAGATTCCCCGCATTGATAGTATTCATCACACTAGTGACATGGAGCTTTGAACATTCATTTCAGTAAGCTTAGATATTACAGCAACATCAAAGTCCAACACCGCAGCCGATCGGGCTATTCTTCATAGTAAAGACTCAAGCCTTCGTTATCATCAGGCGAGAATGTGATTAAAGCGGCCCAAGCTTCAACAAGATGATATAGGAAAGAAGGCCTGAGGCTCATGCTGCGACTATATTATGGCGTCAATATTCGACCTAGTTTGGACTGACGTACGTGATCGTATCGACGATTGCGTCGCCAGCTCTTCGAGAAGACATTCAGTCTCCCATCTGAACATCGATGAGCCGCTTGTTGCGCTCTTGAAACCGAACATGGCTAAAATAATCACAAGCGATAGCTCAAAGGTTCCACTCGTTTCAAGGAAAATAATTGTGGTGACGACGCACTTGCAATGACTTGGTGATGACCGCTGGCGCATTATCCCGGACCCGCTCCAACTTTTACAGACAGCCCGACTCCGAGACTTTAAAAGCTAGCTACCAATCAGCAGCGAGCGGCGGCTTCATCTGTCCATGCCCCGAGCCAATCAGCACTCCCACTGTAAGCATCCGCCCGTCTACAGTCGTTCTGCTTGCGGAGAAGATACATGGACATAGGTCGGACTCACGAGATCCGTTAAGCTGTGCGAGTTCCAATCTCTCCGAAGCACACTCACTGCTGTCGCGATGTGGTGACTCTGAAGAGAATTCCGCCGAATGCATTGTTGATGCAGGAAGGAGAAGTGAGGTATATGTAGATGCTGTGTTTTCCACACTCCCGCAGTTCAATTGCAACATTCAAGTCATTCTCAAATATTCAAAATAAAGCAACTCTTAACGAGAACAAAGCGTTCACCTGACAGACATATTACACAAATTTTACAACAATCAAATCTATCACAATGAAGGTTCTCCTCATCGGCGCAACCGGCAACGTTGGTCTCCGGCTCATCCCAGCTCTACATGCGCACGGCCACCATGTGGTCGCATTCGTCAGATCGTCTTCAAAACTCGAGTCGCTCCTTCCAGAGTCCATGTATCGTCAAGTCACCGTTGTCCAGGGCTCAGCTAGCGACTCAGAAAGCATCAAGAACGCAATCACCACCAACAACTGCGATGCCGTCATCAACGCCGCTGGACTATCAGCCGTAGCTCCCTGGTCTCACACCGACTTCCCAGCCATATTCCGCTCCGTCGTTGAGGGGGTGCAAAAAGCAGGGGAGGCGAGGGGAGCTCCATTAAGAGCGTGGTTCCTCGGTGGTCAAGGAGTATTGAATTATCCTGGAACAGAGCACATGTTGAGCAGCTAGTGAGTCCCACGTCTTGATCTCCGGTCTCAAACACCGTACTGACAATCAACCAGTGTGCCTATTTTCCTAGAACATGGCATCAACTACAACCTCCTCAAAAGTCTCCCGCCAAATGCGATCGAGTGGTCTGTGTACTGTCCGAGCACTATGGTTGCCGAGTCGAAGTCGCCTGCGACGACTAAGTTGTCAAAGCTCATTGCGAGTGCTGATGTTCCGGCGCAATGGCGCGATTCCTGGCTCAGCTACGTGCCCCTGATCGGTAAACCGATAGTAGCGTCTATGAACGCAATGCGAAGCACGATTACACTAGAGCAGAGTGCCGATTTCATGGCTGCTGATCTCGAATCTGTTGATAGTCCGTGGATTGGGAAGAGAGTTGGTACGATTGATGCATCGCGATGAGGATTTCTGTACAAGGCGAGGGAGTTAGAATTATTATATTACTTTGTAATGTAGATCTTAGAGTAATATATGTTTCTCATTTAACTAGCCTTTTTTACCTTGAACAAATTCTGTCAATGATCACGATGGATCTGAAGTATGTCAGCTTTGTTTGATGCCGAAATAGTACTTGAACTATGCCTTACACGTGAACCCGCTAAACCCTCCTCCGCCAGCTCCAGTGTCCCTTGACATCAGCCAGCAGTTCTTCCCATATCCTGAGGTTCGCGCTCCATCGTCCGTCTTTCATCAACACGGCCTCCTTTGCTTTCTTAGCATATTTGATAGCTCCTACGTCGTCACCAGCAGCATTATATGCCAGCGCAGCGAAACCATACGGCACATCCATGAAGCCCTCTAGGCCCTCGTCGCGGTAGATCCGCAGAAGTAGTTCAGCCGTCTCTGGACTTCCAAGAGATGTTTCAGACCAGTCGTTGAGCTCGGCTTGGATAGATCCGATCTGAGCCAAGGTATTGTCTGATTCTGGAGAAGTGCACCGCGAACATGTGCATGTGAAATGGAAGCCTGACTGGAGGTTCTGCTGGCGGGTTGAGAGGGGATCAAGAGGGGATGTATCTTTTCTTGTTAGCTTTGACAGTCATTGGAGCGAGATTCATCTCACAAGATATTGTAATCTCCTCGCCCTCTGCTATCGGCCGCGTTGCATGGACGGTATGGCTCAACATGTCTGTGTCGATCACATATTGCGCACTACATGGCCTCGTCAGTCATCCGTCCGAACTGGCGTATTTGACGCGTGAGAATATATATGCAATACTCACTTCGAATTGCAAGCATGATTTAACCTCGAAGTTTCTGGGAAAACAGCGAGATGATTTCCATCTCCCACCATCACCTGAAAGGTATTTGCCTTCACAATATCCTGCACCCTTACTCTTTCGTCACCATACACGGTTGCCAGTTCCAGAAAGTCTTTCTTGGTCTGTTGCGGCAATTGCTCAATCGCAAGGCGCCACCATTTCTCGCGCTCCAGAGTCCCAAGCTCAGATTCAAGATACGCGAGAAATGCAGGCGTATAGGCTGTTATGCGGTCTTTGAATTTCAATGAGCGAGTGGCGAGCATACCGACCCCTTTCGATGGGATCGATTCTGCGCGCCAAGCTCCTGTGCGAACATTGATGTTTTGTTTGGCTAATGCTGATTGATCCGTAAAAGCAGGTAAGGAAGCGAATTGCGCTGCCAGAGATGGTGTTGTGAATATTGAGATGCCGCGACCATTGCTAAACGAGGCCGATGTGTAGATGCAGAGTTCTTCATTGATGCTTTCAATCACGTGAGTGCACCGCGGTTCATGTGACCATGGTGCATAGTCCTTCCCGTCTGAATCTTTTGACCTTGGAACCTTTGACACAATCTCAACTCCAGGCTCTATGCCAGATTGTACATTGACGGTACTGAGCGGATGTTCGTGCCAGCATTGTCGGTCTAGTACTGTCTGGGCATGGCTTAACGGTGCGAGGATGATGACCGTTCTGGAGACGAGTGCGGGAATGCGCATGGCGTAATTGAATGAGAATGAAGGATGATGCTTGAGGGAGGGATCATAATGACGGTCATTATTCTGACGGACAGACGTCGACCGACGTCTTGCGAGATGGCGATCTGAGACGTGAGATGTCGGGGGTATGAGCGCTAAATTTGGCACGCCAAGAGAGTGCTTAGTCAAGTATCAGCAGTGCTCAAATCATACTCGAACTCGATTGATAGCAAATTATGTTCCTGGTCTTGTAATTTTCTATGTGACCGCATGTATGTAGCTGCTTCATACGGTCGAACCAAGTTGTATCAAACGAAAAGGTGTTGAAGCAAGATGACACCATTGAAACCAACCATACATCGAATGGGATTGAAACTGGCATGTAGTGAAAGCATGTTTGAGTGACTTTAATGTTCTCTTCAAAGGATCAGGATGTACACCTCTTCCACCGATGCATGCGCAAACTCATAACCAAACTTCATACATCCCAAGAAGGAATGACCTCTGGACCAGTACTCTATTTAATCAGAGATAGCTGGCGGTTGTACACAATGGAATTACATGAGGGAAATAACATGCCGATTGGATGATTGTCATGTTCCGAATATGTAGTATATTGGGGTATGTAACTAATATCTGGCTAAACTTGGTTGCGACAGTTCCAGTAACGCCCATCAAGCTAAGAAGAAACCCATGAGTCCTTCAAGGCGAATCGTTCCTCTGATGCACAGTCTCCCTGTGGTATTGTCTTGCACGAGTGCTGATGAATCGAGTCTTGGCTCGAGTGCTACAGCCAAGCCTTATATTGACCCCATTGCTCTACCTACAGCAGTATGCTGTGGTAGGCGCATGATAACTTATCAAGAAGGGGCTGAGTCAGCCTCATGATCGCAGCCAGGAAGGGTATTTGCTCTAGAATCGATCAGGTCTCTTGTTTCCTCGTCAGAGATATGCACAGTCGCATGCATTCGTTTGTCCTGCGAGAACACCACATCGTCATGTTGATCTATCGCTTGAGAAAACAACATCACGCCGATCACTCAGCATCGCCGTTAACTTCAACAGTTGAGCTCCGCTTCTTCTTCTTCTCTTTCTTCTCCTCGCCCTCTTCCCTTTTCCGCTTCTTTTTCTTCTTCTCTTCGTTCTCTTCTGGCGCAACATACTCCGCCATCCGCTCTCTCCGCTTGGCGTCCATCTTGTCCTTCATCTTGTCCTCCCTCTCTTCTCTCGCTTTGCGCTCTTTAGCGTGCTTGCCTAAGAAGTATTCTCCACTCTCGATCTGCAGATCAACCTTGCTCTTCTCCTGCGGTGGCGGGAATGGCGTGTACACCTTCTTGGCCTTGTCGGTAACCTTGTGCGGTACTCGTCGTTTGCTCAGCGATCGTTTCTTGAAGTTGGGCAGGAAGCGGTCCCAGCTCTCGTTCACCAGCTCCGGGTCCTTGGCGAGCTCCTTCTTGATCATGAGCTCCTTTATCGCGTAGATTGGATGTATGTTGTGCATGGTGTCCTCGATGATGCGCCTCACGGTCTTCAAGCCCTTGAAAGGGCCCATTGCCGAGACGGTGTTTCCTTGTACGAGAAGGTACGTCTCTGTAAGAAGCTCCAGCGCTTTCAAAGTCGATCCATTTGGTCCTAGGATGCGTTGCCGCCTCTTCACAAATCGGTCTTTGTTGCCAACCAGATTTCGGATCTTGATGATGTCCATAGCCACTTCGTCATCGAGGATCTTGACCGCTTGCGGTGCAGGTACACTTCTCGCGAGAAGCTTGATGAGGTCGCGTGCGTTCAATATCGCGGCTGGATCGTAGGTCTTTTGAGTCGTCCATACGGTCATGGAGCCCTCGACCAAGTTAAGCTCGCAGCCCACGCCATGTTTTGCCAGCGCTTGTGTTATAAACTTCCAGGATCCCTTCAGGTATTGTTCGCGATACTTGGGAAAGAGGGTAGAGAAGCGCGACTCGTCCGTGAAGGCGCCGGCGGTATTGTCTTCAGGTTTGAAAGGCTCGATCTGCGCCAATGTTAGTGGGCACGCAAAGATAGGCGCACGTGCCATAGACGTACCTTCCACTTGTCGATATCATCTGTATCCCAAGGCTTGTCCTTCTTGTGTGTGGACGGCATGGCTGCGTTTGTGAAGGTTTCGCAACTTTTGGTGATGGTTTGCTTCTAAGTTCGCGCTGGACTTTTTGCACTTTTTGGGCCCACTTTTCATGCACTAGCGCGACGCTAATCTGATCGGACTTAACGGCTGAACCTGCACCTCCTCACGATGACGCCCTGCAGCACAGTCGTCGGATGAGAGAAGACAACGCCCGCCCATTGGCTTGCTTGACGGAATTACTTTGATCGATTGCCAGTCCTCAAGCCAAGAATGCCAAAGTGTACTACCATCGGTTGTGACGTGTCGAACGCCCCAAAGCAGCACACATCAGATCAATTAGTTGCCGACGCTTGTCCGTCTAGATCGGTTGCTTCTCTCTTCACTGTCGCTTTGCGGATGTACACTTAATATTGCACTTATACATTCGGTGTTAAGCTGTTGAGAACGAAGTGTAGGTATCACAAAAACAAATGTGCACACCGTACCTGCCTATAAGTATGCCTGCCCTGATCTCACCAGGTCCCTCAGACAACGCCCGGTCAATTCTTAGCTACTCAATCAACTAGTACAAACCCATTTGTTGTTTCTTCATCCTCACTCGATATGTCGAACTACAACGATCCTGAGTTCGCACGTTATGCGGCTGTTCACAAAGAGATCAATGGACCTGGCGATGCGCGTCCGACAGCTCTCCAAATCGTCCAGGACAACAATCTTGAAGGTCTGTTCGACTTGAGTCACGGAGTTCGCATCAGTTCTAATGGAGTCAACAGGCACATTCACGGATAAAACCATCTTGATCACGGGTTGCAGCAGTGGCCTGGGCATCGAAACTGCCCGCGCGCTGAAAACCACTGGCGCACGCCTCTTCTTGACAGCCAGGAACCTGGACAAGGGACGCGAAGCTCTCGGCGACATTCTGGAGCCGGGTAGAGTGGATCTGCTTCAACTTGACCTCAACTCCCTGGCATCTGTCCGCGACTTCGCTACGGAATTTCTCAAATCTAGCGACAACAAACTCAACATCTTGATCAACAACGCTGGTATCATGGCCACACCCGAGGCCTTGACTGCGGACGGCTTTGAATCGCAATTCGGAACCAATCATCTTGCGCATTTCCTGCTGTTCCAGCTTGTAAAACCTGCATTGCTGAGCTCTTCCTCCGCAGATTTCCAGAGCCGAGTCGTTGCGCTGTCTTCCATGGGGCACCGCTACTTCCCGCCCAAGATCGACAACTTGATGTTGAAAGGCGAATACAACGCCGACCGCGCCTACGCGCACTCCAAGACTGCAAACATCTGGTTCGCCAACGAGATCGAACGACGTTACGGTGACAAAGGGCTGCACGCCCACTCGCTACATCCCGGTGGCATCTGGACCGGTCTGCAAATACATACGCCCGCTGAGATGATGAAAGCCTACAAAGCAAATGAGGAAGTGGCAAAGTATATGAAGTCTGTTGAGCAGGGTGCGGCGACTACAGTGTGGGCAGCAGTGGCTAAGGTGTGGGAAGGCAAGGGTGGAAAGTATCTCGATGATTGTCAGATTGCTCCTCCAGCTCCAGAGGGCTACATACTCTTCGATTCAGGATACGAGAAGTGGGCGTATGATCCAGAGAACGAAGCGAAGTTGTGGAAGATGAGCAACGAGTGGGTTGAATTCCAGGAGTAGACGATAGTGATTCAAGGATGGAGTATTTTGGCCAACTACAGATACAGGGAGTAAACCAATGATATAGCATCAATCAAAGCCAGCAGGTCATGCCAAATGTCTTCAGGTATTGGGGTGAGAAAGCCGTTCCATTAGTCAAGTTCCATGCTGTACAATCAGCGGGTATGCAAGATTGTAATTAGTGCGCCCATATACCATGTACGTTAAGTCGCATCGTACACCGGTATAATAGTAGTACCGTGGGTGACTAGCTACGATTCCTTGCTATTGTATGGTTTTTGTCGGTTCGTTTGGCCGAGTTGTGACATACCAGAAAGCCGCTTTCACATAAGGGCTTGACAGATCACGTGAGGAAGTGTCCACCTTTTGGCACCCATGGTAAAGAGCCAGTAACGTGCCTAACAACAACGTCAAACCTTGAGCTTGTCTCAGTGGCTCGAAACTGCCTGGTTCACGGTCCATGATCAGGGGCTACGGACCACGAACCCTGATTGCGATCTATGGTACAGAATACTAGATTGGGATTTTACCAACGGAACCATCTGGTCTTTCCTCGGGTTGGGAGTAAAATTTCAATGCCCCCGGCATGTATAAATACTGTCCTGTTCCTTCTCTTGCACATTTTCTATCACCACTTCACCATCACACTTTTCCTAAACTTTCTAGTACTACTAAATACCCCAAGACAACATGTCTCAAGCTCTGAATGCCTGTCGAACGATCTCCCATGCCTCAAGTATGCGAGGAGCACCTGCTCTTGCAATAGTGGCACCTCAGCTCAGTAAATCACTTCTTCGTCCCCTCAGCCACGGCATGTTCTTCTCAATAGCTGCAGCCCTTCTGCAAGAAACGCCAAAAGCAGCACCTATGCCACCAAAATGGATGAGCCATCGAACACGACCACACCGCTATCGCACCAAACTGCCATTTGCCTGGCCGGTATACCACCAAAAGCCGACCAAGTTCGCTGTAGCAAGAACAAACAATATTGGGACAAGTATTATATTGTTGACTTATGTTTTTTTGTCCTTCTTGGCTGCTACGTGGGTCATCTTCGCAGGTGTGCAAAAACTATAGGACAATCTCGAGAAGAAGTAGCCGCTGACTTTGTGAGTTCAGTATCGTGGCCGAATCCTCCTTGAAAAGAAACAGTCCACAGGAAGAGACTCGGCTCGATGAAATTCTAAGGCATGAAGCTTCACGAGATGGAAGCGGTAAGTTCTCAATCTTAGATACTAAATCAGCTGTGCTGACGCTCTTCTAGCAGAGAAGGATGCAAGCAAAGACTTTGTGTAGCTTAAAAGTTGTTCAAGGTGACTGGGCGTTATTAGGCGTTTTCACAGGCTTCAAGACGCGAATGATTTCACCAGGGGAAACGTTATCAAATCATCAACGTATTGATGGGCACTATAGCTGATGCTCTCACAACTTCGCAAAGTGCCACGAGACTACGTAATGCGTCGTATCGCTGGATGTAAATCGTGTGGTTATCTAATTCCATCTGCGTCTTTGGACCTTTTGGTGGCGCGACTCGTCCTTGATGATTTATGTAGTGGCCGGTGTTCTAGTCCCGCATCGTAGAATCCTGCAGAAACTATACTCATTGGACAGATTTATTCAGTTCTACCTGAGCCACCATATGTACATGTATAAGCACCAAAGAAACGCCGAGATCCAAATGTGCGTAGATTTCCAAACGTGTGAGCCAACAAGTGGGGCATTCGGCTTAGCCTCGAGGAGGTTGTCCCACGACAGACTTCCAGCTTACGAACGTTTGACCCTGTGATCGGTATCTATTGCCAGGAAAACATGGAGCGTGACAGGCTGCGGTCGCTCTTCCCTCCTACATTTCATCCTCGTCCACAACTTTTACCCGGATGGAGTTCGACCTGGGTATGTCCAAGGTCATTCTATCAGCTCTCATCTCCTGCTTCGTGACCTTTCTTCCTGCAAATTCTTCCATCCTTCCCCACTCCCACCAGCCGATAGTAGCATGATGCATGGACAGATCGTACTCCTCCCCAACTTTCAATGCTCTCCAGAAATTTGTCCATATCACGACATCTTTCTCCACCTTTTCTCCCGGGGAGAGGGTGATGAATCCATGCTTAATGTCAATGGGAAGTGGGTCATCATCTTCATCCACATCAGGAAAGAAGTGGTCTACCACCTCTTCTGGATCGGTGTTTGGGTGATAGAACAGCCACGACTCATAGGAAGTGAAGTCTACGCAGTTCAAACTTTCGCAACGAAGTGTAATTGGCTCAGTTGACAATCCAGAGATGAACTCAAGGGTGGTAGTTAGCGTGTAAGTTGCGCAGTTGCGGAGAAGTGTTTCGGGACCGGTAAATGATATTCGCAGCTGAGGAAGGGCGAGACTTTCTGTTGATGCGGGCGGGTCGGTTGCGTGAGCGCCTTGAGCATTGTCCATCTCTCTTTGTAAGTGGTGTCGAAGTCACAGTGATCAGAATTGTGCTACCTGGACAATTGAGCTGACCTTGTAAATGAGATTCTTTGACAGATGATTCTTGGATGAGTCCGGGATGGCGAAGGCAAAACGCAAAACGCACTGTGGGCGTGAAAAACAGCTTGTCGGATCATTCAGTCACAAAATGGAAATATATGAGCTCTTCGCCCCAGGGTATTCTGGGGAGGGCGGAGCCAAGGCGGAGTCAGGCGGACAGGGGAGGATCGACGCCAAGTAAGCAAGGCCTGGGTCTAACCCCTTTCGTAGTTCAGTCGGTCGCGGTTATTGGAGTATCTCGTGAGCATGTCTTTGCATCTATTTCTGTACTCTCATCTTACGCCTTGGAGGCTCAATCACGACCGCAAGCTGTTTGAATCCCGTTGCCGTATCGCGTGCTCGCCAGCCGCACTCTACCCGTCGCATCCCAAGCGGGCGTATCAACACCACCGCCAACATCGTGCACAAACAAACCTTATTTATGAATCCATTGATAGAAGGCTTACTAGATGAATGCCTCATACAAGATCGTTATAGCGCGGTTCATTCAAGCATCATTAAACCGCAACGTTGGGGTGAAGGCGCAGTATTGGCGCTTTTACCTGCGAGACATGTACGAGACAGGTCTGACACGACGCCGTAAAGACCTACAGCATATGATTATTGCTTTGG
Source organism: Phaeosphaeria sp. MPI-PUGE-AT-0046c (assembly GCA_020747045.1). Taxonomy (NCBI): domain Eukaryota; kingdom Fungi; phylum Ascomycota; class Dothideomycetes; order Pleosporales; family Phaeosphaeriaceae; genus Phaeosphaeria; species Phaeosphaeria sp. MPI-PUGE-AT-0046c. Next base: position 2,619,254 of record JAGTJN010000001.1, on the reverse strand, counting down.
TAGATACGGCGTCTTTGGAAGTATAATACTCTGTCATTCTGTCCACTATGGGCTATCATCAACAGCAAAATCAAATCTTCAGCAGTAGCTCTTTCGACAATTTCTACTCTGCCTTTACTTTTCCAATCGTGCCAACTTCAGACTTGAAATGTTCTCACAGTTCGTTCTCACTCTCGGCGCTTTTTCCCCCTTCATAACATTTAGTTCTGCAGCCCCAGTGGACAATGTTCACGGTCTCGTAGCCCGCGACCTGACCATTGATTCAGTATCCTGTGGTACGAATGTTGGTCTTATCACCCAAGAACTCGGCGCAGCGCGCAGCATGGCCCAGAAGGGAAAGACCCTTACCGCGTCTAGCCAGTACTACCAGACCATCTTCTCCACAGCGAACAAGAACACGCCCGGGTTTGAGCTCGTCGTCCAAGGAAAGTATGGCAAGCTATTCGATCTCTCTGCAGACAAAAACAAAAAGTACACGATCGAGTGTAAGACTGATGCCTGTGGGGGAACGAGAAATGCATGGACCGACCCTACCCAGGGAATAATCAATCTCTGCCCACGATGGTTCGACAACGCCGTGAAGGCTAGGACAGTGGACATCATCGGCGAGTGTCGCCCCGGCTCGCCCAATGCCGGTAAGTGGGCCAATTTGGCACAGTTTAAGGGAAGCAAAGGTATGTCGCTCCAAACACACCCTCGATTGTATCACGCTGATCAGATCGTTCTAGCTTTCACTCTTCTCCATGAGATGACCCATCTCGACTACATCACCGGTGATATCCCAAACCGGTAAGCCTATTCAGCCCCCAATACTTTTAGCTGCAAATAACATGTCTTCCAGCGCCCGAGATTACGCCTACCAACTGCAAGGCTGCAAAGACCTCGCAGCCGGGACAGCTATGAACGAAAAGCTATGCGGTCAGGGCAAGACCTGTGATCCCATACACTCCATCGACAACGCTGATAGTATCGCTTTTGTCGTGGCTGGCGAGTACTTTTCTAGCATGTGCGGAAAGACGATCACGACGAACTCGGATACCCCTATGGCGAAGGATGGGGCTCCGGATGATCAGGATAATATCCATGTCGTGTACGTGGTACCGGTTCCAGTCTCGAAAAGAGACCCTCCTGCCGCCGAGGCTACTGCTATCTAGGGCGCAGAAGGTCTTCCTAGCTTCTACTTGTGTACTTTGAAGTGTGATGCAGAATTCTGCTAGATTTTGCAAAGCGAAGAAAATTTAATGTCGCATTGAGCTACTTACCGCATCTTGTCTTATACGTAGAGTATCCACTAAAGTAAAACATTATCTCTGCCTTCTACCTTTATCCATCAATTGAATACTGCAGAAAGAGAGCAAAATATTAGTACCTCGTGTTAAATATCCTAAGGTATCTAATCTTAACCTTCTGCAAATAAATTCAGTGGGCAATTTAAAGTTAAGCTAACTTATACAAAACCAAACCTCGACTATAACCTTGATCTCTTTACGACTTTATGTATATTTACTAAATCTGTACTAGTGCATGGTCACTATATATGCTGCGAGTATCGAAGTATGTCATGTTAAGGGCGCCAAGTTAAAGGGCTCGTGTAGGTAGTGATTTTTTGGAGGTAAAGGGCATTATCGGGCATCTTCACAGTGACAGAAGTCAAGGACGCAAATTATTAGTGTCTGTAGAGGTCTCCAAATCATCAATGTACTCTCACGCTTGATGGGAGACTATCCTGCAACCAAGAGCCAAAAACTAGAAAATCACCCTGTAGCCCTCCGTGAACATGTTGAGATGTTGATCCCCAGCTCAAAATAAAGATCGGAACTTCGGCTTAAACGTGTGGACACTAAAACGCATACAACTGCAGCATGTTAGACTTGTCCCTGATCTCATGAAAACAGGTCTGTAAGAAATAGTAGTACCCAAGCATATTCGTTCCGATACGGCTCCAACATCTCCTCGATCCAATCACCCCAGTCGTCTTTCCATGCTCCGCACCCGAAAAGCGCTCTCGAGTACTCCCAGTAGCTTGGATACCAGCCCAAAAATTCCCAGTCGATGATCACAAGCTCTGGGTCTGTTGATTCCCAGTGAACCACGCCATTCTCTGCTGTTGGCAGAGGCTTCCGGAACATAATGTTCCTCCGCTGGAAATCCGCATGTGTAAAGACGGGAGCGTGGTTCTGGAAGACGTCCTTGAAGGCGCGCGAGAAGTGCCGCGTTTTGTGTTCAGAAGGGCCTTCGCTGGCGTATCTAGCAATCATGGCGTCGTTCAAGGCCGACTCGATATTGAATGGCATTGACGAATGCGCCATATTTGACGAAGTGGTCGCCAACTCCAACAACTTTACCAGACGCACCCCCCGCCAGACGCTCATTGATGATCTCTGTCGTAGATTCGATCTCTTCCGCCGTTGGCAAGGGGGCAGGAAGGCTTGCTTCGTCGGCAAAGTATGGTAGGGTGAGAGGGCCTATCATAGCGGCTGTCCATAAAAGTTGAGGCGTGGGATTGGAGCAGCTAATGTATCTTACCCCAGCAAAGGTTCGGAGCTTACGTTACAAGCGCAGGCCGAGTGCTACGCGCTTACTTAGCCTCTTTGGCTTACACGCAGATACACAGAACGTTTAAAACCAGGGAGGAGCATGTATGTAGGACATTGTCATTACTGTTGTGCACAGACCGCCTACCAACAACATCGTCCACTTACATCGCAAATCAGTTCTAATGTAATCAGAGTCTATATTGCCCATTACATGCGCCAGATTAAGCAAATGTAATCACCAACCGTCCAATTCCCATCAATCTGACTTCCACTTGACAACATTGACGACTCTTCCTGCAAGCGCTCGTGGCAAATTCCAAATATCCTCTCGGTACTGATACACCACGGTAAAAGCAGCCAACACAAACGGTATCAGCTGGTCGCGGCTCCAGGGATCGACGCTGGTCAGACTAAACGGCGTCAAAGTGCCGAACAAGCCGCAGTGAAGCAGAAACAACGACGACCAGACTAAGCAGGGAAAGCCGTTGAGAAGACGCTCCTTGAAAGTTCCCGGTACACTGAGAAAACCAAGTGCAAGGCCTCCGACGAAGCTCAATGGGCGGTATTCGTACGGAATGGGCGCAGTCCACGAGAAATAAGCCTCCGTCTTGGTATGAGGGATAACATAACACTCGTGCCCGTGCACGAGCGCGCGCCCAAACCCAAAGGCGAACAGCATGATGAAGGGGATCCAAAAGACCTTTGCATACGACTCGTAGCGACTGGTATCTTGGTGGGTTGAAGGCAGCGTTCCGGCTCTCCGCCGGAGATAGATTTGACAAATGTGCGTGACGACAATGATGGAAAGTGACTCGAACGCTTTGTCGCTTATGTATCGCGCCACAGCCTCATCGGGTCCAAAGTCTTTCTTAGCCGCGCGGTAGATTTGCTCGCAGATCGCCATGCCGCCGTATCCTACGATGCCGAAGAGACGCGCTTTGTCGAAGAGCGGGCGTCGGGACGCTGGACCGTTCGGTTCGTAGTAGTATACGTCGTACATGAGCGTGTTGACGCTGAGGAGCCAGGTGAAGAACCAGCCAGGCCCCCAGACTGGGTTCACGGTATGGCGTAGGTCGGCAGTATCTAAAGGACTTGGTTCCCAGTAGGCCCCGATGTTGAGAGCACCAACGTATGTAGGGATGAAGGCTAGGAATCCGATAAGAGGACTATCCACGATCCAATCGACGATAGGCTCGTACCAAGCCTTTGAATCTTTGAACCTGGGTAGCTGTGGCTCCTGTACATGGTCTTGCTGTATCAGATTGGCCGTGGCAGCCACCTGGGTCGTTATATCGTTGTTGACAGCGCCGTCAGTGGCTGTTGTGGCTCGACGAATGATGTGTTGTTGTGGGATACCCTGAGCATCGCTGCGTGGTTCGTTGAGGTCGACGGTGACCATTTCGTCTCGCGACATACCGGATAGCTGTCAGAGATGAGTTGGGAAAGAGATGGTGGCTGGGCGAAACAGGAGACAATGTGTTGGAGTTGGACGAAGACAATGATGAGGACGAAATATGATGAGAGGACAATGTTACCCATGAAACCCAGGTCTCTGCCTTCTATATAGGCTTAAGCTGTGCACCAAAGTTTGGCACTTGATAGCGCCACATCGGGACCAGACACTTATGTGGGTGTAACTCAACGCATTGAATGCTTGAGTCAAGCTTGACGTCAGGAAGCAGCCTGGAACCAGCACAGCAAGCCATGTTGTAGGCTCCCACAGGGGCTACTCACGCAGTAATGGGTACTAGGTAAAAGAGGGCGCACCTGACAACCATCGGAGATAAAGCGGGAAGATGGAAAATCCCGTACCAGGGTCTAGTACTGCTGCTAACTTACAAGCTCAAACAATACCAGTCGAGAGGAACTGACATCTTTGCCCAAGCAAAGCCCATGTTAGTAGAAGTGTCTGTCTACGAAGACGTGGACCGTCTGCTCACGCTGACGCTCGATAACGACAACAATGGTAGAGGCATCAGCAGTACACAACCAGCCTCCAAAGTGCGGAGTTCATGTTTGAGCCGCCGGACACCACGTGGCGCGGACACTGCATGTGAGGCTGAAGTCGTGGGTGTTTTCGGGAGAGTTCGAGGCTGTGTCCAATGTTTCGGGAATGATGCAGCCACTACCATCATGTTCCGCTGCGCTAGTGGTAGATCCACTAGACTGCGATGGGTGCCCTTCGAATTGAGTTCTGGTACTGCACGCCGCGTAGGCCCAAGAACCGAGTCTGGACCGGTGCGGCTCACGGCCCGCTCGATGTTTCACGCATTGCAATTGCATCGTGAGCCTAATGAGGTCGCTCCTGGCATGCTGATTGTAGCTCATACTCTTGGCCGCAACTTCAGCTATTGCAATGTTCGTGACATTTTCCAAGGAGGTGCATGATCGCAAAAAAGGATACAAGAGGGTGGTGGGGTATCGTGGGGCTGTGCCACGACCCAGCATAGCCATGGAATGACGATGAAGTAGGTAGGTTGTTCTAATGTCAGCCATCATAACATCACTTTGCGCCACTTTCAGACAAAGTGCGCTACCTCTCTCGTCGTCTTTGAGCTCACAAAACTTGCATGACTTCTGTCGTCAGCTGCTTATATGCGCAATGAGCACATTAGAGCTTGGGGCAAGCCATCGATGCAATTATTCTTCGAGTAGTTGTCGACGGTTCATAGGTCCCATGTACTGTGTCGTGCGCATGCTTCGCTTCGATTCGATTCGATGAACTCAAGCCTGGCTTGGAGATATATATGCACATCCTCCCCTAACCTTCCTCTCATAGCCACTTGGGTTGGCTCCAATGCTATACAACCTCAAACTCATAGTACACATATGCCGTGTACTCCTGATCGCCCATGTGCCCCGCTTGCTGCATATCGGCTGACATGGCTGAGTCGTCCTTCTTGATGCGGCCTTTGTTGTCCCTTCCAAATGCGTTGCCGCCGAGGTACGAGTACGCTCCATCGAGGTTTGTTTTTACCTTCTTTGCTGCCTTTGCGTTTGTCTGTCGCATGTGTTAGCGCTCCATCCTGCGTGCCAGAAATGGGTGCGGAGAATCTCACCTGCACAATGCCACACACAAAATCCAGCGGTAACCCATACCGCAGCACCGTCTCAACAAATACGCGCAGCGCAAGGACATGCACCCAGATCATGGCGCTTTCGCTGTAGCCCGTCCGTCCCAACCTCAACGCCTCGCCCCATAGCTTCTTCTCGTCCTTCATCAACTGATCTGCCTCCTTGGCCTCCTCCTCCTTGCCGCCCTCTTTGTATTTATACTCCCTCGGCGTCCACCTCTTCTCTCTACATTTGTGTACAAAGTCGTTGGAATGCTTCTTAAACGTTGTGACCGCGAAGAGATTAAACTCATCATCTGCGGCGAGCTTGGTGGCGCTGCGCGGCACAACCATGGGACACAGCTCCTCATAGGACTTGTAAAAGTCCTTGACAGCGAGGTTGGGGACGGCGATGAGGTGGGTGTCGAGGTATTCAGAGTCGCGGATCAGCGAGGAGGGAGGCACGACGTGGACGAGGGATTTGGTGGCGAGGTTGCCGGTGCGTTTGCGCTCGGCGGCAGCAAGGGCACCTTTAGTTTGGTTGTATTGCGAGATTTTGGACTTGACGTCGTTGTCGATGCCTTGGAGCTCCTGGCATGAAGTGAGTAATGGTAGGGAATGTTGGGGAGCGGCTGCCGACCTTTTGTAATGAATCTATGAGCTCTTTGATGGGCTTGTCGGCGCGGTACTTGACCTTGTTCCACTGGAAGTTGCGCAGGTATTGGTCTACTGGCTCTACACTGATATAAGCCTGGTATGTCCCTCGTATGGAGCTGCCCACGCACTGTCGTTGATGGTCTTCTGCTGCTGCACCTTCTCTTCATCGCCATCCAGAATCGTCCGCAGGCTGTCCCCCACCTTGTTCACGACCCCCTCGCAAGCTGCATTGAGCTTGGAGAGGTCGTCGGCCTGCTGGACCAGCGCATCGAGGGTCCCGATCTTGAAGTTGGGTATCGCGAACGGGTACGTGTTGCCGTTATCTGATGTCACCGTGCTGCGCAGGGCTGTGAGAGCTTCGTCCACGTGGTTTGAGGGCGATATCGACGTCGGCAGCGACACCAGCAGGTACTTTGTGCCCTTGGACATGGTTGCAGCTGTTCGCAGGGCTCGCGGGCGGCGGATATATCGCGTTATGCGTGTTATTACTGCTTCGGTCCAACGAGTCCTGGGAAGCTCTGGTGGGCTGCCGACGGGAAGCTGGCCGCCCGCTAGGCCCGACTAGGCGAGCTTCTGCCATCATCGCCTATAAAGTGCCCGCGCCGTTACTACCCGGCGAGGAATGTGGTTGCAAACTTCACACTTCGCACACAGAAAATGGCTTCAAAAAGAACTGCAAGTATGCTGCGACCCGCTGTCAATTGCTCGGGACCGCGGTTGTTGAGAGTGGAATATGCTCAACGCGCTTCGTATACCACTCGGACCATTTCCACACCAGCTTCACGACCCCGCAAGCTCACCCAACAGCAACCACAACAAATCCGATTTGCATCCTCCGCGGCTGGAGAAGAGAAGTTGGGTAAGACAGACCTGTATGAGCTCCACAGCAAATATGGCGCCAAATTTGTGCCCTTCGGCGGCTATTCCATGCCCGTGCAGTACAGCGACTTGAGCATCGTCGACTCGCATAACTGGACACGGGAAAAGGCCAGTCTGTTCGATGTCGGACACATGTAAGCGCACATGAGCATGCTGATTTGACCCAATTGACATTTCCAGGGTCCAGCATCACTTCTCGGGCTCTGGCGCTGAGGCTTTCCTCGAGAGCATCACTCCATCCTCTTTATCTTCACTCCCAGTGCAGCAATCAACCCTCTCAACTCTCCTCCACCCAGGTACTGGCGGTATTGTTGACGACACCGTTATTGCCCGACTTTCAGATAAATTCTACGTCGTGACCAATGCTGGCTGCAGAGAAAAGGATACAGCGTACTTCAAGGAGCAGCTCGAGGCGTGGAAGAGCAACCATGCAGATCAGCCCGTCGAGTGGAACATTCTGAATGGTCAGGGCCTTATCGCACTTCAAGGCCCCATGTCTGCCGACATCCTCGCCAGAGTCCTCGACGACAAATCCAAGGGTGACCTCAAATCGCTCTACTTTGGTCAGTGTGTCTTTGCGACCATCAAGGGAACCGAGGTTGAGGTACTCGTCAGCCGTGCTGGCTACACTGGCGAGGACGGCTTTGAGATCAGCATCCCTCAACATGCGACCGAGGCTGTAACACAATTCATGTTTGATTCTGCCAAGGATGAGTTGAGATTCGCCGGTCTGGGTGCACGTGATACGTTGCGGCTAGAGGCTGGCATGTGTCTATACGGGCACGACCTCGACGATACAACCACACCGGTTGAAGGCGCGCTGTCCTGGATCATTGGCAAGGATCGTCGCGCAAAGGGTGGCTTTCATGGCGATTCGGTCATATTGCAGCAACTGAAGAAGAAGTCTGAAGGCGGAGGTGTGACACGTCGTCGCATCGGCCTGATCGTAGAGGGCTCACCAGCTCGTGAGGGCGCGGATATCATCAATGAGGCAGGCGAGAAGATTGGCAACGTGACTTCCGGTTGTCCATCGCCAACCCTTAAGAAGAACATCGCGATGGGCTACATCAAGGACGGCATGCACAAGGCTGGCACGGAAGTCGAGGTTGTTGTGCGAGGCAAGAAGCGCAAGGCCGTTGTATCCAAGATGCCTTTTGTTGCTAGCAAGTACCACAAACAGCCCACGACAGCCAAAGCGTGATGGACGACAAACCTTATACATTAACCAGTTATGAATCCCTCGCTTTACCGTATCTTCCACCCTGCATGCCTCTACGCGGAGTGTCCTCTCTCGACCCCGCTGTCTCAACGCCACTGTCTCAAGCCATGTCTGCGGCCGATGGCGAAGCGCCTCCGCCACCAAGCAAACGACCGACAGCGGATATTCCCATGGATGACTTCAGCTTTGAGACGGTGTTTGAAAGTGTCGAAGACCACTCTCCCATCATGGGCCCACAGCTACCGATCGAACAGACTGGACCAATGACCACCTACCAGCCTGAGCATCATTCCTACGGCTCAGATGCATGGTCCTCTACGCCCCCACGGTCATTCTATTCGTCATCAACTTCGCATAAAGAACCGAATCTTCCGCTTCCACAGCCAGTGTCAGACGTTCATGTCAGCATGGAAGCCATGAGGCTCGCTGTACTGAGTGCGTCTTAACCATACTCAGCACTGTCGCTTTAGACCACGCTGACAGCCTACCATCAGCTCTCGCACCTCTCATGCAGTACGACCTCCCAGACAAACCAGGCTACTTATTCACTGTGATTACCGCCCGAAGTGCCGATGGTACTCAGGTCACAGCATTCCTCGCGCTCGTGGAAGCCAAGACCAGGCACTATCGTGTAATGAGAGGAGGCGTTGAATATTTCAGGACATACCGCGATGCAATGATGCATTTGTTGGCGCCGATGGAAAAGCAAATGTCCGTGCAGTTGCGGGCTAATAAGGCCAATGGCAACTTTGGGCCATTTGAGGCGACCAAGAGACCTGCGCAAGGTGCGGTGGCGGAACGGGCTGCCAAGAGACGCGGACGGCCTCTGTCTAAACGGCGCCTGAATAGTAGTGAATGAGGCTTTGTGTTTATAAGAGTATGCGCATCGGGTAATCGTACACATGTTACCGCATAAGCAAAGCTCATCACCTCTCTGCTCTACTTTCCTTTCATCAAGAATCTCCGACACACATCCACCCACAACACATCCCGCCCTTCCTTTGCATCCACCTTCTCCGCTAACTGCATCAAACTCTCCCTCCTTCCATGCATATACTCTCCCCTCTCAACTCGCCTAACTCCCCTCGCGTCAACCACCATCCCTCCCTCTTTCGTACCAAATCTCTCACAAGGCGCCTTGCCCTCCCTCACGAAATCCAGCACCACATCTCGCCACTTCGCGATAACATCCGTATAGCCCGCCGGCAAAAGCGTTTGATCATATCCACCAAGCAGCGTCAAAATATCAAAAGTATGCGTCGCGAATTCACCCATGCTCTTCAACGGCCCCTCGAACGGATCTGGCAGATCGAAGATGTGGAAATACGTATCCTTGATGAGACGCGACGATGCGACAGCAAGGGCGGCGAAGAAGAAGCCAATGTCTGATTCGAAGAGACATATCCTCTGCAACGCTTCGGCGTCGGGCGTATCCTTGTCGACACCGTAAATCCCGCATAAAATAGAGGCGTGCTCGTGACCCAACACGTCGTGGGCGATGTTGATGAATGCTTGACCGTGTGCGCTGCGCGAGGAGTCGCGCGACATCATGTTGAATGAGATACCGCCGTCGTAGGTCGTCGTGCTCACGAGCTGGGATTGCACGCCTTTACCTTCTTTCCTTTTCTTCGCTGTATCGTTCCACGCATCTGGGCCTCCATCACGTAACATTCCCATCGTGGGCTGCTGGAAGGGCAGGAGAGGGGTAGATGTATATGGCAGTCCGACCCAAGCTAGATCTCGTATCTTCTCGACAGGGAGGACTTGCATCTCTTTCACTATGTCCTCGATCGTACGATCAGATCCGTCTGGGTTCTTAGTTGAAATCCCAGCTTTGAATGCTTGCGCAAGGAAATTATCAGTGTGTTCATCAGGTGTGAGCGCAGGCATGGTAACAGGCGTCCCAGAAAACATCACCGCGCGCTGGAACAGATCATTCTCAATCACTTCCTCACAATGCGTCAACAACGATATCGACTCTCCTCCCGCACTTTGTCCTAGCGCGGTTATATTGTTCACATCGCCGCCGAATGCAGAGATGTTGGCTTTGATCCATTCCAGCGCGCGGATCTGGTCATAAAGCCCGTTGTTAGGCGGCATCGAGGCATCGCTCGTCTCGGCGCGCAAGAATCCTAGACAGCCGAGGCGGTAGTTGATCGATATGTATATAATCTCCTTTTGGCGAGCAATGGCATATGAGAGGAAGGAGACAGGGTCGTAGTACGGCCTATTCCCCGATCCAAGGAAAAATGCGCCGCCGTGGATGAAGACGAGGACGGGGAGCTTTGCATTCTCATTGAGAGTGTGGGAGTTGGAATGGAATGCAGAAGGAGGCAGATGAATAGAAAGGGTCAAACAGTCTTCGGATTGTGGGTCGTCTTCAGGTAGAGTTTTGGTGGGTAGGGGGATGTTTGAGGCGTCGGATTTGATAGAGCCGAAGGGCTGGATGCTGGCTGGGCCGGGGGATGTGGCGTCGAAGACAGAATCTTTGAAGCGCGTGCTGCTTGACGGGTGGTCTTTGGGATGCAAGCATAATTTCGACCGAGCGAAGCGGTGTGGGATAGTAGCGTATGGAAGCCCCAGGATTCTGGTGAGGAAGGAGTTGTCGTGGAGACAATTTAGGGAACCGAGATTAGTGTGCTTAATGGTCATGGAAGTCATGTTTGATCGCTTGGCGCATGATGCTCTCTCTCTATTTTCGAATGGGTTTCGAGGAGACATTAAGTTGATTAAGTCATCAGATTGTAGATGAAGTCATGACGTCACGTGTCAAGCTCCGAGACTGTCCTCGAACTCCTCGTGTTAGTCATCGACAGTGTGCTCTACCTCAATAGATGTATCTCAATTGACCTTGCAAAGAGAGCTCTCTCAGGCGACGAGGCACACACAGCAGTACAAAGAAATGAATGTAGCCTGGGTGCGAAACAAACTGCCTGGGTATACACCAAAGGATAGGAATTAAAAAGGCATCAAGTCATTCAAGATATACATGGTATCCCAGAACTCCCGTCTTTGCTCGCATGTCTCGACCTTGACCCCCTTCCCCCCCCCCATTCTTGGTCTCTAAGTGAAAAGTGAAGAAGGCATTGCATCTTTCCTATACATTGTCTCAGCCCAAGACTCCTCCTCAAAGTCGTTTAGAATGCGAATCCCATCCACAAATCCTTTGCTTTTTGCAAGATGTAAGTATTCCCTTTTTTCTTTCCATGACAAAGCAACACGTCCAGATTTCTGTATAATCCTAAGAACAGCTGAATCCATTGCCAGCAACGCCTCCGCCACTGGAGTTTGACCCTCTCCGCTGCGGTAGAACGAGATATCGTGTTCCTCAAGCAGAGCATTTATCGCGCCAATGTTGCCACCCCAGATCGCACAAGTGACGATGCCCCTACCCGACTGGCAGACATGGCTGTAGTGTTCATGCGAGAGACTCAGAATCCCTTCTCTTGGGGTGCAAAGGCCAGCTTGTAGTCGCCCTCGGTAAGCAACGTCACATGGCGCAAAATTTGGCGTGTTGGCTGCCTGCTCAGGAGGAGTCTTCATGTGTGGCAACAGTTTCTCTACAATCCTTTTGTTTCCTAGGCAAACTGCACGTGCCATAAGACTGTAGTTGATCGGTTCAAACCGATGTTGAGTCTCGAAGCGAAAGTCGGTAAAAGCTTTGAAAGGGGACTGTAAGAGCAGGTCCAATAACTTTTCGTTTTCGGAATCCACTGCCAGTCTGAGGGCGTGTTCAGGCACGAAACCCGAGTGGTTCGTGTATCGTTCCAGTAGGCCTGGAAGTAAGAGCTTAATATGACTTCCTAGGCGTTCCCCATCGATAGTCCCTATATGATGCATGCACCATGCTTTGGCATAGTGTTGAAAAACGAACTCTTCGCGCTTACGGAGGTTGAGATATCCGGCTTCCTCCGCGAGCGCCTTGCCCAAGTTGAACTCGGGACGTTTCCTCTGGGCCAGAAATTTCAAGGCAAGGCGTTGAGCAGATTTAGATCGTGCTGTTACAGACTCAATGATTTTTGCTGGAGCATCAGCGCCATGAATGTGCGGTACGCGCTCTGTTGATATTTGCGTGTCCAGGGCTCCGTAGCTAAGGTATGTTACAATGACATCTGCCATCATCCTATGGCAGACATTTAACGGGGTTATTCCAATATCGCACCAGACACCCCGAATGTCGAGTGCATCCGGAAAGCGAAGGAGATAGTCCTGCACACTTGGGTGTACAAAGCGGACGGTTTTCTCTTCTTCATCCACATGAATGACACATCCACAAGATGTTAGTACGCTTTCGATATTGCTGATAATATTCGCAGTCGTCCAGTCAATGTCACCTGTAGTGACGCTCAGGGCTTCTCGCAACTCATATTGCGTCAATGGCTGCTGAGCGGCAATCATAAAGCGAAGTATCTGGCCTTGATAAGTCTTTTGCTTTCCCTGTGCTTTCTCCAGTATACGTCTGTACGTTGCCTCAAGATCTTTGGGCAGGTCATCAAGAGCTTCGATGATATCGTTGTCTGTTGCCATCTCGCAGAGATTCCTGATCTGCAACGCCACCCACAGAAACATCCCACGTGAACCCAAGAGTAGTTCGTCCTGAATCCTCAGAATGAGAGTTGGATTTCTGAGGATCAATACTTGATTACTCAAACATCGGGCTAGCTCAGCCTCAACAAAGTCCTCGATATCCGGTTTGTTGTCAGGTAGTGAGGTTTTAGTGAATTCAACGAAGCCTTGGTATACAGCTTCTACCTCGGCGATGCTTTCCTGGCGAAGAGATGCGCATATGACTATCCTTCTGTCGCGTTGAAGCCGCCGTAGGAAATTGATAATTTCCACTTTGTCGAAATCCTCACATAGATTCAATCCATCGAGCACGAGGTAGACTTTGTCTTTACTTGTATAAGTCTGCCGAAGAAGGTCAATTAGGTCTTCAACGGCGTAATTCGCGTCGAACTTTTGTCCTTCAGCTCGAAGTACGGCTGGGAAGTTTTCTTTCAGACGGAGCAACTGCCGTGCGAGTGATCCTATCACTGTCCGAGCTTTGAGACTCTTCGGGAGATCTTGTCGAACGAAGAAGTATATCACTGGCGTATGATGATGGTCAACAGGAATCGTAAGATCATCCACCATGTTAGCCATAGCAACCGATTTGCCACAACCTAGCTTTCCAAACAACAGCAAAGTGCGAGACTCAGTCGCCAGTTTCCAGTCCCGATACTTAGAGTCTTGGGTGAAAAGCGAAGTGTTGCCCGTTTTTCGGATCTGCTTCCAAGTCGTTTCATGGTCATATCTAGAGCACTCATCCAGTATACGGAGTTTCCTTGCAAGCACTTGCTGCTCAGAGATAGATTTTGACAGTCTGTTCGACATCAGCCGAAACCGTGAATTCTCTGTGGCCTCATCTTCGATTCTCTTCGCAAGCAGTACTGAAGTCTCGCTTTCAATTTCGCCGGCCCATTGAAGTAACTCAGATTTTGTCTTCTTGGTCGTTTCACTGTTCAAACTCGATGCAAACTGTGCAAAAGCAGATTTGCGTGTAAATTTCAATATATCGTCGCAAAACCGCACAATGATTATGAAATACTCATGGATACTAGCTTGCAGGCTCTGGGATTGCGAGTACAACAAAGCTAATTCTTGATAGCGCGGACTCGATCGTCCAACGTCCATGAAGATCATCGACATATCTTCGAGGTAGGTTGAGTGTTTTGTCATCGCCTTAATTGATGTTAGATGGATTTTAAAGTTCTCAAAGCACAATATACGCTATATGCAGTACGTGGAGATCGGTCGCCCATTCTGAGATGTCTATGGGGCAGATGAACTACGTACCAATATCGACATGCGTACTACTGACCACACCCCACATGCAACGATGTTCTGAGAACCACCAACGATGACATCTCCCAATGCAGCAAACTGTTGTACGGTGCTAAGGAAGTTTGTAAATCGTGGGCCGAGGCATCGCGCAGTCTTGCCTGATAAGACGCGATCAATCTGAGCCGTGAACCGCATGACATCCATGGTATCCGGAGAAATTTTGAGTGCTTGTAAGCGCTGATCGCGGAAAGCGGCCTTGTCTTCAGCTGAGAGCGACGCCTCAAACTGCGAGACTGCGTTCGCGAGGCGGATCTCGGGTTTCAGCCTTGCGGCGTTCGAAATAATCAGAGCCATGGTTGTAGAGCGTGGTACAGCGTCTGTCAGCCAGAGGACAGATCATCGAGAAGGTGGTTGTGGAGCTGGAGCTGTCAAGCAGCATGTACGTCTTCCACCAGGCTGAGGAGTGGCTCATGCCTGCCAATATCATGCGTGATTTCCATTGGCTGCACAACGCATGTGCCTTGCGAGACCCAGTAGATTAAGCTGGCGCGCTGCCTCGCACACTCCTCGCACACTTGTACAGCCCACATTACGTGACGACACTATGGCACAGCTTGAGAATAGGTGTACCAGATGATTGTTTGCAGACATTTCCTTCTGAAATCCAGAAGTGGGCATTGCGGTTTGTCTATACGCCAAGATCAACTTAGCGCACATGTACCGTAAACTGCCTCTCCTTTCATGCATCACAAGCTCCGCACCTGCCTCATTGCCACAGGCTGACATCGAAGACTTCCAATATCCTGGTGAATGATTCAACACTGTATGAGCTTTACATTCGAACACAGTCAATAGCGCCCAAGATATTGCCTACCCACGAAATTAGAAATTCTTCAATCCATTCGAACAAGACTACTTGGAGGTTAAGAAAAAGTCATCTCAACTCCTAGCAACGGCCATGGCATAACATTGACTTACCATAAGAGTAGCACTGGTGCCACTTATGGTCTCGTCCTCGTACTTGATACATTCCACCATGTTATCACTCCTTGTACTTCTGATCATGAAACCCAGCCAATACTTCAACTTTCCCATCACCCCTCTCCGCCCATCTCTTCGCTGCAATGTGTGGATTCAGCTGCAGAGTCTGCTTCGCCCTCACCCACTCCTCCATGGTCACAATCTTATCGAATCTCGGCTTTACACCTGCCTTCTCCAGAACCGGCGAGTCTGTGATCGGCAACAGCTTTGTATCGTTATGTGGACGCGCAAAGTACAATAGCCCCGTACGCTCATACTGGCGCTGATCCTCTGGTGGAGCTACGACCCGGTGCACAGAGGACTTGAGCCATCCGCCTGTAAGATGGGAAATGGTGTCTGCAAGATTCACGGTGATCGTACCGGGCTGAGCGCTGACCCAGGTCCAATTTCCATCTTCACCGAGGATCTGAAGGCCTGCAACGGGCTGGCGGAACAGGAGAGTCACAGTACCAAGATCGGTGTGACCACCAGTCGCGCCATATTTCGCGGCTTTCCACTCCTCCTCGGTGCGTGCGTGGTAAATCATGTAGCGGAAGTGATCTTCGGACTTCTTGTCGTATGTGTGCTGTTTGACGAGATACTCTTCATCGGAAAGTTGAAGCACGATGGCGAAGAGTCGAAGTAGTGGCAGCACCACGTTGGCATGCAGGGCCTTTTGGAACACTTCAATCTCAGGTAGATGCGCCTTGAGCAAGTCAGGGTGGTTGTATTTGCCCTTGAAGTCATCGGTGAACTTTGGGATATTAAACATTTCGATGTTGTCCTTGGTGTCGGCAACAAGAGCACGTCCAGGTCGACGCCAGCCGTTGTAGTCGGCAGCTTTGTAGTTGACTTCAAACTTCTCCTTTTCTGGCGTTGGCAGCTCAAAGAAATGTTTCGCAAGGGTGAATTGGCGATCGACTTGCTCTTGACTGAGACCAAAGTTTTTCACGTAGAACTGGTAGACTTAGCATAGCTCTTCCCAAGCTTGACATGGAGCTACTTACGAAGCCAACGTGATGGACAGCGTGCTCGAGCTGCTTCGCTAATCGCCCCTTGCCTCCGGGTCGAGCGTAGTCCTCAAGGTCCAAAGTGACAAGCTCCGACCATGGCAAGTCTTCCTTAGTTTCAGGCGGGTGGATGTAAGGCTCAAGATTTGAAAAGTTATACTTGGCATACGACTGTGTCGTCGAATTATGGGTAGCTGGTTGTTCAAGGTTTGTGGTCGCCATGTTGAAGGTTTATCAATCTTTGTAATTAGCAATGTTTGATCTTTGATTTCAGTGCAACATGGGATTCTAGCTCATTTGCAGAGGACGAGCAAAGAAGTTTCGGCAAGCTTTATATCTCTGACTTCGAAGTGTCGCGCTTGAAGCTCCCTCAAAGGTGGGGACAAGCTCGATTCCATCAACCAACCCCTCAATGTCGCAATCGCGATGTCCGCACTTCGCATTTGTCAGATATGCACGTCTCGTCTGATCAGGTCTTCTAGACGGCTGCTACAACTCGGGACAAAGTAGTCATTTTCGGAGATAACAATTGGAGATAATAGGCGAACATGTTTTGTGGGTTGACAGCACTGTCACTAAAGTGTTAGCGTTTTTCGAGGCCTCTTTGGCAATGTCGCAATGTGTAGCTCTTCTGACGAGCGACAGACCGAAACCGCTTCACGAAGTCAAAAAGAGACCCAGGCATTTTGTCCAATGAGGATTGTGTAACCATGTTGCTTTTAATGAACGCGTCGATCAATCCTCGATCAAGTGCAGTTTCCCACTCCCGATTTACAACCAGTAAATGTTGGCTAGCTCATGCTCCTGCAACTCACTGTTGCGTCTGGTTTTACTAGTAAACGACTCGTCTTAGATGCGTACGTAGAAGCATCAAGGTCGGTCCCATCTTGCACCAAGACAAAATTGTGCAATTTTCTCTATTGTCCGTCATTGCACATAGCAAGTTCACGATACAGTACTTAGAAGCAGTGTAGGATTTTAGCACCCTGCAAGTTATTATCATGATTCTGATCACACCTGGCTTTGCAAAGGTATCGTTTACTGTACACAGCTATCTCACATGAATGAGCTTGACTCCAAATGATCCAATTAGTACCGGTAACTGACCTATAACACACACGAAGATGCTCAGACAACCACAAGTAGCTCATCAGGAGAAATTTGCCCTAGAAACATGGACTACCCGAGTCTAGTAACGTCAACGCCGTAACATTGGTGCTGATCGTGCAGGAATTAACAAGCAACCACTTCTTATCCTGATGTTCGGACATGGCCATGAAGAGACTTCCGGAATTCTTCTTGGGACCTGGAGCAAAGACAATTTCATTTCGATAAGCGACTTCAAGGAAGTGGTCGGTGACAAGCTGAGCACCACGCTTATCACAACTGCATGTTTCTCAAGCGGCTGGTCAGTGAGCAAGAATTTGAACATCCCCACGATGACCACCGCTGGTCCTGAGGATTCAATCGAATCTTGGATGGCCAGTCCGTTATGCGGCCGGTACTGTGGTTCGCTATATGTCACCGCATTGCTGGAAGCCTGGTCTGAGGAAAGCAAGGCCGCTGAGATCGACAACACTCAGCCTGCATCTTCGAACGCTCCAGCACAAGAGCACTCGTACGCATCATTTACGGAAAGTGTGCATGACATCTTCTTCAAGGTGGGCAAGTTCGCATCCACGCATAATGTCCAGTTTTCGGCTCAGGACGTTTCTCGTCTCAACTTCCAAGAGAAATGGAATTCTTTGCCTTCCGTGCCAGCTAAGGCAGATCCCAAGGCTTTTTCAAACCGAGCCCCTGGAAGTGCTTCTGGCACTATGGGAAATGACACCCGTACTGGCTCTCTTTCTTCTCGATTCAGCAGTGAAGTCGAAGCTGCTGAGCACGTCAAGATGGTTGCACAGCTCTATCTTCAATCCGGCCCCGGCAGAGATTCTTTAGCACCGAATACCGGTCTCCACGATGCCTTGAACAGATTGATCGAGAACAGAATGACCCTTACATTCTGGGGTCTGGAAGGTATCTACTGCCAGCTGCAATATCGCACGGAGCTCATGGGTGTCGCGACACAGATGCTCCAACGGATCGGAGTCCCATTGCCCTTGAGTCAGACTTGTTCCAGGTTCGACAACGAGGCTTTCGATGACTTTGTTCGGAAAAAATCGCGGCCACGACATGAGCAGAAAGTACAGCTATGCAAGGCGCAAGATCTTCTCAAAGGTACTTCCAGAGCCTACAGTGGATCAGGGCCATCCTTGGAACAAGCCCCATCGATATATTGCCGCGGCGCTCGCACACTGGAATGCTATGTCTACTCCCGGCGATATCGACACAATCATCCTCAAGCTTGAAGGTGTCCACGCTGAGAATGTGGCGATGCTCAAGCAAGCTTTAGACAAAAGCGATGAGGTTCGGAGCAGGAAGAGAAAGTTCTTCTCTGACCTGGGCAAAAGGCTTCGCTCCATCTCGCCAGAGAAGCGGACGAAGCGTTCAAGTAGAAGAGGGGAAAGCTCGGGGGGGTCTTGAGTCTGGGGCTGGCAAGCGTAGGGCCAAGAGAGTTTGAATTTGGAGTTCTTGCCTTGTAATGTGGTTCCGATGACACAGCTAACTATTCCCAAGATTATCTCGATTGAAATGAAGCTGGACCTCTTTCTGGTTATTTCTCAAGTGACAATGCCTATCACTGCGCGCTGCCAAGATAGTATGATTCGGCCGTGTGTATCAGCCTCATCACCCTTATTATTTTTGCTCATCCTCAACACCACGACACAGATCTAGACCCCAACGCCAAGTGCCCTACAAAGCCTATGTATTTTCCACGCTTCCCAAAATCTCATCCTTTGACGTCACCCCAGCTCGAGTCATTCGCGAAGCGCCCCACCCATCTCAAGCGCCGATCGGTAGCCGACGCTAGGTGTACATCGTCATTGACTTTTCGATGACTTTGCTCGACAATCGCATACTTCGGCCTTCGGCGCTGCGATTAAGCTTTTGGGACCCAGAAGTCTTGAGCTGGGCTTGACTACTCTGGGCATTTGATGATTCGTTTGTGTTAGGGCTTTCAATGGACAGGGAGCGGAAGGGGCGGACGCTAGGGATATGATGTCAGAGAAGGGTAGTAAGTTGTGTTAGAGATTTGTGTGAGTAGGGCTAGGTAGTAAGGGTGGTGGAGGTTAAGATGTATGCCGTGGCCCATTTCTGCAGATAATCTTTTTTACTTTGAAGCTCCCTATCTCACCAAGTCTTCGCACCTGCGAAGCAAACTTCACCATGGTCGCAGATCTCATCCGCGACTCACCCTTTGGGCACATTGTCCGCCTTGTCACGCGTAACAAAGCGTTCCAATACCCCGAAGAACGCGACCAGGAAGTATGGAAGAAATATGTCAACCAGGAGAAATCAGGCCACATGGCTCATCATGGCGCGCCCGAGCCGCCTGAGGACGAGGAGAACGACACGACACATGAGTTGGCAAATGCTCGAGGTGTACGGGATAGGGCGAGAGAGAGCTCGGACTCAAGTAGTCAGACGCAAGTGGGAGAGGGGGTGAATGAGGCGAGTGGGGTGAGGGTTGATCCGGAGAAGGGGAAGGATAAACATGTTATTGACTGGTATGGAGATGATGATCCGCAGGTAACTATGACACCCAACCTCGATATTAAGATACGCGATTGCTAACGAGGATGGACAGAATCCCCGCAACTGGTCCCGCGCGAAGAAGTTCTTCGTGACGTTCGAGATCTGCTTCCTCACCTTCTCAGTCTATATTGGTTCGGCAATCTACACGCCTGGTCTAATGGACGTCATGGAAGTCTTTGGCGTTGCCCAAGTTCCTGCTACGCTAGGCCTGACGCTGTATGTTGCTGGATATGGTCTTGGACCGATTATCTGGTCGCCGCTTAGCGAGATCCCACAAGTTGGAAGGCTGTGGGTGTATATTGGGACTTTGTGTAAGTTTACTGCACTCTCTCGTGTCTGGTGGTTGTACTGATCTTGCTGTAGTCATCTTCGTCCTTTTCCAGATCCCCACTGCTCTTTCGGTCAACTTCGGAATGCTGCTCGCTTTCCGTTTCCTGACTGGTTTCTTTGGCTCCCCTGCGCTTGCAACTGGTGGCGCCACCATCGCAGACATGTACCGACCACAGAAGCAGGCTTACGGTCTTGCTGTCTGGGGCATAGGAGCAGTTTGCGGCCCAGTCCTAGGTCCTTTGGTTGGTGGATTTGCAGTGCAGGCGTACGGCTGGACATGGACGATCTGGGAGCTGATGTGGCTATCCGGGTTTTGCCTGGTCTTCCTCTTCTTCTTCCTACCAGAGACCAGCTCGCCCAACATTCTCCACCGCCGCACGAAGCGCCTCAGGAAGCTCACTGGCGACGATCGATTTACCTGCGAGCCTGACATGATGTCCGAGCAGATGGGCCCCAGAGACGTGAGTTCTAGTTCCATCCCATCTCGCATGAGATCCATCCTACCTCGCATGAGATACTAACAATTGTATCAGATCGTCCTCATGACTCTGGTCAAGCCCATCACGCTCAACTTCCAAGAGCCTATCGTCTTCCTGCTCAACCTCTACATCGCACTGATTTACGGTCTCCTCTACATCTGGTTTGAGTCGTTCCCGCTCGTCTTCAGCGGCATCTACGGTTTCAGCTTGGGCATCGAGGGAGTTGCGTTCCTGGGTATCCTTGTCGGCACATTCATTGGTGCGGTAGTTCTTTTTGCGTGGCTCTACTTTTACCAAGAGAAGCAATTCGACGAGAACGGCAACATCGAGCCTGAGAAGCGTCTCATCCCAGCCATGGTCGGATGCTTCTTTGTGCCCATCTGCCTGTTCTGGTTCGGCTGGTCTGCGCGGTCTGATATTCACTGGATCATGCCAATCATTGGAACGGCATTCTTCGGTATTGCTGCGTTCTCGCTCTTCAACGCGGTGCTGCCGTACCTCAGCGACGCGTATCCCGACTCGGTCGCGAGCGTGCTGGCGGGCAACGACCTGATGCGAAGTGCTTTTGGTGCTGGGTTCCCGCTGTTTGCGAACGCCATGTACAAGAAGTTGGGCATCAACTGGGCGAGCAGCTTATTGGCGTTCCTGGGTATCGCCTTTATTCCCATCCCGTTTTGCTTATACAAGTGGGGCAAGACGATCAGGAACAAGAGCAAGAACGCGAGGAAGGATATTTGAAGTGTTGTACTAGTATTAGGTATATATAGTGTCTAATAATGAGCATTGCCTCTGTCCATACTGCGATTGCCTGTCACAAGTGCTGTGAGCTGTGGGTTGAAGGTTGTCGAAGTAACAGAAGAACAAAGTTACCATCGGCGATGGATAGTCCGATCTCCACCCTGAACCGGCTAGCGCTCCCGAAGTGCCGCCGTCTGGTTCTTGGCCTCAAATGCACGACGTCGCATGCTTTGTCCCCATGACAGGTTGATGCAAAACCACAGTACCGAATAAAAGTCCGCGGCAGGATCGGAACAATGAAATGGCACTCAGGGAGTCCAGGCTTGCCATGTGGTTCACGTCGAACGCTCTAGAAGGCCAGCAATCTTAGACGCTGTGCATGTCTCCAGGGTGCTGGGGGCTGTTCCCAGATTCGCAGAGACAGGGCGCGGAACAGAAGCTGTAAGCGGGCGACGAGCGAGGAAGCAGACAAGCCGCCGGCTAGACATGCCCCGCAGGATGGCCCGGGAGACGGTCGAGAAACGGCGTGTCGGGGCGCGTCGAGCATGGCGATCGGGCATGCGAATCGCCACAGCGTAGTTCAATCCGAACTGGACTACTACTAGCTATGCGACTTCTGCCAACTGTCTTGCACGCGCAGCACTGGGAAGCGCCGGAGGCATATGCCAGGCCCTAGCACGCGTCGTCCTCTCTCTGCGGGTTCGTGTCCTTTGTGGTTGCACGACTGAATCATATGCCGCATTGCGAAGCATTGAGAAATCGAGAATCTTGCTGCTGCACCGCCACAAACCGGATTTCTGCTGTCCATGGTTGCTGAAACAGGCTCCGCGGCCTCACCACCACCCATGAGCTCCAATTCCAGAGGCGTGCGCTTCCACAACTCCCGCGACTCCCTCACCAGCAACCCACTCCTGGGAGGCCGCACCGTTAGCATGGCGGATCCACCACAGCCTGTTGTCATCAACATGCCGGGGCGGACGCAGAGCTCCACCTCGTCGTCCCAGTCAGGCGAATCCGATGATCAGCACGATGCGCTTGGCGACGGAATTGCAGGCCAGTATCAATTTGCACCTCCCGTGTCCGCGACGCCTGTCGACGAGGTGCCACCGCTCCTCAACGGCGCAGGCTACCACAGCTGGAGCAACGCGCTCCCGTCCAGATCGCGCGGCCCTCCCATCATGACGGATCTATCGTCCTCGCAGGTCAACGGCGCGCCTTCAGCGCCGACGCAGCGACCGACTGCCGTTCGCACCCCCTCGAATGCATATGCACCTGCCCGTCGGCCCCAGCAGTTCTCGCTCAACTCCAACACGCACCGCACACGCAACTCGTCGGCCACGCGCTCTCGCCGCAACCCCAACGCCGACTACCGCGCCCAGGAAAAAGCCTACGTCCAGCGCATCCGCCAGGAAAACGACCAGGATGATTTCTTCGACCCAGCCCTGCGCACCCCCAGCTTGGGCTACAGCACCGATTCCGAGACAGACGAGGAGTCGCCCTCGACCGCCGAGTATGTCGAAAACGACCCCTACGACCAGGAGACGCTGCTCTACTACGGCAACGACGACATGCAGCCCTCCATTGAGGAGCTCAAGATCCCCGCCAATCGCGAGCGCCTCGAGTGGCACTCCATGCTGGCCAGCGTGTTGACGGGCGATGTTGTCAAGCAGGAAAAGAAGCGCCTGATTGGAGGCACCGAGCAGCAGGGCGACAACACCATGAAGGCGGAGATCTGGATGGGCATTCGCGCAAAGGTCTGTGGGCGCTCGCTGCAGGCACAGCGCCGCCTTGTGGATGATGCGAGGGGCAAGATCCGCGCCAACATCGAGAGCATCATCTCTTTCGAGGTCGAAGGTGCCGCAGAAGCAGGACAGACTGCCGCTCAACAGGTCGAGGACGTCGTCAAGAAGATTGAAAAGATCGAGAGCGTATACCCGACACGGCAAGCTCTTGAGGCTGCATACCCTCGCGCCGCCTCGCAGCCCTACAAGGACGCCTGTGACGCAGTCATTGCATGGCACAACACCATCGCCCTGATCAACACCGAGATGTCCATCCTCAAGAAGTGGGTGGGCAATGAAGAGCTCGACTTTGTCAAGGCTCGCCCACGCTCGTCCCACGATCACCACCTGACCGACGAATCCTCCTTCATCGACCGCATACTCAAGGAGGATGGCCTCAAATCCCTGCAAGGCGAGACCAACTTGCTTCAGCCGCTCGACAAGGTCATCCTGAAGGCAAAGACCACCCTCATCGCCAACGCCGAGGGCTTCGCCGACAGACATCTTCCCCCATACATCGAAGAGCTGTTAACGCTCATCAACTTCCCGTCCCGCCTGTTGCAAGAGATTATTCGCGTTCGACTCTCGTACGCAAGGAAGATCAAGGACCCATCACAACAGGGTGTTATGATGGCAGAGCAGATGATTGCGCAGTTTCAGATTCTGCTCGCCATGGCTGGTCAGGTTAAAGAGAGCTATCTCGTTATATCCCGTCCTGAGCCTGGTTGGGACCTACCGCCCTGCATCGAGGAGAACTTTGACACCGTTGTCTTGGACGCGCTGAAATTCTACTTCAAGATGTTGAACGGGAAATTGGCCGCCAACAAGAACACGTTCAAGGAGGCTGAAATTCTCGAGCAGGAATGGGACTTTTGCAACAAACTTGGAAGACAGCTGCAAGGTGGCGACGTCGAGACCGCCGAGCAATTCAGTGTGCTCACCTCCAAATCACTAGGCCGGCTCAGCCAACATTTCGAGAGGGAACTGCAACGTCGCCCTGATGAGCTCACTGGCTCCGAGATGGAGAAACGATACAAGCAGATATTAGACTCTGTCCGTGTTCGACAGCGTAAGCTCTTCCGTTTCTCGAGGATCCTGACTCAGCGCTTTGAAAATTGCACCGAGTACAACATCACTCACATCGACCTCGACGATGAGCAGTTGAATGATCTTTACGAGGCCCTTTACCAGACCGGTCACTTTCTTGTTGAGGGTGCAGGAGGCAATAACCAGGGTGTCTACATCATCGCATCGCCAGCCCTACATGACAGGCCACAAGACATTCAGTCCCTTCTCACAACCTGCTACCACGCTGAAGAAGCGCCTGAGGACCCTTCTAATCCGTATGTCCTTATCATCAAATCAGAGGACCCTCTTTACTGGCCCGGCACAAAGATATCAGCCAATATTGTCGAACCTGAGCTCATGCTGAAAACTGGGCGTTTGCGACTTGTTGCTGACGGTTCGCAACAACGTCTGGCCAACGCCAACATATCGTTCCTGCAATGCATCAACATGGAGCTCCACACGCTCATCGATCAAAGAGCAAACCTTCCCCGCGTTCAAACAGAGTTACAAAAGATAAAGAAAACAGCTTACAAGCTGTCCAACACAATCATGGACAGTGTCGAGATTGTTCGCAAGCAGACGCAGGGTCTGGATTGTCAAGATCTTATTCAGACTTGCTTCGCTTTCGCAACTGAATTTGGTCAGCGTTCCGTGCTGTACCTGGACTACAATCGACGAGCCATGAACAACATCAAGCTCACCCGACTTGCCCTCGACTGGGTCAGCTTCATTTGCGACGACTGCATTGCGTCTGATCGAAAGACTTTCCGATGGGCTGTCGTTGCTCTCGAGTTTTCCATGATGATGACACGTGGACAGAACATCCTGTCTATCAGCGACGAAGAGTACTCTAGGCTGCGACTCAAAGTTGCTGGCTGCATGTCTGTACTCATCTCGCACTTTGATATCATGGGTGCTAGGTCTACTATCGCTGCGCAAGCTGAGAGGCAACGCCTCAACGCCATTGCTGGCAAGAACCTGCTCGACGCTAGCAACACAAAGGACGATGACGAGTCGATTGAATTGACGCAGATGCAGTGGATGCAGAGATTAGAGGAGATCGATTCCTTCAGGAAAGAGAAGGAGGCTGAACGTCAAGCCCTTGGCAGGGTGCTCGAGGACTCTAACGAAGCCGATCGAGCTCTGACCTACCTATCATCATCTGCTACCAACGTTACCGTGCGATGGCAGCAAGGCCAATTCGTTGGCGGCGGTACCTTTGGTTCCGTGTACGCTGCCATGAACCTCGACACTGGCCATTTGATGGCTGTCAAGGAGATCCGATTGCAGGATCCACAGCTCATTCCCACCGTTGTTGCTCAAATCCGCGATGAAATGGGTGTGCTACAGGTTCTGGACCACCCGAACATTGTGTCCTACTACGGTATTGAGCCTCATAGAGACAAGGTCTACATTTTCATGGAGTACTGCTCTGGCGGCTCACTAGCTGGTCTGCTCGAACACGGCCGCATCGAAGACGAAACAGTCATCATGGTGTACGCGCTACAGATGTTGGAAGGTCTCGCGTATCTACACGACTCTGGTGTCGTGCATCGCGATATCAAGCCTGAAAGTATGTCGTCCCAGCTCTCAGCATCATTCTCAACCGCAACTAACTTTCCCTCTAGACATCCTCCTCGACCACAACGGTGTAATCAAATATGTCGACTTCGGCGCCGCCAAACTTATCGCCCGCCAGGGTCGCACCCTCGCTGCTGAACACAACGCCACTCGCCAGGGCCGCCAGGGCTCCATGACCGGCACCCCCATGTACATGTCTCCCGAAGTGATCCGGGGCGGCTCAACCGGGCGCCACGGTGCCGTCGACGTGTGGTCTCTCGGCTGCGTTATTCTCGAAATGGCAACCGGCCGCCGCCCCTGGGCATCCATGGACAACGAGTGGGCGATCATGTACCACATTGCCCAAGGAGACCCACCACAGCTTCCTAGCCGCGACCAGCTGAGCGACACGGGCATTGACTTTTTGCAAAAGTGCTTTGAGCGCGATCCAGCAAAGCGCGCAAGTGCAGTCGAATTGTTGCAGCACGAGTGGATCATGACGCTGCGCGCGCAGTTGAGTCTGGAACCCCAGACGCCAACGAGCGAGGCGAGCGCAAGCAGCGCGGGCGTCACCCCGCTGAGCAGCAGGCAGAACTCGGCATATGGGAACGGATCCATGTCGGCTTCCTAGGCACTCCATGTACCCTACTTTACTCTCAGCCCCTTAGATTGGGCAAGTCCTTGACTTGCATTGTTATTTTTTTTTCCTACGTTTCGTAGAGCCGTTTTGGCGCGCCTTTTGAGGAGAATCTCTGCATCAGCGATGGCGTTTGAGGGAGTTGATATCATTACTTTTGTGGAGGACTTTGTGTCTCTAGCTTTGTTTTCTGCGTACTTTGAGGAGGTGGAGATGTAGGGATGGGGGGTCTATAGTGAACTAAGCAACAAAGCAACAATGGCCTCGGTACGAGGAAAGGCTTCATCTTGTTCCATCTGCAGTGTCTTGACGTGTTGACTTTCATTCGTGAGATGGACGCTCTATGTATCTTTTGTACTAACTACACGAAGGTGTTTGGTAGGGTTGAAGGATTCTTTAAACACTCCCGTCTATCGCTCGCTCGACCCGCCGCCCCACAGCTCCCTACTCGTTGCGCATCTTGCGGAAAAAGTCCATGACGCCCGTGAAGACGACGAGCAAGATACCACCTCCAGGACCCAGTCGGAGCACCTTGGGCAGGAAACCCTTGTACAGCGCGCTGAAGCCCTCCTCCCGCGCGACCGTGCCGAGCGCAGGCCATGCCCAGTTGTACTTGGGCATCTGGCCGGGGACCTTTGGCGAGTTCTGAATACGCGACTTGACGACGTCCATGGGGGTGTTGAGAATGGTTCCAACCGTTCCTCCAACCGCACCAGAGATCAAGTCGTTTGTCACCTGGCTCTTCTTGGTGGTTGCAGCAGGCAGGAGCCCGCGCACCTGGAAAATGCAGCCAAAGTATCCTGCGTTCCAGAGAATGTGGCGCCACATAGTGGACTCGAGACCTTGGTAGAGTGTGAGAGGTCCTTCTTGCTTGATGATCTTGGTCACGCAGTCGATCATGCCGCTGTACTTGTGCGACTGGGCGCGGTCTTGTAGTCGGATCTTGACGAGCTCGAATGGAACGACGACGAAGGCTTCAGTAGCACCTGCGGTAGCGCCGGTAAGGATGGAGAGGGACTGGTTCATTTTGTTGATGCCGAAGAGGTTGCGGTAGAAGGCGCCCCAGGAGTCGTTTGCGGCGAACTTGGTGGCCCTACGAAAGAGGTCAGGTATCTGCTGCATTGGAAGGGAAGAGTATGTGAGCATACCTCTTGGGTGCCTCCATGAGGATGGGGGCGGAAATTCCGCGGTATAATCTTGATGCGCTGCCAGATGTCAACCTCCATGTCGTGCCTTATGTGGCAGGCTCAAGCATACCCCTCATTCTTGATGATCTTCCTGAAGCAGTCTACCATGCCATTGTATGCTTCGTCTCCGGTGGCTGCGCTGGTCTGCAGTTGTCTGGATGGGGTCAGGTACAGTCATGGTTAGACTGGCGGCGAGCGTCTTACACTCTGGTCTTGACGACGTCCAGCGGGTACCTGCACAAGTCAGTGATGGAATAATCGAGGACTTGGGAAGTGAGAGCATACATGATCAGAATCTATGCGCGCATACTGTATTAGCACTGCGATAACTGGCACAAGCTGGGATGCAGATGATGGCACTGACTTCTGACACACCAGCCACAGCACCTAGACATTGTTAGTGAGTCCTGTTATGCGTGATGTGTACCATGGCATGCGCATGGTGCCTTGACGGTGGTCAAGATGTGGTCATGCAGGGCATTGCTTCTTTTGGAGAGCTGCCAAAATGTTTATAGCTGCAGCTATCGGTCCCACCGGAACAGTGCCGCAAGTGAGACTTACCGGCGGCGAATTGGTACACGAAAGGCAGGGGCTTGGCGTCGGCTTGAGACATGGTGCCGGTGGTGAATTGGCAGAGGGGTGGAGAGGAGAGAAGACGAGGAAAAGATGGTGGGAGTGTGCGTGAGAGTATCGATCATCCTGGGGAAGCGTGGGGGACGTGGCCCTAGCTCCTAGTTCGCGATGGCTAATGGCTACTGCAAATGGATAAAGCCTTCGCTTCCGGAAAACAAAGCCTCTCCTGCTCCGCTCTGCCGTCCGACCGCACTCTTTACTAGGAGTCTATTGGCTGGGGCCGATTACTGTCTCATCGGCGGGCCAAGCGATGTCAGTTGCGTGACTCGTCAGCGCAAGATCCAGACACGAGCGGCGGATGCATTCCAGACACGTGACTTACGCGTCGTTGCGCAGCCAATAACAGCGACGCAGACTCGTCGCGTCCCTCTCACGCGTCAAGCGTCCATCTCCATGTCATCACGCCAGAAGTCCTTCTTTGATCAGGATCCCAAGGCCAAGGTGCGTTTGGCCATTACTTCACTTTTGTAACTATTCTTTGACACCGCCATCACAGCACTTCAGAGGCCAATGGCTTTCGCGAAACGCACCACCACACTTTCCCCGCCCCAATAACAACACTGCCCCTCCCGCCAGACACGTCGTCTCCGGTCCGCCCATCATGCCGTCTACCCAGACACGCACCAAGCTCAAGGCCTTCCAATTTATCGAGGGTGCCCCAAACGTCGAGACCACCAAGCAGCGCAACGCCGAAAAAGAGAATCTTCGTACCGCGAATCCTGCACCAGCTGTCAAGCATGTAGGCAACACGGCAGTTACGCCCAAGCCTGCGACCTCCAAAAGCTGTCCGCCGCCCTCGACACCAGCCATGAAAAGGCCGCCACTGGCTGATCTGGTCGGCAACATCGACGACTCCTCTAGACACGCGCCGCAGCCTGTGGTCTCACCCGAAGAACAATTGATATGGCGTGGGTCACAGCCGATGAATACGCCTCTGCCACGAAAGAACAAGAAACGTGCCAGGAGCTCATCGCCCGCGGCACCATCACAAGAGGATCCAACGCTCGAGGCTGCCAAGAACTATCTCACAACACCCCAGGCTGACCCCGTTTTGGACATGTGGAGTCGATACACTAGCAAACACGGCACACCGAGCGCAAACAAGAGCGTAGCGTTTGCACATCTGATCAACGAGTCTTCGCCGCGCTCCGCACTCGCTGCTGGTAGTGTTAGCGGGTTGCGACGATGGGCGAGTTGTGGACATGAGTTTCCGGCGTCGAACAGGAAGAGACGGAGAACCCATGGCGTATTCCAGAGTGAAAACGAACGAACCGAGGACGTTTTTGCCGCCGCTCCCAGCTCTGACGGCACGCTGCTTGGTCCAGGGAAATCGAACGTTGCAAGTATGGTCCAACGAATGAAAGCCTGCGTCAAGCCACAGCCTCGAATCTCTTCACAGTTGCCTTCGAGTTCATCTCCTCTGCCTGACACAGGAGAGCGCCATCTAGGATCATCTGGCTCACCACTCCAACGACGTGCTCAGGAAATGGAGGTGGATATTTCGGAGACTGCAGAAGTGGAAGAAGAGTCGCTTGGTCAGGACGCGCAGATGAAAGAGGCGGAACCTTCTTCGGATGACTTTGGCGATGATGACTTTGACGAAGTAGTTGGAACCTTGGATATCACCCCCCAGGCCGACGACAACCCTGCACAACAAGACACAAGTTATGCCACGATCCCCACTGAGCCGATGCCAAATCTTCCACAGCAACAGCCTCGTTCTGTAGAGCAGTTCGATGGCGCAAACAGTGAGGATGAGTTTGGAATGGACGAGGATGAGGATGGGTTCGCCGCAGATTTGGAGCAAGTTGCGTCTTTGTATGATACAAGAACAACCGTGTCGCCATCTCAAAAGGCAACCAATATCGCTGCAGAAAGTACAAGTCATTCGGTTTCAAGGATGTCAGCAGCTACCACACCGATCATCGATCTTGTGGAAGACGATGAGGATGAGTTTGGAGACGATATAGATGTGGATGTCTTTGCTGCAGCGGAAGTAGCAGCGACTCAAACTCCAGGCAACACCGTACGTAGACTTACCACATGAAAATGAAAATGAAGAAATGCTAAATCTTGAAGAGTCAGCAGGACGCTAGAGCGATTCAACGTTACCTCATCAAACGAATAGATGAAGGCACGTATATCACGGATCGTGGATATACCATGAACGAAAAGGTAGCCACAATCACCCCGATATATCGTGCTGGCAGGAATTGACTAGCATAGGTTCTCCTGGTCGAGGAAGAAAAGACAAAACTTTTCAAAGCCATCACTTTGCGACAAGCGTGGTTCGATACGCCGTGCACGACAGACTCGTTCGTTCACATTATCGGAGCATTCTCGGAAACGGGGCAGTGCATCGTGGACGACCAACACAACATGATGATACTAAATCCGGACCATCTCATCTCGGCAACCGTGGTCGCAGATTCGTTCGGGTGTCTGCGGCGGGCGGTACTGCAAGATCGTGTAAAGGCAACGAGCAAAGCGAACCCACCGATGTTGTACGGGACACTCCTCCACGAGCTATTTCAAGAAGCCTTGAAGGTGAATCGATGGGACTCGGAGTTCCTGCTCGATGCAATCGACAGGATTCTGCCTACCAAGTTTGAGACCATACTCGAGATCAATTCGACTTGCGAAGCTGTCAAGGAGCACTTGAGCAGCAAATTGCCCGAGTTACAGGCTTGGGCTGAGGTCTTCATCCGCGCAGAGCCTCGGGGAGACGCTGTTGTTCGTGAGCGAAATGGGCGACAATCTACCATGAGCATCAACAAACTCCTTGATGTCGAGGAGCACGTATGGTCACCCATGTACGGCCTCAAGGGTAACATCGATGCAACTGTGCAGGTCGTAATGCAAGACGACCAAGGTGAGCGAACGTTGACTGTTCCGTTCGAGGTCAAGACAGGCAAAAACTCCTCGAACGCTTCCCACGTCGCACAGACTGCACTCTATAATCTGCTGCTGTCTGATCGATATGGTATGTATATTTCCCATTTAGGCTGTCCTCGCTAACCTTGTAGATGTCGACATTGCTTATGGCGTGCTGTACTACCTTGAGACATCCGACATTAGTCGCATCCCTGCTATTCGCAACGACATTATTCATATGATCATGAAGCGTAACGAGTTAGCCTGTTACGTGCGGGATCGTATCAAGCTGCCACCGATGCTGAACGAAGACTTCAAGTGTCAGAAGTGTTATGCACAGGAATCCTGCTTCCTGTATGACAACCTGGTCGAAGATGGCAAAGGCGAGCAGCTTAACAAAAAGGCAAAAGAGCGCTACGACGAGCTGGTCAAACCACTCAAGCCATCGCACCAAGAGTTCATGAAGAAGTGGGATATGCTTCTGACGAAGGAGGAGACAGACATGATGAAGTTCAGGCGAGAGCTCTGGACCATGCTTAGCACTGAACGCGAAAAGCTTGGCCGCTGTTTCTCCAATGTCATACTGGAGCCCGGGTCCGGACACGAAGAGAAGAATGGCCAGAAAATCAACCGTTACAGCTATACCTTCATCAAGCAACAACCGAAGCCAGGCTTCTCGTTCACAGAGTCGCAGCTCATCATTGGAGAGCCTGTGGTTGTGTCTGACGAAGAAGGTCATTTCGCTCTCGCAAACGGATACGTAACGAATGTTAGAAAACGCCGCATCACTGTGGCTGTCGACCGACGGTTACACAATTCTCGAACCAAGCTTCCAGGGTTTGACGCGCAGAACAATCAGACTTTTGCTGGTATTATGGAAGTTGGGAAGGAGGGTGAGCCTCCCTTAGAGTACGAAGTTGATGAAGAGCCGGTGCTATATCGACTAGACAAGGATGAATTCAGCAACGGAATGGCCGCAGCTCGTAACAACCTCATTCAGATCATGGACGATAGCGTCTACAAAGCTCGCGACTTGCGTGAGCTGATTGTAGACAATCGGGCGCCTGTTTTCAGACCGCTACCCTCGCAAAGCGCTCTGCCAGCAGCATCTCAGGTTCTGATGAATTCAGATCAGCGGGCGGCGATCTCCAAAGTCATGTCTGCAAAGGACTATGCACTTGTGCTGGGCATGCCGGGAACAGGCAAGACGACAACCATTGCCCACATCATCCGGACGCTTGTGGCTAAAGGAAAGAGTGTCTTATTGACCTCTTACACTCATACCGCAGTAGACAACATTCTGCTCAAGATACGTAACGACAAAATTGGCACTCTACGCCTCGGAGCATCAGCGAAGATTCATCCCGATGTTCGAGAATTTGCAACGCTGGCTGCTGAGCCCAAGGATAGTCTCGAAGCGCTCGAAAAATCCTGGATGGAGCCACCAGTCGTTGCCACGACATGCTTGACCATCAATCATCCACTGTTCAGTCGCCGAGTCTTTGACTATTGTATCGTCGACGAAGCTTCTCAAATCACACTGCCCGTCTGTCTGGGTCCGATCCGAATGGCACAGAAATTCATCCTGGTGGGCGATCACTACCAGCTGCCCCCATTAGTGCAAAACAAAGAGGCTTTGGAGGGTGGGCTAGACGTCTCGCTCTTCAAGCTCCTCTGTGAAGCGCAGCCACAAGCGGTCGTCAGTCTCGAGCATCAGTACCGCATGTGCGCCGATGTCATGCTCCTGTCAAACACTTTCATCTACTCTGGCCGGCTCAAGTGTGGCACGGCTGATGTAGCGAACCGGCAACTTGCACTCCCGAAACCGTCTGGTCTATCGATCTATCATCACAAACCGCACTCCTCTCGCTCGAATACTCGGCAGGCTTGTCTGAGCCCGGAATCTTCCACCTGTTGGCTTTCACGATCTTTATCACCTGAGTCACCTGTGGTTTTTATCAACACAGATCTTATATCTCAAAGTCTGGAGGATCAGTCCGGATCCCGCATCACGAACTCGCTCGAAACACGCCTTGTAACACAACTAACGCTTTCGCTACTCAGCCTCGGGGTCTCCGCCAACGAGATCGGAATCATTGCCTTCTATCGCTCTCAGCTAGCATTACTCCGCGCCAGTCTGTCCTCCGCATATACCCAAACTCAATCAACAGAACTCGCAGCCCCAGCAATTGGTCCAGGCTGCGCAGGCGTCGAGCTCCACACCGCCGACAAATTTCAAGGCCGTGACAAAGAAGTCGTCATTGTCTCGTGCGTCCGGAGCAACGAAAACGGAATCGTAGGCGACCTTCTTAAAGATCGACGCCGCGTCAACGTCGCTCTGACACGCGCACGCTCCAAGCTCATCATTCTCGGAAGCGAAAAGACACTCTCCAGTAACGAGTTACTCCGTGACATGGTCGCCTTGTGTCGTGAGAAAGGCTGGGTCCATGATCTCCAGCCCGATGCTGTAGACAGCCATGCTTTCGACGAGGGTGTGACGCAGACAGCCAAGACGCCTTCTAGATCTGCGCATTCAAGCAAGAAGATGAGTAGTCCGAATGCGAACTCGAGTCCGTCGAAGAAGAGGAAGGCGTTGGGCGAGGCGACGGGGAACACGCGGTCGCCGAAGAAGGCGGTGGGGAAGGTTCCTGGGAAAGTGATTACGGCGGGGAAGCGGGGAGTGTTGGGTGGGAGGCCGGTGCTGAGGGATATATATAATAGTGCTATGTAGGGTTTGTGCTTTGAGATGGAGGATTGGGATTATTGCATCGTGTGACGCACATCACTCAGGATAGCAGTTGTTGATGGGTAAGGAGATGGATACATAGGAACTATTGATACCAGAATACCGTTGGCTCGGATATTGTGAAATGTGCTGAACGTGTAACTTGTACTCGTATCAGCCGCGTGAGATGGTTGGTAGAAGCACAAAACATGACTATGGAATTCTACTTAGATCGCTACAGTCGCAGAAAGTATTTGCCAACGAATCAAATCAAAATCATCAACGCGCGCTATGGCCTATAAATCCTTCGCAACCGCCTCCAACGACTCCTTGAATATGTTGCACGCCTGCGTCAACTCCTCCTCGCTGATTGTCAATGGTGGGATGAACCTCAACACATCGAACACTGAAGTGCTGAGAAGCAGCATGTCTCGCTTTAAGCATTCCTGAACGACCTTGGGCGCCAATTGCGGCTGGCTTCCTGCATGCCTCGATGCGGTATTTGCAGAGTCGCGTTGTAGTTCGTAGTTTGCGAATTGTACGCCGACCATCAAGCCCCTTCCACGGACGTCTTCGATCAGGTTTCCAGCCTTGGTACCTGATGACTTGAGGTCGTTGAGGAATGTGAAGATCTGTTTAGAGCGGGCAGCGACGTTGTCGAGAATCTTCTCGTCACGGAAAGCCTGAATCACCGCTGTGGCTGCGGCGCATGCAACTGCGTTGCCGGCATAAGTGCCGCCCATTGATCCTGGCTTCTGGAGGTCCATGAGCTTCTTGCTGCTTGCGATGCCGGACAGCGGGAAACCATTGGCAATGCCCTTGGCGAAGATGAGAATATCAGGTCGCACACCCGACTCCTCCACGAACCACATGTGGCCTGTACGGCCCATGCCGCATTGGACCTCATCCGCGATGAGGAGGATGTTGTTCTCGTCGCAAATCTTGCGAAGCCCGTGCAGGAACTCGGGCGGCGCAGGAACATATCCTCCCTCGCCCAAGACTGGCTCGAGGATAATGGCGGCCGTGTCGGCGGGAGAAGTCTGCTGCTGTAGAGTGAGCTTCAGCTGCAGCAGCGATGAGTTCACGAGCTCTTCCGTTGGCGTTTCCGGCGTTGCCCCACCAAACTGGCTGTAGTATGGAAATGCGGTTGCGAACACGCCTCCCATCAATGGGCCATGACCCTCGCCATAGATAGTCTTGGAGCGTGTCATTGAGGCTGTTGCATTGGTCCGTCCATGGTAGGAGCCCTGCATGACAATGATATTTGGCTTCTTTGTGGCGGCGCGCGCCAGCTTGACGGCAGCTTCAACCGCCTCAGCGCCGGAATTCCATAAGAAGACAGTATCGAGTGATGGGTCCGGAAGGATCGGGATCAGTTCTTTGAGAAGGGCTATTTGTGCAGCGCTGAAGCCAATGTTGACTTGGGCATGAGTGATCTTGTTGCATTGTGCGGCTGCGGCACTGCTAACTTTCGGATGGCAGTGGCCCAGGTTGACGACGCCGATGCCGGCCGTAAGATCGAGTAGCTTGACACCTTTGTCTGTGGTTATAAATGTGCCTTTTCCATCTTCAAAGACATGTTTTGTGAGACGTCCAATGCCCTTGGCAATATGTTGCTCGGCAAATGCTGCGGTGTCCATATCAGAGGAGACTGACATTGAGGCAGAGAATGAGCGTAGCGGCACCCGATTAGGTTGTGTGAGAGTAGGTGCAAGGCGGCGTAGAACCGGCAGGGACTTTCTATATAGCATGGTTGCAGTATCTATGTGGTGTCGGTGCTAGAGTCTAGTTTCTTGGATATGTTTGCGAGCGGTATGATTCGGGAGAGGGTCTGACGTAGATAGACGCTCTACACGCGCTATCCTAACGTGATGGAGAACTAGTCCCCTTTTGAGGTCATGTGAAGATCTTTAACTCTGCACTTTTTTGTCGGACACTAACCATATTTAGTAAAATCTTCATCCACAGCGTATCAATGGAGATGTTGACTCAAGAGCGGGTATGATTTCGGCCCGCATCCTGCACGAGCAAAAAAGCTGCAGATGCTGCAGAGCAGGTAAGCATGACACATGGCTGTGCTGTAGCGCGCTGCATCTTAATGACTGAAAGATTATGAAGAACTCTAGCACGTTGATTTATCCTTCACTTTTGTCATCTAAGGTTGCTCGTTGATGTTTGTTTATGCACCTCCCTTCTGAGCTACTATCATCTCCATTACGGCCGGTCTCGATAACCGACGTTACATCTCATACGAAGCTGAAGTACATTCGTCTGAGTCTTGCGACATGCTCATCCCCCCGCCGCTCTAGTTACTTGGCGATTGTACCGACTCCCTCTGATGCTGCGTTGCCTGGACTAGACTCGGCTTCCGACTCGACCCTTTCTCGATATCAGTAGGAGAATCCAGCGCCGAGCTACGACCAGCCTGCTCGCTCAGCCTTGCAAAGTTCTTCTCAGCCTCCCAATTCCAGATACTTTCTGAAGCAAAGAGCAAGTCGATTTCTTCCAAGGTGCGTTGATTCGTCTCAGGGTAGAGTGCCCAGACCATAGGTATCGTAATCGCATTACAGGCGGCGAAGATGTAGAGCGTCTTTTCGCCAAGCTTGTCGAACATGATGGGACACAGGAGTGTCAACCAGCCATTACCAATGGACCAGCCGACGACACCCCAGGCATTGCCCTTAGCTCTGACTTCCAGGGGGAATATTTCTGCGGGGTATAGCCACGGGACAGTGAGCCACGTTGCGCCGAACACGAAGGTGAATAGGAAGACCATAGAAACTGCAGCATTGCCGTAACTAGTGGCTTTTCCAGCGTTACCGTCCTGGGTGGCTTGTTGGCCAAGATATGAGAAACCACCTGCAAGAGCCATTGCGATTCCCTGACCAACTGATCCCCAGTAGCAGGTCCAACGTCGGCCAATCCTGTCAAGGGTGAAGACACAGATCAGGGTTGAGAACATGTAGAAGATGTTATTCAAGCCAGCGATCCACTGTCGTTTCTCAGGGCTCATTCCGGCGATTCCGAAGATTGTCGGGGCATAGATGGTAACTCCCGCGATTCCGACCCACTCCTGCATGATCTGCAACCAGATAACAAGCTGTACTCGTCTGCCAGTGTGTAGCTTGCCAGATCCGATGCCGAAAAGCATGTGAACATATGATGCCTTGGCGAGTTCCTTCCGTTCCATCTCACATGAGCTGACAATGTCCTGGTACTCCACCTCTGCTCTTTCTCGATCCTCGCCAGTATCGCCGCGAAGTCGACCAAGAATATATCGCGCTTCGTCCTTTCGACCCATTTTGACGAGCCATCGTGGTGACTCTGGGTGAAACAAAACACCAGCCATAAGAAAAAGAAGCATAGGAATCTGAAAAGCGACGGGAAATCTCCAGATGAAAGACGAAGTGCCATCGCCGTAGAACGAGCAGCCGTATTCGAGCCAGTATGCAATAACCACACCGAGGATGTTCAATGTGAATTCAATCGCAATGAATTGTCCTCGTGATTTATGTTCTGCTGTCTCAGTCGCCCACACAGGAATAATCGCGTTGAGAATTCCAGTGCCCCAGCCGTTGATCAGACGTGCGCAAATCATCCACTCTGCATTCATGGCAGAGCACTGCAGAGAAGCACCCACGACAGCTACGGCTGCTCCAAGGAAAATAGTCTTGATGCGCCCGTAACGATCACCGATCGAGCCACCAATCAGGCACCCGACTAGTGTTCCGAGATAGTAGACAGAGACGATACCGCCTTGAAGCAGAGTGTCGTCAACCACAACTCCACCATCGGGTCCTCGATGGCCAAATCCCATGAGCGTGTAATAATCATACGCGGTATTGACACCGCCCATCATTCCTTGGTCGTATCCAAAGAAGAGAATGGACAAGCCAGCAATACAATTGATGCTATCATCTACGTCAGCGTGATCCATGTCATTGTTCTAGCATCTACTTGCGCTATCAACAAGCTCCTCTTCTCCAGTCGGTGTACGACATTGAGTCTGTGAATTTTGTCCATCGTGGGCAACACCAATGCGCGTGAATATGCCTGTCGGTACGACGACAACGAAGGGACAGTAGGCGGATTTTAAAACCGCCTGATTGCTCGAGACGAGGGTCCGATAGTGATATATCAAGGCAGCCAACTAGTCCGAACCCCGTCCATACATCATGGGGGCCAGCATCGTGGGGCCCAAAACCGACGGGCTAAAACGACTCGAGTGGAGTCCCATGAGGATTCCGATGTTACGTGCCAATGAAACCCCATGTGCCACCGAAAGGCGGATAATGAACCTGCGCATAAAGCTGCTCAGAAGGTAGTTAGAGTTGGCACTTGCGTCTCATGGCCGTGAATAAGCCGCGAAAATGCCGTTGGAAAGTGCTTGGGTTTGAGCGGAGCTGGGGAAAGTCGTGATGGAGAAGGCTCGGGATCCCTGTTCCGGACTAGCCTCACTGCATTCATTGGCCGGGAATAGTCGCGACGTCATCACACATTTGTAGTAGGATTGCAAGGAAAGGAAAAAAACATGGGATCGTCATTAGACTTCGGCTGCATATGCTTGCAAAGGGTTGGGAAATATTCCGCGCATGCAGTCGAGGTCATGTAGCCTGCAATATTTTGTTCGTTGGTGTAGTAAAGTTTCGATAGCTTGTATGTTAATTCGCGAATTGGCAGAAACGACTTCCAATTCTACATCTTGGTACGTCATGGAGGTTTCTCGGAGCAGTGCAGTACAATCGTGCTACGCATACCAGTGCGTTAGATGCCGAGTTTGCTTGAGTACCCTAGTATTAGATCTTGGCTACTTCAGCGATTGCTTGGATTATAATGTACATGACTCACGTATAACCCACTGATGGCCCAATCGCTCCATTGGTATCCCTTACAACCAACATGGTACATCGGATACCGTATGTGCCAGTTGGTGGATTAGATTCTTGCAAGCTATTGTTGGAAAAGAAACGAATTGTAGAACAGAATGATCTAGGTGGAGGTAGGGCTAAGCGGAGGCATGTCGCATCCAAGTATCGTCGTGCTGAGAGTGTAATAAAGTTGGTCAGCGAAGCTAAGATGCACGCGCAGTCATGCGAGGGCATATAACTTATGAAATGCATGATGGTCTCGATGGTGTATGTACAGGTGTTATGAATAGTATACATACACCCTGGAGTGAGACCTGGAGAGTAATATCATGACACGTGACAGGACTCGTAGTAAGTGACCAAACTAACACACTTTCAT
The DNA here is from genome assembly GCA_020747045.1 of Phaeosphaeria sp. MPI-PUGE-AT-0046c. Taxonomy (NCBI): domain Eukaryota; kingdom Fungi; phylum Ascomycota; class Dothideomycetes; order Pleosporales; family Phaeosphaeriaceae; genus Phaeosphaeria; species Phaeosphaeria sp. MPI-PUGE-AT-0046c. The sequence goes on along the minus strand of JAGTJN010000001.1, from coordinate 2,580,158 downwards.
ATGTTTCCATAACCCCAAGAAATTAATGGTCTTTCACTTCGCCTCTGTGCACCAATCTTCGTTCGCTATTCAATATCAGCTGCTACCTCGTCTCCCGGAATTTCTGCCAGCTTGACACCGGCATGACGAGCGGCAAGATGCAAAAAGAAAACATTGAATCTGGACCTTGGCAATCCCTTCAAACGGTCAAGATACAGGATCCGGTGATTCCTCCAATACTTCACCCAGGAGACGCCGCTAGTCCCGCTGCACGTAGCAACTTTCACGCGTCTGCTAGCAGCAGTTCTCACGACCCGGCCAACCGAGCAAGTTCCGTACCTCCACAAGTAGCTTAAACAATGGCCTAATGAGAAGACAGCAGCTCAAATTTCTCAAGATTGGCGACCGTGTGCAGGTGGGCGTTTTCAGAGACAACCAGTACTGTCTCGAAACAAGAATCATCACCTCGGCGCAACCTCTTAAAAAAGGGTGGGAGTATCAAGTGGCCGACGTTGATGGGAAGATGAACTCACACGACCAATGGGTCTCGGAGTATAATCTATACCGCTGCTAATCACCCAGTGCTACGTAAGGAAGGGGTCTAGACATGCCCCTCTGATAACCTCGCCGACTGTGTACCGAGGAGCTCTTTTTTGGTCATTCACTGCACTAACTAACATCTGATGTCTCGCGATATTACGAGGAGGACTATGTGTATCATCGCATGCTGCTACCCGAGAAAATGCTCGAAGCCATTCTTGAGCGTTTTCAAAATTCCTCGAGGTATCTTGACGTTGCTGTTAGAGGAAGAGGGGGGAGGGAGCTCTTGGCATCTACACAAAGTTTGAGTTGGGAGCACTACGAGAATGGCCTGAACATCTTGTTGTTCCAACTACCAGTCAATAGCCAACTTTTCGGTCACTGGTGTTGTTTTGTGTAATCTTGTGTGTTGGGAACCAACTACTACGTGTTTTGAATACTATCTCATTCAGTATGACATCGAGGCTAGCTAGGGGCATATTACTCGATCCTTGTTCAATAAAAAGAAGCAACGCTAAGTTGACTCCATTCATAATCACAATAAAAGCCCCGCTTAGCTACGGCATTGTGGAGGGGTCATATCGCCTAGGCATGGAAGAGTCTATGTTCGCATATCGTCCTGACATTCACATCATGTAGCTTTCCCACAAGAAGGATCAAGTTTCCCTACCAGTCGACCGGATCTGGCTCCGACATGTGCGGCAGCACCTGATCTATGAAGTAGAGCATTTGAGTTGTTGAGGTGGCCGAAGTACGTGCTCCAGAATAAGTGTTCGGCAGTCTCGATTAATAATTGGAACAGCGAGCTTTATTGTTGATGCAGTGGTGGGCCATGAGGTAGATCCCGGCGGTTCGATGTATCCACAGCTTCACGTGGCTACAGCTTCGCAGAGATAGCTCTGGTCTTTTGCCATATATCCATCATGTAAAAAAATGCGGGGTGGTGTACAGGTTTGTGAGTGGAGAATATATATAGATCGAACGAAGAGAAGAGACAGCTCGGAGAAATGAACTTGGTACCAAACAACTAGTTCGATATAACTCTAGTTGTGATGTACTAGCATGTAACGTAGTATAGACACGGTGGAGTCATGATATTCTCCAACTATTGCGAGGGTAGCAAGTGTTGCCTGACAGGTGTGGATAGGTGCTTCTTGCTAAGGATCCTATCTACATATGGTGAACTCACAGTCTGCCTTGTTTAGCCGCGCGCGTGTGCCAGTATCTTGGTATCTTTCCAACGCATCCATCACTTTAACCCAGTTTAGCTGCACGATATATCAAGATGTGAGGCACGCGAGCGACATCATCATCAGACGATGAAGCCAAGGAGAAAAAGATCAACGAAATGTAGGAAGACAAGTAGGGTGAGTCAAGAAAGCAAATGAGCCAGCATGCGTAACGGGCCGTCTCATTCAGTCTCGTTTGATTAGTATCCATCGCATTACTCTGTGCCACATGTTGTTCGCCAGCTCGACAGAAATGTGTCAGCAAGCATGCCTTCGAAAAGAATAGAAAGAACTCTTGCACGGACGAACAGTGCATGACCAATCAGCCGGATGACACAGCATGAGCCATGGGCGAGGCGCGCTCTAGGCGGCAGGATCAACAAGTCACAGTGAGGAGTCACGTTGCCAGGGAGTCACAGGGAGAACGATTGTGCGCGATCAGGTATATATTAGGAGACCATCTCAAGCTTCAGCTGACAACTACACTCGCTCTCATCACGTCGAAAAGGAAATAGGACGAACAGAACAATAACCGCGCACAATCCATTAGCACCACAATAGCAGCCGCGCCAGGAGGAGTCCATCAACCACACGAGGGGAGACTGCACACCGGCGGGAAAATCAAAGTTAACAAACAAAGGCTACACCATACATCCAATCAAGGACAGGTAAGTAGCGATAGGAGATGAACATGAACATCAAAGAAATACTTTTGCCGATAAGGCAGGGCTGGTTTCTTCACCAGCACCTTATGAACACGAGGGACCATAATCGGAATACGAGGGGATTCATGATCCGTTGTAACCATGAGCAATAGCAATGCTCTTCCACTTGTCGATCTCGGCCTCGAGGTCAGCATTGCGCTTCTCGAGCTCGGAGACGTGGTCAAACTTCCTCTGTCGAGACTCACGAGCGGCAAGCGTGTTGCGCGCTCGCTTCAAGGCAACCTTGTCACCAGGGTCGACAGAGATGGCAGGGAGGGGACCCTTGCGACGACGAGACTTGCTGATACCGTTTGTAGCAGGCGAGTTGGTGACAGAGGACTTCCTGCGGAACGAGCTGTCGAGCACGATTGGAGAGCCAGTGCTGGACGAGCCAGATCGCTCCATAGACTGGCTGCTGATAGTGCGCTCCAGAGGCAGAGAGATGGCATGAGACCCAAAGCTGGTGTCCATGGGCTTGTTCTCCTCTTCGGGGAAGAGCGAGAACCAGTCGTTATTGGCCATCGTAGGCTCGTTCTGGAACATGGGCGAGCACTCGAAGCTGTCGTTGAGGAAGGGAGACTCGTTGATGTCAGGGGAAGTCAAGTTTGTGAAAGCCGCAGATGGGGGCGCAGAACCGAAAGCATCGGCAAAGATGTCCTTGGGAGACACGGTGCGGATAGACCCGGTGGCGACCGAGTGGTCGTTGATGGCCGTGAAGGCCGACACCTGGTCCATGTTGAATGCGTCGGCGTGGAAGCCGGGCATCAGGCTTGCGCCTGAGTCGAAGGAGTTGTTGCTGTGTAGATCTGCAGAGACGGTGAGTAGGCGCAAAGGTGGGCGGGCGCAGTGAAGCGTACCTGCCATGTTTGCGGCGTTTGGTTGTTGCTGAGAGATGCTGTTGCTAGAGCTGGAAAACAAGGGTACCGGAGGGTATTGGCGTAACGTAGGCTGTTGGAATTCTGTCGTAGATGAAGGGGCAGAATTGGCGTAAAAGTGCTTGCCGTTGTTAAACGTAAGCCCAGGCTGAGGAGCGCTCGGTGCTCGCTGAGGCCGTGGAGGGACCTGAGCTGGTTGGTCGTAGAGCACAAAGTCCGACTGGGGAGCTGCGAATGCGGATTGGGTCGTATTCAGTTGGTGCCGATAGGCTTGGGGTGCTGGTGAAGAAAGCCATGGTTGCTGGGGGGAAGCCGTGGTGGACGACGTAACGTCGAAGCGGGGAGTAGACACGGAACTAGAGCTGCGCGAGGCGGTGCTGAAGTTCAGAGGTTCCAAAAAGGAAGACTCTGAGGGGGTGGGGTAAATGGTGGGTGGGGTGGTTATTGTGGAATCCAGGATTGTGCTATTCAGCTATGAGGCAGCCATGATGTGTGACTGTCTATATATGTATTTGTTGTGAGGCGTGTTGGATGAAGGGAAGAAATCAGGCAGCGAGGTGGGAATGTGGGGGATTTAAAGCAGCCCACGAAGCGAAGGTGCCAAGGCCTGAAGAGTGACTCACACAACGCGCAGGTGCGACGGGCCAATAGGGCGGGGCAGGCGCACTCAACATCAGCGCTAGCCTCAGCCTTCGCACCGATATTCCCTCACGGGCAACGGGCCCAGGGTGTGAATCCTGTCGCAACAGCCGCCAAACACGGCTTCAAGCTCCAAACTGGGCGCCGTCGATGCTGCGCCTTCGACTGTCCAGCTGCGTGCCGTGGGTCAGTCCAACAACTGCGCTCTGCGACTCTGCGCGCTCTCCGCCGTGGCCGCGTTGAGCATCAGGCACCAGCATTTGGAGCCCGTATCCACCGATAGGGCGCGCACGAAACATGGAGGCCCGGGCGTCACCAGCTGCACCTCCAAAACCGGTGGACTTGGTAACGCCGTGCAGAAGCTAGCCCGACACGGACGACGGCAGACGAGGCCTCTTATTCCGCTGGCAAAAAGGGCGGAGCGCAGTGCCACCCTTGCCGTCAAGCTTGCGCAGCTGCGTTATGCGCTTTCTTGCTTCCTCGCGCTCTACCTCTACCGTTTCGGGCATGGAGCATGGAGCCTCAGCGGGGACGACAGTAGTCATGGCACTGCGCTTTATAGCAAGTTACCTTCCGCACCAAGCGGTGAGAGACGCCTCAAACTATCCGCAGCCATGTTTCGCCGGATGACTCTTCCCAATCTATCGATCTGGGCTCCGCCCCAATATGCATGTAACCCTGCGGCTTCGATGCACGCGCTGATCCGGGGTCGAAGTATTGGCAACTTCATCTTGACAGTACTGCCGCAAAGTAATGGTTTACAGACCGTCAAATAGTGTATTCTTGGAGCTGGATTCTACCACATGTGCTCATAAGCATCCATGTCCTCAGTTGAGCCCAACAATAGATACTAAGATAGCTCCAAGGTTCACGCTTCGTCAGCACGTGGGCACGCCAGCGCAGTCGCGGATGGGTCGAACACTCTCCTCACAGATCGACATCCACGCTTGGACAAGTGTCTGTTTAGTAGCTGTGACCTTAACGTCGAGGTCGACGTCGGCTTACAAATGGCCCTCCGACCAGTATGGAACCCGCTTGGCTAGCTAGCATGTGAACATGGCGAAAGTCGTTAGGTGATAGCACAACCATCATATACTCGAGACGCAACATGTGCATTGCTAAGCCACAGTATGTGCATCTCTGATTGAGGCACCTGACGAATGAGAAAAGCACGTGACCTGCATCCGTTTCAAGACATCTCCTCCTTGGCACCAGCAACTCGAGGCAAGATCGCGGCGTAGTCCGTGACGAACTCCACAACGTACAACTTCACCCTTGCACCACTTCGCTGTCTTATCAAGCTGTTGATATGATACAAACACCACCAGCAGCAAAGCTCCACACAGCTTGTGATGAGTGCCGTCAGTACCCTGTTAGGCAGCCAGCGGTGTATGGAAGACTGACAAGTATCAGGTACGCGAAAGCTGAAGTGCTCGGGCGACAAGCCAAACTGCACAAGATGCCAGAAAGAAAACTTAGTATGCATATTCTCCGTCCAAAAGCAAATGGGTCGGCCAAGAAAGAGGCGGAGGGGAAGTGATCCCAGTGGAGAGGAGACACTGCTGGCAGATGTGAACGAGAATTTGAACCATTCCACTCCCTCTTCTATGCTTGGGAATTTTGGACTCATCACGCCGCCTCAATTTTTTGACTCGGACCTGTACACTGCCGACAACGTCAATGAAGACTTGGCGGCGATATCACCGTACCTAGCCGATCCAAACGTCTTCGATAGATCGCCAACTTCAAATATAGGGTGAGTTTCCTACCAGAATTGCACGCAGTATGCTGAGCTATTTAGTACTAATGTCGAAAATCCTATCGATCCATCATTATGGGATGAATCCCCGGGAACCTTTGGAGATGACTCGACCGAACAAATGACACTTGCACCGTGTAATTGCTTGTCGCTCATGTACCTTACCGTGAGCGAACTACAAACGGTCCAGTCCTTTGAGTTTCCCCAAGTTGTGACGCCCTTGCGCAAAGCAATGGGTGTCCTAGCAGATATTATCCGTTGCAAGCAATGCCCCAAAGAGAACTTCAGCGCAATGCAGAACACTGCGTCCATCGTGTCTCTTTCTAGAGCGATTGTAGAGCGCTTCAGCAAGGTCATATTGACTATCGATGCAGAAACAGAGCGGCTTGAGCGGACTGGCGGAAAGAAGCCCTATCGCATAGGCGACAACAGCCCTGAATTGCGGCACCTGCATACCGGGGGAGCCGACTGTCCGATGGGATTCAACATTGAGATCGGTCCTCGGGAGTTCCAGCGCTTAGCCAAGACAGCACTCAAGACAGAGATATACGGCAACGGAAGTAATCCGATGCCGTTGCTTCAGCTCATCCAGGAAGCCGAGGTTAGGCAGGAAAGGTGGCATAATGACGTTCAGATGCATTGCGCAGAACGAGAACATTTGTTTGGAGTGCGGACTGAACAGATAGCGAAGACAAAGTGTCAAGCTATAGGTGCAGATATGTTGCGATTGATGATTGGCAATTTGAGGTTTGAGTGAGCTTCGAAGATTTAATCGAGGACATGCCGCTCTCTCACCGTACCTTTACTTTGGCTGTTCTTCACCTTCACTTACACATGCAAGCGGTCTGCTGATCTCAGCTATATAATGTCTGCTGCCTTGCAAACTTCGCTCGCTCCTACACCTTCTTCTACTTAAAAACACCACAACACAACTGCAGCGAACGATTCTGTGCGAGGTGGCACGACGCCAGACAATATGTTACGCCCAAAGGTACATATGATCGAACCTACTGAAAGTCATAGCAAGCTGACCACTACAGCCCAAGAAAGTTGCTATGCCTCCTCCCACAGGACAACGCAGAGCCCGTAAGCCAAGAACGACCTCGGTCAGGGAACCCGACACCACAACCTTTCCTTTCCTCAAGCTGCCCGGTGAAGTCAGGAATATGATATATGCCTACGTCCTGATCGACCCCGACTATGCCATCCGCTTCGAAGCCAACACCAGCCCCCGCGACAGTCGCAGCATCGTCCGCCGTCTCTACCGCGCAGCCAAAGGTCCACCCGACCGCGACGACCTCCCCGCCCAAGCCAAAGGCAGCGTGACCAAAGCATGCAGGTCCTACAAGAGCTCATCCATGTCCGAGCAGCAAAAGAACGCCCCGGGCGTCCTCGGGCGCTTCAAGTCTATTCCAAGCTTTCCCCAAGCTTACTTTGCAACCGCGCTGCTCCAAACATGCCGACAAATCGACAGCGAAGCCGCGCCCATCTTCTACGGCGCAAACATGTTCGCCTTCGAAGCAGTGCCGCACATGTACGCTTTCCTAACGCACTTCCAACCCCGCCTACCGCTGGTGCGCAAGCTGGGCGTCGCAAGCGTGTCGCTCAGCCTCCTGGAAAACTGGCGCGGCCCGCCGCATCTCGCGCAGGAACCGCTGCACAATATCTTCCCGTTGTTGGCGCAGGCTACGACCCTCGAGGCTCTCTACTTCAATTGGCCAATCTTGATGGGGCTGGCGAGGCGGCCGCAGCCTGCGGCCAAGGCGCTGTTTGAGCAGGGACATGTGTGGATGCATGCGTTGGGAAAGGCGAAGGGGAATGCGCTGGCGGTGTTGGATGTGCTGAAGATGCCGGTAGAGAGGAGTGGGCAGGCGCCGAAGTGGTGTACGGATGAGGAGGGGCAGGCGGAGTTTAGGGATGAGTTGGCTGGGAGGTTGACAGTCGTATAAGAGAGGTTGTCAGAGGTAGGGAATGGGGTTGAAAAGTCCTGGATCTATTTGATATATTTGCTTGCTTGCTTGCTCCTGCTTTAGCATCTCGGGTCTGGGTTCTTGGCTGGAGTTTGAGGATTCCATACCATGCCACAACGGGCATGCTGTCTTATGTCTCCTTGATTTAATATATGAAGGCAATATAACATCACTTCTCACACTCCAAACCCTTTCTTACCAGTGACTCTCCACCACCTCGACAGCGTCATATGGCTCGTATCAATGCCCTTCCACCAGCAGAACCCAAAGCATATCGCCCAGGTGGTTGACAAAATGAGGCCCAATCCCACGATGTTCGAGTTCTTCCAAGACCACGCCTCTTGTCCCTAGGCCGCAATGTCAGTCGTCCAGGGCTCATATCCTCGCGCCGCATCTGTGTCTTACATTATGTCTGCCTCCCATTCCGGCTTCCACGTCGCCTGTTTGCGAGACAGCAGTGATGGACTTGATCTCGAGGGAGAAATCGCCCTCTTGTTCGCCGAAGAAGCTGAACTTGATTAGCACGGGTATCCCACTCGAGTCAACGAATCAAGCTACACACCTCCGACTCATGATACTGAACCTCTTTACATTGTCCGTTTTCAACTTTCCTGCGTCTTTCTTCTCTTTTCCCCTATACGTAGGTTTCAACGCCCTCCACGGAACATAGAGGCCCTCAGCACCTGTGTCTGTGAAATCATACCTACATACCAACAAAAACCACACAGTTAGCCAAATTCATTCAATTCATCTCTCACAATCCTAACCAATCAAGCACAGTGCATGATAAAACTTACTCCCAGCTAATCGTACTCTGCTCCCTCCCCGTCTCTGGATCCAACGGCAGCAACTCATCCTTAATCACAAAGGTATATTTCTTTCCATCAGTTTTTCCGAGCGAGAGATTAATACCGGAGTAAGACGAGAGATCCCAGGTTTGGGTGTCTGTGGCGGTGCGCTGGGATGCGAAGCCTGCGCCGCCAAGGGTTTTGATGTCCAAGGTGCCGTGGAAGCGGGCGGTGGTGGAGGAGATGTCGAGATAGGACTGTAGTCAATGATATCAGACGAGGATGGGTACATTGGAATTCGAAAGTACTGACTTGTGATGAGCCGCCGCGAACACGATCGTCAGAGGATGTCCAGTCGGAGGGTGTCCAGCCACTGGTGCTCATGTGTTAGATTGTGTCAGGCATGGTGGATCAGAGTTAGATGTACGTTTTACCACCGAACAAGACGAGATCTTGTAATTTACCCATCTTGTTAAAAAATGTCTATTGTGAATGGCTGGTGTTTGTCGTTCACTTGAGAAGCTCTGGTCATAGAAGTCTCGTCTTGTCTCGATTCGGCAATGACCTCATCTCGAGATCGGGCCGTGCGTCTGGCCACCTCGGAGCTCTAGCCCTCCACCATACCCCACAACCTATCAGATGCAATCAAGATCAAGTTGCAAGTGAAGAGCTAGGATTGCGAAATACTTGTTGTTCTCATATGATCATCTACGAGTCGTGGTCCGGATGCAAACAAGACGAGTAGATTTTGATCTCGATCTACACCTCTACCTCAACTTTACATCTTGAACGGCGCTGAACGGCAAAGCCAATTGCTCATTCCTTCATCTATTCGCCATGGACTTCCGAGCCTCTACCACCACAGATGAATCCGATGATGCCATTCTCGACAAGCCATACCGCCCGTTCTACAACATCTTTGGCAGCACCCCCATATTGGTGAAACAGTACGTGCCCTCACCCACTCCTCTCATTCTCGTTAACAGTATCCCAGAAACAACGACTGTGACCGCGTAGTATTTCGCGAGCGCCCCTTCCTCGGCGTCTTGCTGTTCGACAACGTCTCGTCCGATGCAAGAGACCATGCTGCAAATGAGCGGAGTACGTACCTACCATGCGTGGTTGGTGACGGGTTAGAGTCGGACTAAGCTAATGTGTGAACCAAAGCATTTCTCTCGTGGTTGAAGTTAAGTGTCTACATGGCCATCGTGTCTGTCGCCATTGTCCTATCCTTCCATTTGAAATCACAGCCTTCGAAACTGGGTACAGGCCGGATCTCATCTCCCTCGTCACATTACAGCGACTGACTGGTTGCAGAGAAACGATTCGCGTTACCACTCGGTATCGTCTTCTGGATTCTGTCGCTGCTCTGTCTGGCGTCTGGGCTTGCGAATTACATCAAGACAGTCACGCGGTATAGTCGAAGGGAAGCAATGGTTCAATCGGGATGGAAAACACAAATAGTGTTCACGGTCGTCTCTACATCGATTGTTGCGGCTTGTGTGTTGTTCCTTTCCACAAATGCACAGAAAGAGTAGGTGGTGTCGGAATTTGTTCAGTTTTGTAGATACCCTGAGTTTTTGTCACGTCGCAATGCTATGATCGAAACACTTCGCAAAAAGCTAGAGACAGCCTGGCTCGGTGGTACATCTCTCCGTGCTTGGCTTTGGAATGCCCTCACGCCTCGCGATTACTTGTTTCCACTCATATACACCGGCAGACTGTCATCGCCTAATCTGCCTCGAGGATAGCCCAGGTCTGGTCGTCAACAGTAGTGTAGATGAGGCCACCAGCCAGAAGATCGTCTCCAGCCCTCGCTACCTCTGCCGAATCAATTCCAAGCTTGGCAGAGATCTCGTGTTGATGCAGACCCTCGTTGGTTTGCGGTGACTCCCTCAGACACTGGAAGACACGCTTGGCGACCTGCGAGTATCCTCCCATGTCATAAGCACCATAATTACCAGCACCGGCTTGTTGCTGTCCAGCTCCATTGACAGCGCCAGCACCAGCATCAGCACCCGTGTTGGCACCGCCAGGAGGTCCTCGTGTAAAGTGCAAATGCACTGATGTGGCTTCAAGGAGGTGGTAGGAGATCTCGTTCATGTCTTCCACGGGGCGGATGATCTGTGCACCTACGGATCTCCGGTCGTTGAAGCTCTTCAGCTTGCCCCATGCTCGGCAGTAGGCGCCCTCGACGAGCTTCGCTTTGGTCGGGTTGGCGGTATCCACGGCATCTGAGTCAACCCACTGCTTGACTTCTATGCTGCCGGTGCCATCGTCGAGTCTGTACGTCGTGTTGGTGGTCTGCGTTGAGATGTTGCGTATTTGGCCGACGAAGGTGAGCTGGCCATTCTATCAGCATGCCAATCATTCGTCTGTCGAGGCTGACCTACTTGTGACACGGGCGAGCCGTCGATCTTGAAGGCGTCGTTGCTGCCGGGCTCGAGCTGGGCATCCAGTAGCTGCTTGATTGTGACAGGGCGCAGTGAGTCTTGGGCGTGGTCTCTCCGTCCACCTGGGCTCTGCTGGCTGCCGTCGCCGGGAATGAAGCCCCCACCGCCAGCGCCTCCACCGGCACCGTACGATGTGTACGAGGTTTCGTAGCTGTTGTAGTCTGTGGCACTGTCAGTACTGGCTCATGACGAACGGGATGGTCGTGCGTACTCATGCTATGCTGTTGCTGCGCGGTGTGCCACACGCATGCACCTGCGATGAAGCTGAGAGCAAGACGCGTCAACGCGTCCTGCTAAATCGCGGGGCACGTGAAGGCTAGTGTGCGCAGCATCCCTGCACATGAGTGGCCCGTGCCCAAAAAGTTCTCCAACCGCCATAACGCTGCGCTTGGAGGTGACAGGCACAGCAACGTACACGCCGCATCCGCGTTCCTTTCACCGACCGGTTCAGCATGGCTCCCCGCGCGAGCTCCCCGGCGCTCTCCGAGAACGAGTTCGACATATTCGACGCACTTGCTGGCGGCGATGGGGCCGAGCACGAGACGGGACTGGCTGGAGATATCGGCATAGACCTGAGTATTGGTGGTGACGATGGCTCCGACGATGAGGCCTTCATTGCCGCAAAGCAGGCTGCTGCAAATCGCAAGAACGCAAATGCGCCCGGCAAATCTGGCAAGAAAGGCGGAGGGTTTCAGTCCATGGGCTTGAACGCAGCGCTACTGAAGGCTATCACACAAAAGGGCTTCAAGGTCCCGACTCCAATCCAGCGCAAAGCGGTGCCGCTCATTCTCCAAGGCGACGATGTGGTTGGCATGGCCCGTACTGGATCAGGAAAGACCGCGGCCTTCGTCGTGCCCATGATTGAAAAGCTGAAAACGCATTCAGCCAAGGTCGGCGCCCGTGGTGTCATCATGTCGCCTTCTCGCGAGCTTGCTCTGCAGACTCTGAAGGTGGTGAAGGAATTGGGCCGAGGAACAGATCTGAGGACAATTCTGCTAGTTGGCGGTGACAGCTTGGAAGAACGTGCGTGCCGAAGCCTACAAGCTACCTGACGACTTGCTAATTTCTGTACAGAGTTCAATGCCATGACCACAAACCCGGACATAATCATTGCGACACCTGGTCGCTTTCTCCATCTCAAGGTCGAAATGGGCCTCGACCTCTCCTCCGTGCAGTACATCGTGTTCGACGAAGCCGACCGTCTATTCGAGATGGGTTTTGCAGCACAACTCTCCGAAATTCTCTACGCCCTGCCTGCATCGAGACAGACATTGCTCTTCAGCGCCACCCTCCCAAAATCCCTCGTTGAATTCGCACGCGCTGGCTTACAGGAGCCAAAGCTGATTCGTCTGGACGCTGAAAGCAAGATCTCACCGGATCTCAAAAGCGCATACTTCACCATCAAATCGGGCGATCGCGATGGAGCTTTGTTCCATATCCTGGACAACATCATCAAGATGCCAGTCGGAGAAACAGAGGCTGCAAAGCAGGCGAAAGAAGATGCGGCAAACGCAAGCAACGGTAAAAAGCGGAAGCGCGGCAGTGGAAATCCCAAAGACGCACCTGTGGAGGAGTCCACCATTATATTCGCTGCCACAAAGCACCGAGTCGAGTATTTGAGCACCCTGCTGCGAGGAGCAGGTTATCCTGTTTCATACGGTAAGATTCTCACCTGGCCAACAAAGACATGTTAGCTAACCTTCACAGTCTACGGAAACCTCGATCAAACTGCACGAAAGGAACAAGTCGCCGAGTTCAGAGCTGGTCTGACCCGTGTCCTCGTCGTGACTGATGTTGCGGCCCGTGGTGTGGATATGCCGCACATCAATCATGTCATCAACTACGACTTCCCCTCTCAGCCGAAGATCTTTGTGCATCGTGTGGGTAGAACAGCTCGTGCTGGTCGGAAAGGCTGGGCTTACAGTCTATGCCGACATGTCGATCTACCGTACCTTATCGACCTACAGATGTTCCTCGGCAAACCGCTGATCGTGGGTCGAACGAGCAATGTGCCCAACTATGCAGAAGACTTTGTGGTCGGCAGTTTAGCTCCCTACCAACTGGAGCCATCCGTTGAGCTCGTGAACAAACAGCTCGCCGACGATGAAGACTTGGTCAACCTGCTGAACGTGGCTGAGAAGGGCGAGCGCCAATATCAACGGACGCGCAACCAAGCCAGTAATCAGAGTGTACATCGGGCTAAAGAGATGGCAGCAAGCTCAAAGTTTGCTGAGACGCATATGCTTTTCAACGACGACATGCACGATGCTTTGCGAGCAAAAGAGAACATGTTGGAGAGGATCCAAGGCTTCAGACCCGCCGAGACAGTCTTTGAGATTGGGAAACGCGGTACTGGTAGTGAGACTGCAGAAATCATGCGCAAACGACGTATCGCAGTTGAAAGGCAAAAGACCAAGCAACAACTCAACAAAGCGATCGAGGATCAGACTGGTCTGAATGCAACAACCGAAGAGACCTCACCCGATGCTCCACTTGAATCAGACGACGATCTGCAGCCAAAGGCCGGCGAATACGACTCTGACTCTGACGAGCTCGAAGTCACTGTGTCACAGCCCACATCGAAAAAGCCTGGAACAGATGAATATCGTGAAGACGAGTTTTTCATGTCGTATCTGCCCAAGGAGAACATGGCTGAGGAGAAGGCCTACGGTGTGCAAGGTGGAGATGCGGGAAACTCGAACTTTGTGTCAGCAGCACGAGCGGCTGAGATGTCATTAGTCAACGACGAGATTAAAGGTTTTGCCGATGCAAGCAAGCCTCGCATGCGTTGGGACAAAAAGTCCAAAAAGTACGTCTCTCGAGCCAACGACGAGGACGGCTCAAAGGGCGCCAAGATGGTGCGAGGTGAGAGCGGCCAGAAAATCGCTGCCAGCTTCCGCAGCGGACGCTTCGATGATTGGCGGAAAGCCAACAAGGTCAAGATGCAGCGTGTTGGTGAGATGGAGGCACCCAACCGCGCCTCACAATCTAATGGTGGCGGCCGCCACTATAAGCACAAGGCTGAGAAGGCACCAAAACAGGCTGATCGCTACCGCGATGACTATCATGTGCAGAAGAAGAGGGTACAGGAAGCGAAGGAAAAGCGTATTGGCCATTTCAAGGATGGCGGTGCCAAGAGCGAACTCAAGGATGCGGAGACCGTCCGCAAAGAACGGAGGACGCAGGAGAAGCGCAAGGAAAAGAACGCCAGACCTTCCAAGAAGCGGAAATTTTAGTTACATGAATCAATACCCGACTCTCTACGAGCAGGAGTCAATTTTGTGTTTATTCCCTCGCAGATCCTGCTTGTGTAGCATTGACGACTCGCAACATCTCAACAATGGGCTATTCTGAGCGAGGTAGAAATCGGAAGAATTGTCCATAGCAAACATTCGAAGCGAGAGGCGCCTGAGCTTGGATCTCAGATCAGGCCATATCATCGACCGCCTTGCCGCTTGAGGTACAAATACAGATGTCACTACGCTGGCTGTGCCACCTTGGTGCTGAAGCGCCAAACTCTGTTGGCTCAGGGGGCGCTGGCGAACGCCGTAGAAAGGCATTTCCACACTGGGCGAGCGCAGTATTGGATTATTGACTCTGACTATATCGATTCGACAAAATTGACAAATTTTCAGCAGCCATCAGGCGTGAACAAGGAGGGCGACAAGTCTTTATGAACTATCGAGCGCAAAGTTTAGGCGCGTGTCGGTAGTCAAGTGGAAGCTGGACATGCTATGCTGCAGGTCCGAGCCGCTCGCCTCGACATTAGAGTTTGTTAACCTGTATTGACGTGAGTTAGAGTTGACACTGACAGGCAACCGCGTATTGACCAACGACTCAGTTCTGGTCCTGGATCGTCTCCACGGAAGCACGGTCGTCGCCCTGTGGGCACGTCATGTCCAAGGAGATTTATGAACTCGGACCCAGGCTCCGCGATACCCGAAGGAGCTCCACTTGCATGCGCTCTCTTACAAGCCAGCTCCCTGTCTAGCGCCAACGCGGAATTCATCAATATTTTCCACATCCTTCTGCACATGTAGGCTTACCCGAAAACACCGCACCAGGCTTCTCGAAGACGCCACAATAATGTTCTGTACGACGGAGGATTGCCCGCCTCGTGCATGAGGAGCAGCTCCTTCGGGGCTATCAGACGCGTGGTGAGCTGCTGTGGCACCGAGCACAATCACTCAATAGTCCAACGGCTTTCTGATATCGTCAATAAGTCTGCCACCCGATCGCAATCTCCTGGAGACTTACTTTTGCTTATCAAGGGACATCACTTGTCTCGTATCTCGAGTCGGGCGTTCAACGGCGCGGAATGGCTCCAAAGCGAGGCGCAACCGAGTAGCACATCTCGGTAAACGGCTGAACACCTTACAGACGGAAATTTTCGTTCCGTCGCAGGCCTGGGATAGACCATCTCACCAAGCGCATGTCCAAGGCTCGCGTGTGACGTCTTACGAGATCCTGCGGGTAGCCTGAGCCAAAGGTGAGCCGCATGGCTGTTGTGCGAGTGTCTGCATGCACGCGGCAGCCGTTATAATGACGGACGCTGGTTACACATCCCATAGTACGGACATGATGTGCATGTGCTCAGAGAAGGCCAGCAAGGCCACCTGCCCTCTCGGCCCGCACCCACTCGCAAATCGAGAATGGGCCCAGGACGGGCTGGCATGCCGCATGCGAAGACCCCAGCAAGATGAGATGACCAGGATTTCTCGACAGCACTGCTCCCCGGTCGCTGGCTACTTTTGGCTCCAACAACGTGTCCAGAAGCCCAGGCACCGGTTCACGTAGATCCCCGCGGGTTGAATCCGCACTCTGTTCCATCCCTGCTGTCTTGGTGAGCTGGTCATCCTTAACACACGCAGCTCGCGAGTCGCAATGCAGGGCCGCTGCGGCCGCCCACGAGTTCGCACACAAGAGGCGTGGGTGGTGTAACATTGGAGACACTCCACGTTCCTGCAAAGTCACACGGCGGCAGCGTCCGCTATAGCATGATAAGGGATCCCAGATCCCTGGACACCGTTATGTGCATGTGTCTAGCTTGGGAGAATCGCACGCTGAGATGAAAGCAATCTGCGAGCGATATACGACTTTAAGCTATCGTAGACCATCCCACTGCCATTTTTGGATCGCAACTTTGCGAGGCTAAAGTACATACCTGGTCCAGCGGGGCCGGGTACTTGGGATGTAGGTTCTGTTGTATTTTCCGCGCGCCGGGGCCTTCAGGTCACACGGACGGATACGGCTGATTGGATCGTCGTTCAACAGAGCAGGCCGTGTCACTCGAACGATTATTTTCCTCGCGCAAGGCTAGTGGTGTCCAACTTCGGGTCCCTGAAAACCTCGGCGTGTGAAGAAGAAACGCTCCCGCATGACTGGACCTGGCTCCCTGCACTGGCCAATTTCGCTACTCGCCGCGGAGAAGATGGTGGTTACACAATTCACCAACAATGTGTGCGACAAAGTGCAGCGTTTGCAGATCGTATTGTCTCGAGGGCCACTAGACAAAGCTCAGATTGTTGTGACGGTGGGTATACGGGCGCGCTGCAGCTGTTATCCACCAAAGTTATTCTTATCCAGTGTAATCTATCTATGCTCTGTGCTCGATCTGTGCCGAGGGACGCCCGGGTCATGTTACCGCTATTCCGCGTTCAGTCACCTATCCGTATTGGGCTTCGGAGCCGGCATGAACGGTGAGCATCACGCATCGTGTCCCTTCATCTTGAATGGGCAGCATCACCATTGACGTTTTGTTGCGCCTGCCTTACTTCTGCTGTCGCACTCTCCACAAGCGAATGTGCTTACCACACGGCCCGCTAGTAGAGGCTCTGTCAGCACGCAATGACGAATCTTGCCTCTGAACTAACTTGTCACCAACATCTCCCAACTCACGACGTTGTTCGCGCGCTGCATGCATCTGCCAATTGAGTTTGGCACTCGACCTACTTGACTCTGCGATCACACCTGCATTACGCATGCAATATGCGTGTCACCACTGCCAAACTCAATTCTCGGCCCCGCAATGTCAATGCGACGCCCAGGGCTCTCCAGGCAATTTTGTGGTAATGCTCGGACACTTTCGCGGGCGATCGTGACGCCTCCAGGTTTCGATCGATATCACCCACCGGAGTATTTTGTTTGGCCAGCCAATGCATAAACCCCCCCACCCCTATATTGGCTGTCTTATAACTCTGGCTTGTTTCGACGACAGTACTATGACTTTGTCTGCGTTGAATATTGGACGCCACCATTAGTGCATGATCGTGGGCGATTGGATTACAGGCCATCTAGGTGCGCCTTCTTGCAGCCATTGCAGGATCGACTGCAGTGCAGCGAGTCCGCTGTTTGACCCTGACGACACACACCCTGCTGAGCATACAGCAGGCCTTCAGGAACGGCGCAATGAAGCGCTGAAGCGAACTTTCTGGAAGTGCACGGAGCTTTGCCTTCAACCATCAGCTAGCGGCACATCCAGTGCTGCCACGCAGTTATGCAGCTGCCAGAATTTCGTTCTGCATAGCGTAGGTGTAGAGAGCACCCATGGATCGGCGCCCTGCGAAATAGCCATCGTGGGGACGGGGCGACCAGCAATGCACGCAAGCGGCCATGGCATATGTACTTGCGGCAATATGCATTTCGCTATAGTTTCTCAGCTCTAATAGCCGCCTGTGTGTATGACAACCATGCCCAAAAGGGCAACATAGCAAGCGCTCCTGGACAATCTCTGGATATGCTTCGCAAGTTCAAGCCATAGCCGGATGGGCCTGTCGATCATGACAGTGACAGCACTTGTTCCATCCGCCTTGGGGACGAATTGGTGGTCTGGCAAAGTATGCCGCTGCATGTGCGACATTGGGCCTCTCAAAGCAGCTGCTCGGCAGCACATCAGCGAGGTCGACAGCCAGTTTTCAGCTGCAGTGGATGATAGGTTCTGCCGAGCGAGCTGCGCGGTGATGGAGGTTCTGGTTGGCCTGTTTCGCCCGGATGCGCGAATGACAGACACAAGCGCAGCCATAGTGGACCATACTCGTGGGCCTGTCAGTGGGAGCCACAATTCGCAATACTTCCTGCATCGCTGCTGGTGCAAACGCATGTGAGCGAAGGCTCGTGTCAAACACAGGGCAATTTCGACGTCTGGTCGGTATCTGGCGGGGCGCAATGCCTTCCCTCAAGCAGCCTCAAACAACGGCCGTGGGACATGCACGTAGCGGCTCGCATTGAAGGGTCGGCAACTTATGCTTTGGCTCGATTCGAATCCCATTGTTTGCATAGGCGGCTGTAAAACAGTGGTGCAATAGCGTGCGCTGAAGCCCGAGCCATTGCTAGCATGCCCTGGTTGAAAGACGGTTCGGAAAGCAGGGGGCAAGCCGGCGTGACAGGGCCCCCAGAAGCGCCAGCCCGCCGTGTCCATGCACTCTCCACGCACTCGTAGCCGTGCGTGCTTTCCGCGGAGCCATTGACCGTCTGGGATGGTGCCCTAGCATATCTCTCGAAGAACCATCAGCCGAACGAGACCAGCATGTCGTCGTCCCCGAAGCGCATGCATTCCCTGCTCCCGTTGCCCGGAACTCATCGTGGCCCCCGTCGCATGGATGCTGGTCCGTCATCTGCGCTTGTCTACAGGGGTCCAGCAGAGATCTGAGAGTACTTTCTGCAGAACCGATTTCTGGTTATTACTGGGGATCCTCCGCCGAGTGGGCAGAAGGTGCTCGTCTTCTGTGCCAGTGTGCTCCTCATTGGTCCCACCACACCTGAGCCCATCACCACACCCTCCGCCTTCCTCGCCCCGTTACCGGCAGCGTTAATCGTAGCCTCCCACTCGACATTGTCCGGGCCGTCCAGACGCTTGAGGATCAACGACTGGGGAATGTTCATGAGTAAGAATACCGTGGCCCACGAGCAATATCACAAAGGTAATCAACGCTCTCTCTTTTCCCAACATTTCCCAGGTCTAGCCTCGATCTTATTCCGCGCCACATGCCACATAATTCTTGCTTTTGGCATCGACTAGGCGTTGAGCACTTGTTACGGTCTCCTGTGGCTGTTAACAAAGGCATTTGCCGTGTCTTTTACTCGTCATTACACGGCTTTACTTCGCATTCCCGTTAGCTTACCACCGGAGACTACTGTACGCGCTCTGTCCGCTTGCGAGTTTAACATTTGTTCTGTAGTGCCTCTTTCGCTTCTCTCATAGAGGCGCAAATCGTCCAACAACCCGTTTGCTTGGACTCCTCAAGGCCAATTGTCATCTGCGCTGAGGCGGCGTTCGAGCGCTGCGGCGGTCAAGCTATGCAGAGTCTGTTCTTACCTCGTCCGACCTCGTTCCTGCCCGCGCCGCCCGGGCAACCTTCAGAGCCTGAGGACGGCCTGTCGAAACTTCGTTCGAAGTTCAGTCCCAGCAGGCCTGAACAGCAGAGCTATCCATCCCCGCCCATGTCAGAACCTCAATCTCCAACTCGTCGTTCTGCACAGACATCAGACTCCTCACGGCAATCGCACCAGGCACAAGGACCTGTACCTCACAGGCTTGAAACCGGCTTGCCCTTACCTCCCCCTTCATCTGCGTTGTTCGATCCTCGTTCGATTTCGCAGCTGCAAGGCAGTGCTCAACCGCGACAGCTGTATCCGGGTGAGGCTCCCGGACGGACGTCAGAGCACTATGCGCCGGCCCGCACGCTTCAACATTCGCCATATGGCAACATTCAGGCCCCTCAACCTTATACGTATGGCTACCAAACCGCGCCAGTACCTCCCTATGGAGCGGGTCACCACACAGGACCAATGTTGCAGCAAGGGGCGATGATCGCGCCACCTCCCCTGAGGCCTACAAAACCAGCAAGAAGGACCAAGGCTCACGTAGCATCTGCGTGTGTCAATTGTAAGAAAGCGCATCTTAGCTGCGACGTGCAACGCCCGTGTGGTCGGTGCGTTGCTTCTGGAAAACAGGTTAGTACTAGCATTCCAGTCATCATCCATGACGAGGATTGTTCGATGATGAAACCGACTAACTTGTTGTGCAGGACACATGCAAAGACGTGCAACACAAGAAGAGAGGCAGGCCACGGCTTCGAGACGATAGAGAGTTCTCGAGACCAGAAGAAGGCAGACCACCAAGCCAGATTTTGGGAGCTGTACCTGCATCAGGGCCAGACGCTTATTCTCATGCTTATGCAGGACTGCATGGGCCGCAAAGACCCCTAGATCCGCCTCGATTCTTTGGTAGGCACGGAGACGAACATGGTCCGAATGTCAGTACACAACAAATGCCCGTCTCCAATGGCGGCCAGCCAAACAGCCGCGGTGGTGCGCTTTCCTCTCCATATACCACGGGACCGAGTCTAGCGTACCAGACAATGCCGACCGCATTTCTCAACCTGGATTTGGTGTTACAAAAGTCAAATCAAGCGTTCCAAGACTTGGTGTCGTTTCTTGGTGACATCCGTGGTAAGCATCTAAGCGACCTCCTCGAGAGCCGTCAACAGGAGACTTTGCAGCGGCTACGGAGTGAACTCCAGGTTGAAAGGGACCAACGCGAACCAGCGTACATGGCGCCCATAACACCAATCGGACAGGATCCATGGCGACCCGTCATGGAATCGTTAGCAGACCGTGACGTGGATCAAGTGAGCCATGGCTTTACCGATAGACTGATGTTCCTGAGTTTCCGAACGACAAGCGGCCAGTTCCAGTCCCTGCAAGTCCAAATTCGGTTAGCGAAGACATCTCTTTACTTTGTGACGTTGGTCATACGTTCTCCGTTGAGACCCAGTGGTCCTCCTCTTTTGACCCAGCAGCTCGGCTCTCCGACTCCGAACCAGACTTCACAAACGATGTCCGCGCCGACCACTGCGCCTGTGAGAGATTTCACGCCGCGACACGCAAGACCCCTTTCTTCGACCAGCTCCGCCCCGAGCTCTCCATACTTCAACCTCAATTCTGTCCGCACGTCTCTTCCCGGTTTTAGTCCAAGCTCGTATGGCAGTAGCCCATCATATGGCTTCTCTCCCACGTCGGGCGCGGAGTCGGGGTATTTTCCTAGTATCCCGCATCCGTCGTACCCTTCGCCGTACGCAGTTGCTCCTCGAAATCCTTCCATCACGTCTGAGCCATTGCGTGAGCTCAATCGCCCAGTACGACTGGAAGGACTGCATCTCCCGCCGATCCGAACGGGCCCAGCACCCTTAGGTTCGCCGTTGCAGATGGAAAACCAAAGCGCAACTGCACCGGAACGCTCGCGCGATCTCGTACGACGTCGCGCATCGTCGCCGTACGCCACAGAACATGGACTCGAAACGCCGGAAACGGGCAAACGCCGGCGGCTGAATATACAAGAGGTGCTGGAGTAGGTTGAGACGTCTGTGTGTGAGAGAAAGAGAAGAAGAGGAGCTGCGGCACTAGGTCCGGTGTCGGCTTGCGGTACAAGGGCGACACGCCAGGCGTGGCCTTGCGTTCGCCTAAGAGCTGGGGATAGACGTTGTGTGTGCCCACGGATCCTTGTTCGTTGTACGTTTTGCGTGCCTGAAACATTGGCATGCTCGCGACGTCACACGTCTCCAACATGGCCTCCCACCTCATCCGCACCGTGCATTAGTTTTCATTGTGCCCTTTGCATCTTTCTCTAGGACGGCTGATCATTTTCGATTCTTTTCTCCTTCTTTTTCTTCGTTTCTCCTTCATGTTTGGATGCTTTACGACCTCATGGCGATCGCATCACACTGCTTCATTCTTCTCCATCTGTCTTGGCGACATGATGACTTTCGGCCTCGGCCACTCTTCCTAGTTTGTGTCGTTTGGCGTCCTGGCAATTAGCCTGTGAACATATCAGGCGTAACAGGATATCCGCTGCTTTATACGGGCGTGCCTCCCCAGCACACATCTCCAGCAGCCAGTCCTCAAAGTTTATGCGGAGGACCATATCCACCAAGCGGCCGTGCGTTGGACGCATCCGTGCACCGCATTAGTGTTTCAGCTTTGGAGGACCGTTTGGGGCAATACGTGCGCTTCTTTCGGTCGCTCGGGTGGCTACATCTGGACGGATGGAAGTTTGATTGGGACATGCCATGCACCCAACCTGGCGTGA
The DNA here is from genome assembly GCA_020747045.1 of Phaeosphaeria sp. MPI-PUGE-AT-0046c. Classification (NCBI taxonomy): domain Eukaryota; kingdom Fungi; phylum Ascomycota; class Dothideomycetes; order Pleosporales; family Phaeosphaeriaceae; genus Phaeosphaeria; species Phaeosphaeria sp. MPI-PUGE-AT-0046c. Next base: position 2,558,136 of record JAGTJN010000001.1, on the reverse strand, counting down.
AGGCATCGCAGCTCAGCAGTGGTGGTTCCGCGTATAATGGTTCAGCTTCGCGCAGCAGGAGACGAATCTCGCGAAGCAGCCTAGAACGCGGACATTCAGCATCTCTGCGACCTGTCACTTCCACATCGAGGGACTGCAAATCTAGATTGGGTAACTCACAGGCCTCGTCGCGACCGTATCTGGCCTCGAAAGGAAATTGTGGCGCCCAAAAAGGAAATTGCAGAGATGGAGCTATGACAATGTTCAGAGCCCTGCGAACGTGCGGGGACCGTGGAGAGGATGCGGCACTGCCCTTTCTATACAGTTTGACGGTTTGACCGCGAACTCGAATCCGAATGCGCGGGAATAGTGGATTAGCTTGGAGGCTTGGATGAGGTACTTGATGTGCATAGGAAGCTTGGATTAACATTTTGGACTTTGTGCTTTTGGAACGATTTGTATGGACATGGTTATGGACGGGCTTTTAGGCCGTCAGAGCAGGCGATACCCCCTTCGCGTTGTCACATTTAGGATCAGAATGATATTGGTGTGCTGTGTATCTATAGCTCGTGTGCATGTAGCAGGAGCCAACCAGCCAGCTAGCTACCAAGCAAGCAAGCCCCCCATCAAGTGCTAATTACTACTTGTGAGCCATCGCACCGACACCCTACCACGCCGTTCCGAGTGTGATGTGATTGTGATGTCGTTGGAATTCGATAGCCGCCCTAACGCCGCACTTGGCAGGCCAGACCTATTGGGGCTCAAGCTCGGGAAGGTGAAACAACCAGTACGCCGTGGCGCTGGTGCGCAAAAGTCTAAATGGTCGTGAACGCCTACCAGATGCTGCGGAGGACGGGATGGGGCGTGGAGCGAGATGACATGTTGAGATTAATGATGTCCAGTGGGTGGAGGTTCAGGTTCAGGCCGTTGCTAGAGGTCGGATCGATGGTCGAGATTCGATGGTGGACTCTGCACGTGAACCACAACGTCGGGGTAAGGTCGACCATCATGGTGGCATATGGTTCGACCAACATGTAGACAGTGAGGCTGGGCAGCATGTCCATGACCACAATGACGATGCTCATCCGAGCGCCTTGACCTTCTTCTTTTTCTTTTTGGCGCCCTCGGGCTCAGGCTTCTTGCCTTGGGTGAAGTCCCGCCAGCTACCAATGCGCTGCTCCCTGCTCTTCTCCCACGCATCATCGTGCGCCCGCTTCCTCTTTCTTTCAGCTAATTCCTCGTCTTCTTTCTTCTGCTGACGACCTTCCTCGCGCATCTGCGCCTTCATCTGCCTCTGCTTGCGCATCTCGTTCTCACGAATCACCCAGATGGTCTTCTCTCTCCACTCCTTCCTGAACTCTTCGCTGCGCGTTTCTTCGTCGTCGGCTGTGAGCTTCTTGTCGCGCATGAGTAGCATGCGAGCATCTGCGACGTTCTCGTCGAGTTCAGCGCGCAGCTTCTCGTCGAGCAAGGCGGATTGCGCTTTCTTGAGGCGGTCAAAGGCATCGGGCGCAAGCGGATTCTTGGTCTTGTCGGGATGGATGAGCAGCGATTTGGCGCGGTAGACTTTCTTGATGTCGGATTCGGGCACACCGGGCTGGAGGCCGAGGACTGCGTAGGCGTCGAGGCTGAAGACGGCGCGGATACCTGGAGGGTTAGTACATAGTGCGGGCATAGTAGAGGGTTCTCTGTGGTGGTGGCGTACGATCAATCTCCTCATCCTGCAATACTGTCAACTTGGTTCTTCAAGGTACCTAGAAGCTGTTGCTTACCTTGTCAAGTTCCTTGCCCGCCGCCATGAGCTCTGCGTCAATATCGGCCGACATGTTGGACTTCAAGAATGGAGCACGATTTTCTTGAAGTGTACTTGGGGTGTTGGCCTGAGAAATGTGTAGTGCTAAGGGAGCCCTTGCACACCAAGTAGGTAAGTGTAAGCTGGCAGGCAATGTGTAGTGTGGAGTGGTGCGCTCTGCTAGGAAGAGACTCCCGCGGACAAACTAGCGCCATGCACGGACCAGGCGACAGAGTCTCCACCAAAATTTCCTGCCATGCGACAAAGTTCACGCTTTCTTGTGTGAAAGCTTCAACCACGATAATGCACTGAAATGCCGCCTGCAGGAATCACCGGTCGCACGCGACCCACCAAGGTCAAGAAGCAAGCCGCCAAGCAGAAGAGGAAGCGCGATGACGTTGACGTGGAGAAACTCGAGCAGGCTGTCGCAGACTTGGTATGCATTACCATATCGAGCCTCCAGGTGCACTACTGACAACGACAACAGGATATCAAAAATGTCAGCCTCAGCGACTTCAATGATCTCCCCCTCTCAGACCCCACCAAACAGGGTCTCAAAGCCTGCCATTTTGCCGTCATGACCGACATCCAGCGCAAAGCCGTACCTCTTGCGCTCAAGGGCCACGACATACTCGGCGCGGCAAAGACGGGCAGTGGAAAGACGCTGTCTTTCCTCATCCCCGTACTCGAGAATCTGTACAGACTGCAGCATGTTGGTGCCGATGCGGGCCTGGGCGCATTGATTCTTTCCCCAACAAGAGAGCTGGCCATACAGATCTTCGATGTTCTCTGCAAGATTGGCAAGCACGGACATATGTTTGCGGCTGGATTGTTGATAGGAGGGAAGAGCTTGGAGTCAGAGAGGCAGGCTCTGCCTAGGATGAACATTTTGGTTGCCACTCCGGGACGAATGCTGCAGCACTTGTCACAGACAGCCACTTTTAGTGTTGACGACGTCAAAATGTTGGTGCTAGACGAGGCAGATCGCATCCTCGACATGGGATTCCAGCGCGACGTCGACGCCATTATCGAATATCTGCCCAAGGACCGACAGACTTTGCTCTTCTCGGCCACACAGTCCAAGAAAGTCTCCGATCTCGCACGACTGAGCTTACAAGATCCCGAATACGTTTCAGCCCATGCAGAAGACAAGACCGCAACGCCGAAGAGTCTCCAGCAAAATTACATCATATGCCCGCTCGACGAGAAACTTGATACTTTGTGGAGCTTCATTCAGGCGAGCAAGAAATCAAAGATCTTGTGCTTCTTCTCATCCGCCAAGGTCGTGCGTTTCGTTTACGAATCTTTCCGCCATATGCAGCCTGGTATACCGCTTTTACATATCCATGGTCGACAGAAGCAGGGAGCTCGATTAGACACTACTGCAAAATTCTCTTCGGCCAAGAACTCGTGTCTCTTCGCTACTGACGTAGCAGCTAGAGGTCTCGACTTTCCAGCTGTCGATTTCGTGATACAGGTCGACTGTCCGGATGATGTTGATACCTACATTCATCGTGTTGGCCGTACCGCGCGTTACAACCGCGAAGGCCGTGGTGTGCTATTCCTCACGCCGAGTGAGGAAGAGGGTATGCTGCAGCGTCTGGAAGCAAAGAGAGTGCCTGTGGAAGTCATCAACGTTCGGCAAAAAAAGCGGCAATCTATCAAGGAGCAACTACAGAATATGTGTTTTCAGGATCCCGCGTTAAAGTACCTTGGACAGAAGGCATTCATGACATACGTCAAATCTATCTATCTACAGAGAGACAAAGAAGTGTTCAAGCTCAAGGAGTACGACTTGGAGGCATATGCGGCAAGTCTAGGGCTTCCGGGAACACCCAGGATCAAGTTCCTTAAATCCGACGACGGAAAGCAGAAGAAGCAAGCAAGTCGGCAGACAATTGAGGTTTCCGAATCGGATGATGAAGAAGACGCAAAGGCCGCGAAGCCTGTCCGCACGAAATACGACCGCATGTTCGAGAGGCGAAACCAAGATGTCTTGGCAGACCATTACAAGAAACTCGTCAGAGACGGCGATGACGAGGTATCTACACCGGCTGATGATTTCACTGGTGAAGCCACCGCCACCGCTGGCGATGATGACTTCCTTGCAATCAAGCGAAGGATACCAGCAGATGACGAAGACGAAGACTTTGGCGGCGACGCATCAGTTGCACCAGGAGGCCGTGTCGTCCACCTCGCAGGCGCCTCACAGCCCATCGTCATCGACAGCAATCGTCGCGAGAAGTTGCTACAGTCGAAGAAAAAGCTCACCAAGCTCATGGACAAGGGCAAGAAGCTTGTCTACGATGATGAGGGTAATCCGCATGAAGTCTACGAGCTTGAGAACGAGGCAGATTTCAAGGCCAAGGGCTTGCCTGAAGTGCAGAGGCAGAAGTTCATCGATGCGGCGCGCGAAGTCGTGCAGACTGCTGATGTGGAGGACAAGGTGGCTGCGAAGGCGAAGAGGAAAGAAAAGCTGCGAAAGCGAAAAGAGCGTGAACGAGGTGAGGCGGCGATGGAAGAGGAGGATGGTGTCGAGCTGGGAGAGACGGGTGAAGATGCTTTGGCGAATTTCCTGGCAGATGCACAGTCTGATGTTGAGGAGGATGAAGGTGAGGAAGAGGAGAGGCCGAAGAAAGAAAAGAAGGAGAAGAAGTGGTTCCAATCGGACTCGGAAGATGATGACAGGAGTAGTAAAAAGAAGAGGAAGAAGATTAAGCAGCAGGTCGTTGAAGAGCCTGAGACACTGGAGGATATGGAGGCTCTTGCTGCGGGCTTACTCGGCTAGATACTGGTTCGCGTCCCGTAGGTATGTTACTTATGTTTACTGGCAAACACGCATGTCCTAGTCTGGCAACTTCAAAATATGTTTGTAAGGACGTTATCTCCCTGCAGCTTAGACAGTCTAAGAGTTGACAGGTTCCCCGTAAGTTCACCCCTATTGCGGAAGGTGGCACTAAGGGCTCTAAAGGCTTAGCCTATCGTTCTTGACGATATGCGCCAAGCTGTAGTATAAAAAAGAAGGACGATAAGCCCTGACATCATAGGTTCGCATTCTTGTCGCACACGCGCCTTTTCTGCAGGTTTTCATTGACGCATACCGCCACTGTTTCAGTTTTGTAGCCTGCTGGCCTGTTGCTGCGAACCACTGATTGATAGCCTTGTGTGTTGTTTTTCGCCAACTAAAGTTGTATTCAATACAGATATGTTGAGTCAAGGTGAACGAAGTACTTTAAGGAGCAAGTCCGTATGAGCTCAGGGTTGAAGATAGCGAGCTGCAAGTACGAAGACGGCCATGAGGACCAAGGCTGAGAAAGACCCCGCCTTGCATCTTGCTCACGCGAGGCTGATAGGCTGTAAGATGTATGGATGAACGGTGCGCGCAGAAGGCTGAACCTTCTCATGGGGTATAGAGAGCAAGTGGGGCGCACAGTCTTTGGTAACTCCTTCCCTTCCTCTCCTTTGCTGTTGTCACCATACCCACAACCGCAAAGTCTGGTCCATACGCCACGACATCAATGTCAGACTCGGGATCATATCGTTCTATGCCTGGTCTATTAGGAGTACCTTCAGCCGCGCCAATCGACCATCGTAGCACATCGACAGCATCACGATCTGAAGGGGCCTCGAGTGGCTCACGCGACCAAGTGGGAAGCAGGTAAACATGAATATGCTACTCGTCAAAATCGCCGTACTCACGATGTGCCGCAGAGCAACACTGCCAGTTCGTAACACGTCCTCTGCCTTTCGGCCGGGCCATCGCAATAATCGAAGTCGCTCAAATACACGTCGCAATAATCGAAGTCGCTCGAATACGGGTACATCGAGCACGATAGATGCTGATAATCGGTAATACCACGCACTGTCAGTCGGCTACTGTCTGATAATTTCTAGATCACCGCCCGGCCCAGGCGACTTGAACAGCCGTGTGAACTCTTTTCGTTCGCTACCTGGAGAAGAGATTTGTGACGATTGTCAGGAAGCACCCCCTAGCATATCGTACTGCAACGACTGCGACATATATCTTTGCGATAGCTGCTGGCCGAAGCAGCCAGCTCACCGACGGCAACGTCCAACACGAAACGGAGCGGGAGCCCGCCATGAACGAAACAACATAGCTTTGGCTAGAAAGGTCAACAATGTGTTGATCCCACCCAGCGACCCTAGGGAATTGCGCCAACTGCATGCCGCTGATGCGCAGACTGCGTGGTTCGGTAAGTGTGACCTCGTGAAAGCAGATGTACATATGTGGCGGTCGCTAAACACGACAGGATGCCATCGTCCGGCGGACGGTGGGAACCCCACCTTCATGGATTATGGGAGGTTCGCACAGCTTCTCTCCGCAACAGCAGATAGCTGGCAATCCGGCTTCCAGCATACTCGGTCCTGCAGAGATAACCGTACTCCCAGCCTTGTGTCATTTGTTGGTCAGACCGGCCACGGAAAAAGCACGTTGATCAAGCTACTCGTCGACTTACATGTTGCTCCTACGCAGCAATTCAGTACACTAGTCATAGGCGCTACTGGCGGCACCGATCCTACCTCAGAGAATGTTCATCTCTACTCTGATCCGGTCACAGCATCATCAGAGGCTCCACTATTATACGCTGATTGTGAAGGCCTCCTTGGTGGAGAGAGAGAACCGATCAGTGCAAAGATCAAGCGGTCGCTGCAAAAATCCGAGATAAGCGATTCGTTGCCGATTCCCGTGTCGGAGCGTGAGCTGGCTTGGGCTGATGCAAGTAACGTTCGCAGCAGACAATTCGCCGTGAAACATCTGTTCCCTCGCTTGCTTTACACATTCTCAGACGTCATCGTCTTTGTGCTTAAAAATCCTCGGTCAGTAGTCGACCAGATCATTCTGTTGGATATCTATGGAAGACTAACAAGATCAGGGCTATCGAAGACGTTTTGGAACATCTTGTCAACTGGGCGGATGCTGCGTTGGAGACTTCATCCAATCAACCTGTTCTTCCCCACGTCATTATTGCGCTCAACGCATCTGAAAACAATATTGAAGAGACTCTATGGGATCCAGATGTTGCAACTTCTACTGTGCTTGATTCTCTGTCCCGTACAGTCTTCACGAATACAACATTCAAGAGATATGCACAGTTCTGGAGAGAACGCAAGAGGCCGATCAAAACAGTTACACAACTCATTCGTTCCTACTACAGCTCCATCAAGGTACAATTGCCCTTGAATAATCTCGAACAAGTCTAATGCACCAATCTTGCAGGTTGTACGTATACCCGCCCAAGGCCGACCGCATCTTATCGAGACGCAAATCAAGAAATTGTACGCAGCTATTCTGTCCGCTTGCGAAAGAGCCAGACAGCGAAAGACCGAAATGAGGATGCTCCTGGACGCTGAAGAACTGCAATCATATTTGCAGAGCGCGTTTGACCATTTTGCCCGCTTCCTAGATCGACCGTTCGATTTTGTCGAAGCATCGTTCTCGAATAGTCCCATACCATTGGACTTTGGAGGCAACATTTTGAAGCTGGCACTTAACCTCATGCGGGTCTGGAAAAATCGGATCGATATCGAAGTCATATTTCAAGAACTTAGCTACATGGTGGCATCATGTATCATGCTTGATTCTGCACGCAAGAAAAATCCAGGCAAGTCATTGTTCCATCTTTTGAAAGGTAGCTAACGTGGTGCCAAGGGATGGCAAGAGACATTTTCCCCTTGTATCTCGAGCATCTGGACGCAGCTCTTGAAAACTTCTGTGAAAGCCATTGGCCCTGTGAGCATGTAGATCCGGAGACTGGATCAAGATGCGTCAATGTCAAAAGTGGTCACGGCGAGAAGGGACATCAAAACGCCAACGGCAAAATTTTCGCAGATGGCCAATACACCAGTCGAAGACCATTCGTTACTTTGCAAGAAGAATTTGCCAGTAATACTTACTTTCGGCTACATGAATTGTTGAGCATCTTAAGAGATCGGCGAGCTGTACCTCTCGACCGAAGAACTCTTAGGAACGACGAGATTTACGTTGCTGCCGAGATACATAGAGATGATGTGCTGACATCATTTTATCGTCACGTGTCGGACGACGGTAAATTAGAACGGTATAATAGCCATTCGGTCTGCTTCTGCTGCTTGCTAAGGCCGCCCGAACACGCCCTCCCATGTGGTCATGTACTATGCACGCAGTGCATTTCCATATACGGTCGCCACCAGCCTGGAAGTAGGACGGAGATAAGCATTGACTACTGCCCATTGGAGACACAGTCAATGCGTGCATCTCAGGCTTGGAAAGTGCACCTCAAACCTGAGGCCGCTGGTGTTCGTATCCTTACTCTCGACGGGTATGAAAAACCATGAACGGCTATGCCCACATCACTAACAACAATCTAGTGGCGGCATACGAGGCATCGTCGAACTCGAGGCTTTACAATTTTTAGAGAAAACCTTGAATGGAAAGAACGGTAGATTACGCATTCAAAGCTTTTTTGACCTTGTTGTTGGAACCAGGTTAGTCTTACCCATGGCACCACAATGGTTCTTTTGTTTCCAACCTCATACAGCACCGGCGGTCTCATAGCACTGGGGCTTGTTTCTCGCAATTGGTCCATATCCACGTGTATACAACAATTCAAGGATCTTTGCCAAAAAGCCTTTACCCGCCGTTTCGGCGGCAACATTCCGCTGTTCGGCATGCTTGTTGATAGCTTCAACCATTCGAAATACGAAACAACACCCCTACGGGAAGCTCTCCAGGATGCATACACTGATGATCAATACCTCTTCGGTGGTCAAAAATATGATCAGACCTGGAATCTACCCGTCAAAGTGGCCGTAACCACAACTCTGCTTTCAATGTCACCTGTCATAGTAGCCAATTATAATCGACAATGTGATGACAAATGTGAGCAGTGCCCCCATTTCTGCGTTACAAGCTGACATTATAGTACCGTACCAATTCCAGAGGACTGATAGTGTGGATACAGAGATGAAGATTTGGGAAGCGTGAGGAATCGCTTTGAACTTCAAGATTGGCTCCGCTGACTTCTTGCAGTGCACGGGCTACTTCAGCGGCACCTCGTTACTTCAAGCCATTCCATCACGAAGGTGCAAAACAGACCTACCTCGATGGTGCGCTATACTATAACAATCCTGTTGAGATAGCCGAGAGTGAGTGGAAGTTGATATGGGACACGAAGCCGTGCTCACATCCTGACATTCTTGTATCACTCGGAACTGGCTTCGACCCTCACAAACGTGAAAGACCGACGCAAATGAGGGCTCTCAAACGTGGGATCTACCGAGAAACAAAGCATTTGTTGAAGATGGCAGCAGATCGAATGCATGATGCCTTAGACTGTGAGAAGGCGTGGAGAGAGTATATCAGACACCTCCCCGTCGAAATATCGGACTCGCGATTCACTCGTTACAGTCCAGAGCTTGCAAGAGACTTACCGTCGTTGGATGATATAGGTCAACTAGATCGGTTGCAGGAAGCAGTCGGCAGAGATCTAGCACGCAGCAACGTTACCGCCTTGTTTCAGAAGATTGCAATGCAACTGGTGGCAACAAGCTTCTACTTCGAGCACGAGAGAATCCAACAACGAGGTTCAGCAGCAGCAACTATCACAGGTTAGTAACGCTGTGTCCAAGACGCCGTTCAAGTTCATGTAACCATTCGTTAGGTCGTATCTACTGTCGATTTGCAGAAGACTCTTTGGAATTACAGGAGCTTGGCAAACTCATTGGCGAAAAGGTCGGTGCCAATAACGAGACACCATTCTTCTCCGTTCATGAACGTGATATCGAAAGCAAGTTGTGTGCCCTGGATCACGATACTGTCTACGAGATGGCCAGAGGGCGATTCAAGCTGCGCACACAAATGATAGAGGTCCGCAACAAACTTTCGGAAAGCGAGATTCGGTTCACATTGAACAAAGACCACAGCTACCCAATCAGTGGCTTCCCAAGATGCTTAATCGATGATGACAAAGAGAAAACCAGTCAGTGCTTACCTCACTTCTACATTATCATCGTGGCTGACTAGAATTAGGCGTTCAACATCCTAGCGTAGCAAACGCTCGTCGATGGGTAGGCCGGTCACGCAGTCAGAAATACAACCGGACACAGTGGCAGCCTCCACAACAAACGGCAACTGATATCGCACGAAGCATCTCGGATTTTAGCAATCCCGAACACATCATTGGCTATGCAACAGCGGAGCAACTACGGAGATGCGCAATGTACTATTCCAAGCGCGCACACGTCGAACCTCCACGCGAACACGCTGAACTTCTAGGCACAGCGACAGGACCTGACGCACTCGTCGCAGGAGGCCAAGTCAGGCATAGAAGACTAAGTGAGCTTGAAGATACATCCAATAGTTCTAGTTTACGAACAACTTCACCGACGCTCCACGGACGTGATTCGGTATCCGAACTCTCGCCTTATTCCGCCCCCTCGGAACTCGCCGATACATCCATTGAGAAGCGTCTGTCGTGGCCTCATCATGAAGAGACTATAGACTTCTTCGTAACAGACATTAGACGCCAACCCCAACGCAAAGTAGCTTCCAAGGACTCGACCGGAATTGCAAGGCCTGGAACACTGGTTGCAGAGCTCTATGGGGACACCCCGAGGCAGAGGGCGCCTACACTGACTCTCAACGACGAGGGCTCATCGCAGCCAAGACCACGAAGTGTACTAAAAAATGTCGACTCGATGTTAGACAACGCGCTCCTATCGTGGGTTCAAGGAGAGGAATCCAGTCAAGAGAATGAAATATCACTTCACGCAGACAATTGGGACCTCTACGACAGCCCTTCAACCTATAGTACCAGACAGCAGACACTAAATCCTCAACTACTCACGCCTGCAGGTAGTCAGCGATCCGCACGAGCGTCTGGTGCTTGGTCGGAACAGTATGATGAGTGGCAGGATGCCCAAGAGTGGCAGAATGCAAGTTCATAGCGTAATTTATCGATCCTTCTCATCGTTATCCTCGGCCACTTGGGAAGTCGCCCGATGTGATGCAGGAGGACTGGTGGGCTTTTGCACCGAGTATAATACAGTATTGTTGTCAACACGGCTTCTGCTTCTTCTGTGGTGTCTGGACAAGATGCATATGGTGACCGCTCATTACTTGAACGAGCAGACTCGAGTAGCCTACAGCATAAAACTGTCGTGGACCCTGGCACGATTGAGTCATGATTCCTGATACATGGACTGTTCTAACGAAGATGTTTGGGGCGAAAGGTCCACAAAGTTGTCATCAAGCGGACGTGTTCCTGAGGAATGGTTTAGAGTCGTACTGGCACAGGAGCTAGAGTATGACGAAGAAAGTAAATATGTGAGCTGAACGATGGAATGCAGCAGTGGCATCGCCAACTGGACTAGTGCAGGATTTCAGGACGAGTGCTAGCCATTCGAACTTAGCCTGCTTAGGCCATCAGGAATTCGTCGAGCATGTCCCTCTACGGGGCATCGTAATCGCATGGCCATCTCTTTAAGAAGTGGTTGATGAAGCGGGCAATAAAGTGTCGAGATAGCTAACCTTGGTAGAGGCGTGTAGTCCGCGGCACACGTGACTTCGCGCTGGCACTAAACACTCGGCAGTCGTGTTCTAGGCGCAACACGTTTCAGCTGGACCCCCGTTTCAGCTTGCACAACTCGCAAGCCGTGTCGCTACAGCTGTGCAGCCAAACACTGCAGACATGTCAGCTCCCCGAGCTCTTGTCAGCTCGCCTCAGATTCCGCCCCTAGGACCGTCCCACCGTGAACAATTCACCTCACATACCCCCACATAAACATAGACTGCACACATAGCTGGATCAGCATTGCACAACCACTTGTGCCGTCATGTCTTTCCTGAACAAAATCGGCACCAAAATCGCGCTGCAGAGGGCGGGGCTTGGAAATCTGTCCTTGCCCAAAGACAACCCTTTTGCTGCCCGCGGTGATGCGAAGAACGGACAAGAGGGAGGAGGAGATGGAGGGTTCGCCAACCCTTTCGCAAACATGCAATGGCCGCCAAAAGCATTCTCCTCATGGCAGGCTCCACCAGTCCAGACGCCTGTCCGCGACCCGCCGATTATTGGAGAGAAGGTGCAATCGAACCCCAAGATACAGTTCCCTACTGTGGACGGGCGGCCTGTTGTTGTCCTTTTCTTGAGATATTGCGGATGTCCATGTACGTCTGACCAACCCATCGCTCGCACCGTGGGACATCTATTAACATGTATACAGTCACAGAGAAACTGTTCCTCCAGATGCGCAGCCTCGCGAACCGACACACATCCATCCACTTCATCGCCGTCTCGCACTGCACGCCAGAAGCCACAAAAGAATGGGTCAATAAAGTCGGCGGAGGATGGAACGTGGATGTAGTCGTTGATGCGAACCGAGAGCTCTATGCCCAGTATGGAATGGGCGTGTCCAATTGGGGCCACCTGCTCAATCCGCGCAATGGATACAATCAGGTCATGCTCGGCAAGAACGAGGGCGTTTGGGGACAGCAGGTTGGTGAGGGAGGATGTAGATGGCAGACAGGAGGGGCGTATGCGATAGACGAGCGGGGGTTTGTGAAGTGGGGTTCGCCGATGAAGAGTGTGGATGAGGCGATTGATTTCGAGGAAGCGTGTAAGGCTTTGGGGCGGTGATGTGCCATTGTGACTGTGGACCTGGCCACTGCATGTACTCTGCTCAAATGAGCTAAGCTGCAATGTATCTTTGCATGATCTGTTCTTCAACACGATACACATATATTATGGAATCGATCTTGGCTCTTCAGAACTATCAGAACTATGACCGCAGCTAATCGAGAAATGCATATCCCAAGTCTCGTGTTGGAATCGTAACAGCAGAAAGTGAACAAAAGTAAGGGGGTATCTCAAACAAAACAGCTCAAGTCAACCTCTTGACAGCCCAGAAAAGAATCGTCAGTCATCCAACTCCACAGCCTCTTCTCTGCTCAACCCACTACACATGCCCATCGCATCCCATTCTTTCTGCAACGCCTTCTTCACATACTCCCTCCTCCCCTCCTCCGACTTCATCGACTTGACAGCCTTCTCCATGGCCGCCGGACTCGCAGGCGGCGCCTTCCTCCACCCTCCCCTCGCCGGACAAAAGTACAGTCCCAAGTGCGTGACGATGCGTTCATGCGCCGCGGGACGTCTATGCATCATGTCGTCCCTCCCCGTCGCATCACACCCCAGCAGCCGCTGGATATGAGCCTTGCGCGCCAACACGTCCGCTTCGAGAATCATCGTCGCCGTGCTGCCCATGACAGGCAGGAGGCCCGAGGTGAGGGGCTCGAGGGCCGGGTGCAGGGCGTTGGGGGTGAAGAGGTCGAGCTTGGAGAGGTGGTGGGCCTTTGAGGCCTGCGTCATGGTCTAGTCGAGAGCTGTCAGCATCGCACCCCTGCCCCCCTGTGCATGGTAGTCAGTCGGGGACATGCGTACTATTTTAGGGTAGAATTGCTTGTCGCATATCCGACAGCACGTCACGGAGACGTAGAAGCAGGCCCGCCGGGTGCTCTTGCGTTTGCAGAATTGGCAGTATTCTGCCAGCCATTTCTTGCGGCAGCTGAATGTCTTTGAGAATCTCGGGGGCGTGAAGTTGGCATGTTGCTTGAGGAGACCGCGCGTGTATTCTTCGACAAAGGCGTAGAGGTGCTTGGTTGCGCTGGCGAGCGCGTTGAGCGGATGAATGGGTGTCGGACTGCGGTTATGGGCAATAGTGTTGTAGCTGAGGATTTCGAGGACGATTTCGAGTGGTAGATCGTCAAGTGTCGGCATAGTGGATACTGCGTACTGAGTTACGCTGGGTAGCGATGCCCGGCGTCTCCCTGATGAGGTCAGGGAGTGGGGCTGTTGATTGGTGGGGTTCGGGTGGAGCCCCGATCTGGGGTTGCACGTGGAGATCCTCTCACCTCAGCCGGATGACGCCTTGCTTCTGACATGGCCTGGATTTTAATCCCTGAATTTACCTCTGGCGGCGACGGCCAGTGAGCTATCATTATGGACTTTCATCTCTCTACTTCATCGTTCATAAGCTAGATACAACTGACGAAATGTGTGCTGTTACTTTCATCCACCATCCTACAGTCAGCATGCGTGCACTTATGCTTCGTATGGTTCAACACGATCTGCAATATGAGATTGAAAACTGGTATATGGCATAGTCTGATACTGAAAAGCCGGAGTTGCAGAGTCGTCGGTAATGCGGTCAAATCAAGCCTTCCAGGATTCATTTCCCGCCTCATGAATTAACACGTACAAGTCCTGCCGCGTGGACTCATTCATTTATGTATGAATGATAAACAGATTACATTAGTCGACCAACTGAGCTTGCACATGTGTACTGATTTATATGGCTCTGCATATCGGTTACTTCTTCACTGTTGTCTTCTTATCAAGATTACAGACAGTGAGCGTTTTTGCACTTTCATCGTCAAACTAAACGAGATTGTAAACGACGGTAATTACTATTACCACCTAGTATCATTGCCCACCCTAGAAAGCATGAGCATTGTCCACTCTTGAAGCCTATGGTCGTATTGACTATTCCTGGCCTAAGGACTTTTCAGATGTCTGAGAGCAAGGCAATCTGACTACCATCTCTCCATCACCATACTTGCTAGAACCAGAAGCTGAATTTGCTCCCTTACTATCTTCCTAGTCATCGTCATAAATAGCACCCCCTCTTTTTATCCAAACACCCTCCTTACTCGCTTCGCTTTATCCCATTGTCCCCTCCCTTCCTCCATCATTGTTCCGTACCCCGCACTCCTCGCCCTCAGCTCCTCGACATCGATTTCAAATCATCTCATCCCGACTATCACACCCATGACGCCACCACAGGCACCATAAGCAAGTGATGCACAGGGCCCACGCCCGCCCTGGCCCCCACGAAACCATGCATCCTAGCTCTGTGCATCCATTGTCGTTGTGAAACGGCCGTTTCATCAACATCTACCAAACTATCCTCGCACTATGTGGAGCAATCGAGCACACACAGGGCCAAAGTGGCTTCGATAGCGGCGAGCAAGGCGCCCCACTTTCGCAATCCCTCACGTGCCTAACCCACTGCTCGCGCTCGATCCAAAACAGATAGGTCACGGTGGCACATACACTAGCCCATTTGCGGCGGTCGAGTAGGCAGCGCTGCTTTTGGGTAATGTCGCCACGGTGACGTGGCTGGGCAAAACGTGAAGTGGGTCGGTCTCGAGTAGAAGGGGTATTGAGATGGCAGGATGAATGGAGATAACGGAAAAGGATGATGGTGTGGGTCAAAGCTGGACGCTGGATTGCGCGACAGGCGCAAGGCTCGCGTAGGAAAATATGGGGTTGGGAAATGACACTACTTTTGACACTAGGGAGATGGTGAGTGATGGGTATGGTGTTAGCCGAATTGCTTCACATGTCTAACTCGCACGTAGGGTTTTGTTGTGCGACTGTGTCGAGGAAGATATAATGTAGACACGTAGAGTTCAGGGAAATCCGCGTCTCTTGCAAGTAGCCATCCGGGTGTCAATGATAGCGAAAAGGTATCATGGCCTTGGGCCACACCTCGTCACGAGCGAGACGTGCCGACAGCCATCAATAATCTGACATTTAAGATTGAGCCGGCGCATGCACAAGCCGCGCGTAGTGGCTCTCGGTGACTAGAGAGTGGAGACAAATACCAGGCCGATGGGAATCTCGGTCGATATCTGCGTATGATCTGCTCCACAATTCCCAAGATACGTACAGGAAAGCGTCGCCGTATCCGATGGGGCCCGTTGAACTACTCAGGAGTCACGACCCTCTGATTTAGTGTACCATACATGGCGTCGCCGAAGGCAAGTGGATATGTAGCGAGATGGATACTGAGACACCTCTCATTTCTCGCTTGGATAGTACTTCTTGCAGCTGATCAAGTAACGCGAACCATGACCGATTCATTCTGTTGTGTTGAGTCACGATCTTCGCACAACTAGTGAACCCCGAGTACGTGTCACAGATGCAAAGGCTACACAACACTAGAGACGGCACTTCCGTCTCACGCGTGCGAACCATGGTACAGAGTCTCACGGTGTGGGGAACTCGCTAGACTTTTCCTACTATGGCCGTCTAGTGCTCGCCGGTTAGCGCCCGTAGTGCAAGATGTGTGTGCCTGTGTCATGTTGACTTTACAGCTCCCAAGATCCGGGGATGGATGACGAGTCGCGCCAGGCGCGGAACGTATCAACCGGCGGCCCATGGCTGATGTTTGCAGGCTAACATACGCTTACCATGCGACTTCGTGATAAAGGTCATGACAGGCAGTGACGCAAGGCGATTGGCGATTGGTGATTGGAAATTGGCGACTGGCGATAGTGTGTATAAAAACAGTAGGGTGCGGAGAATTTACCTGTTAAGGCAGCATCTGCAACGACATGATGAAGACATTGGTTCTCGGTAGCTGCTTACGGTTCATCAGTCGGCCAAAACCTCCGCGTTGCCTCCTTCCAATTGGCATCGAAAGTGATGCCCAGGTACAGATACAGATCAGCACGGAGCTTGTGCTGAGCACACTTGAAATACTTCCTACAATAGGGTATCTGGATAATGTCAGTTGGCGTGGCGAACACTTCCCATGCGCCTAAGAATAGGCCTTCCGGTGTGAACGTGCATATACAAACTGCACAATCACCCAAACGCCATCCTTCTTCACATCCCCTACCAACAGTACAAATTGAGATTTCAAGGCTTTGCTCGCTTGTCGCGGCCAATCGTTTGAGCCTCAGGCAAGTTTGGTTGTACAAGGTTCAAACAGCGTTGGTGATCATCCCAAACCAGCCATAGCGTGCATTCCACTGGTCGATCGACCAGGGCGGGGCCCTTGCTGCATGTCGACACCGATCGTCCGGATCCATCCGAATCTCTGCTGCATGCGATGCTTAGGAAGGGTGCCTGTCGAACATCGACGTGCTGAGAACTAGCGTACCGTAGCGGGCCTTTCGACCTTATCAGGGCCCACCTGTGAGAGCCATGGCAGGTCGCCGTGAGGAGTAAGATGATGCTATTGGCTGCAATACTAGAAAGCTATCAGCCCACATGTTCCGCGAACTAATAGACTATTCCAGGTCTCGGGTTGGCGGAAAGTCTCTTTGTGCCCAGAACACCCATCTGCAGCGTGGAAGCAGCGTGTAGACACGACAACACAAGATGTAGTGCTTCGACATTGCCAACAAAAGCGACCCTACATGAAACAGACGCGCGGATGAACGCGCTGTCAGTTGGATCATGGCAAGTCATGCAGTCTTGGCCCAGTTGTGTAGCCGCAAGCCTGACTGCTACTGCAGCCAACCGCCTGATTTAGTATGCCCGGACCAAGCAGCACGACCCATGTAGGAAAATAGCAACTGGCGTCGCCTGACCCACTCGAACGATAGGTGGTGACCAAAGGCTCCCTTGTGAATGTTCCTTGAGAAAGGGTTTGGGTCGCCATGCAGGTCTGTTCGCGCAAGAATGTGCACGTTTAATTGGTGCAACATGTCCACCAAGGGCTGCAGCAACGCCTGGAAGTACCATGGAGTCGGCGGCTTACGACATTGTACACGAGATGCACACGGCTGCTGTGAGCCACAAGATGGCCCTGTCTAGCAGCGTATGCGAGGCCAATGTGGAAGGGTGCTTGGCAGCAAGCCCTGATCCACAACTGTGGCAGCGGAGGGGCTGAGGGCCGTTTTCGACTGCGCAGTACTTGCGATGAGATATTTTGGACTACGGGATGATGAACGGACCAGTAGGTAAAGGCACCTATCATCGAGAACTACTCGAGCGCTGGTGGGGCATAGCCCTCCAAAAGCAGCGACATGTTCCCATCGTGGCATGGTCCCGGAGCCATCACCAATGCGGGTGTCTCTTTGTCCGTGTTCAGACGACCAAGTGAGCTACAATGTACGTGAGCAGTCGTTCTCGAGGCCATGTAGTCGGTACAAATATCTTCTCTGGACTGACTTTCAGACAAAGAATCAACTTTCGTCACTTGCAAGCAGGCATTGCTCAAGCTGCCCCTCTACGACAAAGAAGCGACCCGAAACACCAAAACCCAGACGATCCAGAGGTGTCTGACTTGCAGATCTGTGTCGCATAGTCATCAAAATCAATTGCCAACGTACCAAAACATTGGAGCCGGTGAAAAGCGGGTAGCTGCAACAGGTTCGTTCCCTTAACACTCTGCGAGCTGTTATGCATCGATGCGAAGCAGCAAACAGATCACCGTGAAGACCTAGCCTATCCCGTAACTGACGCGCGACTAGTTCCATATCTGAACCAAGACATTTTCGTTAGGAAGGTTTCCGGAATCCACGCGAGCGAGGTGCCATCACATTTCTCGACTGCTAGGCGTCGTATCTCTAGCACTCATCACCTGTTCGCAGCCAAAAATCGCCACTTGACTTCGTCCCAGCAACAGTGTCGCGACTTGTCGGTACTGGTATCGCCATACGTTTTGGCTCAAAGTCGACGTTCTCATCCCGCTAGTACTGCTCACGGCGCATTGGGCCGTAGTAACCACCGTTGTGATCAGTCTGGGCCTGCTCTTGCACCTAGCTACCGTTCCGCTATGAGGGGCGAAACGCTTGTCCAGCAGCATCCGCCTACCCCACCAAGCACCGGTGGTGAGTATCAAGCGGGCTTGCAACATATCGCGCATTACAACACGAGCCGGGGATTCGCATATGCTTCCCCTAGATCGATAGCGTACGAAGGCATCTCTTTGCATGCGTCACATGCGGTAAGCCAACCTGGCGAGCGGACTGGTCTTGGTATCCAATACGTGAGATTGTTGATGCCATCCATCCAACAGCAATGCTGACCAGCTTCCAGGAGGGATATGGTCCTGCAGATGAATACTACCAAGACGGACAGTATCATCGTATGCCGGTGAGTTCGCCTGCATGGTGCAATGTCGATGCGGTAGTTGACGATCTGGAGATTGAGCAGCCACTGTTCTCGCCACCCACCCCGAGGTCCACGGTGGACGACGATCTTGAACGAAGGACGACGAGAAGTGGTCGCGGTGTCGCAGCTTCGAGTTCACCGCAGGGAAAGGCAGCGAGTCCTCGACCGAAAGCGACGTCGAAAGCGAAAAAGCCGAAGGCACCAAAAGGAGACAAGGCGATCACACCAAAACTGACCGCTCCGCTAAGCATATTGACCGCAGAGCTGCATCACATTCCCATAAAGAACATGGAGGAATGGGTTAATAGGTCGGCGGAGGTCAGACGGGATGAGGCCGAGAAGAGGAACGGATACATCACCCGACCCATGAACTCGTTCATGCTGTACCGATCGGCGTACGCCGAAAGAGCAAAATCCTGGTGCGCACAGAACAACCATCAGATCGTGTCTTCAGTCGCGGGTGAAAGTTGGCCCTTGGAGCCTGCCGGCATTCGCGATCTCTACAACGAGTATGCGAAGATCGAGCGGATCAACCACCAGAACGCACACCCAACTTACAAGTTTTCTCCGAGCAAGGCGGCAGCTCTGCCTAAAAAGAGGAAGGTCGAATGGTCTGACGATGACGAGCCGAGTGACCTTGATGATGCCGAATGGGCTCCAGGGGGTAGCAGGATCCGCGACAGACCATCAAGGAGACTGGAGCAGCCAGTCAGTTATCCTTCGAATGGTATGCATCAAGAGTACTTCGACCGATCGTTCGGGCCTAATGGTCATGGCGTCAACAAGTCCTCGTGGGAGATGACCAACGAAGGAAGACCAATGCCGATGCCGACGCCAATGCCAATGCCAATGCAGACGGATATGTACAACCAGTACTATCAGACTGCTGCGTACCCGGGTCTGATTGCTGCGAGTTATCCAGAGGATATGCGCATACGTCGAGCAGAGGCTGTAGCACCGCCATCTCAATTTGCTTCCAATCATGCCTTATTGGGACTGCCTGGAGGCAGCGCGAGCGAATTGATGCAGCAACTGCACCCACACAGTGGACCGGCCTACGAAGGCCAGTTGGATCCCATGTTGCTAGCCTACGACGGCAGCCAACACCCAGACATCAGTCCAACTATGCTGCAACAAGGATACCGTAATCCAGGCATGCTCGATGGCAAATTGGAGCAACAAGATATCGACAGCATGTTGCAGATCTCGCCTACGCACAACGACTATCGATCTGGTCCATGGCAATCGGACCCGACCATGGTCTCCCTGGAGCAAGAGTCGGAATTCGAAAAGTGGATGGGGGAACAGTAGATTTCCGCACGCAATGTTTTGTTTAGACTAGTCCTTTCGGCACACCAGAATGTACGCTTTTGGAGTTCTGGGACATGATGATCTGGAGATACCCGTTGCCTCGACATGATTGGGCCATATGCAAGGCGTTGGTCGGACTGAAACCTTTTGGGCTTGCATCGCATTTCAGGCGTTCTTCATGTACTTTGTGTAGATTATTGCTCAATCAGAAAGACCTCTACAGTCCATACACCAGATCCAGTGACCCGAGTGTTGAACCAGTCGTGACTCTTGGCCATGGTGATCAATTCGGCATTCTATCTTCGGCGCAGAGTCTTCGTTAATCGGGCTTGGACCTGAGGAGAGTGGCTGGCGAGCTAGACAGGGAGAAGCGATCGCAGTCGGCGCTCATCGCACATGGCCGGTGGGGGTGAGATTGCGCTGATGGGTCGCGTGTCTTGGTGGCACGCAAGGGATTTCTACGATGAAGTTGGACTCGAGCGCACGGCCGTTGGTTCCTGCCACAGTCCTGCCCCACCTTCCTATTCGCTAACGCGAATGGCTTGAACGCGACTGCCCGCGTTGTGGAGCGTGGGATCAAACAAACAAGAAGCGTATAGTCATTAATAAAACGAGTCTTTGTGAAGGCGCACGACTAAAGCCCTCAAACAGCTCAGCAGCACGTAAAGCCAGACGCTCCTCGGCTGGCATTCAAGCATCAAGATGTACGGAGAAGCCGCCAACAAACTCGTGCAGAACGCCAAACGAATACAAGCCCTTCCCCATCTCCCCCCCTACGCCTCTGATCTCTCCCGCACCATAGTTCGCGAAGTCCGGGACCTCGACCGCGACGTTAGCTCTATTCTTGCACCATACGGCAGCTCCTTCAACCCTTCTGCCGACCCCTCCACGGCATGTGCCCTGTTGGTTAATCACCTGTGCATGCGGCGCAACAAGCGCTGCCTGCTAGCGTACCATAGAGTCCGCGCAGAGAAGCTAGAGGGGTATTGCTGGGAGGGCGTGGATGTGTTGGAGCAGAGTGGGGGAGGGAAGGAGGGAGATGGCGGCATGGGGGGCAAGAAGGACGAAAGCAGTCTAAGCCCTGAAGAGGAGGAGTATGTGCGACAGTACAGTGACTTGCTTGCGGCCTACAAGGGGCAGTGGACGGATATTGATTTGACGGGAAGCCTGGAGCCGCCTAGAGACCTGTTCATCGACGTAAGGGTACTCAAAGATGCGGGTGAGATTCAGACGGAATATGGGTGAGTTGGGACTGGATTGAGATTACCAAAAGTAGCAACAGTACTAACGGCGTCAGATCAATTACTTTGACCAAGAACAGTCAATTCTACGTTCGGCATGGCGATGTAGAACGCCTTATCGCGCAGGGGTACCTTCAGCGACTGAGCTGAGGCATGGCGCACCAAGGTTCTTACAGGCAACATCATTGCGTCAATGGGCAAGCCCTTGAACACCACACAGGCCGTGGTGGGGGGTTTCCACGTTGTGAGGCGAAACACTAAGGGATCGCCATTGCAAGTTTGGAGGAGGGCTGTGCATATGCAACCATTCTGAGCTTTGGACACATCGAAATTAGCACATCACGGCTTCCAGCGTCGCGTGGACTAAGAATAGGCTGCGAGGTATCCCATCGTATCACGCTGCACAGCGTGCAGAGTTGGTATGGTACTTTCCGTTCTGAACAAGCAATGTTACGAAGGAGCAGGATATTACGATTTTCATGACTTCATTGTTGTGCTATTTGGGTAAAGCAGACTTGAAGTACATCCTGGCAGTCTCGCCAATGCCAATAGAACATGCTCACCCCGCGCTTAGCACGCATTGGAATTATAAGAACGTTAGTTCCAACATTCTCCCTCCGTGGCCTGTGGCGTGAATCGGTGGCGTGATGGTGCATCGTGATGTGATGCGATGTGGTGTCTGTGGCGGGATTGCGGCGATCAGATAAACTCTTCGAGGGATCGGGCGGTACTTACACAAAAGGTAGTGGTCCACCACGTCAGCCTTGGTCGAGCAAGGCTAATGTAACCCGCAAACTCCAAGACTCGCGATTCCTCCACATGTGACGTGGAATGGAAACATGAACGCTTTTACAAGGAAGGAAGTAGAAACAGGGACAGACACAAGGTGACAAGCCAAGGTCGTTCGCTGTTTAGTACATACCTTGACTGAAGAAGCTTGCATCTTAGGTGACCTGGTAACGTCCAGTTGGACCACGAGTTGACGTAGTCTCTTCTGCCGCGATCGTTCCCTCTCGAAGGTGCCGGGTGAGCTCCAGCATGGCCTGGGTGACAATGTTCTCAGTATCACCTTCGACGAGGATGTACAGCTTGGGCAAATCGTTTTCTGTTGTGAAATTTTTAGCTTGCTCTTGAATTTGCGGTCTGGTATACATACCTCCTGGTTCTTTACCGGGCGCGTAGAAATTGCCCTTGGTGGTGATGGAAACACCTGTCGTTTCCAGGATCTTCGCGACGTTTGTACGATTAGTGACAGCCCATCGAGCCTTCTGGGGGAAATCGTTGATCTCGATAGTCGAGTGATACAATCCAGCGTCAGGACCCTTGTTGTCGATTGGTTGGCCAGCATGAATGGTACCCTTCTTGCTCAAGTTACCGTCGATCTTCTTAGCAGCGGCCATCGCCCTCTCTTTGGCGGTCATCGGTTTGCCTGAGGCGACAGGCTCGGCGCGCTCGGTTTTGTTGACGACAATCTTGCTGTTTAACAATTTCATCCAAGCCGGTTGATCTTCAGCAGGCTCCACGGGAGCGTCACCGTTCGCAGGCTTAGCAATGCCAGGACCAGCAACCTCTGGCTTCTTTATCAGTAGCGGCAGTTCTTCTTCCTCACTATCGTCCTCATCACCAAGCTTGTGGGCACGCTTCTCGCGCTTCTTCTCCATGGCGCGGGCAGCATCGAGTTTGTCCAGGCCCTTACCTCCGAAACCGCCGTAGTATTTCTCCGTGCCACTCTTTGCTTTCTCATGGAACGTGTTAGCCATTGCCAAAACATCCTCAGGAACTTCAGCCCCACTCTCCTTGAGAGCCTTGACGATGTGCACAGCGAATCGCTCTTGACCAGGATTTTCGAGAAGCGTAACCGCGATGCCCTTATTGCCAGCACGTCCAGTACGGCCGCATCGGTGCACGTAGTCCTCCAAGTGCGTTGGGCAGTCAAAGTTGTACACCATTGCCAGTCCTGGCACGTCGAGACCACGAGCTGCGACAGAGGTTGCGATCAGGATGGAAAGCACACCTTGCTTGAACTCATTTATGGCTTCATTACGATCGGTCTGATCCTTAGCTCCATGTATGGTGTTAGTTGCATAATACTTGGCTTTGAAAAGCTTCGAGAGGAGATCTTCTGCGGTTTCCTGGCGTTCAGTGAAGATGAGAACCTGGTTGTTTTCATCATCGGCGAAGATCTGGCCCAAGTGCAGCACGAGTTTAGCAATCTTCTTTTCGTACGAGGGTGGCACGACTGAGACGCGCTGAGTGATTTCAGGCGCGACCTTACTACGACCGCCAATGATGACCTCTGCTGGCTTGTTCAAAGCCTTACGCGCGAGAGCGGCCATGTTCTTAGGAAATGTGGCTGAGAACAAAATCGTCTGGCGATCAGGACGGACAGTTGCGAGGATCTTCATAACTTGGGGCTCAAAACCCATGTCAAACATACGATCAGCTTCATCAAGAACGACATAGGTTATTCGCTTGAAGTTGAGCACACGACCAGAATTGCTCTGAAGCAGATCGATCAGACGACCGGGGGTGGCACACAGGATGTGAATACCTCCGCGCTTAATCATGGCAATCTGGTCAGAGATAGGCTGGCCTCCATATGCACACTTGATGGTGATGCCAGACGCATTGAGGAAGGGCTTGAGCTCGTTCACGATTTGCAGTGACAGCTCTCGAGTAGGAGCTAGGATTAAGCCTATGGGCCCATCAGAAGGCTTGAGGGGACGCTGGTCGAGCATATGGCGAATCATGGGGATACCAAAGGCAAGTGTCTTGCCGGACCCGGTCTTTGCAACTCCAATGAGGTCACGACCTGACTCGGCGATAGGAATAGCTTGTGATTGGATGGAGGTGGGCTTGTCGTAGCGGATGCGAGTGAAGACATCCATGGTTGCTTGAAGCAGGCCCATCTGAGCCCATTTAGTGACAGGTCGAGGGACATCGTCCGGCTTGACTTTGATTCCATCAAGTTCATGGCGGAGATCTGCAACTTCTTCGGGAGTCATCTGAGTGATTTCCGCTGGCTCAGTGTAGAAGTCTTTGCGGAAAGGCTCATACTCAACTTTGTCGTGATTGACGGCGGGCGTCTCCTTCTTCTTCTTCCTAGCTGCATGAAGCGCCAAAAGATCCTCGCCCTCCACAGCGGTTTGAGCTGGTTCAAGATCGTCATTGAACATGGTCTGGCCTTGCGGAATGGCTCGGCTCGGTTGTGCTTCGGAGATGTTGGCCATGAAAGCATCGAGAGGGTCGATGTCGTCTTCCTCGGCGCCTGCGTTTTCGTCAACGTCCATCTTGTCGCCAGTGTCGTTGGCAGCAGGGACTTCTTCCATGTTGGTGTTTTCTTGTGCGGCTTCTGCGCGACGCTTCTCGAGCTGAGCTTGCAGCTGCGCGTTCGTTTCCTCATCGTCGCTGCCAATGTCACTCATCACAGTATCGTCATCTGCGTCGGCTGCATGCTCAGGTTCATCCAATGGAGTAAAGACTGGCAAAGCTTGAAGCTTGCGCTTGCCGGTACCAACGTCGTCGTCAAGCAGGGCCTTCTTAGACGTCTCTTCTTCTTGCTCTGCCGCAGACTTGGCCTTGAGCCCGAAGCTGCCGATGTTTCCATTTGTCTTTGCGGACAGGGCAGTAGAGCCACCTATGATTGTCAGCGTTTGACCTTGAACAGAATTGGAGCGAAATTGCTTACTAGCGAGTGACGAGCTCACGGGCTTGCCGGCAGGCTTGGTCATCAGTGGACGCACAGCTGCAGTTTCATCAAGCTTGAAAGTGGATTTCTCTGGCTGCTTAGACTTCAGCTTCTCAGGCGCGGACTTTGGGGCGACCTTGGCCTTGGCTGCATCGACCTTGGGGGCGTCAGCAGGCGGAGTTGCAGCAACCGTGGGAGTCGGGGGCGCAGTGGCCGCTGGCGAGGCACCAGACCTCGGAGTGTCTGCGCTCTCAGCAGCACGGCGCTTCTTCCACTCAGCCAATTTGGCGGCACGCTCGGCTTTGAGCTTCTCGGGGTCGGGCTTCTCCTCGCGAACGGCACCACCCTCACGATCACGCCGGCCATCTGGAGCCGGTGTTGCAGATGCGCGGGACGAGCCTGGGCGGCGGGAAGTGGAGCGTCGATGTCTGTCCTTTGTGTCGTCGCGGTCTCGGCGGTAGCGGTCGGTGTTGCGGTCTCGCGATCTGTCGCGGCGGCCAGGAGGTGAACGTGAACGACGGCGGACATCACGATCTCGGCGGTCGTCGCGGCGGTCGTTGCGGCGGTCGTCACGCCAGTCGCGGTCCCGGAAGCGATCACGCTCATCGCGGCCTCTTCCACCGCCGTAGCGATCTCCGTAGCGGTCTCGCGAGCGCTCACGGCGGCCGAGCGACCTCGAACGAGCACGGCGGGGCGGCGAGTAGCGGCGGACGTCGCGATCGTACCTTCCACGATCAGCTTGGCGCGACGCCATGTCGACTCGTGTGGCGGTACGCTGTGATATGTGTGCAGTAAACGGTCCTCGTGATGCGCAGCTCTCGCGCAGTCGAAGGGTGGTTGCGTGGGTATGTGAGTAGGAGCGACGAGGTTGCGGCTGCGTGCGTAGTAAGTAGTGAAGTTGGGGTCGCGCCTTCTGCATTAGCGTAGAGTCCGTGCATCGAAATCTTGGCCAAAATTTTTGGAAGGTGCAGTTGCGCCATGACTTTTGACGCATTCACCTACGATTGCCCAAAATGTCTGCGAATCCGCGTAAGAGAAAGGTGGCGACACGCCCGGCGCCCGTGGAGAGCGACTCGGAGGAGGAGCTAGCGGATGGTCTGCTTGAGGGCATCCTGTCGCATTCCGAGGACGATTCGGAAGCAGACGAGGGAGCAGATGAAGAGACAGATGCGAGCAGTGTGATTGAGGGGCTGTCCGACGAAGACGAAGACGATCAGGAGTCCGGCGACGAGGCAGAGGAAATACGCAAGCAGCTGCGCGACCTTAACACATCCGACGGTTCACTCCAGCGAAAGAACAGACAGCCCCGGCACCTGGCGCTCGACGATGGCACCAACGGCGAGCTAGAGGAAGACGACGACGAAAGCCTCAAGCCCAACTACACTGTCACGACCGATGCGCATGGCGAGGTCCGCTATCTGTACAAAGAAATCGACCCGGTCTACGAGTCGGACGATTCGGACGCCGAGGCAACGAACACAATCGGAGACATACCGTTGTCATTCTACGATGAGTACCCCCACATTGGATACGACATCAACGGCAAGAAGATCATGCGACCAGCCAAGGGCGAGGCGCTCGATGCGCTCCTTGACAGCATCGACATACCCAAAGGCTGGACCGGCTTGACAGATCCCACCACCGGGAAGCCGCTGCACCTGTCAGACGAAGAGCTCGACGTGCTGAAGAGGCTCACAAGGAACGAGGTGGTCGAGGACGGCTACAACCCATACCCCGAGATGGTGGCATACTTCTCTGGCAGGCAGGAGGTCATGCCTTTGAGCGCTGCCCCCGAACCAAAGCGACGATTCGTCCCTTCCAAACACGAGGCTAAGCGGGTCATGAAGATTGTGAAGGCCATCAGGGAAGGTCGCATCAAGCCTTACAAGGCCCCAGAAGAGCAAGAAGAGGACGAGCAAGTGCTCTATGATGTCTGGGCAGACGAGAAGCCTCGACCGGAACACTCGATGCACATACCTGCGCCAAAACTGCCACCACCAGGCTACGAAGCGAGCTACCACCCGCCAGCGGAGTATCTGCCAGACAAAGCTGAAGAGGAGGCATGGCTGCAGGCTGACGAGGAAGACCGGGAGAAGGAATTTCTTCCCAAGAACTACGAGGCCTTGCGAAAAGTGCCTGGCTACGAGACGTTTGTCAAAGAGCGCTTCGAGCGCAGTTTGGACCTGTACTTGGCGCCGCGAGTGCGGAGGAATAGGCTCAACATCGACCCCGAGTCATTACTACCAAAACTGCCAGACCCCGAGGACCTGAAGCCGTTCCCAACCACATGCGCTGCGATTTTCAGAGGCCAAGAAGGTCGCGTACGATGTGTATCTGTCGATCCACAAGGCATTTTCGTGGCTAGTGGCGGCGACGATGGTTATGTACGCATATGGGAGCTTCTTACTGGCCGCCAAGTCTGGAATGCGAGGTTGTCTGACGAAGAAGCTGTTGACACTGTTCAGTGGAGGCCAACTAAGGATGCCTCGGTCCTTGCTGCTGCTGCGGGAGAGCACGCCTACCTGATCGTTCCCTTCACCCTTCTCTCGCCTGATGTCGAGCAGACAAGCCGCGAAGTACTTGATGCAGGCTGGGGATATGCAGCTTCGAAGCCATCGACCACCACCAACGGTGATGCTCCAAAACAGCCACCTGGTAAGTGGAGTCGTCCGGGGACCAAGCTTGAGAACAAGGGCGTCCTCGTCCAAATCGAGGTCCGCTCGGCTGTCAAAATCATCAACTGGCATAGGCGCGGCGACTACTTCGCCACCGTCTCCCCACGGGGTCAGAGCACTGCTGTTGCTATTCATACCGTTTCCAAGCACCTCACGCAATTGCCGTTCCGACGCCTCAAGGGTATCGCCCAGACCGCGCAATTCCATCCCTCCAAGGCCATCTTCTTCGTCGCCACCCGCAACACGATCCGCAGCTACGACCTCGCGAAGCAAGAACTTGTCAAGATCTTGCAACCTGGAGCCAAATGGATCTCGTCGATCGACGTACATCCTGGAGGTGATAACATCATCGTGGGTACCTACGACAAGCGCTTACTGTGGCACGACCTGGATCTCTCCAACAAGCCCTACAAGACACTGCGGTTCCACAAAGAAGCCATTCGTGCGGTCAAATACCATCAAGGTGGTCTACCGCTGTTCGCAGATGCAAGTGACGATGGTAGCCTGCAGATCTTCCACGGCAAGGTGGTGGACGACCTGATGGAGAATGCTACCATTGTGCCACTCAAGGTCTTGAGAGGCCACAAGGTGAAGAGCAGGCTAGGTGTAATGGACTTGGACTGGCATCCGCGGGAACCGTGGTGCGTGAGTGCTGGAGCTGATGGGACGTTGAGACTGTGGAATTAGATGGGTACGGTACCAAATTAGCATCTGGCGGCGTTAAAGTTATGTGGTATTCCACTGCCAACCAAAATGTAACGTTTCACCTTCACTCATTTCTGGGCGGCCGACCAAGGAGCCGATTCCTGGCTAGCCATTCGTGAGGATAAGCCGGTATGTGATGACCCGATTGCTGAGGCTGGAAAGGATCTAGTAATGTACAGGTGGGTGCGGCGCCGTGTCATATCCAAGCTATGGTACTAAGTCTAGTCCAAGGCATATCTTACCATGGTTCCCTCCACTCCCCTCCTCGACCCATTCTTCCCTCAGCTATATATCCACCCATCTACCCCCTTTCCCTCTCTCTTTTCCTCTTCACCCATAACACCAAAGCACCTCCCACACTCTACACACAATATACCATAAGCCCTCACAATGAAGTTTCCCCTGCTCCTCCTCGCCCTGGTCCCAGGCATCATAGCCGTGAGATCATCCGACCTCAGGTGCGACAAAGACCTACGACAATGGGGCACCCAAAAATGCGGTACGTGCCACACTCCACACGCCCTCCCCGCCCACTGAACGGCGATCGAAATCAGCTGAGCTAATCTATACACATCTGAATCAGAAACCAGCCGAGATAGAGCGTTCGGATGGCACAGCGACTCAATCTGGACGTGCACGGGTGGATTCTGGGGCAAGCAAGAGTACTGCGGCAGGGGCGAGACGTGTACGTATACATTCGGCTCTTTCTATGGCTGTGGTCGTTAAAAGGATGTTAGGTCACGGGACGGTGCCGCTCAAGTGTCTGCCCATCAAGGACGTGGTGCCTAAGAACGCAACGGCGCCTGATGGTTCGCAAATTCCGTATTCCCACGGTGTTGGACGGTACTTGGCGTAAGACGCATTATCTAGGCGTGGCTATTTGTTCTAGGGCTCGGGACTAGCAACTGCTGCACTTGGTGAAGGACGAGAGTGGCTTTCGTGTGCGCTTGGCTCGGTGAACATGAATTATTGCGTTACCTGGTGACGATAAAGGAATGGGGGAAGTAGTGCTAGGCTTGAGATGCAAGAGGAGTGGGATGTAGATATCTTTTATGGACATGGACACTATAGGACTGTTTTTGTGCGAGACAAGACGAAATACATCTGTTTTACGAAAGCGCTGCTGGATACCGTACCGCAATTAGGACGTCTTAGGTATTCCCCGCAGCATGCTGCTATCGCCATGCCTAAGTTCCATATTAGAAGTTCTTCGTGTCGGCGTCCACGTCTGAACGAGCTTGTGCGGCGAAGAGCCAGAAGTCAAAGCCTTTAAGAAGCTGTTTAAATGCTTCAGTGGGTTGCTCTCGGTCGGTATCTGTCAGGATGCTGCTCAAGCGCGAGTGTTTTGTAGGCAGAACGTGCATCGGCTTCAGTAGCATTGCTGCGAAGACCGAGGCGGTTGTAGAATGTTTTGGGCTGTGACATCTTGGCTGGAGCTGGGTGAGTGTAAGCTTAGTTTGGTATGTGAACTCGGCAAGCAAAGGTAAGCTTGTTGAGTTTTGTAGATATTTGATGGATGAGAGATCTGTGTTCGTTTGGAAGAATATTGGCGCAGAACTTATAGCAAGAAACTAGGCCTCAAATAATGAAGGTTATTATTGCTGATTTATGCTCGAACGTGAATGTCATTGTGTATTTATATCTGATATAGCCGAGTGTCTTGCTATACCACGTCCAGCCTTTGTCTCGCGACAATGGCCCAAATATTATGACGGCTGGGGTGCAGCTGTACCACATGTATGTTGTAACGTACGACTGAGGTGATAAAAATGCGTGGGGCATGATCGACGTAGTAACAAATTCGTCTGATTGGTTATATAGTAGTCCGGCAACGACAACACATTTTTTATCTGCGCGGATTTACAAACAGTGAACTGTGGGCTCCCAAGATACCTGTAACTTTCCGTGGTAAATGAGGACATCATGGTAGGTGCGCAATTTTCTCGCACGTCGGCTTTCCTGCCGCCAAAACATGGTGCACGAAGGAGATCGTTTGGCTCGAAAATTTGTGTTATCGCCGGATGGTCTCGATATAAGATGGCGTGGGGCTAGCATGACGAATATACTTTTCACACATTGGCATTCGACTTGGAGCGATTCAGGGAGCACTCAGCAGAAGCCGCAGAAGTTCTGTCTCGGTCAGACTGTCACATGCTAACGGGTAAATGCAACGAGGTAGGGCGTTTCGCGCCACATACGGTCGAGAAGAGGCAGCACGTGCTCGATAACACCATCAGCAGCGAGACTCCTCAACACGACCCTCACAAAGTCGACCCACCCGTTCTGAGGGCGCGCGTGCACACTGGCGCTAGGGCGAGGGCATTGCTTAGGGCCACGCCTTCGTCAGAGGCCGTCTCATTCGAGGTGCAACGGACGGCTTGATCTGCAATGCAACCAGCCCGGCCAATCAGCGTCGCGCATGCCTCATCGTGCTCAGTTGGCACGCACGCGACAGCGACGGGTTTCGAAATGTCCAAATACCCCCCTCCTCCAGGCTGTTCCGTTGAACGGACGCTGGAGAAGGTTGACTTTACCTCATGACCAGCCCAACGCCTCGAGCCATCATGCCAAAACCCAGCTTTCCGCCTACGCCCACCGCTTCTCTCGACATCACGGGCAAGAGCAGCGCCAAAGCCCCTCAGCTAGAGAATGGATTCGCACTCCCTCCTGCTGCCTTGGGTAGTAGCAGAGGAAGTGTAGCTAGCTCCTCCGGTCCCTCTGAAAATGCCTCAGATTCGTCATATCGTCCCTTGTCGCCAGCGTCTCCAGTTGCGAGCTCGAAGCCTGGTCATGCGCGCAAACGGTCGAGCACCGCCGCTCAACAGAGTAGTGTGATCACCAAGGACGACTATTCTCTCCCTCCGCCACCAACTCGTTCTCGCAAAATCATTCAGATGAAACCAAAGGATGCTCAAGAAACGTCCAAGAGTCAAGCGCAGTCAAAAGCGCCGGCTTCAGCTCCGGCAGGTGCCGCCAATGGCACCAAGAAGAAACAGCCTGGCAATGCTAGTGCTGCTGGACGCAAGATTGCAAGGAAAACTGCACACAGCTTAATAGAGCGAAGAAGGCGGTCCAAGATGAATGAGGAGTTTGGAGTACTGAAAGACATGATACCGGCGTGTCGAGGGCAGGAGATGCACAAGCTGGCCATACTTCAGGTAAGCCTTCTGCAACATGGTTTCGATACAAGCCTCTTTGTGCCCTTCAGTCTATGGGGATGGCCGAACCACCAGCGTAACATAGGGCTGGACTAAGCTGACCGATTACAGGCCTCGATCGAATATATGCGGTATTTGGAGCAGTGCGTCGCAGATCTGAAGACTGCGCATGATTCACGCCACGACTCCCCCT
This sequence comes from Phaeosphaeria sp. MPI-PUGE-AT-0046c, assembly GCA_020747045.1. NCBI lineage: Eukaryota > Fungi > Ascomycota > Dothideomycetes > Pleosporales > Phaeosphaeriaceae > Phaeosphaeria > Phaeosphaeria sp. MPI-PUGE-AT-0046c. The sequence continues at coordinate 2,526,487 of JAGTJN010000001.1, read as the reverse complement.
CGTCTGCCTTATCAGAGGCTCGTCCACCACCACCCTTGAGGGCGTGCGAAGATGATGATGATGAGGAGGAAGAAGACGAAGACGAGGAGATGGAGGACGCGACCTATGTCGAAAGCGCCGTCCCACCAAAGGCTACATACCAGTTCACTAATAACACCCCGTCACCAGCGATATATCCATCGGATCGCAGTGTACACAGTTACTCCACAACGACATCCCCAGCAATACTGCCCCACGATCGCGGGCACTATTCGGCAAGTACCCAGTCATCAGACCCACATCGCTACTCGCTAGCTTCTATACGATCTGCTGTAACTTCCCCATCTATTCATCCGTCGCCAGCATTCAGTGCGCATACACCCTCGGCCACTCACTTTATCAATCCGTTCCAGAGCGGGCCTGCTAGCACGGGTCCTATTGCCGCTCCTGGGTCTTCTCACAGCGCGGCTGCCTTCGCACTAACGTCCCCAATGCTGGCACCTCAAGCCGACCGCGAGGACCACGAGGCTACTGAAGCCTTGTTGATGCTAAATACAGACCGCCGGAGTTGGACTGGTGCACGAGGAATGAGTGTCAAAGATTTATTGAGTGGATGATCGATTGCCCTGGAGTACATACTACCAGATGATGTATCGAAGCATGCAGAATACATGGCTACTTTACTTCAGCAATCACTAATGATGCCATATGGGATGGGTGGGACATTGTCTGCATGTTCGGCGCTGGAGGCTCTCTGTTGTATATCTTATCTGTTTATCGTTGTCGCTATGGTAGGCAACAGTATGTGCCTTAAAAGTGCTAGTACCTAGGTAGACTATGACCAATTGACATTATGAAGGATCAAGGTTGGTGCCTCTTATTAGAGTAGAGGGAATTGCGTCGGGTGACGGCCCTAATTTGTCGATAAAAGGTGGCCGACGGGGAGCCGATCCACGGGTTGTGTTTATATGGCTTGCCCTTCCATCATGACCACAACACAACAATGTTCACTTTTACACGGCGGCGCTCTCATCCGCTCGGCTGAATATATGTTGCTCGGCCTAACTTCGTGTTGCAGTGCTGGCGTCAGCAGTGACACGGTCCTGGGACGGACGTGGGCCTTGGCGATCCATTCAGTCTTGTGCTGCTTGGTAGTACTTTCCTTGCAAACTCAAAACTGACTTCAGCCCATCAACATCACAATGTTTTCTCCTCAGACCAACCTCTTCAACCTTAAGCGACATGGGAGAGCATGGCTCCAGTTTAATTTGTTCGATGGTGGCCTGTCCAAGTCGATCATTGATTGACCTCACAGCGCGATCGTAAATTATCATAAAGCTGAACCTTCTCGAGGGTGCAGTGCGAGGTAATGTGCATTTCTTCTCTGTTATCAAAGTAGTTTGTGCATCCTCTTCGCAAGAGCTCGGTTACCTTGTTCCGTCGGATTTTCGGACACGTCGACCTCAGGTACCTAGATCACGTTATCGGAGGATATCTTCCTCCGAGGAGCCTCATCACCCACTCACAAGTCCGGCGCCATTACACCGACGTGGATTTTTTGCGACAAAGCAAACGATTGCAGTGACCTTCCCTGGGACATTGGGCGAAAGAGGAGTCATCTTCGACTTAAGGGAATGCAGTTTCGACGCGGGTCTGCACAACGGAGTGGGACTTCGGACGAACGTCCGACATACGATCACCTAAGCGCGTGCTGCTGAGATGGTGTACGACCACACACCAGACATCGGGCACCTTTGTACGAAGGCTGCCAGGTGTTGGATGATCCGCGTTGCGCGTGGCTTGCCTCGCGTGTGCATCGCATCTCAGTCACCCCGCATGCGCATCTCGCGCTTTCGTTAACGCCGACTGTCCCCACCCTGGCGTGTCTTGGTACGAGAGCAGGTTAGTGACGACGGAGATAATCTCCACCTTGTCGCCTGAGGACGAGTGGAAGAGTCATGCTTAAAACCGACTATCCGATCATTCTGTTTATTATGTTCACTTCTCCCGTGATTTTGAAGCTCGACACTTAAGCCTCAACGAATGGTGCGGTATATCATCTTTCATTGTCATCGTGCATGACTTGCATCATCCGATATCTAGCCACCTCTAGACACCTCTGTAGATCGCTCTTCATCCTCGACATATTGCGACAACAACGTCTCGAACCGCAATTCTCATAGGACGATTACCTACGCGTCTCTATTATGTCTGCCACATACGAAAAAGACCGGCATTCAAGAAGCAGCTCGGAAACCAACGTACCGGAACCAGATCTCGAAAAAGGCCAAGCTAGACTTGAGCAGGAAGAGGAGGAGATCGTGAAAAGCAAGGTATATTTCGTCCCTTATGTACTCTAGACCGTCACTGACAACCCTCAGGCGGAACAAGAGGATGCAAACGGAATCGGCGCAGATCTCGAGAAGCATCTATCAAGAAAAAGCACCAAAAAAGAACAACTACCACCAGAAAAGTACCCATTGAGCGACCTCGACAACAACAACCTCGTTGGCTGGGACGCACAAGATGACCCGCTCAATCCAAGGAACTTCCCCAATCGTCGCAAATTGACAATACTTGCCATGGTTGCTGCCATAACGTTCCTAAGCCCGCTTGCATCTTCCATCGTTGCTCCAGGAGTACCTTTCATAAGCGCCGACTTCCACAACACGTCGCAACTCCTAGGCTCTTTTGCAGTTAGCATCTACGTTTTGGGCTTCGCTGTTGGACCTTTGTTCCTGAGTCCACTGTCCGAGATCTATGGTCGGTGCATCGTGCTCAATGTTTCCAATGTGTTCTTTTGCGCCTTCACACTGGGATGTGCGCTCGCGCCGAACCTGAGCGGGTTCATTGTGATGCGGTTCCTCGCGGGTTTCGGTGGATCGGCGTGTTTGACGATTGGCACGGGAGTCATTGCGGATATGTTTGTGCCGGCTGAGCGAGGTCGAGCGGTTGCTCTTTACAGCATGGGAATATTATTTGGGCCCATACTGGGTCCCATCTGCGGCGGGTTTATTGCTCAAAGAGCTGGCTGGAGGTGGGACATGTGGGTTGTCTTGATTGTCGCCGTCTTGCTGACAATCGGCCTCATCGTCTTCAACACCGAAACCTACCACTCCTTTCTCCTCGAACAGAAGACCAAGAAGCTTCGAAAAGAACTCAACCGCCCAGAACTTCAGAACATTATGACGTACGACAAGGACGTTCCCACCAGGACTCCAATCCAGATCCTCCAGCATGGCATTTCTCGACCATTGAAGATGCTTACCAAGTCGCCGATTGTGCTGCTATGCTCTCTTTACATGTCCTTCCTGTTCGGGCTGTTGTTCCTATTGTTCACGACTATTACCCCTGTCTTCATCCAGACTTATGGTTGGGCACCTGAGATGACGGGTCTGGCCTACCTAGGCATCGGTGTCGGAAACTTCATTGGCATCGGCTTCGTAGCGAAGACGTCCGATGCTACCATCGTCCGTTTAGCCAAAAAGAACAAAGGTGTCTACGAGCCGGAGATGCGTCTCCCACTATGCGTCTTCTTTGGCACTTTGATTCCAATCTCGTTCTTCTTGTAAGTCCTGACCTCAACTACGCATTGCAGATCCACAGAACTAATTTTCATTTAGGTACGGTTGGACCTCATACAACAAAGTGCACTGGATGTAAGTTCTCTTTCGGCAATGGCAATCTCAACCATCACTAATGCCATACTACAGTGTCCCCATAATATCCCTTGTACCCTTCGGCTTCGGTCTCATGGGCATCTTCGCCCCCCTTCAAACATACATGATTGACTGCTTCCCACAATTCGCCGCATCCGCCATTGCCGGCATGACCGCACTGCGCTGTCTCTTTGGCGCCATGCTACCGCTCGCTGGTCCGAAGATGTACGAGTCATTGGGGCTGGGATGGGGAAATTCGATGCTGGGATTCCTAGCGATAGCGTTCATTCCTGTGCCATTGATGCTTTATCGATATGGCAAGGTAATTAGAGAAAAGTGGCCGATCAAGCTTTAAGTGGAGTTATATATATCCGAGGATAGACAGAAAGTTTAGGGCGGTTTACGTACATAATTCGAGGTCTCGTATAGCCTACACATCATTTCATCTGGCCTATTCCCCTCATCTTGACCCCATGGTATTCATTCAGTCCATGTCTCCCGCACGCTTTCTTCAACCATCGACCCTTCTCCTTCGTCAACGCATTTGGCACATATCTCATCCTCCTCCACGACGTCTAACTCTCGATCCCGCATTCGACCGTCATGCCGTTGGGTCCGAGAACTGTAGGTCCTTTCCCACAGTTTAATGGCTCAGACTCTAAGTTTTTATGGCAAAGTTTGCAACGACTTGTTTCGTAGTAGCACATGTTGGAAAGGCTGGGGGTACCGGAGTCATTGGGATCAGAGGTTGCGTCCGTGGCAGGATACTTGTGAAAGGAAGGCAAGCACGAATTGCATGATAGTATGGAGTGAATACGCAGCATTATGATAATCGGTTGACCGATGTGACCCGGAGACATGGACTGCATTGGACGATGGTGAAGAAGTCGAATGCCACCGAACTCATATATGAAAGTTTAAAGGTAATTATTGAGAATGAAGAGATCATATCATCCGAGTTAGCCTCGGCCTGAGCCGGTTGGTAAGGTTCAGATTGAACCATTGGCTTCGACAAGTGGTTACGAGCTGTTCGCTTGTAGATGCGGAGTTTATTCTGACATGTACGAACAGTCGAACGTCTCACTCCGATCTAAAGATAGCAGAGTTCTAACATTACACATCCTCGGACTTGCGCTCGCGATGCTCCCCTTTATCTGCCTTGATGGTCTTCTCCACGTCTTCCCGTGCTACAGCCCCCGCTACGTCCCCTGCACGGCCTTTCTCAACAGCACTCATCTCATCGTGGAGACGCGTGTCGCCCTTCTTGGTCTTCCAAGCAGGCGGGCCGTCTTTGCTGAACAGAACCTCGATCTCCTCAAGCGTCTTGCCGCATGTTTCGGGGAAGGTGAAGTAGAACTGAATAGCTGCTCCCAGACAAAGGGCGCCAAATAAGATGAACGTCCTCCACCGGATGTTCAGGAATGCTGGGGGTATAAAAAAGCCGATTGCGAAGTTGAAGAGCCAATCTGTGCAGAATTAGTACTCTATTTGCCTATAGTGGTGCGCTGGTACTTACTTCCGGTAGCAGCAATGCCCATGCCATTAGCACGGGTCTCAAGTGACCAGACTTCAGCAGCGTAGACCCAGCAAATGGGAGCCAGAGTGAGTGCGTAGCAAATGATAAGTAGGTAAGAGAAGGCAATAACAGTATAGGCGTATGAGCCGGTGACACGCATAGTGACGTTCGCATTGCCCTCGACACCCTCTGTTGTATTCTTTAGTCTGAGTATTTTGGATTTCTGGATGGATTCTCTTACCAGGCACATAAGTGTAGTGTGCACCCAAAATGCCACCCACGACGAAATGACAGAAGGCCATGGAAATGGCGCCCCATACCAGCAATGTCCGTCGACCTATCTTGTCCACAAAGAAGAACATTATAGAAGAGAAAATGATGAAGAGGGCGTATTGAACTCCGGATGCGATCAGGTTTATTGAGGTGTTCAGGTTTGCCATGTCTGTCAAGTCGTTAGCCATGTTGTCCGAATCTGATGACTGTTAAACTTACAAAAGATGTAAACGACCTATATTTGGAATGAAAAGTTAGCAAATGGTATGAAGTATGTATGTGCGTCCAGTTTCTGTACGAGGACTAAAGTTTGTACTGACATAGTAGGTCATTATGTTCGCCCCCGACAATTGTTGCCACGCTTGTACGGAGAACCCAGCGACAGTGCGCTTCCACATGCCGTTGTATACGAACTTTCTCCAACTCTTGGGCGCTAGACGTTCTGCCCGAAGAACGGTGATAATCTCCTCATATTCGGCCATGACATATGGGTCCTCAAGATTGCCACCTGCTTGAATATTGGCGAGAATATGAAGAGCTTCTTCGTTGCGATCGACCTTGGCCAACCACCTGGGGCTTTCTGGAAGGAATGGAAGGCCAATCATGAATAATACACAGGGTACAAACTGAATGCCCCATGCCGTACGGAAAGAAGCGGTGGAGTAGTCGTTGCCAATGAACGAACATCCATAGCCGATAAAGTACCTACTCGCGTTAGTTGACAATCGAAAACCGTGGCGGCGGACCTTACATGATCAAGATCCCCCATTCAATAGCCAGCTGCTGAATGATGATGATGGCACCACGTTGCGAGTGCTTCGAGATCTCTGCAAGATATACAGGGACTTGAGAAGATGAAATGCCCACAGTAACTCCGTTGAACATGCGGCCAACAATCAACATCGGTATGCCATTACAGGCAACCTGAAGAGAAGTGCCGATGAGCCAGAAGATGCAAGAAAACAAAAGGGCATCTCGGCGCCCAAATTTGTCTGATATGGTTCCAGCCATAAGCGATCCAATAATGGATCCACCAGCGAGCGCAGAACCAATGCCGCCCTGTACAACTCCAGAAGGGTTTCCGAAATAGTTGCTGATTGTTATCAGTACGTGTATGCTTCGGATCAAGATTAAGTTGCTGTAATTGTACGTACGTGTATTGGGGGGTTGCAATAATCGCACTCATGGATGAGATGTCGAAGCCGAACAGCATGCCCCCTGTTGTAGCAACGATTGCCAGGAAGTAGACATTGTAGATCTTTGGAAACTTTTCAAACATTTTGAGGGATGGGAGCCACGAAGCTCCAAATTCGGCACGAGTTGAATGCAGTCAGTTGTAGGGCAAAGCCAGGGAAATGGTCAGCACTCGTGGTTTATGAATGTTAGGGAACTGCTCGGTTGTCAATGGATGTAAGGGCTAAGACTTTTGTCTATCCTTATTGGTGACACCACTCCACTTCTCGGTCCTTGGAATTTGGCCTGGCTAATAAATACGATGCACCATTACAATTAGGTCGTCGACTTATGCAAGGTTGGCTTCCAATAACCGGAGAACAGGTCTTTGTACCCCAGATACCGATTGGTGGAGAAACCAAGTATGGGGTTTTGGAGCGGACTTCGTCATAGCACAGAATTGCGGAGTGCATTGTCTCCCGTGTCTGGCGAGCTGTGTGGCGCTGCGTCAAGACCCTAAAGCAACGTCTACAACCGACCCATTGTCTGATTTGCTGATATTGTGCATTGATCTTCGATGTGACATCAGGTGGATCATGCTTCCGTGGTACGTGCATCAAGCAAAGCTGCTCACGTTGATATGGCAGAGCCGCATGTATAAAGTCTGTAGGCTTGAACGAAGCAACTTGCGCCCTCGATACATGCACATTCGAACACATCATCGCGTGGTTGCGATGTAAGTTTCATATTGCTGGCATCAAACGCACAGAAGACGATGTTTCAACCAACGAGCTCGATACATTCGACCTGGCTCGAGCATTGAGGTTGACGTCATGGAGTGGAGAATCGCATGCAATCGGTTGATGCTCCGAGCAACACGCTCGATGGGGGCGTGCGTTCCGATCGTGTCGCAGTTCGCCAAGGGACCTGATAATTCGCAAGTGGCACATGAACCCTGCGTACATCGGAAGTGTGTAGCGGTATGGGATGTCTTTGGGTCGACTATACAGGGTTTTCCGTAACCGTATTGTTGACTCGTTGGACAGAAGTCTTTGCGTCATGACTGCTTTCACCCCTGGTAGGCTTCTGATCACGACAAGAGCTGATACAAAGGCTCAGCGACAATGCCTTCCTATGCTCGCACTCCACCAACTTTCGCATGCGCTCAATTCGAATATTTTGGCATTGAAGCACCAACACTGCACTGGTGTTGAACTTGGTCAATTTGTTACCTGCAGTTGTCCTACCTGCTCTGCCTCCTTCCATTATCCCTAGCATTTTCCCTCTGCTAATCGACAACGACGCCCCAGCGTGAAGATAAGAATTTTTCGAAACCTCCATCAAAGTATAATCGGTCTTATGTCTTGTGGTACTCCATTTCGTCAGTATTGTATAAGGGTGTTTGCGTAGTTTGTAGATTTTGAATTGCAGATTTTATTCTCAAGAGTCTAACATCAATTTATCGCAGCCCAATTTAGATGAGCCGTGCAGTGCATTGATGAGTGCGAGAACACCTGTGGCTTCAAGTGCAGTTTCTGCAGCCTCATCGAGTTCTTTGAGATGGAATAGCAGTGTAAGACATCAAATTGTCGAATAGATACGATTGAACGGTGCGCAATTGGAGGAAGTCCAAGAACAACCGAAAACATGATTTGACTTTAAGAAGTCAGCTATGACCTCTGTCCCTATGTACTGGTTCTCAAGCTTCTCACGAAGGATTTTGAAGTACATACCGGTTGGAGTAGTTTATGTAGGAATGGAGCGGCTGGTTGGTATAATAACAGAGTAGTGTGAACGAGAGGAAGTATTATAGTAAGAGCAAGAGCTTGCGTAGCCTTCTAACATGTATAGCCTACTACCTCTGAAGCACATTATTAATTATTATCAGACGCAATAATTTCGTTGCTTGCGTACTCTACTATACCTTCTTCTATTGAAACCACCATAAAGGAGTATTCGCCCCGTTAGCTTCGTAAAACTTCCTCCTCTTTCGAGCTTCCCACGCAGTCAAAGGATAGAACATGACAGATACACTTGAAAGATATCCAATGCCTCCGCAAGCTTATATGTGTTCCCGGCACCAATATTGAAGGTGTGATGTGTGGGAGAACAACGGCAGGCAACGTCACTGCCATCCCAACAAGAAATCCATATACGACAGCCCAGACTACTGCCAGCCAAAAATGTTACAGCTATCCACGAAAAGACAACAAATCCAGCTGCCACGACTGCGCCGAAGAAAAGGGTTTCAGGTCTAACCCAATTACAAACTAGTAGTGGTAGCGTGAGCTCAAATAATTGAGCAGCATTTGTAATACTTAGAAGGTATGAATCGCTTTCGGTCGGCACAGAAAGCGTTGCAGAAGCATAGGTCGTGATCAAGATAATCGGAAGAGGCACTCCTGAAAGGAGCACGAATCCAGCAATTGTGAAGAACACATATGGTGCGCCTGTATACACGGCGAAACCTATGAGCTGCCTTGTCGATGGAGTACATAAAGGACGAATCCAGATCGTGGCAATCGCAAGGGTCAAGATTACGATGAAGCCAATAATTCGATTTGCCCAGCCGAAGCCAAAGCTGGCGAGCAAATGGCGAAAGACGAGAGGATGAGTTACGCCGCCGAATGATCCACCTGCAGTCGCGAGCCCGAGCGTGACTCCACGCCAGGTCTTGAAGTGCAACGGGATCAAAGCGACGCTAGGCACGTACAAGAATCCCAAACAGAGTCCTGACTAGTAGCACGGCTTGGGACTGCATAATCTGATAGTATGTTTTGGCAAGACTGAGCATCAGTAGGGAAAATACCACTCCAATACCAGCAGTGACAAGCAAACATCTGAAGTATCTCTTATCTAACAGCGGCCCTGATAATACACCCACGATGCGTAGTAGTGATCCCTGAATGGTTCCAACCAACGATCACTTGTGTATTTTCTACAGTGATGGTACACGGATTACACGAGGCTCTCTTGGCCATGCTTAGTCTCCCAATGTCAGGCGCGACTCTATAAAGTTGGACATGCTCGCATCCGCACCAGACTGCGCTCACATCGCCAGACAGGGAGATTCTCGATGGATCTAGACCTCCAATCACTGATCTTTCCTCACCCCTCTCCGCTCATTTGAGTCCAGGTCCCGTAGGACGGCTTTGACAGGCCACACAAACCCCTCCTCGATTCTGCCGGGTTTGCCTGTTTCAACTGTGACAAGATACTCGACTACAGCCATACCGACATACGCGCCGATACCAGTGAAGATGTGCCACCAGCCATGCAGCTCGAAGAAAAAGCCCCACGGCAGACCGATGGAGTGCTTGAAAGCTGTGACGTATTTGCACAGATGGAAGTCGATGGACCAGAGGAAGTAGCCGGAGATGCCGGATGCTACAAAAAAGTCAGCGAAAGGCGGTCAAAGACCGTCGGCAGTCAACATACAAACACCAAACGTCGCCAAATTGCCCAGACGCTTCTTGCCCTCTTCGCTCTTAATCTGCCTCCTGATCAACTCCCTTGCTTTCTTCGACACCAGATAAACATAAATGGCAAACACAATCTCATGAACGTAAATCTCATCCGCCCAGACATGGTACACAGATACTGGAATCAGCGAGCCGAGGATCGCGATAGTGTACTTGATTCGCTGAGCCTGCGTAGCTTCGAAGCAGACAAGCTGGTGCAGAAGAGTCCCGACTGCGAGGAACATTGATAGATCGTCGCCCATTTGCGAATGGTACTTCAAGGTAGCGTGGAACCAAGCTGACAGCAAGCCCACGCCGATGAGGCCCCAGTAGGGGCAAGCGAGGGTGGAGAGGAGGCCGCCGTCTTTGCGGGGCTGGACTCTGCGGAGGCCGTGGATACCGTAGATGACTGTGGCCATGTTTTAGTTTGCAGCAGTGATTACATCCGCACGTGAGTGCGTACCATAGATGGTATTGGTGATTGTGTTCATGAACTCGCCGACGTATTTGGTGATGACGTAGTCCTGCAAACTGATGAGCCAATGTATCAGTACAGGTACGTGGTGATACATACCTCTTCACAGAAACTGCATCATTAGCATTGCTCGTGGCCACGTACGCAGGCGCAATTCCCGGACTCACTTGTGATTTGAAGTTGTTGGGCCCCATGCTCCTGACCTGGGGCCGGTGGGATACGGCCAGCGCAATTGCATCCTGACCTTTGTGGTAATGAGTTTGTGAACGAGTGTTGAGGTCTTCGAGAATTGTGGCCGGAAACATGTGAAGCGTGCTATTTGGTTAAGCGTGAAGCTATGTCCGTTTGAGTCGCACGTGGCACACTAGAGAGGATCACGAAGCAAGAACGGCTTCACGGCACACGGATTGTACTCCAGTGGAAATTGGCTCATGTTCAGGACGGAGCAGGAGAAATTGCGTGTTGTTTGATTGCATCGAAATTCACATGTCCCTTGTGATGGCAAAATGTTATTTTACATTGTTCCTGTCCTTCCAGATACCGAAAAGGTGCAAAAAAGGGGTCTTGCCGCGACTCGAACGCGGGGCCTCTCGCAAGCTGTGCTTGGGTTTACCCTAAGCGAGAATCATACCACTAGACCACAAGACCTCTGAACTGATTGTTGAAGGTCTGTTGAGTTATATGTAATATATACGCAAAAAATGAAGACCTTCCCTTCCTGTCGCCAATATGTCCTCTCTCATACAATTTAAAGGTGATTTTTAGAGTGCGAGACTCCCCAAGCTTAGCGTGTTTTAGCGAAATGACTGAGTTCTCAATTTTGAAAACCACTTTTTTTTTACATCAATCCACCTAAACCCCAGGCCTGGGCAATCAAATCTTGTCATCTGCCAAGACTACTGATCAAAGCGCTTCGTCAATGCGTTAGGATCGATTGGTCCACGTTGTAATATCCAACAGCGTATCTGGGCTCTGAATATTTGTTGAGCTGTGCCTCACCAAGTACCGCATGAGGAGCTGAAACTTTGTTGTCGCACCCTTCCCAAGCATTTTGTTAGCATGTCTGCCTTGTCGTAAGAGCCATAAGTGCTACTCAGCAACACGGTGCGCCACGAGCTTCCACAATAAATTTAGGATGTCGTTACATCATATCTTCCTTCCGGCTCAGCCTGTAACCCAGCAAAAGACTTTAGATTCGCTACCAGTGCACACACCAAAATATAGAGCTCAAAATCTGTGCTAGAAGATCAGCATCAATGGTCCTTGTTCGCAGACAAGGTGTCGACCACCTCCAAGGTACCTTCGTTACGTATCCTGAATTTCAAGAATATCGGACTAAGAACTGCTTCCCGGGACATTCTACAAGACAGGATTTATAGAAATATGAGTTGCATCTCGAGGATGTCCTCGTGGTGAACAATGGAGAAAAGTTGAACCCAGTCCCAATGAAAAGGACCTTGCAATGTTGTGTAGCTATCAAAGGTATTTTAGTGTATGACGAATCAAGATCCCAGATGTCGCTGTTAGTGGAACCGAAATATCACGACATCTCACACGATGGCTTCAAAGCACACTGCGAACCTCCATAGAGCAGACAAGTCAAATCTGCCCATCACACGGTCGACTGTCAGCGGATCTTGTTGTCATCACTGCTATAGAGAAGCCTCTACCGAGAGCAGCAAAGGGAACTATACAAAGAGCCAGAGTTACGCGCTATACAAGACCGAGCTATACACGTTATACTCAGCAAGCTCTGAGCGCAGGGTAAAAGACGGTTCTTCTCAACGACATATCTCAATCTGGACGAGAAATGTCGTCCAAAACCGCACCCTTGTATCCCGCCGACCAAGGCAGAATGGCGTAGCTACAAGTTCTTGGTGCTTTTCTGGTGAACATGAACATGAACAACTGGGGGTCAGTCAATTCTATCGGCATTCATCAGGCGTACTATGAGACTGCTCTCCTGGCAAATCACGGCTCACGAGACGAATGACTCCAAAGATCTTCTAGAGTCTTCGTCACGAATTCGTCTTTCCTCCGTCTCTAACGCTGCAGGAGATGTCCAAACCCATGCAGCTACTCTCAATGCACCAAGCCTGCAACGAGTCCATATATGAACTGCCGCATCGGTCTTTTAAAGCGAAGTCCCAGTTCACGTGTTATGACAAACAATACGCTTCGTTGTAGTAGCCTTACTTAAGCCGTCTTAAGTCCATCGGCCCGTCTACTGCTGCGAATCGATTGGCTGCGGCTCAAGGTACGGATTTTAGAGCGTTACGCCCCGACATACCGCCTGCAAAGTACCAAATCAACGGACGCGGTCATGAATGTATGGCGTCACAAACGGAAGGTTTTAGTCCGAAGCTACATGAAGGACAACATAAAGGTAGAGGGGCAGCGATGAGGAAGGGCATTGACCTAGTGTAACATCCTTCATAGCTCTTAATAAATTAGTACTTGAGTATCTACCCCGCCAAGCGAAAGTCGCGCTGTGTACACCAATACAAACACCAAGCTCTTCGAACCTTCAGAAATACCAGCAAAGATGCCTAAGCTTACAGGAAAAGAAGTCGGTGAAGTTGGCTTCGGCCTCATGGGTACGTGCTCGCTCATGTTTTCAGCATTGTCTTCACGGCACTAATCTTGGCATTACAGGCCTCACATGGCGCGAGACACCTCCGCCCAACTCACAGAGCTTCGAGGCCATGCGCGCCGCTTTATCTGTGGGTTGCAACAACTGGAACGGCGGCCAATTCTACGGCACAGCGGAGCGCAACTCTCTTCACCTTCTCAATGAGTACTTCACCGAATACCCCGAGGACGCCGACAAAGTTGTCATCTCGATCAAGGGCGGACTCGACTTGAGCACGGGCAAAATGGATGGCACGAAAGCTGGTGTGCAGCGCACGATTGACAATTGCCTCGAGGTTCTTGCTGGCAAGAAGTTCCTCGATCTCTTTGAGTTTGGACGGGTCGACCTCAATGTCCCGATTGAGGAGACGATTGGGTATATGGCTGAGTATGTCAAGGCAGGAAAGCTGGGTGGTATCAGCTTGAGCGAGGTGGGGCCGCAGAGTATTCGAAAGGCACATGCTGTGCATCCCATATCTGCAGTGGAGGTTGAATTTTCGCTGTACGCGACAGAGATTTTGGAGAATGGTGTTGCGTCGACGTGCGCTGAGCTCGGGATCCCTATCATTGCATATTCGCCCATGGGACGAGGGTTCCTAGTGAGCATGATCTGTAGACGATGAGTGGCTTGGGCTAACATTCAGCAGAACGGCAAGTACAAGAAGTTCGATGACCTCGAGCACGATTCGCTACTCCGTCACTTCCCGCGCTTCCAGCCTGATGTTTTTGACGAGAACATCAAGCTCGCCGACGCAGTTGCAGATCTCGCGAAGCAGAAGGGTGTCACACCAGCACAGATTGCCGTTGGCTGGGTGTTGTATCAGAGCAATAAACCGGGGATGCCGACTCTGATCCCCATTCCGGGCGCTTCTACCGCAGACAGGGTGGTGGAGAATTCAAAGCCAGCGACGTTGAGCGAGAGTGATTTCAAGGCGTTGCAACAGATTCTGGAGAAGTTCGATGTCAAGGGCGGAAGGTACCCTCCAGGCTCGGAGAAGATGCTGTTTGCATGAGGGAGGGTGAGTCTGTAAGAAGCAAAGGTCAGAACATGAACAAGCTTCAAGGTGGAGCGATAAGAATTGGAGTAAAAGGCAGTCAGTTTGAAGTAGTGTATAGGCTAATCTGCATGCGATGACGCCGTGAGGCGAGACCTTATGAATTGCAGAACCTGTAAAATCATCTCGAGAATGGGGAGGGAGCAATGCTTCTCACTTACAGTCAGTCAGTGGAGCACAGCGCGCGGGGCCTTTAATACAAGGTGAGCAGCGAGTGACTGTGCGACATGATGCTGGGTTGTGAAGCTTGTGCCTTAGTTGAAGTAGAAAATACCCATCAATGTTGAGGTGGTGTTGGAGAGGTCAAACGTCGAGATGGAGGGACCAAAAAATGCGCGTCGGAGCTAAACTCGGTTACTCGACGACCACGTCCAGCGCGCCATGGTCAAAGCTCACCCAGCTTCACGTCGGCCTTCACCGTGCCATTCACCACCCGGACTTGGCACAGAACCCGCCATCATGGACTCACCGGCGTCAGACCTCTCAGACTACGCCTCCGACGACTTCCCCGAGGACGTCAAGGGCCGACCGCGCAGCATGGAGCCCACCCCCGACCACGACCATCGCCCCAGCAAGCGGCTGCGTCTGAACAACCGCGCGCCCTCGTCACCACCAGCGCAGATCGCCGTTCCGCTGCCCGAAGACGAGGAAGGCTATGTCTCGCCAGACACCGACGGCTCAGTGCCTGCGTCGCCAAACCACCACCCAGGCATGTCGCAGGACCTCGACGAGTTTGGCCAGGACCAGGTGACCGTGTGCAAGTGGGAGGGCTGTGAGGCTGGCGATCTGGAGAACATGGATCGCTTGGTCGATCATCTGCACGATGGCCACATTGGCACGCGCCAGAAGAAGTACAGCTGCGAGTGGAGCGACTGCACGAGGAAAGGGATACCACATGCAAGTGGCTACGCACTGAGAGCGCATATGCGAAGTCACACGCGCGAGAAGCCCTTCTACTGCACATTGCCTGGTATGTCTCTCTCCCCCGTACTCTACCTCTCGGGCCTGTACTGATGGATTGTACTAGAATGCGACCGCTCCTTCACCCGCTCCGACGCGCTGGCTAAGCACATGCGTACCGTCCACGAAACCGAAGCCCTCCGCCCATCCGACCCCGTACCCAAGCACCACTCCTCCAACCCCTCCAACAACAAGCAGCGCATCAGACTCATCCTCAACGCCAACGACAAGAAGCTAGACAAAGACTCGACACCAGGATCGCCTGCGTCGCACTCACATCCGCCTGCGAACAGCGCGGCCGTCCCTCCGGCCTCAGAAGCGGACTATGCGCATAACAACGTCATTTACCTCCAGGATCTCGCGAGCCCTGGTGCGCCCACCATGGTGCAGTTCCCACCAGACATCAGCTTCACAGACCGAGAGCTCGCCCTACCCGCACCAGATCTGTTCAGACTACTGCGCCGCCAGCTGCAGTGGGCGCAGCAAGAGAGCGAACAACTGCGCGCCGAGGCAGACGTGCTGGAGAAGCAGCGCAAAGAGGAGTGGGAGGCCAAAGAGCTGTTGGTCGAGAACGTCATGGAGGCACAAGCGACTGGTGATCGGAGACAACGGGTCGAGCGCGGACAGCCAGAGGACATGGAGGGCCTCGAAGCTATTGAGCACGATGTTGCCCCCGCCCGGGCATTGCCTATACAGCCAAAGGGAGGCAAGTTGCCCTGGTGGCGCGAGATGAGCCAGGGTGAGCAGCAAGTGGGTGACGCGTATGCTGCCGAGGCCAAGCAGCTGGCTGCAGACATACGGCGCAACGAGGGTCCAGCTCCGGTTCCTGCGACGTAGTGCGGTGCGTGGTCGATAGCTGAGACGGTAGGGAAATAATGTGATCGGTAGTTTACACGCATGGTTATGGTTCGAGGAGTTTAGAACAGGTCAAAAGATACCAATTCATTTCACTTCATTTCGGTGGATATTCATACAAGCTTATCTCGTGTCTATGCTGCATCCGGCGTTCCCAAAATCCCATCAGTCCCTCGTTCCCAATCTCTAAGTGACGCCGGTCCAATCCGACTGACCACCTCATGTCCAGCCATTCGCCTAACATATGCGTTCCCCGTCAATGCCCACTCAACATGCGCGTCGCGCTTATTTTCCCTTCCTCCTCTCCGCCTCCGAGTTCTTGAACGGAAACCCGCTCGTCCTCTTATCCGCACCCGTCTTCCTGCTTATCCTACCATCGCTACTCGCAAACAAAATGCACCATCCCGCAATCGCAGCAAGGAACGCCGAGCCCAGGACGCCCAAGCTGAAGCTAAGCACACCTGTCTCGGTCCACATGGTGTAGCAGTAAAAGGCGTACGCGGCGTGGAACATGGCCGTGATGGTGAGCGTGGGCAGCGCGTAAGGGGCTTTGGGGTCTGTGGTGGAAGTTGTGGCACCTGGGGCCAATATTAGCTTGGGACGTGAAGATTTGAGAGAAAGGTGGGAATGGTACCTTCTGACAAACGACTGCTGAGCGGTACGGAGCCAGTCAACAGGACAGTCAACGCGCCTAGCGAAAGCAGTGTGAAGCCCAGCGTGCGGGAGAAATAGACCTCAAGGGCTAGAATATGGTTTTAGTCGTGTAATCAGAGGTGGTCTCGTGCTTTCAACGTACTCGATGCCTCGCGCACTTCGGGGGAGAGGAGGGCGACGATCATTGTTGGAGAGGCAATGAGGGGTGCGGCTTGCATAGCTGCAACTCTCGTTAGCTACACGCAAGCTGAATACAGGCTGGTTACACCATACCGAGCCATGCGGCAGTGCCGTAGCTGTAGAAGTAGTAGACCTATGCGAGACTCGTCAGCTTCCAGGTCCCATTGAATAATCACATTACCGGTACACATACATCCATTGTGGAATAGGTGGGGTTTGGTTGAGGTTGGATGTGATGTAGAGGCGATTGAAGACTCTGATGGCAGCCAAAGCAGGAAGAATTGTGCTATAGGTGAGCAAAGGGATCGATGCTATAAGTTTGCGCGTTCAAAGGCGGTTCCTGGCGGATCAAGGCGCAAAGCGCGTAACCGCTACGTCATCGGATGGATTGGGCCTGCCAACTCGCCTTTTTCGGCTTCTCCCATGTTAGCAGCCGTCGTTTCCGGTAAGTTGTGGAGAAACAGATCAGCCGCAATAATTGGAGATGACTTTGTGGCTGTGCTGTGCAAGCCATTCAGTCAATCATTGCGATGCTATCGTTGTGTGGCTAACGGTACGCACGGAGAGGGGAGGAAGGCTCAGGATTGTCCTGAAAAAAGAGGACGTCTTTTCATCATTGGATTACGAAGACGGGTATACTTTCAATCGAACGCTGTGCACAAAGTTTCAAGCATTTCATGTTTTGCGTGGCCGGGGTCCGTCGTCCATGATCCACTCCTCGCTACCCGCATCTGACACAGCTTTCTGAACATCACTCCTCGGCGTCATGCTTCGAGCGTCCTCTTCCTCAACCGACACCACTTGATTGACTCCAATCGCATTCGACGGTATTCCAGAGTCTGCTCCCATCTTACCGTTCGAGCTGGCCCAGGCAAAATTTCGCTGCGCCTTGTTATCACCACCCTGTATGGCTTCGACCGAGAATGTGTGCTCAATCTTCTGCGTCGACGATTTCTTATTGCTTGGGACATCAGAAAGCTGATGGAAAGCAAAAGGCTCGCCGTGAGCTGTGCGATGAGTTTGCGTGCCATATGTGGGACGTGATGGCCCACTGCGTGTCTTGTACGACGAGCCAAAGAGCACAGGGAAGACCTTGGCAAGAACCGGTTTGACTCCAGAGAGACAGCCACAAATTATGCCAATGTTCATCTCAAGAACCATGGTAAGCCAGACTGGGACACCGCTCCCTGAAAACAGTCAGCAGAGTCTGATCGGTGGTGACGGAAGACATACAGTGGGTATCGTAGGAGTCGAAGAATACTTCCAGGTAATACATCCGTAGGACGCCCGCAACACAGACGAGTAGCCCGACAGAAAAGAGGAAGATCAAGCCCAGCCGCTGCTTTACAGGCAAGTGCAAACTCCAGAGTGGTCGCGCAGGGTATAGGTAAACTGCAAAGTCACTGAAGCTGTTCAATGCCGCGATCGCCACAAGCGTGGCACGCATGTTTATGCATTCCTGTTTCACACTCAGGTCCCAGTAGCTTTTGATCGGACGACATTGGAAGAGGGACAAGAAGAGACATGCCACCTATTTCAAAGTCAGAATCCCTTAGTGGCGATGGAGTACTTCCAAGGTCAAATACGAACAGTGTACAGTGTGACGAATATGCTCAAGACGTAACAAAAGATCTTGTCTGTGCGACTAGGGAACAGCCGTAAATACGTCAAGCATAGGGAAATTTTAGTCAGGGAGCATGCCGCAGGAAAGAGTAGGTCTGCTGTGTAGCCAATCTATTCACGTCAGCATGGAAGCCACATATTAGATTGATAACAATTCACCTTCCAGTATGGCGTGTGCCACTCAGGCTTAAGGTCCCACATATGCATGCCTAAACCAAGATTCAGGCATATGAGTGGAAAGAGCGTCACGGGCACGGCGAAAATCTGTGGCTATCAGCTCTTTACTTCAAGTGCTCGCAGCAAACATACCATGGCAGCCAGCATCACATAATCATCGTACCATAGGATCTGTCGAAGCAGTCCCTTCCCGTAGAAGCGAACGCCTAGGACTATGAGGTAGGAAATTTAGTATCCGTTCCGACAGCAAAGGCGTAAGTAGACGAGGTAGAGCAGCGTGGAGGTGTATGGCCTGACATTACGGCCCAGGCCATAGAGTAACCAGTAGTGAAACCCGTCAGGATGAGCTTCCGAGCTACCGGACAGGTGATCTGCAGGATTGTCTACTCACAAATAACAGCCAGAGTCAGCACCGGTATCGTAAATCCGATGATGAGCCCGTGAAGATTCTCCGGATTCTCATAGTTTGGTGCAGGCCATGACTTCTTCTGCGCTTCTGTGGGAGCAGCCATACCGACACATTCGAATAATGCAAGATGCTGGTCGAGAGTGGTCCTGGTGTACAAGAAGTAGTGAACCTGTGGACTGCAAGATGCCAGTGGTCCAGACGGGTAGGCGACCTATCTAAAGGGTCGGGCCTACCTGTCTGGGGACAGGGTCTGTGGGGAAAAGGCCCGCGATATACTTGGGTTGAGTCCTTGCATTGTTCCTACCGCCTTCTCTACTGGTTGGTGGCGCTTCATTGGTCGCGGGGGAAGACTAGTGTATCCGCGAGCTTGCTACCGAAGGCGAAGGCGTCCCGCATAGACTCGACTGATCCATACCGGTAGCTCCATGGGGCGGTCGTGCCCAGACAGCTAGTTGACGTCCCCCGCTGAGAGCGCAGTCTTCAGGGGCGATCTGGTGGATTGCATCTGCCACGGCTCCACTGGCCTCTCCGTGGAGGATTCCCGCCTCATCTCGGCAATTCATCACAGGTCTTTTGCAAGTGTCTTCTGTGATCTTGAACAATGGATTTCACATGGTGCTCAGCTGTTCTGGAGTGAATGATTTCGGGCCTTTTAGATACGCATTGTGTCCGAGGTTGCGCCTTTGACACAAAACTGAGTCTGTAGAGTCGTATACCTTTCGGAGTCCGGCACAGAAGCTCTTTGATGCGCCCATGTGTCCAAGGGCTGAAACGACTCAGTGGTGTTTTGCATGCCCGCACGCGACTGGGGGCATGTGAGGAACATTCGTGGCTCTGCATTGAATCTTGTTCTTAGGGCCCAGCAAAGTTTAGCTTAACACTGGGATTGCTGGACATTGCGAGCCGAGCCTGCCGTCTAAGGCTAACTGCAGCTTTTTCCTGACTCGAGCAGACACCATTGATTATGATCGTCAATAATGCTGGAAGCGACACAGCAACAGTGATGGTTTCTTTTCGGCAGGTTTTGGTGTTTTTGAACAATTGGCAGTGCTGGTCCCCAGGTACATGGCCATCAATGCTGGTGCATCGCGAGAGCATGTTCTGAGAGATTCCCCCTAGATGATCGTCATTCGCGGCTGCATGGCTGAAGGATTGTGCAGTAGCGACGAAGATGAGTGGCCCACTGGAGCCCAAGCGGGATTGCGGAGGTGGAGTCGCCTCCCGACAGCATGGGTCCGGAAGTTGTTAAGCGAAACGCCCCATTCCTGTTTCACAATAGCGTTTGCGGAGGCCGCTCTCTCTGTTCCGCCCAATCAGCCTGCAGTCGGTTGCGGGTCCACAGTACGTCTTCTGGGGACCTCGATTGGGTTGCCGGATCCTCACAAGCATGTAAATAACAAAGCAGAGCTTAGGCCAAGATACGGCACTTCAACTACTGCTATTGCAAATGCTGACACACAGATTTGGAACACGTTGACCGACGCCGAGTGTCCAGCAGCTTGAAACTTCGTGCTCTGCATAACGGAACGTGCTTGTCATGCTCTTCCCTTCGTGAGCTCCAAGAAAGCTTCATACATGCTCAATGTCACCGACTGTTCGGAGTAACCCAAAAACCCTTAGGCGGATCAAGTTTAAGGAAAGAGTAATATTACTGCGGTTGTGCATGCTGAAACTTGCTCGCCATCCTCGCTCCTCACAACCCTGACTGCTCTGTAGTTCGATTCCAATCACAACACCAGTATGTTCCCCATATCCGAAATCACCCGCACCACGTCGTCTCTTCATGTCTCTGTAGCGCATTCATTCAAGCACAACACCACCACCACCATCACCTCCAAAGCCTCCCCCTTAGACCATATTCTCCCCCCTATACCACCTACCACCATCCCCCTGTACCATCATGCTCCTAGATCATTTTCCCCCACACACCGTCGTTCCCCTACACCATCTTTCCCCTCTTCGCCCGATGCGCCAACCACCTTCTACTAACATCCACCGCAATCCTACTCCAACTCCTCGTAACAATCTTCCCCTGCAACGTGCCACTAACCCAGCTGAACGCAAAAATCAGCACCAAACTGACTCCAAACACGACCGCAAACGCCCACCAATACACGTCCATCTCAAACTCCGTGTCCTTGAACTGGATGCTGAAGTAGCCCGTCATCAGCGTAACAGGCGTGAAGAGAATCGTGATCTTGGCCAGCAAAAGCGTGACCCAGGTAAGCCGCTCGACAGAGAAGGATTCCTTGATGGCGATGAGGTTGAAGTTCATCATTACGAGCGAGTCTTTCTGCGCGAGGCATTCTTCAATTTCGCTCAGCGCGTATAACATGATCCGATCCTTCAAGCGCTCAAAGCGGACCTTAGCCGCTGAGCTCAAGCTCACGCCTAGTAAGCTATCGGTTTCGGGAATCATGGGGCCTGTGGTGGCGTTGGGGACGGGGACTTCGGATGCGAAGGATTCGGCGCCGGACATGATGTGTGAGTTTTTGAGCGAGGCGAGCGTTGCTTCTTGCTTTTTGAGGACGCGCTCGATGATGAGGGAGTAGGCTTGGTAGACGCGCTTGAGGACGGCGAGTTGGCATCCGATGTGATGGAGTTGGTCGATGTGGGTGAGATCGGCCTTTTCGAGCATTTCTTTGCGCTGTGAGAGGTGTTAGTAGCGCGAGGTACGGTGTGAGTTTTGAGTACACACCAGACGATCGAGTTCGGCGCCGTAGCCGTGGTCGCGCCGCGAGATGAGGTTAAAGGTCGTTCCCCAGTCTTCGAAGAGGTAGTAGAATAGCAGGCCTGGTGCGTCGGTTGGTCGATGAGCAGTCTCTTCGTCACTGTTGCCCACGCGGTTGCGGATGGGCAGTTGAATCAGTGCAGTATCCCTGAGTGGAGTTGGCGCTTTCGATAGCTGTCTGAAAACATTTACGAGGTTACGTCGTGTCGTGTAGAGCATTTTAAGATCCTCTGCGCGCAAAGGACCATTGATGAAGGGGTATGGATCCTCGGAGACAGTAATAACAGTCTTGTCTTCACAAAGGAGAAGCCAGTTCCAAACGCGCTTACCGTGTGGAACATCGCGACTTCGATCTGCCTCGTCGTTATGCTCGTCCTCGGCCGCTTTAGTCCGGACGTTGTGAAGGGAGTTGTACCCCAAACAGACAACTATTTCAAAGTCAGAGTGATTGTGTATCTTCGTCGTCCAAAACTTACATCTGCGGCCCCAGTCCACCGTACTCCAATGCCACACGTCGTTGACGAGTTGGTAGTGACTCAGATCCTGAACCATTTCCAACTGCGTAGAGTGCATCAACTCCGTCATGCCAATACTCTCCTCCGAATCACGCCCCGTCTGATGTACCTGCGGCTCCTTCGCCTCACGACTACGGCTCGACTTTCCCGAAAACCTCGATCCCAATGTGGACTCACTCTTCCTCTTCTTCACCGATCGTGACTGCGACCTCGGGGGACACGGATCACTCACCATCATCCCAAGCAGTCGCGGCGTAAAGTCGAAGTGCTGCCCGAGGACCTTCAGGAGGTCTTTCTGATTGTACGGCATCCAGATGTTGATCCATCGCGTATGCAGATCCTGTGGTCTTGGTGCATTCAGTAGCTTGGAGAAAGACTGTGCGTCAAGGTCGAAGGCACAGAAAGCGTCTTGTTCGCCAAAGTCGAGGCAGAAGTTGTTGCTCCTGGGGTTTCGTGTCTGCCTATCGAAGAGATCAAAGTTGCGTTCATTGTCAAAGTCCCGGAAGCAGTGCTGGATATTTTCGTCGTCGAGGTTGTGGTAATAGCTTGGGAGGTCTTCTGCTGGCGACGCTGGTCGAAACGGGCCAGCCATGTTGACTTTGATCGCGTTGGTGAGGTTGGTGCATTGGTGAAGCGGGTAGATCCGAGCAATACTTTTGTTGGGGGTCGTGAGTTGGAGGCAAGTAAACGTGCGGGTGACTTAAGCTCGTGCAGAGCTCACTGGTTGAGTGTCTTGTGGGTGAGCCTCATGGCTGGTCACGCGACCATTTAGGCAGAGAGTTTCAGAGTGCTGCGACATGTTGAACGATGGCACAGGGCTGTGCAAGAAAGTGATCGATGTACCATGATCTTAGATTTCGCAAAAACCTGAGACGATGTCATGGTTTGCCTAGTGCGGATTCTCTTGCACAGCTGGAGGTTGCGGACGTTCGCGGTCGTGTGACTCTGCCCGCTCTCAGAAAATCACATGTCCACAGGCGGCAACGTCGATACCTCTCGGAACTACCATACGAACGCCACGAATGAGTCAAAATATGCGATAGAACGATTTTCGTTTCTCATAATGTACGCTAAATGCAACGAACGGATAAACGTATGCTGAGGGCACTTCACTAGCCCAGGGTATCACTGAAGCCCACCCTCAAATCCAACTCCTCAATCACAACTCCATAACTTCTTGCTTCTCTTCTGACCTCTCCGTCGGTGACCCCACAGTGAAAAGTTGCTTGATCTCGTGTGGATTCATTGTGCTGACAAAAGCTCTTTTCACGAAAGTGTACCATTCTTTCGATGCTTTGTGGTGCTTCTTCTTGCCCTTCTTTTTCTTGTGTTTCTTGTGTTTCTTGCCTCCTTTGCCTGTACCGAGATCCTCTACATCATCTTCGTCCTCGGTCTCCTCGTCTTCTGCTACCTCGTCGGCTTCGCTTTGGAGCGCATCGATCTCGGCCTCACCTTCGATCTTTTCTTCAATATTGGTTGTTTTCGCTGCTGTGTGCCCAATCTTTCGTGCGTACTCGACCCAATGTCTAACAGTCAAGTCTGGAAATCTGCGATCCGTCTTCGTATCATATTCAATTTCATAGACAAATTCGTTCGGGTGTGGTTCTGGTCGTGGCTGCTTTCCTTGATGCTTCCCGTGTTTGCCTTCTTTCCAGCCACTTTTGTCGATTTGGCCGTCTATTGTGACATTCAGACCAAAAATTGTCCTTGGCGAATCCTGATTCGCAGAAACAGTATCGTTGTTTTCGACGAAGTCATTGTTGATGTGTGTGAGGTTAGCGAAGTACTGAGTGTACCTTGTCCAGGTAAAGACTTGAGGAGAGTATGCAGGTCCAGGTGGAGAGGACTTGGACGGGCCATCTGGGACTTTAAACTTGTACTTCCGAGGTCCTTTCTTGTGTTTCTTCTTTTTCTTTATCGCTGTTTCAACACCACTTGTATAGTCCTTGTCATCGTCCCAGTCACCAGTATCGATGAATGGCAGCTGGCTAGGCGACGCTGTTGACGCACCCGAGCTACCATAGCTTGAAGGCATGAGCATATCTTCCAAGCCCGAGATGTTGTACTCAATAATGCGAAGGGTGGGGTAATAGTTCGGCACAACGCTTGGAGCGACGTGCGTAGTACTGTAGCGCTCTGCAAATTTGCCCCCGATTTGATCAAGGTATTTCTTCCTTTCGCTCTTATCAGTCTTCCCCTTCGAAGCTCTGATCTTGGACATTAGCCATGTCCACATGGACTCTTCTCGTGAGTCGTCTTGTTTGATCATCGTTCTGGAATGCGGCTTCTTGTTGGACTTCGCAGGTGGTGCTGGCAGCTGAGCCCACGCTTCCCGGAGATCGAGCAGGTAGTCGGCAGCCGAGGCGATTGTGACCTCTCCATCTTCATATAAGCCGATGCGAAGCTCTTCTGACTGTCTTTGCATCGAACTGCTACTGGCCATCTTGCCGTGTTCTGCATCTTTACTGATCTGATTGAAGTCTTGTAGCATGAAGTGATCAATGTTCATGTGTCCATACAGATTCCCAACGATGACATCTCGGAATTGTCGCTGCCAAAGTGTGTATTTCTGCCAACATGTTTCGTCCCAGCTCTCCTTGCTATCGACTCGAGCGGGTGGCACGTGGCCCATGAGAATCGCCTTCATGCCACGTTCGCGCAAGATCTGGAGCTGAATGCGCAGCCATTCCATGTGTTCGTAGCCGGGCTCGTGTTTGCTTGCGCAGCCATCGACGGCCGAATTCGAGGAGAAGAAATATCTGCCAGGAGAATACATCAGTATATGCAACCTCGGTGCATCACATCATTGGCGTACATTGTGTTCAAGCTGATGACTGAGAGCTTGTTTGGTATGACTTCGACGCTGAACCATCCGCCTTGTGAGAACTGATGGCGCTGCGCCTCTGGAATGAAGCTCCTCCAGACTTCCAAGTACTTCTGCGTCCAGCGATTTGGCCCACCCAGGAAAATATTATGAGGCATGATATCGTTGTTACCGAACGTCGGGACGACAGGAATCGACCATTGGTCCACACGGCCATGCTTGTCTTCATCTTGTCCAAAGACCTCCGCAAACTTGGAAACCATAAACTCATTCTGCCGTACAACTTGCTTAGGTGTTCGGGGGAGTGAGTCGTCGTTGTCGTGCCGCGCGGAGTCGCCCGTCCATATGACAAAGTCGATGTCGTCCTTGATGTTGTCGTTTATCCATTGAAATGTCTGGTTGACGAGCGCATACGGCGAGTCGCATCCCGATGTCTCTGCGCCGTATATGCCTGCAGGTCCGCGCTGGCGATGGCATGCAGCGTCTGAAGTGGTACTCGAATACGTTTTGTAGAAGGGATCGGGGTGGAAATCTATAGCATGCACATCAGAAATTGAAGCGGCACGGCTGATGGGCGCTCCGACTTACCCGTAATATGCAGGAACTTTCCCGTTAGCCGTCGTCCCTTTACTGCGGTTCTGCTCTCCTCACTCGCCCCAGAGCCATGCCTGGTCTCCGCGCCAGGCGAAGATGCCGATGGGCCAGGCGGGGCGGCCGTGGAGCTTCCCCAAAGAAGCAGCCCGCATATCAGCGCGTCTCGTCGCAGCATGGCGAAGCGAGACAAGGTAGAGACTGGAGATCACGGCTTTCGCGATGGCAATACGAAGGTTGAAGCATCGGCGAGCCTGTTCCTCTGTATACCTCGACTCTTGGACACCTTGATGGCGTCGGCCCAACCATGGAAAAAGGCCAACTGCAGCAACGTGCGCCCTGGAAAACATGTCATAGGCTGGGCGTCTTCGGCCTCCACACCGACCATCTTACCGAGGGCACCACACCTCAGCTTACCGCAGTATGCTTCACCAAGTCATCTGTCGCTCCTCCATAAATTGGCGATGCTCGCGTGACATTCAGCCCTGCACCTGATTGCGTACAGCTTCTCGTGCGCCGACTCCTCGCGTGCCTCATACCGTTCCCGCACACATCAAGGCTGCCACACGCTTCTACCGAGACATCACGACCATGTGAACAATTAATCCTTGTCTTATATAATTTCATTGTTGTCTTGCAGCAGTGCATGCCAACTTGGGCTATATACCTCTTCCTTTTGCTGTTGTCTTTCAAGAATGAATCCTCATGCGATAAATATCCGCCTGTTCAAATTCGACTGCCATGTTTTTGGCCGATCATGCGCCACCCAGTGCAGATTGAGGAAGAGAAATAAAGATCAGAACGACCTTCAGCCGCCGAAGCGACTTATGCAACAGAATAGAAGAATGAAAACATTGCCCGGGACTAGCCATGCGCAGAGTAGTCCAAGAGGCCCGAACACCAACGCTATGCTTTCACAAATATCCCCGGTATGCCAACCTAAGATCAGAAAACTCCAGTATGATGCGATAGTATATGTAATGAGGATGGGTATGCGTCGTGACTTTTTATGCTCCGTTTTTCTGCCCATTTGTGGGCTGCGCGCTCGATGACTTGCTGTTCATCTCCGATTGCAACATCTTTTGGTACATGCCCTTGATGGCAGGGACAGTGACACTCTGACGAGGCCAGTAATTGTTGACCGTGAAGGACCTTTGCCATGTTAGTCCAGTCCAAGACATACAAGAGACACAAAGACTTACCATAGACGCTCTTCGAGCTCGTCGTTGTCGCGAGTCTCCGCACGGATGAAGTTGCCAATAGCGATCAGCTCCACCTTAAGGATTTTCACCATAGCCTCCTTCTGAGGGTAGTTCTTCGGCGTCGCCTTCTTGAGACGACTGAGGTTGTCGCGCACGGGTCGCAGTCGACGCTCAATGAAATCGTCAGGCTTCTTTTCCTTGGGTTTGGGAGTCGTGTCGGCTGGACGACTGTGAGTTTGGCTGTTGGAACGTGGGCGCTCATCGCCAAAGCGAGGTCGCTCCTCCTTAGGTCGCGGTCGGTCAACATCCCCACTGATCTTTCGCCTGATCTCTGGCGTACCATTGCGCTCGCGCTCACGCTCAGGAAGTTGTGAGCGTCGATCAATGCTGCCACGGTCTTGGCGATGCTCCTTGCGATGTGAGTCGGAGGGCCTGTACTGATCGCTGTGTCTGGGACGATCATGGTTGTTCTTCTCATGTTTGGTCTTCTCGTGTTTGCTCTTCTCATGTTGTCGACTATCAGGTCGGTTGTCGTGGTGCCTGCTTTCGCTGTTGCTGTGGGTTCGCTGAATAGGCCTGTCCAGGTCACGAGAATTGACCTTGCGCATTGAGCCAGATGGCGCGGGACTAGCCGACACACTCAAGGCTTTGTCTTGTCGACGTGCCATGCTGAGGTGATGCTTCTTGTTGTTGCGATGATGATTTTCCATCAAGCGCTTGGCGTTGGGATCGACACCAGCCTTGTCCTTCAGAACTGTCAACAAGTAATTTGCACGGCGGACCAAGTGTACTGCGCCAGGGGATTTGGCGTTCTTCTCGTCAGCTTTGTTGCGCTCTTCCTTCTTGTCAACACGATGCTCCTCGAGATAGAATTTGTCGGTCAACCCAAGCTCGAGGTCATCTCGAATCGGAACCCATGCCCCATAGCCGTAGCGTTGAATGCCGATGCAAAGCATGCCATCTTCTCGAGCACCCCAAGGGCAGGAGTAGCTGGCTGGCTTGATCGCATCAGCAATTCGAAAATTGCGCCAATCTGACACGGAATTGATCGCTTCCTTCAAGATGCGCATCTCGACTGGACGGTCGATGATAGTCTCGGCATTCAGCTTCTTCACTTGGCCAAAGTCAAACAAGACCGCCTTCTTGTCCTTCTTGGTAATCACTCGGTTCGCTTCAGCCTCCAAGTTCTTGAGCCTCATCTGCTCTTGCTTGACAAGCTCCTGGCTCTTCGAAATGACCTCGTTGAGCGTGCCCTTGACTACTTCCATGTCGCGACCGACCAATTTGGCAGCACGAAGCATTTCGTCGCCGCGTTCCTCGATATCGCCGTAACGCTCAAAGGCACGGACTAGGTTGCGAGTCTCCTTGGTGTTCAGAGGACGCTTGGGATCACGCTTGACATTGTCATCTTCGGACTGCTCGTCATCGTCGACTTCAATATCCCGTGATGCTTCAAGAGCGCGTTTCTTAGCAGCGCGTTGTTCGCGAGCACTTGAAGCGGCTGCCTTGCGTTTGCGTGGCGCGCTTTCCTCCAGAAGCTTTTGTGTCTCCTCTTCGTCCTTGCGCTGTTGGATCTCGGCTTTGACAACCTCAAGCTCCTCCTTTGGTATAATGTCATCCCACTCGAGATCGATCTTGACATCAGTGTACTCGAAGTTTTTGAGGAATTCTGCGCCACCGTCCGAGGTGAGCCCTGCTGCTTGCTCAGTCTTGTGTTCTTCGGCATTCTCAAGCACAGCATCGATATCTAGCTCCTCGAGCTTCTTCTGGTTGCCAGACTGCTCGAACATCTTCTGTCCTCGTCGTTTCAAGATGTTGTTGATATCGTCTGCAGAATTTGGCTCAGCAGCAGCGCGACTCATCTTGTCGTTCAGCTCCTGCTGTTGGCGGTCGGTCACACCCCGCTGGATGGTGATGAACTCGAGCATGCGCTTGTTGCGGGCTCGCTCAAGAATCTCTTCTTCGATGGTATCTTTGGAGACCAATCGGTAGACGCTGACAGGTTTCGTTTGGCCAATACGATGAGCGCGTGCCATGGCTTGCAAATCGGCTTGAGGATTCCAGTCGGAATCGAACAAAACGACTGTGTCGGCTGTCATGAGATTAATACCGAGACCTCCAGCTCGAGTAGATAGAAGGAAGCAGTAGTCATCGCTACCAGGTGCGTTGAAGTGATCGATTGCGATCTTTCTGTCACTAGCGGGTACTGTACCATCCAGGCGCTGATAGGTATAGTTGCGAAGCTTGAGATAATCCGTGAGAATGTCCAACATGTGTACCATCTGACTGAAGATGAGGACGCGATGTCCGTCTGCCTTTAACTTTGTGAGGAGTCGATCAAGGAGCATCATCTTGCCACTCGTGGTGATAAGTGCCTTGAGCGTCTCATCTCTGGTGGCGTTGGGTTTGAGAAACTTCGCTTCCGCATTTGGGAACAGCAAAGCGTGATTGCTAGCTTTCTTCAATTCCATGACAATGTTGAGCAATGATTGCTTTTGGCCAGATCCGCCTTCGTTGAGTGCTTCGTAGTTCCTGGTAAGAATATTTTTGTAGTACTCGAGCTGGATATCGGACAATTCCACGCGGAGGATCTTTTCAGACTTAGGAGGTAAGTCGTTCTCAACCTTCTCCTTGGTGCGACGAATCATGTACGGCTGAATCGCTTCGCTCAGCTCATTCAGCTTCGCGCTGGCATCCTCTGAGCCGAGGTCGACATTTTCGTCCACACTAATCTTGCCGGGCATAAGGAAATCCATCAACGCAGCAAGTTCACCGAGGGTGTTCTGAATGGGCGTACCAGTAATGAGGAGTCGACTGGGGGCATTGAACTGCAGAAGTCGCTCATACAATTGCGATTCACGGTTCTTCAGTCGATGCGCTTCGTCGACAGCGAGGAACTGCCATTTGATGCTGGAGAGGAATTGCCAGTCCGCAAGGACATACTCATATGTGGTCAGGAGCACGTTGAATTTGATCCTCTTTGTGTTGCCATCGACGAGCAGCTCTTTGTCGCGGATGGTGCTTCGAGCATCTTCCCTACCGGTATAGATAACATAGTTGATGTCAGGTGTCCAATTGTTGAAGGTGTCAGCCCAGGCTGGCATAGTTGACAAAGGTACAACGCAGATGAAGGGGCCATCTTGTCGTCGGTCGTGCCGCAGCCAGTTCATGAACGAGACAGTCTGCACTGTCTTGCCGAGACCCATTTCATCAGCCAGGATGACGTTCGTGCCCCTACACCAGTTGTGTGCAAGGAAGTTCACACCCTGGAGCTGGAAGGCTCTCAGCTTTCCGAACTTGATGTAGTCTGGCTGCTCATCCAGCTTGACAAATTTACGACGAGTGCTGATATTCGATTCGCGGAGGTCGGATGAGGGTCGGTTGGACGCGCGGTCAAGGAAGCGGTCGATCTCGGTCTGCGATAGGCGACTCACAAGGGAGGCGGGTTCCCAAGTGCAGAATTCGTACGTCAAGCCCTTCCCTGATCATTGTTAGGTCGTCCATTGAGTACTAGACAACGGGGCAGGCTTACATTTGACCAGATACTCAGTCTCATCTTCGCCGTCTTGTGAGTCTATGACACGTTCGACGACATGGAAGTCAAGCTGACTTTCGCGCTCCGTCTCACGAGCGACCATATGCTGTTCGAAGTCTTCCGGGTCCGACTTCTTACGGCTATGATAATACATATCGCTCATGACAGGGCCCTTGAAGTAGTTGTCGAGCTTTCGCCAACCTTTGTGGGCGGCCGCAGTCTGATAGTCCTCCCAGGTGGAGTGGTAGTGGGCTTTGTCTTGCCATTTGATCTATTGTGTTCAAGTCAGAACTGTGTCTTGCACGAACACATTGAGCGCGCTTACTAGATATTCGAAGTCCTTCTTTTGAACGAAGACGGGATCAAGGTCTACGATTGATTAGCAAATGCACTTGATCAGCCTCGGACTGCATACCTAGATCTATCGGACGGTGGTCGAGGATCTTGTCTATGATGGGACCAGTGTCTTCCTCTGCCGCAGCAGCCCAGTAATTCGGCGTCATGTCATCTTCCTCCTCCTCGAAGGAATCTTGACCATCCTCATTGTAGTTGGTCACTTGCGCTGTACGCCTTGCAGAGAAGCGAACCTCTGCCTGTGATGGGGGCAAGCGACCTTCGGCTACGAGCAGCTGACGTTGACGTTCCTTCCTGCTTGGGATGTTCTTCTTTGCATTAACGTAGCCATCAGACTCAGAATCGGTGCCAGCTGCTCGGTAGACAGGAGTGGGTTGGTTCGAGGCTAGTAGATAGGTCAGTGTGATTCAAGATGTTACTGGTAGGCATGCAAACCCTTGCGCGAGGCTGTCCGCTGGCGCTTACGGGGTTGATCAGAGCCAGAGTCATCGTCCTCATCATCACTGTCGACCTAGAAGACATCAGTACTTGTGTAGTTCATCATGCTAGCATCACCTACGATGCGACGGAAAGGGCGGGCACGACCCTGGGAGACGGTTAGCAGGAATTCGCAAGGAAGACTGATGACACGTACGCTACGACGCAGACCGTACAGCTCTGGATTTTGTGTCATGTAATCATCTTTGTCTGCGCTGGCCTTGCGCTTGAGTGGTCTTGAGGACTCTTGAGACGATACACTCTGGGCGGGACTGCTGGGCGCGTGTTCAGATGGCGGTGAGTCAGAATCATAGTCTGCGTCCGGCTCGCCCTCGGCATCTACGTCCTCGGAAGAGTCTGAATCGACTGCGGCGGGTTCGTCATCGTCGTAGTCTTCTCCAGGCGCGTCGAGATCGGAGGATGGCACTGCTGCGGCAGGCTCGCGAGTGTCGGACAGATCGCTGTCACTGTGTTCAGAGGGGCTTTGGTTGGGTGCAACATGGACCGCGAGAGGTGAGATGTGACCGTTTGTGTATGGTAAAGAGTCCCTGTGGCCCGAAGGCGAGGGCATCATGATGGACGTGGCTGCGAGAGATGGTCAGCACGATTTTTCGACGATCTGCGGTCGCAAGTGGGCGAGAGCGGGTGCGTTGGAAAGAGCAGAACTACGCGACTCCGATCGCTCACAAAGCGAACAGGCACATTGGAAGACGATTTGGCAATGGAGGTCCGATGGTGAAAGTCGATTCTGGACGAGGGTTTGATGGAATGCGAGCGGCGGAGTGGTCGGGGCCTGGGGAGGCCAGGAGCGACTGCGAAAGGCGATAGAGCGCCCGTAGCGGCGACCGGGACGCGATGTACGGCGGTACTATGGGTGGCAGACGGATTCCTGGATGGTTGACGCGAGATGGTGATGGGGGAGATGGACTTGCACGAGCGCGGCTGCAAGGGCACCGGGGCAGGTTTGTGCATGCAGATGGGGCAGAGTCAGAGCGGAAGAGGCATGTACTTACAGTCCATGTCCGAGAGACCCCCACTGCAGGCGGCGCAGGAGGTGTCGTGTGTACAAGGTTGGGGGTGTTGGCGGAATTGTGAAGGTTCCAGGGCTGGCTTGAGGGCTGCGAAGAGCGAGCCCCAGCGCCAAGCAGCACCGCCGCTTCCCGCCCAGCCAGCCAATCAGCGCCGTGCTGAGCTCGATTATGCCCCAACGTCAGGGCATCCGGATTTTATATCTCTGCCACGCTCATACTGCTTTGCGCTACCCTTCTGGACGTGTGTGAGAGCCGCCCCTGCTCTGTCCCTGTCGTCTTCGACCCGGTTGCGCGCCCCGTTCAAGTGCCATATTGCTGCTGCAATCACCCCCTCGCGCACTCACGACTCCAAAATTCCCGGCCCTCTGCCTACCATCTCTTGACCACCGCTCCACCACTTGAACCGCCGCAAACATGTCTGACAAGCTCACCCGGTATGTTTGATCCGTATATACTACGTCTATAGGAATCCAGACTAATATCTGCAGTATTGCCATTGTCAACTCAGACAAGGTATACATGCCCCGCTACCCCTCCACACAAATTTCGCGATGCTAACACGAGTTTGTTCGCTCCATAGTGCAAGCCCAAGGCAAGTGCACCACGCCTCTCTGATCTGATGCATGGCTAACCGCCGTAGAAATGCCGACAAGAATGCAAAAAGTCGTGTCCCGTTGTCCGCACGGGCAAGTTGTGCATCGAGGTCACCAACACGTCCAAAATCGCCTTCATTTCCGAGCGCCTCTGCATCGGTTGCGGTATTTGCCCTAAGAAATGCCCCTTCGACGCCATCAACATCATCAACTTGCCCACCAACCTCGAGACCCAAGTCACCCATCGATACTCGGCCAACAGCTTCAAGCTTCACAGGCTGCCCATGCCCCGCCCCGGTCAGGTCCTGGGATTGGTCGGCACAAACGGTATTGGCAAGAGCACAGCGTTGAAGATTCTCAGTGGAAAACTCAAACCCAACTTGGGCCGCTACGATGATCCGCCAGACTGGGAGGAGATTTTGAAGTACTTCCGTGGCTCCGAGCTTCAGAGTAGGGAAACGTGTGCCTTTGCATGATGCCATACTGACTGCATACAGACTATTTCACCAAGGTGCTTGAGGACAATCTCAAGGCAGTCGTCAAGCCCCAGTATGTCGACCAAATTCCAAAAGCGATCAAGGCCGCCGATCGATCTGTTGGCGCTTTGATCAAGGCACGAGCACAGATGGACAACTTCGACGAGATTATTGACGAGCTGGAGCTGCGCCACATCTTCGACCGTGAAGTCAACCTGCTATCCGGTGGTGAGCTGCAACGTTTTGCTATCGCGCTGGTCTGTGTCCAGCAGGCCGACGTATACATGTTTGACGAACCGTCTTCCTTCCTGGATGTTAAGCAGCGTCTTGCCGCTGCACGCCGAATTCGCAGTCTACTCCGCCCGAACGACTACGTTATTGTCGTCGAGCACGACTTGTCTGTTCTCGACTACCTCTCCGACTTCATTTGCGTTCTCTACGGAAAGCCCGCCGTCTACGGTGTCGTCACCCTACCAGCCTCCGTTCGTGAAGGCATCAACATCTTCCTCGATGGTAACATCCCAACGGAGAATTTGCGTTTCCGTGAGGAGTCCCTTCAGTTCCGTATTGCCGAAGCTGGCGATGAATACCTCAACGACAACGAGCGTGACTACGTCTACCCAAAGATGTCCAAGACCCTGGGCTCTTTCGAATTGAACATTGAATCTGGCTCTTTCACCGACTCGGAAATTATTGTCATGATGGGAGAGAACGGAACAGGCAAAACTACGTTCTGTAAGATGCTTGCCGGCGCCCTCAAGCCTGATGGCACCACCGCCATCCCTAAGATGAGCATCAGCATGAAGCCGCAGACCATTACACCCAAGTTCCAAGGAACTGTCCGCCAGCTGTTTTTCAAGAAGATCAAGGCCGCTTTCCTGAGCCCGCAATTCCAGACTGATGTCTACAAGCCACTGAAGATGGACGACTTCATCGACCAGGAAGTACAGAATCTCTCTGGTGGTGAATTGCAGCGTGTCGCCATTGTGCTCGCCCTTGGAATCCCGGCGGATA
This sequence comes from Phaeosphaeria sp. MPI-PUGE-AT-0046c, assembly GCA_020747045.1. Lineage (NCBI taxonomy): Eukaryota > Fungi > Ascomycota > Dothideomycetes > Pleosporales > Phaeosphaeriaceae > Phaeosphaeria > Phaeosphaeria sp. MPI-PUGE-AT-0046c. The sequence continues at coordinate 2,492,064 of JAGTJN010000001.1, read as the reverse complement.
TCTACCTCATCGATGAACCCAGTGCCTATCTCGACTCCGAGCAACGTATCGTTGCCTCTCGTGTCATCAAGCGCTTCATCATGCACGCGAAGAAGACTGCATTCGTTGTCGAGCACGATTTCATCATGGCCACCTACCTTGCCGACCGTGTCATTGTATTTGACGGTCAACCCGGTGTCAAGTCTCGCGCCAAGAAGCCCGAATCTCTGCTGACAGGTTGCAACACCTTCTTGAAGAACTTGGACGTCACCTTCCGCCGTGACCCCAACTCGTACCGTCCCCGTATCAACAAGGACAAGTCCCAGCTCGACCAAGAACAGAAGATGAGCGGGAATTACTTCTTCTTGGAGGATGATAGTTGAAAAGGTTTTCGATGAGCAACACACGGCCACTTCCCAGCGCCGCCCGAACAGGCATATCATGAAGAGGTCAACGAAGAAGGGCAACAAGAAACGTGGTCTAAGGACACGGTTTGTGAGCCTCGTGAGTGAGGAGGATGCTTCCGAGGAGGATGAGGAAGAAGACGATCGGCGGAAACGCGGCGGTCAACCTCCTGCCATGGCTGACACGCGGTGTAAACTGCGAGCGAATCTTCGAATAGTCATTGTGGGTCAAGTTAGGTGGCCGTCGCTGCCTCGTGAGGTGATTGGTGAGATTCCAGATAGCATAGTTGTGAGGAGTAGATAAAAAAGCGGGTGCATCTTTTGATCTACCAATTGCCAACACTATGTGTCAAAGAAATAGCATTTCTGATTTGGTTGGCCATACAGGCTTGTCTATGCAAAGCAAACACACAACAGACCGCCTTGCCACTAACGCGCGAATATATTGTACACTGTATTGAAATAAGAAGTTCGTATCGCTTCACTCGCAATGAACGGCCAAGAGGGAACACATGTATCAAACTCGTGGTTGCTAGAACAAATAATCGTGATATCAAATTCCAACACGCGACTAGCTCAATCTACACTTTGCCTTCCCTTCCCATCCGCAATATATGACTGCACACTAACTCGATCAGCTTCTGCTCCCTCGATCACACCCGTGATCGTGCTACTTCCCTCATGATATATAAATCCCTCATTCGCTGTGAGATCTGCTGAGCTTCTTCCTGTTCTTGATGGTAGGTTGTTGTTGGATACTTCGCACATATTCTGCTAACCAAAACAGGTACAAATGCCGAAGTAGGCCAGTCTTTATCATGGAATCATGTCTGTTTGGTTGTATGTTGATCCGAGATCATGGTTTGCAAAGGACTGATGAGGTACAAGTGGTTGTGGCAGATAAAGAGACAGTGCAAGCGCAAGACGAGGGGCCCAAGGAGGAAAAGGTTGAGGAGGTCTCGAAGCAGCCATTGTAAGGGGAGCCGACGAATGACAATGGACAGACGGTCCAGAGTAAAGCACAGTAGCTAGCCCATTCTTGTAATGTATTGATCGAAAAACATGTCACAACCGTGGAACTGATGTAATAGACACTGCCATTCTTTCAAACTCACTTGCATCTATGCTTCAGAACTCAGGATGATCACATCGAACATCTAAATCAGGGGCAATAATTCAGGAGACTCTATCTATCGTTCGATTAGGTCTCGTGAATGAATTCGACCAGGAAAAGTATCTGAACGCACCGTCAACACGTGGAGCTGAAAGCGTGAGCAAGTTGAAGTATTACATGGTTTGATACACTATTGGACACTACATACTCCGCCAGTTGTCAACCCTCTCCCATGCAAAGGAAGCTTCGTACACGCCGACTTCATCCCACCATTTTCCAATGACCTGCATGCTGACTGGCAGCTTCACACCGTTATCTTTACCCGGACCCTCCAGTACCTCCAGCATCCCGATTGGCAAAGCAAGAGCTTGACCGCTTTGGTTTAAAGGTTCGTATTCGCGTGATAGAACCTTTGGCAAGTAGCAATTGGAATTTCTCGACAGCGTAAAGTTCATTGAGGTAGATGTTCTTGGTGGGAGCGTATGTCTCATCCTGATTGTGCTGGCCTATTGGATAGAGGAGGGACTTCAGACCGAGTATCTGGTGACCTCGCCCTCCAAATGATCCGGAGATTTTGGCAAGGAAGCCCCCGACCTTCGAAACGCCGGTCCAGATGGCAGCACCCTTTGAGTGGGTGGTCATCGAGACTTCGTCCACGGTCGCACCGAGTTCAACGTATTTGGCGACTGCTACTTGAGATGTTTTGACGACACGTGAACCTAACGCGGGTGCTGATAAAGATTCTTTGATATCAGCGAAGCATTTTCCTGCCAGAGGCTGGTCTTCCGGGAGATTCAATATCGAACTGTATGCTGGTAATCTGGAGGGGTGCGGTGCTGGGAACGATCGGTCGTCAATGTTATCTATTCCAGCAATCGCCTCAAGGAAGATAGCGTTGTCGAGTACAGTCCGGGTGATCGGACCAAGATGATCGTTTGTAGGTTCGTTGGAACCTGATCCTGTATATGGTACCAAACCAAATGTGGGCTTCAGTCCTACCATACCGCAATTGGCGGCTGGGACGCGGGTGCTTCCACCTTGGTCAGCACCAACTGCTCCATCAACTTCCCCTAGGGCGACGAGTACTCCAGATCCACTTGAACTTCCTCCAGCACTGTACCCTTTCGCAAAAGGACTCTCCACTATACCTGTACCCGAAGAGTGACTGGTCGCAGAATGGCACATGTTCTCGTAGACTGCCTTTCCAAGGATTTGGCCTCCTGTCTCAAGAATTCGATTCGTAACAGTCGCGTCACAATTTGGAACGTAGTCTTTGAATAAATTGGTACCCAATAGCAAAGGCACATCCTTTACTGCGACGTTGTCCTTGAGTGCAAATGTCTTGCGGTGAAGCTTGCCGCCCTTAGCCTGCTTGTCGACAATGCTACAATTCCATGCCCATGCGTCATGTGAATTTGCAGACTTTTCTGGAAAGTGCACATTGTCTCGCGAGAATCGCTCTTCATCTACAGGCGGAAAATAACCTAGTTATCTATGTTAGCCGTGGTGTTGAGATATTTCGATGAACATAGTTACCTTCCACCGCCATGAGTTGCTCACTGGCATCATGAAAGACTGCAAGTAGTCTGCAGTGATCTTCTTTCTCCTTCTCTTCAATCTATTCATGTTGAACCTAGCGTACGCGATCGGTGCACTCAACCTTCGTGTCAACGAGAATTACAAAGATATTTACCCCGAGCAATTCTACGTCTTCGCTATGCAACACGGTACCAGCGTATGGGAGGCGTCACCAATTCAGAACCTAGAAGCGACGGTACTGTCGATACTGTACCTTTTGCGATCAGAGTCCCGCAACGGCTTGTGGCATCTGACCGGTCTTGCCATGCGGACGGTCACGGGGGTCAGACCAAAGATTTGCCGCCGTTCGAGGCCCAATTACGACGTCGGTTGTTCTGGCCTGTATATGCATTGGAGAGCATCCTCGCAGGGACTCTGGTCTGTCGACGAGATGAATACACCACAAGATGCGTATCAACAAACTCATCCGCCTTCAAATCTGAGTCAGTTCATCTTGCTGTCACAACTGCACATCTTCGAGGTCCATCCAGACTCAGCGAACAGTCTACCGTGTGGACGGAAAGATCATTACACTCCAAACAAAGACCCAAAAGCTTTTAGCTGACCTCGAGGCATGGCGACACACGATACTATCGACCTTACAAGTTAGTGAGCGCGACCGAGTGATGCTTCATCACCATCGCGCTGTACGACTTCTTTTACAACCTTTTCTAGCCACTCTGGACCCTGGATCCGAGACATTTCGGAAATGTACAGATTCTGCTGGTCAGATATGCCAGATCCATAAGGGATTGCCCCAGTCTCCAGAGTATGGTCATAGCTTTGTAGCTGTTCATACAGAGTTTCTGTCTGGAATTACACTGCTGTATACGATTTGGCGTGACAAGAGCAATGTGTGGTCGTTTGGTATCAGCAACGATATTCGCGCTGCTAGCTGTATTCTATCTATTATGGGCGAGCATGCGCCTTGAATTCAACGATTCAGTGACAGCTTCGATGACGCCATGGTTGAAGCCACTATGACCATGCTACAGGGCGAGCGGAATGATCAGGGACGATATACCCGGAGTCCACGTGAAGCAGGTGTTGCAGTGACAGTTGTAGACTTCTCCATATTCGAATATTTCAATGTGGCTGTTAATGGTGCTCTAGACATGGCAAGAGAGCTTGCAGAATGGGTTTGAGATGTGCATAACCCGACTTGGAGAAGCAGCGGTGGAATGAAATGAATGGCTCCATAGCTCTTCTCCCATATTCTGCAAGAGATTTCTGTTCCAGTAGCTGACTGACGCAAGGGTAGTATGACAGGTGTCCTGACACGTACTTTTGCGTACTTCTATGGCAGCCTGTTCCTGATCGTGCTGGTGTCCTTGCACAGCTGAGAGCGCCGAAACCTGAGGCACCCAAAACTGCTCGTAACCTTATAGTAGGAGATACATCTCATCATCCGAGACCTAACAAAAATAACTTAGATAGCAATGGATGGCAAGTTCGACAGCTACCGCAAGTTGTTGGCAGCGATAGAAAGTGATCACAGTCGTCCGACACGTTGTGTAGTGGCGGGGCGACTACAATAATGTTACGTTTCCGATTGGCGCAAGACTGGTTGAACATGATCTGTTGTCCACCGGAACCCATGCCAGGTTCCGTGGTGTTTGACAGTAGGCGGTACATGGTGCTTCGGAAGGATAGGGCTGCACAAACAGTGGAGCCTTCAAGCTCACGAATCTGGGGCCAGCTAAATCGATCTCCCCGAAAGTCGCTGCCTGTGAGGGGCGTGTCGAGTGCCTGGTACCGACTGGCCAGCTTAAACGTGTCCACAAGGCCAAACATACGATAAAAGATGCAAAACAGCTGAAACTGCAATTGTCGTCAAAAAATCTCACCGCAACTCCTGCATCGCTCTCGATAAGCGATTCGATAGTAGTCACGTGAAAGCCTGCACGGCCCAGGTTTTCGCCCGCGACTTGCTTGGCACCACCTCTGTCTTCTATCCAGGCCCTTCCTGTGCATCAATTAGAGTACATCGACAGCCCACCCACCCCCATCTTCAACCACCACCGGCTCTCTTGAACAACTCCCGTAAGTAATCGCAGCCGCCCTTCTCGCCTTCCCCCGCATTCGGAGCTGCAGTGTCGGCGCCTCTCGCCGCTTCCTGCCGCTCACCCTCGAATCCGCGTCAGGCGCACAATACTGCTTGCGCCCATGCGACACTCCCTGCGCAGCATGCCAGTGATGGCATATGACGCCATGCTCCAGCACTTCACGTTGAGCTAACCTTCTTGCGCTACAGGTTCGAGAGTCTTCACACCGCCTACCCTTACACCTTGCAACCACATAACACACATCCACCACAACCATGGGTCTTACATTCTCGAAGCTCTTCGACAAGCTATGGGGCAAGAAGGAGATGCGTATCTTGATGGTTGGTTTGGACGCCGCCGGAAAGACCACCATTCTGTACAAGCTCAAGCTTGGTGAAATCGTCACCACGATCCCTACCATTGGTATGTCGCGACTGGTCCGAGCACCGACACAAACGACTTGCTGATACGAAATTCTCCAGGTTTCAACGTCGAGACCGTCGAGTACAAGAACATTCAGTTCACCGTGTGGGATGTCGGTGGTCAGGACAAGATCCGTCCTCTCTGGAGGCATTACTTCCAGAACACCCAGGGTATCATCTTCGTCGTCGACAGCAACGATCGTGACCGTGTCGTTGAGGCCCGCGAGGAGCTCCAGCGAATGCTCAACGAGGACGAGTTGCGAGATGCTCTCCTCTTGGTGTTCGCCAACAAGCAGGATTTGCCCGTAAGCCGCCGCTACCAACGTGCCACGTTTCGGCCCTGAACACGACTAACAACTTTTCTCCGCAGAACGCAATGAACGCCGCTGAGATCACCGACAAGCTCGGCCTCCACAGCCTCCGACAACGTGCCTGGGTACGTCGCAACAACCCACATTCCTGTTCAAGCCAAGCTAATAATGTCTCTAGTACATCCAGTCCACCTGCGCCACATCTGGAGATGGTCTGTACGAGGGTCTGGAATGGTTGAGCAACTCGCTCCGCAAGGCTGGCCACAACTAAGGCGCTCGCACGCATTCGGACGTAGCGATCTACCTTGACAACGTCTGCTAGCCCAGACACGTAACGCCCAAAATCTCTCTACATGGCCTGCACCCCGCCATATGCCCTCGAGCCACATACATGATCATGAAACGTATGCATTGGTGTCTTTCAAATCGGATGGTGGAGCGGACTCGATTTCATCTCACCATTGGAGTTTGTGTGTATGCTATGAAACGCGTCTCTGGATTGTTGGTGGTTTGAACCGAAACAGTCTGTGGTTGTCTTATGTGGTACTATCAAATTTGAGCCTCTTTTACTAGATATGCATTGGTTTTGGTTGTGCAATGTGCCACACTTGAAAACCTGTTGAAGGTTCTTTGACATGCATGGTGAAGCGTCCCTCGAAAAATGGCTTCTGTTGAGACATGAACAACCTGTTTTAGCATCAAAGTGACATGCAACATGGTCAAAGCGTTGTGGGACTCATGAGTCGATTGCTCTATTGATGCAGCAATATAGATCTGTATCGTTCCTTGAATGAGGCCGAATGTCCACACCCAGTTCAATCATAAAAAAAAGGTCATGGCACAAGACGAACAAAACCATAATCATTGACCTCGCAATTGTTCGGATCTGCGCTTTCATGTCATGCAATGCAATCAAGAACCTCAAGCAGCTGGCACAGCCTGTGGACCGCCTGAGCTTCGTGGTGGTGCGTTCTCCTTCGCACCAATGGGCGGCAGCAACCCCTTCTCGCCCCAAAGGTCGACCAAAGGCTGCATAGGTTCAATCTCCTTATCACCAAGTAGATTGAACAGTTTGCCAACGTTGATGAAGTGGATGAAGCACGTATTCAGCTCTTTGTATGCGTTGACGTTCCAGAAAGGCTCCAGCCAGTGTCCGTGGTAGATATGGGCATAGCATCGCATCATCTGGCGATAGATGCTCTTGATGTCTCCTTCGAATGTCTCTGGGAATCCAGAAGACTTTCCAAGCCACTCGCGCCCAGAGAGTTGCGATAGTGGGGCGTTGAGGCTAGTGGGTCCAAGAGGTTGAGGGCTGTTGCCACCCGGAGTCATGGATCCTGATGCATAGGATGACGCTGCCACGGAAACGTTTGTGGTATCGGTTGGGAAGATGTTGGGGTCGTTGATCTTACCGACGATCCACTTTTGAACGAGGTTGATGTACTGGATTGCTGGAATCTTGATAGGCTTCTTCTGGTTGTCGAGCCAAGTGTAGGTATGGCCACTTGCCGACATGGTGGGACAGACATCTGGGTTGCAAATAGGCTTGCCTGTCCTGTCGTCTACAACTTTGATAATCTCAATCATCTGTTCGAGCAATCGGTACTGTTCCACGACTAGGCACATGATCAGCTGATAACCCCTCACTTTGAGAACTCGAGGCTTTACCTGTATGCGCAAGCCACTCGCCCTCCTCAACGAGCTTGGGCTTCGCAGCCAGAGTCATGAAGTTACCCTTGACAATCAGATTTGAGTACTCTTCGCGGAAAAAGAAAGGCGGTCTGCGCGAGCCAGCCGGCACTGAACTCTCCGGTGCACCTTGGCTTTCGAAAGACATGGCGGTAGACAGTGCAGGCGAGTGTGGCATAGGAGGCACACTCGGAGGCTGCTGTGAAGTTGGAGAGTTCGAGTAAGGAGTTGTGGGAGAGGGAGAGCCTCCTTTGCCAGGTTGTTGGTTGCCTTTGTTGGAGCGACCAGCGAGCCCTTGGCGACTATCGACAGTGTGTTAGGAAGTGTGACCTGAGGCTGCGAGGAATGATATATAGACAAGCATAAAAGGACGGTATTGGCGAGTTGGCTTGCATATCACTCGTTCAAATCATGAAACAATTGCAGCAGAGCGACTGAAACCGACGAGGTTGACATGGGGCAGCGAGAGAGCATTTGGGAAGGGAGCGGTGCCAAGCACTTACACACTGGAGAAGAAAGACGCCATGATCTGCGATTGCTGGCCGTAAAGTGCCTCAAACACGCGGAAGAAGAATTGCAGAACTGAAGAAGAGGAACAGAGTGCGTATGCAGCGGACAGAGGGGGGATGTTGTTGGTGATACGTCTGGAGCGGCCAGCGATTTTGGGTTGGGTCCGTCAGGGCTGCATCGAGAAGGGGCGGCGCTGCTACGCCTGATTGGGAAAGCGCGACTTCCCATTGTTGCTTGGAACTTTGTTCACCAAGCTATCAAGTCTGCTGTCGCACGACCTTTACTTTTACGCGCACGACTTGCATCCATTGCCTCGACTCCTCGCTGGTCGCGTCAACTTCTTCAAAGTCTTTCCCTCTCTTACAATTGACTCGTTCGGCGAGCGCGACCGCTACTAGCCACAATCATGTCCGACGCGGGTCTCGATCCGACTCTCTCAGACCAGGAAGTTGACGATGTAGCCACGCCAGGCAACGAGGAAGCAGAGGCGCCACGTGACACTGTGGAAGAAAACGGCCTGGGCGACGACGACGACGATGACGATTTGTTTGGCGATGGCAGCGATGTGGACGAGCCAGCGTGAGTACTTCTGAGGAAACTGCCCAAGGCCAGCCTAGCTAACTCATACAAGAGAGCGCAAGCTCGAGGATGAAGATCTCGACTCGGGTGACGATGAGGGCCGCGCAGACCGCGTCAGGGCGCCGGAAGCATTCGAAGAGGAGGCCGAGCAACACACTTTTGCAGTCATGGATGCAGACATTGCGCGACATGCCATTCCAGAGCCCAGCGACGGCGAGCTATACTTGCTGAAGGTCCCTCCCTTCTTGTCTTTCGAGCCTACATCGTTCAGCCACAAGACATTCCAGCCGCCAACAACAGATCACCACTCGAAGCTCGCCGCGTCCGAACACTTCTCCGCCTACCACACTGCCATGTCCACGATCCGATGGCGTCGCTCGCCTTCAAACATTGCCGAGCTGCAGTCAACTGCTCGCGTCCTGAGGTGGTCAGATGGCTCGCTCACGTTGCAGATTGCGAACGATCCCAATACACAATTCGACATCGATGCGAACACGCTTGCACCCGCCCAAGTCAACCCGAAAATACCTACTCCTACTTCGAGTAGGGGCCCTGTTAAATCAAGCGCCAACGCCGAGAGCTACACATACCTGGTCGCACCCTACGAGGAAGCCAACGTCATGCGCGTCACCAACAAGCTCACCACTGCGCTCAGTGTCGTACCCGCCTCGAACATGAAAGATTCGGCGCTCGAGAAACTGCAGAACGATCTTGCGCAAATTGCTAGCCGTGGCCGCGACGACGCCGACCAAGCCATTTCGTTCGTCGACGTCAATGAGGACCCTGAGTTACGACGACAGAGAGAGGAGACACAATTCAAGGAGAAGCAACGACAAGCTCGTGCCCGTGAGAAGCACGAAGCTCGTCAGGCCGAACGAGCAGTCCGCACTGTTGGCCGATCTGGTGGCCGCTCGTCTGGTCTCAACATTGACGACCTGGAAGACGGTGCTAGTCGTCCTCGGAAGCAGCGACAGAAGGGCGACCTGCGACGTGGTTATAGCGATGATGAGGACTACGGAAGACCTGGCAGGAACCGAGAGGATGACTACGATGAGGAAGACGATTTTATTGCAGCGAGTGACGAAGAGCCTGAAATCGTGGAAGACGATGACGATCCAGATGAAGGCATCGCACCGAGCCCCAAGCGCAGGGGTGGCAGAGACGATGACGACGATGACGACGAGGTCATTGTCAGTAGGACCAAGAGGAGAAGGGTGGTGGACGACGATGAAGATGACGAATAGTCATGTCTCCGTGAAAGCACAATCTTGGAACCATTTTATTTCGGATATCAGCATAGCACGGCGTACGATCTTGTATAACATTGCAAATATGGATATGCAGCTCAGTAACCTGAAGTTTGCCAATCCAAGCATCTCTAGACGCTCAAAATATTTTTGCATCATTCTCAGCTACAGCTTTTCTTTCAACAATTCTGGTATCTTGTCCCGACGCTTCTTCGCACACCTCTCAAGTATAGTGCGGCACCTGCCCCTTATCGCCCTCGGCGCCATTCTTCAAGGGCTTGACCCCATTCTCGATCTTGACCTTCCCCTCCAACTTAAAATGTGGCTTCAACGGCTCCCAACTCTCGGCGTTGTAATCCTCCTGTATCTTCTGACACTTCTTCAGCCCCCAATCCGTCACCCCAATCATCAATGTACTCTCAAACATAAACGCCATACTGCCCTCTCCCACCTTACCCGGCTTCAAATCCGCATTACTCGCCTTTTCATGCGTCGCTGCATCCGGTCCATGGCCCGACATGGTATTATGTAGCGACGCGCCCGCAGGTTGAAAGCCACCGCCAGTCTTTGCATCGTACTGCCCGCCAATGAGACCCATGAACTCGGACATGGTATTGCGGTGGTACCAGGGTGGGCGGAACGTATCTTCAGCAACAAGCCAGCGCGGCGGAAAAATGACAAAGTCTGCTACCGCTGTGCCAACGTGAGCAGTCTGAGCAGTCAAGACGGTGTAGATGGACGGATCGGGGTGGTCGAACGAGACGGAGCCCATGGTGTTGAAGCGTCCGAGGTCGTATTTGTAGGGGTAATACAAGCCGTGCCAGGCCACGACGTCAAAGGGTGTGTGGTCTTGTTTCGCGGCGTATAGATGACCTGCGAACTTTCCTAGTACGTGCCATTCCGATCCCGTATCTTCGTCAAAGTCGGCCAAGGGCGCTTGAAAGTCACGCGCGTTGGCGAGGCAGTTCGAGCCGATGGGACCGAGCTCGGGGAGCTGGAAGTGGCCCTCGTACAGCTCGAGGATGTAGCCTCGCACAGGGCCGTCGGGAAGTGTAACGCGGTATCTGATGCCGCGTGGGATCACGCAGATTTCGTTGGGTCGGACGACGAGGCGCCCTAGTTCGGTTTGGATGTCGAGGACGCCGTGTTGGGGGACAATCAGGAAGTCGCCGTCGCCGGAGTAGAAGGCTTCGTTCGCCTCCATATCTTTTCCTGCGGCGTAGATGAAGTAGCCCACGCCAGTCTTTGTGGTTGGGTCACCGTTGCCAGCAACTAGGTGAAGAGAATGTACCCAGTCTACTGTTTCATCAAGGTCGAACGGGTCCCATCGTAACTGGTTGGGAATGAAGTGGATCTTTTCCCACGGCTTGTTCTCTGGGTTTGTGTTGAAGGTCTTGGACTCGCGAGGTTCAAAGTTGCTGTGCCCACATGAGGGGAGTATCCTGTAGAGCCATGTTTGTTGGTTCTCGTGTCTTGGTGCAGTGAATGCGGTTCCGGACAGCTTCTCAGCGTAGAGGCCGTATGGAGGCTTTTGTGGGGAGTTTGCGCCAATTGGCAGCGCGCCGTCTACTGCTTCACTCCTAGGTGGGCGTCAGTAAAAGTTATGGATTGTGAGTATGGATGCGCACTCATGGTAGGAGTTGAAGCCGTTCTGATACCGGTACTTTTCCTTGAACGCGAATTGTGTCACAGGCATGGTAGGAAAAGGTATCTTGGGGCACAAGTGACGATGGGTGATGTGTTTGTACGACTGCGCGCCTACGAGCACGAGCACGAAATTATATCTAGTGAGAAGCTTTCCGGAAGCTGGGAGTGATCAAGTCGCGAGACTTCAGGACCAGATTCCGGTCAGCCAGAGCTCCTTCACGCGGTAATGCGCGGCTCCAAGTCCGCTGTGGGTGTCTGCCGCGAAAGGGTACAATGGTCGTCGGCTTACCCCACAGAGGGGACCCCTGTTCGTTGGCTAAAGGCGGAAGCCTTCCGCCATTAGCCCTCCACGCCTCCATTACTCTTCCGTCTCCAGCCGCAAATGTGCTCTAGCAGAGGTGGGCGTGCAGGGCAAAGGACACTTGACTCGGAAATACCATTCCGATAATATTCACCTTATTGGGGTCTGTAACAGCTGCATCTTAGTCAAATTTTTCAGACAAAGTGAAAACTCGCTCATACAATGGCTTCATTACGATCTTGGTTCAGCATTCCACGAGGATCACACTTCTCGTTGGCAAATATTCCTTTTGGTATCATCTCTACCGCATCTTCATCGTCACCGCGTGTCGCTGTAGCTATTGGAGACTATGCACTCGACCTCGAAGCATTTGCGGCAAACAATGGCTTCTCGGCTCTTTCGACTATACAACCACACCAGGCTGTCTTTTCCCAACCATCCTTGAATGCGTTTGCAGCTTTAGGCAAACCTATACATTCAGTCGTTAGGAAGTACATACAAAGTGTCTTCACGAAGGAGACTCCATATCCGGAAGTTCTAAAGGACAACACTGCGCTGCAAAAGCAAGCCCTAATCCCACTCAAGGACATCAAAGCCCATCTTCCATTCGTAATTGGTGATTACACCGATTTCTTTGCTGGAAGAACCCATGCATATAACTGTGGAGTCATCTTCAGGGGGCCGACGAATGCGCTACAGCCAAACTACAACCATCTACCAGTGGGCTACCACGGCCGAGCCTCATCGGTAGTTCCATCTGGCACACCTATACGGAGACCAAATGGCCAAATCCTGCTCGACCCTACAGCAGAGAAGAAAGTGCCGACATTCTCGCCATGCAAAAAGCTAGACATGGAACTGGAACTCGGTGCATTTGTGTGCGGCTCCAACCCACAGGGCGAACCTATACCGATCGACAAGGCAGAAGAGAGTTTGTTCGGGGTGGTACTGATGAATGACTGGTCTGCAAGAGATATTCAAGCTTGGGAATATGTTCCACTTGGTCCTTTCAACGCAAAGAATTTCGGCACCACTATAAGCACATGGGTTGTCCTCGCTGATGCACTGGAACCATTCAAGACAAAGGGTCTTGTGAATGAGAGCGAGATTCTACCATACTTGAAGGAGAAGGATGAGAAGTCTGTGTACGACATCAACCTGGAGGTCGATGTGAAGAGTAAGCATCCAGTTCCTGATAGCCTGTCCCTGCTAATCTGTTTAGCGTCATCTGGAAGCACGACGACCATATCAAAGGTCAATGCCCGGAATCTGATGTGGTCCTTCCCTCAAATGCTGGCACATCATGCCGTCAATGGCTGCCCTTTCCGACCAGGCGACCTCCTCGGTTCGGGGACCATTAGTGGAGACACATCCGCTGAGTATGGAAGCTTTCTAGAACAGAGCCAGAATGGGAAGCAGAAGATTACGTTGAGCGGTGGAGAAGAGCGGACTTTTATTGAAGATGGTGATGAGGTCACTATCAGGGGCGTGTGTGGGACAGACGAAGAAGCGCTTGTCGGCTTCGGAGAATGTGTTGGACGAATAGAACCGGCGCTGAAGCTGACCTTTGCTTAACAACAGGTCAAAACTCTCGAGCGTATGGCCTGAGCTAGGAGTATCACCAAGCTCAAACATCCTGCCTGGTTTATATCAGTCCAAGTCAAAAACAATGTCTTTGTTGTATACTTCCTAGTCAGCACACATGTAGTCCAATGGCTGTAAAGTCTCTTGCCGAAAAAAGCATGCGTCCATACTGAATTGTGCTAAAATCCATCTATTTCAAATTCGAAACTGCTGACGACCGTTGGCGATGGCACCTAGTCGGCATTGAACCATTGAACCAGCAAGGGTAGGCTGCCCAGGGTGCTCGTTGCAATTGCCAGATCGAGGCCTGAGGAAATGTTCCGCCCTTGAATACTGCCCATCCCCATCTTATGCTCAAGCCAGCCCTAAAAGAATCGCCTAGAGCAACAAGAAAAAGGCCCATTGAGCCGCACTCCGCCCAACGGTCGGATCGCGCGCAATGACCTCACTCCACCGCGCACTTCCCCCGCACCACGCTAACACGACCGCCTCCAAAACTCGCCCATCCGCGGTCTAGTTCCGCGAACTCGACTGGCAAACAACCACGCAGCACCGCGCGACGTGCATCCTCGGCTTTGCTGCGGCGAGTCACGAGCCAGTCAGATCCGAGATAGATGTGCTGAGATGGAGAATGCGCATGGCCCTAATGAGGCGTCTTTCCCATGAAGGGAGAAGATCCTTAGCGGGAAGGAAGCTTAGAAGACGGGGTGCACGCGGGTATAAGTTCGGATGATGCCCGTTGGGGACTGTGGATGTAGTACAAGCGTGACTTCTTTGCTTTCCTTTCCCTATTTTTTTTTTCCTGAAGGGATATTGAGGTCTGCAAGCAAGCAAGTATGACGATACCGATTTACGTTGCCGGGGTTGCGGTCTTGGGGTTCTTTTTGTATAGATTGCTCTATGGAACGGACAAACCACACATCAAGGGATTGCCGGAAGTTCCTGGTCTTCCACTGTTTGGAAGCTTGGTTGAGCTTGGGACGAATCATGCAAAGGTTGCACAGGAGTGGGCGAAGAAGTACGGTCCTGTCTTTCAGGTGCGGATGGGGAACAGAGTATGTGGTGAAGAGCTTGAGAATGGGTTTCATGTGCTAACTTGAGAACCAGAGAATTGTATTCGCAAATTCGTTCGACTCTGTCCGCCATCTGTGGATCACGAACCAATCCGCCCTCATTTCTCGTCCCACGCTACACACTTTCCACACCGTCGTCTCTTCATCACAGGGATTCACGATCGGCACTTCACCATGGGACGAGTCTTGCAAGAATCGTCGTAAGGCAGCAGCTACCGCGCTGAACCGACCGGCTGTTCAGTCTTACATGCCCCTCATCGATCTCGAATCCACCGTCTCTATCAAAGAACTCCTGCTCGACAGCAAGGGCGGCGAGATTGATCTCGATCCGCGAGCATACTGGCAGCGATATGCTCTGAACACGAGTCTGACACTGAACTATGGGTACCGCATTGATGGGGACAAGGACGCACCACTGCTCAAGGAGATTGTAGATGTAGAGCGAGGAGTAGGAAATTTCCGATCGACAAGCAACAACTGGCAGGACTATGTCCCGTTACTACGCCTCTTCCCGAGCCAAAGCAACGAAGCGATTAAGTTCCGCGAGAGGAGAGATGTATACATGGATCGTCTTCTCAACACCTTACAGGACAAGATTGACAAAGGCACCGACAAGCCATGCATCACTGGTAATATTATCAAAGATCCCGACGCAAAGCTAAGTCGAGGTGAGTCCCCCCCCCCCCTCCCACCCACGTAGCCACCACCCAACTGACTCCCCCAGTCGAAATAAAATCCATCTGCCTAACCATGGTCTCTGCCGGCCTCGACACCGTCCCCGGCAACCTCATCATGGGCATCGCGTACCTCGCCACGCCCGCAGGCCAAAAGATCCAAGCGCGCGCATACGCCGAAATCCAAAAAGTCTACCCCAACAACGACGCCTGGACCCAGTGCCTGCACGAGGAAAAAATCCCCTACATCACCGCCCTCTACAAGGAGATTCTGCGCTACTGGACCGTCATCCCCATCTGCCTGCCCCGCACAAGCATCAGGCCCATTGAGTGGAACGGCGTCACCATTCCCGCAAACACGACGTTTTACATGAACGCTTACGCGGCGGATTACGACGAGCAGCACTTCAAGGACGCAACTACGTTTGATCCGGAGCGCTATCTCGACGTGCCTGATGGCGCGGGGACGCCGCATTACAGCTATGGCGCCGGGTCGCGCATGTGCGTGGGCAGCCATCTTGCGAATCGGGAGCTGTATACGGCGTTTGTGAGGCTGATTTCGGCGTTTGAGTTTACGCCGCCCGTGGATCCGAGGGATGAGCCCGTCATGGATTGTTTGGAGGCGAATGCCATCCCTACGAGTTTGACCATGGAGCCAAAGTATTTCAAGGTGGGGTTCAAGCCGAGGGATAGGAAGCTGTTGGATCAGTGGATTCGGGAGAGTGAGGAGCGGACGAAGGAGTTGATGTAGAATGAACTGGAGAGGCAGACGGTGTACATATACAGAGCCGTACATAGTACTCATCACTAGCATTAGCATTCAAGTCATGTATTTGAAAAACAAAGTATTCATTTTCCGCTGCATTAAACATTCAGTGGCTTGTACCGACTGTTAAGAAACATATACATGAAGGTCCCAAATTAATCCACCCGTCTCCTCGGAGACACTAGACTTGAGCAGCTATATGCCCGTGTGGTATCAAATATGAACAAAAGAACGCCGATATGCAGTCGACTCGCTCTACAGGCTCGCCTCTATGACTTCAAACATCTAGAGCATCAGGGCAGCGGCAGCGGCGAGCACAGCGGCGGCACCTCCAGCGACCTTGGCAGCTGCGCCAGTGAACTGCGAGGGCATGGAAGTGGTGGAGGTGGGAGCAACGGGAGCGCCGGTGGGCTTGACGCCGGAAGTGCCATTGTAGGGGCCAGTGGCTGAAGCTTCGGGCATGTTAGTGCCCCTTGAGGGAGTAGCGCTGCCGTCGACCTTGACGAAGTTGGCGCAGCCAATGCGAGTCTTGTTGGACAAGTGGAAGACAAAGGAGAGGTTGCCGAAGAAGGAAGGGTCGGCGGGGTTGGTGGAAGAGTAGAGGTCAAGGTACCTGGCTTGATGTTAGCATGCACTGCGCGCAATGAGAGATTGTTTGGACTTACTCAGAGGTGTAGGGGCCAGCAGTGACGTTGCCGAACTTGCCGCTCAAGTCGCCGGTCTGGCAGGTCTCGGGCTTGCTGGCGTCGCAGATGGGGACCTCGCCGCGCTTGTAGGGGTCCAAATGAGCGCCGGTAGCAGTGCAGTTGCCGTTCTCGGGGACGGGCTTCTCGTGAAGGTGGTACATGAAGGGGCCGCCAGCTGCAGGAAGGCCAGAGAAGGAGACCTTGAAGCGAACGCCAGTGCCGTCGGGGCCAGACTCGGCAGCAATGGAGCCACGGAGAGGGTTGCCCTCCTTGATAGGCAGAGTAGCGAGGTAGCTGACGCCGGCTGGGTTGCCCGTGATCTTGGGAGCGGGCTGGGTCTGAGCGCTCACAGCCGAAGCCGCAGCGAGGAGGGTAACGATTGAAGTGCGCATCTTGCAGGTGATTGTCGTAGGTGTGTTGGTGAGGTGAGGTGGAGAAATTCTGCTTGTGCTGTTAGGTGGGTGTTGGCGGGTTGCAAGATGGTTGGAGCAAGAGGACAATGGGTAGTGGGGGATATAAAGAGTCAATGGCCGAGGGAAAGTAGAAAAGGCTTGTGTGACTACCGGAAACAGAAGACAGACGTCACATGGAAGGCATGCTCTGTGAAACGGGGGAGGAGCGGACTTGACTTACAAAGGTGGCAGGAATGCAGGTTGCAAACGATGGAGACTCGAGGACAGAGAGGTAGCGAGAGACAGCTATGCAGATGCGTGCATCCTTTATAACAGACGGGCGGCTACACTCATATATACACACGCACAGCCGCAGCACTGGGCGCGAGGTTGGCGACAGGGTTACACGAACTGTCACCTCCCGACGCACGCCTCTTTGCGCTAGGTCCTCAGCCCATCAGCCCCAATATTTGCATCCCTCGTGGAAACATGGCTCGAGAATGTCCGCCGCGCCATTGGCCGCAAAGCCCTAATGCCACTGCGACAAGACGTATTGATTGAAAGGTTGATTGCGGGAGATGCGGATCCCTGTGGTTCCAATGTGTCCCTCGTAGGCTAAGCTTTTGAGCACATGGCGCTAACCGGCCTCGTTTCAAACGTTTCGTGACAGCGATTACCACTATCCAATCGACCGGCTAAGGGCCCCAGGACCACGGCCGCGCCAAGCGACCTCCAGTGAGACCTTTGCGAATAGGGCTGCATCCAGTGAGCGCATGCGCGACCACCAGAAATGGCGGACTCAAAGAGCCTGGGCAACACGCTGTCGACGCCGAACTGTGCCGTCGCGCTCCTGCACTTCTGGCGTGAGACGGTCGACCGACGCGGAGCTGTATTACCCGCGACTCCAGGAAAACACAACGCCAACATACCAAGCTTCGAAGCCTGGCACTAATGCACGTGCTGAATCGCCCCTGGTCTATATTTGCACAAACAAGCGGCTGTCTCAAAGCGTCTTTGTCGCTCCACCACAATGCCCAATTCAGTCTTCTGTCCAGCGTTTCTTGTTGGTACTTCCAACACATCTGTTGCCGCGACATCGACGCCACAAATAAACCGGACCTGTTCTGCCGGAAGCAACTGTCGCAACTCCAAACATGCACTCCTGAGGCGCGGCGTGTGCTGTGCCGGCGAGGATGGAAATAAACATCGTCCTTGGAGATTGGAGGAATCCCGCACGGCAAAACCTTGTGCGCGTACACAGTGGTAGATTGATCATGACGCGCTTCCGTGATGAAGGACAGGGGCCCCTACATCTAGTTGACGCAGGCCAATATGGAAATTCCGGGGTCCAACGTCCATACTATAGCCGAAGCGCGGCGGCACAATGCAAAATGTCACTGAACAGGAAAACATGATTATGGATCGCCAAGTCGTGAGCATGGAGCATCGTGATTGAGATCGCCCTTTGTTTCGAAACGTCCATCTAGCCTCTTGGAAGGCGGATCCACCCCGCAACCCACATCTTGGGATAGAGTACGATCCACCTTGCACTGACCTGCGACTCTGCCCTCAGCGTACCTCTTTCCGCACTTTGTAGGACACTCTTGCTTGACACCGTCCCACAATCTCTGCCACGCCAGCGTCCACAAGATCTTGGCCCACCAGCTCGACGTCTTTGTACGCGTCAGGCGCCTCCTCCCACACCAAATCTTTCTCGTCGCAAATTACCCACGTTCCATTCGATCTCCCGGCTCTTGGCTCCAAGATGTTTTGGCCCTTGTATTTCGATGCCAGCGACGCCAATGCCTTTGTGCGAGACATTGCTCGCCCCGCTCCATGAGCAAGAGACAGTCCATTCTTCACGCCCCAGCCGGTAGATGTAGAAAAGCTAGGTTTCAGAATGAGCGTTGGTGTACCCCGAGAGCCCGGCAGTGGCAGCAAATTCAGTGGATTGCCTGTGTTGGGATCGTATGTTGGAGCTGCGCCTTTTCGATGAACCCACAAGTACTGCTGCGTAGTTGAGCCTGCATCCCCCAGGCTGACCTTGCGGGTAGCCTCTGCTAGAGAGGCTGGGGCTGTTGCGGCTTCGTTGGCGGAAGGCGGCGGCGATGGGGGCCATGCCACCTTTTGAACGTTGTTGTGCCATATGTCAACCAACTTCCTGGCTTGAAGAGTAGTTCTCGCAAGAGTAATCGTGGCAGCATCGACGTCTGTGTCCTCCACATGGGCACTCCCCAATTCCCAAGCCTCGTTTCCAGGCTCAAGGCATGATAGGAAGCGCAAAGCGATCAGATCGCGGTTCGCTTTTGCCCATTGGCAAGCTTTGTCGTGCTCGCGCATGTACTCGACCGCTTCTGTGCTGTCCGCTTCGAAGCTGACGTGTGATCCTGAGGTGAACTTCTTGAGGATACTTCCACCGTAACCTCGAGAGCCAGAATGGACCAAGAGGATGACATCGTCGACGCATAGTCCAAGCTGCTCGATTTCAGTTGCAGCCTCCTCGACCACTTGAATCTCAGCAAAGTGGTTCCCTGCTCCGATCGTCCCAAGTGCTTTGTCCCACTCTTCACCTGCTGACCATGTACTATCCTTCTCTTGCAGCCATGCTTCCCGATCTGCCTGAGTTCGCCATGGCCCTTCCAGTCCCCGAAGCTTTTCTGCTATCTTTTTTCCCCTGTTACCATCCACTTGAGTCCGTGAAAGGCGCGTCTTGTACCAAGCCATGCCACATCCAATGTCTGATCCGATCAGCGGCGGATGGATCCATCCTTCTGACGCGACGACTGCGCCAATGGGAAACCTGGTGCCAGCATGAAGGTCGGGTTGTCCCACGGCGTGTACGATTCCTGGAAGGGTGCGTGCAGTCGTTTCAAGTTGTGTGATTGCTAGTTGCTCGACAGGTGTGTTTGATGTGAGCAGTTCGACGGGACATTTGGGGTTTGCGTGTGCTATAAGGGAAGTCAGTAAACAACGTTGGTATGACAGGGATATTTGCGCAAATGTGCTCAAAATACTTGGGAACTTACGATTCACGCCAGACTCGCGCTTTACCCCAACAAAGTCCTCGCCAGCTGATATAAGAAGTACGACATCATCTTTGATGCTGTTCTTCCAATCTTCTTCGCTGAGCAGCTCTTTGCCGGTCCCGGCTACAAAGATTCGCGTCGGTTTCTTGACGCGAAGCTTGGACTGTGCGGTCTTGAGGACCAATGCACAGACGGAAGTCGAAGCGACGGGATTATGAGCTGCAGATACTGGGATGAGTACCGGTGCCTTGGTCGACTGTTTCGCGTTGCAAGCGATCGTGAGCCTCGTTGCGGGCATGATGGTCGATCGTATGATGAATGGCGCTAGTCACAAAGAGGCAGTACCTAAGTTCGCAATGTATTGTTGAGGTTGCGGATGATGGCGCTGCAGATCGTGATAGTTGACAATCGTGATGATGCGAGTTGAGCAAATATTGGTCAGATAAGAGGTTTATATTGTAATGTTTCACGTGGTTCTGTCGAGATGAGTCGTTGTTTGTGAGGCTGTGAGCAGTCACTAGCGTGGTTCATCACTTCGACTCATCTTTCGTTCTGGGATGACACTTACGACAAGAATTAGAATTTCCTAATGTACGCCAGGTGATTTGTCAAATAATCTGTACTCCCTTCGCACATTTGAAAGAGGGTATTACAGCAGTTCAAGTGCAGGAAGTTGTCCTTCGGCGCCCCTGTTCGCCCGCCTCAAATGCATCAGCTCGTCATTGAACGACGCTCTCGTATCTTTGAAATTCCCGTCCATTCACACTCGAGCAAGAGATTTTTCTGCAAAAGCAGTACCAATCCAGAGGGACAAAATTGGGCTCGGACTCAGTCATGAGAGGCTACGCAACCCTCAATCAACATGCGCCAAAAAGCATGATCAAACACATCGAGCATAAAACGATCAAAGATGGCCTGGACACACGTCAATTCGAACGCCGGACCTCTTACATTACGACCGAGAGAGTGGCGAGCTCCATCTTCACCGGTGGCCAGCCGGTCAGCCGTAGCCAATACTGGACTGTGACTTACAGGCGGTATCAAGCAAGTGCTCTACCACTGAGCTACACGTCCTTTGTGGTGTTTGTGTTTGTTGTTGTAGAAGTACTGATATGAAGTGTATATACACATTAACCAAAACCATGGACCCGTACTACACCTTGTGTTCTAAGTGCAAGCTCAATAGGAGGACTTTGGCATCATTTCAAGGCACAGGTATGTTGTTTGAGGAGCGCACCATAGATAAAAACAGCTTGATTGTTTGCAATCGTTCCATATCTCAAAAATTAACTGGCAGCAAGCTAACTCTTATGCGATTTCAGAGTCTAAAACTCAAAGAGTAGTGACGTGACTGAAGCTTTCGGTGCAGGAACCACATTATTTCGCATGCTCCAAGACGATTGAGTAGTCCAGTCTAGGCAGTGTTGCGAGACATCCAGTCACATGTATACTGGAAACAAGCCGTTCTCTATTTGTGAGGCGTCGCTGCGCTGAGCATTTTTGCAAGCACTTGTCGGTTTGCAAGTTTCGATAGCGAATGCTGTCTTCTTGATACGTTACATAGCTTACTCAATGTTGGTCTGCACCGATCATAGGCGAATGTCTTACGCAGAGGTCATGAAATGACAGGGTTCGATGCATGACCAACAACGATAGCATTGGATGCAGACTACCTCTAATTCCACGCTGCTAGTCAATGTGTGAAGCCTCGAGCTGGCACTGAGATTGTCCCGAAATTCAAGTCAGGGATTAGTCATTTTCCGTTATATGTTATGTTTTGTAGCCTGCAGTCTAACATTTTGTGCGATTTTTTTATTCTAAGCCTTACATGTGGGCAGCCACAAGAAAAAGACTGGTCTACCACAGCATCGTTCGTAGAAATGTGCACAAGAACTCACAGGTACCGTCGTGCAAGTTTCCGTTCGTCCACTCGGTCCTCCTGTTGGCTTTATAGCACGACATAAAGTTCGTGCAACGTCGGAAGTAATACGATATGCACCTGGCTTTCTCATGCACGCCTGATTAAAAGGAGGCGTCTGCGACCAGATTGACCACGAACGGCCGTTTTGCTCCATGTCCCTCTAGGATTCTACGACATATTACAGGGAAAGCAGATGCTGCTGGGGATGCCATGAGTGCTTGTCCTCTGCAAATGAGCTTAGACGAAGCCAGAGCACTATGAGTGATTTGAGCATTCCTGCAAGGAACTGAGATTCTCACACCTAACCGACGAGGCTTGCAGTTTCCGCTCGGCTCCCCTCCGAATGTTAGTAAGTAGACTGAGACAAAAGGCAGGCGACAGCTCACCCCAGGTCTCAGTCGACGAGACTCTATATCCCAACTTAATCCCACCACCGTGCATCTGAAAAAGAAACCATGGCATCCATTACCGGCCACCTGTTCGCCATAACGGGCGCCGCCTCAGGCATTGGCCGTGCAACGTCTTTGCTCCTGGCAGAGAGCGGGGCACTTCTATCCCTAGCCGACAAGGATGGTGAAGCTGTGCAACAGCTCGCGACAAAGCTGACGAATAACGGTCTCAACGTCTTCTGGAAGCAGGTCGACGTGCGCAACCGTGATGAGGTTGAAAAGTGGATCTCTGCAACAGTCGAGCATTTCGGACGGCCGCTTGATGGTGAGTCGGGATGAGGTTGGAGCATGCACCAAAACTGGCTCCGAGGCTTCAAGACATATAAAGTGACACAGAATTGCAGGTGCCGTCAACCTTGCGGGAATCTCCGGCCACTTGGGTCCAGTGCGAGATTACGATCACGTCAACTACGAAGCCGTGTTCAGCGTCAACGTCCAAGGCACTTTCGCGTGCATGTCTGCGGAGCTACGCAACATGCGCGTGGCGAAGGACGACGTGGGAGGCGGATCCATCGTTAACGCGGCGTCCATTACGGGATTGGTGGGAAAACAGAATTGTAGTGTGTACTGTGCAAGCAAGCATGCCGTTATTGGTATCACCAAAGCCGCTGCGAGAGAAGAAGCAAACACGGGTATCCGAGTTAATGCGATCGCGCCGTAAGTGTCTTTTCATGCAGCACCATTCTATCTCCCTTCCGCGTGGGCACTAGGGAGTCGACAGCGCAATCTGCACAATGCCATTGTCGGCCCGTTTACTGTCGGTTCGTTGATCCTCCAGGATCTTTATGCTTGCCTTGCTTTCTTTTTCCATCTTCCTTGAAGACGAGGACTGATCTGGGTGCGCAGCGGCTTCGTAGATACTCCCTTGATGCACGCACTCGATGACAAATTGGGATTTGAGCTGCCCAACGATGCAGTCCTTGGACGGCGCGCCAAAGCCGAGGAAGTTGCCAGGTTGATCCGATTCTTGCTGTCCAGTGATAGCAGCTACACGACTGGCTCAGTCTATCAAATTGATGGTGGGATGATCTGTTGAGTGTCAAGAGGTTGGGAGCGCGACAGGGTCTGACTCGCAAACGAGAGCTGCCTCCGTGGTGCCGGGCAAGCAGTGTGCGACTGGGGATCTGCACTTGTGCTCTCAATCGAGTAAAGAGATAATAGTCGAGGTCATAATGTTGCTTATTCCTAAGTGGTTAGCTCTTGCGAGCAATACAATCCGGCCGTGGAGTCCCATCATTGCAAGATGATGTTCCTGGAGTTGCTCCACATATTAAAGTTGCGGCAGAGCTCTCAGCTCTCCACTTATGATCGGCTTACATATATAGTAAAACAAGGTCAAATTCGGGAGGTGGATCGAGAATAGTTGCTATTCGAGGTTCAGTATTCTGTAACATCTGTGGGTCGCGATTCGAACGAGCCGCAATGCTTCATGGATCTTTTAGGTCCCAAGCAACGCCCCATATCCTCAGCCACTTCCATCAGCTCGCCTCACAACTTCCTCAAAACCTTCTCACGACTCGGATCTCTCGGCATTCCAACAACCATTCTATCAGGATCCGGTTCCTGGTTCGATGCCTTGCTCCCCAGCCGGTCTTGATAATCCCACCCGTCGTGACTAGCCCTGAAAGATGCGGCATCGTCTCTCCGTCCACCACGGCCTCCACGGAGCTGATCCGCTAGTGCCTGGCTAGCCGTGAAGAACCAGGGCAGTTTACCATGTGGCTTGACTAGTTCAGACATTAGTCTTTTGACTCGCGTAAACTGAGCAAGGGTACATACCAGTCCAATACTCTCTGCGATCTTCATCGTCGGGAGCAATGCGACCACCGGAGATCAACTTGGTGATGTAGATCATTCCGTTCAAGCCTGTATAGACCATGAGACCTGCGATGAGGCCGTATGCTGCGCTATAGCCGAAGGGAATGAACATAATTGTGACGAAGGCAGGGACTGCGTCGCCAATATAACTCCAATTGATGTTGGAGATCTGGCGCATCATTAAGCATCCGACCTGATGTAAAGTTAGCCGAGATCACATATATGCGTGTTGGAGTATTGGCGCTTACAAGGACCAAGGTACATCCCGTAGCCCAGGGCGGAACTGCAGCGAAGATGGGAGCAAAGAACATGGAGACGAAGAAGCAGAGACCACAAGTCATGCCTGTCAAGCCTGTCTTGCCGCCCTCTGCAATACCAGCTCCAGACTCGATGACTGCATGGTCAGCTTAGTGAAATGTGCATAAGTTCCGCGTTGTATTACTCACACACTGTGACTGGCGATACACCAAGAAGGGCTCCCATGGATATGCAAATAGCATCTGTGCAATAGGCGAGTGTTGAACGTGGAAAGTCTCCCGTCTCTGGATCCACAACGCCCGAGAAGCGAGCCATGCTGTAGAGCGTGGCAGTGCAGTCGATGATATCAACGTAGAGGAATGTGAAAAGAGCCATAACGAATTGTCCTGACTGGCCACTGATGTTCCAGTCCAGGATGTTTAGCGTGTGATTTATTGGATGAAAGGCGACGACTGCTTTGAAGAAGGTATGGCGATTGTCGCCGACGACGGTATCAGGGAAGTAGGTCACGGACGTGTTTCGCCTATTTGGTTCTCAGACAGTTGACATTACCAAAAATTGCTTCAACACTTACGGCCATGAGATGATGGAGACCATGAGGATGCCTACAACCATTGCGCTTTTGACTTTATATGCCATGAGGTACGCCGTGAATATGCCACCGACCATGATCCCGAGCCACATCTTGTAATCGTTCAGTACATGTTGTTATATCTGCGGAGATCATTGGCAAACTTACGGTGTGAGAAGTCATCTTATGACTTTTGCACATTCCGTTCTCGAAGAACTCATCTGGGCAGCCAGCAACTTGCAGTGAGGTGTTGACTGCCCCGCTGACAGCACCAATGCCAGTTGTGTGACTCAACCCGATCAGGGCGAGGAAGAGCCCAATGCCGCACGCCGCAGCGATTTTGAGTGAGACCGGGATAATCTTGACAAGCCCTGCACGCATTGGACGTAAGCAATAAGTAGCATGATGCGCACATTAGAAGAGCACTCACATTGTCGCATACCGATCAACGACAAGAATATGAATACAAATCCTTCCATAAACACAGCTGTAAGGGCCAGCTTATAAGAGATGATTCCTGTCCCATTGTACCCAACGATCTGGTAGGCGAAGTAAGCGTTCAAGCCCATGCCTGGAGCGAGAGCGACCGGCATGTTCGTGAGGAAGCCGAAGAGAAACGAGGAAAAGCCAGCGACAGCTGCAGTGGCCGTGATGAGTGATCTATTCAGGTCTATGTGAAGGTTAGTCATCGTTCTACTTGATCAGGTCGTCATATCAGCCCACCTTGTTTGCAGAGCGCGAAGTCGACGTTGTTCAAACATGCTGGATCCTTCGGGTCAACATGATCACAAAAGCAGTCACCACCGGTATCTGACAGTATTGATGCCTTCATCGCTTAGCTAGTATACCTCTCCGGTCCTAAATGCACTCACATTCACAGCGATGATGTACGCCATAGTGAAGAAAGTCGTCAGGCCTGCCCGGACTTCGGTGGTGAACTTTGTGTTCCTGATCTCCAAGTCCTATCAGGTTCATCAGTATTCAATGTCCAACTTTGTATAGACGAAGTGCTGACATGGCCAGAACCTTCGAGACGGAAGATGCGCCCAAAGGTTGAAGCTCCGATATAGTTGTTCAGGTCTTCAACGGAGTTACGAAGACGGTCCATGGCGATCCGCAAACTGCAAGACTTGGGTGGTGTTGCAAGAGTTGTAACGCAAGTACCGATTCTGGAAGCCTGCTACATGGAATCGAAAGGCTGTACTGATTTTGTTCATGAGAATGATGACTTTGCAGAAAATGAGTGACGCGAGGAATCAAGTCATGACTGAAAAGAAGTAATCTGCGAATTTGAGATGATCAGAGAACGACAAAGCGACTGCTCGTCTCAGTCACCGAAGATGCACGTTTGAGGGACCCGGGCCAGAACTGCAGACAGACGGCAAACCGGGTAAAAGCATCAGACGGGATGCTGTCAACCCGCAGTGACAGCATGCGTGCTCAATGAGTCCGAGCTAGACGTGCCACAACCATTTCCACCACGGCAAGGCGTTGTCGTGCAGTGAAGATACGGCATGTCGTACTCGAGACGAACTGAGACGGGAGGGCTAGGTTGAGCGCTAATTTAGTCTAGCGGACGCGGAAGCGAGTCAGGGCCGACTCCACCCCTTTTGTGCTAATCAGGAACAGCCGAGATGCAGATCATGACTTGCGGATGTGGTATTGATCTGCCCCTTCGTTTGTCTGTGCATTTTGCGAAACAGTGCATGGGGCCAATCCTCACTGCTCCCAGCCTGGGGCTTTTGATTATTTCCGCTCCTTGCGTCGTTGCATGCCTTAGTCCAACGCCTCCGCCTGCACCCTGGCCGTCACAGTATCCTCGTTGGACATGGGAGGGACCTTGAAGTGATATGCAGGCGATCGCGTCAAGAAAGTTGTTAGCATGTCCAGGTTTCTTGGGACGGTCCACGGATAGCTGCAGGACGGTTTTACCGCCCCAAGCTAGCCACCCGGTCGTAGACAGCACCTGACTGCAAGACACCTTGCTCGGTGTAACTCAGTGGCACAACGAAGGACCAGCCCCGGAATCCCTTGGAGACAGTGGGCCGTGCTGACATCGTTTGGGTCCGCCGAGCTCGCCCTGTGTACCTATCGTACGACGTGGATCTTCCCAAGCGGCTTCATCTGAAGCAAGATGCTCACTTGCACGCGGTTCTCCACGTGTGAACTAACGATGTCTGTCTCTGTAAGTTCCACCAGGGAATCTCCACGGTTCTCAGGAAAAGTGTATGATAGCACAGCAGCGCTGTTTGGTAGTGCGACTTCGCCATGTACTTGGTTTCTGGGCCAGTTGCTTCGTTTGATGAAGCTAATGAAGCCTCGGTCGGGAGGTGTGACTGCGTAAACGGGTGCAGAACCGCAATGCGCCCCGCCCTAGCGGCTGCATCACCATTCCCTAGATCCCTGACGATTGTCTGACTTCCTTGTCTAGAGCTTGGCTTACGACTGTACCCGCTCATGGTACTTCTCCAGTCTATCGCTCGTTCTGCGGCGGGACCGTTTGAACCTCTTTGAGTCTCTCGTTACTCCACCGGACCTTTGGAGTGAACATGTTCTCTGCAGACCTGTCTTGGAGCGGCCCGAATACCGAGACAGTAGGCGAGCGAAGGGAGAGAAAAGCACGGGAGCGCTCGAGTGCAACAGGATCCATCAAGACTTCGTCGAGCGGGCGAAGCTCAGTGGTTGTCGATCGCGAAATCTGGTGGACAACGGGATTGAAGAAAGCCAAAGGCATCAAGTCGAATATATTGCGACCGTCATCACATCACAGCAGCAAGTCGCAAACGCCAAGCCTGGCTACACCGCAGAAATCGAGCCTGAAATATTCCGAAGACGTTCGTGACCCAACGTTGCAGCCAGCTTGGACTTTCTCCAACTCTCTATCCCCAACGCTACCTTCCGGGGCACCTCTGGACTTGCCCATATACGACGTGCCAGAATTGGAGGGCGATTCTTCTTCTCGGCGCACAACTTCAACAGAAACACGAGGTTCACGTAAGTGTATGCCCGTGGCCAGAGTCCGATTTGACTTAGCTGAGAAAATTAGCACATGAGCACAGGTGGCAGGTTAGAACGCCTACTAAAGTACATATAGTCGACGAAGCATCACGGGAGCAGGTCGTTGACGACCAGCTTTGCATCAACAGCAATAAGAGAAACAGCGTCACATTCGCCGACTGCGAAGCAACAATATCGAGACCAATTCGGAATGAGGTGCAGAGGTTTGTTATAGCTCCCCGTGTGTAATTGCTAGACTGACGAATCCAAGACACCCGGCGATAGGTGAGGGACAGGTAGATTTTGAGACATCTCAGTTCAGTCAGGCCAACGAGGGGGTCCCAATAGTGGAAGAAGCACCGCATGGTCAGTCGGAAGAATATCGCCTGAAACAAAGACCTTTCGAATGGCCGCCAATATCACAATGGCAAAGTCTCGCGCCTTGTGTGGTCCCTAAAATGCAACTCGCACCGATGCCCATTGCCAACAAAGTTGCTGTTGCTCACAGCAGTACCATGGAATTAACCAGATTTCAGCGCTTCATCCGACGTATGGAGAGGGCAGGCTCAAAGATCATCCTCGAAAGACTTCGGGAAGATTGGCAGGAGGCTTCTGGTGAAGAACCGGACGAACAGGTAAGCAGCACGGTGTCTGGACTGAAATAGTTACCTAACAGCAGCATAGCTGGTACTCGAAAAGCAACTGTGGCTCCTCACAGCCTTCCAAATGCAAATCCTCGGCCAAACACACAGTATCCCCAAACCCAAATGCGACACTGGCCGTATCTTGGAACTATACGGAAATCTTTGTAAGTGATTTCCACACGCGAATCCCCAGCCTCGTTCTCAATCTAATAACCCCCTCAGCCGAAGTCTTCCAAATCTCCGCAATGTACCCAACCCAAACCATCCACTTCCTGACCAACAAACACAAACGCCCCATGACGCTTCCCGCAAACGTGTCCTACCTAACCGTCCGCGACTGCGGCGCAGTCCCCTTGCCCTACCCGGAAAACTACTTCTCGCACATCCGAGCCGCTACGCTGCCGTCTCTCGTCCCGTCGTCCAAACTCCCAGAACTGTTTCGCGAGTGCTACAAACTCCTCGCGCCGGGGGGTTTGCTTGAAGTAAGAGTCATGGACGCAACGCCTGTGCGCAAAACTGCCGGACCGCTGTTACGGACATGGATCGATGACAGGCTGTCTGTGAATTTGGAGCGGCTGTTCCGCTGCTCGAAGCCGTGTTCGTTGATGCCGCGGTGGCTGGAAGAGGCTGGGTTTAGCTTGGGCGAGGGACGGAGTAGCTTTAATGTGGCGTTGCCTTGTGCGGTGGACGAGGAGACTGCCGATGTTGAGGCGGAGCTGTCGACGGTTATTGGGAGGAGTTTGTGGCGCGATGTATGGGGAGAGTTTGTAGATGAGGTCGCGGATGAGGTGGATTGGTGGTGGGAGGATGAGGAGATTCTGCGAGAGTGTCGGGAGCGGGGGACTGTGTTTGATTGTCGGGCAATATTTGCGTATAGGCAAGGGGGAGAGTAGTGATGGCCGTGGGCCTGCTCGTGACCGTTGTAGGCACGGTTGCTTTCGAGTGGGCGACCAGATTTGTTGTTGAAGTACTTCGAGATACCCAATGTATGTTTAACGATTTCAGCGGAAGATGAAGGACTGGCTTGGGCGCTCGTGATGTTAGATGATCGTGATGTATGAAGAAGCTGGTATCTAGCAATGCACCGCATTGATAATTATTTGATATCACATGCTTGTAACAAACATTCCGTTATACTATATGTCCGTAGGTGGAAATCTACGTAGTTCGTGTGGTCAAAGTAAGCAAGGTAAATAGTAAAGAACGGTTAGCAAGTGCGGCACGTGTAGCGCGATGCAGTCACATCATCTTTGAAGTAGTGAAGGTGAATGCTTTAATTTAGGTGCACTGAGTCTAGATGATCATTGATCTGTGATTCTGTCACGTCTCCGTTACATATTGGGCATTGAACCATTGGCTTGTCGTCGGTGGTCAGGTTATTGTTTTCGCGGACAGATCGTGCACGTTTGGAAGAGTCAGCGCTTACAACACCCTCGACCCCCAGGACTGATCCTTTTCGTTTCTTATTCGCCGCTGTGAATGTTTGACCCTCCCCATCGATCTTGATAGGTCGGTCAGTAGTATCACCCTCCACCTGACTAATCCTAGAGCCTGCAGTGACCCAGTGGTCGAGCTTGTTCTTTTGCCGGCCTGCTCTCTCCTTCGCACTCATAGCCTCCAACTGCTTCTTCGTCACCGCTGGCTCGGAAAGCTTGGTGTATGTCCCTCCACACTCTGCTTCATGCTTTGCCCACCACGTATCTGATTTTCCCGGCGCCCGGTTCATCGATCTCTTCACGAGTCCAAAGTAGGGAGACTGTCTCTGGCAAGGTCCGTTACATTTCCAGATATGGGTTCGAAAGCTCTCGACTTCGTCATGGAAGGTATGGTAGATGGTGACCTCGTAGCTACCATGGTTGTTGATGGCGTCGGCGAGTAGCTGAAATCCAACACCATGTCCAGATCCATCGTCGCCCCGCGCGTGTGTCCACGAGGTTGTGATGAAGAAGTAGGCATGGATCGCCTCATGTAGTAGTGTGTTGATGGTGTCAGACCGCGGGCGATACTGCAGCAGTGGCGTGCTCAGCTTCAAACGAATGCGCGTGAATTTGCCAGTCTTTGGGTCCTTGCATAGTTCACAAATGCCGGCGCAGCTGGTGCATTCGTCAGTGGACATGACAAATGGAGGCTACATGTGTGTCTGCTTACAGGGTCAAGCGTGGCGACCACAGCACTTCAACACGGGGCAAGAGAAGGCCTTGGAAGTACAGCACATTGTAATGTGCAAACAGCTCATGGACGTCAACGAATGGCTCGCCATCTTGTATAATGGCTGTGATGGAGTTCAAGGCATCCTGCTGCTCCTGGGACAACGTCTCCAAGCTGGCAATGGCCTGCAGAGCAGCATCTTCATCGGTCAGCATGTGGACGACGACACATTCTCGGGCTTCTCGGTGTTTCTCGAAGGTCTCGGGAGGTTCAGTGGGTGTCAGCAGTCGGAGGTAGGGCTGCCACAACGGGCCGGCTTCTAGCGCATCTAGCGCGGAAGATGCTTGTCAATGCCACGAGACGTGTGGCCCAAGAGTCATTTAAGTCGCAGTGCCCAAGACCGCGTAAAACCCCTTGCTGCCCATTTGGAGATGCCAGTTTGCCTGTCCGCCCTTTTGTGATTTCAGACGCGCTGTTTGTTGTTGGTGCATGCATCCCGTCTTTGCTGTGCAACCTGCGTGCTGCAAGCCGTCTTCTGCATTACGAATACTGCCAGCGTACTGCGTCATATCGATACCACGTCCCACATGAGCACATCCACAAACACGACGCGCCGCCCACATCCTCCCACAACCACAACGATATCTCGCCGCCACCGCCTCACGTGCCTGTCCAGCATAACCACACGGATGTGTGAGCTGCACACCACTGACAGATATGGCGGCTCTGGACACGCCCGGCTCTGTTGACCTCGTCCGCACTGCCTCTCAGAGCTCGACCGTTTCAAACAACCCCCGGAACCGCAGCATTGCGCGCATACGTCCCTCGAAGCGCAACTCGAATGCATCGCTGAGCCGCAGTCGCAGTCGCGCCCCCTCACCCGGCGAAGACACCAAAAGCCTCACCTCGTTCCCCTCATTGTCGCCTAGCCCCTCCAGCTCGCCGGTGCAGTCGCGCATCAACGGCTGGTTCCGCTCTGCGCCCAACCCAAACGAGACTGTCAAGAGCAGCGAAAACCACCCTGCAGCGTCTCCAGACACGGCCATTGCGGTGCCGCCACCTGATCTAGCCAAGCATGCAACATCCGCGTCCACGGTGCGAAAGGTCACCAAGTCGACCCAGCAGATTGTGGGCAGCTTGGTAGCCGCTTCTTCGTTCCGTGGGCGCTCAGCCCTGTTCGACGATGCGCCCCAAGAGCAGGCCAAAGTCGTTGGCAATCTGCACTTCTCCACCGACGACAACATCAGGGAGGCTTTGGGCCAGATGGGCGCGGTGGCGCTAGTGAGGCAGCTCGCGGGAGACCTAGCACAACGTGATGCCCAAGTCACGGGTTTGAGAAGGAGAGCAGAAGAGCGGGAAAGAATACTTAAGAAAATGCTCCAGGAATGCGAGGTATCAAATATGGATATCGAGAGCAGATTGCGGGAGCTGGAGAAGAGCAAGGAAGAGACAAATGGCTTGACCAAGGTCAGAACAAGAGGCGACAGTACGCCCTCTGGTCTCCATCCTGACGACCCAATGGAGGATCGACTCGCGAGGGCCATGGAGGATGAAGTCGCCGAACATCCCGACGCCCTAGGATTCGACTCTGGAGCGACCGTGCCCCTAGCAGAAGTGAGGTCTATTAGCTCCGTGGCCTCGGGTACAAACAACGACCCGACCCGCCCTGGATGGAAGAGCTATATCTGGAATGGTGCTAGTAGGAAGAGTAGCAGGGCGCCCTCTGTGGCCAGCTTGGTCGACAGACAAGCAGAGCGACTTCCGTCACAAACACGATCGCGGGCCTCAAGCGGAGCAAAAGCGCCAAGAAAGGGCCTGGCCAACGATCTTTTCGTCCCTCCTGGTGACGATCGAGCGGGTGGTGCTATACCTGCACTTCGTAGACTTCACAGCCAAGATCAAAGCACGGAAGACACCTCACGTCGATCCTCGTCAGTGTCGCTCGCAAGCTGGGCTCTGAAAATGGTAGCGGGAAACAACCAGGCCAATAGCACCAAGCCTGGTACTGTCCGTGGCCGCAAGCACGCTTCATCCGATGCCGCCGATCGCGCCATGTCAAGAGATTCCACCAGGACTACGCAGTCTGCAAAGTCTGCTCTGGCAAATGCACAGAGACGAGGACGCGCACTCGGGCCCAATGGTACCATCAAAAGTATATCTATCGAACCACCCAAGGCTGCATCTGGCAGCAACGGACCCAATCCTCCCAATCGTGGCCTGAGCAACCTTGGGCCCGTGGAGATGGACAGGATACTGCCTGAAGAGTCTCGCCCGCCGACACTAGTCCAGCATCACAACAGGTTTGTGGGAAGTAGCGAATACCTGACAGATCGATTCGGTTTCATCTACGACCAGCGTCGCAAGAAGAGGCAGAGCGAAGCTGCTGCCGAGCTCACAAAGCAAAAACGGAGCAGCAACGTCGAATCTCTGGGCGATGCCAGAGCCGAGCTTGCCAACTTCGACCTTCCTGAAGGTGGTGAAGATGCATCGGCTGTCACAAGCACTAATGGAGGTGCTGCGCGGCCATCAAGTTCCAGCTCGGAAGATGTCAACGGCAAGACAATCACCAAAACATGGGCAGACTATTTGAAGCTGGCTACGCATCCGACGGAACTGTTGTCTCACACACCTTCAGCAGCACCTATCACAACAGTGCAGTCTGCCGAAGGAGAAATGCAGGCCCCCAAAATGAGCCAAATCACTCTCACGAAGCGAGGGTCTCTGCCCACTTCAAGCAGCAACCCGGAACCTGCACCATCACGAATCGTATCCGGCAACGCTGAGCTCTCGGTGACAACGCCCTCTGGCCCATCGACGCCAATCAGCCCGTACCCGCCTCAGATTGATCCAGTCAAATCATTGCTTGATCAGATGAGCGATCTGCACGACAACTTGCAAAGAGAAAAGAGTGTGAGATGGCACGATTTCCTGCGCAAGGTACGTGCTGGGAACAAGCGAGAGACCGTTGCAGCGAGTTCAGGCGACGGCGGATCGAAGGGCTACGTGGCACCTGAGACCTTCCTAGCTGACGGCGAACTTGTCGGCATCGCCAGCTTGGGCAACATGGGCAAGGTTGGGAGGGCGAAGTGGCAGGAGTTCCGCCGTCTTGTCCTTGGGGGTATCCCAGTCGCCCTTCGTGCAAAAGTGTGGGCAGAATGCAGTGGTGCAGCTGCACTGCGCATACCTGGGTACTATGAGGACCTGGTCAACAATGGCGAAGACGACCCGACTATCGCCACGCAAATCCAGATGGATATCACACGCACGCTCACGGACAACATCTTCTTCCGCACTGGTCCCGGAGTTCAGAAGCTCAACGAAGTACTGCTCGCATACTCTCGCCGCAATCCCGAGGTTGGGTATTGCCAGGGCATGAACCTTATCACTGCCTGTCTGCTCTTGATTCTACCGACTGCCGAGGATGCATTCTGGGTCCTTGCTACCATGATTGAGAACATTCTACCACAGAACTACTACGACGCACATCTGCTCACTTCCCGTGCCGACCAGTCCGTACTCCGCTCGTACGTGGTCGAATTGCTGCCTCGCTTGTCCGCCCATCTCGATGAGTTAGAGATTGAGCTTGAAGCTCTGACATTCCAATGGTTTCTCTCCGTCTTCACAGATTGTCTCTCCGCTGAGGCCCTTTTCCGTGTGTGGGATGTCGTCCTCTGCATGCACGATGGCTCCACATTTCTCTTCCAGGTTGCGCTCGCCCTTTTGAAGCTCAATGAAAAGGCGTTGCTCCAATGCGATGCTCCCGCCGGCGTCTACCACTACATCAACCATCAAATGACGAATCATGCCATCAGCATCGACGGCCTTATCCAAGCCTCCGATGCCCTAGGCAAGGTCATCAAGCGCAAGGACGTCGAGGAACGCCGCGCCAAGGCCGTCGCGCACGAACAGGAACTCATGCGTCAGCGTGAGGAAGTAAGGCAAGAGCGTGCAAAGAAGCGGGCGGGCAAAGTGAGCGGAAACACGTCGACACCTGTGGTCCTAGAGGAGGCTGCAGAAGAAGAAGAAGAGGATGCGAAATCTATACCAGCAAGTCTAGACGCAGAGTTGTCGATGCAGACAAGTCCGATGCGCACACCGCTTAGCAGCGCGAGTAGGCGCAGCGAAGAAGAGGAAGAGGCGAATGATATGATACAGAGTTTGGATCTCGTCGATCGAACACCAATGCCAATGGAGGAAGAGTTCCAATGGCGAGGGTGACGACGTTTTCTCTCCTTCTACAATTTTCTTTGTCTCTCAAGCGATGCATGTTTGCGGTTTCCTTTTTCTCTTTTGCATAGTTGGCGCCTTTTCGGTTTCTTGGGCATCATCAATATACCCCTTCTTTTTTCTTCTATCTCCGGGTCAATATCTCTGCTCTGTTTGTGGCGCTGTTAGAATGGCATCTGGCATTATTGACCTTGGCATGTCACACCATTCGTAGCCTGAGGATTATGGGTGGTAGTAAGAGTGGTAAAAACAGAATGAACTTATTGTGAAATATTTGACTATCTTCATCGAACGTGCGATGATGTAAGAAGATCATTCTTGAACATGTTCTGCTTGAAGACAGCTCTATAGTATCTTGTGAGCTTATTATTAAGTTCCTAGGCAACAATAATGCGCTATATAAGTCTTGTATAGGTTAGCAATGTACAATCTTGAACAGTTTTCAATACGGTGTATCATCCATAGCCAGAACCTTCATAGGGGGCAAAGCTAAGAAGATAAAGCTAACATAAATTCATCGTAAATGTACCAGTCCTATTGAGGTTTGAGTGCCTGCGATATCCGCATGTAGCTTGCCTAACATTAGCTAGTGTGGCGCATACAACCACTGCGGTACTTCTTCTTTCCTTGAGTCACGTCACATCTCACATCCAACATCATATTAATCAAAGAAACCGTAAAGCGACGAAGCTTAGCTTTTTTATAACAATACCAGTGAATATGTCCACATCAACTCCTCTCCGTCTAGGATGGATTGGCCTCGGCTCAATGGGCCTCGCCATGGCTCTCAACATGCAAAAGCATCTAAAAGAGCAGGACCTGCCAGCACTCCAATACTGGAACCGAACTATAGCTCGCGGAGAGCCATTGCAAGATCTCGGTGGCGTTCCAGGCCAGACACCTGATGAGATTGTTCAAAACTGCGACGTGATTTTCATCTCCGTACAACATCCAAGACACCCAGAACAGAATGCCGTATACTAATCTCGAATCCAGCTCAGTGACGATTCCGCCGTCCAATCCTTGATAAGCAGCATCCCCCAAAATATGTTATCAG
This sequence comes from Phaeosphaeria sp. MPI-PUGE-AT-0046c, assembly GCA_020747045.1. Lineage (NCBI taxonomy): Eukaryota > Fungi > Ascomycota > Dothideomycetes > Pleosporales > Phaeosphaeriaceae > Phaeosphaeria > Phaeosphaeria sp. MPI-PUGE-AT-0046c. The sequence goes on along the minus strand of JAGTJN010000001.1, from coordinate 2,455,947 downwards.
GCAAGACCATAGTCGACACAACCACAATCTCCCCCTCCACTTCCTCTTCCATCACCTCCCTGCTCTCCTCACATTCCGCAACATACGTCGCCGCTCCCGTCTTCGGCTCCACGCCCGTCGCACAGGCGGGGCAGATCCTCATCGCGCTCGCCGGCCCCCCTCCAGCCATCTCGCGCATCAAGCCCCTGCTTCAAAACGTTCTAGCAAGAGGAATCATCGAAGTGGGCGCCGAACCCAAACAAGCCATCCTGCTCAAAACCTCGAGCAACTTCATCACCGCAGGCCTCATGATGTTGCTGTCGGAAGCCCACACCCTCGCTGAGATATCGGGCCTCCCCAGCTCGACCCTGCACGACCTTGTTGCCCAGAACTTTGGAGCGTACGCTGCCGGCGTGTCGGAGCGCTTGGTTTCAGGTGCGTATTGTCCTGCGCGGGGCGAGGCGCCGCGGTCAGGGCTGGAGCTGGGGATCAAGGACGTGGGGCATGGGGTGCAGTTGGCGAGGGAGGGGGGCATGCAGTTGCGCGTTGGGGAGATGTATCTTGGAGCTGCGGGGGAGGCGAAGGCGTGGGGGGATAAAGAGGGGAGGAGAATGGATAGTAGTGCTGTGTATGGGGTGGTTAGGGAGAGGGCGGGGTTAGGTTTCGAGAGGGAGAGAGGCGAGGGAAAGGATAAGGAGGAGTAGTAGTGACTGTGTACGAAGATGCTTGTTCTGGTTGCGAGCCGCACAGGTTAGGTAGCTCACCAATGTTGTGTCTCTGGATTAAAATAAAGGAGATGACTAGTGCTTTTATGTGCATGGTTTCTGTAGTACTTGGAGAGCGATGAAAGAAAGGTCCGGATGCTCACGACCCGTTGTAGTAGGGACTTCGAATAGAGTCTGATGTCGTGCATCACCCCAAATGAGCTCCTTCGTATGGCATTGAGAAAGTCTAGATAAGTGCGAGTCTACGTTTTTGTGGAAATGAGAAATGTAATTCCTAGACATCTATTGCCCTGCCTTCTCAGCGGCCTGTAGCTCAGCTTCTACCTCTGCGATGACGACCTTGCGAACGCCTTCCCAGCCATCTGAGCGCTTGACTAGGCTGACTCTTCTTGGCTTGTCTTCCAGCCCCTTGAACTCGACTGGCAGGACCTTCTGCTGGAAGTACTCTTTCTGTTCTGGAAGTGCCAATTCGACGGCATTTGCGAACTTGGCGGGATGTGCGGTGGCGAGCGCGATATGGTGTGTCGAAGGTGGTTTTGATACCTCAGCTGAGCGTCTCGCTGCTGCGATTCCAATAGCAGAGTGAGGATCTAAGATGTAGTTCTTCGAGGCCTCAGCACCGAAAACGTACTTGATGGTGTCGATCGTCTCTTCGTCACTGACACGATATGATGCAAAGTCGGCTTGCGCAGAGCTGAGAATCTGTGGGTCGACGCTGAAACCACCTTTCGACTTGAGATCGTTTAACCATCCTCGAACGTGGTCACCCGCTTGGCTCCTTCGCTGAATCACCGCATCGGAGTTTGTGCTGTACACGTCGTACGCGAGGAACCAAAGTAGACGCTCAAAGTTGGACGAAACAAGAATGTCCATGGCAGGGCTCAACGTCTCCTTGACACCACTCTCGTGCGCCTTGACACCATCCTCTGACAGGCCGCCTTGGGCTTGCTGACCATGCACTGGCTTCTTCTCGTACTTGCCGGACTCCCAGAAGCGGTGGAGAATGTCGTTCGCGTTTGTTGCAATGACAAGCTTTTCAGCGGGCAAGCCCATGCGCTTCGCGAAGAAGCCAGCAAGGATATCGCCAAAGTTGCCCGTGGGTACGACGAAGCGGACGGTAGAGGCAGGAAGGAAAGATTCGGACTTGATGAGATTGAAGTAGGAGTAGAAGAAGTAGGTGATCTGGGCGAGGATGCGGGCCCAATTGATGGAGTTCACGGCAGCGAGGCGGTGTGTTTTGTTGATCTCAGGGTCGGCAAAGAGGGCTTTGACGAAGTCCTGTACTTGTTAGCATAGAGAATGTACATGTGCTTCAGATTCACCTACCTGGCAGTCGTCGAATGTGCCATCAACAGCCAAGTTATGTACGTTGGCGTCCATGACGGTGGTCATTTGTGCCTCCTGGATGGCGCTGACCTTGCCATGCGGGTGCATGATGAAGACAGAAACATCCTTCTTCCCACGAAGACCGTAGATGGCCGCAGAGCCAGTATCGCCACTGGTCGCGCCGATGACGGTCAAATGCTCCCTCTCGCGTCCTGCCTTGGCCTTATTCCTGCGGACCAGGAAATACTCGAACAGGTTGCCTAAGAACTGCAGCGCGACGTCCTTGAATGCGAATGTAGGTCCGTGGAATAGCTCCAGCAGATGGATGTTCTTCTCCTTGTCAAGCGTGACAGTCGGGGTGATATCTTTCGCGCGGAACGTGGCATAGCTGCGACGGATGATGTCTTTTAGATCGGCGGGAGGGATTTCGGAGGGCGAGATGTAGAGGGAGAAGATGTTGAAGGCGAGGTCTTCGAAGGACAGGTCCTTCCACGACGATGCCCAGTTGTCGGGCAGTACGGGGATCTCTTCTGGGATGAAGAGGCCGCCATCTGAGGCGAGACCTTTGAGTACGACTTCCTCGAAGGAGAGCTGTGTGTGTCAGGAAGGATTGCGCGACCATGTATGGCATGCTCACATCGTAGGAACCGCCACGGGTGCTGAGGTAGCGCTGGGATGTGGTGTGGGAAGACATGATGCACGAATCTAGTCAAAGAGCATGCGCAAGAAGAAGAATACAAGAGTCGAATCTAATTGACTTGTCAAGAAGGTTGTAGAGCAGCGGCGTCCCCGTGGGGTGGAATGTTGAAAGCAGATACCAAGTAGCTCCGGAATCGCAGTGACTCAAGAAATTTGCCCTGGTCCTATGAGGTCGCCGGAACCAGGCGCATGGCTGTTTTCGAGCTGCATGCCATGATTTAGTGTCTACCTTACTACATAGACTTCCGTTTCAGAAGCAGTAAGGTGCAGCGACCCTTTTGAGCTCTGCGACGGAAAATGCATGTCTGCGATGCTGCCCCGCGTGTGCAATTGGTGCCCCGCGCTCCTTGTTGTTCCTGCGTTTGCTGGCGGCATCGGTCTTCAGACCACGCTAGTCTTCAAGGGCGACGTCTTGCCGTTTCCTTTGCTGCCACACTCTTTCTGCTCACAACCATCTTCAGCTGACAGCCAGACCTATGTCAAGAATGAACGGCACGAAGATGCCTCTGTACTCCATTAAGAGCCTTCAGGATACACGATCAGCGATGTGTGTTGCAAAGTCTGACATGAAGACTTCTCAAGCGATGAAGCTGTTCGTACGCTGGGGAAGCTGTTCGTACGCTGGGGAAGCTGTTCGTACACTGGCTTGAGCATATGCAACAATCAGAATGTATACCATCATGCCCTTGTAGTATCATAATATTCCTGGAACGAGCACTCTTCTCACAGACTCATTCTCCCAACTGTACGGTATCGACACGACTGCATCATTTTGACAAGCAATTTTGCGTCCATCAGTAACTATTGGTCTCCTTCACATACTACCCACATTTGCGGTTGAATTCTGGCAGCTTTGAACAAGGCACGGTTCTCAGAGTGCTTCCTGATCACACACGGAGCCTCACAAAAAAATCTTTTGCGGCGGATTTGACCGTGAAGGCCCTCAGGCTCCACTATCACCCGTGGCATCGTGGTGTGCATAACACGTTCAGAAAACATGCGACACAATTCCGTACATAACGCCTTCTTGGAGAGAAGTGCAATTGGCAGTAGCCATGACCTCTAGTAGAGCAAAAGTGGCTCTGAAGTCCATGGGTGGGGCGCAGATACAACGCAACCTGGGCAGATAGTGCTGTATGCTCCCGGTAGTCCTATGAGATGGGCTAAGACGTAAATTGTGCAACATCATGTCTGCATAGCGGTGAAGTTACCGCAGTCGCGGTGAAGCTGTTAGATGCTCGGTGTGGGCACCGGTTGATAGTCGGCGAAACGCACGGTCGGCGCACAGAGCCGCAAATTTGCCAGCTTAGCGGCTTGGCAGCCCTCGCGCTGGCTTAAATACTTTGCGACCCTCGCCCTCTCTTCTGCTCTTTAGTTCGACGAGTAAGTCTTCCCTGGCACCTCAACTTTGGGCAACCCTCCAAAATTATTTGGAGAGCCCGAACTTGAACCACCAACATCTTTGATCGTGGCTAACAATCTGCAGTACTTCTAAGAATCATTTCTATAGAACACGTCTTCCTTCTGAGCTTCTCAAAAAAGCCACAGAATCTCCAACCTGGTTGATGAGTGTCAGCCTCGATGTCCCGGAGTGAGGCCTTCTTACGTTTGCTTCGGCGAACGTGGCGATGATCTTCAGCCAACTGGTCTCGTACTTCGGTCGAGCTGGACGGCAGGACGTTGATGGCAATCTGACAGGCCTTTTTTTTCATTGACGCATCTGGCTTGCCGGTTGCTCGAAGAAGATATCCACACCAGGGTTTTCGCAGTATAAACTCTACTGCTTTCCCTGCAGCACTTCATGTCACGGCCGAATATCTGCAACTCGATCAGAGTTCTCATTGTGGGTCTACATTTCGCAGCAGCTCAGCACCATCCGTACTTCTCGTTGCCGATCCACTCAATCTTGTCCGCCATCGGTCCATCGTGCTCGGGAAACCATTGCAGGCTTGCGATACTCTCCTCGTCTCTGTCCACCACTTTCGCGCTAGGATGCAGCCGTTGAGCCGCTGCAACGGTCGCTGACGTCGGGTTCCAGATCTCCACATGCTCCATCTTCCACTCCTCAGCCTCTCGCTGCGCCATGGCCATGAGCACTGCGATGGAAGCTTCGTGGCCATCGTGTCTAGAGTCACCATTTCCACGGCTCGTTGAAGTGTCCGCCCAGTTACCATCCTCAATGACGAGTCGCAACATATGCAGGGTGTTACCTTTTGCTTGCGACGGATCATTGTTGTACCACATTCGGGTCCAGAAACACCAAACTCGCTTGCCCTTCTCTGACCCGACCATCGCTCCTTTGACTTTCGGTGCCTTGCCATGGAGCTCTCTCCCCACAAAATCCTCACGCGCGTGATGCCAGCGGATCGTCTCAACATTTGGCAGCAGAGCCACTGCCGTGTCGCTGCCCTTTGGGCGCGACGCCATGCTCCGCCGAATCGACGCTACGTCTATATCACAAAGCTCCGCAACATCCTCCGCGTACAGTGGCCGCGCGGCGGGAGGTACGTTTTGGCCCTGCGCCTTTCCAGGAATGGCAATGTGTGACGAATTGAAGGGCTCCCAGCCGAATGTGTTGTAAAATTTCTGTAGCAATAAGCAGCTGCTCAGTGGTGAGACAATGGCTACTAACCTTGCCAATGTCTGAGAAAAGGACTGAGAATAGATTCTCCCTGTCGTGCTCCATCTGATACGTCTTCAGCGTTTTGCATAGTTCCGTCATCATTCTTTGCGCGTAGCCTCGTTTTCTCAGATGCGGAGCACAGTACACGCTTCCGATGGCGTGAGAGATGCTCTCATGCAGCTCGCCATTTTCCCACACCAATGCCCTTTTGCGGTATGTCTCACAGCTCGCGAGAGGCAAACGTGTCTTCGATGCTGGGTCGAATGGGTTACCCTCAAGGGCCGTGTCGACCAATATCCAGTACGATATGCCACCATCTCGTGTCAGGGTTTGGTTCGCAAGTGTTTCCTCTCGGCGCAGGTACGCTGGCATGGACAGGGCACCTCGCCATTCCGCACCATTGAGATTGAACTGAATGAGCTTTTCTTCTTGCGTAGGATGCACAAGTTGGAGGGTGGGAGAATCACCCCGGGGAAGATCAATCATTGAGCCCATGATTGCAGGTGGATGTTAGTGCTTGGTGCAACGAAGCTTTTATACTACGCCTCGGTTACCTGTTTGGGTACTTGTCGTGTAGGGCGTGGGTATGTCAGGTACTTGGCCCGCTGCAGTAGCTCAACGCCGCAACAGGGTTTCAAGGCTGTCTGTGGGGTTGAATGTTCCGAGATGTTTTTTTCGATAGTGTTTGAGTATAGACTGAAGAAAGACGTGCAACCCTTTGTCCTGAAATTTACCCCACGTCCGCGGACCACTTCCCCAGCTTCAGAACCTCCCCTTCTTATGCTTCTCAGTCCACGATCCACGTCTGATCGGTGGATTCTCTCGGAGCACATTCCCTCCTCTGCCCGATGTGTGCCGTCTTAAAGCGAGCGCATGTCATTGCGGACGATGGTCATGGGATGTGCCGTAGTCAGGTTCTAAGAGCACTATTACATAAAGAGACGCCTTGCCTACTCGAGCTCACGACAGAAACGTCACTTGGCAAGTCCTGCAGCATCTGTGGCACAGACACGGCTCGCTGGTCCAACTGAGTGTGAATCTGAGGTGTGGCAGCGTTGCGGCATGGTCGCGCCCACCTGGCTAGCGGCAAGTGGGACGATCCTGGGGATCCCATTGGGCAAGACGCCCTTGTAACCGCCATGTCGAAGACAATGTGCACAATGACTTCTCAGCGGAATGCCTGCTGTGCTTCTGGCTGCTGTGGTACGTAGCTGCCTTACGCACTTGCCTTTTCTCGGCTGCTGAAGAGCGCAGTCGCAGACAATAGCTCGCGCGCTCAGCATAGACTCAGCAAATAACTCAGCAATAACTCGCCGCGACCGCGCCCGGTGGAACACTGCCAATACCTATCGCACTCGCCAGCCTACCTGGTGCTTCTTTTTCCGGAACTCGTGCACCCGTCCGCCTGGGTGCTTGCGAAAGGGTGGACCTGGCATGACGAGGCTGTGGATGGAGGTGCTGGGGTTTCACTCAATTCTGAGTTGTCCTTCACTTTCTCAGTTCTCGCTCACAGCCCGCCAATAAGTAACATCTGTTTCACTCGCTTTCCCCGCACTATAAAGTTGCTATCGGTGCGAAACCCGCTGTTGGTGGCCCACGGCGCAGCACATTCATTAAAAGATTGGTCGCTAAAACGATCTCAACACCGCACAGAGCCTCTCACGGCTCTGAACCTCGCGCAAGCTGGACACTTTATTTTTCTCTCTTGCTCCTACCTCATTCACGGAATTGTCCAGCGCGTCATATACTTGACTGCATATTCGCCAACCAACCTCGACCCAACATCTGCCACACTTCTGTCGCGATGAACAGATATCGTGATCTTCAAGACCACGACCTCATCGATCTGGTTTCGGACAGTGACGAGGACGAATTCGGTCGGTTTGATGCAGATGACCATGTTCCGGATGCCGTCGACGAATATACCAACATCAACGGCATGTACGACGGCCTCGATGAACCTAATCGTCCAGTTCAAGAAGATGATCGTGACCTTTTCGACTTAATCGGCATCCCAGACATCGACGTGCCGCCTTCAGATCCTACCTTCATTCCATCAGAGACTCTAACACCTCAAGACGTCGATGAGAGTAACCAGCTCGTCACCGAAGCCATAGGCCTACAGATGGTTATGGACTTTCTGCCAGGTATCTCCATCGACCATGTACTGGGCATTTTCAGGCAGAAGACTACCGATTGCACCAGAACCAGCAAAGCATGCCAGGACATCATCTCACAACTTGTCGAAGCTGGAGACTACCCAAAGGAAGACGACGATGCGAACAAGAAAAAGAGGAAGCGCAGCGACGAAGACGACTGGAAAGATTATGAGACAGCGGACCGTGACCCTGCAGTAGCCACATACGAATCTGAGGCGTAAGTACTTTAGCTTTCTCTCCTTTTATTTTCTGCAAGGTCACTTGTTGCCCTCCGCCAGCGTTGACCAAAACCACGGAACATCTTCGTTCACGATACCACAGCTTGAAGCGCCCAGAATTAGCCTGTACCATCACTCAACGAACATTCGATAGCAGATATCGAGCTGGCTTCCATCGCTACTGTCACACAAGTGTCAAGAAATGACCGAAAGCGAGAGTGCCCCTGCATGCCCCGCAGGTGATGATTGACGGCCTGGTGAGGAGCTGGCAGTGCGTTATATGCGCCTGAAGGGACTGTTTTATTCTATTGCTATCAACACGAAGCACAGTACGAACTCTTTGCTGACCTACGCACATAGTTTGGAACTCCTCAAGGACGAGTTCCCCTCTGTCCCAGTCCGCCACATTGTTAACGTCGTCAAAGATCACAAAACCCTCTTCAAATCTTACATTGTCCTCGAAGCTCAGGTTCGGAATTACGGGCGTATCAGCAAGAACCAGTTCTCCAACATCGTCAAAGCACGCAATAAGCGGGGCGCGGAATTCCTGCTTATGGAACGAGGAAGCCAGCTCCCTAAAGAGCTACAGATGGCCAAACGAAAGTTGGAAAGCGAATCGGCGAAGCGGCGCAAAGCTGAAGAGGCTGAAAAGGCCGAGGCAAAGAACCTCGAGGATGCTCAGAAGAATGGACAGATGGGCGAATGTGCCTGTTGTTTCGATGATGTGCCTCTCAACCGCATGATCTCCTGCAACGGCGCTTCAACACACTCGTACTGCAGGGAGTGTCCCAAACGGCAAATCGAGACACAGATGGGGATGTCAAATTGTCGGCCCAAATGCTTCGGAGTCGACGATTGTGACGGCACTTTCACACGCAAAGATCTGCAACTCGTGCTGGCCACGACCACGTTTGAGCGGCTGGAACATTTACAGCAGCAACAGGATCTGGCTGCGGCCGGCCTAGACTTCCTATCCGAGTGTCCTTTCTGTGATTTCAAGATGGAATGTCTACCAGTAGATGTCGACAAGGAGTTCCGGTGTCAGAACCCAAAGTGTCATAAGACAAGCTGCCGGCTTTGCGACAAAGAGACGCACATACCACTGAATTGTGAAGAAGCCGCCAAGGAGGGCCAGATTACCTTGCGACATATTGTCGAGGAGGCTATGTCTGCAGCGTTGATTCGACAGTGCAATAAGTGCAAGCATCCTTTCGTCAAGGATCACGGATGCAACAAGATGTCCTGCTCTCACTGCAGGAATTTGCAATGGTAGGTTTCTGGCTCGAGAGAGTGGATTCTGAGAATAATGTGCTAATACAGCTGCAGTTATGTCTGCTCTAAAGACGTGACCGACTACAATCACTTTGGCGAGGCCGTAAATGGCAAATGTCCTTTGCATGACAACGTGGAAGATCGGCACGAACAAGAAGTCAAGGTCGCAGCCGACGAAGCTATGGCGAAAGTCCGAGCTGAGCACCCCAACCTCTCTGATGCTGATCTTATGATCCAGGTGTCGGATCACGTCAAGAAGGCAGAACAAGCTCGTAAGAGAAGTGCTTATGCCGAAGCTAACAATTACCCTTACCAAGTAGTCAACGGGGTTGTTCAGCATCGACCTGGACAAGCTGCAGGCGGACATCGGCCTCCTCCTCCTCCACCTCCCCCTCCCCCTCCTCCTCCTCCGCCTGGTATGGCATTTCACGCAGCAAATGCCCCGGCAGCACAGTACGTACCCAATGCAATTCCCGGAGTCGCTGTGCCAGCGCCCTTCTACCCTCACGCTGTTGCCCCACCGCATGGCAATAATATGGATCCTGCGCTTCAGCAGATGCCTTAGTACGTAGTTGCTCAGCTTTTATGAGGGCCATCTATGGTACCTTATCAGTGGTCTTTCCTGTCGAAGCTGACATATGCTTATAGCCCCTTCGTCGCAAACTACATGCCCTTTCGATGGTTCCCCGCTCAACCTCATCCGCAGCTACAACCGCCCTTGGCCGATCAAGCACAAGCACAAGCACAGCTACAAGCCCAAGGCCAAGCACAAGCTCAGGCTCAGGCACAAGCTCAGGCACAAGCTCAGGCCCAGGTACAGCAGCAAGAACAAGTACAGCGACCTCAGCAGGCACGACACGAACATTTGTATGCCCGGGTGGCACCGAGACGACCACCACCAAATCATTTGCAAGCTCTCCCACCCCAGCAACAACATGGCCAACTGGATGTTAACGCACTGATGCAGAGATTAGGTGCAGCACGACAGCGACAGCAACAGCAACAGCTTCTTGTGCATCAGCGCCTAAGACAGATTCAAGAGCGACAGGAACATCTCGCTCAGCAGGGGCAAAGACTACAACAGGACAATGGGCATATCAGAAATAGATTGACCAACATAGATGAGAGGATCAGAGCGAGTGAGCAACTGCTAGAAGCAAGGTTGAGAGCTTTGGCGCCAGAAGAAGAGGATGAGTGAAGGTGGGGACTGTACCTCCAGACGTGCATAATTCTTAATGGTTTACGACTTTACGACTTGAGAGGGATCGGGTGGCACACACCACGGATGGGATACCCATTTGCGGGTTTAATCGGAATTGTTAATTTCATTATGTAGTATTTGAATTGTATCTTTGTCTCTGTGACAAAATCGTGTTGTCATTCGTGTAAGCGTCTACGTCGTAGCCTTTGGCAGCTATGTGGCATGCACCATGTATTCTGTCACGCCAATGCTGTATCGGTGACTGTCCTCGTCATGCAGGCTACGGTGCGCCTCACATGCAGTGTAGTTAGTGTGCATGCCTTCCAGGGCCTTCTAACATTTCTCATGTCGCTCTTCCTGTATGTTTGTTTCGCACTTCACAATGACCGTGCTCGCCCTCGCTCAGCGCTTCGACTTAGCCGGAATGCTGGCATCAAGCGGGTCACCGTAGCGCACTGCTCACTGTCAGCAATCGTCTTCACTTCCAAGTTCCTCCAAGCCAAGACAAGACATACACTTGATCTGCGCCCCCAGCTCGACGATTGAATCCAGCGCCCTGTTCTCCTCTTCCCGCGCGCGCGTGTTCTTCCACTCCCACCCCGGCTGGTCCTCCTGCTTCGTCCAGCTGTATCCTGTCTCGGCATCTGTGTGCGATCCAAGCGACGCGGTCTGGGCAAGCGACAGCGGGCGCTTGCCGTTTGCGTTCACGGCGGAGCTGAGCGTCGAGGTATCGCGGGGCATGGTGGAGGGGCCGCCCTGGGAGTTTGGCGGGGACAGCTCGGAGGCGGCGGCGAGGTTCTGGACGGAGGCGTTCAAGGGCGTAGCGGGGTTGTTGGGCAGGGCTTCGTCGGGGAACATTTCGTCCTCGTCGGCGGAGGAGTGCATGGTGGAGTCGCCTTCGTTGTCTGAGCGTGGGGTTAGAGGGCGTCGGCGTTTATTGGGCATGGTTGGGGAGGTAAGTCGAGGGTGAGAGGTGAGGAGAGATTTACCTGACATGATTGCTGCAAGTTTGTTCAGAGGGTGACAAGTGACGCCAGGCGACAGTGTGGTTTGTATGAATGTACGGTACAGGTAGAGCTGCAACCCATGGCTAGTCGTTGCTCCGAGTCGCTAGTTCCCGCGCGCTGCTGCGGGCGCTTTTGCACCACCCGTCGCTAAATGTTCCCTGCCTTTGGTCACGCTTCGCTCCGACATGATATCGCCTGGTATCTTGCCCTGTAACACTCCTCGCCAGCAACAAAGACTCGCTATTGTACTACGGTAATACTGAGACACTATGCCGCCCCAGAAGACACCCGCCGCGGGCGCATGGGAGGACGATTGGGAAACGATTGCCGATGTCAGTGTCCCCCTCCACAGCAGATGCGCCAAATCTCACTCTCCACAGAAAGAGGACGCAAAGCCCGAGGAGAGTCTGCCTCCTGCCAAATTGACCAAGGCCCAGCTCAAGGCCCAGCATGCTGAGTTGAATCGGAAGATATGGGAGTCGGCGTGCGTCTGTCTCCTCCCGCCCTCACTTCAATGCTAACCACTGTCGGCGAACAGCGAAAATCCAGACCCCCAATGGTACCCCGAAGCAAGCAATGTAGCGCCCGTGCAAGCCTCGTTCAAGCCCAAGGTCACCATGCTGGCCCGTAAGCCTGCCCCACAGGTGCTATCGAGAAACATGGCCGGCCTGAACATCGACGACGAAGACAGCGAAGAGGAGCGAAGAAAGAAGGCCGAAGCAGACTTTGAAGAGAGAAAACTGCGCGCTCAGAAAGAACGTGCAGAGAAGGAGCGCAAATACGCAGAGGCACGCGAAAGGATCTTCGGCTCGCCCGCCGCCTCCGAAGGCTCGCGCAGCAACTCACCAAACAAAGCTACAAGAGGAAAAGGCAAGGGCCGCGGCGGTCGCGATAGCCAGCCAAGGTCGAGCAACGAACAGTCGCCAGCACGAGGCCCTGCTCCACCTCCAGCTCGACAGTTGTACGATCCCATATATGCCCTGAAGCCCAGCTCGGTGTACATACAGAAGGAGGCGAACGGTAGTCGACCCGCTACGCCGAGTGGACTTGAGAAACCCATACGTCAGCCTCAAGGACCGTCCAAGGATGGCGGCCGTGGATTTGCCTCGCGACCAGGATTCAATAATGTTGCAGGACCATCATGAAAGCGACGATGCGTGGCACGGGAGGACACAGCTTGGCGCTGTTCTGCGATGGCTACCAGAGACGTGCAAGGGGGCAAATCCTGCTGGTTCATGCAAATCCGGTGGGATACAGCTACGTGCCGCCAGATGATATCACAGCACAGTATAGCACAGCACCTCCGCCTCCATCGCTCACCACAATACGAATAGTTGTGGGCGAAGCTAGTGCATGGACTCCCGCTACCGTCGTGCGTCGCAAGACGCACAGCTTCAAGATCCGCCGGCGAATCGCATCCTTCGCTTGGTGTTGCAGGCGGCGCTACAAGTCGTTTGCCATGAATCACTCAAGAAACATAATCCTCTGACCGGCGGATACGGTCAACAAAAACAAACGCGCGGTCAGTCTCTGATGAGATGATCATACCATCTAATGTTGTCCTACATGAACGAATATGAGGGCAACCTGCGATGATGTGCAAGTCACAAAAAACGGGCATCAATCTGGTGCTGAGTCATACCCCACACATCAGCACCAGAGTGTCGCGTTCCGAAGGATTATCAAGAGCAAGGCTATCAGCGGGCACCGCATTCGTCCTTGGTCCGCCAAGATCACAGTGAAATATGCCGGGTATACGAGGTGTTGTTCGATACACTGCTTCGGCCCTGTTGTGATCCCATGTTATTCCCAAATCCTACGGCTACGTCACAAATGTTATGGAACTGGAGGCTCAAGAAGAGGACGCGGGGAAATCTGCTGACCCAATTGGGGACCATGTTGACTGAAGCCACCTACTCCACTCGCTGACAGGTGTGGGCCGTAAATCCTGAGCCTGGTTTCAGCATTGAGCGCATATTATGTTACCAACAAATTGAGGAACCATGCAGCAGCACCTACTGTTCACTGTTGGTAGGCCTCGTCAGCCCAAGAAAACCTCTTGCCTTAATTCTTCTATTCAGTGGGAGTGCAGACGCGTCAGCTGAATCAAGAACAGAATAGACCAATATAGAATTATCTCATCAATCATGAAGAACTTCTCAAGCTTCCAGCACGTCAAACACGATAACTGGCACGGAGTGTACCGAGCACGGTCCATTTAGGCCTGCCACGACACGCCTCCTCGTTTGCACCCTGCCTATCATGCAGCGCGCCAAATCTCTCCCATAGAGGTAAAATGTGACCTGCAGAATACGACTTCTGTCAACAGCCAAGTTGCCAAACTAGGTACCCCAACACATACTGCGGCCTGTGACGTAGGATCGGAACAGAACTGGACGCAGGCACCGCTCCAATGTGGTATTTTTGCAGCAGCTACAGCCGTTACGAACAGGAATTGAAAGTCCCAAGAAGGCTGCTTAGCGCGAGACTTTCCTTTTCGGGGACTAACTCAACATACATGAGCGCTGAGCTCAGCATTCAAGACCCTTCAAGACGGTACCACGCCACGAGCCTGGGATAGTCATACAAATTCGCGTTTCCCTCCAAACCGTTTTCGGTTACAAATCTACAACAGGATGGACAGCCACATTCGGTACGAGACAGCAATCCTCCGGCGTTACTGATTAGCTACTATTCCTCCGCACTGCCAACGGGTTATACGAAAGGAGGCGGCAGCGGGCAATGAGGAGAATTAGTGTGGGTTGATCGGCACTGCTTGCTGCGTCACAGGGACTAAGTGGACGAATCAATGGTGACGAGGGTCGGGGGCTAACGTGAACGGGCGCTAGCACGTGGTACAGACGTACCGATGCCGACTATGCTTTGACGTTGCTTGCTGGAGCTGAACGTGACAGGTGATGATTTGGCAAGTATATAAGGTTTGGCAGGAGCGAAGTCGGTGAGCGATGAGGAGGTACAATATCTTGAGCGATTTTAATTCTACACAACAGACATTGGCGATTTTGTGGCTCCATTCTTGAGGGTCTGTGAACTGCTTCGTCAATTGCTCGTCATCCCGCGGAACTCAGCAAGTGCTTCAATTGCTGTGTGCGAAGTCGGGAGCGATTTCGAGAGGCAGAAACATTGTGAACTGTCTACACTCGGCTTCGTTATTCTTCACAAGCCTATGAAGACACCCTCTTCAATCATGGTCGAGAATACACCACTATATGTCCCCCTTGCAAGGACACCACTCCACCTTCCCACCATGACCGAAACGTACTTCCACCTCCTCACCACCGCCCTCACACTGCTGCTCCCCCTCCTCCTAGCATTCTACATCCACCACGACTACAAAGCCTTCCTCAGCCTCGGACCCGGCGGCACACCCTCGACTCCCCTGGGCTACCTCAAGATCAAGCTCCTCTCCCTCATCTGCCTGCGCGATCCCCTCCGCCCCATGGCCATCCCACCACACTTCCGCCCCCAAAAAGGCTACTTCACCAACACCACCTTACCCCGACGCAGCGGTCCGCGCCCACTCGTGCAAGGCATCGCACCGCAGCGCCAACAAACGCAGAAGAGCAGCGCAGCAGTCTACTCGACGCTGGTAGCGCATCTCGCAGCCCTCACATCCGACCCGCGCAACCGCCTCTCAGAACGCACGTCGTGCTTTGAAAAACACAGCTCGGGCTTATTCACTTCGATCCCCATCACGCGCACCTGCGGGGGGGAAATATGCCACGCCCACCCGTCGGACGGATCGATGCATCTCACGCTGCATCCCGCGGATGCGCAGCTCTTGATTGAGAATGGGTGGGGCGAGCGGCATCCGCTTGCGAGGGGTGGGTGGTGTAGGCGCTTTGTGCCCAAGGAATTTGTGCTGGTTTATGCGCCGAGGAGCGAGCACGAGGTCGAGACGGTCATGGGGGTTGTGGCGGCGAGTATTTGGTGGGTTAGTGGGATTGATGTGCATGGGGATGAGGCGGGGCAGAGGAGGAGGAGTAGGGATGTTGAGGCGGTTAGTAAGGCTATGGAGGGGAAGGAAAGTGAGTGTTGGGCGTGTCGGGTCAAGGCTTGCGGCACGGGCGGAAAGGTGGAAAAGATGATGGGGGATGCGTAGTCTTGTGAGGGCGAGAATGAGGAGATGTTTGAGGGAGTTGGTGGAGTTGATCTTTTCGTGCTCGGTTCAGCGTGGCGTCTTGAGTTTGGGAGGAACTGAAATTGTATCTGTAGTTATTTTGCGATGAGCGGATCTTCTTCTTGACGGCCGAATATAAATCATGACATCCAAATCCTTCAGGCCTCCTGGTATCATGCTTTCCATCCACGCCCGCTCTCATCTTGCTCATTCCTTCTTTTCTTTTCGCGAGCTCCATCACCTCACAACACACATCCATCCCTGCAAGTCCCCCCATGCCCGACATTCCCTACTTCTTCCTAGCCCACTCCTCATACTCCCTCCTCTTCCCCCTCGCATCCCAAAAACCCCTCCGTCCCTCTCCCTTCCTTCCCTCCCCTCCGAATCCCCCATCCAGCCCCAAGAAACTATACGGATCCCCCTCAGTCAGAACCGCCTCGCCCTCACGCGTGTATTGCCCATCAGGCTTCTGACCATCGCGGCTGATCTGACCCGCCCATTGCGCGGTCTGAATGGGTCGGAGGGGTTGAGAGGATGCGACGATGCCGGTGGAGAGGAGGATGATTGAGAAAAGGAGTTCGAGGGTTATGTCGCTGGGGAGGGAGGAGGTACTGGTGGAGGTGGAGGTGTGTTCGTGGGCAGAGTAGACGCTGTGATGTCTGATTAGAACGGGCCTTCTAAGAGAAGATATCAATGGAAGCTTACGCGTGTGTGAGGAAGAGTGCGCCGAGGGTGTTTAGGACTGTGCCTAGGAAAGCCATGGTGTGGGCTGGGGGAGCTTGGAGCTCCGTCGCGGTGCCGTGGTCGGGCAAGCGAGTTGGATAGAACAGAGGAAAGGTTAAAGGACCGCGATCAATTCGTCGGTCTATCCTTGTTTGGCCGGTTCGCGATTGTTTGCGCGTGGGATAAGATGATGCTGATGTTGTCGTTGGTGACGCTGGAAAGAAGCGATGAGCTTCAAGGGCTTGGCATTGGGCCCGCTCAACTTTCATCCGCCATCTTCATCAAGTCCGATGACTGCTCTAATATGTACTACAATGACTACATCGGGACGTGTCTACTTTGACACTAGTTTGAATGCCTGTAAGGTAACATTATCGAAGTCAGCTTCTCGAGTGCGATCACACCCGACACAATCAGCGTCCGAAATCTCCACAAAAATGCATCCTAGCGTAACGGCTTGAGGCAGCAGTGGTGCAATGAAGCAATCCAAGTCCGGCCACATCAGGCCACGGACAGAATGACCTATTACACGACTGCGTTCGTGGGCGCGGACGTCGCTCTCGGAGCTGTGTATGGGCCGAGCACAGCATCGGAGGAACGCTCGGTGTAGTCATATCCAGGACGGCTTTGAGCAACGCCATTATATGAAGGGTCGCATAAAGATTGACATACATCCATATTTTACTTTCTTCAACTGACAGCATCATCCTCTCTTCTTTCAACTTCCCGGTCATTGATCATTCAAATAACACTTCGTTTCAGCTTCTCGTCACATGCGTATTATACCACGAGCTCTCAACAACGCAATGCCTCTGAACATACTTGTTGTCGGCGCAGGCTGTGCTGGGCCAGCATTTTCTCAGCTTCTTACGAAGGCTGACTCAAAACACAAAATTACCGTCATCGAACGCTTCCCAGCGCTACGAACTGGTGGCCAACAACTTGACCTCAAGGCCGAAGGCATACCGATAGCGAAAGGTATGGGAATACTCGACGCACTCAAGGCAGCATGTGTACATGAGTCTGGAATGAAGCTTGTCGATAAGAATGGCACGTCATTGATGCAATTCGGCATCAATGATCCTTCGAAAGGGCAGGGCAGCAACTTGACGAATGAGTACGAGATCATGCGTGGTGACATGGTCAAGATCTTCTACGATGCAAGTATAAGAGAAAGGCAGCAAGCAGATAGTGCTGGGAGTTCTCCAGGATCACTGGAGTACAAGTTTGGTTCAACGATCACACACCTCGAGCAGTCTGGCAAGGGTACCACAGTCACATACTCTGATGGTCAGAAGACACATTATGACCTTGTCGTAGCTGCCGATGGCCAAAATTCCCGCACAAGACGAATGGGATTTGGCGAGGACGTCAGTGCGAAAGGCTTCAGGAGCATTGGTGTGCATGCAGCATTCTACGAAATCCCACGTATCGATTTCAACGACAATGACGCCCGGATCTTCTTCGCCCCTGGCAATCGCATGATTATGACCCGAAGTGGCGATCGCTCCAAAACACAAGTCTATCTTTTCTTAATGAAGAATAAGGAGCGCCACGAGAGGATGAAAGCTGTTCACAAGCAACCATTGGCGCAACAGAAAGAGGTCTGGACTGAAATCTACAAGAACGTAGGTTGGGAAAGCGAGAAGTTCCTGGAAGGCATGAAGACGACGGACGACTTCTACGCTCACGAACTTGGTCAAATCCATATGCCTCATCTGCACGCTGGACGCGTCGTCCTTCTCGGTGACTCAGGTTACTGTCCCACTGCATTCACAGGAATGGGTACCACTCTCTCGCTTATTGGCTCATACATACTCGCGGGCGAGTTGGCAAAGCATGGAGATGACGTGGATGCTGCGCTGGAAGCTTATAGCGAGCTCATGAAGCCGCCGATGAAGATGTATCGCAACTTGCCTGATGGAAAGGAAACCAGTTTCTACCCAAGCTCAGAGCTCGGAATTACCGTGACTAACAATATCTTGTGGTTGCTGTCTTGCCTCAAGTTCGACAAGGCTCTCCACTGGGTCAGCGGGAAGATGCCAGAGAAGAAACATGGCTGGGAATTGCCAGTATATCCCAATCTGAGCTTGGGTGAGGAGAAGAATTAGTGCGTTTAGTATGAGTTTGTCTGTTTGTACACCACTTTCCTTCTGGTCGTGACAGTTTAGGGGTTATGAAGCATTTCTTGAGCGAAGCAATGAACAAAATCTACTCTCCAAGTCAAACATCCAACAACATCATTGATGAACCCTCTATCATCGCAATGTGCACAGCTGTCCATCAAACACAAGCTCCCGTCACAACCCCACACCCCACCACTGTCCTCCCTCTAAAGCGGCTAGTCGCGGGTGACGTCACCCCAAACGCGTCAGTAACACTGGCGCCTGCCAACGCCTTCACAGCACCAAACACTCCAACATTCAAGGAACTTCTGTCCTACTAGGGTATCACGCCTCTTGCATAAGTACTGCACAACTCCCCTCTATACATCCACACACCAACACTAACACCTGCCTCCCAAAGCACGATTCTACCCAAACTCTCTCGTCGACTATTCACAACTACCCCACCCTACTCAACCACCATGCCCCTCGTCGTGCCAGGCCTCATGTCCAAGGACGGAAACTCGTCTGGCGGAGACGACTGGATGAGCAAGCTCGCAGGAAAGAAGCTTGGCGATTCGCACAACGAGACTGTGAGTTGCAACACCTCCCTTCCGATGCCCCATTCCCCGACTACCGGCTACGCTTGCTGGGTAGTGAGTGTTGTGGAAACGAGACTGACATTCGTGTGTGTGGGCATAGACGTTTGCAAAGACCGATCTCCCCAAGGAGCACCGCGTCCTCAAGCCGGATAGCATGAAGACCATGGACCACAAGCCTGAGAGGCTGAACATTCATGTTGGAGAGGATGGGACCGTGCAGAAGGTTAGCCAGGGTTGAGAGGGATGTGTATTGGATGGCACTGGAGGATGCCATGGATGGATGTGCTTGATGAAGCAGGACGACTGAGCAGATATACGACCTAATGAACGAAAGCTACGGCAAACTGTGTCTCCCAATTTTTGACATTGATTGTCTATGTGCCTTGCTGACCATAAAAGTGAAGCTTGTTTAGCATTTTAGAGGGTTCCAAAGAAAGCAGAGGAAGCGGGTACATTTATGCGGTTAGAAAAAAAATTGATTCATGATTCATGATTCGAAGCGATTGCAGGGTATAAAGTAATGCTACCAAGTGAGAGTCGCATCTTGTGTCAATGTCGTACAACGAAGGACAAGCGTAAAGAATATGCAACCAAGGTGCAAGACACTACTCCCTTCAACATGCAAAGATAAATGAAATCGACCTTCGAAGGATCCGAACGGTCGCCACTCGTGAAGAGGATCTTCACGAGCGCCCCTTAGTCGGGTAATATGATTGTGAGTCATCTCACGTTCAGATCCTCCTCCTCTTCCCCTTGCTCTCTGCTTTCTCGGGTGTTTCCTTCCCAGCGCCAAGGGCCTCGACAACTTCAGACATCTTGACCATGGTTTTGTTGATTGCCTCAGGGTGCTCAAAGCAAAGCATAACACCTGAGCGCATCGTGAGTGCCGAGAAGTACTTCTTGTGGATTTTGCTATCGCTTTGTCTGCTGGCTGCACCAACTACGAGACAAACCCAGAGCAGTACACCTGCCATGTCTGACCAGCATGCTGATATATTTGAGTTCTCAATAGTAGCTCGGAGGTCTCTCAGAAGGGTGGTGGAATTATCTGGCGCTGGAGCTCGTGGTGCCGCGAAGTAGATATGGTCTGAAGATGCAGAACGTGTGGACGAGATCGAGGGCCGCGCTGCACTGGTAGTTGAAGAAAATGACGGCCGGGGCGCCTGCACAGAAGATATAGAGGATCTAGGGCCAGCAGTCTGAAAGTACGAATGCTGGGGCACCGCAGGGCTGGTGATGTATGTTGAAGTCGATGGCGATATCGATTGCTCTGCGAAAGGTACCTCGCGTGGCGAGATCAGGGAGTCGGTCGATAAGGCCCCACCGAACGAGTTGTATAGTGCTGATAGGTTCTGCAAGTCGGCGGCATGCGAGAGGGCCTCGGAAAGAGGAATGCGTTGCACAATCGCGACTGCTTGAATAATGGAAGCAATCCGAATAGCTTCGTATTTGTAATCATGCTTAGTGAGAGCTCTAGACTTACGAATGTCGGCAATGGGCGGGTACTCTGCTGGGTTGATGATCTTCTCATACAGTCCCATCAATGTTTGCGAGTTCCGCCGGCTCGATCTGGCCTCCTTCAGGAAGGAATCGATCATTGTCCGGATATCTCCAAGTAGTGCTTTTGCTTCAGGCGTGCAGCTTCTCGATTTTGGAATCGTGATCCATGATGTTCGTGGGCAGCAGATTGGAGACTCTGGCAGGTTGGCTGTAGGCCTGTACTGTCTTGTAGAGTTGGTAGCACAGTACTCTGCGTATATATGCCGTGGTCGTTGTTCTCGCAGTACCGAAGTGGCCAACGATACCCAAGATATCGCTGATGCCAGACGCCCGTTAACACCGAGCTTGTCCAGCCCACCACGTTGCTGGATCATCTCTTGAATGCCATCTTCGTGCCAACTGAGAGCCGCCTCTTCCCTTCCGATAACCTCGCTTATGATAAGTTGAATGATAGCCATAAGGTTGTGGTCAGAGACTCTGGCTTCTGGGTCTAGCATGTTCCGCCCGACCAGATGGATGACCTCCTGACGGAGTGCTATTGTTTGTACACTTTCCAGTGCTCGATCGTAGATGACATCATGATAGGCGGTAGCCAGACAAAGAGTACCGAGAAAAGTGTGCGGGTAGCTCAGGGCCGTCGGTATCCAGTACTTCCCAAGCGCTCTCGTCCCAAAGTATCTGTTGCAATGAAACTTAAGATCTTCGACAGATACACTTGGATGACTAGACTGAAACATGGTTCTGAAAGGATCTATGTTTTTGCCGAGCGAGGACAAAGGAGGTGGAATATGTTGGTTGTACGGCATTGGGGCTTCTGGGCGACACTGAAGAAAAAGATGTGCCTGGGGCTGGACAAGCTCCTGGCCCTGTTGCGTTCTGTCGACTGTATCTTCTCCATTGGCGGGGTCGACATTATGGTAGCTCCCAGGCGTAACTGGGGACCTCTCCAACGACTCTTCCAACCTTGGTCCGATACTGCCCGTACTGGTTGATAGTGATGTAGGGATGGTGGAAAGGTCGGTAACAGCATCCTGGCTTCCAACGCTCAGTTTGGATCTGATTGAACCTCGCGAGTCTGAATCCACACTGCTGAACCTCGATCTGCCACTGGAACTCTTTGATTTCTTGGTTGGCTTGCCGTCACTCTTCAGATAGGCATCCATGGCCTTCTTACGAACCGTGGTCATCACCCTCTTAGACTTGAAGTCCGCAGGTTTGCCGCCTGTGATGAAGATGAGGCCTCCATCATTGTCTGGCTCCTTATTGGCTGGTGTGGGTGGGCTCCTAGATGTCTCTTGTCGCGCTCGACCTGGAGTGAACCATATTAGCGCCTCCTAGAGCACTTCGTCGTGAATTCCGTTCTATGAAAATGTGGACACGATGCCTCAGGCCGTGGCAGGCGAAGACATTTTTGCGGCATTTCAGCCCCCAACGCAGACGTGCCATTGAGCCGAGGTATTGTACGTGTCGTCGCGCGCAATTCAAAAGCATACCTTGACGTGAAGAAATCCCAGCTTACCATTATGTTCCTGCTGTTGCGGCGGCATCGGAGACCAGGTAAATGTTGGTTCGAAAGCAAATGTTGATGCAGGTACAATGTATGGAGATGAAGCGAGGAAGTAGGGGTCGAAAGTGTAAGGCATGTGCGTTGCGGGAGGGGCAGTCATGGTCGAACTCCAACTTCGGATCCTTTGCGAAAGTGGTGACTATGCAGATATCAAGATAGGCTTAGTCAATCATCCCTCAATGGAGTGTATCACTAGGCTTCGGAGGCTGAAGATAGATCGATCGATGAGTGTAGGGCTGAAGGATGTGGGTCGTCTGGTGTTATATGTATTCACTTGATCTACTGCGCATCATACTAAAGAGGCGCACATGCTGCGAGAAACACAGATTCAAGGGTAGTATGCACGCTAGAGATCGTGGCCATGCCATCTTGTGCGTCATGCAGCATCAGTTGATGGATGCGCAGCATGCATTACGAGATACACGACGGTGAGGATGGTTTGTGGCAGTGTTGCGATAGCTACCGAACCACACAAGCACTGGTGCGGGCCGTGGAGGCACTGCTGGCCCGACCAACGAGACCGACGAATCCATGCGCCGACGCCCTGGAGCTATACCACACAGGATAATGGGCTCTAGAAGCAGCACGGAAACGACTTCTGGCATGCGATTGCTGCATTTCAAATGACGGTAGAGGAAAACTTGGTTACGAATATGGTCGTTGCAACATGGCAAACCTCGTTACATCTGCTGCAGTAAAGTACAGACACACGTCTTCAAGTCAGTGACCTGGTGCGGTGCACCATAACTAATGACATTACACACAGTCTCTAGCACAATGAGTGCACACGTGCGCGCTGACTTGGACCGTCAAGAAGCCTCACCGCCCCGGATGATTCCCAACAATCAAGCCACTGCATCCATCGCGTATCTGGCGAATCAGGAATGGCTACCTTAATCACTCGCCAAGAAAGAAGCGGTGCAGGTCAGCTGCCATGGTCCCTGTCGTTGTACATGCTACAGACATCGTCATGCAATGTCGTGTCACGGAATACCAATGTTGCTAGTGATTCAACTATGATTGTAGGACGACACCATTTCTAGCAGTACCTTAGCCCATGTCCATAGCGCGCTGTTTTCCCCGTTCGAGAGATGAAGGCTATGAAACTTATCCCATCATCAATCCATCCATTCGTATGGTGAACTCACGTCAGCAGCCGGGTGGGTCCTCTCCAAGCACCTAGTACGAAGTAGGCAATCTTCGAGAAAGCGTCTTTTGTTCGAAGCGGGCCGATATGACAACTAAGGCCCATCTCCAGCCACTTCCCTTGTCCGACTTCGCACTCAGCCAATGATTGCGGCACTATCGTGGCGCCTCACTCAGCCCTAGTTCGAAGTAGTCCCTAGGCACTTGCGGTGAAGCATGTCCAGGACTCACTGCACTCCCACTGGGACTTACACTACCACTGTCACCAGATCTTCGATCAGAGGGTGTGAAGCTGTTTCCCGGACCAGGGCTACTATCGACTCGAAAACCATTACTGCGGACCCTGTGTGGAATGCTGAGACGCGTGGTATCGAACGTGAAATGCGACTGGTCCTGCAGTGGCTGTGCTGTGGGGCTTTTGAGGTCCACAAGCTCGAGTGTGCTTCTCAGCGTCGCACCCGATTCGTCTAGTGCCATCAAGAACCGCGCGAGTTCCTTGCACAGTTCCCAATTTTGCTCAGACTTTGCGCGTTGAAGCAAGCGAACAACTTGGTCTCCCGTTGGCCGCAGTTCTTCAAACGTATGTAAAACAAGGAGATAGCCTCCCGCTGTCTTTAGATTGCCCTTTTGCAGCGACTCCTCGAAGAGTTCTTCGGGTGGAGGCAGGTTTGAGAATAGCGTGCGCCACGAACGTACTTCGGTTTTTCGTGTGCATTGTACCACAATATCGAGGTATTGCGGGAAGGAACTCAGGAATGATAGAACACTTGGCAGCAATGCTTGTTCGGGTGGTGGCTGTGTGTCGACTTCTTCGTCAAGGACCTCGTGCAACAAAATCTCGAGAGCATGCGCGAAGTACTGCAAGTGCTGATAATGGTGGCTAAGGTGGAGGGCTGCAGGATGGTTATACTGCGCTAGGTGGGAGCGTAGTAATGCAGGGAGGAAGAGGTGAGTCTAGACGTCATATCAGTGGGCTGTATCTGCCGTGGTTGGCTGTAGAGCGGGACATACCCTCGTTGCAAAACGCTGGAAGCCAAAGCTGGTATCTCGCCGTTGTATGAGTTCAGGTTCGATTCCAAAGATGATTGCTTTGTTAATCAAAGCTGATAAAGGATAGAAATCAACAGGAATTTGGACGGACGTTGGAAGATCTCGACCAAGTTCGGCAGATGCAGACGCCAGAACGTCTTGCATATCGATCCAAACTCGCATATCAGAACCATCAAAATACCACAACGAGTCTCGCAGATCATGGCCTTGCACACCTTCCAAGATCAGACCTGCAGAGGGGCTATTGGGCAAGGGGTCTGCGTGCATATCCACCGCAAATGCAGGGTGATCGCGCATGAGAGCATAAGTCTCAACGTTCTGAGCTACAATGCGCATCTCATATTTCAACTCACCACCCTCTGTTGTTGTAGGCTGCAAAAGAACGAGTTTGCCATCGACAAGGAACAGTATTGTGGCCACGGCCACGTCTTGCGACGGATCGCCATGGTCTGTCACAATGAGTACTTGTGCGAATATATGGAGATGGAGCTTACCAATCTGATCCTCGGGCAATATCCAACTCAGCGCCCGCACTCTGGGAGGCGCACGAATGATGCCATGGAGGGCGATTTGGCCAACTTGTATCAATTTTACTGAAGCGTCTGCAACGCTAATGACATAGTGATATAGAACATTCTCGTAAGTATAAACGAGAAGAGAGTCCTCCCCTGACGGTGCAATCAAGACAATTGGCGTTGGTAATTTTTGAACATGCATGACGTTCGTGTTGTCGAGAGCTGCTTCGCGCGAATAAACTCGTATCTATGGAGGTGGTCATCAGTCATTGTTGCTAGATTTTCACATGCATTGCGCCGTACCTCGTGAGAATCGTGAGATTCTACAGCCGCGATTAGGACGTGCTGAAACCAGCACATGCCGCCTCGCACGGTGAATTCGTTCTCCACAAAGGGATCGTCAAACATTTTCCAGCGTCCGCTATTGACGCTATAGTGTGCAAGGCCTCTTTTTCCAGCTATCGCAACGTATCGGCCATCATTTGATATGACAGCACATCGGATCGGCCACTGATCCACGAGGTAGTGCGATGGAACCTGGACATGGTGCCAAAGGGACACATCTGCGGAAATTGTGGTAAGATCTGGCAGTTCATAACCACGATAGATCATGAAACCAGTGCTGGTTTGCAAAAGCGATCTCGAAATGTTGGCTGACGAAAAGCATCCTGTAACGGCACTCCGGGCCATCTCCAGAACTACCAAGCGATTGGTCTTCATGCCCAGAATGATAAGCTCTGCCCCAGAACCAATCCAGAAAGCATCTTGAACGCCCAGTAACCAAGCCTCGCCATTTGCCTCTGACAAAGTGCGATCTGCTGCGAGGCTAGTGGCACCTGGTTTCCCGTATACGCTCCACATAGCCCAGCCATGCTCGTAGCCAGCAAACAAACAGTAGCCGTCTGGTGAGTACGCCAATACAGTTAGCCTACCGGGCGAAGTCGAGTTGGGTCGCAACCGATGGGATAGAGGAATATTGCCAGTATAATCCCGGGCTGTGTATACACAGACATCGCCATTGGAGCAGCCCACTGCTAACAGGGAAAACCTTGCGTTGATCGCAACTTGTACGCCGTGTTCAGCGTCAGATTCCGGGGTATGGAATCCGTAACCGCGGAAGAGATTAGCGCCCTCCTGGGAGGCATTTGGGCGTACGCGTTGGACAGCAAATGCACGTCCATCGCCTGTTATCCAACACAGCAAGTTCATTGGCCGATCATGGACCATGTCGGAGAGTTTCGTGTTCTCGCCCAACCAAGTCATTTTCTTCAGTAGCTGAGTGCTGGTTTGGCTTCCACTGCTATCCGGAGCCCATCGAATGCATTGCACTGCGGCCGGCTTCTCGGTCGCCACAATCAGCTCATCGTCAAGAGCCAGCGCCCTCACGATACCAGCATCGACTCGTATGACCATGCGAAAGCGGAGGCTGAGCTCCTTCAAGCCATTTCCCTCACCAGGGCCTGCATTCGTATCGTGTTGGCGTTGCTGCTTGAAGCCCGATATTGTACTACTCTTCCTCGAGTGACCGCCATGTGTGTTTGTAAAGTGAGTCTTGTATACACGAGAAGAATGGTCGGTCGCAAGGGAGTATGTGATTAGAAAGCCGAGCGTAGTCTGCACAACGAAGATTTGGGAGTCAGGGCGCAGGAGAACATCTGTATTGGGGCCGTATGTTTTGATTGACTGCGCTGAGCGCAAGACTGACGCTAGAACAACGGTGGGCTACGTAGAGTATCAGCAACAGGCCAGCTGGGCAGGACTGACGACATGCCTTCGTCTGCCATATCGTCAGAGTGGACTCTGTGAGGGTAGCAAACATATGCCCACTCCTCGTCACTCTGACAGCAATAATGTTCCCATGTATATCGTCATCGTGCGAACGGTCTGCTGCGCGTGCGCGCCGTGGCCGTACCGATTCCTTCTGTTCCGTCACGTCCGCCCCTTCTTGCTGAGAGTCTTCCTTTATTTCAGGAGATGGCGAGGTCCCATTGGATTCACCGCGACCTGCGTCATGCTGGCCCTCCTTGAGTCCGTCGCTGGACACGCGCGTAGTTTCGTGAGTCCCGTGCTTGGTGGCCGCGAAGACGGAGGGCGAGGAGATAGGCCAATACGTCATGGCGCTCTATCGGCAATCGACCTTGCATCCACGCATGCCATCTCACTGCGGGCTGCCGTTGTTCGCGATGCGCATGCTGGTCTGCATGCTGCAAGTTACTGCAGGGTCTCGGTGGCTGTGTTGGGGTGTATCAGCTGGAGCTTGCAAGCTGATATCGATGGACCGAGGCGCAGCAATTGTGGCGGGCGAAGTCCGAGCGTTCCCGACCACCCTTCAACGTTAGTGTACGACACACGTGCGATAAGACTTTGTTCCACCAATCGCCGCACTCCCCTCCTTGCAGCACAACAGTGCGTTTCAATATGCCGTATGCGGCAATACCTGAGAAACATCATCGATTGCAGCGCACTTGCACAGTTGCACAGGTGTGCACTTGGCTTGGCGTGCCAAGATGACACTAGTCCCACAAAGTCCACCACATCACGGCGAGCACTTGTCCATGATCAACTAGTCTACACCATGGATCACTGTATCAAAGTCACTTGTCTGTGCTATGACAAGCTCACATACATGGAAGATGGTTCACAGTCACCCTGGTGTCCCCTTCATTGCAACAAATCCATCACGAACTGGGTTCATCCTAATAGCGATGCTCATCGTGTCGTATGAGAGTTGCTGAACCAAAAAGCTGCTTCGTTTCTCGTATTTGCAGCTCTACCCAAGTGTACTACAACGACTTACAATTACTGAAGATTCTCTGTGTGAACTTGCGTATCACTACAGGGTTGTCTGGGAAAACCCAACTACTTATCATTACCCATTCGGTGCATCGCCCAAAACCAGCCCCATTGTAACATACGGACAGCGTCCATGTATCTCTGGCCAATCGCTTCTGTTCTCTTTTGGTATTCTTTGTAATTGCGATAGTCGTCTCTTTCACCATTTACAATGCTTCAAATCATCCCACCAAATCACCCACGATGTGAACTCGAACCGCACCAATCACAAAGCAAGAGAGCACTAGTAAGATTGTGGCCATTCAAACTCCTAGTCCCATCTCTATCCATTTCTTCATGCTCATTCGATGACATTCTATTATACAATGATCACCCCCTCATTCACCCTCACTTCACCGTTACATTGTCTCATTGTGAACTCTACTGTACTTCCAGGCCACCACCACAATGCTTTTGAGTATGGCTCTACAGTACTCACCTAATTTCCCTGACTCGAAATATGTATTCCAGCTTGATAATCTCCCCAGCAAATCATCGTCAGTAACTCGCAAGACAAACCCAACAAACTTTCCAGACGCACATCAAAGACTCTGCGAAAGGCTCCGCTTGCGATAAATCAACCCAAAGCTTACATTCGATCACATACATTTCTCAAATCATTACAACCTTAGCAACAACCATTTCCGTAGCTGGTCTACGCAAAATGCAGTTCTCTACCACTACCGCTCTTTCTGCCATACTGGCCATGGCACCTCTCACCCAAGCGCATATGTATATGCTGAAGCCCGTCCCTTACGGTGGTAATACAGACAAATCCCCTCTTGCGCCTGATGGCTCTAATTTCCCTTGTAAGAACGTTCCTTACACCGGTACCATCAACCAGTGGCCCGTTGGCTCCACGCAGACTCTCGAGCTCTTTGGCTCAGCGGTTCACGATGGGGGTTCCTGTCAAATCTCAGTCACTACCGACAAAGCTCCTACCAAGGACTCCAAGTTCAAGGTCATCCATTCATTCGAGGGCGATTGTCCGTTCCCGCCCTCGGCTGGTGGTAACAAGCCCGACGGCGACAATACCAACCCGCCCCTCCCGTTCACGGTCCCTCCTGAGCTCCCCAACGGCGAAGCGACCATGGTATGGACGTGGTTCAATCGGGTAGGAAATCGCGAGATGTACGCAAATTGTGCCGGCATTTCGGTCTCTGGTGGTGCTTCTAATACAACTGCATTCGACGCTCTGCCAGACATGGCTGTCGCCAACATCGCTGGTCATGGCACATGCACTACTGTTCCAGGCGTCGACTACACTTTCGAAAACCCCGGTAAATACGTCACTCGATCCTCAAAAGCTCGTGGCCCCTTTGCTCCTCTCTGCGGTGGCGCTCCCGCTCCTGGCGGCTCTGGTTCTGGCGGCAACACTGGTGCTCCTCCAGCTGCGCCTGCGCCTGCAAACCCCGGTATTCCACCCCCTGCCAATCCCGTTGCGCCTTCTCAGGCTCCTCCTGTTACCTCCGCGCCCGCCGTCTCGCCTCCTGCCGCCTCTCCACCTGCTGGTCCTGTCACTTCCACCACCCGTGCCATCATCACTGTGACCGCGCCCTCAGGCCCAGCACCTTCATCCAAGAAGGATGCCCAAACCCCTCCAGCCGCAGCAACATCTCAAGCTCCCGCTGCGCCCAGCACTGGATCTGGTGCCTCTTGCTCACAGGATGGCATTGTTGTTTGTAGCTCCGATGGCAAGCAGTTCGGTCTCTGCAACCATGGCAAGGCTGTTTTCCAAGACGTTGCTGCTGGTACAATCTGCAAGGATGGCAAGATTGATCGGCCCGCCGACTTTGCTACAACGCTTCGGACCATCTATGCTTAAGTGTGTGCGGTTATTGGTGGTGGTGTTGGTGTAGCGGTTTCCTTTTCACCATTGTCCCACTCTTTGTGCTGCGTATACGGGTGTAGAGGTGTTGGGGCTTCAATGTATGTATTTTTGTTCTCGTGGAGTTTGGAAATTGGGGTCGATACAATCTGCATTCTTGGGGATAGGATGGTGAATGTGGCATAAAAATAATTAGGTGTGTATGTGGAAAAGTATGTCATGGTCTGCCGATGCAGTGATGATTGTGATACATGAGTATGAAGAGAATGCACGATTTTGTCGGAGATATTCCTGGAAAGTCGTCATTCCGGCGACAACGTCAAACATGACGTGGTGCGAGGTGTAAATTGGCGAGACAATGCTACACGCACTATAAACAGTATTAAAAGTATCTTACCGCGGAATAAAAGCGTTAGAAGAAAGAACAAACTGATATGTAGAGGACTTGATTCTACAGCTGCGATTGTAGACGCAATACTATTGGTTCGTCTTCCGTCCACAGTCCAGCTGCAGATGTCGGCACATGTGCCAGAGAGCTAGCCTACCATCAGATTGTCCACGCATAGAAGCAGCTGGAAATACTGACATTGATCAACTAGACACCATGCCACACATGAATTCTTCCTGTCGCCACATCACAACATTACTTCCCATCTATAGCACAAAGATCACAATCTATTACCCAACGAATTCGTTTCCCCAACCTATACATGCCATTCCCGAATCCCGAACCAGAAACGTGGCACTCCCACCACCTCCCCAACCAGCCCCAACCCCACCCCCACCCCCACGCAATCGGCACGGCTACGCAATGCCGCATACCGACCCGAAAAACCATGCAGCATCGCATTGATAGATAACGAGCGCGTCGCACCAGCAATGCACTGGTGGCACTTCAGGCTGCCACCGGTAGATAGCGACAAGCTGCCGCCCAAGAAGCTCCGAGACTCGGAACAAGATATCAAACCATTCCAGTAATTGGGATATATACTCACCGCCTAATTGTTCGTGACTCTGTTGATTGATTGATTGAGCAAGTCTCGATAGGGAACACAGTGCATTAGTGCGGTAGGGTTGCGTTGGTCGAATCGCAACGAAAGGGACAGCGGGGTATGGGAGGCGTGTGGACCATAATTGTGTAAGATAACCGGCGATGATGCAAGCAAGGCTTGGGAGATGGAGATTCTTGTTGCTTTTCCTTTACTGCCGTGCTTGCGACAACGTTGCTTCCTCCTTCCTCTTTGCCTTGTTCTTTCGAAATTCGCACAATTGAGTGCCCATGTAGCCCCATTTTACACATTTAGAATATTGTGAAAGCCTATCCTGTTTCGTCGTTCAGATAAGAGGCCCTAACGATTGCTTCGATTCGACCGGTTCGCTGAAGTGAGGCGTGGAAGGAAAAAAGGGAAGAGGCATGAGACCTAAAGTGCTGTTGCTGGGTCGTATAGCACAGTCAGTCACAACCGCTGATGCTTATGTCCTAGATGCTGTTCGAGTCGTTGGCTAAATCGTTGTGTACAGTGCCAATGATTCCTGGAAGTCGCTATCGTCTCTCGCGGAAATCATCGAGCCAAGCGCGCATAACCGCTGCGAGTTTCTCGAAGAATGCACGTCAGGTCGATTCGACAACATTTTCGTGGTATACAGAACATTTGAGAGCATTGAGGTGACAGGACGGTTCGATGAGGAAGTCCTCAAAGCACTTCCAACAAGTGTGAGGTTCATATGCCACAATGGTAAGCAATCAGATTTCAATACAACGACCATGCTCGCTTGAAAGCTGATGAGGCATGACAACTGACCTGTGTATCCTAGGTGCTGGATACGACCAGGTCGATGTGCATGCTTGTGCAACGCGTGGCATCAAGCTATCTAACACACCGAGCGTAGTCAACGATTCGACGGCCGATACTGCCATATTCCTTATTCTTGGAGCTCTGCGCAGGCTGAACGTCCCAATGACAACGCTTCGAGATGGTGAGTGGCGAGGCCAATCTCAGCCCCCGCTTGGACACGATCCCGAGGGCAAAGTACTTGGTATCCTAGGTATGGGAGGTATCGGAAAGAATCTCAGCAGGAAGGTTGCGGCGTTTGGCATGCGGGTTATATACCACAATCGCCGCAGGCTTGATAGGGAACTCGCAGGTCTGGCGGAATACGTAACTTTCGAAGACTTGTTGGAGCAGAGCGATGTAGTGAGCGTGAACTTGCCCCTGAATGTAAGTACACCTATTGGTCAAACAGCAGCTACCTACGAGGAGAGTGGACATGCCCAAGGACTCATGTGGGTTACAGCTGACAATTATTAGGCAGAGACGAGGCATATGATATCTACGCATGAATTCGGGCAGATGAAAGATGGTGTCGTTATCGTCAACACAGCTCGGGGCGCTATAATAGACGAAGAAGCACTCGTCACAGCGTTAGAAAGCGGCAAAGTGGCCTCCGTTGGGCTGGACGTTCATGAAAACGAGCCCAAAGTCCATGAGCGACTGATTACAAACCCGCACGTATTATTGTTACCGCACATGGGAACATGGACCGTCGAGGTGAGTCATGAAATTTCGATTTCCACCGCCTGGCGTATCAGTATGTTACGACTTTGGCTCACGCTACGCGCTGCATGCGTCGCGCAAGGCGTCGGAGGCTTGGTGTTGGACGCTCGAGGTTGCAACGCAGCTGGACCGGAAAGTCCCCGTGAAAGGTGTGGGAGTACAAATGAGCTTGCTCTCCACTCTGGACAATTGCGACACGTCCAGTATTCCTCCGGTCCAGCTAGCGGGCAGTGCTCTTCGGCAGATAGCAGTGTGCTGACATTCAAGTAGACGCAAGCAGCCATGGAGGAGAAGACGATTAGCAATGTGCGATCTGCGCTAGAAACAGGCGCATTGAAAGATGTCGTTCCTGAGCATGCTGACCTCTGACCAGCGTCTCGAAGATGTACATGCGACCGCTACTGATCTCGGTAATTACAAGCCATGCGAAGGTCTCAACGTGGGGCAATCTTGCCGCGATATGTACAGTAGTATGCTAGTTGCAGTGGGTCTGAGGTTTGGAAGGGTCAAAGAAAGCGAGAAAGTTTTCGTTCCAGACAGCTCGTGCACCCCTTTACTATGCATGTCCCTCGCATGAGCGGTACTGAACCCCGAAGAGGATGAATGCATCCAGGATGCTGGGTGAAGTGGCTGTGCGCTTCGTTGTGTTGACCTTACCACAAGCGGCAGCTGCTGTTGGTAAAAGCACCAATGAAATGTGATGAGCATGACTTGGCCTGGCGAAAGTATAGACGCTCCGAGGTGTAGTGTCACCATTTTCGCGAGCGACTTTGAAAACATGTCTCGAAAAAAGAAATTGCGTGTAGGTCTACAAAACCGAACGGCTGACGAACGAGCATGCAATGCGAGTCGCTCGGTTCTCGTACCATCGGGTCGGAAGCGGAGGACACGTCAACGCGGCGTGATGTGTTGTTCAGGTTTCTTAGCTGGGAGCGGCAGGACGCGCATCGTCTCGGTTGGCGCTTCGATCAGTGTTCGACGAGACTTCCATGCTGCCACATTTGCTGGGGCATCCTTGAAGTTCGCTATTGCTGTACAATAAGCGAGAGGTCCCAAGCGAGTCTCGCCTTGTGTGGTAGTCGTATGCAGGCCCCGCCAACGATGAAAGCTGTGGATGAAAGGCTGCGGGACAGACTGTCGTTGGTCGGTAGTACTCGCAGTGGCGCCTACTGTGGTACGAACTGGATCGACGCGAGCGCCCTTAAGTCAGCCCTGATTTCAGGGTCTTTTTGCTCGTGCTACACGAACAAGCACCCTATGGACCCCCGTGACCACTCAATGTGGCCTTGGGCAAAGACTCTTTTCCATCAGACCTGTGCCACAATGGTCCCGGGGACGGTCTTCCGCCTGGACGGGCTTCTGCCTAATGATGCTGCTACACACGATGGTTGCACACGACACACGTCAGGCAACGGGTTCAGAGGCCGTACGCGTTGATTTATCCGTTGATAGCCTTGGGTGATACAAACATGCTCACGGGCTTGGAGGCCGAGTATGGAACCAACGAGTGCGACATTGCTGTTGGAACGGAGTAGCACTCGTGCGCATGCACCGTTGCTGTGGTGGCTGGGAATTGAGGCTGCATTTGATATCTCGGCGTGCTGGCGGGTAAATGTAATGGGAAAAGACATTGCGCGAGCGGAAGATTTGTCGGCTTGTCAGCAGCTCCATGGATATGACGAAGGGTATTGAGGGCAGGACAGGGAAGACCGGGCCGGAGGAAGCTGATGAAGATGAAGGAGGTTGAATAATGCCCGTGTGCCCAATCACCCCGGGCGGCTATGACGACGTTGGTGGTGCAAGGCCTGAGGCCAAGGATTGGTAGTCGGCCTTCTGGAACCGACGGGTGGATTCGACGCTATCTAGGTACAGTATGCGAAGCGACGGTGTCGCTTGCAGTGCAGGGTAGCAGGCCGTTGGGTTAGATCGAGGGCCAAAGGAAGGCTGGCAACGGCGGTGGAGAGAACAGCCTGTGGCCACTCCCGCTCGCTCCGAGACCCAGGGAACTGCAGCAATCAGCCTTAATCAAAGGTGCCAGGCCCGCGACGGAAAGGGATTGGGGAACGCAGACCGGTGCGCCCAGGGCTAGCAGAACGCGTCAAGGCCGACGCGCCTTGCTGCACACAGTGTATCCAGTCCATGGACACACTGTGCGCAACGGTGCATGACGACGGGGCCCGGCGAGGCACCCTGTCGACAGGCGCGGCGTCCCAATGGCACGTCGGCGTCGAGTGGAGTGGAGCAGAGCAGGAGACCGCTGATTGCAGGAAGAACCGGCGACGGCTGTGTACATGGATAACGGATGCCAGGTCGGATGTGCAGTGCAGTGCAGACCAGAGCAGAGCATCATAACGCTGCAGGGGTGGCGGCTGGAGCGTGGACGAGGGCGAGGGCGAGGGCACGTGACGGAGAGGGCGGGCAGCGGACTGGCCGCTAATTTCCTTTTCCACAGACCCGCCGTTCCTTCGCAGTTCCTGCTTCTCAGATCCCAGACCATCGCAGGCTGATTGACGGCCGACAGCGTTGTTGGCGACGCTGCACTGTTCATCCGACATCCCCAGCACCGCGCGCGGCGACCTTGTCCAGGCGCAGTTTGACGAGCTCGTTAACAGCGGCACGAGTTAGTACCGGGGGCTACTACATAGGCGAGCACGGCTAGTGGGTGAGTATCATCTTGTCCAGCACCTCGCAGCTTCGATGCATTATTCTGGCTGCGCGCACAATGGAGCGCGCCGCACTGCCACGGCCTCGTCGTCGACGACCTGCTCAACGCGGCTAGGACGCGGCGGCCCTGATCGAGGCACTCCCTGCCGCCGCCGCCCATGGCCCGCATTCTTGCGGTGCACGC
Organism: Phaeosphaeria sp. MPI-PUGE-AT-0046c; assembly: GCA_020747045.1. Taxonomy (NCBI): domain Eukaryota; kingdom Fungi; phylum Ascomycota; class Dothideomycetes; order Pleosporales; family Phaeosphaeriaceae; genus Phaeosphaeria; species Phaeosphaeria sp. MPI-PUGE-AT-0046c. The sequence continues at coordinate 2,421,326 of JAGTJN010000001.1, read as the reverse complement.
CTGCTTGACGGGCGTGGTTTTGCCGGGCCTCTGCTGCCTCTTCCCTGAATCCTTCTCCCGCGCCTCGCTTGCTTCTTCGCTGCGTCTGCCAGCCGGCCCTGTGCCCGCGTCTAGCGACACTCCAGACGGTCGCGCCGCTGCTAATATATCCCACGCAGTCCTCTACTGCAGTGTCTTGCAGCCCCGAAGCACCCCCCTGGACCTGCTAGCTTCCCGATTCGGCCGCCAACACACGCCTCGGCCACTTGCCTGAACATCCCTACCTAGGCGGCTGGCGCCCGTCCCTCCAGCTGCGTCTGATATCTCAAGCTTCCTCTAGCAAAGTCGGCCTGTCTGCGCTCAGCACGCCCTCCACGCCCATTGCGAGCCTGCGCAGTGCCGGGCGGCCTCATATTGCTAGCCCATGTCACTCGATTTTACCACCCACTCCCAGGCCGCGCCATATTCGCCAGCCCCATCCCACTTTTCGCAGTCCAGCATGGCGGATCCGAACGTCCAGCAGCAGTCAAGACAGCAGCCTGTCGCCTATCCTTCACCACACTCGTACCCTTCGCCGTCCATGCAGCCCACCTACACCTATCCCCCGCCCCAGGGCAATGAGCCCTACCGTGGATCGCCTCAGGGCGCCAACATGTCCCTGCCGCCACTCAACCTCCCACCAATACGTCTGCAGGATGGACAGCAACAGCAACCCCCGCCGTCGCAATCACAGCAGCAACAGCAGCAGCAGCAACAGCAGCCCATGGCCTCGCCGCTGCCCCCGCCGCCGCACGGCATGCCGCAGTACTATTCCCACCAAGCGCATCCGCATGCGCCTCCTGGCCAGCAGATGATGGCCAGTATGGGACCTGCCCAGTACAATCCTGCAATGCGATACCAGCTACCCCCGCAACATGGCGATCAGCGTGTACTGTCGGGTGGTCGCCATAAGAAGGAGATCAAGCGTCGAACCAAGACCGGCTGTCTGACCTGTCGCAAGCGGAGAATCAAGGTGAGTCTAGCTTGCTACCCCTCTGCGCATCGTCTGCCGTTGCCTGTAAAGTGCCCAAAATGTATTGCAGACTTTCTTCTGCCCATGTGCGGTTTGCGCAGCTCAATGGCGCGATTGATCAGACGCGACGCGTTGCGCCCCGACCGAAGGGTCGTAACCGAGACCGACTACACCATGAAGCGAGCGCGACCCAGCGTTCTTAAATCGACCTCAACTTCGCCTTTGCACATGCGCTAACCACCACACATTTGTAGTGCGACGAAGCCCACCCAGTCTGTAGGAATTGTCAAAAGAGCAAGCGCGAGTGCCTTGGATACGACCCCATCTTCAAGCAGCAGCCCGGCCCAGCACAAATACAGCCTGCGCCAAACTCGGCCCCCCCGCCACATTCGACTACTCCATCGTCGACTCCTGCAGCACCTGCCTCTGCCACATACAGCCAAAGCCCTGTACCTCAGGGCTACGCTCCCGCCTCATCTTCGGGCTACGCACCTGCTGCCGCTGCGACTAGCGGCACCCACCCTCAAGAGCACTTCAACGCCATCGATCCTGCACTTGCAGCACCACCAGGCCACGGAGCACATCCAGGCCAAGCCCCATACAACGGCGTACACGCCATGGACCCTGCAATGAGAGGACCACAAGGCACAGCCTCCTACCCACATCCCCCACCCGCACTCCCAGCATCAAGAGGCAAGCTTTAACATCTCGCATTCAGGGATTATACTAACTCTGATTAGGCAAACCACTGTCCATGGCCGATATATTCGGCATTTGCAACCACAGCCCTCCTGATGTGCCTCCTCGGTCGTCACCTGTACCTCCAGAGCTGGATGAAGACTTTAGTCGCATCTTTGTGAATGACTACTGCCAGGGTCTGGACGTCATGCTGCAAACGGCTTGGTTCACTACCAACGACAATGCGCTGAAAAGGGTGTTTGGCGACCGCGCGTTGCACGAGGAAGCCGCCTTCTTTACTGAGTCTATGAGAGGCAAGTCACAGGCCGCCGACATGGCGGGGGTCTTCAGTCAAGAAGCTCGACTCATCTGGCATCTGCTGGCTACCTGCAAGCATCCAGCTCCTCAAACAAACGGTATGCACGGCAACGGACATTCAGCTGAAAGTGATGAGCTGTCTCTCCGGGAAGTGCGTGCCCGCCTGGACATTCTAGAATGCCTTCTCACCAACCAAAACCTCGTTCCGAACCCATTGCGTCAACTCGCGTACCCGCCCGACCTTCCTGATGCAAAAAAGTCCGAGGTGGAATTCTGGCTTCACTTGGGCGAGTTCGTACAATTTTCTGGCGCTGAGTCGGCTCCTCCCGGTGCAGCGGAATATGCCCTCAGTATTATGCGCAGCGTGTTACAGGTCCAAGAGGTCCGCGATGCCATCTACAGTATCGCTATAGCACGTCACTGCGGCAGTCGTACAGCAGGATTCCCCAATGCACTACCGCCCGTCATGAACAACGCCGAGGACAGCGACTTGAACAAGCTCGTCGTCGCCATGTCTTTCATTAGCCACGAAAGTCGCCAAGGCTCACAGCAAGTCCTTGCACGAATTTGCGACATGGCCATGTTATCATGGGAGGTCGCGAGAGCTCCTTAGCCTTACGCCAGGACTCCATCTACAAGGAGCCCGTTCCATGCTTTCTTGACATGGTGAAAGTTACAAGATCGTTTCGTCACACGTGCGAAGTCACTCACGCCGCAGGGTTTCCGTGGCCGGACATGGCAGCATGCAGATGATGCGGATGCTTGGAAATGCCTGGGTACGACACTCAACGGTTACATTTATCCCCCACAGATTGTTCCTCTCCTGCATATCACCCACTCGATTTTACATTTTGGTATCTTTCACCACATGCACCGCGAATGTACATCAATACCTATGTGGCGATTGGCCTACTTGCGTCTGCTTTTGTCTGCATCTAGCGTGTGGAGCTGGTGGGAAGTCGCGTTTTGGGCAGACACAATATATACCCGGTTCGACTTTGATCGTGGTCTGCGTCTATTTATGCGCTCAGTCACGGCAATGATAATTTCTATTTCGAAACCCGATTCGATAGCTAGATCGCCCTGCGATCCAGCTCCAGGTAGTAGCTTGAAGGGTACGGAGCTGGAAGGAAGAAGAAGTTCGAATAAGAATATGTTTTGCACACCATTGATGATATCCGCTGTGTGCCATGCGTAGTGTGTCGACCCATCTTGCGATTGCCGATGACTTGATCAATGTCCACAACTGAAGCACACAATTTCCAACAGACACGCTTGATTAGCTCTTACCTCAGGCAGCTCATCTCATTGCGTTGTGACCACGCAATGATTCACCGCCACTTCGGTGCTACCACCGACGACCTCACTCTCAAACATGCTCATCACCTGCTTTCTCTCAATCATTCGCCAGCATCACTTTGCCAAAATTAACACCTGCCACCTCACAGCCTCCCACCGCAGCTCCAAACCACCTCACCTACCAACAACATACGATTAGGCCCAAGACCGACGCGTCGTCGTCTCGCTCACAGCACACAGCATAACGCGCCAACAGATGCCGTGTTCCCCCAAGCATCATCTTCGGAGAATTTCCACTGTCCCGGTAAAAGCGTCGCTACAACGACGACGACGCTGTGCCCAGCCCCTTCGCCCTGCTTGCACGACCGTGGATTCCTGCATTGGTCCAACTTGGTGCTAGCCGAGCGTTACATTTGCTGCCAGCTTGGGCGTTTCGGGAGGAAGCGCGTGCCCGGATTGGGAGACGCGGTGGCACCGAACTGGTGGGTCTGTGTAGCGGGTTGGAAATCATTGCATGGGCGCTGCGGAAGTGGTTGGGTGAAGGGGAGGGCGTGGGGTGCACGGCATATGTATGGTGGTGGAGAGCGTGATCGTCGGAGCGAGGGCTGGATGTGGAGTGACAGTTCCGAAGATGCCGAATACGATGTGTTGTGGTACGGATGTTGTGCTGTGTTGGTGTTTGAGAATGACGAGGACGGGTTGGCATGAGGATAAGTCAGGGGTAGAGGGGTCTTAGGTGATTCTTCAAAGATTATTAGCTGATCCTCTGAGACTGCCGTGGATCTCAGAGAATATAATTATTCATTGAGTATCTATAATGGTGTTCTTCTTCTTAGCGGAATGACTGGACGTACTTTGCCGTATCGGTCGTACATGGACGACATGTGCTAGACTGAATTTTCAGCTTACCCCACTATGTCAACTTCAGCCCCCGAATTTACATGAATATTCTGGTGCTTAATGAAGCAATGTAGACGCTCTCCTCAATGTCTTTTAACTTTTTGAATCTTATATATTACGTTTAATTTACGAACCCTCCATCAAATCAAACAACAGCAGGTCGCTTAGCTCAGTTGGTTAGAGCGTGGTGCTAATAGCTTTACAAAGCCTTGATACGCCAAGGTCGCGAGTTCGACCCTCGTAGTGACCATTCTTTTTGCTTTTGGCGTTTCAGTGATGCTCAGAGGGTGTCTGGTGGTGGTCTGAAGCTTGGTAGCCGTGAAGGACGAGTTGGGACACATCCGCGAACACACGCGCTAGGGAACACCAAATACTTGTATAACATGATGAGATATGTCTGGTTACACTATCAAACGTTCTCTTTTTACTGATTCTGTGTTATGTCAAGCGTAATGCCGAGTATTGAAGTGGGGTAGAATCGTTCTGTCCAATGTTATCAAATTGATACCACCTTCCACCAGACTCCGCATAAGTGAAGCCTTGTCGATTGAAAAGTTCTAGAGAGTAGCATACTTTAGTACTCGAATCACTATGTTTTGTACAATTACATATCAGAGAGTTGACCTGCCGACCATGTATCTCAGAGCATGGTCATAGAAATATGATTTATTGTGCCCAAACTGCTACACCGACATCTACATTCAGCACCAGATAAAGGCATTGATAAACTATTCTGACAGATGAAAAATTATGATGCTTTCAAATTGTACTTTGTGTGAGGTCGAAATGGTCAGTCTAAAAATGCAAAGACCCACCTTTAAGCCAAGATGTTGCAACGAATCCAACGACTCCGGCATGTACTCTGGAAGATTAGTTCACCTCCTATCCTTTGGGCATTGAAGGATTCATAGAATTTCAGCAGTATATGTGTATTCGAATTTCGTCTCGACATGTTACGTCAAGCACGACAAAATGGAGCACGTGTATGCGACTGCCTGTCACAAGGACTGTGCGATGCTGCTTATTCAAAATCTTCGCATCTTTGCAACCTACATCCATTACTATCCGACTCGTTTTGTGCCACGACTTGTGATGATGAAGACAAGGACTTGTCTCGGGCCAAGATTTCGGGTAGCTCCCGATTTACGGGATACCGGACACAAATTTCCCAGGCTCGCACGAGGTGTTGAAGAAGCTGACGGTCACAATTGGCGTGGGATGTCTACACGGTAATTCTCATTCGTGAAGTGGAGGGTTCCAGGTCCCTTATTGAATCGCCGCGTGCTTCATCCCCCGAGTTTTCCGCGCTTATCGTCGCTGTCAAACGCCGCTTGTGCCGGAATAGGAAAAGTGGAGTTGCCATCTTGACATCAAAGTGCCGCTCAGCAGATCCGCCCACATCCCCGCAACATGACGGCATGCCTAGTCGGCGCGTCTCCTTCTCCAGCCTCGAGAAGCTGCACAACCGATTTTATTGCCGGCTACACTTCCAATCCCGTGTCGTCTGCCATGAATCCGGCGCCTGACGCTAACTTTGGCCTCTTAAAGAGGCCTGTCGCCCTGTTAGAGATGTTGATCCCAGGGCCTGGTTAATCTATTCTCTATACTTTGACGCTGTCATCTATTATCGGAACGATCGCGAGAGTGTGAGATCGGGTTTTGGAACCTCGGCATTGTTCTTCACTTTTTCCCTCTTCACACATTGAATATTCCAACATGGCGGTGGAAAATTACGATATCGTCATTGTTGGCGCGGGTCCCGTTGGTCTCTGTCTATCCACATGTCTCGCAAGATGGGGTTACAAAATCAAGCACATCGACAACAGGCCAGAGCCGACACCTACCGGCCGAGCAGATGGCATCCAACCCCGCTCGCTGGATCTTCTACGGAACATGGGCCTGAAGCGTAGAATCATGGAGCACGAGCCTGCGAAGGTCTATGAAGTTGCTTTCTGGGACCCAAACGCTAAGGGCATCCACCGAACAGGTACCTGGGCGAGTTGCCCAAAGTTCATTGATGCGAGATATCCATTCACCACGCTCCTCCACCAAGGCTTGATTGAACGGGTTTTCATCGAGGATATGGAGAAGAGCGGCACACAACTGCAAAGGCCATGGACAATTACCGGCTTCAAGAACGATGGCAAAGACGCAACTTACCCGGTGGAGGTCAATTTGGCACATGTCGACGGCACAATGTCAGAAACCGTACGCGCGAAATACTTGTTCAGCGGAGAGGGTGCAAGAAGTTTTATTCGGGACCAACTTGGCGTAAAGATTCGCTACAAGGACCCGATTGCGCATGTCTGGGGTGTCATGGATGGAGTTGTGCGAACTAATTTCCCTGATATCAAGGTATGTTATTTGGATACTGAGGGTCTTCAACAATGCTAATGAATCCATTAGATGAAATGCACAATTCACTCCGACGCCGGCAGCATCATGGTCATCCCTCGCGAAAATAACATGGTCCGCCTATACATCCAGGTAGCTAGCTCGACAGACAAAGATTGGAACCCGCGAAAGACTGTTACCGCAGAGGAGACTCAGCGACTGGCTAAAGAGATCTTAAAACCTTACACGATTGAATGGGATCGCATAGAATGGTACTCTGTGTACCCAATTGGTCAAGGCATTGCGGAGAAATATACACTCGACGAGCGAATCTTCATGGGTGGAGATGCATGCCATACACATTCGCCCAAGGCAGGACAAGGCATGAACACTGCCTTCCTCGATGCCGTCAACCTGGCGTGGAAGATCCACCACGTTGAGAATGGCTGGGCAGAGCGCAACATCCTCAAGACCTACGAGTCGGAACGTCAACTCATCGCCGAGAACCTCCTCGACTTCGACGCTCGCTACGCCAAACTTTTCTCTTCACGCATTCCCTCAGCTGGCGAGGTCGCAGGTGCCGCATCCAACGAGCCCGCAGAGAACGAATTCGTCAAAACCTTCAAAGCATCCTGCGAATTCACCTCAGGCTACGGCGTAGCCTACAACCCCAACAACATCAACTGGGGACCCGAGCACCCCTCCCAACACCCTCTCTACCTCTCTTACGAACACGGCACTACCCAACGAACCGGCCGTATCCTCACGCCCGCGACCGTCACGCGCGTCGTCGATGCCAACGTCGTGCATCTCGAGCAAGAAATCCCCATGAACGGCTCGTACCGCATCTTCATCTTCGGCGGAGCCGTCGAACAGACGACCTCGGCACTCCGAGACCTCGCTTCCAACATGGCCAGCTCGACATCCTTCTTCTCGTCTTTCCTATACTCTGATCTCGAAAAGACGGATCGCTACCACGAGCAAGATAACCCACATACGTCCTTCCTCTCCCTTGCGCTGGTGTTCAACAACCCGAGAAGCAAGATCCACATTGACGAGCAGCTGCCAGCGACATTTGCGCGCTATGCGGACCACGTGTACGCGGATGATGTGTGGGATCAGCGCGTCCCCGATGCAAAGGCAGCGGCACATGCAAAGATGGGACTGGACGAGAACAAGGGCGGAATCGTGGTTGTCAGGCCTGATGGGTATGTTGGCGTGGTTGTCAAGCTAGAGGAGGGCAGCGGGACCTGTGATGCGCTGAATCAATATTTCAGCGTCATCACTGGGAGGAAGATGGGTGGAGAAAAGGCGAGTTTATAGATTGGGCGAGGAGAGATTGCATAGCGCGCTTTTGTGATATTGGGAGATACATGGGATGGCGTGAAAATGAGGATATATATCTTAGGCTGTAAATATACGACATGGATGGACATGAAAATACATGTAAATATCCGATTCTACGTTCGTAGATTTGTTCGCGTAGATGGCACAGTCATTGAGATGGTCGTTGAGATAGCCATAAGCAATGTCTAGAACCGACACTCTGAACCGTAACTCCCGACACCTGATGGTCTAGCACTTAGACCAGGAGTAACGTCATGCAGAGAAACACAAATGCGCCGAACAATGTGTGTTCCCGTATAACCCATTCTGTATCCTCATGAATCATCGCATCATGCCCTCCAAGCTTTTGCAGCATCGTGTGGCAGTTCAGACGTCCATGAGCTCCTCCGATTCCATGGAAAGCAAAGTGTCTGTAAGCAGACTTCAAGATACCGTCATCTCCCCAAGTTTCGCAGCCATCCGCTCCTCCTCTTTCCGTGCGCGGGCAGCTTCAGTCTCTCTGCGCATGGACTCCAAGTTCCAGGTGCCGTCTTCGTCGTCGCTGTCCGCGTCGCTGTCCTGCCAGTCACCCTTCTCGAACATAGCTCGGCCGGTTGCATCCTTCATCTTCTTAGCTTCGTCTTCGGCCTGCTTCTTGTCTATCCGGTCCTTCTTCCACTTCGCAAAAGTCTCTTCAGTGACGGGTGTGAGTGTGCCAGTGAGTTTATGTCGCTCGGATTCGAGGAAGTCTTCGAGGGTCAGGGTGGCCAGTGGCGAGTTTGCCATGAGAGCCTTCTCGGCGGCGCGTTGCTCTTTTGTCTTGATGACGAAACTGTGGTTGTTTAGCAAAGGTTTGGAGTATTAGTGGCAGAATTTTGCACAGGTCAGATAGTGCGAGGGCAAGACATCAAAGCCAGTAATGCTGCACAGGCGAGATGGGATGACTTACCCAGGTGGCAAGGAGTGCTTGTAGAAACACTTGTCTCCGCCATTTGGACACTGCCAGAACCAACCGTATTTCTGGTCCTCGATGGCCTGGATGAAGTATTTGCATACTTTGTCTGTTGTCGTCTTGGGATTGCCATGCTTGCTCAGCACGACGTTTCGCAGCTTCTCCTCATCCCAGTCAGTCATGTTGTCCTTCTTCTTCACATCCTCCTCGTCCTCTTTGTCACGGTTGTCCGTATACAAACTTCTCTTCTCCGTCTTGCGCTCCACATCAAGATCGTGCGAAAACTTGCACTTCTTGCCCTTTTCACAATGACCCTTCTTGAAGAACTGGCAGAGAATAGTCTTTGGATCCACACCAAATGGGACCTTTTGCACTTGTACAGGTTTGAAGAGCTCGGCGGTTTCTTTGCGGGCTGCTTCTGCTGCTGCCTTTTCCTTCTCTTTCTGCAGCTTCTCTGCCTCCTTGCGTTTCTGGTCTGGTGTCCCTCCTGCAGCGGCCGTGGCGTTGATTTGCTTGATTGTTCTCTGTGCAGCGCCACCTTTTTTATTTTTCATGCCAAAGGTCTTGTCGACGGCGACCTTCTTCACCTTGGGCTGCTCGCCCTTGCCTTTGGGTGGCATCTTGGCTGGTGTAGATGCTAAATGAGTGTGGGTGAATGCAATGGCCGAGTTTTTCGGGCTTTCGCGGTCTGGGTAGGGTGGTGCCTGGTGGGTGGGGGATATTGTAGGGCTGTGTGTGTCAAAGTGAGAATGACGAAGTGTGGGGTGGAGCGGGAAGAATGCTTGGTGGCGGAGGTTGCTGCGCTCGAGCCAGCTCTCACTCGCCCGACTTTCCGAAGCTCAAGGTGTCCTTCACAGCAGCGCATCAACAAATCACAAGACCTTACGAGCAATTGACGTCTCTAGTTACCATATAGACTATTACGGTCTTCGCAACTGTATGTTCATAACCTAGCTTACTGGTAATCATGCCTTTGCTGATGCATCTCAAAGTAAACTCCAAAGCTCACATCACGACGCGCGGTCGCAGCCAACATGATCACCGACAGCCAACTCTACTCGCTCGCCATCTTCCTTGGAAGTTCCGCCATGCTCCTCATCGTCCTATACCACTTCCTCGAGGTCAATTCCGAAGATCACCTGGCGGCTGAGAAAACCAACCAGAAGGCTGCAGCGGCCAAGGCGAGGAGCTAGAGTATTGGGAACAGAGGTCACGAAGCGCGTATGACCAAGCTGGTCGAATGCAATGCGACCGGCCAGAGGAGAACTGAAGTTTCGACCAACGAAGGAGGGCTATCTGACGAGGGCGACCTGCCTAGCAAGCACGGAGTACTGGCGCATTATCATGGGATACTTAAGAGGGATAGAATTCGATGTGAATTGTTGTCGCGAAGTCGCAAGGTTGGATCATCAAACTTCTTCATTATTGTTGAAGTGGGTATACAACGTATTATTACAGGAGAGCTTTCACCAAAATGATACTCCAAGCATCATGCTGAACGTGGTCTCTTTGGCCCAATGTCTCGAAAGCAATGCCTGTGTTGGCTTTCTGCTTAATCTTCTGCATCGACAAGCTCGTCTTCTATGCCATCGCTGTCGCTAAAGCCCCTCCTACGCTTATCATTCACAAGCGTTGCGCCTCCCCGGTCCATGCCTGGTCCGCCGACGCGTTTCTTCTGTGAGACTAAACGTTCCTGCGCTTGACGCGCCTCCTGTTCTTGTGTGGTTTTGGCTGGCCGTCCACGGCCACGAGACGCCGAGGCCAAGTGTCGTGCTGGTGAGGAAGCTCTCTCAATACCCTCAATGTCTACTGTGATGCGAGGCGTTACACGTCGGCCCTGAGCATCACTCAGACATGCCTCTGAATCATACGCGTCTAAGTCTCCTGTCAGATGCTTTCTATGCATGGTATTTGTTCAATCTTCGTTACCAGAAAGACCACTGGCCGGACCATCACCAAGCTCCCATGACAGCGGAGCAAAGTGACGTTGCTGCACATGGTCTCGCCAGTTGCTCTCCAGGTCGAAAGAATGAGGCGTGTGTTTTTCCATCCTCAAATTTGTGTTGGGATCGAAACTGGTGACCTCTTTGCCGCAGTCGCCCCATAAACATTCCAGAGTATGATGTGGAGTTTCTTTGCGGTGCACCTTGAAGACATGCTTCTTGATTGTTTCAAGATTGTGCAGCTCGGCAGCACAGTTTTGCCATTTGCATTTATAGGACTGATAGCGCGGGACGCGATTAGCAACACTGGGCGAACGTGAATCGATGCGCATGGGCTCGTTTGCGCCCATGTTCACGTTCCGCAGACTGCTGGGTTGCGATGGCTGATGCTTGCTGAAAGGCTCAATATGCCCGTTGGCGGATGGTCGCGCTTGTGTAGCGGCAGAACCATGGATAGCCTTTCTCCAGCCGACAGGGCGACCTCTCTTTTTAGGAAGTGGTTGGCCGTCAGGACCATGCTCAGTACCAGAACGGAAAGCGCTGTATCCAACGCTTGCCGCGCTTGCACGTGGAGCACTTGCGCTCATGCTGGCACTGCTCGTCGAACGTTCCGGTGTGGCTGGAGAAGTGTTACCTGGAAATGAGTGTCGAGGCGGACGACCACGCTGCTTCTTGGGCTTGAATGGGTTGATGGCTTCAGGTAAAGCTTGGACCCTTGCCCCACCTTCACCGCCAATCGCGTTCGATTGTGCCCGCGGACGCGCTTCCTTGTCCTCGTTTTCGGATTCGTCCTCGTTGTCGGCATCCTCAGTAAGAGCCTGGATACTGTCCTTGAAGTAGCCTGGTGGGGCTAAGCCTGGATCAAGTAACTCCCATTTAATCGTGCTGAGATCCGATTCGAAAGTGATATTTGGCAAGTTCACCCGCAGAACAGCCAGATGCTGGTTAAGCTGCCTTTCTGATGGGTGTCTTCCGCAGGCGAGGAGGACGTCTCGAGCGATTGTCGCAGGATTGTATTTGTTCCGTCGCAGTGCCTTCCTTTTGTCCAGAGATTCGCTAAAAATTCGCGCGTCCCGATCAGACAATGGCGCTGGCTGTCGAAGAAGCTCATGAGGGCGGATAGGGACACTGGCTATGGGAAAGTTATTCACCACAGGCTCGCTATCGACTATCATACCATCCTGAACTGGGAATTGATGAGAGTCATGGGAGTACTTGGAATCTGCGTTGAGTTTCTTCGGTGGAGGTCCCATGTCCTCTTCATCGGAAAGTGCCGTCATGTCAATCAGGTCGGAGATGTTACGCTTCCTTGCAGCTTCCTCCTTGTTGGCTGGGGGTTTCAGTTCTGGTTTGATCAGAACCATCTCAGCTACGTGAGTAGGTGGAGCAACAGGTGAAGCCCTGTGTGCAATGTGCGAATATGGAGAGCTTCTTGACGGGGATGGCGCAACGGGCGTGGAAGCTGGGCTGGTTGCAGCAGGTGTCGCAAGTTCCTTCCTCATGACAGCAGGAGGAACTTGAGCTCTTTGTGCGGGGAACGGCTGGGGTGCTGTTTTGCGAGTCGACGAGTTAACATCAGGTACAGCTGTAAGAAGATTTTTCGCGAATGCAGCACGGTCGAGAATGAGGCCCATTTGTTCAAGCTGTTCGCACAATTCGATGTAGGATGGATTGCTGTCCAACGTGGCGAGTACCTGAGCAGGGGTGATCGAGTTCGCGGCGTTCCTGCTGTTTAGATATGCAGCTGCAGCAGCAGCTAGTTGATTCTTCCTTTCAGGTGGCCAGATCGTGTTACCGCCAGGACGTACAGCGGGAATGGGAGGCTGCATTCGGGCAGTCGGAGCAGGTGCTGGGGCAGAAGTAGGTGCTGAGGCAGAAGTAGGTGCTGAGGCAGAAGTAGGTGCTGAGGCAGAAGTAGGTGCTGAGGCAGAAGTAGGTGCTGAGGCAGAAGTAGGTGCTGAGGCAGAAGTAGGTGCTGAGGCAGAAGTAGGTGCATTGGCACGAGTCGTACTGCTAGTATCCTTGGGAACCGCCTTCTTCCTTTGGTTTGCAGCTTGCGGTGTATTTGATTGAGCCTCAGCTGGAGGAGCCGACGTCACCGGCGCAGCGGGCCTGTTTTGTACAACTGGCGACTTGGGCGATGCTTTCGCTCGTCGCTCCTCTTCCCAGATGCGAGCTAGAAGTGCCGGGTCCTTGCTGTTCAATTCTCGCATCTTGGCCATCATTGCGCGAATCTCCGCTTCCAGAGGATTCCCAGTAGCCGCGGGTGCACCTGAGCTGGTAGAGCTGGTTTCTATACTCTGCTGTTGTGACTGAGCCTGGTCTCCATTCGACTTTGGTTGATTCGCAGCAGCTTGCGCCTCTAGATATTTGCGCTCTTCATCCCTCTTTGCCTCCTCCACTTTGCGAGCCACTTCTGCTATACGTTCTTGCTCGGCACGGGCGGCATCATCTACAGCTTTTTGAGCTCGCAGAGCTTCCTGTTTGCGTTGATATTGAGGCCAAGGATCGTATACCGCAATAGGGTCTACAGTAGTCGACCCCTGAACAGTGTACGTTTCTTGAATATTAGATGCGCGTGGGACAACCGATCCCGGCTGAGCAACCGTTGATATGTTGCTATAGCTGTAGGAGGATGAGGGTGCGGCATGTTGGTTCGTATGGGATGCTTCAACACTTGGTAATTGCCGGCGATCGTAAGCGGGATATTGTTGGATTGGGGCCGTGGACATGGTAGAGCTTCTTGAAGAGTCGACCGGAGCCTGCGGGATCTGAGGGCTGTTGCTATATTGATGCTGAGCAGGACTTGCTGAACGCTGGTGTTGCTGGTTGAGGATCGCTTGCGTCCGCTGGGAAGGATGACCCGCTGTAGTGGCAGGGGTAGGTAGAGCTCTATTCTCTGCCTGTTGAGTGTGGGTCGTGTTTACGCTGCTTAGACGACTTTGCGATTGGCCATAGGCAGTTTGAGTCGGGTTGGTTTGCTGCGGTTGCATGTGCGGTGAATGTGAAGTGTCAGTCGGGTAACGCGCATTCTGTGGAGTGGCACTATTCGTTGTGGTGAAGGCGGCCTGTGTCGCCGTGCTGGTAGGCGTGTAAGTGTTGCTGCTCATATTGCGCAACACCTCTGCGGCACGGCTCGTTGTTTCCCTGTTCCCTCCATAGTTGCTGCCATTCCATGAGCTGTCATGTCCTGTTGTATATCGGCTGCTCTTCCCAGAGTAGGTTTGTCCTTGATGCGACGAGTATTCAATGCCCTGGGTGGTAGCTGGCTGCTGAAACTGGCGTGCTGGCTGGGCGACGTTGTTCGATGCGGGAGCAGTTTGGTATGCCGAATACTGCTGGGCAGAGCTTTGTTGGTACGGGTAATTGTAAGCATTGTTGTTGTTGGTCGACATGATAATAGCGTTTATGGCATGTGCAGCGCTTCGAACACCGCTATGCCTCTGCTTCTGAAGACGAACATGGAGATTCCTGAGCCTCGGTCGGAGGTTGCGGCAAGAGGTATAATGGTGGGTGTTGTGGAACAATCGTGTGTTCGTAGTGGCATTTCATGCACATGCTGTAAGTACGCGAGACGTTTCCCTGTGACGCCTAGTCGATGTGGTGCGCAACCAAAATGTATGGATGCTTAAAGTTGCCGTCGCACGCGTTCACTACGCTAGTCTACGTGATCTGGGCCGACCATTTTATGACTAATCACGGTCGAACGTTGTTCCCCGCGCCGACACGCAAGCGAGAATTGCCAGCACCGAACTTCAATTTTTACGCTTCCCGACACGACTTTCTTTACTAACTCGACAATCTCGATTCCACAGCAAAAATGGCCAAGGTTCAATCAATGGTCGCGAGCTCTCGCCGCAAGTCACGAAAGGCGCACTTCAGTGCGCCGAGTAGTGAGCGTCGGGTCATCATGAGCGTATGAAGACGAAGAACATCTTGTATGGCTATGTTCTAACATCTTCAGGCGCCTCTGAGTAAGGAGCTCCGCGAGAAGCACGGTGTGCGCAGTATCCCCATCCGCAAGGATGTAAGTCACTTCCTGTTACACTCAGCTGTCATTGTATGCTAACATCCCGCAGGATGAGATCATGGTCGTGCGCGGCAGCAACAAGGGACGTGAGGGCAAGGTTGTCTCCGTCTACCGTCTCAAGTACTGCATCCACGTCAACGGCAGTGCGTATTTCCACTCCATCGAAAGACTCGATACTCACCATCCATACAGTTGTCCGCGAGAAGTCCAACGGCCAATCGGTCCCCATTCCCCTCGCCCCCTCCAAGGTCGTCATCACCAAGCTCAAGCTCGACAAGGACCGAGAGCAGATCCTGGAGCGTAAGAAGAACGGTCGCGAGGAGAAGAAGAGCAAGCAGCAGGCATAAGCGGCGGACGATAACCGTACTTGACTACACTTGACGGCTCTGATGCCAGGGGTCAGCACGGGCTATCCCTTTCGTAACGAGTAGACGGATTGCATATCTACGGTTCACGGTCTGAGCATGCGATGGGCATGAAAAAGCAGGGCGTTATACCGGCTTCTAGCTCGAACAATGGACTTGCCGCTCTTCGGCTCTGTCGAAGTTTTCTTTTGAGATGATACCACGAAGGATTCGGAGTACGGCAATGAATGAGAACTGTTACTCCTCCTTCGCCGTGACGACGCGCGTGACCACTTGCCTTGCCCACCGCCAGATATCTACCCATCATTAGCCATATTGTGGTTTTTGGGATATACGACTGGCGCAGATTGAATATATCATGGTTTACCGCCATTGCTCGCCTGCAGACTGTCTTCGAGATCATCGATGAAGAAGTTAGTTTGATGGTGAGATACATATCAAGCATATGTCGCGTGCTCCACACGACTCAACACCAATTGAACACGCATTACTCGGACCCAAGTCCCTTCCATGAAAAGAACTGTGCTCCCTTTGCAGTCCTAACGTGCGCTCCACCACTAGCATGCAGAAATATACATCGCTTCAGTTTCCCACAACTTGCTCGCTATCCACCCACCACGCGCACATGTCATGTCATGCGTTTCAGCCTCTTGCACCACGCCACCACAACACGACTCTGCGCCCCTTCTAGCACCAGAGCAATGCACACGCGATGTGACGCGATGTGGAGAAGGCGAGTCGAATATTCTAGTGTCTCGCTAGACGTGTTTAAAGATACGTGAGTAGTATTCTGAGTTTCGGTTGGGCACGACACGACACGACACGACACGAGAGGAAGGCAATTGCGGCGACGAGCTACCGTGTAATAAAGGAGTATGCACGCGACTCTGAAGAATCAACGTGTTTGGTCCCATGGAGATTTCTGCTCTGACTTATTCGAGTTGCTGGCCGTGGTACATCAGGTCATGTGCAACTCGCATAGAGCAGTGCAGTACGGATGTGCCAGGCCGACTTGATATGGCTTTGATTGTGTATGCTTACCTCATTCTATCACCCACAAGAGCAGAGCAAGCCATGCACTTTAAGACTGTCGAGAATCAAGCTCAACATACATACATCCCTCCTTTCGTTGCTATTCTCTTGGACATGTCATGATACTAGGCCGTCCTGCATGTAGACAAGTACACATCGCCAATCGGGCATCTTAACAAGCTTCCACTATGGCGATCACCTTCCGAGCACGTCAAGCCAAGTCAGCATCGAAGCGAAGCGGGCGATCAAGCGCCGCACCCGTTTTGGCTGACGGCACAGTCGTCGCAGCCCTGCTTGCTGATTTTGCATATGTGCTTCCGTGCGAGGTCAATCGCGCGACTTGGTTGGCTGGTAGGTGATTAATTGCATGTCCATTTTTTTTCTCTCTTAAAGATTGCGAGAGCGAGGAGAGGGGCCCAATGGACTTGGTAGGCATGTACCAGTGCATGTAAGAAATGGTGCAGGCTACATCCATTGTCTAGACGTGGAAGGTGTGAGATTCAAACGCGCGCGTTGTGCGTAGTCACGCTGCATGGATTGCTGGATGCGTGAGCCAAGTTCATGCGCAGATAGGCTGTGATACGAGAACAGCAACGATGTGGCGGTGGAGCATACCGTGTTTCCTCGTGTGAGATGATCTGTCACGTTACTGTCAGTCATATGCACTTCCTCCTAAGGCTCCTTGGTGTTGGTTGACACACTGCAGCGTGTCAACAGTATGTACTGCTGGCGGCTGAATGTTTCTGGCCTGCCCAGTCATATGCGTGAAAATGCGAACATTAATGTTAATCATGGGCCGAATGGAGCAGCTCCACCGCATGAAACTGGAAAATGCATTTGTTCTTAGCCACTCAGATAAATTCCCCGGCTTCATGCAGAGTGCTAAACGCATGATAAAACATACGGTAGAAGGATATACACAAGGTCACCGCTGCTGTCACAGAGGTCGTGGATGCGATGGACGTTTCGCGGGACTGTTTGATAGATAGTAGGCCCACCAGGTGGTGCGCGAGTAGTGTGTGGGCAATAATAATAGAAATTGGGGCATGTTCTCTGCAGAGTAAACGTGCGAGGGTAGTGTCCACAGGGCAGTGGGCCTACCGTTCGAGAAGGTCTGCACAGAAGGAGGGCGTGCGGTGTTGACGAGCTGTAGTCGGGACACCCTGGATATGTTCCGACACAGTTGCGGGACAGTCGTTGCAGTGTGAAGAAGCGAAGCGTCCCACGTGTCTAGATGGCAGACTTACCCCAGACTTTGAACAAGAGATAGATTGGGCAGAATATCGAGGCGGAACAGCAGGGTGCTTGGATGCGGCAGTCGGTAGGGTGAAATCGATATTGCGCGCCCGAATAGGGTGGCATGTCATTAAAGATAGCGCAGCAATGCGGTCATGCTCATCCCACTGCTGGCCCCAATGCGGGGAGATGTTTTTAGCAACGCTTCTATAGGTGCAGCACGCTGATGACTTGACAGCAGGATTGATTGTAGCTGGCAGGAGGCTGAGAGTCGCGGTCGTGTGTATAATGTGCTGAGTATGGGTGATGCTGCCAATGAGAGTGGGCCGCTGTTTGTGTTTCAGAGATGGCTTGAGCGCCACTCCACAAAGGTCGCTCAGGCGGCTGTCGAGCGCGCGCAGTCATGCCGTGGCAGCTCGTCATTTCGAATAGCCCGCAGGTCAATGTGATGGACGTGTGATGACGGGGGACGGCGGCTCGCTCGAGGGAACTCTAGTCTAGCGTCGAGGGCGACGATACTGCTGGCGGCAGACTACACGGCGTTGTTGGGCGTGGTGAGAACATGTCTGTGGTGAGACTACTGCGCTGCGGTGGGTATGCATGCATACACGGATACCGGTGTTTGATGCACGCATTAGCACGGCTGTTGACAGCCAGAGGCCCGCCGTCTCTTGTACAGTGCGCATTGCAACGCGTACTCTGTGGCAGTTGTACATGGACGGTTTCTACCCAGCACAGTATCCGTACACAAGAATACACCGGGCCAGCGCCGCTTGGCGCGCAGGGAAAGCGGCATGTCCTGATTCGTGAAGGGGCTGGAGGATCAGAGCTGGCGAGGACCCTGGCTCGTCTCCCTCCCGTCGAAGTTTCAAGACGGCCATTGAGGAGTAGGCAGATTCAGATCGGCACCGCGACAACAGCAGCTGGCGCAGCCTCCACCGTGGTGTTCGCGCGGAGTTCGCGCGAGCGTGCAGTCTCGACGGCGCATGCACGCCTCGATGAGCGGCGCTGACAAGACACTGCCATACAGCTGCAGCGGCGCGCAGTGCAGAGCGTCGAGGCCGTCGTGTGTTTCTGCGCTGCGGGCGGCGGCGTCGCCTGAGTAATTAGAGCGGCCTAGTGCCAGGGGGTCTCTCCAATCAGGCAGCAGCGACCGGGGGCGCCCCTGCCGTGCACTTTCTGCCCCTGACCACTGCTCGTGTTGCATCCTCTCCCAGCACAGAGGCCAAACGTGAAGACACGGCCCTTGCACGACCCGCAAGAATGGACGGACCCTCCACCCGCCGCCGCCCGACGACTCCCTCTCGCTCTCGCTGCCGCTGCCGCCTCTCCTCAGCTGCTGCTGCTGCTGCTCCCCGAGTGCCTGATCCCGCCGCACGCGTCGCACACCTCCCCCTTCGACCCCATCGTCGCCCTTCGCACACCGCTGAGCTGTGCTGCTGCCTCTCGTTTTCGCCCTGTCCCTCGCTGCACCCGACCGCCCACTAGCTCTTTGACAGAGTGTCGCCTATCGCTCTCTCCGCATTCCCCAGCTGCCCTGTCTCGCTCGCTCTGCACTCCGAGACTTTGTCGCGCCGGGTCTACGACATCTGCTCTCCGCTTCGAGTATGCTGCACGCGTTCCCTGCTGTGCCAACAACAACTGACGCTCTTGCCCCCCGTAGTTCATCATCTTTTCCGCGTCCACCCCGTCATGAGCAGCCAAAGGGAGACATAACTGGT
This sequence comes from Phaeosphaeria sp. MPI-PUGE-AT-0046c, assembly GCA_020747045.1. Taxonomy (NCBI): domain Eukaryota; kingdom Fungi; phylum Ascomycota; class Dothideomycetes; order Pleosporales; family Phaeosphaeriaceae; genus Phaeosphaeria; species Phaeosphaeria sp. MPI-PUGE-AT-0046c. The sequence goes on along the minus strand of JAGTJN010000001.1, from coordinate 2,402,201 downwards.
CGCTGGAACTCCTCGTGGTGCAAACGGCCGCCTCCCACGCCTTCTTTTCACGCACCCCAATACCCGTCATCCCCGTGACCACAGCCACCATGGGCTACTCCGAGCCCAAGTACCCGTTAAACGGCCACTGCTCAATCGTGCACGATGGCACCCTCTACGTCTACTCCTCCGCTGGCTTCCAGTCCCTCAAACTCGAGGAGGGCGCCGAGTGGACTGCCATGCCCATGGACATCTCGCTGACCGGCGCAACTTGCGTCAACGCAGCTTCAGCTGGAAAGCTATACATTGTCGGAGGAACCCCCAACGCAACAGCTGCCCCATGGAACTACCCCGGCCTGATGCACTACACATTTGCCTCCAAAACCTGGGACTGGGTCCGACCAGAAAGCTGGAACACACAGAATCGCTTGAACCACGGCGCCGTCTACCTCGCCAACTCCAAGAAAATACTCGTCTATGCTGGTTCGCAAAGAGAAGGAGACGTTGGTCCGTCACCCGAGTCATTTCTCATAGACACTGAAGCACCATTCCGGATACAGAGTCTGGAATCAAAAGGTGCTCCCCCATCAGTAAGACCCATGCTCATGGCAATGGATGCCGACACTGCCCTTCTTATAGGAGGTGGAGCGGCTAACACAGCCGTCTGGAAATTCAACCAAGCAGACGGCGGCTGGAAGAACATGGAAGTCACGCTACAACAACCGATTGTGAACCCCGAAGCTGTGCAATGCACCGTTGTATCAGGCAAGGGTCAGAGCAAGGTCTTGGAAAAATTCGACATGAGTGCGACGCCAAACAAGGTCGACCGCATCCTGCTAGTGAAGGAAGACGGTACCCCCGCTGCTCCTGGGGCGACACCCGGAAAGGCGAAGCGTGTCACCGTGGACAACTGGCCCGAGTACAACTCTACTTATGCACCGTCTTCCGCACGGTCTGGCTATTCCCTCGCACAAGCCGACAACGGCGTCACGGTTGCAAGTGGAGGAAACCAGACCGACCCCATCGTCATGTTCGATGCCAAGGAGAACTCATGGCTGAACGCTACGGCCTTGTTCGCTGGTCAGCAAGTCATCTCGAACTCTGTGAGCTCGTCAACGTCGCCGACAAGTACTCCTACGTCGACACCTGCCGTTTCTGCTGCGCCGAGCTCCAGTCCTACCGGAGAGGCTCTACCACCAGCTGCGCCCAGTAACAAGGGCAAGATGCTCACAGTCCTCGGGGCTACGCTAGGAACCATCTTCGGCATTGCTGCCATACTGATCCTCATCCTGTTCTGCTTGAAGTACAGGAAGAACAAGAGCAGGAAGACGCAAGGCTACGTCGAAAAGGACCGAATGAGTTTCGCTGACCGTGGGGCTGAGTTCATGAAAGAAGCCGGTGGTTCAGAGGTAACGCATCAGTATGCCTTGGGTAATGATTCACGAACCTCGTTGGCCATCATTGGGGGTGGTCGAGGGGCAAATGGCCACAAGAAGAACATGGCCAGTGATGCTAGCCAGGCAGGCCTCGTCAAGAAGACTAGTCCCCTGGGCTACTCCGATCCAGTCGAACTCTCCAAATTCGACTTGAAGCCCGAGCCAATTTCTGAGTCAATAGTCCGACAGAACTCAGGACGCATACCTGCTGTCAACAAGGCCAACCCCAGAGCGCGTAGCTCAGGTTGGAGCCGATACTTCGCGAACAACGATGCGACAAATCTTGCCAACGTCCAGCCTGACCGATCCACATACGCGTCAGACCGAACAAGCACAGCCAGTCAATCGAACTACACCGAGTCGCGCATATACAACCACCATCCCTCGCAGAACATAGCACCTCTTGAAATACCCAAATTCGATGGCCAACGTCTAAGCCGAGTGGCAAGCGGTAGCCCAACCCTGGGCAGCTCAACAGCAACCCTGCCACACCAAGTGCAGCCTATGCAAGCTGAGCTTGGCCGCGCAAACTCAAATGGATCTACCAGGTCAGGTGTGAGCTACGACGACCACTACTTCCGCCAGCCCGTGGAAAGCTGGACCCCAGTAGGAGACAACCACAGGGCTAGTAGCACTTACACTGGCAGCATGGTGTTCGATTCGCACAACACCACCACCGCCAACAACAACAAGAATGATGCCACTAGCTCGTACTATCCTGACGGCACCGACTCTTTCTACCCCAAGAGCGACTTTAGCTCCTTCTATCCTGGCCAAGGCGCTCCGGACCTACGAGACAGCTCAAACACAATGTTCCCGTCAGGCAATGCACCTTCTGCGCCAATCGATGAGATGCCAAAGAGCAAGTTCAGCTCTATGTATCCCACTCCACCACGTATCGGTGTTCCTGTTGATCGAGACAGCACAGTCACGGTCTTCCCAGGACCCAATGCGCCACAAGCAACGAGGTCCGATTTCGATTCGAACAACAAGCCAAGTTCGTTCTACCCTGCACCGCGAGTTGGTCATGACAGCACTGTCACGATGTTCCCCGGTCCTGGCGGAGCATCTGACAAGTCCAAGGACGGACAGTCAGACATGTCATGGCTCAATCTAGGCACCAGCCGATAAAGCTCCTGGTACGACTTTCTATACGTCTCTACATATACACAAGCGCAAGTGAGCCGCCTACGTGCTGCATCATTACTCAGTCGCTCCTCTCTCCCACGAGACCTGCAAAAAAGTGGCATTTACCAGCGACGGATTTTCCTACCATCTGTACAACCAGCTACTCTCTTCTTGAGCATTGCATTCTCAGCGCCGGGCGTCTGCATTTAGCCAAATCTGCTTTTGTCTTAGCTTTTGCGAACCTCCTATCTATACACCATCCTCTCCCTATCCCTACCGAAGTCATGACTTCGCCGGTCGTTACCAGATACCCGACGTCCACAGAGATGTCAAAATCCCACCTACCCACCACCCTCGCCGTGTATATACTGCCACCATTCAGCAATCATTCTTTTCTTGTCTTTCATTCAATCTCTACTATTCTCTTTTTCTTTCTCTTCTGATCATTGTTGTCATTGTGCCTTGAGCCGCATGCAACCAACCACGTTTCCTTTTTGTATCCACGACATACTCTCTTTGTGTGTGTGTGTGCATGTGGGCGTCGAATCTTCGCGGCGTCGAATGATAGAGGAAAAGATAGGAAAGGGGCATGAGAGACCTTGTGTCTCTCCCCATCGAATTTTGTGCGCAATTGTAACTAGCGAGCTAGCGAGCAAGCGTGTCTTGTTTCTGGAGCAAAGAGGGCTTCCAGTGTCGGTATCTGACGCATGTGGACGTAATATCGTAATGAAAGAAAGATCAAAGTGCATAATATGAATGCCCCCACAGCTCGAACGTGATGTATTTTGGCTTCTTTCATCCATCGGCTTGGTCACTCCGTCCGACGTGCAGACGGAGCTCACCTCATACTACTAATCATTCTCCAACTCAACCGGGTCGGAAAGTTTTACTGAGGTCTAGGGGTTTCATCTGGTATATTGTCTCCTGTGGCGTGTGGTGGTTGTGGTCAGTTCAACAGCATGCAAAGTAAATTACGAGTACAGATGCGACGCCAATCATTCCATCTCATATACATCGCCCTTTATCACTTCTGAAGCCTGATACTGAATCAGAATATCTCAAGCTGCTTCGTGCTACCAGTATGAGCACGTCGTTTCTGCTCAGTATGTACAACGGCGAGACACAATAAGCTTGCATGTCTGGAATTATTTTCATTTTGTACAGCTCATGATTGACACATGACTGTATTACTCGTCTCTTCATGTACTCATGCACGTCAACCACAATGGTGGTGATCTGACATGCCCGCATCCACAGCTTTTGCAGCGATATACGAGACTTCATGTGCGACACAAGACAAGACTAATCTACGACTTCGCAGCACCAGCCTTGACGAGGATGATGTCGCCATCCTCAACAACGTAGTCCTTGCCCTTGGTCATGATCTTACCCTTGGCCTTGACACCTGCCTCGTCACCTTCTTCCCTCAGGACGCTGTAGTTGTAGACGACGACCTGGATGAAAGTCTTCTCAAAGTCACCGTGAATGACACCAGCAGCTTGCGGTGCCTTGGTGCCGTTGCGTAGCGTCCATTGCCTGACCTCATCGGTACCGGTTGTGAAGAAGCTGCCAAGGTTGAGAGCCTTGCGCATGGTGATGACCACCTTGGGAAGGATAGACTTGGCTCCGACGGTCTTCTGCTCCTCAGCAGACTCAGCGTCGGACATGGCAGCAAGACGCTCCTCGTACGCAACCGAGATAGGGATGATGGGGTCGCCAGTCGCATTTTCCTTGACCCATTGAGCGATCTTAGGAAGATGCTTGTTCTTTTGGCGAACGTAGTCCTTCTCGCTTAGGTTGACGAGGAACACGACAGGCTTGGCGGAGAGGAGGAAAAGAGGGTTGATGACCTCGACCTAAGGTGATGTAAGCTTCCGCTTGCAGACCAAAATGAATAGACAAGTAGGTAATGGGTTTGCTGGAGTCAGACAAGGACGTCTTTTCAAAAAGCCCTGGCGTTACTAGGGCATCAAAGAGCTGGGATTATAGAGCAATCGCTCTTTGTCATCTTTCGAGGGAGGGGAGGTAAAGGGAGCGGTGGAAACGTACCTCCTTAGGTGACCAGTCGCCTTTCCGGACGTCTTTGCCGTCCTTGAGCATGGCGAGGATCTTCTCCACGGTGGCTTGCTCCTCCTTGAGCTTCTTCATCTCCAAGCTTTGACCGCCTCTCCGAGTGTCCTTGACGAGCTTCTCGAGCGACTTCTCCACAAACTCGATATCCTTGAGGCGCAACTCCTCAGCGATGATGTCCAAGTCACGGAGCGGGTCAACATCACCCTCGACGTGAATGATCTCGGCATCGTCGAAACACCGGACGACCTGGAAGATGGCATCAACGGCGCGGATGTGTGACAAGAAAGCATTTCCAAGACCAGCACCAGTGGAAGCACCGCGCGTGAGACCGGCAATATCGTAGACAGTCAAATTGGCGGGGACTTGGGACTTGGGCTTGTAGTGCTCTACCAGCCAGTCGTAACGCTCATCTGGGACAATGACGCGTGCCTCTTCTGGGTCGATGGTGGCATATGGAAAGTTCTGGGAAATTAGTCGCGTCGCCCAGGGGCTTAGCGGGGTAGACTTACGGCTGGGTTACCGAGCGAACACTTTGTGATGGCTTGGAACAGTGTTGATTTACCAACATTGGCAAGGCCGACCTGGCGACTACTGTTAATGTGAGAACGCGGCAGCAACACCAAGCAGGGCTCTCACTCACGATGCCGCTCTTCAGACTGTTGCCTGGCCGGCCGAGAAGGATCTTCTCCTCCTTGACTTGCTTCTTGGGAGGCATCTTTTTTTTCTTGGCCGACGCGTATGTGCGGACAGGTGCAAAAGTGAGGCAGAGTTTTCGCGCAGACGTGCAGTGGGTAGAAGTAGGAAAAAAGCAGGCAGTGCTTGCTGCTGGGCGGGCAAAAGCGGGTATCAAAGAAGAGAAGGAAAGGGCAAGGGAGCTGCTGGCGGGGGGCGTTTTGCAGTGAGGGGCCCAAGAGATGACTTTGCAGCCAGCTCTCCGGGTTGGCGTGTGGTTGGGAGTGGTGGGCAGAATTGCCTGCGTCAGCCGAATTCTGCAGCAAACGAGCCCCGGCCGGTGCGCAGTGTGCCGCTTGTGCGAGAGAGGAAAGGGCGACCCGAGCATGGGTGTGCCGATCGCCTAGCCGCCATGCATCATCGTCTGCACTCAGCACATGCACCGCTTCCCTAACCTCGACACTATTTCTCCTTCTCCATGACTCTGCCGTAAAGGGCTGGGCCCGCTCTCCTGACCTCCGTCTCTCTTATCTTATCCTCGACCTCTCCGCCCGCTGTCTCTTGCGTGCAGAACCTCGAACAAGCTCCCATGAGACCCTGCCCAGCGTGCACCGATTAGCCCTAGCACCTTGTACGACTGCATTGCCCACCCCTCCGCATCACACAGCATGTCCTCCTCCAGCCGCCCAAAACCCTCGCGGAAGACGTCCGGATCACACCGAAACACCCTGTCGCTGTCCCGCACCGAGGTCACCATCCACGTCTATGACCTGCTTCCTCCTGGCAAGGTGTCGACCGTACTGTGGGCCATTGGCAGCTCCCTCCTCCACACAGGCGTTGTCATTGGCGACAGAGAGTACGCATACGGCGGACACGATCTGCGGAACCAGACTGGCGTGTATTGGACGAAGCCAAGGCTAGAACCACCCGGCGGAACGTTTCGACATGCACTCCTACATGGCTTCTCATTTCGACCGCCAGAAGAGCTAGACGCCATCATACACGAGGTAGGTAGTCGTCACACACACACCTGTAAAACGAAAGCTAACAATCCCAGGCCTCCCTAGAGTTCCAGGGAACATCGTACAACCTCCTCACCAAGAACTGCAACCACTTCACCTCGTACCTCTGCGAGAAGCTCACCGGGCGCCCAGCCCCGGGGTGGATCAACCGCGCTGCTAGCATAGGCGTAGCTCTCCCATGCGTTGTGCCACGGGAATGGATATCGCCACCGGATTATGATACTGCGGATGGAGAGCTCCTTGATGAGGACTTCGAAGACGAAAGAGCGTCCATGCTGCAACACGACCGGCAACGACGCCACCTCGAGGCTGCCCATGAAGACGAGAATGAGGCTTCTTCTAGCAGAAGCCGTAACAGTGAGCAGGGAGGCCCAAGAAGTGGTCCTCGGCATTCCACCAACCAGAATGTACCCAGGCTCGTCAACTTCAAGGACACTGATACGTCTGGCCGGCCGCTGCCATCGTCGGAGAGAGCTCCAATGCCAAGGAACATGACTTGAATGTCCAAAATTGCTGATTCCGCTTCTGTACATGTACATACTACGATTTCATGCCACCCACCAGATACCCCATGCGCCTATGATGCCATATTGTACACTCAAGCTAGAGTACGAACCGCTTCTGCGGATCTTTGTAGAATCAAATATTCGCTCGCGCCTTCCATTCTAGCCCAATCTCCTCGGCTTCTTGCTCCTCACACCTCCAAATTTTATCCTTGTGCTGTCACTCAGCTTTACAATTAGCGTCCGGATCTTCTTTCCTTCACTACCCAGTATCGCCTTGGTGACCGCTTCTCTGCCCTGCCCAAATCCTCTGTATACCAATTCCATCTTCTTAATCTGCGGCAACAAGCCCTTGTCTTGGATTCGGTTCATCACGAAAGCTGCCAATTGATATGCCGCATCGTAGGATCCGCGCCCCGCTTTCCTGAACCCAATGTTCCCGCACGAGACGCTGATGAGCGCATCGCGGTTTGGTTTCGAGAGAGTAATGTGTGTGTTGTGCTTGGTCGCGTAGATGTGCAGCTTGTGCTTGTCGTCCTCTTCCCATTCTTTTATCTGAAGATTGCGTATCGGCCCACTTGAACCAGGGATGAGGTTGGCGAAGTAGTCTGTATCCGCGCGCTGAAGGCTGGCATGGACGTTTGACAACGTCTCATCCATCGATTTTCCTTGCGCTTGCTTGGGAACGACCTTGGGTGGGGGTGATGCGGAGGTGCTCGTAGTTTGAGAAAGACATCGCACAGGCTGGAGACTGCAATGTGGCGTTCGGAATCGGCATGTAAATGAGCGGAAGGCCCTCAAGGCGGTATTTTGTGACATTGTGGACGGAACAGCGATTAGATGCGCCGTCAATGGCGTGCCGAGGGAGGATGGGCGTATGGAAGTCACTCGTCACTCGAAGAAAGTTGCGATGTCGCTTGGCCCGAGCGTGAGCGTGCGGAAAAAGATGGCACTGCCGAGCAGATGCAACACTCTGCCCACATCGTCACCGCGCCCAAACTTCGCTTTACATCATTGGCGCCGGTTCCAAACTAGTCATATTCTTTGTCATTGAAGTCTTGTGGGAGGAAGATGAGACCAGCCACCACACTCGCCCGAGCGAGAGGAAGCATACAGCAGGCCTCCGCAACCACTTCAACCGCAGCTGGACGAGCAGCTTCTTACAGACGGATATCTACTGCGCAGCTCCAGTCACGGTCATCGCTGTCCAGCTCGCCGCTTTCGACATTGCCACAACCATTCCTGCGCAGCCAATTCCTGCCACAGGACATACTCTTCCGCACCTCGTCCGCACACGCCCGCCACTTTTCCTCTCACCCCACCCTCAATGAACAAGCCCAGCAACAGAAGCCGGTAGAGAAAGAGAAGCCTGTGACAGAGCCAAAGGCCAAGAAGCCTACCGAAGGCACGACTGAAGAGCAGGCAGCAGGCGAGCAGACCAAGGAGGGAGAAGAAGCAAAGGAAAAGAAGACAGGCGAAGAAGAGGCCGGTGAGCAAAAGGAAGGCGAGGAAGGCCAGAAGAAAGAGAAGAAGGATGCGCCCGCTCCACCTCCACATGGCGACAAGACACCATGGCAAGTCTTCACCGAGACGCTGAAGCAGGAGTTCCAGGCATCAAAAGAGTGGAATGAGGGAACGAAGGAACTCTCGGGCTCAATCCACGACTTCAGCCAGAACCCTCAAGTCCAGAAAGCAAAACAGCTTTCTGACGAGGCCAAGACGAAAACGGCGCAAGCTCTGAAAGCAACAGGGCGTGCGGTTGGCTCTGGTGCGGCATGGACTTGGGATACAATGCCTGTCAAGGGTGTGCGTGCAGCTGCTAGGGTCACTGGCTCTGGACTCGAATATGCCACGCGCCCGGTGCGACAGACCAAGGCTTTCCAGGCAGTCAAGGAGACCATTGACGATGGAAGCTCGTCGAGATATGGTGGATGGGTGGAGAAAGAGGAGCGGAGGAAACGAAGGGAACTGCGAGAGCTCAACGAGCTGCAGCGGATGGGCGGAAAGCCTACTGGTCCTATGGAGGAAGACCCTGAGTATGTGCAGCATGCGCGACAGTGATTACACACAACTGACGAGCCACAGTGCCGGGACCAACATCACACTCCACAAAGATGCAAAGTACAAGGAGATCTGGCGGGAATGGAAGGACAACTCCAAGCTCGCTCAAGGCTTCTTCAGTATGAAGACCGTGTACAATGAGTCTGACAACGCCATTATCCAGACCGCTCGCAGCATTTCTGACCGCGTGTCCGGCTTCTTCGCTGAGAACGAGACTGCTATGGTCATCAAGAAGTTCCGCGAGATGGACCCCACCTTCCAGATGGAGCCTTTCTTGACCGAGATGCGCGAGTATATTCTTCCTGAAGTCTTGGACGCGTATGTCAAGGGTGATGTCGAAGTACTGAAGCAATGGTTGTCAGCGGCACAGTACTCTGTGTATGCGGCGCTCATGCAGCAATATCAAGCCGCTGGCCTCAAGTCTGACGGCAAGATTGTCGACATTCGAGGTGTCGATGTTCTCAACGCTAAGCTTTTGGAGCCTGGTGAGATCCCAGTCTTCATCCTTACATGCAGGACACAAGAAGTTCACGTTTATAAGAATGCCAAGTCGGGTGAGCTGGCATCTGGCATGGACGACAAGGTTCAGCAAGTCACATACGCCATCGGTGTCACCAGGATACCTGAAGACGTCAACAACCCCGAGACGCGAGGCTGGAGATTGATTGAGCTCCAGAAGAGTGCCAGAGACTACTACTGATGGGCTCGCCCAGCATTTTCTTGCATTCTGTACCATCACATTTTTCGCATTTTTCACTTGACGGACCTGCGGCATCCGGCATTTCTGGCGTCCAAAAGGTCATCATGGCCGATGTTACCACGTTTCTTGTTTTACTACCTCTCCATCTTCGCATGGGTAATCTTCCCTTCTGGGCTTTACGAACGCGGATAGATGGGCACCGCGGATAGGTACGGCGTCGAGCATGACGACACACTTCACCACTCTGTATGTATAGTATTTGGATTTTCGAGAAGAGGGTGAGCGTGTGTGGCTTGAACACATGTATAGGATGATGAGATGTCTATGATAGATTGGATGTATACCAATGATGTACTATCTGATATGAGCCGCATTTTGCAAACTCTAAGGAGATTGGCGTGAGCAGATCAAAGTGGGCATCACAAACAGCCCGTTCATGCTGAGCAATACACTACGAATATGCCCCTTTCAACTGCAGCCTCCATCGGCCGAAACGCGCACCAAGAGCTCAAATATTTACACTCTTGGCTCCGAACCGTCAGCAGCGCGCGTCAAACAAACCCAAGACCTCCGGCCATCCACCAATGTTGAGCCTCATGTACCTCGGCACGTTGACCCCACGGCCCGAGCGCAGCCTCCAGCTCGTCAATCACCGACCGCCGCCCTCACCGACCATCCCCCAAGAACTAGCCTAGGAAAAGTCTTTACTTCTGGGCGCGCTCCGCTGGCTACGTAGTCATGTCGTGCGCAAGGATCGCCGCTTTGAGACATGTGGGTCGCAACGTGGTGCGAAGTACACCGTCGTTCCGGCGCGAAGTTGGCCGGTGGAATATAAAAGATGCGGGCTTGCCAGATGCGAGATGGGTAGGCATTGATCGACGAATCAGGTGGAATTGTAAGTCCTCTCTCTTTCCAGGATATATCGCTATATATGTCTGAGAGACTGGGAAGAAAAGTGTAACTAATATGGATATCTAGCATCACAGTCACAATCGCAACCACAACCCGATCCTCAACCTCAGGCCCAACAACCACCAAATTCAAAACGCCCACTCTATATCCGCGCCCCTATAGCCCTCGCCCTCACTCTCCTCACCTTCGCTGCAGGCTTCACCATGGCCGGCGCCCCCGCCATCGAGTCTCTGCGAGACATTGCAAACCCCCCCACCGACGCCGAGACCCTCGAGCTCTTCGTCCCCTCCTCTGACGCAATCGCCGCGATAGAAGAGTCCATCTTCTCGCACCCGCTCGTCAAGCAACTCCTCCAAGACGAGAAATACATTGCCTCGCGCCCACACCTGAAAATCCCCGAAAAGTTACGAGCGCAGAACCTGACCGGAGGCACGCTACTAGGCCCCGATAAAATCGCAGTCCCCCCCCTCCAATTCACAACAGAGGACGGCTCCTCGTTCGTCTCGCTGCAATATCTCGGCCCCGCACTCTGCGGGCACCCGGGCATCGTGCACGGTGGCCTGCTCGCTACGCTTTTGGACGAGGGACTCGCGCGCTGCTGCTTCCCCGCGCTGCCAAACAAGGTGGCGGTCACGGCGAGCTTGAAGATTGATTACAAAGCCCCATGTATGGCGGGGCAGGTGGTCGTGTTGCGGGCTGAGACGACAAAGGTCGAGGGCAGGAAGGCGTGGGTCAAGGGGCGGTTGGAGACGTTGGTGGATGAGGCCAAGGGAGAGAAGGCTGTGGTGTTGACGGAGGGTGAAGCTCTATTCATTGAGCCGAGACAGGCAGCGCAGATGCGGAGGGTTGTGAACTAGATCTGAGGATAGATGGGTCGATTTGGCAATGGGGCGTTTGGGGCGTATGGCTGTTTATGTTCGAGGGGAATGGGCAAATTTAGATAAGACATCTATGAATCTGTAATGAAGAAAGAAGACATTCGACACCCAGCCCTTTGTCCATTGTAAGGAGATGTTACTTCGCTCGCGGCTTCTCTGGTGCCAGCATCCAACTATTTCCACACACGCAATGCTTCGCTACGCCCATCAGCCAGCTCGCGTGATGCTGCGTATACCCCGGCAAGCCCTGCATGACATCCTCCATGTACGCAGCACACCTCGTACACCGTCTAAGCTGTCCTTTCTTCTTTCCCAGCGCTGACTCGCCATTCGTGCTCTGGATACTGTCGCTGCGTCCTCTACTCTGCTGCACTATCGTTGCACTAGGATGTTGCTGCGTCCCCGTTCCACGAATGATCATTTTCTGGCATACATCCACGACATGCGTATCATGCCACTCGGCTGCACCCTTGCTCTCCTGGAAGCCCAGCCACGTCGTGTCAAAGAACATGAGTCGCCCCATGTCGAGCTTGTCTGCTAGACAACCGTTGCTTCCCTGCTCGTTCCACAGCGTGTCGGTAACGAGACGCTTCGCAATCGGAAACAATATATCTGGGATGCGCCCTAGCATGAGCTCGCGCTCGTAGTGATTACGTTGAGCATCCGTGGCGTTGGCGCGCTTATATGCTGCGCGCACCTGGGTGTGTGTATCCGTGACGAGCATCTCGAACCAGCGCCATTCGAACGGAAGTTCATTCACTGCGGAGTGTAATGGTGTGTACAGTTTGCGGATCTCAGGAGCTGGAGTGGCTTGATTGGGGTTGGCGTACGTTTCTGCTGATCGCTTTACCCAGGCAATCGGCTGGGCCCACAGCTTCATCATGGCGCGGGGGAAGGCTGATAGGAGGACAAGAACAGCGGGTTTGTTGATAGCATGGATCTTTTGCTCGAGCATCTCGCGTGTAAGTGACTGCGAAGGGAGGTCTTGGACTTCGCGGCCAAGAGTGAATAGTTCGTCGAGCAGGTAGGCCATGAAATGCATGATCCACCTGCATATGCCAATGAATTGCGGTACGACTTCTGGTCTGAGCGAAGTCTTCTCGATAGCGCCGTGCATTCGGGTTATGGTTGTCAATATTTGAGTAACGTATTTGATATTGAGCACAATCCATGCGATCTTGCTTGTGAGTGTACGAGTTGTCGTTCCCTGGAGACCTAGCAGATTCATGGCCGATAGAGTCTTGACGAAGAAGGGCGAGCGACCGAGGAGAACAAAGTGTTGACTACTCATGTCATCAATCCCGCAGTCGATATTGACTGCGAGGCCGTCGAAGAGCAGATCGATGAAGTCGTTCGTGCGCTTCTCCGTCAGCGGGCCAAGTAGGCTGAATATATCATCGCTGGAGAAGTATTGATTTGCGGCTGACGATGACTGTAGGACAATAGCTGCGAATGCAGCAGAGTGTCGTTCATCATTATCGTCTGAACCGAGAATGCCATGCTGGAACTCCATGGAGCGGAGCTTGGTGGTACCATCCTGCTGCATACACACAGCGATGCAATGGCTAGGCGAAAATGCGATATGCAGTGCAGGCTCAGCATGCGGGAAAGCAAAGCCAGCTTGTACCAGTGAGGTCATGGTGTTGGTGTTCCCATCCGGCAACATGGTTTCCAGAGTTGTCCTTTTTCTGAATTCGATCGTACCATCGCTGTATTGTAAAGCCAAGACCATATTGTACCATAGTGGATATACAGTTAGTACAACTGAGTGGAGGATGAAATCGGGTTGACGCTGGAGCTTGAAGGTGCTTTGAGCGGGGATTGAGCCAACACTCTTCTTCTTGGAGGTGACTTGGTCGAGGCTTGGATGCAACTGATTTTGCTGCTTATGATGAACTTCCCATCGGACTAACACGCTATGTGGACTTTCCTGTACTTGCATCTGATCGAAAAGGCCGATGTTTGGCGGGCGACAAAACACAGCTTGGATGGTCGGTAACGATCCGTCGCCTTCTTCGGGGGTCACTGGCATGAAGTCCAAGTGCGTAAGCTGTGCAGCAGCGGCGGTCCTGGGTTCGGTGCTGTTATTGAGGTCGCCAGCCACGAACGTTACCGGGCCGCAATTGCCTTCAATGCTAAGAAGGGAAGCATGTAGTCCAGGCTTCTCGAATGGCCCGGCATTTGCGTTTCGTTTATCGGTTGGGACGTTCCAGGTGACTTCTACCCGATAGAGGTGTAGTCGACGCGCAACATCATAAGCGGCTAGAAGAAGGCTGTTGTCGTTATTGGATGCGAATGCGGCATGCGTGAAAGGCTCTTTCGTCGACAGCAAAGGGCCTAGTTGAGCCGAGACTTCCTGCCAACTGCTGTCGTTTTGTTGGAAACGAAGCTTGAGTTCGCCATGTCTTTTGAGATAGATGAGAGAAGTCTTGCCATCCACAGGGTGAAAAGCATCGTTGAACATATGTGATTTGAGATGCCAATTCCATTTACTGCCCTCACGAGTGGCTGACCATACGATGTGGTTCTGTGCTGGCATCAGTGACTGTAATTATATAGTAGATTCCCCGCATTCACCTTAGCCTCGTATGGGTGGATGGCCAGCCAATGCATGCCCACAACGCCGTCGACTTCGGCTTCAGGATGAGCCAGCTCGGCTCTGATGTGCTGCATCCTGTCGAGAGCCATAGCGCAGGAGAACAACATGACGCGGCCTGCCGCGTCCATAACTGCAAGATCATTGCCTAGATGGCTCCAGGAGATATGGACGAAGGGAAATTGCTCACGGCCCTGGGGGACTTCCAGAGGAACGTCTTTTCCCAAGTCCCACGTGCCAGAGTCAGGATTTCGGGAAAATACTTTTTGGTTGATGGTATAACCATCCGGACTGATGAGAGCAACGCATCCGTTCTTTGACCAGGCGACTTTTCTGTATAGTGTGAGCGTTTTATGGTGAGCTACTGGTGCTTTGGGGGCTTAACTGGCAACATCCACTGGCCCCTAGTTCATCGATACGTCTGGCGAGGCCTTTCAAAGGCGGGGTGGTACTGATTGCCTGTAGGTTTACGTGCTCTGAGTCGCCAAAGAGATCGTCAACATCCATGTTATATGTTGCGTCCATGACGCTTGAAGGCTGCGCGAACGCAAGCAATTACAGTCGAGACAAAGTGGATAAGCAAGGGGTGAGAGACACGGTAGCAGTCAGAATACCGTTGGAAAAGAACTGATGGGTATCATGCGAAAGCGAAATGAAAAAGGAATTCGGCGTTGTGTCGTGAGATTGACAAACTGTCACCCTCACTACGAAACGCCGTTGGAGAGGCAGATCTGTGGTTGGAGAGACTCGAACAGGGGGGCGGCGGTAGCAAGCGAGGCGCTAAGCACGCTAGCCTACTTCAGCCTCACCGTTTGGCGTGTGCTGTTCGCGATAGCTTCGTGCTCGTTCTCAATGTGCGCGATGGAAGCACAAGATTGCATACAATATAGTCTGCAACGTTGCGCATAAAATCAAAGACTTGGATAGCCACAGATCTTGATATCTGCCTGACCGCGATCGATGTGCGAGTCGCCGGCGGCATTATCAGATGCGCAGGAGACATTGCAACGAAGCTTGAAACGCTGTGATCGTTGCTGGCATCAGTAATGCGATGCGTAATGAGATCTGGCAAACAAAGAGTTGTGGGTGGTTGCAAGCAGATGTGGTCATATAGAACTGCTTGCTTTGCGACACATGCGACAAGGTCGCTTGCATCGGATCACAGACCCGCAATACGCACCTATCCTCACTTAGGCTGTCTTTCGGTCCCGCAAGTAAACAGACGAATGTGTTTTGGGCTTTGGAGTTCGCAGCCTTGGCATTGTCATTCAGAGTTCCCGGCTGCCCTCGTTTGCATCGCAACACGACTCCAACCTCTTCATTTCGCCCACAACTCGACCGCGCCAGCGCGCCTGCCGCACACGCGCACGCACCGAATAATAGTCGCGCTTTCGGAACACATCACAATGGCCTAGTGTCGATTCCGTCTCCACGTACCTCGTCGTCCAGACAGCCCCCGACCCCAGCGGTGACGGCACGACCCACAGCCCTTCCCACTGCCGACGACACGCTCACGACCTCCATCAACATTCTGTCCATTGCGCGCTAGTCGGCGTCTCTGTATAGGTGTATGCAGCAGCTGTGTGCCACTTTTGTCGTGTTGTTGTAGCTGCGACCCCAGGCGCGGAACATCCCTGGGCGGCGTGCACCTCGCCCTCTCACCGCGCCTTCCCCACGACGTCTGCTCGTCGCTTCCTCCTCGTCGCTCTTCACTGGCGCGTCCACGTGGAAATCACACTGTCACTATGGCCTATTGCGCGCTAAATAATGAGCCGAGCTCGCCCTTGAGCGACGTTCCCTACTCGGACGCGTCCGACAGCGAGCTGTCACTACTCTCCCGCAGCCCTTCTCCACCACCACCTTCCGAGCTTGGCCGGTCCTTCACCAAGCCACGCTCGTACATGTCTCCATCCTCGTCTCGACGCTCCTCCACCAAGAGCTCCCCCGCACCTGAGGACATGCCGTCTCCGCCAAGTAGCAACGATGATGGTGCGCCCCCACGAAAGAAGAGGAAGCTTGAGCCCAAGGAGCGCGCTGTCGAGCATCTCGATCTCTCGTCGTGCGCGGGCTCTCGCGAGGGCCAGCAACCACAACTCCAGCGCCTACTCAACGTACTCCATAAGAAAAGAAAGATCGTCGTCATTGCAGGAGCAGGAATATCCGTGTCCGCTGGTATCCCAGACTTTCGATCCGCGACTGGTCTCTTCAATAGCCTCAAGAAAGAGCATAAGCTCAAGTCGTCAGGCAAAGATCTCTTTGACGCGTCTGTATACCAAGATGATGTCTCCACGTCTACATTCCATGACATGGTACGCACATTATCACAGCATACCAAATCTGCGCAACCCACTGCCTTTCATCACCTGCTCGCGACCCTGGCTCAGGAAGGACGCCTTATGCGACTCTACACGCAGAACGTTGACGGCATAGACACATCGCTGCCGCCATTGAGCACGAAGACTCCATTGCCAGAGAGGGGTCCTTGGCCAAAAACTGTACAACTGCATGGAGGTCTTGATTATATGGTTTGCTCCAAATGTCACAACTTGGCTCCAATGGACGCGGAGAAGTTCAATGGTCCAACCCCCCCTCCATGCCCTACTTGCGTCGAGAACGACACAATTCGCCAGGTCGCAGACAAGCGGAGCCACGGTATCGGGTGTCTTCGTCCGCGCATGGTCTTATATAACGAGTTCAATCCTGACGGGGAGTCGATTGGCTCGTGTTCAACTGCCGATTTGCGCAGCAAACCCGACGCCGTCATCGTAGCTGGTACTACATTGAAGGTCCCCGGTGTCCGGAGACTTGCGCGAGAGATGTGCAAGATTGTTCGAGATCGGAAAGACGGTGTCGCAATATGGATCAACAACGACCCAGAGCCCATAGGAAAGGATCTTGAGGATGTTTGGGATCTGGTAGTCAAGGGCCCCTGTGATGAAGTCGCGCGACATGCAAACATGAGAAGATGGGACGACCCCATGGACTACAAAGAAGTCACAGACGCAGATGTCAACAAGATCAAGGAGAAGCAGAAGGCAGAGGTCATCATTGGCACGCCGAGGAAACCTGGTGTCATTCGTAGTGCAGGACATCTCACCCCAGGCCAAAGTCCGCGCATTTTACCGCAAATGGCGGTCAAGGAAGAACCAGATACTCCTTCGAAAAGAGGTACCAAGAGGAAGTCGGATGCTCAGATGGACCTGTTTGGCAAAGTGGCTGGAAAGGCGCCACCGAAGAAGGCCCAGCCGAGGAAGCCCGCAGCTGGCAAGGCGAAGGCCAAGAAGGAGGCCAAGAAAGAGACTGTTATCAATGCCGTCTTCAAAACCACAAAGGCTTCTGCAAGACCTGCAGGAAAACCAGCGGCTAAGCCTGCTGAACCCCCTGCTTCTTTTCAGTCTGCATTCAAGGCGCCGACACCCAAAGAGAACTTGACCGATACCATAACCGTCCAGAAGACCCCTTCAACACCAAGAGGTCGCAAACTGACCAAGCTCAAAGAAGGCTACATGATGCCACTTTCCGCGACAGACCGTCGCACCAACCAAATACCCGAGCGCCCAGAAATGGAGAGCTTCACTCCAATCAAGACCCGCACCCCTAGTGAGCAGTTGCGAGAGGAACAGGCTCAATCTTACTGCACATCACCAACGAGCGAGTCTCGGCCTTCCACAGCCAGCTCGCAGAGGCACGAGACGATTCATCCAACATCCGTTCCTAAAGGGATGGGGGAATTGCTGGGTGCAGCATCATAGCGATTGTGCATTTTCAGGCGTTTTCACAAGACTATTTCTAGCCGCTCACATGTCCGCCATGCTTCTGCTGGTGACTTAGACGGGGTAGTCCATCTGTACCGTAGTGCTAGTTTCTGACTTCTGTGTTCTTTGATTCTGACTGCGAGATATCCAAGCGGACGACGGGTACTTTTTTGTTACATTCCGATTGGTATCGTATGCATGGGACAGGCGTTAGCTTCGGCTTCTTAGCCTGTGAATCAATGAGAAATGCTTCTTGAGTTCTCAAAAGCCCGTGTAACTATCGTGCATCGTCGAACATTTGTATCGCGAACTGTGCCACTAAGACCTTCATAGCCGGTAGCCAGAAGTGCATGGTCGTCGATTTCGTGTTTGCTAGCGTGATCTTGGCATTACTCCAACATCTCTCGACCGCCTATTGCAACAGTATATTGCAAAGCTTGTCACACCGAATCAAATTATGCATATATTAACCTGTACAACCCAAGTAAATCACTCGTGGTCGGAGCTCAGTATGGCTGCTTAGGTACAGCCGCATCGTTTTGTGTGGCACACATTCGTTATTTCTTCATCGTTGAAGCTTCCAATTTCGAGTGACTAGTCTATTCCAACGAACGTAATCGAGGACCACATCAAGGAGCAGTAACATGTCATTATCAATCGCAGTACGGAACCTGACGTCGGCGTCCATATCCATCAAACGCATAGAGCAATTTGAAGATCGCCAGATACAACAAAGCAGGCCGAGTGGATTATTCTACTCTACAAGAAATACCACGTCCCCAGTGGCACTAGCTGCCAGGCTGAGAGATCATGACATTAGTCTCCAGTGTCTGGATCTAGATATTGTGTTGGCCCCGTTCGAATCATGCAATTTGGGTCAGGCAGAATCAGCAAAGGATGGACACGATGACCTATCTAGAGTGGATATAGCCCTTCGACTAACAATCGAAGACGCCCAAGGCACTCATCACCATATCGAAGCCTATCCATCTTACACACAGAAATTCTCGAGCACTTCCAAATCACTATCCACTCCCTCATCAACAAGCTATACCGCACTGTTCCACCCAACGAAACCGACAGCGCATCTCGCGATCCACACAAACCACCTCCACGACTATCAAGCATGGATGTCCAGAATACCAGACTCAACCCCCCTCTCCGTAATCAGCATCCCAGGTACCCACAACTCACACACGCACTACCGCGCCCTCCCATCCGTGCGGTGTCAAGCCGTCGACATCAAGATGCAACTTGAGCACGGCATTCGCTTTCTCGATATACGTCTGCAGCCTGCGAACGCAACCTCGACCGCCAAGAAGGACCTCTACCTCGTCCACGGCGCGTTTCCCATCAGTCTCACCGGGCCAAAGTATTTTGCGCCCGTGCTGCAGACATGTTATGATTTCCTCGCTGCCCACCCCAGCGAGACGATTCTGCTCAGCTTAAAGAAAGAGGGGATCGGAGCCAGTACAGACGAGCATCTCGCACTCATCCTTGCTGAACACTACTTTGCTCCTGCAGCAGCATCCTGGCACCTGGGCACCACGATCCCCTCGATGGGAGCAGTTCGTGGAAAACTCGTCCTCGTGCGCCGCTACAGGTCCCCCGAGCCATTGGGGCTGGACGCAACTTCTTGGCCCAGTTCGCCTGCTCACGCACTCTTTCCCGAAGACCCGATGTTTTGCTTGCAGGACTACTGCGACGTCATGGACCCGTCTCGCATCAAGACAAAAGTCCAGTACGCGAACGAACATCTCGTGCGCGCTGCGCGCTGTCAATACGTCGAGGGAGATATCTCGGGCCCGCTATATCTGAATTACCTCTCGGCAAGCAATTTCTGGAATAAGGCATGTTGGCCGGAGAAGATTGCGGGGATTGTCAATAGGGGAATGGAGGTAAGTTGCTGACGTATAAATTCATGTGAGATGGGACTGACGTCGCACTCTAGGAGTGGTTGTGTGTGGGGCATGGGTTGGAGGAGGCGCCTGCGAGGGAGGGGGACCCTGGGCACGTCGACGATGATAGTCATGGTGGTAGTGGGCAGGGCAAAGTGAGGAGAAAAGCAAAGGGAGATGGTGGGACAGGAGTAGTGGTCATGGATCTCGTTGGCGCGGATAGGGACTGGGACCTGGTGAATTTGATTGTTGGTATGAATCTGGGTTTGTGGGTGCAAAATACGTGACGTGAAAATAAGAGGTGTAATATGTACATTTCTCCTCATCCTTATCATACAACATAATCCCGTTGCCCTCCCAATCTCGCGTCTACTATCTACTTCGTCCCGGTGAGACTCCCTTTGACCTCCCTCATCCCCTCCCTAGCCATCGCACCCACATCCACCGTCTTTCCATCCACCTCGGCACGCTGCTGCAACCCTTCTCCAATCGTCTCCTTCTTCCCATGAAAGCCTGTTGCGCGCAAATACCCAGCCGTGCTGATACCAACAAGCATGCCTCCAAAATGACTAGCATGATCCATTGTGCTTTTCTTCCTCATCGCCGTCCTAATCTCCAGCAAAATGAAAGCCGCAATCAGCATCTTAGGCCAAAAGCTAACTTCTGCATCTTTAATGAACGGGATCTTGATCTTATCTTGCTCCGTGAGAAGGCAGTACAGGGCAGATATGCCCCAGATAGCTGCACTGGCGCCGACAGAGTGCGCGGAGATATTGCCGCGTCCCAGATTGGCCCAGTACAGCGACGCGAGTGTACCAACCGCGCCAGACGCAATGTATGTACCGATAAAAGTGCCCCGGCCTACGAGGTCGTGACACACAGGCCCGACGAGGACAAGCATCATCATGTTGCCGAGCAGATGTTCGTATTGAATGTGCGAGAAAACGTTGAGGACGGACTGTACGGCGCGCGGGTAGCCTGGGACATGCATGAAATAGCGGGTCATGATAGGCCAGAGAGGCATGATGCGCCATGCAATGGCGATGAAGCCGTTCGCAACCATTATGGCACCAATAGTGGCAGTGGTAGGTGAGAATTCCGGGAACATGCGGTAGTTTGCGGCCGGTGGGAGATAGTAGTGTGCGAAACCCCAGCAGAGGATGACAGTAGCGAGGACGAAGGCGGACATTGGGTAGAGGCGTTGGCTCTGGGTGGTGTTAGCACAGCACTGACGGGGATGATGAGAATGCATACCAAAGTCGTCTTAGACAGCATATCTTCCACGCTCTCAAAGCCAGACTCGGACTCCTTCTGATATTTCTCTGCCTCTTCTTTCCGCCGACTGACTTGTTCTCGCCCAAAGACATCGAGGTACGTAGTTTGACCAGGCTTCATAAGTTGAGTGCCAGTCGGTGTGCGTACCCACTCTCCACTAGCGAGCTTCTCCTCCATTTCTTTCTCCTGTTGTTCCTTGTCCTCTGCTTTTTGTGTCATCTCCTCCAGACGCTGCCGTCTCTTCTCCTCGATGTTGCGCTCGAACTGCGACTTGCCGACATGTAATATGCCGATCTTCTGCTCATCCCGCTCTTGTTGTAGCTGTCCCTCCTGCTCCTTCTCCATCTTCTCCTTGAATGCGCGCGCAGGATCCTTGTATTTGGACTCGGTCTCCGGATCTGCCAACCACAGCTCGTACTGAATACGGTTCGCTTCCCTCTCTGCCCATTCTTCCGCTGCTCGCGCCTCATCCATGGGATACTTCTCACGCAACCATTCCAAGCCCTTCAACGCGGTGGCGCGATTCACATGTGTGTATTGCTTGCCAAGGTTGTCTGCGCCATAGTCGGCCAGCGAACCTGCCGTCCGGCGGTGGTGGAGGATGCGCAGTACGTTGTTGCCGTCCGCTGGCGAGAGACGCCCGTCGAAGATGCGTCTTATTGTGCCATCGTCAACTCGTCCATTCGGCAGGAGCCCTATCCGTACTGTGCGCTTCGGAACGTGTGGTAGTGTGGGGTTTGTGGGCGTGTCTACAACTCGAGCAAGGCAGCGAGGAGCAGTACGAAAGGAGCGGCATTGTGTTCGTTGAGAGCGGTATCGGTGTAGTAAAGACAGTATTGGCGTTCTTGACGAGTGCTCGAGCTGTATTTGTGTGGTACATAATTGGCGGGCGAGCGCTGCGCAAGTTGGGCGGAGGAGGGACATTGCAGGATGCCTTTTTGCCTGCAGCGACAGGGTGGAGAGGGACGCTAGATTATTCACAGAACAAGTGTCACCTCATCTGTGCGTCGGAAAGTAGGAAATAATGCAGCGTCTCGCTAATGTGACGTTGGACGTGAACGAATGCTCTTGTGATGCTAAGTCCACAAAATATCCGGCATCTCGGAGGAGCGCACAGACATCGACTGCGCGCATCATGTAGTCCCCGCCTCCGACCTTGCTCACAACTCATCGGCCAATTCATAACAACGCTTATTTCAAGACGGCAAAAATCACTTTGTAAAATTAGCCCTCTATGGTAGAGGCCATGGGCTATCATTTGGACCGTTTGACGCAGCAAATAGCACGTCAGATGTGGATGCTGGGTCAATTCGATCATGAAGGTGTAGCTCAGACCTGGGCTCCGCCCGCAGTATCTTGAGGCTCTCCCTTCATCCTCTGTATCTCTGTCCGCATGTTATTGAACTCTTTGAAACCCTGGAAGTACTTCCTCCTAAAGTCATTTAGGTCGCTCGCCCGCGTCCCCTTTTCATACTCCTTCTTCACGGTCTCCAGCGCGCCCTCGGGGACCTCTTCTTCCCTCAAGCGGCGATATGTCAGAAGTCGTCGCGACCAGCTCGTAAAGGCTTGTACGCAGACAGACTCGAGCTGCAGGCACGGGTGAGTGGGTATCACGAGCTCAATGTCTTCGTCATTCGCAGTAGGCATCCACATGCTGAGACGTCCGTCTGCGACCAGTGTCGCGACGGCGAACGCGAGAATGTCGTCCAGCATGGCAGTGAATGAGTATGGCCGCTTTGGCGGGATGTAGCCGGGTTCTTTGTACTGATCTTGATGAGATTTCCTCTCCGATTCAAGGAGTTCCTGACGCGATCCGAGCACTTTGAGCCCTTCGCGGATGCCATATGGCGGATCGCATACGATCCCGTCAAGGTAGCCTTTCGTGTAGTCATTTTCCGGTGGCAGTATCCGCAGTGGAGTATTAGTAAGGTCGGCGACGAAGCCACCTAAGTAATTCGACAACAGACCGTATTGCTGAAAGTTGCCGACCACATCCTTCTTTCCAGTCTGCCCTCGTCTTGCGCTGCCTCCTAATCCGCGCAAGGTGCGACCATCAATGTCACTGCCAAACACTACGGCGCCGAAGTGTGCGCAAGCAATTGGAAATCCTCCAGTACCCAAGAACGGGTCGTACATGACTTTGCCGGGCGCAGCTTGGGCGATATTGGCAGTTACGAGAGTCAGCTCGGCATCCATGGAGGTGGTGCTGATGTAGTGTCGCTTCTTCAGATCGTACGTCTTCTTGGCCCCCATGCGACACGAGTCTGCAATGAAACGGCCGAAGTATAGATAATTCGGCTCTTTGGCGTTCAATTTGTAGTCTTCAAAGACGCGAAAAGAGACATCAGGGTTCCGCATTTTTGGTGCTCCGGTGAAGTCCAGGTATGCGAACGAGTCGATGATGGCACCCTGCTCTTCTGCTGTCTTACCGCCCCGGTAGCCTTCGACAGTGAACCGGAAAGTCATGTGATCGTAGTCCCTCCATTTCGAGGCCGAGATCTTGCGGGTTGATGCGTGGAGCTCAGTATATGTGGCGCCTTCACCCCATAGCTCGTAGACGCCTTGGGCTAGGATGCTGCGAGCGATGATGGCTTTGGCTGCAGCATCTGAAGCCAAGTTCACAAGGCAGTACGGGGACTATCGATGTCAGCAAAGGAGGCATTTAAGGAGGCTGGGTAAACATCATGTTTACCTAGAGACATGGGAGCAAGAACAAGAAGCATGTTCTATGCGGCCAGGGCGGGATCAAGTACCTACATCTTCATCGTACTTGATGAACTCCAACTTTGCATTAGCCAAGTCAGCTAGGGCTTGCAGTTCGACCTTGCGAAAGGTCTCGTGCGTTTGCGCCAGCCGAATGAGGTAGGTCGGCATGACTGCGATCTGGGAAGAGATTTTCGAGGTGTTCAGTCTGGTATAGGCAACATTATCGATAGCGCATTTGACGTGGTGCCTTTACCTAGCCGTTCGTCGCGGTGCAAGAGTCACTAAGAACTAGCAGGTGAGAAAATGGTGGGTCAAGCGCATTATATTGTGATTGGTTCGCTAAGAACCAGACAGTACCTCTTACTGCATTCCATGTTGTTTGCCTACCACCATGCCACTTCCATGTCCACAATAAAATCCGTCACAAGCAACTCGTGAAAGGCTCCCAACCGTAAGCTCTCACTACCTTCGTTGCCTCGTCTTGGATCCATATCCACGCAGTTCTATCACCACATCAATTGTAGCTTTTAGATACCATGATACCCTTCCTAGATAGTATGAGAGACTACATGAAACCAATACAAATTCAGATTCTTATCATGTCCAGACCATGCTTCGTTTCGGCGAAGGATAACGAAGACCTTTCCATTTCGTTCAATGATTAGTACAATTGCATCCGCGCCTGGCAAGAAATGATGTGATTCTTTATCATCGCCATGCATAAATTCTATTCTACTCTACTCTATCAAATGTTGTTGTTGCATAGTAATTGTGATCCACCAACAAGACGACCCAAAACCCCGCACAACCAAAGCAGAAGGGGTATACCTAGCCAAAAACTACCTGCACTAACTCCCTATAACGATTCACCATACGCGACGAACAACACCCTGCGCCCGACTTTTACGCACCAACCCCAACCTTCTTCTTAACAGCCCTCATACTCCCCACCGTTCCCTCTTTCCCCACCTCCCTTCCCACCTCTACCACAATCATCCTTACAAAATCCCTACTCAACCAATAACTACTATGCGCCCCCAACATGGTCAAATACTGAATCTCCAACGGGCCACCACCATACTTCATGAAATAGTCAATCTGACCATTGTCGTTTAGCAGATACGCCCTCTTCTCTGCAATTTCTTCTCGTGTAAAATTGTGCGTTTCGAGCTCGACGTTTGAGGGAAGACGCATGGTGGGCGGCTTGTAATTATCGGAGTGCGGACCGGGGGAAGAACGGCGAAAGGGGTTGGAGAAAGTGAAGTAGGACGTCGAGGCGCTGGGGAGAGTAGCTGGTTTGAGGGTGTTGGCGTAGACGACGTCGACTGTGGCATTGATGCGGCATGCGACCGGGTCATAGGGGTTGATTATGTTGTAGATGTTGTCGACGGCGATGCAGCCATATGTGCCCTGCTCGCCGGCGACGCCAGGAGCGGCGTAGGAGTCGGCACCAGGCTTTTCTTTGTCGTGGCGGGGAAGGAGGTTTGCGTTTTTCATCATGAGAAAGAGGCCGACGGGGCTGCCGCAGACGAAGAGGTCGGTGGTATTGAAGATGAAGTGGTCATCGGGAAGCTTGTCCGTCGGTACTGATGGGTCGGTGAAGTGAGGCTCGACGTGACTTGGCTGTGCGCTTAAGATGTCAATGGCCATGACTGAACCCAGCGAGTGAGCCACGAGATGGACACGACCATACTCTGCAAAGCCTGGGTTGTTGACACACCATAGCCTGTAGATACGGTTCGCCTCTTGTATGCAAGCTGACACCATATTGGGATTATGCTGCGGTGATAGATAGTACGGAATATCGAGCATAACGTCACTGACGATACCACGGACAGATGGCAGTGTTTCTGGTGTGATGTCTTTGAGGGTATATTTGTTGGCTGACGGATCTTCCGCTGCGTTCGTATCCACTGCACAGATGTCGAGGGATACACGCTGTCGCCAATTCACCTACATAGTATTAGCGTGGGCACTATAACTTGGAGGTTCACACTCACAGGCAACACCATCATGCCGCCCATGTCTTTCCGCAGATGACGCCTCACGTCTGGCGTGCCAAGTTCCACATTGACCTCTCGCCTGAATCCATTCATCGCATGTGTAAAATGGAAAGTCTCCATGCGTTCAGACAATTTCTGTCCTATGCCATGAATGACCAGAACAAGATCCGTCACTTTTGGCCCCTCCGATTGCGCAAGATCAGGGTCTGACTTTTGTCTCTGATATGGTGGTACCCCACTCTGTGAAGTCGACACGCCATCGCGTGCGGCTTGTGCCTTGGCTGAATTCTTGGTCGGATGGAGCTTATTCCACCTGGCCTGATCGAAGCCTCGCACAACAGGTACCCCGATGGGCCGTCCCTTGCGGATATAGTTGGCCAAGGGGCGTCGACCGTAATACTCAGAGGGCTGGAGGGCTGGTTTCAATATGTATGCTTCGTTATCAGCCGCATATATGACGCCCGCCTTCAAGTACAATTGCTTCTGTCCGTTGGCACCATATTCGAGATCCCCAGCAGCTTTGTTGTCTGCCCCATCAGAGCCAGTAGATATGTCTATGAGGTCGCATACGTTCTCCACCGTGTCCCTGCGCTCTTCTTCCGGGCTTTCATCCTCTTGTGGCATCGTGCTCTGGACCAAGCCCATGGTCTGCATCTGCTGAGATGTCGAAGGTCGGCTCTCATTTGGCTTGGGTGGCTTCTCGGGCCAGAGCTTATGCAAAATCTTCATCTCGCCATATGCGCCTACTTCGACTGCGCTATTCAGCTCGTCTTTCCATGTCTGAGTCCATGGTTGCAGCTCTATGTAGCCGGCTTCGAGCATGTTCGCCACGTCGATCTCAACGGGGAACATCGTGTCCTTGTAGAACCATGTCCCTCGGACTATTTGTGCAATATCGCTGAGTGGCGACCAGTAGATTGGCTCCATGCGCAATGACTCGACGTCCATAACCACTTGATGCAGCCTCGACACCCCAACGGGCACTTTGGCAGAAGGTCCTTCTTTTGGTGTGGGGTGACTCCTTGCCGGTCCCTTGTCCTTTCTTCCTGACAGAGCTGGCTCCATGTCATTGTCCCACTTGTAGCTGTCGTGCTCGTGCACTGTTGGCCGACTGCCGCCTTGGGTAGCGGGAGGGTTCCACGATCGGGATATATTGGTACGTGAAGGAGCTCGAATGAACGGAGTGCCTGTTGTTGGAGGCTCGAGGGGCGATATATGGCCAGTGTCCAACGCCTTGAGCGAGCCACTCAGCGTCGGTCCTTGGCTGCCACCACTTGAGCCGGGTCTTCTTCTATCCGCCAGCTCGGCAGACCTCGAATATGTACTCTGGCCTGATGACCTGGCGGTAGGTATATCTCTGCCTATCCCTGCGGCAGCCCCGTCGATTGAGGCATTGCTACTGCCTCGTTTCCGCTTGAGACGTGTGACTGCGGCGTTGGTAGGCGTCCCTCTGCCATGACTGTCCTTCTCGCCAACTTCCTCATTGTGCTTCAGGATCTTCTTTCGGAGGTCCAACCACGAGTCGTTGATGGCGTGATTATCATACGCAGAGAAGGGACGTGGCAATTGCTTCTTGCCTGCCGCAGCGCCAGTCACGGGAGGCGGGACCGGAGATAGTGGGTCATCGATCGCGAGTGGGGATGTGTAGAAGTAGCGAATGGATATTTCTGGTGGAGTCTCGGTCGAGTGCAGTACTTCGCGGATGTACTGGTTCGCGTGGGCTGACAGGCTTGGCTCGTTGTTGGCCATGATGGTGGTGGGTGAAGCTACAAAAGTGACAGCTGACGACACTGTCTAGGTAGCGTCATGTCAGCGTGCTAAGAACACGCGTCCTGTAGTGGCCAACGCGTGGGCGGCGCATGCGCAAGAAAAAGATGGGAGCCTTGATGCTGTGCATTACCCACCGCGATGCATTTCCGATCCATGTCATTCGGGGCGGTGACGCAGCTGCCTCGCTACGTGACCAATGACGCCTGAGCATGTGACATGCACCTGCCGTCTCCAACGTATAACCCCTATATGTTCACCACAGCATTAATTCTTCGGAGTGAATTTGAATTTAATGTATTGTCTCAAGGCTGCTTAGCTATATACAGTTCCAAAGAGAAAGCCATTTTTACTACATTCCCCCCTAACCGAAGAGCACATCACCAAGACGGATCGACACAGTCTTGGTCTGGACATAGTTGTCCAGCGCTGCCTCACCAAGCTCGCGGCCGATTCCTGACTCTTTATAACCACCGAAGGGGAGAGCTGTGTGGAGAGTATTATAGGTGTTGACCCAGACGGTACCGGCCTTGAGGGCGTTCGCAACCTCGAGGGCGGTGTTGAGGTTGGTAGTATGTAAAGCAGCGGCGAGACCGTAGTTGGTAGAGTTGCCAATCTTGATGACATCGGCCTTGGTCTTGAACTTGGCGATGGTGCAGACGGGGCCGAAGATCTCCTCCTGTTGGATCTTCATGTCCTCGGTGACGTTGGAGAAGATGGTAGGCTCAATGAAGTAACCCTTGTCACCCTTGCGCTTGCCACCAGTCTCGACTGTGGCGCCAGATTTCTTACCCTCCTCGATGTAGCTAGTATCATGTCAGTTTCTGATGGTGAATGGGATGCAGACAATGCTTACCCCATGATGCGGTCAAACTGGAGTTGTGAAACCTGAGGACCCTGGAAGGTTTCCGCGCCGAATGGGTCACCGACAGAATTCTGCGAAGCTCGCTCCCTAAACTTCTCAATGAACTTGTCGTAGATCTCTTCTTGGACGTAAATGCGGGATCCAGCACAGCAGGTCTGTCCGTGGTTGAAGTAGATGCCGAAGTTGACCCAATGAATTGCTTGGTCGATGTCGGCATCAGCGAAGACGATGTTGGGGCTCTTGCCTCCGAGTTCCAATGTGACCTTCTTCAAGTTGGAGCCAGCAGCGGACTTCATGATCTGTCGGCCAACAACCGTTGAGCCAGTGAAGGCGATCTTGTCAACGTCCATATGCGCCGAAAGAGCGGCGCCAGCGACCTTGCCGAAACCGGTGATGACGTTGATAACACCTGGAGGGAATCCAGCCTCCACGATGAGCTTGCAAGCAATGTAAGCAGACAGAGGGGTCTGCTCAGCAGTCTTCAAGACAACAGTGTTACCAGCGGCGATGGCAGGGCCAATCTTCCACGCCCACATGAGAAGAGGGAAGTTCCAGGGAATAATCTGACCGCAGACACCAAGCTATTGCTATTAGTAATCATTGGTGCATTTTCAGTATTGTGCTACTCACAGGCTCCTTGCGGATGTAGTTGAATGTATCGGGTGTGGTATCAACGACCTTGCCCTCGATCTTGTCGGCCCAGCCACCATAGTACCTCAGGCAAGCAGCGCAACCAGGAACGTCGACGTTCCTGGCCATGCCGAAAGCCTTACCGTTATCCAGAGCCTCGACTGAAGCAAGGAGATCGGCATTCTTCTCGAAGAGCTCTGCGAGCTTCACGAGCAGCTTTCCACGGTTCTCAGGTGTCTCTTTCCTCCATGGGCCGTTGAAGGCTTTGCGGGCGGCGGCGACAGCAATATCAACATCCTTCTCGGAGGCCTCCTGGACACCACAAATCACCTCCTCAGTGGCGGGGTTAATGACGTCGAAGGTCTTGCCATCGACGGATTTGACGAACTCGTTGTTGATGAACCTTATATAAGTCAGCAAGAGTCGAGGGTTCAAGTACAAGCAGCTTCCAATAGAAACTCAATGCAGACGGGGTAACTTACAGGCCAGTAGGCTGCTCATACTCGCCAGTCTTGGGCGTCTTGAGCTTGATTGAAACACCAGACATGATTTAGTTTGGTTTTGATGCTGTGAAAAGAGGTTGTTGATTGGAGAGGGGTAATGGGACACAGATTTCTTAAGTACTCGCCGCCATGACAGCACGAAGGGATGTCTCCACCAGACGTGCGTCCGCCCTGCACGACTATCTGAGCCTCGGTCCTCAGGAGCCACTCTTGAGTCGCGATGGCAGCCTATTGCAGCATTCCGTGCTGCAAGTCGGTGGCGCTTGACGTAGCGGCGCCGTCTCCTGCCCCGCTTTGTTGGCCATTGACCAGTTACCCCTCCCCCGCAGAGCTGCATCCATGCCCTTAATCCGCCTGCAACGCAGCTGGCCAGACGTTGCTCGAACCCATCATTACAAATAGGCTTCTGCCGAGCTGTCACGTTAATAGATAAAAGCTTTCTTAATTTGCTGCAGCTTACGCAGACTGATGGGATCCCAGGGATTGAAACATCAGCAAAACACGAAAGCCCACCTAGGCCGACATGCTAACACTGAAACGGGAGGCTTCGCCACGACTTCGGCGTCCTTTAGAGCGAGTGCTCGGAGACCCGCTTCAGCGTCAGAAAAGTATGTACATGCGGGCTAGGCGGAGTTGGAGAGTTTGAAAAAACTGAGAGGGCTTCATCCCTAAGCCATCCGAAGCATGCGCATATATCGGATGAGCGCATCCATTTCCCCAGAACCAACAGCAGCCGGGAGCTAGAGACCTTGCATGATTCCATTTAGCTAGCGTATCGCAGGGAAAAGCTTGCGGAAGCCAGATGTGGTGATCGCTGGCGTGAGATCTTCGCATCAAAGGAGCCTGAGGGTGCGAATGGGGAAAGTTCCATAAGACAGAGAGGTAACGGAACCATGCCGTTTGCACGCAGTGTCCGGTAAGTCGCGGCTCCAGACCATGCCCGCATTCGTGCGATAGGCAGTAGGTAATTGGTGAAACGGTCAAATCGTAAATGGTAGAACGAGGTTTGGTAAAGACTAGTCCCTTATGCGGAGATGTTCCATTTGTGCGGAACTATTCCGATGACTGCCCAGTAATGTACCGCATATCTTGCCTGCTGGTGAGCGACTCTTTCTGTACATGCTTCGTGACGCTTCACACAGCAGGTATCTCGCTTTCCCGGCACTGCACTTTCAATCGAGTATGGCGAGCGAATGCATGGTGCTGCCGCGCTGTGTTGATCCGTGCCGGTGACAAGTTCATGATAAGCATTGCGATGAGATGCTTTGACGACGAAGAAGCAGTTAAGGGCAAAGATTAGGGCGCATAACGGGACCATCTTATTGTCTGAATTTGGGCTACTTTGAGCTTAGAGCAATTTGGTGGATGAAAGAAATCCTTCCATGAATATTATACAGAAATTGAACCATACTGAGCATTCGCAATGAGCCGGTTGGGTCGTGATAGTTTTTTTGAATGGTGGTGGTGGTGAACAAGAACAGAAACGCTGCCAAAGGAAGACCATAAGTTGAAATAGAAAACCGACGGATCTCAGTGCAGATATCATTTCAATCCATACCGAGGTGAAGCCGGGCAAGGGGAATCAGACAAATGACAATGAGGTTGGTGTCACTCAAAGCATCTCATCATCCATAGCGGTGTCACCAACAGCGGTAGCTTGTGCTCCATCAGTTGTGCCAGCTGCCATAGCATCCGTGTTGCCCTCGCCAACAGGCCAGTAGTCGACCATCTCCGCATCGAGCTCCTCCACGGTCTTCTTCTTCGTGCGCTCGCGACCAGCGCGACCACCACGGCCGCGGGCTTCAGCACGTCCTCCACGTCCTCGCGCTTTTCCAGTAGTAGCGGGCGCTGTCTTGGCAGCGGTTGCGGGCTTGGGCTTGTCCTTCTTCGGTTGTCTATGCGCTGTCAGATATGCTCGTGGTACGAGGAGAGTGGAACATACGTTGCACGATCAGCGAGGGAAGGCTGAGCAGCGGAAGTTGGGAGATTGGCTGCGCTGACGAGCATCTCCACGCGTACTGGGCGGTTATCGATCTTGACGCCATTCAGAGCGGATGTCGCCTTGACAGCCTGCTCGTGCTTGCTGAAAATGATGGTTGCGCTGCCGAGGCTGCGGCCGGTGGGCCCATACTGCAACAAGACCTTCTTGGGCTTTCCAACACCAAGAGCCGAGGCAAAGTAATCCTGTTAGGCGCATTAGTCGTTGTGACTGGATAGTAGTTCGCGGAAGCAAAGGCAAGAACAAAGTCCACGTATGGCGAAGCGACGGTCGCGATGTCCATGGTTCTGCAGTGAGGTGTGCCGCTCAGAAAGCGAAAGTCTGCAAGTACAGACGCAGAGTGTGTTGAGCGTAACGACGGAGGCGATCACAGGACCACACATATCTCGTGGGCTGATATGGCGTACTGGATGCTGCGAGCCACGTCTGAGAGTGCATTGCCAACGCCCATGTAATTTTGTGCAACTCTCGAGACGTGTAATGGCCCGCTCTCCTGTGCCATTCGTAAAACACCGAGGCGATAGCGTCTTCGCGCGCTATGGTGCAACGCGGTGCTTCAACATCATTCTGCAGCTTTCTTCGTCGCGGCACGCCAGAGCGTCGCGTACTGCTAGTCTTATGCCAGTCGTGTATGCCCAACACGGATCATGGTCTGACCTTTTGCAGATCGTAGCGGAACACTCTGTACTGAGGGACGTGGAGCAAGCGTCATTGCGTATAGTTCGGCTGGATTCTCGCAAATTGCGAAGCAAATGTAGGCTCAAAGACCCGCAATGGTCTTACATACCTGGAGCTGGTTCTGATCGACATCGTGGGGCTATACCAGGTTAGTGTGACGAACAGCATCGTAATTATGGGGTACTCACCAAGCCGCTCACGAGGATCTTGCCTGAGGTTTCTGAGGCAGCCGATCCAGTGGGGGCGGACTTTGGCTGTTTGGCTGGCCTGGTCGACTTGCCGACACCACCGACTGGGCCGGAAGGGGCGGGACGCGCAGCATCGGAACGGCGACCGCCACGACCACGGCGGTTGGACTGGCGCCTGGTCTTAAGGATATCGTCGAGGCTGGTGTCGAGCTTGGAAGACATGTTGAGGAGAAGAGCGACGAAGATGTGGTGGTGAAGTGGGTAAGTGAGGCGCGAGTAGTTCGAGTAGACTTAGTGAGAGTGGTGGCAGTGTGGTTGATGAACCTTGTGCAGGCGTGGCCTTGTGGAGACGATGTCGCAGACAAAGGGGGCGCGTGGTGTTGGGGCGCAGCGCGTCACAATGGCCGGGACTCGCGGGCAGAGAGTCGTGGAAGAAGTCGCGCACGTGAAGTGGAATGTGTGCGATAAAGAAAGTTCGTGGACGTGATGGCGCACGAAAGTTGAATCAAAGTGGATAAGGTGGACGGTGGAGTGATGGAGGAAGGGAGACGATGGCAGAAGGTGAGGGAGCAAGAGGAGGCAGCAGCAAACATGAGCCCCGGGTCTAAACCGAAAGCGGATATTAGCGTGATCGCGCCTGCCCCAAGCTCCTGGAAGTGACGATAGCTCCTGCCGCTGAGTTCTGGAAGTAGCGAACATGGAACGATAGCACCAGAATGGCCGTCACTCCGGTGAGAGAAGACGCACCTATACACAGACTACCAATGCTGACTTTAGAAAAGTGGCAGTTTAAATTCTTCGACGTTGCGCAAGTCAAGCTTCCGGAGGATGAGAGCTCATTCCTGTCTGAGGTATGACCATGTCCATGGCGCATGCGCCGATGCTCACCTCTGCAGGTCGGCAACATCACCGCCATAGTCTCGGGATCCGAGAGCATCTTCTTCGGTAGCGCAGATGGCGTCGTTCGCATCGTGTCGCAGGCGTTCAAGGTGGTGCGCGCATTCAAAGCCCACGATGCGGGCGCCATCACCCACATGAAGCAGGTCGAGGGCACCTCCCTCCTCGTTACCATCGCAGAAGACCTCTCTGATGAGCCTGTTCTGAAGGTCTGGGCCCTAGATAAGCTGGAGAAGAAGACTGGCATACCGCGCTGCCAGAGCACCCTCACCATCCACAATGGACGAAAGCAGTTCCCCATCTCCGCTTTCGCGGCCCTCGACGATCTCTCGCAGCTAGCTGTGGGATTTGCCAACGGTGCCGTCACTGTCGTCAGAGGCGACCTCATACACGACCGGGGCGCCAGGCAACGGACTGTCTTCGAATCAGAAGAGCCCATCACGGGCATCGAGTTTCGGGAAGGGAGCATCACGACATTGTACATCGCGACGACAAGTCGTATAATGACTCTTGTGATATCCGGCAGAGGGCAGGGGCAACCGGCGAAGTCGCTGGATGAGTATGGTTGTGGAGTCGGATGCATGGTTGTAGACAAGACTTCGCGTGAGGTTATTGTTGCGCGCAACGACGCCATCTACTACTACGGCCAGCACGGCCGAGGCCCACCGTATACGTATGAGGGGGAGAAGAAGATGATATCGGCTTTCAAGGACTATGTCGTTATTGTCGCGCCTCCGAAGTCGAATGCGATACCGAGGTCGAATCCATTGAGAGCTTTTGGGGTGGGTGCTACTGACGATGTGTTTAACACATCCAGCTTCACACTTCTCAACACGGAGCTACGGTTCGTAGCACATCAGGAACAGTTGACGTCCCAGGTCAAGGCTGTTATCTCAGAGTGGGGTGACCTGTTCGTCTTTACACTCGATGGAAAGGTAAGTCGGGTGCTCATTGTCGGACAATCGTCGGCTGACGAGGCGTAGATTTTCCGGTATCATGAGAAGCCATTTGCACAAAAGCTGGACATTCTGTATCAACGGAACTTGTATGTCCTGGCCATCAACTTGGCGCAAAAAGCAGGGCTGGACTCGTCACAACAGAATGTTATTCTCCGAAAATTTGGCGACTACCTGTATTCGAAGCAAGACTATGATACAGCCATGCAGCAATATCTGAAAGCTATTGATAACACGGAGCCTTCACAGGTGATTCGAAAGGTAAGCAGGCGAATACCTCGTTCACTTAGTATGTACGCTAACGGCGACGTCAGTTCTTGGACACCCAGCGAATACACAACTTGATCGAATACCTTGAAGAATTGCACGATCATCACAAAGCGACGTCGGACCACACGACATTACTGCTCAATTGCTATGCCAAACTCAAGGACGTAGAGAAACTGGAAGAGTTCATCAAGTCGCCTGACGACCTGAAGTTCGATCTAGACACTGCCATCTTGATGTGTCGACAAGGAGGGTACTACGATCAAGCAGCCTACCTTGCTAGGAAGCACGGCGAGCACGAACTAGTCGTGGATGTTCTCATCGAAGACTCGAAACGATATGCGGAAGCCTTGGCATACATATGGCGTTTGGAGCCTGAAGTGGCATACTTCAATCTCATGAAGTATGCAACGATATTGCTGCAGCACATCCCTAAAGACACCACACAACTGTTCATCGACTACTACACTGGCAACTTCCGACCGAAGAAGGATGCTATCGTTCTACCAAACGCACCCACACAGGGTGGTATGAGTATGGGCCTCGGGGTAGCGTCAAGCGCTGTACAGAATCTTGCTGCTCTGCTACCTTTACCGTACATGAACTCCAACGCTGTAGCCTCCACACCCTTGAGTGAGCAAAAGAGCACGATGAGTCAAGCTCAAATAGTTGAGACAACTTCCGATGAGCCAGCGCCTGAATACAAAGTCCCGAAACCACGGACGGCGTTCTCCGCATTTGTAGATCATTCTCAAGAGTTCATTGTCTTCCTTGAGGCATGCATTGCATCCGAAAATCTGCGCGAAGATGACAAGGTCGACTTGTATACAACGCTCTTCGAGATGTATCTGCACATTGCATCATCAAAGAAGGATGCCGATCGGCAAGACTGGGAGAACAGGGCTCGAAAGCTTGTTGAAGGTCGAGACAAACCAATCGACACTTCCAACGTATTATTACTCTCACATCTGTCGAACTTCCGCGACGGAGCAATACTTGTCCGCGAACAGCAAGGGTTACACTTCGACATTTTTCGCTCCTACACCACCGCCAACGACACGCAAGGTGCCATTCGCGCACTGCGCAAATATGGCCCAGAGGAGCCGGC
Source organism: Phaeosphaeria sp. MPI-PUGE-AT-0046c (assembly GCA_020747045.1). Classification (NCBI taxonomy): domain Eukaryota; kingdom Fungi; phylum Ascomycota; class Dothideomycetes; order Pleosporales; family Phaeosphaeriaceae; genus Phaeosphaeria; species Phaeosphaeria sp. MPI-PUGE-AT-0046c. The sequence goes on along the minus strand of JAGTJN010000001.1, from coordinate 2,366,746 downwards.
ACTGTACCCAGCCGCCCTCGCCTACTTTACATCGTCACCAGAAATCCTGGCAGAAGCCGGTGACGAGCTCGATGGCGTCCTCAAAAAGATCGACGAGGACGGTCTTATGGCACCACTACAAGTCATCCAGACCCTGTCAGCCAACGGCATCGCGACAATGGGCATGGTCAAATCCTACCTCGGCACCACAATCGAGCGTGAACGCGCTGAGATTGCGTCGAACCGCCGTACCATTGAGACTCTGCGCACAGACACGGAGGCTAAGAAGGCAGAATTACAGGACCTTGACACAAAGCCTGTTGTCTTCCGTGCCACGCGTTGTCAAGTATGTATGAAGCCACTTGAACTGCCTGTCGTGCACTTTTTGTGCAAGCATAGCTTCCATCAGAGTTGTTTGAGCACGGATGAGGATGTGGAAGATGCGGATGTTGAGTGCCCAATATGTAGTGGGCAGAATGCAACAGTGAAGGCGATTCGGCGGGCTCAGATTGAGAGTGCGGGGAGGCATGATTTGTTTCAGGATGCGTTGAAGAGGGGGAGGGACGGATTTGCAATCATTAGTGAATGGTTTGGACGAGGGGTTATGGGCGTTGCGCATGCCGAGTAGAGAGGTCATCCTGACCACATCACAAAGGTACAGAAGGATCGAGATACTGAGGTGCCAAAGCTTCGTTTAGACTCATCTAGCATTGATAACAATTTGCAGTTCGGTTGGAAGAGCTAACAATGCTTTGGTGAGAATGCAACCGGAGAAGCTGGAGCAACCACAAGATCGGAAACGACAAGCGGGCCAATTGAGAACGACCAATGATGAGGTCTTGGATGCCTGCAGCGTTGAACGGAACAGGTCTGCTTACCCGTCATCGCTGAATAAAGATATGATCAACAAATATTTAATCCTGAACAATCTTCGTGTATGTATGGTAGAGATTCGACCTTCGTTGATGGTAGGTATGCATTTGCTTCCCACAAAAACGTTCACATTCCGGCTTGCACATCAGACCGTAAGGAGAACTTGTTACTTCACCAGATTTCCGGCCAACAAGGGAGTCTCTACTTCGAGACCCCTGTTGCTGACAAGTATATCACGCAATGCTGCCTTCTCTGCCTATAAAACTGCGCGCGACATCCTCGAAGCACATCTCCAGGTTATCGCAGGATGTACGCTTGGAATTCTTGGTCGATGTATGATATCTGCTCAAGTGTTCCAGACGCATCACAAGCACGGTCTTCTCATCAATCATCGAGGCTCTAGAACAGTGTTGTATATCCAGCTATATTTCACGATGATGACGACCTTGCGCAAGAGACGTCGTGGGTACTACCTGGACTGCAGAACTTTATCGGACTTCTTGGTCGGATTCGCAGACTATGGTGAAGAACAGCACCAAGGACTCCTCTTTCCCATCAAGTTTCCTAAACAATGACTGGAGTAGTGGCCAGCTTTGGACAACACCTGTCGAAACCCCAAGGTCATTCAGAGTTGTAATATTGCATTCCTCAAGCGAACCCTCCGCCAGGATTCAATATAGCCTTCCCAATGGTTTCCTGGACGGCAATCCTGAGCAAGAAGCACTGTCGTGGTATTGAAACAAGAAAATACATCCGAGAGTGTATATGTTGATGCATCCAACCTTTTCACAAGACCGACACTGTTACATTGTTTGTTACCCATGCAGAGCATCATGAACCATCGTGTAATATGGATAGACTTGATATCGATCAAAATGTACGATTTAACATAGCACAATAGATAAGTAAAGATGTTTGCAGAAAGATGCGGCCATGCCTTTAAGATCGTCATATATCCGACAGACGGCCTCGGCGACTGATGCGTGATCGCCTTGAGAGAGATCTTCGACTTTACAACGCATACTCGGAAGTTTTAAATCGCTCAATTAGCACTAGAATCCCTAGTCATATATCTCAAAGGGTCACCAAACCCTAGGATCACTTCTAGGAGTAGCACTGAACAATATCTTGGCACAACTGCTTTAGTCACGAATGTACATCGTTCAGAAAAAGAAAGCCGTAGCAAAGCAATGCCTTTATCCATACGGATATCTGGAGGTATTATGGCAAGAACTCACTGACGTTCTATGCCGACATGAGCAATACCTTGCTTCATCGGAGTCTGCTGAGGCTGGAAAGCTTACGCAAATCTCATCAAATACATGATCATCACTTTCAGCAATCTACACATTCTTTCGTTCGCAGAATTCAGTGACAGAACGGGAGAGTTTGAGCCGGCCAGACCTTCATGGGTACCTATTGCTCTCGACCGAGATATCTCGTATCCGGGAACCTTTGGATCGAGAAGAACCGAGGCGTGCAATGCAGGAGGAAGAGTACTGTGGGATTCCAGTATCAGTCGTGATCTCTAGGATCTCAGCACCAGGGGTATCGAAGTCGATTAAGTTCCTCTATAATACAACGAATCAGGCTGGATGGTATTCCTTTTCATGACTGGCATCAATTAGTTCAAGATAGCTTCTATGATTCTACCATCGTTGGAAGATTGTCTCAGCTCGTGGGGCATCATGTAGAAACCTGCTGCACAACTCTTTGTGCATGCAGCTACATGAGCCCAGAGGGAGTGAGAAGAGCGTCTTCCATAAACAACTAGATCCATGACTGGCCTACCAAAGCTCAACATGGAAGATGGGCGACAATATACCTGGCAGGTTCGCAAGCACTCACATAGGCAAGCTTGCTTTAGTGCCATTCTATGCGCGAGGAGAGGGTCACATTATGGTATTCTTCAGAGCAGTGCTACCTTTCGTTAGCCGGATGAAATGACCTTCGAATTACGAATTAGACAGGTACTGGCTGGTAGAAGAACGGTAAGTCCGGTCGGAAATTGAGTTAGAGTTTATGGCTAACCCCAGACAGCTATGACCACGGCATTATGGATAACGAATTGCTGCTCAATTGCGAAACAGGGAAACGTGAGTCCCGGGGTGGATGTAGGTATTCGTATGATCGCTCGTAGGCAATCTACATATAATGGCCACTTTGACTATGTACATCTTATCGAATTCCACGTCAGTTGACAGCAGTGATGCAAAAGGCGAGCACATTATGGGGAAAAACAGTTTATTGTGACTCATATTTCTACCAAGATTTCATCAACCTTAGATAAAGGTGCATATGAAACATGAATACTCAGCTCGCGTTGCATTTTTGAGGCTCTTAACGATGTTCGATGGAAGGGCTTGAATCAAGTACCATAGGTCGACATGCCCAAAGCCTTGTCGTCTTCACATTGAGACAACACAGATCATAGTCACTTCTTACTATACTTCAGTAATCGCTGGATATCTTACGCCTCGACCAAGGCTTTCTTTCTTATGCATGTGCCACCTTTGCACCTAACCCCAGCGACATTCTCCAGGCCTCTCCAATCTCAACACACATGACCTCCCTCTGCTTGAACCCAGCCTTCGTATCACCTCCGTACAAGTGCTAAATCGAGCACACCGGCTCCAAAGCCTAGCTCGCCGCCACGAGGTAGCCATTGTCGCACAAGACCTAACATCGCGTGATCAGGTGCTGGTTTGGTAGCACAGAACGGCGAAGTGTGGAGTCCCGTACGGACATACGTGTCGTGCAGATGCGCAGTATTGTTCGGCGATTCCGGGTGGATCATGTTTGTTCTATGCTGTGTAACGAGAATGTGGCGGGAGTAGCGGTCGGACGCACATGTAACCGTGTCATGGGGCAGGACGTCTGTATCGTTGGTTTGGGACGTGTTTGGAGGACAAAGGAGATGTAATATCCCGTGTGAACTAGATGACGTTGCGACAAAGGTAGCATATGGGGCTTGACTGTTGTCCGCGCATTTTCAGCCATCAGACGAAAGCAAGTTGTTTTTCCTTCCAGATTGCACTCCTCTTTAGAGCCACGGAACACTCTGGTTACTTAATAATGCAATGTATGCGAGAAGTTCGCACAGTAAGTCATCAGCCAATCTGGAAGTACGCCTTAAGGTGAATATCAGGTAGAAGGAATGTCATAAAGTACGCGCGTATAGGTAAATTGCAAAGGAACTGAAGAGTGTTTGAGCTTGAAGGGTGCTAATTGTATAGGAAACTCTACAACGTCCAGCATTTGTATGTTCATAAGAACCTGACAGATTCAGTGAAGGGATCCGAACATTACATGCATGTGTTTACAGACTTCTCAAAGTAAATTAAATATCCCTCAGCCATGATCTATACAGTTCACAGTCAACATGGAAACAGAGTATAGCCATCCTCATGTCATTCTATGATCTTACCTCGACTTACCAGATTTTGATGCAGTCTCGACAACAACAATGTGGACAAGACATGTTCGTCTACTTACCCAAGAAATGAGGGATCTTCCTTGCCTTCTCTCGTCCACCACAGCGCATATCGCGACAATACCTTTTAGCCGTGGAGTATCCTCTATTCTTCTGTGGACCATCAGCCTGACTCGTTCAATTTTCCCACCATCTCGGCCTCGACCAACCCCAGCCTCGCAACGAGATTATCATGATGGAATGACCCACTCTCCCTGTACCCTCGACGAGCTGAACCAAAGCACGCCCCACACCTCTGGACCTTTCAACCGCTGGAACAGTACACTACATGGAGTATCTCCACTACGGGCGCTCCACCACACAAGAGAAAAAGATGACCTGCCGAGATGAGCACCCTTCCCCCTTAGTAACGCTCCAGCCTCACTTGTCTACACATTTATCACAATCCAAGGCGACCGTTTTCCCAAAAGGGACAACAATTCTCGAAAAATGCCCCAGTCGAATGAGCTTTAGATAGCCTTGGCTTACCCTCACATTGAACTTCCAAGAGAAAAACCAAACTTGAAAGTAGGACCCACAGTGCAATCCTACGCAAGTCATTCAAAAGCCGGCAAGGCGAGGCCGATAACAGTTCTTCATACAAATACCCGAGCAGACGAATGACGTGCCGGCTCCCCTTGGCGCCGGCCCCCAAAGTCGCAAGCGCGCATCATGTCTTGCGCTCGGCCGCCTCGCTGCCTTGATGCGGCATAGCGCGAGCTGCTGCGTATTTTTGTATTATGCGTTGTATTATGGGGTATACATAGCCCTATTGGCACAGTTACGCCCGGCAGGCGGGATGTGCTGGGCCTCGATGATGCAGCGCAGCAATTTACACAAGACGGCGACCTTTGACGTGGAGGCCGGGCTGGGGTTTGGGCGGCGGGTATCAAGTTGCTGTTTTTATGGATATTGCGTACACACATTGGTGTTCTGGACAAGGCAATGTTGGGAATTGCGCGAGTAATTTGCGTGCGCGCGGGAAGGAAGGGAGGGAGATTCAACCAAGGATAATTAGGTTTTGACATTTTGCTGCTTTGGGGTGAGGGAGCGGCGCGAAGGATTGCAGAGGGGGCAGGGGTTGCGGTCTCGGGCAACCATTTGGACTGGACCATCGTGGGGATCTACAATGTATGTTACGATACAGCGACACTATGATGGCTTGGAAATGGTCGGTTAGAAAAAGTTCGGTCCGGTTCTTTGTGTATAGCATAGCAGAGCGAGAGGGTTTGTGCACGAGTCAAATGCATTGAGATTGGTGTTTGCGACCAGCTCTCCTTGACCACCTTCACAACAGATCTATACTACGTGGGAAACAGTGGCATCGCACGCTCTCAAAGTGCCTCACAACTCCCCACAATCCCCACCCTCATGCAAATCAATCCCGTCCAGCCCTCTCGCGCGCCTTCCACGATGGCGTAAGCCCTCTCCAAACACCCTTCCAAAGGGTCCTGTCCTGTCACCCTGCTCAGTTCCTGTTGAACGGTACCCGGGCCAGCCTCCATCTCGCCTACCCTTCACCTCAATCAATTCTGATACCCAAGCCAAGGGTTCCCGGGTCTAGAATTTCTACATGCGTACAGTACGTACGGACGGTGCAAGGAACAAGAAACAAGGAACTGTGTTTTCGGCAAATCATCCGGTCCAGTGTGTGTTTTGCGCTCTTATCTACTGTTATTCACCATGCTGGGCCTGGGCGGGCTCGAACGGGAAAATGGGTCGTGAGGTGGCGTAATTTGTAAGGGTGTGTTTGAGAGGGGAGATGAAACACGGATTATGTGGACCGGTACATGTAATACTGTCCTTGTACCACAGTGAATGTGAAGAGAACGTGCTCCGCAGGGCTGTGGCAAGGGCTTCGGTCGTTTGGTACAGTACTTTTGAATTATTCGCCGAACAAAGAACTGTTGGTATCTGTGCTTGATAGCCGGTGACTGGTCATTGAACAGTACGTTCTGATCAAGTCCCGAAAAGCGCGATTGCCGCATCCATGCCCATACTCACAACCGCAACACCATAACAGTCCCGTTGTTGATCCGGCGACAAGACGAACAAGCACTGCATCGAGGAACAGATCGCCTTCGCCAGTGCGAACTCCCAACCACGCCAAATTACGCATAACACAACACTGCCCCGACCACGCACAAAACGCCCCGTTGGTTGTGTCCAGGAAGTCCGCAAATTGACTTTGCATGCAAAATAGCGTGGTATCCCAGCCCATCATTTCGTGTCGTGTCCAATGGACCCATAGATACGCACGTAACCATCAAGCAAAGAGCGAAGAAAAAGGGGAACGTGTGTTCCACGTCCATTGTACGGGAACCGAAACGACAATTGCACACCATACAAAAGTCTCCGCACCCACACCACAGTATCTCCCCTTGTAGTTTAGCGCGGCCCCAAAACCGGCCCCCATAACGCGGCCCCGGGACAGCGATCAGCGCGTCGATTCTGCCTTTTGAACTCGCCCTGCCGGTTCAACTCGATTAGGCGTGCCGGACAAACGAGCGAGCGAGCGAGCGAAGAGGATACTCGATTGATGTAGACAGTAGATGCAGGGCGGAAGGATCCGACATGGGAAGTGTGTGCGTTGGTATGGCGCAGACCACGATACGCCCCACCGTTTGATTTTCCATATCACGGGGAATGCAATGGGATGGGGGGAAGCACAGGCACAGGTCCGAGCGGTTTTCATCACATGCATGGAAGCGACGATACCATGCCCATGCGACGCCACGGCGTGCGTTGTGTGATAGTGGCTGCCATGTAGGCTCAATTAGCATGTATCGCTCACCTAGTCGAATGTAGCCTGCAACGCGTTATGGGCAAACGAAATGGCAACGGGTGCCCCGACCCCGACTCCCACGGAGTAGAAGATTCCCCCGAGAGCCGGCTCGCCCGGTCATGGTAAGGGGGTTGTGCAGTTTCTCGTTGTTCTCGTTTGTTCGTTTGGGCGAGGGCGACGTACAGGGTTTCAGACTTGGGTTGGGGGCAGAGTGGCCCTGAAAGCGCAGCTTGCGCGGCCCTGTTGGCCTGTGTGTAAAGTTGAGGGAGAATAGTTTCTGGTGACCGGTGAACCGCCGCCAGTATTCCGTGCTTGCCGGATGGCTGTCTACTTTCACAAAGTGATGCCTCGAGGTCCAAAGTTGACGTCTGAGAGGGTTCGAGTGATTACCATCGCGTACCCCGCGTCGCGTGGAGGAATACCCAGCCCTACGAGCAGGAGCAAAAGCCTCCCTCGTATCGTGTAAGCATCCCGCTGGTGACCGTGTCCACATCAGATGCTTAGCGGCAGTTGAGTGCTGACAGAACGTGTAAATCTGGGGTATTAGTGATCACGAACATGACATCACACACTCCCGAGGATTGTTCTTTTGCACAGCACAAAGCCATTGCAATGTCTTGTGCAGAAGCTACGGAACATTTATTGGTGACTCAGTAGTAGCCGGCTTGTTCAGAAGGATCTGTGACGGCGGCACATATCTAACCTGCTCTCGCACACCGGAACTTCGGGATAGCTCGATTGGGAAACCTTTGCGCGAAGATCTCGTGCAGCTAGGCGAGTGCGAGGCTCGTAGATTAGCAGCCTTGAGTGGTTATCCGGCACGGCCTGTTGGTTAGTACAAGGCTGTATCGGGCAATCCTAGAGTAGCGGCAAATACCTGTCACTGGTCGCTGGCATGTGTCTAAACTCTATGAGCCGAAGGTGCCGAGTCCGTTTGTGCTTGATAAGATCGCGACAATAATGGCTCATACGTCGCTAAATGGCGCCCTTTCAGATTCCAGCATTTGAAGCTCAGCCCTGGAGTGGAGGCAGGGCAGTCGTTATATCCGAGCCACAGGACGCCCTTTGACCAGTCATGTGGATAGAGTGCTTAGCGGCGTCGATAGTTACCGGCACTAGAACAATCGCTGTTCGTTGGGGTCGGTGACGGCTAGAGAGCTTCGGCTGACTGTCAGGTTCCTGACAAACCAGGACCAGCGCTATGCTTATTCTTCAGGGATAGTGTCATCGGGGCTTGGCCCGGATCACATCGCAATCGTGGTCTCAGTGTTTTGCTGCATCTTCAGATGTGGCGCCTTATGTTGCGAGCGCATCTTCCTTAAGCACCTTGATTTTGCGAGCGCGATGGCGTCCTAAGACACCACATTCTGCTGCCACGAATGCATTATGGCGATCGGTGTTCATATGGCTGCCTCTTAATGTATGGTGGGAGGCCTCATGTGCGACCCAAGAATAGACACCAGCTGTGCGAGGCGCGGACGAACGAGCGAACACGCTGCTGCGGTTGGTCCCGTACAACGATGGCGCATGAGCCACAGAAAACAGTCCTCTTTCCTGCTTGAGTAAGCCATGCGCAGAATAGCGGAATATCCCCGTTCTTCACGTGATGACACGGCCGGGGACCGAGCCTCTTGTGAGCCATCGTGAGCTAGTTCTCATCCAGGCTGTGACTGTTACTGAAAGTAGTTAATCATGTGGGCGAGCCAGGGTGCGGAGAGAGTTCCGGTAAGGCCGGCAACCAGTGACGAACTTTGGATCGCTGGCTCGCCGGCGTTTGCTCGAAGTGGCTTGTGACGTATCAAAAGCCACCCCTCTCATGATGTGAACGTACCTATCTTGTCGACCGAACCACAACTTTGCAACCTCGAAATAGGACGATGGGTTAGCTATTGAGGCTGTCGCTCGTACGATGGTGCCCTGTTGGTGTGCTCTGGGCCGCTATACACTCGCAAGCTGGGTTTACGCACCTCATCCTGCATCCGCCCTTTCGCCATTGGACATGATAACAGCAAAGGTTACGCCGTAGAGGTGCATTTCTAGTCTTGGGTCACTCCAAGTAGTCTTTTCCGTGATAGGCGCTTTTAGCGGCACTCAAGGACCAAAGCGTGCGGTGACGCAGGGGAGTTGTCGAAGACCCGACGATGTGGGCTGATCGGTCCGCAGCACCAGCGACGTGGGGTATCAAGTTACGGCTGGCTGGTCGTGATGATTCAGGTATCAACACATGGTGTAGGCAAGAGCATGGCTCTCATGTCCTCAAGGCATGAAGATATTATGCGGATTCATTGCGCCCTGATCTGCCTGCTGCTTGGAGTGTGTTGTCGTTCGTCCGGGTACTCCGCAGTGTATTGCAAAGGGCGCAATTCCAAACATTGCCTTCTTTCGTCCGCGTCCTCCGCTTGCGCGACCCTTGCCGTTGAATTAGCAACACAATGTCTTATTTCCATGATGTTGGCGAGCAGAAAGAGTTTCAGGCCTGTCGCGGCATCAACCCTTGACGCAATGCTTCTCAACCCTTCCCAATAGACGTGCTTGTACGTACACCGCAATGCGATCGGTGTAGGTGCTGTACAATGGCAATTGGAGCAGCCTGCCCCGGTATACCCGAAAGCCGAACATGCAAATCTTTACATTGACAGCTCTAATCCCAAGGTCTAACTTTGCATGATACACTCTCGATATAGTGGCAACAGCGGAGTGTTCCAGCCATCTACTCACTCTTGATATGGCTGTTGGGAGGAGGTTTTCGGCCAAGTATTGAAGATGCACTGATGCTTTGTCAACACTAAAGCTGCAGCCTCGTTGAGTAACCTGCCCTCTTCAGCCTTACGTGATGATGCTACGAAGGCGTGCTTAGCAGATCCTTCTTCGCTTCGATACGGCACATGCTGAATAATAGATTTGAGATTCCAAATGCACCGACAGTGCACCCTTGCTTAGCAAAGATACGTAGGGCTGCATACTGGCTGAACAATGACCAGACAGGAGATGTGTTGTCGGCAAGGGCAAGGGAACTTTTCATCGACGGGCCGATTGCTTGATCTGCTGAGGATCCGTACAATGATGCATGCAGAGCTGAATCATCAGCAATTATACCTTCTGGTTGGCCCAAGGTCAGCGGATTGCTCGTTTAACAGTAGCATCGTTTATTATCTATATCACTAACTGAGTACACCTAGCTGGTCGAAGTGCGTGGCATTTGCATGCTGTCGAATGAGCAGTATGGCCACCAGCGACGATACGAAGCATTTCAGCGATAAATTTATGAAACACCTCGTTCACCCATTGTTGGGCAGCGAGATCGAGCATCGGAAGACGGACAGTAAATTGATTCCGCTCCCGCTGCAGGTTGTACTCCAGATGACAATCTTGCCGTTGCGGCACGCGCGGGTCAGAATAATCGGCACGGTCAGGATCAGACGTCCGAGGCCGTGATGCAGCCAAGGCGAGCGATTGCCAGAATCAAATGTCCACATTAGGCGTATAGCGTTGCGATATGCGTATTCCAAATCTTCCAAGACAAGGAAATCACATCTGCTCTCGAGTCAGTCCATCCATCCCATTTGACGCCCGGGCGCGTCAACAACGACCGGCACGCCGAGTGGCTCTGGAAGGATTCGAGGTACATTAGCGTTCCCGCAAGATGTTCTCAAACGGTCAATATACTGCTTCGCGAAGTGCGCCATGAAGTGTTAAGGCCGAAAGACGTCGCTTGCATGCTCCCTTGTGCAGCGCAAGGCTGCCGCAGCGAGCGACTGCCATGTACAGCAACATGGCTAGGGGCGTAGGTTGCGTACGGTGTAGACATTGTCGCAAACTGAGTATCTGCATGCTCGCTTCTTGCGTTTCGACCATATGAAACGATGTGTTGCGGCTGATCAGAGGCTTGCATCCCCGTCCGTATGGAAGTCTGCCTTATGAGATGCATGATGACGGAAACAGGAACGCGACATGATTCGCGCAGGCTGCGTAAGAAGCCCCCCGCGGTCTCGAACAGCGACGTATGCCACGAGGTCTGACATCCCTGTGTGCTTCCGTGCACTGCAATTACAGCTGTTCAGAGTTAAGGCGTCCCGCCCTAGGATGCCCATCGGTGAAAGTCAAGCTGGATAAATACCAGGGCGCTTGGAAGAACTGTACGAGAGATACTCGAAGCGATGCCGCATACTCAAGCGGGCTGGCCGACAAATGCGGAACGACGGCCGTGCCCGCATGTGAAGCCGAAAGAGGTGTGATGATCAGAGTGTGCGTCAAGAACCCTGGGCGGGATGGTGCTCCAGTGCTTTGGGTCTCCCCTGCTCACCCGCCAAAACCGCTTACGCCCGGCAGGTCGGTGAGTAATGTGCAGCCGTGTGGTGTGCATCTCAAGTATGCTACTGGGTTTGAGCACGCTGTAGCATCGGTCAGGCGTGGACGGCAGTTGCGGCTGGCGTTCGTGGGTGTCGCAGGAGTATACGCCCCGTGTGGGACTTCGGGGAACACAAAGAGGGGTTCACGCGTCGCATGTATGCAACGAGATTGCGCAGGTCTGCTAGCAGCTTGCCCATTCGCTGGCGCTGCGTCCATAGGGCTGTAGGGCTGCTTCGGTATGGCGGGGGGCAGCGAGTGAGGTGCTCGTTGCTCGTGGCTACTCTTGGCACTGCGGCCGCTAAAAATAGGCCTCTGGAGGACCCTCGTAGCTCTCAGAGTTGTAAAAATGGACATGAAGAAGATAGTCGGCGGCTACAGAGCAAGTGCTGCTTTGCAAAGATAGACGGGCGAACTATCGTGCATCGCAGTGCTACCGATGGATGAATGCCACGGACATGTCGAGTTGTATCGAAACCAGGTGTTTTTGCAATCGAGCACATTCCGTGTCTGCTTCTTACCATACTCGGGGTGCGACATGGCCACGTTAGGACAACCAGCGGAAAGCGACAATCAAACGGCCATCGCGAACAGTCTGCCCAGTCCGCCGGATCTGCTGCGTCGGCGACGTCGACACGGTAAATTGCACGTGATTCCCTTGCAGAACCTCCACCGACACCCACACCGTAGCGCGGCGGTGAGGCCACAGAGGAGGGCGGTCGCTAAACGCACCGCATCAGGAAAGCGACAAGTTTTGGAATCATCCGACCACTCACACAAGACCACACTTCTCGCTAACAGGGGCACCACAGGAGGCTAACCACTCCTGTAGCACACAGGGGTGGTCCCGCTCGACATACACACCGCGCTGGAACACCAGGCCCATACCATGCCTCTGGGTCTGTACATATTGCTGGCCGCATTTGGTAGTCGAGAATGCACTGTTACATGGCTGGTGGCTTGGTGACCGGTGGGCCTCGGATTGTGCAAATTGACGTGTTGAGCAAGATATGCTGTTCTATTCGACTTGACTAATTACCCTGCTCGACCGGTTGGGCTGCGCGGCCATCTCAAATCAAGTAGACGATGCGGGCCAGAAGGATAGGCGTACTGGTGCCCTTGTTAGGCGAGCATACTTGTGCTACGGTGTCAAGTCTTGGCCTATGCACGATTATTGCGTTGACCAGTACTCATAGTGAAAGTGTGGTCGATCTGAAGCATCATGTCTTAGGGCTGAAGCACGGCCGTGTGATGAGCTACACTGCAGATCTGCGGACCCAGACCCGCAGTCTCGCAGCTGTCTACGCAGCGAGACAACTTGAAACGTGACGATGCAAGAAGATATTCGCAGACACTGTAAGGCTCCCGGTACAGCGCACTGCGTGCGTAGTCCACGACCTTGCGCCTGTTATGCTCCGCCTTGAGCTACCGGGCGTAGCATAGCCACCGAGCCTTGATCTATGGCCGAAGCAGTGTCTTACTGTGCATGCACAGGCCAAGCTGAATGCGATTCTTCATCTTTCGTTGCCCCTTTCCATCAAGATATACGCGATAGTCGACACCAAAACGGATTGTGGGCTGTCCTTGCTATCCGCTTGGGATGCTGACACTCAGCAACAAGATTGGGTGAAGATCTCCTGGCATCGCGTCCACGGTACTGGGTATTTCCAGTCCGCGTAAAGACTTAACAGATCTCAATTAACATCAGACATGGACGATGCCCGTTGAGCCGGTTTTAGGATTCGAGTTGCTGATGCTGGGATTCGATGGAGCCGCGGATGCTTGCAACCTTTTGAAGTCTTCCTCTAGTCCGGGATATGTGAGCAAGGGTCTCTGGAACTACTCCAATCGATGCGCGAGATGGGCAGTTTGTGTTGTCTCATGAGCGGCGTTGTACAGTGCGAGCGAGCTGAAGTCGAGACCACTGTCCACATGCCGTTCGACAATGTGGGGATCTGGTTGCTGTTGTTTGTGGCGACATTCTCCACAGTGGCATCTAGAGCGGCTTTATGCTAGTCCCAGCGTCGAGATGATCAACCCAACCAGGTGTGAACTATGCCAGCTGCACGCGTATCACTTTAGTGGAGCATGTAATGATTCAAACGACGCTCAGGTCCGCGGAAACTGGGTGGACTACTTACTAACGACGACGATGTCTGAGCCGTGGTCGCGAGCATGACAGCAGGTCTTCGGTTGCGCAGACAGTGGTGTCGGCTTGACGCGTCCTCCCTCTGAAACGACACCGTTCACAGTGGACGTATTGTACAGTAGCAATGGGATACCCGCAATCAACATAGCATGCTACTACTCTTGGTCGCATAGCTACTGGAGCCACGGAACGAAGGACCCGTAGACCAGGCGACTATTTCTGGGTCACAGATGGGCCATACTTGGGTCACTGCGCTGGCGTACAGGGTCAAGGGTGCAATGTGCCTGGAGACGCACAGAGATCGCACAGTGGTGGAGTGAGTCCCAACAGCCTGGAGGTAGTCCGCCTCGATAAAAATGCATCCATGATGGTAGAACGATCATCCAGGAGTGACGCCCGGTGCATGCAGCCAGCGAAGCAATGCACCCAAGATAACGTCGAGGGAAATGAAAGCGGCAACGATAGTATATGCCTCCCTTTAGTGACGATGTGCTGTATCAGCCGCCCCTTGAAGGGTGGTGGAATCAATGCATGGCTCAGTGATGGCGCAGCAACGGAGGGCGTGCTGTCAACAAGAGCCTCCACCGCCAGCCGCACAGGGGCCAGGCAGAACAGCAACGCTTGTCCCGCAGCGGCACACAGGAACGTTGAGGTGAAGGTAGGCGAGAGTGCTTCGAAATGCTTCCACATCCAATGATGGTTTGAGTTGGTAGTGTGCTGCACTGGGCCGTAGCATACAGGCTACGGACAAGCTTTGGGCTGATTCGAGGCTACCCTTGTTTGGGATACTGGCTCACCGACTCGCAGTAAGGTGCTGATGCGGCGGGCGGAAGAGCGTGGGAACAGTGCGTAAGGCTGTGGAGTGAGACGGCTGTTTGATGATGGCTCTGGGGCTCAAGAGGTGGCGTGGCTGGTGGTGGAACTGGGCGGCGGGGCTAGCGAATGGCAGGCCGCTATACTTGGGTACTGCCTTACAAAGCAGACTAGCTGCAAGCAGGATATGGTGACGAAGGATGGAAACAGCAGGCTTCCTTTTCGCGGGCGGAACGGCGACAACGGCGACGCCGCTAGGGATTGGAAATGGGCAGCGTTGGTTCTCGCGGACGAGTCGCGGTGTGCAGCAGCCCGCGAGGTTGCGCATGCGCGACGACGCGGCGGGCACAGCCAATCGCCCAGCGAGCGCCGATCTGGCGCAGAGGGGCCCGGTATGTTGCGAGTTGCGAGATGTGCCAGCGAGGTGCACGGCTTCGGCTTGGAGCAACACCACCACCAACACATGCCGGCCCATCAGCACCCACGGTGCGCACCAGCACTGAGCAGCAGCAGCAGCAGCCGGCTGTCTTTGGCCCCAGCACATCAGTGCAGCAGTGCGTGCGGCGTGGTGGTGAGGTAGGGATGGGGGTCGCCGTCTCGGCCAGTGTCCGTTGCGTCGACCTGTGACTGCATTCTGCATTCACCGTCGGAGTTAGGACAGGCCCGCGCGAGCCCCCGGCCAAGCGTCGTAGGGCTGGTGGGCAGGCTGCGAGTTGCGCTCGAGTCACCGCTCGCTGCTACAGCGCTTTCGCAGCTGCGCGTATCAATACACGCCAGGCGCACGGCGTCCGACCCCTCCCGTGCACGCTGAGCCCTGGCACCCCCAACGCTCAGTGGCCCGCTGCGAGCCTTGTGCTAGCGCCCATCCTAAATTTACGAAGCCGCAGTCGGTGAAAGGGCAGGGTTCCATCGTACCAAATTGAGCATGCTGCTCGAGCCTGCTGGCGTCGCCCAGGTGCATGGTGCATGCGAGGGCCTGAAGCTGGGGACTCGAACTAGTCCGTCTGTGCTCGCTCTGAACGACTGCGCATGCATCTGGACGGCGAGATAAATACACTGCCGTCCCCGACCAGTTGAGCCTCCCACTTCTCCAGCCCACTGACATCAACACTCTGATCCCGCCTTGGACACTTGTCTTGACCCTCATCCTTTACTGTCCGTGCCTGATCGTTCATACTTGCCTCCCACAGAGCTCCCAGTGTGAAGCTCCCCTCCTCCACCATGCATAGACACGCAGCCTACCAGTACGCTGCGGCGGCCTCGACCACCACCAGATACTCGGGCACCTCCTCAGCCTTCTCGGCCTCAGCAAACCCCAACGAGGACTGGACCAAGATCTCAGACCTTGCCGAGCGCAGGCGGATACAGAACCGCATTGCCCAGCGCAACTACCGCAAGAAGCTCAAGAAGAGGCTCGAAGACTTGGTGAGTCCCCGTGTAACCACATCTCGTATAGCTCGGAACAGCTTGCTAATCCGGCACTAGGAGCGTCGTGCTGCATCCAGCTCTGCCTCGCCTGAGCAGAAACCCGCAGAGCTGCTGCAACCCCAGCGCTCGCCCCGCCAGGAGTTTCCTTCTCCGTCCAGCTCGGAATCTTCCTACACCACCCCGCCGGCAGATGACCGCCTGTTCTCGCATCAGTACACCCGCCAGCTCTCCACCAGCCCTCCCCCGTTCTCTGTCGCCTCGTACTCGACATACCCTGCTCCCGAGGCGGCTGCATACACCATGCCTTACACAACCAACTCGCCCTACCACTCAATACCAACCACCCTCACCCCAGAGATGCCCAGCTACCACTACCTCCCACCTCCTCTTTCTTCGCCCTACCCAACCACGCTGCCGAGCCTTGTGCCCAGCATGAAGAGCGAGTACTACGCCGAAGAGGACCTCAGCCCATTCAACGTCGGCTACGCAGCCATTGGCGGCATGGACATCCCGCCACCGCACCCATATGCAGACTCATCCGCTCATGTAAGGCTCCCCTCTCGACAGCCATACTATGCCTAAACACCCAACTCTTTCCCGCCGCTCCACTCTCTCGACGAGCCGCAGCTGACAGCTCCTGGTAGACACCACCACTTGAGCACTCAGAACTGGGCTACCCAACAACTCCCAACTCAATGCCGCGAACACCGCCGCTGCAGCCCATTCACACCATGTGAGCGGACGGCTGGCGTGTTCTGCTCATGATGCTTCTTCTTGTCAAGACTTTGGTCTTGAACCCTTTTGTGTTCTATATTTTCTGTACAGCATTTCAGCGATGGTCACTCAGTGAAGGTCCCTCGCTTGCCCACGGGTCAGGGCTCTCGGCGTTCGTTTGGTTATGGTAGATGTTGGTCACGACTGGGCAATGGACCCGGTTGTGACGTCTGCTCCGCGCAGAACCTCAGCGACCTCAGTGCGAGCCTGAGGCATGATAGCAATGATTATTCTTACCACCTCATATATCTCTCTTGACATGTTCGTGATGTGAATGACTTTGCGTGCTTGTCGACGGTCGTTGCAAGTCAGTGCTGAGGTTAGCTAGTCAACGTGGGCGGTGAGATCATCCACGCTCACGCCAAGGCCATCGCGACGCGTCGCACCTTCTGCGTTGCGCAACCGCGTCAGCTCATCCAAAAACTTAGTTGCAACGTCAACTCTCAGCCCATGGCACCCATCCAGCGCACACAGTTGGAAAAGGCACGGAAATACTTGACGAGCGGCGCTGTCTTTCGCGAAGACTCCGACGATGAACTGGGATACGAAGACCATCCGTGGGAATGGATTTACGACAATGTCACCGCCGATGATGCGCCTAGAGAGAATGCCACACCGAGGAAAAGAAAAGCAGCGCCAACCTTGCTTGGGAGCCGCATTGTGGGTGCCCGCATGGGCAGCTTTCGATGCAAGGTGGGAGATGCTGTGCTCTTAAAGGCAGAAGGCAATCAAGCATGGGTTGGCATAATCTGCGATTTCCACGAAGACGTCGAAGACGATGAGAAGATGGCCAAGTTTCTTTGGTTCTCCTCTGAAAAAGAGATCCGCAACAAGAGCAAGAAACGCGTCGACTTCCTACCAGTATGTCACACCCCCTCTTCTGGTATCTACCTTCTTACCCTACTAGAACGAGTTGTATATCTCCGCCAACTTCGATGACAACCCCCTGGCTTCGATCAACGGTACTGCAAAGATACTCTCGCTTCAGGACTTCGAGCAGCAGCACCCGTCCGGCACCGTGAAGAAGTCATCTAGGGATTACGGCAAGGTCTTCGTCTGCAGAAGAGGATGCAACACGCGCACAACTACGTATACGCCAGAATTCAATTGGGCCGACGTCTATAATGGGGCGGACGATATTGACAAGTTGGTTGAATTTGTGGAGAGTCAGACCAAAGCAACCCGCAAAGGCGCAGGTCGGCCGAAGAAACCTCCGCAGGATGCCGACGACTTTCTCGTGCCAGACTCTGATGACGATGCGGCGCCCAAAACTCCACGGAAGCGACGAAAACTGACCGAAGCGACCACTCCTACCTCGAGCAGGAAAAGCCCGGCATCACGGAAATTCCTCACGCCGACGCACAAAAGGATCGTGGTCAAGAAACAATTAGCGTTTACGCCCCTAGGAACACGTGTGCTCTCTCCTTCCGCGTTCAACTCGCCGTTCCAAATCGCCCGAAATCAGCTCCATGTCTCCTCAGTCCCGGCAGCGCTACCATGTCGTGAAGAGGAGTTCTCTACAGTTTACAGCCACTTGGAGGCAGCTATTACGGAAGGATCGGGCTCATGCATCTACATTTCCGGTACACCAGGCACAGGCAAAACGGCCACCGTCAGAGAGGTCATAGCTCAGCTCCAAGTCTCTGTGCAGGCAGAAGAACTAGATGATTTCATCTTTGTCGAGATCAACGGTATGAAAGTGACTGATCCCCATCAGTCTTACTCGCTGCTATGGCACGCTCTTCGTGATGATCGTGTCAGTCCAACACATGCACTCGAACTTTTGGAGCGGGAATTTTCCACTCCAAGCCCGCGTCGGGTACCTTGCGTTGTGCTGATGGACGAGCTAGACCAGCTCGTCACCAAAAGCCAATCTGTGATGTACAATTTCTTCAACTGGCCCGGGTTGCGGCATAGCAGACTGATCGTCCTTGCTGTTGCCAACACGATGGATCTGCCGGAGCGAACATTGAGCAATAAGATTAGCAGTCGCCTAGGTAAGTACTCAAATCTTGATTCATGGGTCCCGCGTCAGTCTTGCAGCCAGTTCTCATATGAGTTGACTCCACTCCAATACGGTCGGCATTCACTGTCTGCAGGAGTGCTGCTCAACGATGTGCCGGTTCGTATCGCGCTGCAGACGCGAGACCCAACCCGTCGGATTTTCTCGGATATGTTTGGCAAGGCTAACACGCGATACTATAGGCTTGACGCGCATTACCTTTCCAGGCTACACGTTCGAACAGCTAGTGCAGATTATACAATCCCGACTCGAAAGTGTCCCGGGTGTTGCGGATGCCAAAGCTGTGGAATTTGCAGCGCGCAAAGTCGCACAAGTCAGTGGTGACGCTCGACGCGCTCTGGACATCTGTCGACGAGCTGTAGAAATTGCAGAAACAGAAACAATATCACAGATTCCAGAGGACGAGGCGCAGCCAACTACCCCGAGTAGAACTGGCAGGGGTAACAAAGCCAAACCCCACTCGCAGTCTCGGCCGCTCAAAGTCGCCCCAGACACCGGTAGCCAGCCAATACAACGTGCAGGACATGCTGATCAAAAAGGTACTGTCACCATTGCAACCATACAACAAGCAATCCGGGAAGCAACAAGTAGCCCATTACAGCAAGCATTGCGGGTCCTTCCTTTAGCATCAAAGGTCTTCCTATCCGCACTCTTGGCACGAATT
Source organism: Phaeosphaeria sp. MPI-PUGE-AT-0046c (assembly GCA_020747045.1). NCBI lineage: Eukaryota > Fungi > Ascomycota > Dothideomycetes > Pleosporales > Phaeosphaeriaceae > Phaeosphaeria > Phaeosphaeria sp. MPI-PUGE-AT-0046c. Next base: position 2,347,439 of record JAGTJN010000001.1, on the reverse strand, counting down.
CGAAGGACAGGCATCGGAGAAGCTGTTCTCGGCGACGTTGTAGATGAAGCCAAGAGGCTGGGACTGATGAGCCAATTGCAACCTGTCCACGAGCATATCCTCGCGTCAGAGAAAGGGAGGCTGGAAGCCAACAACCTTACGCCCCACAAGCCTCAGGAGCCTGCAAAGACTGTATCGAAAGCCTCAGAGCACAAGGCCGCAAGGGCTTTAGGGCTTGTAATCGCTGCCAACGATCTTGCAGAAGCAGGAATTATAGGGGTCGAAGCGCGACATGGTGAGCGCGTTGGTCGCGTTCGACTGGGCGTTGGAGAGGACGAAGTGCGCCTCGCGCTCGGAAACGATGAGTCTGTCAAAGGGCTTGGACTGAGTACATGAGCAATCCTAGTGGCATGGTCACATTCAATGCCATGCAATGGCTGCACAGAGCATTTCCACAAGCTCGGCGAACGCGAGCCACTTCATCGACACGGCATGGGCGTGCTATATCCAACATCAATATCGCACTCCTTAGCGATTGTTTGTCCACAAGATCCACCCCTCGCAACTCTGCCGTTTCCCTCGCGTTCCCACGATCATGCACCACGGGTGCCCTGGTCTATGCGTCCAATGAGCACGGTCTCTCCTATTCCTCCACCAATCATGGCTAGACCCAACTTCACCGGTGAAGCTCCTGCTGCCGGGCCGCTACAAGGGTGAGCGAGAACCATTGGGTGGGGTCTATAGCTATATTAACCGTGCCGTACCAACGCTCCTCAACGTCCTTGTTTTCTAGAACCCGGCGTCACCACTCGATTGTTCGCGTTCTGCGAGGTCCGCGGCGCAGAATTGAGGCAAGAATACGAATCGAGCGCGATGAAGCGTTTGGAGCACAGGTGCAATGCAAGCCATTCGCACTCTCGCGTTGCTTTCTCTTGCTGTTTGCGAATTACGACAAGGCCCAGGCACCAACATCGCCGGCTCTGTCAACAGCATGATCATGCCATATGGTGTGCAGCAGGCCACTGGAACGGCGTGGTGTGCCAAGTTTTCCCCCACTCGGACTTCAGGCTCGTGTCGAGTTCGTACCTTGCCCACGTCTCGCGATCCAGCGAGACTACCGAGGAGTTGGTGTAAACCAGCCCGCTAAACGTTTTGTGGCAGTTTTGCACGCCCGACCTAAGACAATACACATATACGGACGGATGTACCATTAGAGTGTTCAGCGTATCGAAATACACATATGCGTGCACTGTTTGAACCCGCATTGTCTGAACCCATGCAGGTAAAGCGATGCTGCATGTGTCGTGCGCGCCTCATCAAGATCGTGCATCTTAGATGCGTCGAGCACGTGCACTGTGCGGTTCGGAACTCATGTTTCAGATGTATCTACAAAGCCACCTCAAGGGGTGATATTCGAAATCCATCGTGCTCACTGCGTCATGTCCGTTCTGATGTCTGCAGGCTTTTGATTCAGGCTACGCGAGCCCATTGTGATGTATTGTGCTTGTGCGTCATGATCTGATAACAAAAATGCGATTACATTTGAAAGAAGCCCCTGATACAGCTCTATGTCTAACATGTTCTCATACTGTTAGGTACTTTGGAACACGAAAGGTGAGTGCAAGGCTTCCTAAATCCACACAACAACGCTGTGACGTGGTGAGGGCTAATGGCGAGCAATGTTGAGCCTTGTCTGTAATTGCTTTTGTTCTTCTTGAGCGGAACCGAAGCTGGGTGTTACCAGATGTCAAGTCAACTTCCTTTGGAATGTGGTCTGGTATGACCTCTCCTTGTTGCGTAAGATATATCCTGTCTACATCCCTTCAACGCAACGTGCCGTCGTCAAGACGGCAGGTCGTTATGCTCTGATGATGCCTTCAGCGGATGCTCGTATGTAAAGCCTCGAAACCATGATATTTGTCCCGCAACCCCAAACCGATCTCACTTCAAATGACTTCCATCCCCATCTCCTCCATCCTCCCTTTCAATCTATCGTCTCTCTCCCCAAACAAGTCCTCCAAATCCACACCCACCACACTCGCCGGCCACTCAATCAGCGCCCACTGCTCCCTCCCTAATGCCATAGCAACCGCCATGACAATATCTGCACCTAGTCCTTCTAGCCACCACACATTCCGTACCCTTCCGGGCAACACAGCATAGTGCGCCAACACGACCAACGCATCGCGATCCCTACCCTCAATCCTCTGCATGAACTCCCTCGATATCTGCGTCGCCCACACGAAAATCGCGCCGCGATCCGTGAGCGTGCCGACATTGCATCCATCCACCGCATACGGAATGGCCGTCATGCGCGGATACGTACCATCGAGCGTCAACTGACTGACCAGCTTGAACGCATCTCGCAAATACTCGAGCGCCTCTTTCGTCTCGGCTCGCTGCTCCTGCCACGAGTCTTGCAAGCTTGCTAGCAGCTCGTCTTCGGCAATGGCTCCCGCGGTTGCGGGCACGACTTCGCTCGGCCACCACTTGCGCCCTGCGATGTCTTGCATTTGGCCGCTGACGACCCAGGTCCAGCCGCTCATTAGGACGGTCAAGGGGCCGCGAAGACCCCAGATTGGCCGTAGGGCGCAGGCAAGCATTTTCGATACAAGCTCCGGTGATGGGTCGCTGGCGTCGTCTGATGACATGGTCGAGCGCAGATCTTCCATGTCGAGATGCGTCGTGGCGAAGAGATAGACGGAAGTGAGTGTTGCGCTGGCGAAGAGCGCAGCGGCATTGCCGCGTGTTACGTTTGCGAGGTCGGCGCGGTAAGTTGTGAGGGCTTTGTTCATGCGTGAGGCGGCGAGGGCGTTCATTTCTAGCCGGGACGACGCACCGAGGCGTCCGAGGTGGAGGGAGGAGACGGAGAGGACGCAATTGAGGAGGTAAGCGTGGGAGGAGGCGAGAGATGGGAGGTGGGTCAGCCATGCGGCTTTTGCGGGATCAGAGGGATGGAGGGTAAGCGTTGTGGTGTATTCGTAGTGCGAGAGAATGGTGCGGAGGGATGGAGGGAGGGATGGGAGGATTGGAGACCAGAGTGTGGGGACGGGAAGAGAAGGTGGTATTTCAAAAGCCCGGGACGAAAAGAGTTGGAAGTCCTGTATTTGGTAGGTGGTCAAGTCGTCCAGTATGACTCGCGCCTGTGGTGAAGGCGTGAGCGGTGCGATGGCGAAGTCGTCGAGGTGATATAGGAGTTCACTCTCAGACTGGATGTCTCCTTGCGATGGTGATAATAGATGGGCAATGGACTTTTCGCTGCCAGGGCTCTTGGTGTGTATTGACGATAAGTATGATGGCGTGGTCATATACTCGAGATCTGAGTTCGACGACAGGGAGAAGTCGTCGACGATGGATGATGTTGGTGATGTGGTGGGCATCACTGACAGTCGCGAAGTGGGAGCAAGCTGGAGGAAGCTACAGTGCAGCCCTTTCTTGTCACAATTCGCGCATGATGGTTGCTTCACGTCGCACTATACCACCTGTCAGCGTTGTCTTTCAAGATCTTAGTGATCGCAAAGCCCAGATGGTCATTTCGATAGACCCACGACCAAATATGGCAATTTCAATGAATGCACCCTTGATGCATATAGTATTCCAGCTTCAAGGGCGCATCTTTTTATGTTCCGTTGAAATAGTGTTCGATGTATATGCACCTACACGGCACAGTTCATACCACACATGCGAAGGTCGCTAATCCCAGCACCTTTTCAAGGTTCGACATACTACAGCCTGAACCAATGCAAGAGTAAGAAATAGCTTACCTTTATCCTTCTCTTTTTGCATTGATGACATCCTAGCCTCGATTTGTTATGCGCTCTCCTAGTAGCCATTGCAAACTTGTTTGGTGCTTTGAGATTGCGTTCTTCAACTGCTTGTCTGGGGCCAAGTTTTGCTCCTACATCGCCTCTTCCGTAGATCAATAGAGTAAGTAGCTGAGATTGTTGCTGTTGGGGAGGTTTCCAGAGCATGGATGACAGTGACGTCTCCTCGTGCCTAACTTGAAGTAGTAGTGTTCCGTACAGACGGGCTTCTGATTGGTCGGCATTCCGGGCTTCCGCGTGCCATCTCCTGTGATGAGTCCCTCAAATTCCTCTGCTGATCAATCTTGAAACGCAAGCTTAGCGAGTTTGCTTGCAATTCGCAACGCGATACGCGGATCTGAGGCGAAAGAGGATGCCCAGCTTTTGTAGAGTGGGCGGAAAATTGCTGACGATGTTTCAAGCACTTGACCGCCCGCCAGCTGCCTGCAGCCACACAACATTCTGCGAGGCGCATCGTCATTCAACGGATAAGATTTGAGTCTATACGACGGCAAAACCTCTAGAAATCGTATACTACCTATTTCAATGCCGATGACGGGTCATCCACGCTACGATTCAGATCATCCCACAACTTCGAGACCCCACCATGACTGCGCCACTTGCGTACAAGGAGCTCCAGACCAACGAGATTCGGCTCATAGAATTGCTGCCGAATCGATCCGGAGCGCAAGTGGAATGCCGTCTCTTCACAGTCTCTCTTGACAATGTCCCGTCTTACGAAGCGCTCTCATACGTATGGGGTGATGCATCAGTCACCAGGACAATAACGTGCGACGAACGAGCAATGGAAGTCACGTTAAGTCTTGCTACTGCTCTTGAACGCCTGCGAAATTCTGAGGGAGGATCATCTCGTTTTATATGGGCTGACGCTCTGTCCATCGATCAGTCAAATATGGCCGAGAAGAATGTACAAGTACCTCTGATGGGTCAGATCTACTCATCTGCGCTTGGAGTGTTGGTCTACCTAGGCTTGGAAGAGACAGAGTCCGTAAAGACAGCTATCGCAGCCCTTGAGTATGTGCATTCGGCTTGTGTTAAATTACGCGAAGCAGCTGTTGATCCGCTCGATCATCTAAAGTTCTCAGATCTCGAAACGCACGTACAAGAGCTGGGGTTCAATAGCGTATGGGGTCATCTCAATTCCTTCTTCACGATACCGTACTGGGAGCGCGTTTGGTGCGTCCAAGAACTCAATCTCGCCCAACAAGCCTCCTTCATTGTTGGCTCGAGAGAGATTCCGACATCGTTTGTGAATGACTTTTCTCCCTGGTACGCGGCGAGATTTGTTCTAGAAATCGGCAATGGGGCATCTATCGACGTGAATCTGAAGCCAGGAACCGCCATCCGGGCCTCCACGATGCGCAATCTTAGCAAATGGGCGACACAGTTACACAGCAAAGATCTGTGTCCAACTTTGGCGATGTTCCAGTATGCACGTGCCACAGATTTGAGGGACAAAGTCTATGTAAGTCCGGCATTCAATGTAATCTTGGGAATCCGAACTGATTCTGTACCTTTCCACTGGTAGGGCTTGCTAGGTGTCTACGCAAATTTAAGTGGTACCAAAGCGGCGATTGAGGTCGACTACAAGAAGACCGTAGGCCAAGTCTACGCAGAGACTGCAATCTTGTCCATGGCAATGACCCGAAGTCTCGATGTCTTATCTTATGTGGAGCACGCCGGACAATATAGTACTGAATCTGAATACCCATCGTGGGTGCCGCGATGGGATCGCGCTACGCCTCTAGGATACGTCAAGCTGCTGGACTCGAACACTACAATATCTGCCGGGCGGAACGAAGCGACGATATCGTCTCTATCGTCAGCCCATACGGGAGTCTTAGATGTACAAGGCATTATTTTCGATCAAGCTTTCAGAGCAAGCAACATCCTACCAGGAGTCTCTTGGCTGGAGCGCTATCGAGGATTTCAGGCTCTCTTCGCACAATTATGGTTCGAGATCAACGGAAGCTCTACTACCGAACACCATCTATCAGATGTTGAGCTTGCAATGACATTGACTGGTGGGTTTTCTACATTCGACAAAGAGACTGGCCGCTATGGCAAAGACGAGGATCTAAGTGATACCCTCGAAATCCCCGATTCAGACCGTGGGCGCCGCTTTATGACCTGCTTTTACAGCTTTGTTCGGAAACTGGGACTACCTGACTTCAAGAATGATGCAGCCCATGATGATAGTGAACCTTATTCGATGCGAGCGGGTGTCATGTGTGGGTCGAGACGAATCTTTCGAACCTTCGGGGGTTGTCTTGGACTGGGACCAGGTTGCATGGAGGCTGGCGACCTTGTAGTCGTGCTAGATGGAGGCAAGGTACCCTACGTGTTACGACCTCTGGGCGGTCCAAAGTATGCATTCATGGGCGAATGCTTTGTGTACGCGATCCGTAATGGAGAAGCATGTGCTATGGCAGAGAAGTATGGCCTGCCGAAGCAAAAGTTCGAGCTAGTATAGTTGGCGTCGCGAACACAAACGGCGACCGAGGAGCGCAAGTCTCATGCCCTCTACAGCTGTAAACACAAGTATTGACCCATGCTTCGGGACAGGAAGAATCTCATTCAACCATCAATCACGATTCCCCTCTGTTATCAATCCGCCCTTAAATCATTCTTCCTCAAGTCTCCAGCCTAGGCCGGAGTTCTCAATGAAAAAAGATAAGATTCGCGTACACCCCCGATAGTGCAATAGGAGCGACACCATGGACCACGACCGCGCTATGAGCAAGCCCAGTGAGCGACTTACATCGTTCGGCCCCTGTAATTCAAAAATAAGATAAACCCGTGAAACGGTGCGCCCCCGATAAGGGCGTGGTTCTAGCGGTTTAAACTAGAAAGAACAGATACTACACTTGATCTAAGCCATATGGCAAAGGAAGCTGAAGAGCAGAAGAGGGGGAGGGAACGAGGGGGTTTATATAGACGCTGCGAAGGCAGGGGGTGGGGCGCACGTGAGCTTGGATGCCTGGTGAAGAGTCACGTGATGGTAGGTGCCTGGGACTAAAGCAGGGAGGGTGGTGTGATCGTCAACAAAAGCGGGTGTTATATCTAATAAGCCGGTCTAGATGTCTGTCATAGTGGTTGTAGTGTGCTTGACTCAAGTTGTTCTGGTTGTCATTCGTTGCATAGAAGGTTTTGGGCCGTAGGCACCGATGGCACGTGATGTTAATCTTGAGCGCAGCTGCTCTGCATTGAGTCATACAATGCTATATGACAGACATTACGTGGCTGGGCAATATAAGATAGCTGCAAATGGGTTCGTGGGTAGAATAGCACAGCAGTTTGACGAAACTTGGCTTCACTTATTGACACAAGGAGAAAGGTCTAGCTATGATGGGGTTCTGGAAGTCACATAGGCCATTACATTGTTCTAGCATTCGGTGTATTGGAATTATAATCGTACGGCGACATTTTCCTTGCCCTCTCTGTCGGAGAAATCAGCTGCCTGAGTATGTCAGAGCTCTAATCTACCAATCTGCTCACTCCTTCTTCTCCCCTCTCTCGGGATAGTACCCGCCCGCAAATTCTAGACTCGCACCAGTGAACGTCTCCGTCTTTATCTCCGTCCACGCACTCCATGGCATCCATCCACTCCGCTGACTAACCGTGACCTCAATCTCCGCCAAAAAGCTCTCACGACAAAAGTTTGGCCTATGTCCATCAGGAAACGGACTGGCAAGGCCAAACCAGCCATATTCCTTGGGTGCATGAGCTTGTAGATCGAGCTTGTAGAAGTAATTCGAAACAGAAATGTTGAAGGACCGCGATGGCCAGTCCATCTTAAAATCCATGAACGGCGATAAGATGTTGAAATACGATACAGAAAAAGGTGGCACAAAGTCAAGATCGAGCGTCGGCGAGCGATATCCAAGCATGTAGGCTGTTTGGCCCATGATTTTGCCACCTGCTAGACATACTCCTTTTTTATTGCTCGCGTCCCATGCCTGTACCCACATATGCGCATCCGGAAAGCTGTTGGCCCAATTCTTTTCCTGATGGAAGGTTGCGCGGCCTTTTTGATCTGCAGGTGGGAAGTTGTCGCCGAGTGATGGTATCGATAATGTGAAGGTACATGGTGAGCAGAGCGAATGGACGTGCCAATGTAGTGGAAATGGCAACCATATCATCCACCCTTCAGGCGTGCTTTTATCTTGCCGCCATGCTGTGTAGGACTCACTCTTGGCTTCGAAGCTCCAATCATTAGCTTTTAGACTATATGAGGTGGTCCCATCGCCCTCGGTACGCATGTAGCCCAGGCCTGGTACTCGCAATTCAAATGCTTTGCTCTCGTCGTCGGTCGTTATCGTTTCTATGTTGTCGACAAAGAGTTCACGCTGGAATATTGGCTTGCCGGATTTGGGGTAGTATGTGAAGGACACCATGTGAGGTCGCGTCGATGCATCTGGAACTGAGCAGATGATGAGAGCGATATGCGAGCCACTAGACAGGTCAAATTTGGAATAGTAGCCTTCGAATCTCGAGCCTGGGTGAGGTGCATAGTGCTCCATTGTCGCAAGTTGTTTGTTATGAGATAGTATTAATATTTGACGAAACAGTGTCAAGTGAGATGCCATGTTGAAAAATAGTCATGACGTAGGCACTCAAGGTCTTGGCAATTCAAAAGGGAAACATCAAGTGGTTATAGTGATAAAATTTTCTATGCCATGTGATCGCAGCGTAACAAGTTGCGCTCATTACAGCAGATGCATGATGCGGATGGTGTAAGATTCCAAATTTAGGCTGTGCCGCAAGCCGCCAGCACATCGTGCTGTAGGACCACTTTCAATGGGCACCGTACCATGACTGGTCACAGCTCATCCTTCGGGATCCCATCCTTTTTGCTTGACCTTGCTTGTTCAATGAGACCCTTACGCACGATGCTCGTCAGGACTTCATAGGCAACTTGTGCAGCCGCCAGGCCCGTGGTCTCAGCAGCGCCGTCGTATGCCGGGCTAACTTCGACAATGTCAGCACCGACAACATTCATAGTCTCGATACCTCTCAGAATTCTGATGAGTTCTCGAGTTGTCCAACCACCAGGTTCTGGGGTACCTGTCCCGGGGGCAAGCCCGGGATCGATAACGTCGATGTCGATGCTCAAGTACACTGGCATTTTCGTGCCCACACGGTTCATAATTGATGTAATGATACCACTCGCCCCTATGTCATCAATGTCATCTGTGGCGATGCGGATCCAACCCTGCTGCGAGTCATCTTTATGGTCTTCCGTGTCGTCACCCGAAAGTCTTGTTCTCAAGCCAGCGTGAACACTCGAATCATTGGCAATCAAGCCTTCGGTTGCTGCAAGCCAGAACATACTACCATGATTGTAGAAGGATTGAGTGGAAGGGTCTTCTGGGTCGATCCACGCAGATGGGTATTTGGCCGGATGCCAGGTGTCGAGGTGTGCATCGAAGTGCACCACTGCGATCGGTTGGCCGTATACCTCTTTCAAGGCTCGCAGCGCTGGCAGCGCAATGCTATGATCACCTCCAAGTGTAAGCAACTTTGGCCGCTTGAAGTATTGCACCCCACTCTCAGCACTCTTTTCAGTTGGTGCACGCTGGCCAAGCTCCAGGAAGGCCTCGCTCATCTGTTTGAAGGCAAGTGCGTTGTCGAATGGAGTGATAGGAATGTCACCACAATCGACTATGGACGCCCATGACGTATACGGATTGAGGCCTGCGCGTGGATTGAAGCCGCGGAAGGATGTTTGACGGGCAGAGCCAGCGCGAATCGCTCGAGGACCAAAGCGTGCACCCGGACGGTAAGATACGGCTGTATCAAATGGTGCTCCAAGTATAGCGATGTCGTATGTGGTTTGCGGATGGGTCAAGCAGCGCGTGTGTGGGAGATGGGCGAAAGTCGAAATGCCCGAGAACCCCCACTACTGCCGTCAGCATCAGATTATGCACACTATACTTTTTTCTACTCACATCCGTTCCCCATTTTCTTTCTAGATCATCTAATCGCTCTTGCGAGAATGGTGTCTGGTCGTGGGCATGATGGGAATGCGAAGACACGATAGCCGGCAACGCCAGCAAAGCTGCACCGTACCACATCATAATAGACCGGAGTGTAGTCTAATGCTCGAGAAATGCAGCGAGACGGTTGCTACTTGTGCTTCTCCCTCGCATGCTATTGCTGTCTGAAGTCATGCCGCGACCGGCGCTGTGGGGCGTCCCAGATAGGCAGGTCCATCCATCCTATCCACCAGTCTACATGTCGAATTATGTAGGATAAGTCCAGATTTGTGGAGTCTCGTAAGTCAAGGCTTCGTTCTTGAACCATCAATGCTAGACGACGAACCTGGATGTGGTGGAAGATGAGGTGGATTGGCCAATGAAGTGATGCGGGTGAGTCCCGTGATCTCGCGTTTTGGAGCTAGCCGAGCCGCAACCACGACATCAGCCAGCCCGTGAAGTCATCGCAGGTCTTTCAGAGTCGCGTCCCATACCTCGTCACGTTTCGAGCAGGCTCACATCATGCCCGAGGTCAGCCTGCACCAATACACTCCAATCATGGCTATCACATTAACGCGTTCTAGATTGCCGAAATATCGCGCATTGTGCACTATCTCAAGAAACATGCCGTTGGCAAAACAATAGAGGCAGTCAAAACCCAAGAAGATGATGTATGTTGGGTCATGTGGATTTCCAACACCTCCTGACCAGTCACGTAGATCATCTATGGCAAAGTGGGGACATCCGCGTCGGCCTTCCAAAAGGCCATGACTGGGAAGAAGATCCTCGACGCGCGACAGCAAGGTAAATACTTCTGGCTCGTCATGGACTCGAAACCCCATCCTCTTATGCATTTTGGCATGTCCGGCTGGATGAAGTTCAGCAACGATGACTCTGCATATTACCGACCTGCTAAGGCCGAGGAGGCAGAGTGGCCGCCGAGATTCTGGAAGTTCGTGCTGCAATTGAAAGAAGATCCGAAGACAGAAGTCGCCTTTGTGGACCCACGCAGGCTCGGCAGGATACGACTTGTCGATGCAGAGGCTGAGGACATGAGGAATACCTCGCCACTCAAAGAGAATGGACCAGACCCGGTCATCGATAAAGATATCCTCACAGTAGACTGGTTGAGCAAGAAGTTGAGGAGCAAGAAAGTGCCCGTCAAAGCACTGTTACTCGATCAAGGTAAGCAAAGAGTCGAGCACATGATGTCCAGGCGAGGCTCACCACGTCGTAGCCAACATCTCCGGTATTGGAAATTGGGTTGGCGACGAGATCATGTACCAAGCTCGCTTGCACCCTGAACAGTATAGCAACACATTCAGCGACGAGCAAATCAAACGATTGCACGATGCAATGATGTACGTCTGTGACACGGCAGTGGAGTTGCTCGCAGATTCGGATCGTTTCCCTGCAGATTGGCTGATGAAGCACCGCTGGAGCAAGGGCAAGAAGGAAGGCAGTAAGCTGCCGACTGGCGAGAAGATCACTTTCCTCAAAGTTGGCGGGCGAACGTCAGCTATCGTCCCAAGTCTCCAGAAGAAGACGGCGGCTGTTGCTGGGGATGTATCAGAGGGCACCGAAGAAGAAGCGGACGATGAAGTGAAACCGAAGAGAGGTGGGAAACGGAAGGCTTCCGCAATCAAGGAGGAGCAGGAAATGGTAGAGGTCCCAGCGAAACCGAAAACTGGGCGGAAGAGGGCTGGAAAGTTGGTTAAGGACGAGTCAGACGATGGAGATGAGGAAGAGGAAGAAGCAGTGCCAGCTGCAAAGAAACGAAAGAAGCCAACTAATGGGTCAATCAATAAGGGGAAGAAGGCACAAAAAGTTGAGACGAAGAGCGAAGATGCAAGTGGACGGCGTCGCTCCGGTCGACTGTCGAAGTAGAGGTGAAGGACATGATTGTATGACGCGGGGAGCATTCAGAAATGGAGAGTGTCGAGGCTGTTAAATTGTGTTACGTGTTCATAACTCTGAGGCTGTCCAAGCTGCAATTCAGTATTACCCTGCGAATTCCACCACGGTACCTGGACCTCATGATTCTAGTACAGCACCAGATTGATATGGAGCACCGAATGGACTGTTGCTAGGTGTGGTGAAGACGGGAGCACGTGCCTTGGACTTGGCGCTACCAGGGCTAGGTCATCGAGCGGGCGCCGACATCGAATTTCAGAGCTCCTCCCCACACTGCAACGTCGTGCAGCTCGGACAGCCCACCGCCCGTCACCACCACCATACACGTGCTGGTAGACCCGTGCTGCAATGATATATTTCCTCTTCTAGAACACTTCTCACCTTCATTTCTTCAACGCGATCTGCCACTCGCCGTACCAAAAGTCTTGGTCGCAAGCTGAAGCCGTCCGCGTGTGGAATCATTGCGAAACTGCATAGACAGCACATTACCACGCTCCAACATGCCACAACCACTACCAAGCAAAGAGCAGACGCTCTTCAGGTCGCTCGTTAAGTTCTACGAGGGCAAGCAGTATAAAAAGGGTGCGTATGATGGCCTCGTTGTACCAGAGAGTCGACCTGACCCCACCAGGCGTCAAAGCAGCGGAACAGATCCTCCGAAAACACCCCAACCATGGCGATACGCAAGCGATGAAGGCCCTCATACTCAACTCACAAGGCCAGGGCGAAGAGGCATTCAATTTGTGCAAGCTGGCACTCAAGAATGACATGAGATCTCACATCACCTGGCACGTCTACGGCCTGCTATGGCGGTCGGTCAAGAACTACGAGGAAGCCATCAAAGCCTACAAATTCGCGTTGAAGATCGAGCCGAGTTCGCTGAACATCCTGCGCGACCTCGCACTTCTCCAATGTCAAATACGCGATTACGAAGGTTACATTGAGAGCCGGAGAAAGATGATGCAGGAGCGTCCGCAGCTTAGGCAGAACTGGACGGCGCTGGCTATCGCATACCATCTGGCCGGCAACTACGCCGAGGCCGAGAATATCTTGAAGACGTACGAGGAGACGCTAAAGCAAACGCCTCCGAAGTCAGACCTCGAACACTCCGAAGCTACACTCTACAAGAACACTGTAATAGCCGAGTCAGGCGACACCGAACGCGCTCTGCAGCACCTGGAAGAGGTGGTCAGGAACAGCTTGGACCGCACGTCTGCACTAGAGTTGAAGGCACAGTACTTGCTCAAGCTTGAGAGAAATGAGGAGGCGGAGAAAGCCTACCGGGTACTTTTGGATCGGAACAATGAATATCGCGCATACTATGATGGCCTGGAGCAAGCCCTGGGTTTAAGCCGAACCAACGACGCCGATATTGAGAAGCTCAAGGACTTGTACGACTCCTACGCGAAGAAGAACGAGCGAAACGATGCGCCCAGGCGAATCCCTCTCGAATTCTTGACCGGCGACGCGTTCAAGACAGCCGTGGACCAGTATCTGCGGCGTATGCTGAACAAGGGTGTACCTTCGACATTCCCGAACATAAAGTCGCTGTATCGTGACGCCAATAAGAAGGCTGTCATTGAGGAGCTGGTACTCAGCTATGCGGCGGACAAGAAGACCAATGGATCCGCCCAGGGCGAGACTAATGGCGACACTTCCAATCGCTTTGAGCAGTCAGTGCTGTACTTCCTTGCCCAGCATTACAACTATATCGAGAGCCGCGACCTCGATAAAGCCATGGAATACATTGACAAGCTTATTGAGCTTGAGCCGAAGTCGGTAGATTACCACCAGACAAAGGCGCGGATACAAAAGCATGCCGGTGACGTCCAAAAGGCTGCGGCAACCATCGAGCACGCGAGGCAGCTTGACGAGAGGGACCGTTATATCAACACCAAGTGCGCAAAGTATCAGCTGAGGAACAATGAGAACGAGAAGGCTCTGAACACGATGAGCAAGTTCACTCGCAACGAGACTGTTGGCGGACCTCTAGGCGATCTCCACGACATGCAATGCATGTGGTATCTGCTCGAGGACGGCGAAGCATACTTGAGGAAGCAAGATTTTGGTCATGCGCTCAAGCGATTCACTGCCATTGCCGATATCTTCGATGTGTGGCACGAGGATCAATTCGACTTCCACAGTTTCTCCTTGCGGAAAGGACAGATCCGCGCATACATCGACATGGTGAGATGGGAGGACCACCTCCGCAACCACCCGTTCTTCACACGTGCAGCCATCCAAGCAGTTGAGATCTACCTCAGGCTTGCAGATGACCCCAGGATGTCCAATCCGGGTCAAATTGATATGGACAAGCTAGATCCCGCGGAACGAAAGAAGGCTGAAAAGAAGGCAAAGAAGGACAAGGAAAAGGCAGAGAAGGCAGAAGCGGAAAAGAAAGCTGCCGCCGCTGCGAAAGCCACAGCTAAAGCTGACGATGGCGAGACCAAGAAAGAGGACACAGACCCAACCGGCCAAAAGCTGCTCCAGACCAAGGAGCCACTGGAAGCAGCTCTGAGATTTTTGCGGCCCATGCTCGAGCTTAGTCCTCAGAACGTCGAAGCTCAAAATGTCGGCTTCGAAGTGTACATGCGGCGCAGTATGTACTCTGGTTTTAGTTTGCACAAATTTCCAACTGACATTACACTCAGAAAATTACTTGCTTGCACTGAAATGTCTGGAAGCTGCGCGACAGGTTGACCCAGAGGATCCGACCTTGCACGAGCAAAGCGTGCGCTTCCATCAAGCAGGTCAGTCATGTATACGTTTCGCTAAGCTTCCTTGTCGGCTGATCAGTCACAGTCTCCAAGCTCTCCGAACCTCTGCCAGTCCAAGTTTCGCAGGTGATCAAAGAGACATTCACATCCCCCGCTGCGGATGCTGATCTCAAGGCCTATAATGAAGCGTTCCTTCAAAAGCACTCGAAGAGTGCATCGCATTTGCAAGCCGCGTACAATGTCCGACATATTCTCAACGTTTCCTCCAAATCACAGAACGAGACGGATCTGAAGCAAATATTAGACTTGCCTGGCGTCACGATCCAGCAAGTCCTGGCCGGGTTTGGGCTGCTGAGTGAGTGGAAGAGCGACCAGAAAGTCAAGGATGATTATAGAGCGAAGGCCGCAAGCCGTTGGAGCGAAGCCAGCGTGTTTAAGCAGTAACCGATGCTTTGAGCGACGGCAGTCAACGATGGCATGGGTCATTTTGATTTCCGAATATATCGTCTCGAGCCCTACATGGTGTATACGTTGAGATATAGGCTCTATCACAAAGCAGAGCATCACGTGATTGCATGGAAGGTGTCTTCGCGATGGTAGACAAAAGTAGAAATAGAATTGGTCATTCTAGCCGGCGCCCTTTGCAGTATCCCGCGGCGCCTAATTCTTTCATCATGTAGGTTTGTCGTATTCCTTCACTTCACTTGGACTTTGCTGCACATCGGCGCATGTCTACTTGCCTCCAAAAGAGCTGGGAAATCAATGGGGACTGTATCATTCTCCATGCTGCAATATAAAGATCAGACGCCTTTCTTCTGCAGTTGACACAGCCCATACCAATTTACTGCCTACAGAGCGCTTTTCAATATTTAGTTTCTTTCAGGCTCTCACCGTTTGCTTGTCATATCTCATCTCACCGCGCAGCCGCGTCACGCGTTGTTCACTTTCACCACCATGATGCGAAAACGCATCAGAGCTTTGTCTTCGACAAATCAACTTTCTCCACCACAACACCACGACGTGCGACGCGACTTGAGAAAAACCCTGTACATTCCGTCTTTACGCCCCTTTACGCCGCTTGTTGTGCGAGCACTTGCTTGAGAGCGACAAGCGTTGAGCAGACGCGTGACATCTGACCAGTACAGAACAGAGTGTAAGTTCATCAGGGCCCTCGCTTGCACAACACTGACTATGTGATGAGATTCAGGATTAGACCTCAGGTCAGTGATCATGGCAGACCGAGGCCGCGGTCGCGGCCAGCGAGGCCGGCGTGGTGGCGGACATGGCCGTGGAGCAGCAACCGCAGGTGACACCGGAAATGGGCGGATCTGCAATGAGTTTCAGAGGACAGGCGCTTGCAAGCGCGCCAACTGTACCTACTCGCACGTCGGTGGTCGGCCAGGACGCCGTGACGATGCACCAGCTAAGGCAACCGAAACTGACGAGCAGCGTGAGGCCCGGAAGTCTTACAATGCATGGAAACGCCTTCTCATTTCCGAACCTGCCAATTCAAGCGTTGCGAAGCGGCTCTGGAAAGGTGCTCTGAAGATTCTAGAGCACGGCGATCGCGAATGTCAACAACAACTCGCCCGAGATCTGGATAGCGACGATAAGAACTACAAAGGACGACATCACATCGCCGCCATCATGAGCCAGCGAGTCCGTGGCGGCGATTGTGAACGCTTCATCAAGAACACGGAGCGCTTTCTACGTATCGTCACTCACACATCTTTCTTGGACGGACTGGCTATAGACACATACGTCGGCTCGATTTATAATTTCATCGGCGGTGCTAATGGTACACGAGCTATCCCGTTCTTTCAGCATCTCTGTGAGTTAGTCATCGCGGCACGAACCGATGGGGATCCGTCAACGGCTCCATCCGAACGACTTGAGTCGATACTCGACGCAATGTCACTTGCACTCCGCGAGCTGCTGAAGCGAGAGCGGCGAGCGCGGTTCAACGACAATCTGGAGAATTTGCTGAAAACTCTAGGCACAGCGGCGAAGATCTTTGCGCCACTCACGTTGTTAATCATGTACGCTGTATGCGGGACATGGTAGCGCGTGCCAATGGCCTGCTGGCGAAGACTTTGGATGACGATGATGTTATCCCAGCTCTATCCTCATCGTATCCCCGCGATTTGGTGATTCCAAACAACCGGCACAACAATGACAAGCTCGACATCACTGATTTCGTGATCTTCCCTACTCGAGACGAGATCTTAAGCGACGCCCAAGAATTCTTACCTTATACGGATCCAGAACAGCCTCATTTTCTCCTTGATGCTGCTCAGCGTCATGTGGACACCCATTTCCGCCTGTACAGACACGATATATTCGGCGAACTCAAGGGCGCCCTAGCAAGATTGATACAGGCTTCCACTCTGGATAAGACAGTAATTAACAGCTCTCGTCTTCACCTCGGCGATATTCGTGCGTACCAATATACTGCAGCACACATCGGCGGCTTTGTATTTGACCGAGCTTTGAATGTCCACATGAGGTTTCTTCCACCACATGCGATCCGTCAACAGGCAATTGCCGCACAGAAGACATGGTTGGAGGACTCGGAGCATCTTGCGCGTGGCTCGTTGCTTTCTTTCATCTGGGTTCAGAGGGGACAGGTGCAACATGTTTTCCTCAAACTTGAAGCCTATGGCGCCAAGAACCGCAATGATGAGCCAATTGCAGACGATGGAAAGCTGGCTACTATCACAGCTCGCTTGGTGACGGAAGACAAAGATACTCTCGAGATGGTGATGGAGGCCTGGGTGTCTAAGGCTCAAGGCGTCCTACTCGAGTACTCCAATATGATGCCTGGGACCTTCGTCCCGATTCTAGAGAATCTTCAAGATATGCAAGGACTAGGTGGGCTGCCTTTTCAGCAATGGGTGGTTCCTCCTGCTCACAATGGACTACCCGGTGCCAAGACCTACCAGGATATTCCTCCGCCTTCGTACGCTCGCCATGGTGGCTTCACTTATACGTTACAAGCCATTACGAAGGAACATTGCGATGATTTGGTAATCAACCCGACATGCCCGAGTGACGACGACGAGCTCATTAATCGCATCGAAGCCAGAACATTGTTGGACCGCGGTCAATGCCAAGCACTTTTGTCTGTCCTCACACGGGAATTTGCTCTCGTTCAGGGCCCCCCAGGTACCGGGAAAAGCTATCTTGGCTTGCAAATCATGAAGGTCCTGTTGGCTGTCAAGGAGAAAGCAGATCTAGGCCCTGTTCTTGTCGTGTAAGTGTCCGTCTTCTGCAAATCTCTCAGCTGATCTAAACCATGATATATGTAGTTGCCACACGAATCATGCCCTGGATCAGTTCTTAGAACACCTCATCGGTATTGGTGTCACGAAGATTGTCCGCGTTGGTGGACAGTAAATCGCCAGTTCTCGCGGACCATAATCTGCAGACTCTTAGGAAAACTGAACCGAGCACCAAGTCAGAGAAGGCACTGGCCTGGGAGGCCTATCATAGTATGAATGGTCATAAGAGGAATGCCAACGACCTCCTCGATGATGTACGCCACTTACACCACAAGACTGGCTGGCGAGGCTTGAAGGGCCACATTCGCGAAGAATATCCTGCGATTTACCATCAATTCAACAACATTGATGATGAAGGATTTCGAGCTGTCGGACGGCATCCATTCGACATCTGGTATACGATCGATACGCGTGCCAACAACACCACGGGTCCAGCATATGCGTCAACTTCACTTCTGCCCATTGAGGATATAATCCGCCGGGCAAAAACCGACGTGCAAGTTTTAAGTCATCGAGACAGGCTCACCCTGGTCGAGCATTGGGTTCAACAAGTGCACGAGGCCAAGGTCGGCGAATTCCAGGAGATAGTGTTCGATGCGGCCGTCACACAGAAGAAGTTGGACAACATTCACTCTGAATCTAGCCGCCGAATTCTGCAGGGAGCCGACGTTATTGGCCTAACAACGACAGGCCTAGCTGGCCGAATGTCGCTTCTAAAGCATGTCGCGTCCAAGATTTTGATATGTGAAGAGGCTGGCGAGATTTTAGAGCCGCACATGATCTCAGCACTACTTCCAACGATCGAGCATTGCATCCAGATCGGGGATCATGAGCAGTCACGACCCTCTGTTTCGAACTTCGAGGATCTTTCGATGGAAAGTGCGCGAGGAAAGCTGCATCAGCTTGACAAGAGCCAATTCGAACGACTTTCAATCGGAGAAGCTAGGAGACCCTCAGTCCCCGTTGCTCAACTCAATGTGCAGCGCCGCATGCGACCGGAAATATCTACACTTATCCGGGAGACGATCTATGAGAAGCTTTTGGATCATACCACTACAGTTGATCTGCCCAACGTGGTTGGCATGCGCAAGAATGTGTTCTGGCTAGACCATGATCACCTTGAAGATGACCAGCGGCTCGAGGTCCGGCATAGCAAGTCAAAATCCAACTCATGGGAAGTGACCATGGTCCAAGCATTGGTACGGCATATCGTCCGTCAGGGTATTTATAAGAGCAGCGACATTGCCGTCTTGACTCCGTACACCGGTCAACTACAAAAGATACGCACCGCCATGAGAAACGATTTCGAGATAGTTATAAGTGACCGTGACGCAGAAGCGCTTGAGAAGAATGGATTTATGCCCGGAGGTGACGCCGTAAATAGTGACGGGACTACTCAACTGCCTCTAACCGAGCGGGTCGACGCTCCACTGGACCATGGCGGGAAGCCACTGGAGAAAAGGGCACTCGCTGACTTATTACGCGTGGCTACAATCGACAATTTCCAAGGCGAAGAAGCCAAAGTGGTGATCATCAGCTTGGTTCGCAGCAACAAGAAGCGTAATGTTGGATTTCTCAAGACAACTAATCGTATCAATGTCCTTCTCAGTCGAGCCAAACACGGAATGTACCTCATAGGCAATACCGAAACATACTCCACCGTAGACATGTGGAACAGAGTCACGAGTATGCTGCGCGCCAGTGACTCTGTCGGCACATCTCTGGGATTGTGCTGTCCACGTCATCCGGAGAAGGTTATTGAAGTCAACGAGCCTGATGACTTCGCCAAATGTAGCCCTGAGGGAGGCTGTCGGGAGATGTGTACCGACCGGAGGGATTGCGGACATAGCTGTGGAGCCAAATGCCACTCTGAAGCTATGCATGCTGCATTCAGATGCGAAGAAGCTTGTCAGCGCCGTCACGATCCCTGTGGTCATCCATGCCAAAGGTCAACATGTGGGGTGCCATGTGGAAAGTGTATGATCAAGGTGGACAACGTACAACTCGCTTGCGGACACATGCACAACGGTATTGAGTGTCATCAAACACTAAATCTGTCGAAAATTCTTTGCAATGTTCCAGTTACAAAGAAGGTTCCTGGATGTAGTCACGACATTGTCGTCGGCTGTTCCCAGGACGTTGAGCAGCATGGCTTTTGTTGCACTATACCGTGCAGAGCACCCAAATCGTGTGGGCACCTGTGCGCGGGCACTTGTGGCTCTTGTACTGGACAGATTTACGGCAAACCGGTCGTGAAGCATATAGCTTGTACTGAGAGATGCGGTAGGAAGATGGGAACATGCTCTCACTTCTGCGAGCGTAACTGCCATGACGGCACCAATTGCGGCCTATGCCAAAAGACCTCTAATGTAAGTATACACCTTTATACCACTGAGACTCTTTTCTGACTATTAAAAGGTAATCTGTAAGCACAACATGTGCCCAAAGAAGTGCCATGAGCCTAATGCGCCCTGTATTCGACCATGCGAGTGGCATTGCGAGCATCAAGGCGGCTGTACATTGCCATGTAGCGCTCCTTGCAACAGGCTGCCGTGCGACGAAAGGTGTTCCAAACTCCTAAGCTGTAATCACCCTTGCCCTAGTATTTGCGGCGAGGAGTGCCCGGACGACTGTTGCCAGCAGTGCGGCATGAAAGTAGATGCTATTCCTGACTTGATAGAGTGCAAACTTTACTCAGAGATCGATCTAGATGAGTCGCGAATCATTGCACTCGAATGTGGGCATTTCTTCACGATGGAGACTCTAGACGGGCACGTCGGCCTGAATGAAGTGTACGAAAAGAATTCAATGACGGCTCGATACGTTACAATTCTCGACAACGCTGAACTTATCGCCAAGATACCTTAGTGTCCCTATTGCAAAGTACCCATTCGCCAGTACGCCACACAGCGATATAATCGACTCATCAACAAGGCTGTAATAGACGATATGACCAAGCGCTTCATTGTCAGCGGACAACATGATCTTCGAGAGCTTGAGGGCAAATTTGACCAATTAACCTTTGACATAGAGAAGTCCCGCCAATCTGTTATACCCAACATCACAATACCAGCTGGTGACTCACCTACATCAACGCTAGTTAAGGCTGGAGGGTATCAGCTACGCTGTGGCCAGTGCTTTGGCCAAGCGATACGTTAACGCGCACAAACAACAGAAACATGTCGAAGTCTTTCAGAAGAAGATTACCAAGAACAATCAGCCTGCAAGCAAGCTCCATCAAGCTACCATGTATGCCGAAGCTAAGGCTGTCACTCTCGACAATGACTTTGCAAAGCTCAATCTGCAGCCATTTGTTACTGTTGCACCTCAAGGTGTCGATGAGCGCATCGAGCACGGCGCGTGCTTGTTACAACTCAGGATCCAGGGTCTTGTATTGGAAGACAAGTTCGAGATCATTCGTCTCATGAAAGCCAAATTCTCCCCGTGCCTAACGCTCTCGGCGAGCTGATGACGCAAACCACCAAGTACCTCAGCAACTGTTCCAACGTGATTGAAGGATGTAACAACACCAATCTTCCTAAGCTTGCCGTCGAGGCCACCTTGTATTACTCTCGTATCGCTCGGGCGCTCAGCGCATTGGGTACCGCCAAGGATGAAGACCGGAAGATTGTTGAGAAATTTCGACAGACCAGCAAAGACCTGCTTGGCAAAGCTACAGAGCTTTGCGAGCTGCCTTTCAGGGGTGCTAGATGTCTTGCTGAAGCAGTGGACAAGTCTTTGAAGCTGCTAGGCAGGGACTTCTACGCAGAAGTGACGAAAGAGGAAATCGAGGCCATTAAGAGGGCAATGGTCGGTGGACCTGGCGGCATCGCCACCCACTCGGGCCATTGGTATAATTGTGCCAATGGTCATCCAGTAGGATGCATCTCACAGACTTTGATGACTACAGCTAATCTTAGTAGTTTGCCATCGGTGAGTGCGGCATGCCTATGGAAAAAGCTCGTTGCCCAGAATGCGGCGAGCCCATTGGTGGTCACAGACATAGGGCCGTTGAAGGAGTTACGCGGGCTCAAAACATGGAGACTTGATTTAAATTCAGCCCTGTACGATAGCTCGGCGGAGTTGCGCAAGGCACAATACGAGGGGCGTTCGTTGGTAGTGAGTCAGACCGACAAGACCAATACGCAAGCTTTCCTCTTAGTTCTGACATTCAGTGTACATAAATTGCTAGCTGCTGACATATGCAGAGTTTGCAAATAGACGTAGGTAGAAGTATAAATTACGCGCTAATTTATACTTGTAAGACCTAGTCTTTAGCGGGCCAGTACTTCAAGGATCTCTCTACAACGGCGTATGATCGTCTTCAACATGCAGCTGACGTTGAAAGACTTTGACGAATCATAGCTCGTGATCGGTATGCACTTCCTTATCGCCATGGCAGGGCCTCCCATACGATACAGAATCCTAGTGCAAGCTGCTTGAAGCGGTCCATGCTATTAACTGGCTGCTACAATGCGGCTGAAATCTGAGTGTGTTTGTTCGGTGACACAGCTTACTATGTGGGATGGCTTTTCCTTGGCAGAGGTGTGGTCTCACGCAGCCTCGTGGTATAGGTTTCAGGACGCAACCACCCGGCATTTCTCGAGCACTGAAGTCAGATTCATAACAAAATTGTCTCATCTACGCTTCCAGGCAGGACTTTCATATTTCAATAGGTTCTTCCTCCACATTGTCTATCCCGACCATGGGCTCCATCACCATTAGCCAAGCCTTACCCTCCGCGCCCGTAGTTTCAACGGACTACCTCATTGTCGGCGCTGGACCCGCCGGGGCCTCTCTCGCCTGCTTCCTCGCTCGCTATAACCTCCACGGGATCGTCATCTCCGCCGCCCCAGGTCCAGCCAAGACGCCTCGCGCGCACATCACCAACCCACCCGCGCTCGAATGTATTCGCGACCTCGATCTTAGAATGTATGATGAGTGCTTGCAATTGGGCAATTATGGCGACTTCATGAAACATTATCGCTGGTGCGAGACGATGGCAGGACAGGAATATGGAAGGGCTTATGCGTTTGGCTCCGGGGAGAGAAAAGGTGAATATGAACATGTCAGTCCGTGTAAATACATGGATCTCCCGCAGAATCTGCTCGAGCCTGTATTGTTGAAGTGGGCGACGGCGAATGGGTGGAATGTGAGGTTTGACACTAAACTGGTGGGTTTTGTTGAGGAAGAAAGCGGTGATGAGCATGGCCGGAAGATTGTCGCGAAGGTGGTAGATCAGATTACGGGTATGGAATATCAAGTGCGAACAAAGTATCTGTTTGGTGCAGATGGTGGACGAAGCTCGGTCGCGAAGATGCTCGACTTGCCGTTCACAAACCTCCCGGGAGGTGGAGTGGCGTATAATGTTCTGCTTAGGGCGGACATGACGCATTTGACGAAGCATCGACAAGGTAATCTGCATGTTATCATCCGGATGGATAAAGATTATCCTGACATCGCGGTGATAAGGCAGATCAAGCCGAATACGGAATGGTTATTTGTTTTCTTCCCCAAAGGACCTCATATACAGATCCCGAAGAGAAATTTAGATGAGTGGAAGGTGATTTGCGAGGATCTTGTTGGTGATGATAGTGTGAAGGATATGGAGATCTTGGATGTCAGTCCTTGGTTCGTTAACGAGTCAAGTGCGGATGTGATTAGCAAGGGGGATGTGTGAGTACGATGGGCGCTTTTCGACTTCAATTGCTGACGTGAAGCAGTTACTGCCTAGGAGATGCAGTCCACCGTCATCCTCCAACCCTGGGTTTAGGATCGAACACATGTATCCAGGATGCCTTCAACCTCTCCTGGAAGATCGCAATGGTCGAGCAAAACCTCGCGCATCCCTCTCTGCTCTCAACATACAATTCCGAGCGCCAGCCGGTTGGAGCCCATCTGGTCAAAGAATCCAACGACATCCTACGTATGGACATCGGGTCATGGATAAACATAGGTCTGCAACCTCCCGGCGCCAGCGATGAAGACAGGCAAATGAGCAAGGCTACAATGACCGCAAACACTGAAGAGGGAAGACAGCGCAGAAAAGCGATGCATAAGAGTGTGAGGGATCAACATAACGAGCTGTCTGCACTTGGAACTGCCATGGCTCAGCATTACGACTCTTTTGCGGTATACAGTCTAGACGAAGTGGAGCCATTCACACCCTCGCTACGAGAGGTGGAGAACAAGGCGCAGAATTATGAGCCATCGACATACCCCGGTCGTCGCTTGCCTCATGCTTGGCTTGGGAAAAGTATCCCTGGCCCGCTTGTTTCGACTTTGGACATTGCTGGTAAAGGCAAATTTACACTTTTCACCGGTATCGGTGGCGATGCATGGCAGACTGCAGCTCTAGCGATGAAGAAGCAGCTGGGTGTCACTATCACGTTGGCTCCCGTTGGACGGGGTCTTGCTTGGGAGGATACATATCTCGACTGGGTTGAGAAATGTGGGGTTGAGGAAGATGGATGTGTGCTCGTGCGACCTGATTATTTTGTTGCATGGAGATCACAAAGTGGTGGAAGCGAAAGCGAACGACTTCTCAAGGTAATGCGGACGGTCTTGGGTTTCAGTGAGCATGGAGGGAATGGGGCGATGAAGCTAAATGGCTCAAGGCCGACGAACGGCTCAATTGGATAGGGAGTAACTGTATTGAACCATTGCTGGAATCGAACATCACAAAGCGATCGACCTTTTCCATTGACACCCATCATATTTTGAACAGCATCATGCCTAGAGGAGGCCATAAGATCAAGCCCGCGAAGTTGGACCAGACTGAACCCTCTGCTCCTGCCTCGATCGTCATGAAGCTGACTCGAAGAAATACCGACTGGAGAGCTGGGACGCTAAAACCTACACTGATGTCGCGAAACACACCAGAACCGAAAGCAATCGCAGCAACATGCGAGCCACTTCCTGCTGCGAGCGAGTCAGATCTTCCGGGAGCTGCAGATGTAGGACTACGACATTTGAAGCTCAGTGTCCCCGCAGAATCTCTCGTAGTTCCAACTTCCACGAGTCCCGTGCGGTCCAATATTTCGCCCAACGTCATGCCAGTCCTAGACTCAACGCTTGCTTCAGTGGAACGCGACGAGTACTGTATTAGTATGCTAGGTCAGCTCCCACTTAGGCCAGCAAAATCACCACGACCAACACTTGATCGGAATTTGTCGTCGCAGTCCACAGTGGATGACGACACATTTGGCGATCTCAGTCTGGAAGAGACGCAGTCTAGTGGCTCATCGACGTACTCCCGAGACTCATTATCAGTCTTCTCGAGCGACTCAGCGTCTATATAATCTAGTGCATCGTCGGTGTACTCCAGCGGAGCGTCACTATACAGTTTCGAAGAAGATGCGGAGACTGCCTCAAATCAACGCAGGCCGAGCCGATCGCAATACCAGCAACGAGCGCGTTCTATCGCGACCAGGCAACCAGAGGTCCAAGATGCTGCAGCTCGAGAGCGCTCTACTTTAGCAAAAAAGGCTGCCATGTTCAAGAATTCCCAATTGCCACCACCATTGCCTGCTTTCGACACAACACTTCCATCTTGGTCGATGATTTGTCGTGCCGTGCAAGCATCAGCAGACTGCTACGACTCTGAGGCTTTGACGCGGAGAGGAGCATACACTCCGGCAAATACCTCAAAAGATATCAAAGCAATGATTGTAGATGACCAGCTCGTCGACGGTTCTCGTCTAATCGTTGTCTCAATTCGTGGTACCCAGTTCAAATGTCTGGCAGATTGGTCTGTCAACAAGGCTGCTGATCCGATAAGCCCTGTCGGGTTCTTAGATGACGAGAAAAATGAATGTCATTCCGGGTTTCTCCAGGTCGCAAAAGCAATGGTTGACCAAGTTGCCGCACAGCTACAACCGTTCCAAGCCTCTCCAGCACCGCCATCCTTGCTCTTCACCGGTCACTCTGCTGGTGGCGCTGTTGCTGCGATGCTATATAGTCATATGCTGGCAGCATCTGTCACCTCGAATCTGACGACACTCGCAAGCCGGTTTTTTCAGCATCAGCTGCGTAACTTTTGGTGCACCACCACTTTTCGCTACATCCGCTGCCACGGAAATGGTGTCTTCCTCTCCTTCGCGAACGAAGGCGACCCTGTTCTTCGCCTAAGTAACGCTGCCTACGTTAAATCACTAGTAAAGCTCATGACTGCATCACCGCCTTCAGCTGCTGCACCCGTGCCGAGTGTTAAGGTCGTCCGCCACTCGCGAGGAACTAGAGTCATTCGCCAGGCTCTTCCGACGGTACCAGCTACCCCGTGGGAGGCGCTTCCACTATGGCCCACACCGCCTGCTCCATTGACGAATGCAGGCGTTTTTATTCTTTTGCGCAACAGTGAGAACGTAGGCTCTTCAGCTTCGTACGTTACGCCCGAGGAGCTGAGCGATGTCATCTTCGGTGATCTTGTACAACATACAACTGACGCTTACATGAGGCGAGTCAAAGATATGGCATTTGCCGCTATGATAGGAAAGAATGTATTGTAAATACCGTAAACGGCTATACCTAAGCTTTTCTTCAACCTTACCTAGTCTAAAGTACCTTTCAATAGCGTCATTATCTTGTAGATCATTCAATACAGTTAGCCTCTTTATATTAGAAATCATGCAAAACGATGCACCGAATAATACTTCACGTACTTCAGCCACCCCCGTGCTGCAAGAGTAAATGAAGAAAAACTGTAAAGTAGATGTTTGATTCCAATGCTAAAACTTCTTTCTCGGAATAGAGACGTTTGCTAGTCACATATGTTACTGTAACAAAGGAGGAGGGCTGTACAGTCGATGGCGTTCGTATTCGAATGGAATGATGCGATTCTCGCCATTTTATATTTCGACTAATATCAACTAATCTTGTCGTAAGCGTCTGACTATGAGTACTACAGGAATTCTAGATATGTATCTCCAAAGGTAGTATCCAATTCTTCTAGTACACTGCTTGTCAGCTTGTTTCTAGATGTCCACAAGCCAATGGCGGCCAGAATGTAGAAAGGAGGTAGTCTGAGAATGAAATTTTTGCTCCATTCTGAATTCTCGTCATGAAACCCATCTCTAGCACGTTCCAACTCGTTCCAGCGTAGAATCCTTATTTCAGTGCCACCTACCATATGCCAAAGCTCTGCGTCCTTGAGACATACAGCGCGGGATACTGAGGACCCTGCGAGATACATTGCTATTGTGAAGGAATCCTGGAAGCCTGCCTCATCAGGCCGGAGAACGAAGTGAGGCGCACGAAAATGCCCCGTGTTGTTGCCCCATGCACACAGCAGGATATCGCCCGTGACAACTGGTGACTTGAAGCTGGTCTTTTCTGCTCCATCCGGACGCCTGCAAGTTGACCTCCCAAAGCGAAACTTCGAACGTCGCACCATGAGTGGGCATCGGAACGGCGCCTCTTCTACCATGTTGGCAGCTCTCGAGTATCCAACACCACTAAGCTCTAACGCTTGCCACAGCGAAAACAATCTCCACGGGGCCGACCACACGGCAAAATATTCAGCGGCCCTCCAGAAGGTCATGACAATGCTCTCGGCATAATTTGCTTCGAAACTTGTAGCGTTGATAATTGACAAGAGACTATAGATGCGGTCACGAGGATTCTGGCAGCATCTTTCCACGAAATTGAATGTCCAGATGTTGTATTCAGGTGCCATAGCTGCTGAAGATTGATCATGCGGATCTGTGCAGCCCATAGGTTTTAGAAAGTCGAGCACAGGTTTCATGGTGGAATCTCCGATAAATGCCAGGTTGACATAATGCGCTACCAGAGCGAAGGGTATAGCAATAGGTGAGAATATCGATCGCAATGGCACCATATTCACAAGAGATCCATCCTCGCATCGTTTAATTGAGGTCGGGTTGCTTTCAGATAAGCCGCACAAAAATCGTATAGAGCGCGCAGATGCAAGCTCTTGGACAATCCAGGCTCGTGTCCAATAGTTGTGACGGGCGAAGTCCTGGCGAGCGGTTCGTAAGTTCTTTGGGATCCTCTTTGAAGGCAAGTAGTAGCAGATCTCATGCCCTATTGTCGAGCGTTGGCATGTCCAATCAAATAATCGTGATATGCCTTCGCTATCGCCAAACCAGACCAGAACCTCGATTGCTCCTCTATACACGTTGCCCATGCGTTGGACCTGAAGGCCCTTTTCTGTGTTGTCCTTCTGATTGATGCTTATCGCGTCTATCCAAAGCGTCTCATGTGGGAAACGCTGCGCAGCGACAAGAAGGAATCCATAAAGGTTGTTGCCGACCCGCATCGAGCGACCGTTGGCATTTATAGGTTGTGTGGACAACGGGTCGCCCCAAGTGTACGAGAGGCATCGGTAGGGCACAGGATCGGCTGCAGATTGTTCCCAAAGCTTGATCTGCAGGCGCCCATTGTCTTCATGTGGGAGAACTTTGAGCAGACGTATCGACGTTGACACAGCCAAGGGTTCATATTCGTAACCGAAGTCATCGATTGTAGATGGTGGGCCATTCACAGCTTGATCGGACATCGGGAGGACGCGTAAATTGCTTTATTGGTTGCTGATCAAGCGTTGAAGCTATGAGGTTGAGGGAAGGCATTATGTAGGAAGGACCTGGCTTCACTTGTTACGAGGCTTCGTCAGCAGGGTCAAAACACAAGATGAGGGACGGGGACACAGCCTCAGCCCTGCCTATGATCAAGTAGCCTTAACAATTTGCATTTTCTGCATATAACCAGGTGCACAGGATGGACTGAATATTTATCGTTGTAGATGATGCAGCATTTCTACCAGGCGAGCTGAGTATTGTTCTCGTGTTTGTGAGATGCTTCGTTTCGGTGCGATTTGAGGCTGAAGTCACCTGCAAGACAATCACACTGACTCAGCATATGCTGCACTAACTTAACTTAGTTAATTTAGACGATAAGCTTAAAACGCTTTGAAGCCTCGTCAGGCAAGACTCCTAAAATGGTACTTGTTTATCTTATGATTAGATATTTTCTCCTCATTAAGACCTACCAATGATTCTCTCCGCAGTCATTGGATCATGCACACTCGGCTTGCTATCGTTTCTTAATTCTTTCCTCCTCTCCAAACATCTTCGTTTCCAGTGACTTTCGGTGGTCTTAACAGCGAAAACATTGTCACGGCTCGAGCTTGACTGTCCTACCAAAAGAGCGCCTTCCTGTGCGCTCCTGTTTCCGATTGCATTGCCAAACATCTTGAAGTTCAAGTATGGGAAGGGTCTCTCAGCCTGCATTCTATGCTATGCAAAACTTTGATTGGGTTTCTTCTCATTTGAATTCGCAGTTGTTCGGCAGATTTTCTATCTATCAAAGAAAGCTCATGTAAGTGCCATTTCTGGCTGAAACATTCCGCAAGAGACCCTCGTGCGAGACCTCTGTGTTACCCTCTATATATATATGTTTTAGCTTTCATCATATCACTTAATCTTTCGTCGCATCAGCTTCGTCCCTCCTTTTCTGGTGGTTCTTTGAAGCTTAATGGCCTAGAGAGAGCATCTTCACCACTCCCCACGGCGTAGCGCGAGGCTACGGTTTCGTGTTGTACCAATCTCGCGCATAATCATGGTCATACAAATTACTTTTCTTGGCTTCCCGCAGCATACGAGCAGTGTCAGCCTGAACCGTACCCAGATGACTGGTTTTCTGATGCTGCCATAGAGGCCAGCAATTTTGTCTTCGATTCTATTCGCTTCCAAACTTCGCTATCAATCGAGTCGGGGTTTCTACCAATCGAGCCTTGGAGGGGCGGCCCTTATATCTGCCCTCTGTCGGATGAGACTTGAGCAGAGATACTGCGTACAGATATCGTGAACACTTCTCAGCCAGCTCTACGCAGCGCCACAACCCATACTGATACATCACGGTCGAGTATGTCAAGTCCTACAAGTGCGTCCTTGAACGTAAGTCCACCAAAGCACAACGAACCGCATCCAGCAGCCTTTACATCTCCATACCACATGGGACCTCCTCTCCCTCCTCGCGCATTCCACGAGTCAAGCAGTGAGAGATGGGCCATCCAGCAACCCCGACTACACCGCATCACGAAGCACGCAAAACGCCACATGTGCAATAAATGGATGAAAAGCTATGCTCATGCCAAAAATTTGCATGAGCACAAAGCCAAGCATCGAACTGAGCGTTGTCCCCGCGAAACATGTGGTTAGAACGATGATTTATGCGAGTGAAAGATGGTCGAATATTGCAATATTGGGAGCTGCTTGTCTGAAGCCTGATAATGCAGTGAAGGAGTCCACGAAGATCACATGCAATTGCAACAAAGACGTACAGTTTGTGCAAAGGAATGAGGTCGCTAGCATATGCAATACCATGCTAGGTTGGCTGTAGCTAGTCAGGGCGGTGAAGTCGATGGGGCTACGTGGTTGCGGTGCCGACCAAAGATGCAAAAGTGACGTGTCTGCACTGTATGGGCGCGCCTAGCAGCGAAGAGCTTCAGGCAATATCATGTGCCACAGAGACAGCTCGCTAAGATATAGGTCTTCATTGCACTATGTGAGTGCTTCCGGAGAGCCTCAGAGGGCAGCATACCTTAGGCACCGCTGGTAGTCTGAGCAGAATTGTGATTCGTGTATGTCTTCAGAACATTTTACAAGTGCTTTCCAAGATATGGGGTCACTGTAAATCTCCGAACGCGTGCATTAGCTAGATGCTAGATAACGTCTGTGCATATGTTATGTTTGACGGACTAGTAGTGGCTCGACCTCGGGCTGCGATGCCATGCACGCAATCTGTCATGAGTTGTTAGATAGATGCAGGTGGTGGTCAATGCAGAAGCTGTGAGCAGGCATGGCACAGAGTTTCTAATGCAATCTTGTAAGATCTGAACAGCTACAATAGAATGGACTGAAAAAATTAATGAAGCCAGCGTTGAACATGAAGAAGCGAGACAAATTGAGAGATCGATATGAATGGATATAATTGGAGAGTAAATTCGCCATTTGGACGGGAACACGAGTTCATAAAAGACTAGGTTAATAATTGAACTTATTTTGGGAGTTAGATACGTTCAAGAAACATCTCATAGAAGAGCCAGAGACAGAGATGCAAGTGTAGAATGGCTGATGACGCGAAGAAACATGTTGACAGAGCTGCGCAGAACACGACTATTGGAGCTTAAGAAGCTAAGGAAACCTTGGAGAAACACGTTTACAAAGCAGATTGTGCAATTCTAGTAACGCGTGTAAGCGGTGGAATTGTTGTGTCGTGATAGGGTGAAGAAAAGAGAAAGTATCGAAACGCGCTAAAGACTTCACGTTCCGTTCTGGTTCAAATGAAGGAGCACCCACATGTCACCTGCAGCATCTTGCCCATGCATCCACAACTACCTGATATCAAGACTGAGGCTTTGATAAGATGAACTTCTTTAGCAATACCAGTCTTTCTCAAACTATAGAAGGCCCTCTCAATGCATTGTGTTTTGACTTCACTGTGCACTCAAAAAGAATATGCACCTTCCAACGTAATATTCTGCATGTACAATTTGTAAGGAACCTTGCAAACGTCTCGGTGAAGATCATGATCTTAATACGTTGATTCGGACTGTCATTATGCCTGACGTTTTTCTGTTGTTCGTGAAAGCCGTTCACGTGCAATGCTAGATTTAGCGAAGGTGGGGGTAGGGGAGCCACAAGCTTGCGCGCTGAATTTCATCGGAAGCCACATGCCAGAGACATGCGATCAGTCTAGTCAATAGACAGTCGTTTGTGATAAAATATATACTATTCTATTTTTAATTTACTTATAAACCATCCTTGGGTGAGATGGCCGAGTGGTCTAAGGCGCTACGTTTAGGAAATATCCTCCGTAGTCTTCACAGGCGTGGGTGTAAGTTAGACAACTGTCTTTTCATACGAGCTCCACTAACAATCTTCAAGTCGAATCCCACTCTCATCACTATTCTTTTTTGCACATTTGCGAGGGGTTTCCGGCCCGTGCATTAGCGTACGCCATACACCACGTATTTTGTACCAGCAAGTTCCTACATGCTGATTATTTTTCTTGCTCTAATTCTTTGCGCTATCCGTGCGACGTTGCCGTCCAGACAGCTCGTAAAGCTTTGGTCGTGGTGCGGGTCGAAAAAGCGCTACCAACTACCCCACTCTGGCATGAGCACAACAGCTGTTGCCTTTGGAACAGGGACAATCTCAAGCAAGCAAGAACCTAGTACCACTTCCTGCAAGTGGAAAACACCGCGTCGCGACCCCTTGCCAGATCGCTTCTGTACCCGCTATCTTCGGCACGCCGACCTGGATCGATATAACATATCTGCAACAGCTTCTCTTCATGCCCACCCAGCAAGAGGAATTGCTCCTTATCGTATGTAAGCCGCTTTGATAGAACAGCAGGTTTCAAGAATTCTCACATCCACAGCTGGAGACATCCCTTCGCAATGCGCTTGCGACATTTGGTCAAAAGAGCTCGCAATATCTCAACATCAAATACATGGTCGATGAACTCTCGACGAAAATTGCCCTCGAAAAACTGTCCATATCGTCCAGTGGGTCATAGCAATGAAAATGAAGACCGCGAAGATTCATTACGATCAATCACCCGGCCTAAGATCGTGCATGCCTTGGACAGATTCTTGGTACATTGCAACAGACTCGATGAAAGCTCGCCAAAAAGTCCAACATTTTGATAGTTCAGTCAGCAATCGCCGTGGATGGCCTCTGTGCTATGTTCTCATAACAGAAATGACAAAACCAAGGTCAGCCTCTTGTCCTCTGTAGCAATAAGAAACTACAGTCTCGACTTCAATGCGTACAGCAACTCCATCGATACCTATGTCTCCATAATCAATCAATCGCCGACGTATGTCAGAGATTTTGGGTCTCTGTCCAGTGATCCGAGTGTCGTGGCAGCGACCTTAATCTCACCAAGGCACTAAGTAGCACTCATCCATCTCGGCCATTTCTGACAGGTACGGCTGCTTTTATTCACTCGCTCTCGGTTTGCGGGCTCATGCAGTTGTCGTCAGCGCAAGTGCCACAGCTAACTTCAGGTAGCAGGATGAAGTAACATTGTTCGCCCGATCGCTACCTCTTTCACTAACTCTACACCGATCAGCCTACTCAGACCCACGGAGCGATCGTTTGCAATGAACCATCAGCTTGTGTCGACCTCCATGGCTGGTGCCGTCGTGCCTCCATAGTCCAGACCGTGTGAGCATCATCTCATTGATGGAATTTCAGCCCAACCGATGGCGGGGCAACGGAAAGAACAGTTAGGCTCCCCGGGATTGACTCAGGAGCAGATCCACGAGCACGATCACCATCCGGAGTATACTCCGAACACCTAGCGCAACTTCACATTAGTGGCGTTCACGCCTCACAAACAGCGCAACTTCAATTACGAGGAACCTTGATAGCGGAGCTTTCTTTTGATGCCATGCCAGATTGCAGGTTGAGGTCAAAATCGAATCTTGATAAACTTGAAGGTCTCCCGCTGACCTAGGATGCCATCGACCACAGACATGCTTCAATTGTGATCGATCGCTTACTGCAGTACCACTTTCAGGGATGAGTCTAACAGTATGCCTACTGCTGACTTTCGTTGTCGCAGCCCAAGCTGTTCCACTACCAGAACCGAGATACGAGTCGAACAGGCGAGATGAAAGTTTGCGTCATGTAGTTGGTGTGCCAGCAACGAATCGTACCATCTTTGTAATGATATCGTTGACCTGCATGGGCTTGTTGTCATTTCTACTCGGTAAGTGCATGCTTGATAGAACAGGCGGAAGCTGACATTTCAACAGGGACTCGTATCGGCAGGATCAAGCGAAGGATTCTGATGAATCGTAACTTCATATCCATGCTTGTTATTGTTATATATACACTTGTGTTTATATTCATAACCACGGCGGCAGTGTTGGTTGCAGGCCAAGGATTGACGACCTTCGACCTGTGTAGAGCAGGAACTTGGGTGTGCCTTATCTCGTACACCTTCATCAAGGGCGTCGTCCTCCTCTTCCTTGTTGAACGCATACGCGTCGTTCGAGCACCATTCGTGCAACGCAGGCACGACAAAATCTACCTGGCCTGCCTAGCTATGGTAATCATCCTTTTCGGGCCGGTCATCATTCACAGCTACACCAAACCCGTGATCAACATGGACCCGGGGAAACGCCGGTGTTACTTTGGCATAAGAGGCACAGCATCAATACCTGTACAGGCAGTGAATATGCTCATAGATGTGGTGCTTACAAGCGTCTTCTTCTACTTGCTCCGTCCGGTGGTCAGATCCAGCTCAGCACCTTCCATCTCGTTTGCGCTGAAGAATCAGTGCGATCGCATGGAACCCTTAATGCCAATCAACACCTACGAGACGAATTTACAGCGCAATATACGGACGCTGTTGTGGAAAAGTATAATTGGGAGCTTGTTGATCGAGATTCCGATGATGGCAATGATGTTACAATTCGTCATAACCAACGGAGAAGAGCTGGGCACAATTTGCTTGATTCTCTGCGTTGTTGAAGGTAAGCGATTCAGATGTATCTGAGATACGGAACTGACCAGTCACAGTTGTTTGGGACACACTTGTAATTCATTGGCTGGTCTTCGGAGCGTCTGCACAGGCTGCAAAAGGTTTGGAGCATCCAGGGGCGGCTTTTCGACCTTTGCAGACTTCTGTATCTTCTACCGCACCAAGTATCCGAGCTAAAATGAATAGAGACGCAGTGTTTAATGAAGGAATTGGAGCAGAGTTCACGGTAACAGAGCCTCCTTCGGCTCGAGTGAGACCAGAAGAGCCCTCGTGCAACACATAACATGGCCCAAGGGCACACACAAAATCTTCCCTAAAGTATGAATCTGAGTAAAGCCACCAATAATACACGAATTGGTTCTATTTAATCACACCATTGACATTTCTCGTGTCTCGACTGTGCTGTAGTTTGAGCACATGCCTAGATAGCTACCCATGCGCAACCAACCTGATTTTTAATCCACAGTCACAGCATCGGAATGACATGTCAAGCGAGGGATTTCCGAAAACTCAAGCGATCATTGCATCTTAACTTCAGCCGGCCTCATAAGCCCATCAACATCACACTGCTCCACTTCATCCAAAGCAGGTCGAACCAGGCTTACATGTTCTCCACTTCGAAGCTTTGCTATGCATCATATCGCCACATCATGCTGCGATCAGTAACTCCTATGCTCTCAATACAGGTTTCACTTCACTCCACTCCAAACCCAAATCTTCTTTCACCTTCCTCTTCGAGACGGTATCCTGCCTACGATTGCATTTCATCGAGACCTCGTGACTTCGCAGCCCAGCTTGTACACGCCTTCAGGTCCCATCATCCATAATGTACATGATTCTGAGCACTGGCTCCGTCCCAGTCGAGCTCCAGACCCAAGACTCCTGAATGCCCCACCAGTGGTTCCCTGAAGCGCGTCCAGTTACAAAGCACCATCACAGAAGGGCGTCAATCCGGCAATTGCTAGCATTCGCCCGTGCCTAGAAATTACTCACGTTGCTGCAGATCATCCACATCCACGACTGCGCCTCATGTCCAACCATCCCCGCAAGACCAGCTTTGCTCGCCCTGCATGACTCTCCCCAACACTGGGCATCTAGACCCGCTCCAATCCAGCCGCCTATATCTCTACTCCACATCAACAAAGTAAACATCCCGACCTACATACCGGTCGAGCGCGTGTGCCTGGCTTTCCGATCGAAAGCAAGTAAATGTCGAATAGAGTTTTTCCCTCCAATCGGATCGCCCAGCACCCATAAAACTCGTATGATTTATGCTGTCCGATGGCGTCGGTCTTGGCGGTTGAGTCGTGCTGCTGCAGGAAGATAGGCCAAGCGAAAAAGCAAAGCTGCGAGTGGCAGTGTCAGGTAACGGTATGGAGAGGCGAGTTGGCTACGGCGTTGGAAACGGGAGGCAAAAGGAAAGGGAAAAGAAGCAGGTGGTGGTCATGTGGTCATCCTGCTCGTGCTGGTTGTCCATGGGCCTTGATGGAAATTGGAATGATGTAGATCTATGGAAGTCGCCGGATCATGGTTAGATCTTTCGCGGGAGCTTGGCGGGTCGATCTGCAGATGGCGAATGGTACCTGCGTACATGTAGGCAAGCTTGCCTGCAGTCGTGTGATGTGATTGCCTATTGCGTCTCAGATCGTGCTTTCGGTGTCTCCGCATCTTGACTCGCTCATGGCATGCATATCTCGCTCACCCAATTAAGATGCACACATCTCGATCATCACACTGCACCAACAAGCTTCAATGAACCGGCACACAGTATATCCTGCAGCCATATTTGCATTTCCTTCTCATCAATCAAGGTCTTTTAAGCACAATTTTGCCTGAATCGCCTTCCGCATCTCCATCATCCCTGTACCCGTTCACTCATGTGTCGCTATACAAGAAAGACCAAATGACAAATATTCAAAGCCACGAGTGGCAACATTGAGAAGCGCCTCAATCGACATCACCTTGCTTCTGATTACCCAACGCCAGACTTGCCCATCGTGTCGTGATAGAGATAAAAGGATAAGAAAAGGACCGCCCGCCATCCCCCATTATGTATATCCAATGAAATAAACATGTAAATCAAATAACGCCGTGAGTGGGACATCCGTCGTCCATTGGCTTTCGCCATTCGTATATTATGATTAAGGTAGTATGCGCGTATGTGGACTAAGAGCGTATCGAAACTTTGTGGTGATGGAACGCGGCGCCAGGCGTTCTTGAAGGAGAGGGGAATTCGTTAACGGAGTCGTAAAGGGTCGAAGCGGAAAGATGAGCCGCGGGAAAGTAGTGAGAACATTTAGATTTGTGCCACATGTCTATAAATCATAGCGACTTTGTATACGATCATGACCAGGAATGGAGCGTCGCTACGACTTGAAGTCTCGGGGTCCTTGGTTGGCGAAGATGTAATTTTTAGCATGAGCCTCGTTTGGCCGACGGTACATGTTGCCGTGTATGTCGTGACTCTGTGGAGGAATGAACTCGTGCACGAGGAATTCGGGGGCTTGACTAGGCCGAGGCGCGAACGGCACGTTATGGTTAATGTTCGTTAATGAGATGTCTTTGTAGTCGTCATAATTGAAGAGTCCATTCTGATATAAGCTGGCATCGTCGACCGGGCCTTGAGCAGTTTCAGGTAATGACGGTCGCCTGAAATGTGATGGTTTCGGCTGCGCGATAGTAAGGTCGGTTGTGGAATGAAATCCTGCTCGCATGTGAGGCCGTTGCATATACATTTGCTGTGGGAAGTTCTGCTGTGTGGCGGGTGCGGACTGCGGCGGCGAATCTCGGTACATGGCTTCGTTGCCATATTGCTGGGTCATTTGCTGCAGGTCGACAGATGTGGACGGTGGCGAAACGCTCTTCTTGAAGACACCCCCATGTTGTTGTTGTTGTTGTTGTTGTTGTTCGCCAGACCAATTCGCATTCATGCTTTCTGGACTGTTGTGCTCCGGCATCACAGAATGTGGCCTAATGACAGTGTTGTTCTGCCAATAGAGACCCATGTCCTGAGGTGTAAGTGGAGTCGGAGGAGCGAGGCTTCCGCCTTGGCCCAAAGTAGTGGTGCTCGATGAAGAGAATTGACGAGCAAATTTTGGCGACGCGGCAGCCTCAGAAAAGTTCGCAACCATCGGTGAGCGCTGTGCTGACCCCGGTTGAGACTTTTGAACACGTCCGGCTGCATTTCCGATACCGCTTGAGCGTATTCTCCTCAGAGTGTGATCTCCATTGCCTCCAGGCGAAGGCATAGGCGCCGAGTATGATGCACTTCGCATTGAACCAGGGTTGAGTGTCACAGGTCGGCCTTTCCTCCTTTGCGCGAGCGAAGATGATTGTCCCGGTTGCTTGTACTCATCGGGTGTACCATTGCGGATCTGTATCGCCTCAAAGTTGCCTGCCAGATTACTTGTCGACGAATTTCTCCGTGCATAGTTGTCGTCTTGAAACAGCATTGGTGGCTCAAAGTCCAGCGCTCCGGTGCTTGCCTTCCTTGCTACATCTTGTTCGGGAGATGCCAGAATGGCCTGCGAGGACGCATTGGACTGTTGATAAAAGCCGTGGTGATATGATGTGTTGGTGCCCGATTGAGCCCAGAAAGGCAGGGTGTGTTCCGAAGACGCTGCTCCATTCAGGCTGTATGGTGTTGCAAACTGATCTTCGCTCTCCTCTAGTTGGTGATGATGTGCACCGGAACTTGGATCCTCTGTCCAACCGGAATAGGCGGACACAACGGAAGCTACTGAAGGCGGCGTAGGGCCATTGGTGGACTGTGGTGTGACATTGGCCGGCACCCCAGAGAAAGGTGACGAGTGGGTTGACAAAGATGCAGTACTTTGATGGCCCTCAGCAGACATTGTGTTGTTGGTATTGATGTTCAACTCAGAAGCATTGGGCCAAGCACCAAAGTTGCCAAATGCAGAGAATAGCGACTGCGGTTGTGATGACTCGTTTGTGAGATCGCTTGAAAGAGAAAAGTCGAGCTCATTGGCGAACCCAGTGGTATCATACGGCGTGTACTCTACATCTTGTGTGTTGACCGACATGCTGGGGTTTGGCATGTAAGATCCGTTCGCTGCAGCCATAAGCGAGTTCATGACGGCATTGGGAGGATATGCGGTTGCGCGATTGGGCTCTGGGACCGAGTGCATCGCTTGCATGTCATATGGCTGCTGCAGTGAGATCTGTGAGGTCAAATCTAGGGCTGACGTGCCCTCGGCACTCTGCACGGGAAGCATGGCGGGGCTGATGTCAGCGTTCATGGAGTTGTATTCCTGATTCATGGCCATGTGCAGCTGGAGCTGATCGGGGT
The DNA here is from genome assembly GCA_020747045.1 of Phaeosphaeria sp. MPI-PUGE-AT-0046c. Taxonomy (NCBI): domain Eukaryota; kingdom Fungi; phylum Ascomycota; class Dothideomycetes; order Pleosporales; family Phaeosphaeriaceae; genus Phaeosphaeria; species Phaeosphaeria sp. MPI-PUGE-AT-0046c. Next base: position 2,308,922 of record JAGTJN010000001.1, on the reverse strand, counting down.
GCTGAGGGTACTGTGCTGGCCGAGTTGGCATGGTACCGTACATGCCACCGTAAGGTGCGTTGATAGCCATGTTCAACTGGTTGGCCACCTTCTTGCGGTCCTGCTTGACTTTGGCCCTGCGGTTCTGGAACCAGTTCTGCTGGCGCATTAGCACGTCGCTCGATGCAGCCGACACACCTGCTGCTACTGACATTGACTTTATCCAACGGTACGCCCAATTTGGAGGCAAAGTCCTTCTTGACAAGCGTGCTGGGCTTGTGCTGGACCTGGAAGTGCTGCTCGAGCACATCGTGCTGCTCCTTGGTGAGGCGCGGCTTCACGTCGCATGTGGGCGGCTTCTGAGGCGGAGGGTTTGCATGCGAGGCCCCGCCTACTTCATGCGGCGAGCCGGACGGGTCCATGATCGCCACGCCGTGATGAGCAGCTCGCTCGATCGTCTCACGCGAGATGGGAAGGCAGCGGCGGCGGCGACGGCGACGATGAGGTTCGCAGGCGTCGTCCGAGGGCGCTCGCGATGTGCGCCGATGTTCAGGCGATGATGCGTCGAGCACGGGTCCTGGGGGTGCGGCGGCGAGACACGAGCGGCACGGAGGGTTAATTATACGGGATTATGCTATGTAGACGAAGGACGAAGCAGAGCCGGTAGCGAGTGACAGGGCGAAGAGCACAATAACGAAAGTGTACCGCGCAACGGCAGCGAGAGCGAGCGTCGAGGGTCGAGCGTGAGCGTGAGCGTGAGCGTGAGCAGTAGTAGCAGTAGTAGCAGTGGTCAGGACCCGGCGCATAAACCAAGAGACGCAGTTGGCGGCGCCCGAGTGCAGGTCAGTCCCGCGCTGCTCAGCCACTCCCTCATCCCCATCCCCCCATCTGCAACAGCACAAAAATAACTCGCTGCTCTGCATGCTGTTACACTCGCCGTCTCTGATCAGCAGCACTCTCTGCGCCAGACCTGCGCGTGCTGATTCGCGGCAATTCCACAGCCGTCTGCTCGCCTGCTGCACGCACTCGCTGTCACGCACATGCTGGGAGGCGCTCGCAACTCAACGACGGCCTGCAACGTCCGCGGCGCTTTGTGGGCTCCAGCACAGGGGCACGCCGCGCGCATGAGCCCATTGGTCCTCCGCTCAAGCGAAGACGTGCCGGCGGCTGCTCCACAACGGGAGAGAGCTTGGCCCAAGTTGGGTCGTCCCCATGGCCGTAGACAGCAATGACACTGAACATCGTTGTGCTGGCGGCCACGCATGGACGGCGATGCGCTGCGATGTGCAGCTCGGGCCTGGCGCCCCAGGATAGCTATCGCGACGAGGCTGTTGCTATCGACACCTGACACCCGTTTCGACATTTTTGTCGTCGACACGTCTAGCTCCGTGCCTTCAACGCCCCAACGTGACGGGCGACCAAGCGTCGTTCAAGCGGGTGTCGGCGCGACCGCCCCTTTTCATCGGACCAGACTGCGAAGCGCCGTTGTCGTGACCGCGTCAACGATGCACTCGCCGCTGTCGTTGGGCACATGTTCGCTAACTTACCCTTCATGGCGTCTTGCCGGCACTCTCACGAATCGCCGACCGCAAGCTCCAGAGTAGCCGCTTCTGGTCCCTGTGTGACAAGACCATCTCCACGGCGCTCGCACACCCACCTGCATGGGCAAGGGGGCTTCGCGCCTTTCTCTCCAGTTCGCGGAAGGCGGCGCAGGTGTCTTGACGCTTTCTTGAGCGTACCTTGCAGCACTCGGCCCAGCTCGGCAGCCGTGCGACTCGAACCACTCAATTAGGTTGTAGACTGTTTGACATAGTGCTCCGGTGTTGAGACTCATGCCTGCCCTTCACACTCAGACCAGCCTTGGGAGACTTGGTCACTGTGTGAAGACATCCGAAAGGGACAATGAGGCTCGCTTAGAGAGTCCAGCAGCAAGGGCACTCTCGTACGCTTCACGTCGCCACCAGTTTCTCATCTTTGCGCGTGGCCGTTGCCGTTGCACTTGTTCCCCTGCGTGCAAGATAACCAAACAGTCTGGTGTCGCACCACAGCGGTGGTGCTCCCCATTAAGACCAGTCTCCACACTCCCCTTGGTATTGACGTCTCTGCACGTACTGTGTAGTGTTCCGTACTCTAGAGAACAGTTTGGTTGTGGCTCAGACTACTGAAGGCGGCTCTCTCCATGCGATGCAACACACCACGGTTAGCGTTCGTTTGAAGGGTCGAGCGGTCGAACCACTCGAAGGACTGCAGTTAGCTGAAAAAGTAGCCAGGGTCGGGACGGCGGAGCAGCGCACGCAGGGCCGTGGGAACTGTATGGACAGCCCCAGTTCTGCGTGCTGCGCCGCAGCATCGGGCACCGATGTGGTATGCATTGCTTATCTCGACGTATGACTGGAGCTGAGTAAATGACATCGTCATGCAAGAACAACAATCACCCAAGTACGTACAGGCGAGTGGATAGTCGTGGAGGTAAATCTCTCACCCAACCTATTTCTGGGTGGAGTACAAGTCGTATTTTGCCTAATTCTATTCGACTACACCAGAGCATTGACGATTTCGAGTTGCACGACTCCGGTGGTCTTGTCCCATGAGCTAAGAGTCACGCTGCGCATGTCCTGAACAATATAGTCTGCGCCGGCTTCGACCAGTTGCTCTAGCTTGTGCGTTGTGTGGAGTGCTACAACCGTGAAGCCGGCAGCCTTGCCCGAACGAATCCCAGCTGGAGCATCTTCGAACACTATGATTGAAGGTTTTGACTGCTGAAGAGCTAACAGCTTTTCGCCTAGTTGGTAGCATGCTGGATCTGGTTTTCCGTTCTGTACGTCTTCTGCAGTGACCATGTTCTTTGGATGCGCCAAGGTCATAACATCAAGCCAGCCGCTTACAAGCGGTCGCGTCCCTGAGGTGACTATACACCAAGGAATGCCTTGTTCTTCGAGCTGCTCCAGCAAAAACCGTGACCCAGGAATTTCGACCGCATCTTGGCCAAATTCTTTCGGGATCAGGCCCTCAACGTGACTGATATCTGTATCGATTAGCGAGGCATTTAGAGGCTTCTGTGTAACTCACATTCCCAATTAGCAAGCTTCGGTTCGTATATCTGGAGCACATCGATAGAACGACGACCATGTGAAGTGGCTAAGATAACTTCTGGATCAACCCCGATCTCTCTGCCGATTCTGCAAACGTAAGCCAAACACGATAAGTGAAGAGGGCAGTGCCTTCCTGACTTACTTTTGCCAGTTCTTGATGACTGCATCTGTCGAGTCGATGATTGTGCCACTGCTATTCTTAGCATAGACTCACCGGAAAGACTGAGACACGAGTAACGCACTCCATGTCGAAAAGCTTGACTTAGTTAGACATTGACATAGGCTCATAGCTGTACCCTTGCACTCACCAAACCATGTGAAGGGATCTTCTGTGCCGGTGCGGAGAAGGATGGATCGGGGACGGTCATTGCGAATTTTGGCTGAAAATGATTTGATGGCGGTTAGAAGATACCGAATGTTGTGTGTAACGTGGTACCTGGCGCAGCAATGGTTTATAGTGAGAAGGAACGAACAAAAGTATTGCTTGCCAGCTAGCTGTTTTAGGTATGCCGTCCGGCAGTTGTGGCCCATAAAGCCAATCAGCGTCGAGTACTCTGGCAATGCTATTGTAGTGGAGGAAGCTGAGGTGCGGTAATACATGCGTCTCTAAATAGGATTATGAACATGAATATGGAGGAAGTCAATGCAGGCGAAGAGTCGAGATCTAGCCAAGACTTGGAGCTTATTCAAACACACGTACAAGCGAAATGGAAAGAGACGCAGACTTGCGTGGGCGCGGAGCGTCACGTCACGTGGCGATTGTGGTTGCGCTGCTTATCGCTCGTAATGATCCCTGCATTTCGCCAAAAGTTCGGTGACAAAATTTCGAGGCGTGGACAAGACATCTTCGACACGAACACAAGAACCACTTACAATGAAGGTCGGAAGTACGTGCGCGCATTCTTTATATATGTAACTTAACTGATTGTAATTCCAGAGCCCAAATCGAAACGCGTGCCCGTGCGCCTGCGCAATAAGATCGAGAAAGCGTCTGCGGCAAAGCAGCGAAAAGCGAGAAAGCAAGCCAAGAAGGTATGCATGCCTCGCAACCTGCTCGAGCACAATCTCACGAATTTCTAGAACCCTGAATGGCGGTCGAAAACGAAGAAGGACCCCGGTATTCCCAACCTTTTCCCCTACAAGGACAAGATTCTCGCAGAGGTCGAGGAGAACCGTAGGCGGAAGGAGGAAGAAACTGCTCGTCGCCGTGAGCTTGCCAGGGAACAGAGGCTGAATGGAGGCAATACTGCAGACGATGCGGGTGATTTCGAGGAATTCGATGCAGAAGACAATGAGGAGCTCGACGTGGATAGCGACGATGACGAGACTATGGACGTTGTAGGTTATGCGCAAACCGTAGGATAGCACTGGTACTTGTACTGACTAAACTAGGACGACTCCAACCCGATGGCTGCTCTCCTAGCATCTGCCAAAGCGCGCGCCGCGGCATTCGACCAAAAGAATGGAGACGACAACGATATGATGGACGATGACGAGGACTCAGAGTCTGAGGACGAAGGCGACGCCGTCAAAGTGCGCAAAGACTCATCGCGCAAGCAATTCGACAAGGTATATAAGCAGGTCGTTGATGCTGCAGATGTTGTTCTCTACGTCCTGGATGCCAGAGATCCAACGAGCACGCGGTCAAAAGAGGTGGAACAGATGGTCATGGCCGCTGATGGAGGCAGCAAGCGCATGATATTCATCCTCAACAAGATCGATTTGGTACCTCCACCAGTCCTGCGCTCATGGCTTACATACTTGCGCCGCTCGTTCCCAACCATTCCTCTCCGCGCATCGAAACCAGCGCCGAACGCGAAAACTTTCGAACACAAGGACTTGACTATGAAGGGGACGTCCGAGACACTATTCAAGGCCCTGAAGTCATTCGCAGAGTCGCGACAATTGAAGCGATCCATCAAGGTTGGTATTATCGGATATCCCAACGTCGGCAAATCTTCTGTCATCAACGCATTGGGTGCGAGGATGGGAGGCAGAGGTCCAGCAGCACCAGTCGGTGCGGAGGCTGGCGTCACCACCAGTATGCGTGAGGTAAAGCTGGACAATAAGCTCAAGTTACTTGACTCACCGGGTATCGTGTTCCCCAACGCGCAGGACGGATCCAAGGAGAGCAAAGTACAGCAACATGCGCGCCTAATCTTGCTCAACGCAGTCCCGCCTAAAGAGATCGACGATCCCGTGCCCGCAGTAACGCTTCTGTTAAAAAGATTATCATCGTCAGAGGAGCTGTTCGCAAAGCTTATGGAGGTCTACGATCTGCCTGCTCTACACACAGTTGGTGACGACCGAACAACTGACTTCTTGGTACAAGTAGCACGGAAACGAGGTCGTTTAGGTCGTGGAGGCGTTCCTAATCTACACAGTGCAGCGCAGACTGTCATCAATGACTGGAGAGATGGACGTATTCAAGGGTGGACCACACCTCCTAGGTTCAACCCTGCCGAGACTGCCGCGTCGACTACAAAGACCGCACCAGCAAGTAAGGGTCTTGTGGGTGATCAAAAGGAGATTGTCAAGGAATGGGCTGCGGAGTTCAAATTGGAGGGACTATGGGGTGAGGATGCGACCAACAGCGGAGTAGAAGCAATGGAGATGTAGGTTGATTACGCCGGTCGAGTAAAAAATGCATACTTGGGCGGCGATTTGGCGTTCGTACGTGGATCGCAAGTCTGTTCTACTCTTAATAAAAGAACCAACGATCATTCTAATCTACGCCCGTGGTGTCCTTGTAATATGGATTACCTGATTTGCTTCTTCATGTCCCACCGCCAGCGCCCGAGAAACGCCAAATGCGACATTTGAGACCCACCAGCCGGAGTATGCATATCAGACTCTTCATCCCAAGTAGCTAGCGCAAGCTCATAGAGAACTCGGTGGTCCAATGTTCTTACACAGTTTGGTGAACAGCGAAATCCTGATCTAGGCTAAGCGGACCCTCGATCCTCACCCAACATGAGAACTACAGACTCCGCAGCAGCATGTCTGAATTTTCTTTCGACCGCACATCCGCATCTACCCATTGATAATTACTGCGGCATCGGACATGTTTTCGAAGACCCATCGGTATAGTCAGAGTCCTGTGGAGAAAGTCTGGCTCGAAAGCTCACGTTCATTACCCCACTATTTTGGCGTGCTAACGGGTTGCGTCGGCTCAATCCCCACACGACATCACGTCAAGCTTCACGAGCTCACATACAAAACGACGAGTCGCTCATTGTAATTATTGCACAGCATTCAGTCTCTCAGCAACAATCAAAATGGTATCATCAAAAGGCCTCCAGCCTCTGCGTTCAGCAACTAGATCCATTTGCGCTTTGCCTGCCGCTTGCGCAGGTGCACAATCAGCCTCAAGAAGATATGCTGGGACGCTTGCAAGCTTCAAGATCCCTACTGTTAACAATGAGCCAAACGTAAGGTCTTTCTAGCGGAATTTGGTGACCATATACTGACGATAGACTATAGCAACACTATGCCAAGGGCTCTGTAGATCGGAAGAAGCTTCAAGACGCGGTCGCGGCTTTGAAGAAAAAGGGCAGCGTTCAAGTGCCCTTGGTAGTTGGGGGCGAACACGTAAGACTTCTTTATCAACTTTTATAGTATTAAACTGACTGTCAAAGATCAATAACTCTACTGTCCTCACACAACACAATCCATCCTCGCACGCCGATGTAGTCGCAAAGTACTCCAATGCCAGCCCAGCCGACGTCAAAAAGGCCATCGACTCAGCACTCGAAGCAAAATCAGCATGGGAGTTATTGCCCTTTGCCGAACGTGCCGCCGTATTTCTGAAGGCGGCAGATCTCATCTCCACCAAGTATCGATACGAAATCATGGCAGCGACAATGGTAGGCCAGGGCAAGAATGCATGGCAAGCTGAGATCGACTCCGCGGCAGAGCTTTGTGACTTTTTGAGGTTCAATGTCAAATATGCGGAAGATACCTATGGTCATCAGCCAGTACACAACTCGCCTGGCGTCTGGAAGTATGTCAACCATCCTTTCTGATGAAACTTGATGAGCTAACAACGTCAGCCGTGTCGAGTACCGACCTCTGGAAGGTTTCGTATATGCCGTCTCACCCTTCAATTTCACAGCCATCGGTGGCAACCTTCCCGCAGCCCCTGCTCTAATGGGTAACGTCGTACTTTGGAAGCCCTCTCCAGCTGCTATCGCTTCCAATTGGCTCCTATACCAAATTTTGATCGAAGCCGGACTTCCACCGAATGTGATTCAATGGGTCCCAGGTGATGCGGAGCAAGTTACCAAAGAAGTCTTGTCCCATAGGCAATTTGCAGCTTTACACTACACTGGAAGCACAGCCGTCTTCCGTTCGCTGTACGGCAAGATCGCTGGTGGTGTCGCGGAGGGAAAATTCCAGAGCTACCCAAGGATCGTGGGTGAGACAGGCGGCAAAAACTTCCACTTGATCCACAAAGATGCAGACATTGCAAACGCAGCAATCCAGACGGTTCGAGGCGCATTCGAATACCAAGGCCAGAAGTGCAGCGCCTGCTCGCGCCTCTATGTACCGAAGTCTGCCTGGCCAGAGTTTAAGGAGAAGGTGGTTAAAGAAACCGAAAGCCTCAAAATCGGAGAACCCTCCGACTTCTCCAACTTCATTGGCCCCGTTATCCACGAGGCCAGCTTCAAAAAGCTGTCAGGTGTTATCGACGAGGCGAAGAACGACGGTGAACTCGAGCTTCTCGTCGGGGGCAAGTACGACAGCAGCAAGGGCTACTTCATCCACCCCACCATCTATAAGACCACAAACCCGAATCACCCTCTCCTATCTCGCGAACTGTTCGGTCCAGTGCTCGTAGCTTACGTCTACGATGACGCCGCTCCCGACGCGTTCGCCAACATTATCAAGCAAATCGACGAGACATCCGAGTACGCGCTGACCGGCGCTGTCTTCGCAAAGGACAGGGAAGTGATTAAATTCGCGGAAGAGAAGCTTAGGAATGCAGCTGGTAACTTCTACATCAACTGCAAGTGCACTGGTGCTGTTGTCGGACAACAGCCATTTGGTGGGTCCAGGGCAAGTGGAACAAACGACAAGGCTGGAAGTGCGAACCTGTTGGCGAGATTTGTGAACATGAGGGCGATCAAGGAGGAGTTCCTTCCTACGGAACAGGTGCAGTATCCTAGTAACGAGGTCTAGGCATCGGCAGTCTTTGCATGAATTGAGGTTTTTACGAGGCTCAACTTGGACTGCGATAGCATAGCAGGCGCATGGCGTTCAAAAAGCATCATATGTTTCAGTGCCCAAAGCACTATGAAATGAAGAACACGGGTTGATGATACTTAAGGACCTCAAGAAGGTCACCTTTTCCCATGTCAATGTGTCAGACAAGAGAGTATCTACAACACGCTGTGGAGGGCGTCCCCATAAGGAAGTGTTCAGATTTTACGGCATGAGTCGATGACAAATGCTCGAAGGAAAGATATAATACTGTTGTGCCTAACCTATAGTAATCTTTTAGTTCACTACTTCCTAGTGTCCAAGGGGCGTTTATGAAATACTAACCGATGTGTAACGTTACTTGCTGGGTGTCTGCAGTTCTAGAATTCAAGCTAATTACCTCGGCTTACATAGCTCACCAGCAGTCACTCAACTACTCTACTCGCACACACATCTGTATTATGACTCGAGACCTTGAACTTGTTGCGAGAACAATGCAACTATGACAAATGAAAGTGGACGAAAGGACGGTGCATAATCTTCAATTTCGCCTCTAAAGTTTACAGCCACTATCGTTCTACTTCCTTGGTTGAACGTATCTTTCTGATTGCGCACCCACATGAACACAGTCCACTGCGACGCCGCTTACAATACTGAGCGCTTATACTCTCTTACTTTTTAGTATTGTGCATTTCCACGACGCTCACCTTACGACAGTTCCTGAAACTTAATCTTGTGGCTTTATGTCCCTCTGCCTCTCTGCTAGATTGTAAGCGTCTTTGTCGGGAATCTTTTCTTTGGCAATATCCGCAAGTGCTGATCTATATTTAGCACCAGAAACGCAACGTACACATGAGATGTGAACAAGCTTCAAGCTTTGGGGAGCAAAGGGCCAGGTCACATGGACTGAGCGCTTGATGCACGACTTCTCACTGCAGGCATATCAGTACTTCCATGAATCTGTGCGGGATGTTCATTTGACCGTGTACAGTGGCACTGCTTATGTGGATAAGAAACATGCAAACATGCATGTTCTGGGCCTCGGCAAACATCGGAGCACAGTCCTCTCAATGTCATGATGCGGTTCAAGATCCTTCTTCTAGAACCTGCACGAATCGTTCTGACCCACTTGGACGGGAGCCCCGTCGCCTTGGCCACTGTGCATACCGAAGACCAATTGTGCTTAACATGCGCCACGTGGGATGGCGAGCTGTATCTAAGTCAGGTCGATGTTGCGAAAGCACTATTTGAAAAGATATGTGGCCCGTGAATGTACTCTTCAGCAGCAAGATGAGAGTCTGCGAACATCAGAGGTATGATGTATTTCGGAATGCACTGCATAAAGTGGAGCTCAGAAGATGAAGAAGCACTGAGCCCGATCTTGGAGCGTGCTTGTTTACAGACTGACCTGGATTCCGGACATTGAAGGGACAAAACATTCATGCAGAACGACTAGTAGTAGATGATCTGTCGTTCGCATGTGTGGTGGGGTCGTTGTTCTTGATTGTTGTTACGATCCGGTCAGGTGGTTAAGGCATGTTTCGCGGACAAAACTGCTGGGTGGTCGAGATCACACCACAACCAAAGGCTTCACGAGTCTACCCTCCCCCACCGTACCTTCACGAAGAGACACTGCTCCACGTCCTCAGTGAACCGTCCGAAGCCGTACGGATTCTTACACTTCTGATTCCTCAGCGCCGCGAACACCCTTCGTATACACCAGAATCTTCCGAAACACACTCTCCTCGCACGTCCGTCCCGACCCTCCGCTTGAGATGATACGAATCTTATCTCCTAGCAAAATCTGCCCCTACAGTATCCGCAGCCCGCCTCGGCGCCTCGGTACATCTACTCTTAGCTAGACACGCACAAGCCCTATGACGCACAGGTCCAGATCTGCACCGGGCCGACGCAACGCCGCCGCTTTCGGCTCCCAGCCAGTGCATCTGCTACAACTGTGATGTTTTCTGATTGGTGCAAAGAATTCGAGATCCACAGCACAGAGCCTGAACCGGCATGGCGTTGTCGTTCGGCCGAAGGTGCTTTGAAATTTTGGCCTCGCGAAATCATGGTGTCATCGTCGTTGAGGCCCATCTCCGATGGTTGCTGGGAAGCTTAGGGGCAGTGGCGTGTATGTCTGCCCGAGATACTGGGTCGGGATTTATTCTTTTCGCATGACTCTTGTTTGTTGACCGTTTATATGTGGGCGTGCATCCCCTCTTTGCTTCGATTTGATTGTGGTATCATTCTGTTGTTTGTCGCCCTTCCCTCCTTTCGACGGTTCCTTATATCCTTCTAATTCCCGGGCCAATCGACCACTAGTTGCCCTTGACGTATCTTCCATATCAACAACAACAAGAACGAGAACGAACGAGCCGCATTGGCAGAGAAAAGGAACATGGAGAAAGAAACTGGTGCAGCGCAGAGCGGCCGAGATGTCGAGTCTGGACGGGAAGGCATCTCGCATTGGAAGATGATTCTCGATCAGGGCGTCGTCACGAATGAGATCGTGGATTGGGAATACGAGGGTGAAGGCACAGAGGACGACCCATACGCTGTGGAGTGGATAGAGAACGACCCCAGAAATCCAATGGTATGTGGTAGTATGTCGTTATGTGTGAGACTATACTGACTTTGATAAAGACTTGGGCAAAGACGAAGAAATGGGTCCTCGCAATCGCCGTCGCTAATTCGGTCCTTGTTGTATCTTTCTGTTCATCGGCGTTTTCTGGTGGTATTCAGCATATCATGATGGAATTCGGTACAACTCAAGAAGTTGTCACACTCGGTGTGTCGCTTTTCGTTCTTGGCTTCGCGTTGGGTCCGCTATTGTAAGTGCGCTCAATCACCAAGTACAAATACGTACTGACAGTATCCCAGATGGGCACCCTTCAGTGAGCTATACGGCCGCCAAATCGTATTCGCAGGTACCTACCTCGCATTCACTGCCTTCAATGCTGCAGCCGCCGGCGCCCCAAACATCTACGGCCTTCTCATCCTCCGATTTTTCGCTGCTGCATTTGGCTCCAGCCCCCTCACAAATGCCGGCGGCGTCATTGCTGATCTGTTCAACGCGAATGAACGTGGTTTGGCCATGTCAATATTCAGCGCCGCACCCTTCATGGGCCCCGTTCTGGGCCCAATCATCGGTGGCTTCTTGGGTATGACCGAGGGCTGGCGATGGGTACACGGCTTGATGGCTATTTGGTCCGGCGCAATGCTCGTCATCGCCTGCTGCTTGGTGCCCGAGACATATCCGCCTGTCCTGCTCCGTCGACGCGCTGAGCGTCTTTCGAAGCTGTCAGGCAAGGTGTACCGATCCCGAACGGATATTGAACAGGGCAAGATCTCCCTCGGAGATGCTTTCGCAACTGGTCTTAAGCGCCCTTGGATTCTGCTTTTCACGGAGCCTATCGTGTTGCTTTTGTCCCTCTACCATGCCATCATCTACGGCATTCTTTACATGCTTTTCGGGGCGTTTCCCATCGTCTATCGTGTCAACCGCGGTTGGAACGAAGGAATCAGCGGTCTTCCATTCATTGCCGTTGCCATCGGCATCTTCGCTGCGATTCTCTACGTCATCCTCTATGACAACAAGCAGTATATGAAGAAGGTCGTTGCATCCGGTGTGGGCTACACTACTCCAGAGGCAAGACTGCCCATGTGTATCGTTGGCGGCATCGTACTACCCATTGGATTATTCTGGTTCGCCTGGACGAACAACCCTTCTGTCCACTGGGCAGTTAGTGTAGTGGCTTCAATACCCTTCGGTTTTGGAATGGTCCTCATCTTCCTCTCCATCATGAACTACCTCATCGACTCTTACACCATCTTCGCTGCCTCCGTACTGGCTGGTAATGGTATCATCCGCTCTGTCTTTGGAGCTGCCTTCCCTCTATTCACGAAGCAAATGTACGACGGACTGGGCCTGAACTGGGCTGCATCTGTCCCAGCATTCCTCGCTGTTGCTTGCGTCCCGCTCCCATTCATCTTCTACAAGTACGGTGCGTCAATCCGCAAGAAGTGCAAGTACGCCGCACAATCCGAAGCGTTCATGCAGCGTCTCCGCAACCAGCAGGTAGCGAAACAGAGCTCTCCGGTGGGAGAAGAATCAGCCGATACTTCTCGTGCTGCAACACTCCGCGCTGAAGAGGAAGTCGAGGAGGAAGCTCGAGTGGAAGAGAGCGAGCCCAAGTTTGCGGAGATGAAGACTGAGAAAGAGACCGAGGGCGCAGACCTCAAGAAAGTGCAAACCGGTCGATCGACAAGGAGTAGGAGATCTGTCAGGAACGACGAGTACTACGACAACCCGTACGAAATCGATCGCGTCAACACTCGAGACAGCTTCGTGGGACGACCGCGCGGCAACAGTCGGGCGAGCAGCAAGAGATAAGCATGGTGTACATTCTCGCGAGTAGAAAAGTCGGCTTCAGCATTTTCCTTTTGTCTTCCCTGCATCGCATCAAAATGGAGTGATATAGAGCATGGTCAGATTCTGAATGATCATAATGGTAGTTGCCTTTTGAGATACCAGCATTTATACCCATTTTCTATATAGTATAGTAATCGAACTCAAATTAATATATTCCTGTCAAACATGATGAATCAGGAATGTGCTGACGCTGATGGTGCTGATGCTGATGGTGCTGATTTGATGGTACCCATAGTGATCGAAATCGGTACCTGCGTACGCGGATGTCTCGTATGCCAAACGGTACCGAAACACTTGAGGCTGAACTCATTGGAATTCGCAGGTTACCTAGGCAATGATCATACCGCTGAGTATAGAATCACATCGTCTGCCCGCTCTCAACATCGCAACATTATTTTCCAAGCCTAACCTGCTCTGGCGCGATTAGAAGAGAGATTGATGCTAACAATCATGCTACCACCGCTGACCGAAGTTGCGAGGTTTAACGCATAAGGGTCATCAAAAGCTGGCCATCACCTGGTGTTGTTACAAGCCCATTACAGAAGGACAGAATAAGAATATAATACTTGGACAAGTCTTGCATTATGTAGAGTGAGCGTTTGCGCGGGGTACATGAACCCCAGCCTTGGCTGACTAACGTTAACGAGTACTTTGGAAGAACCTCGCGGTGGCTGGGAACATGCTGGCACTTAATAACACATTCGCCTTCTTCTTGGCAGCCTTTGTCGCACTACCCTTACAGGCGCCCTAGCACCTACCTATCAAGGGTGATGATCAATATGTGTCCCCTCCACCGTCGCTCCAGCGTGACACCTCGATGTTTGACGCATTCGCCGTCAACGATGAACTTGGTGTCTTCGCAACGTGATACTTGACACCGTGTCAACCATGCCGCGCATTCGCGTACGGCACATTTTCATATGCACGATACTTGTATTATGGATATATTACTTCCTTCCACGAGACGAGACAATCTCAATCTTTACCTACCGCCGAACATCATCCCAACGCGGAACGGATGCATTGGCACGATACATGAACGATCCTGTTAGCATTCCCAATATCACTGTGAAGCAGAGCAGCTTCGATTGGAGTTCGGTCAACTTCACATATCCCCCGAAACGCACGCCTAAGCTTCCAGCACCCGTCGCAAAACGCTCGCGCGTCCAACATCGGTTCAGGCCTGATCCAAAAGATGTTGCAGCATTACAGACTCAGAGACGTTTGGAGGTGAAGAGAGTTTTTGGCAGGAGCTGGACAAGCTATAAAAAGCATGCATGGATGAAGGATGCCCTGAAGCCCATCAGTGCAGAACCTGTAGACCAGTTCTCCGGCTGGGCTGCAACTCTCGTGGACAGCTTGGATACCCTGTGGGTGATGGGACTGCGTGACGAGTTCTACGAGGCGGTTGAGGCTGTAGCGACAATTGACTTTGGTCTGAGCTCCTCCCCAGCGGTAAATACATTCGAGACATGCATTCGGTACTTGGGCGGGCTGATTGCCGCATACGATCTGAGTGGCCACGAGGCATTGAAGCAGAAGGCAATCGAAGTGGGAGATCTCCTCTATGCTGGGTTCAACACTGAGAACAACATGCCGGTCGATTTCATCAACTTTGAAGACGCAAAGAACGGCTCAGGCCTGATCGTGGAGGCCCACGTTGTCAGCGCAAGTCCCGGAACTATCACATTGGAGTTTAGTAGGCTCAGTCAGATCACTGGAGACGACAAGTATTATGCAGCTGTCTCTCATGTCATGGATGTTTTCCATCAAGGCCAGAACAAGACAAAGATGCCTGGGATGTGGCCCATTTACGTTGCAATGGATACCCAAGACGTGGTATCTGGAAATCAGTTCACGATTGGAGGCAATGCAGACTCCTTATACGAGTACCTACCCAAAGCATATGCACTGCTCGGATCAACAGACGTGAGCTCTCAAAAGTACGAGGTCATGGCACGAAACTTTATGGATACTGCAACCAAAAACCTCTTCTTCCGCCCAATGTTACCGACCGACAGCGACATCCTGATTTCTGGAAACTGTGACGTTCTTGAGGACGGGCCACATCTCGATCCTGAGAGCGAACACCTGTCATGCTTCATTGGGGGACTATATGCTTTGAGTGGACGCTTATTCGACAGCAGCGAATATCTAGATATTGGTGCAAAACTTGCACGTGGTTGTACATATGCGTACAAGGCTTTTCCATCTGGTATCATGCCTGAGCGTTACAATATGGCCATGTGCCCTGGGCACGATCACCTTGCTGCTTGCACTTGGGATGAGTCTGTCTATGAGGCTGAACGTCTCAAGCGGCCAGAGTATCGCACACATCTGCCCAAAGGTTTCACAACGGCAAAAGATCCACGTTATATTCTCCGGCCCGAAGCTATTGAATCTGTATTCATCCTTTGGCGCATTACAGGCGACGTTTGGTGGCGTGAGACGGCATGGGAGATGTTCGAGGCTGTGGCCAAAGCAACACAGACAGAATACGCCAATGCTGCTGTTTTGGACGTTACAGTAGAACATTCCGAAAAGGAAGACTACATGGAGAGTTTCTGGCTTGCAGAGACCATCAAGTACTTCTATCTATGCTTTGCAGATACAGACTTGATCAGCTTAGATGACTTTGTACTGAACACGGAGGCGCATCCATTCAGGCTGTCCGAAGCCTGAAGGCGACCATGTTGTTGGAAATGGAGATATGGCGGACCAATGCAATTGCTGTCAGCTTCAGGTCTTCTTTTGTCCCGCGTGCATTTGTAAGCTTCACGTGAACCGGTGGTGCCGGGTCTGTCCCGCTTGATCGATCGAGCGGAGTTGCAAGCATCGTCGTACCAGTACCAATTTTCAGGCTGTAAGCTCTACAAAGAAGCTGCGCAACATCAAAACCCTGACATGTTCCCCGCGCTGTCCACTTTCAACACATTTGAAAACGAGGCTGCATCCCGCAGGTTAGGACGCAGGATTGATCCACCTCCCCCTGTTCAGCCGGGTCGTATCTGCACGACACAAGGATCGGACAGCCCCACTAAGTTAGGGCCGCGTGCCCATTGACAACTTTGACTACACACCACTGCTTCGACAGCTAGCGAGCGGGAGGGCCTTACGTTGGCGCACCTTTTTGACTTACAAATGCCAGCGGCGGAATACCGAAGCCTCCAAACTGCTAGCCTGGTCTGACGATGGGCCTTCTCTAACACAGCAGATCACAGTTGATGCGCCACGCTGATATCGTGGCAACTATTCGATCCTACCACCTTGTCACCCGCTCCGGCCGATTCGGGCTTTGCAACGGTCTTACTGGAGATGCGACTGGGCTTATTTCGCAAGTTTCAATGTTATGTTCCTTAGTCTGCTGTCCCGGTTCTTCATGCTCCACGACCGTTCATGCGACCTTCCAGAAGATGCCCAATGAGCCACCACAGCCACACCGAGTCGTCCTTCCCCATTCAGTAGCCAGTACATACCAGATATCTTCTTCTCAGCAAAGCGCATAACCCACGATGTCACAAGATGAGCCAGCCGAGGAATCGGTCGAGAGAGTGCGGCCTGGCAGCACTTCGAAGCGGAAGCCCCAGAAAGGGAACGAGAGAAAATTCTTCCAGCAAATGCAACCGACTTTTGCAGTCTCGCTACCACGCAGGGATACCAAGATTGAATTCCTCGACGAAAGTAACCCAGCAAAAGATACTATAATTAGGAAAAAGGCAAGAGAATGGGTCAACCAGAACAGAGACCGATCGAGGAAAGAGCTTCGAAAGCGACGTCGTGCGGAACCAGAGATCCAAGACCAAAAAGCCGAATCTGCTCAGGATCGTCTAATTCGATTGCAGAGAGAGAGCAGCGACGATCCCCTGTTGATGCTTAGTCCGCGGCAGACCATTGGGACACGCCAATATGAGGTACATCGCCGCTGCTAGTTATACTATTGCGATAATTTTGCTAACAATTTTGCAGTACGTCTTATCTCTACCTACATCTGAGCTGTGAATATGTAGAGTCACTGGCCCGCCTGTTCCCTATACTCTCCCCACGCAACTTTGAACCTCTCGCTAATTGTGTCTTCTTCTTCCACAGTCCCTTTGACAGTCTACCCGAAATCACCATAAAGCATGAGCATCTCCTCGATTACTGTGAGTTCTTGTTCTTTCAATGTTGCCTTTGCCATTCGTTGAGAACATTGTTCCCAGGTCGAGGCGTTAGATCAAGACCACAGTCAAAATCATCTTCTAGTATTCGAGTGAGTGCTAACTCGTCCAGTCCTTAGCGGCTGTCCCGGAAAACCAGCTTCTGACACCGGCACCTCCACGTCTCTTGTACCCTTTCTCAACACTACGGACGAGTATGCGAATAGATCAAGACACTCTATAATTCCTTTCGACTCCGCAAAAACCATACTGGGTAACTTTGCGCAGAGCCAAGTCACATGGGCAATGTTTCTATACGCCATAGTGTGCATGCAACAAGGTTTTGCAGGATCAGGTAGGATGGACGAGATCTTTCGCTGTAAGTAGACACTACTTAGAGGATGGTTGGTCACGCTGATCACATATGCCAGTCTGCGAAAACGCCCTGAAGGAACTACAAGCAAGACTGAATAAAGAGGTTATCTCAGGGATATATACAGATCATCTGCTGCTTGCCATGAGCAGCATTACTGCAATTTCGACCTTCGCCGGCACTTTTGACGCCGCAATTTCTCATCGCGACGCGATGATACGAATCCTTGCATTACGCGGTAACGGAGATGTTCTGATGGGCCTCCAGTCATTGAGACCATGGACGGCTAAAACACTACAATGGTATGACTATCCTGCAAGTGGCATCACCCTTCGACTGCGACTGACGTATTTAGGATGGAGATACTGGTCGGTGCACAACTTGGAGAAGCACCGAAAATACCATACTACCATGCGTGCCCTATCGCGCCTCTTCCCAATGACGTTGACAAAGAAGCCTTGCGACGAACTGCAAAAACACTCTCAAACCTCCCACTTCTCACCGAGCCACTGCAAAACATAGTACTCCTCCTTCACCAGCTCGCAGTTGCTTACGATTACCTACCTTTCACTACGAAGACGGACATATACATTCTAGGCCCTCTGTACGATGCGCAGTACTTCCTATTGCAAATCATCGACACACACAAAAAGACAGGGAATCTATCGAGCCTCGAAGCCTTGCTTGCCGAGGTGTTCCACTTGTACTTTGCGATTGGACCAAGGGGTCAACCACCTCATGTCAAGCTACACGACTTGACAGTTTCGCGCCTCAGGACGGCGCTACTTCCTTTTCTCGATGCGAAGGTCCCATGCCAGGATGGTAGGCTGCCAAAAGTGGGCGAGAATATCGACCCGGTCACTGTGGAGTCTGCAGTACACACTTTGCACAGACAGGCGGACCCAGCGAACAATGTCGTTGCATGGAGTCTGGCGATTGGAACGATTGTATCGGCTAGCATGGATAGGCCGGAACATGCGTGGTTCACGGGACACTTGCGTGTGCAATGTCGAGAAATGGGGCTTAGCTTATGCAGAGAAGCTTTCATGGGGACGTTGGACATCTTCCCTACTACGAACGGGTATAGATGGCTTGATATGGAGACGGTATGGTGGATTTCGCAGGATTGTTGAAGTCATGAAAAGCGCGATGGGGACATGTACCATTTTCTTGTATGTATATGGGCGGTACCTGTTGAGGATACAGATCTCAATCAATGCGTTCTAGCAATCCTACAAAATATCAAACGCTACTCGAACAACCTTTGTCAATGCGTGCAGATGTGCTTTGAAGGCCTTTGAAAAGCTGCAATATAGCGGTACAGGACGCAAAGACGTTAGTTCCTCTTTCACCTATAACCATAGGATGTAAAAAACAATTTTACTTGTCCGCTTTGCCCTATATATTTACATAAAAACTGTACCAAGCTCAGTTAGTTTAGGTCACGGCTCGCGTGCCCATATCTTTGGCTTCGTTGCCAACCGACGGACGGATAATATTACCCATGGCGAACCTGCAAATTCGAACATGAAGTACGATTTTGGTGTAATACAAGAGTTCTGTACGAGTGTCATGTAGCATTTAGCATATATTGGTTACCAAAGATGGAAAACTATCGTGTTCGTTCCACAATTAAGTAGAGGCAGACAACACATTGTCTCATCGCTAATCCCCAAGGCTCGCTCAGTACCCCGACTTGTCCGGTACGATCTTATAGCACCGCCCACCTTTCCCAAACATCTTCTGAAGATCATCAACAATAACATCTGGTCGCTCCCACGCCGCAAAGTGTCCTCCCTTGTCATTCTCGCTCTCATGCACGACAGGTCCTGATATCGCAGCATCAGCACGTACACTCCCTCAAGGAACATGTTCGGGAACTTACCGAGCGTCTTGCCCCATAGTCTCGGCACAACCGTAATCTCGCGCGGGAAATGCGCCAGGCCCAACTTGACTCTATCGACCCACTGGCTCGCGCGCTCGCGATCAGGTATCAGTGGCGTGGGATTATGGCCCGCCTCGTAATAGATTCTGATGTGTGCATTTGGACCTGCGGTGCTGAACCAGTATATGCTAACCCATGTGAGGACCTCATCGTCTGTCCACGCATATCCGTCTGTCCAGTCAATCAGCTTCTCGTAGATCCACGCGAGCAATGCGACAGGACTGTCTGCGAACGCGTACGAGAGTGTCTGGGGTTTGGTTGCTTGTAGTTGGCGGTATGCTTGGCCTTGGGAGGTGAACCATTCGCTACGCTGCATGCCTTTGGACTCGGCATCGGTATAGGGCGTAACAGCGTGTTGGAGCGCAAGAGCCGGGTTAGATGTAAAGGTTGGAGGGAGTGCGCGGACCATGTTGATGTGTGATGCGAGCACGTAGTCGGGGTATAAAATGCCCATGGTGCGTGTGATGTAGAAGCCCCAGTCGCCGCCTTGCGTCACGTATTTGGAGTATCCCAGATCTTGCATCAGCTGGTGGCAGGTTTCCGCGTATTGAGAAAGAGCAAAGCCTGGCTTCAGAATCTTTTGGCTAAAGCCAAAATTGGGGAGCGATGGCGCGACGACATGGAAGGCGGGTTTGTCGGTGCTTTCCCCGGCTGAGAGAAGAGGTAGCAGTTTTGTGACCTCAATGAATGAACCAGGCCAGCCATGGCAGAAGAGCAGAGGAACAGCATTCGGGTTTGAGCTTTCCTTATGAACGAAGTGGATGTCGATATCGCCAAATCCTTTAACGTTGACGGCTTTGCGAAAATTGGGGAGTTCATTGATCTTTGCTTCTGCTCTACGCCAGTCGAAACTCTTCTCCCAGTGGTTTGCCAAACGTCTGACGTCGGACAGGGGCGAGCCGTAAGGCCATTGCTCTGTTGTGTCAAGCTCATCAGGGTAGTCAGCATCGGCGAGTTTCCTCTTCAGCTTCTCGATGGCGGAGTCAGGCACGGAGACCGTGTATGATTTGGGTTGCGCCATGACAGATATCCTGACCGTTTTGACTTTTGTAAAGTTTAGATACTATGAATGACTGTCTGATGTCGTTCAAATAGCGTTGATGTTGAGTAACCGTCCAGTAGCAGGCAGGGCCTTTATGCTGCTTCCGACACCCCTCATTGGCATTTCAAAGCGATGACACCCTCGCGACGTTCTGACATCACACGGTAAATTGCGCCATGTTTCCCGCAGGAAACACTACCGTAAGTGTCACCATGCACGAAGCAGGAATCTGTATAGGTTACCACAACGCTTATTCATTATTCTGTACCTGTCACTGGGACTAAGGTGCTTATGAGTGGTAAGGCTGCGTGCAAGTGACGGCAACCTTCCGTATCAAAATCCGTAGGGACTTTAGCAGATGAACGCTACTGGCTGTATTTGGCCACCAATAGAGTTGCGGTGATATCTCATGGTTAAGATGGACTTTGATGTGAGCAATCGACGCGGGAGGGAATTTCTGTGACGTACGGATTGTTTTCGCTGACGTAGTCGACGAGCCCACAAGGATGTGCATGAGAAAGCGTGCAAGAACGAGATTCTGTCGAAATATAATACTTTGTGTACATTTTGATGGTTTGTTTCTTGCGCGTAGGAGACACAACAGCGATATTTGCTTCTTCCCACCCCTCTACCATTGTGAAACGCGACAGAGATCACCCCTGTGTTCGAAACAAAGCCCCTACGAAGAGCCGACCAACGCGCGATCGCGAGACTTGAATATATCCAGGGCACCCTCTCGCGTCGGTAGGAGGATCTGGAGGGCTCTGTGAGCTGTCGCAAGGTGATCCTCCTTACCATCCGAGTCTATCGTCTCCACAGGAGGTCCAGCCAAAAATAGCCAGGCACGGGCCGCGACACGACAACGACAACCGAGGCTGTCGAGTGCCTCGCTATTCCATTGCGTCTCGTTGTCAAGCCCTCAAATTCGAGATTGAGTCTGACTTTGCTTTTGCGAAACACGCAGCTCGATCAGAATAATCATGCACAGCCTGAGGAGCTTCATCAATGCATAAGTGACCAGTAGCGCATCAACTGACAGCGCCTCAAAATATCAGCTCGCGTTGCCGACCCACCCAGTGGCGCTTCCTAGCGGGCTAGACCTTGCATCCAATGGAGTGAGAACCATGCGACTCGTCCGTAGCTCCCTTCGGGAATACGAGCGCAGTGACTTCCTCCTGGTCAGGACCAAATATAAGATGGAGAGCTTGCCGTAAGGCTGAGGGGTCTGTCTGCGCCCGATCTGTTCGTGGGCAACGTCACTCACTTTTTGCTCACTCACACACTCACTACTGCTTGCTCACTCACTCGTTTTCCCTTCTTTCTTCTTGTTTTTTTGTAATTATCTTAGCACACGATGAAGCTGTCCTATTTCTTGATACTGCCAGTGGTGAGCGCGGGGGTCATCATCACGCAGCAGACACCGGTCCTACAAGATGTGGAAGAGAATACTATACAGTCAACCACGTATGAAAACATTGCTCATCCAGTGATTGGCGTTCACTTCTCGACTTCGTACGCAATTGCCGCGGCCCGGTATCAGAACGGCACCACGCAAGACTTGTCCAAAGTTGCGGGAGATTTAGAGTACATCGAGCTCATGGCGCGATGGGCGGATCAAGGACGCAGTGTTGGTATGGAGCAGGATGTCGCCGTACTTGCAGACTTCATGAAGAAGACCCGCAACGCCATAGAGACAGAACTCGGCATGCGAATTACTCGCATCGCTCCAGCATTCCCTCAACTCCCAGCCTACGGAAACGAAGCCGTCAGAAAAGCACTATCATTGGCCAGACTCGCCTCTACTCGAGACCACCTGGTGTCCGATGAGCTCGCATACACCGAATTCACTGCTGCAGATGCTGCTCTCGCCCACCATGTACGCAGTTCTGCAAAGGATCGTAAATCTCGAAGGAAGGCAGCATTGACCCAGCACGTCCTCTACGTCAACTTCGACAACTCTTCGTTCAGCGTCGCCGCCATGTCATTGCAGAGCACAAACGAAGAACGCAATGTGATCCGCTCTGATATGAACACACAACTGGGATGGTGGAATATGCCTGTCTATGATGCTCCGAGGGCGAAATTTTGGGCACGAATTCAGGCGATGATCTTGGATGTTGTGGAGCCAATGCCGCGACCACCGAGCAGGGTTGTTCTCATGGGTGACCATGGAGCAGACGAAGAGTTCAAGGGAGTTGTAACCACGGCGGTGTGGAACAAATACGAATTCGACGTGGAGCTTATGCTGAGTCCTGTCAGGAAGGAAGATGCTACCAGACTGGCAGCAAGAGGTGCGGCGGAGCTTGCATGGCGAGACGACATAAGGCAAAGAGAACGCGAGGTTGCTCGCCAGAAAGAAGAGCCGATAGAGCTTTGAAAGGACCTTTAATGAGTAATGTAGTGCGCCACCGCAGCTTAGTTGCATAGTAGTATCCATAATGATAATTTCTACTCGTATGATCAACATAAACTTTCTCAAGCAACCATGGATCGTTAGCTTTGCAGGCCGAATCCACGAATCCGTAACCTTGAGACCAACGATCAGGCTTCCTCCTCGACGTCTGCTATGTGCGCGCCCACAAGGACCGAACGCTGTCTCCAGAAACACGTCCATGCTTTGAGAATCGTTTGTGCTCGCATAACATGAGCCTCCGAGCCCATGTGAACTTCCCTTATGATTGAGAAGCAAAATCGCTCTTGTTTTCCGGACTCGCCAAAGATATCAGATGTATCGAAACATGTTGTTCTTCACACCTCGCTTCATAGCCACAGGTTTGCCATCTTCATACTCGACACCAGCATCACCACCATCGCCTGCGATTCCTCGGAGCTTTTCTTGCAACTCTTGATCGAGTTGTGCTTGGGTCTTTTGCTTTGGTTTTTGGTCTTGTGCAGGCTCTGCTTTATGTTGCTATTGCGGTTAGAATGTGGCCATACTAACGCAGGGACTGATGTACCAGCAAGCCATCCTTCTCCCTAGTGTCATTTACACTGCTTGATTCATATCTTACACAAGAAGCGGACAAACATCTTGCTCGCAACTTCAGGTATTGGTGGAGTGGTACAGTTTTGCATCGTGTGGACGGTGTCAAAGTCCTTGTAGGATCATGTCGAGTAAGTTGTCGTAGCATGCTGCAGGTATGTGCGAGTATTCTCTAAGGAGAGCATTGCATTGAGAACAATGATTAGGACACAAGACGCCTCTTTACGTCACCGTGACTTGCTGTGAATTCACCACGGTCCTAGCTTAGTAAGGCACTGTTGCCAAGCACGTTAGCGTGGCGCATGAGGAATCTCCAAAGTTGTTCGCGACCACCAGCGATAGAACGCGCGATCCAACCCTCACCCGCCCACTACACAAGTAAAGTGCGGCATCCACTCCTTTCACGTCGCATACACCGGCTTACTTCATCTCGCCCTTCTCGACACAAGAACTCTTCACAATGGTCGTCACCAAGGTGGGCCAGTGGTCCAATGTCGAGGACGAAGTGCTCAAGGCGGCCATTTCCAAATATGGTCTCAACCAATGGGCGCGCTGCGCCTCTCTGCTCGCAAAGAAAACCGCAAAGCAGTGCAAGGCGCGATGGAACGAATGGCTGGATCCATCGATCAAGAAGACGGAATGGTCGCGAGAGGACGACGAGAAACTCTTGACCATGGCCAAGCTGCTGCCCACACAATGGCGCACTATCGCACCCATAGTCGGACGCACAGCTACACAGTGTCTAGAGCGCTATCAAAAGCTTTTAGACGAACAGGAGGCCCGAGAAGGGGGTGATCTCGGGCTGGCTGGTCCAGAGGGTGGAGAAAGCGCCGCTCCTTCTGCTGACGATATTCGACGACTCCGTCCTGGAGAGGTGGACAGTTACAGCGAGTCTCGGCCAGGTACGTTCCAAGTCTCAGAAAGGTCAGATGTGAGCTAACGTTGTGTCCAGCCAAACCAGATGCTATCGACATGGACGAAGAGGACAAGGAGATGTTGTCTGAGGCGCGTGCGCGTTTGGCCAATGTCAGCGGAAAGAAGGCGAAAAGGAAGGCCCGCGAAAGGCAGTTGGAGGAGTCGAGGAGGCTGGCATTGCTACAGAAGCGACGAGAGCTCAAGGCTGCCGGTATCAACATCAAGATTACACCCAAAAAAGGGAACCATATCGACTACAACGCCGACGTACCGCTCGAGAAGGAAGTGCCCTCCGGCTTCTTCGACACCACCACCGAGATCGACCAGAACGAGAAGCAGCGGGAAGCTTTCGACCCACGGAAACAACAACTCGCGAACAAGCGCAAGATGGATCAGCAAGAGGATGGTGGAGAGAACAAGCGCAAGAAGAAGGACGAGAAGTCGGGAGGACTCGCAGCGTCGTATGCAAAAGCCGCCCAGATGCAAAAGATTCGCGAGGCCGAGCAGAGCAGCAAGCGCCGTGCTCTCGTACTTCCGTCTCCACAAGTCGGAGAGGCTGAGCTGGAGGACATTGTCAAGATGGGGTTGACAGGAGAGCGTGCTATAACTGGTGCGGGCGGCGATAACATTGCAACGCAAGGCCTGATTGGAAACTACTCCAGCATGGTTAGCCAGACTCCGATTCGTACGCCCATGGCGCCGAAGGAAGAGGACATGATTGCGAACGAAGTGCGCAATGCGCGATTGCGGACAGAGACACAGTCTGCTCTACTAGGTGGAGACAACCCGGATCTTGTCGGCGACGAGGTTCCTACATCACTATCTGGCCCCTCGCGGCATCAGATCGTCACTCCCAACCCCATGGCCACGCCCTTCCGTCAGAGCAATGGAGGTGTTGGGGCTACCCCTGGACCTGGCGCGACGCCGATGCGAACGCCTCGCGACACCTTGCGCTTGAACGGAGAGGATGGTACCATGCAACTTGTTGGACAGACCCCTCGCGACATCAGATTGCGAGAGAATGCAAAGAGGCAGGATCTCAAGAGCAGGCTTGCAGCGTTGCCGAAACCAAAAGAGGAGAGCTGGGAGTTTGAGTTACCCGAAGAGCAGGCAGACCAAATGGAGGTTGAGATTAGCGAGGAAGATGCTGCTGAGCGAGATCGGCGGAACAGGGAGTTACAGCAGGCTGCTGAGCGCGCTGAGTTTGGACGGCAGACTCAAGTCGTTCAGAGATTCCTGCCACGACCATCACTCGTCGATATTGACACCATGCTGAAACGAGCATTGGACCTCTCCGACCCTGTGGAGCGAGAGATTGAGACGGAGATGGCCTTGTTGATCGCGAACGATGTGCATAATTTTGGCAGTGGTCAAGTTACTGGAACGTTGAGGGCTGTCGAAAGGATGAGTGACAATGCTCTCCGGTCCGCGAAGATGGAAATGGCTCTCGAGCTTGCAATGACTTCGGACAAGGCGAAGAAGGCCTTCCATTCGGACTTCAGCAGTGGTTGGGTAAACCTGCACGGCTCAGCGGTTCTACCTGGGATCGCTGGTTATGAAGAAGACGAGATTGATGAGCATCAGCTTATGGTGGAAGCTTTCGACAATGCACAGGAAAAGATTATCGAGTCTGCCGAGTCGGCCAACAAAATTGAGAAGAAGCTCAACACGCATCACGCAGGATACATCAAGCGCGCTGCTCTGCTCCGAACCAAAATTGGCGAAGCATTTGGTGCACTTGAGAAGGCGAAGGTTTCGTTGGACTCTGTGCGCACGATGCAATATTCTGAGCAAGAAGCTATCGGACGCAGGCTGGAGAGCTTGAGGGACGAGGTCAGCTTCGTCAGCAAGAGGGAGAGAGAGGCACAGGAGCTGTACAGGTCGAGAAAGGACGAGCTGGACAGCTTGAGGGAGCCAGTAAATGGCGTGCACTAAGCCAGGTCAATCAAAGTTTCTGTTCATGTATAACCACCATATATTTTCTTTAGTTACCTGTGCATGGAACACGGCGTTGGGAAAGAGAAAATTGCATATCCGAACCAGTTCACACAGTTAGGATGATAGCAATCAAAGACATTATTTTGCAACGAGAGTAAACGTTCTTGCATTCATGTTCCATATGTTCATAAGTTCAGTGTCGCTGAACACTGGGGGGTATACCTAGGTATGAGAAAAGCCCAAGCCTAAGTGGTTGGGATGATAAAGCGCTCGTAAGGTCACACCATCCAAGGCGACCAGTACGTTCTGTCCAGCGAGCGAGCTGCAATCGAAGAAGAAGAAAATATACGAGAGAAAGATCCACCGCGGCCTGTCCGCTCGCAACGCGACGAAGAGGCTGATCCATTACGCAAGCCCCGATTGTCCTTGAGCCCGTTTCCCACCCAGTCCAGTCTTGATCGCACCATAATTTCAAAAAGAAAACGCCGTCATCACAATCGCGAAATATCTAAAACTTGCCGTCCAAGACCTCGAAGATGCCGACGACGTGCGCGCCCTCGCCGTATCCGCCGTACCCGCCGTAGACTGCTGGCCTGGGCTCCAGGACCTCGAGCTCAGTGCCGAAGAGGTGCTTCTCCTCCTCCATCTCGCCCTCGAGCACGCTCGGCTTGCGGCGCAGCGAAAGCATCTCGCGGATGCTGCTGTGCGGCGACGAGGTGCGTGTGAGTGGTGTCGAGGAGGTGGAGGACGAGGAGAAGGTGGAGGAGCTCGAGAGAGAGCGCCTGGAGGTGGGGTTGAGGGCGGTGCGGAGGCTGCGAAGAGGGGTGAAGGACTGGAAGCGGTTGGGGCGGGTGGAGTGCATTTTGGTGGTGTGTGGTGGGTTGGTTGGTTGTGTGAGTTGTTTATGAGATGGTTGTTTGATGGTGGTGGTAGTTGTAGAAGACCGAGTATATAGGTGTCGGACTTCGGATATGTGAATGTCGTTGGATTTTAGGTAGTCGACGATCTTTTACTTTTCGTCGTCAAGTGTCGTTCAATGTCCGTAATAATCTTCTCCGTAGTTCTGACAAGAGACAGAAGCAAACCAAATTGCTTTCGTTGTGTTGTCGTTGATGTTAATAAAGTTCAAACCCTCGAGGTAGACAGGTAAAGGTAAGGTATATAATAAGCAAGGACGAAAGAATGTAATGTATCTCCAACGGTCAATTGCCCAGCAAGAAACAAGTCAGGAGTATCGGTCAACGAAAGTGAGGGATGGAATAGAGGGAGAGTCGTGATAAGAAATGTTAATTTGCAATTCCCTTAAGAACCTCATCAGCAAAAGACGACGAGACACATGTTTAAGAATGCCCCCCGTCTCGTGTCTCACCTCCTCTTGTCAGACACACATCCCTGCCGCTAGCTGCAAGGCATGCCGTCCAGGTCAAACCCGTGTCAACCCGTATGATGGGTGTCGGACCGGGGTGCGCGTGTGTCTTGCGTTTGATCGCCGTCTAGAAACAAGCGAGCGGGTCACGGAATGAGTGCATTACTGAGCCTGCCTGCGAATTATGACATGGACGGATGCTGTGGTCCAAGGTGAGATGGGGTAGCGGGGTCAGGTGCACGCCACTCTCATCACTGGGAGAGAGGGATGAACGCGGTCGTGGGAAGTTGCAGTGTCGTACACAGATCTTCACGGTATACATCACACGCGTCACGCGACAAGACACAGGGCATTATCATACTATGCAGATTTCAAGTAGCTAAGTTGCATCGGCTGCGCCTGTGCATAGTCCAGCTCAGGCAAATGCGTCTGCCTCCGCCCATCAAGTCATCGCCCTCAAGCGTTCCAGGCACTTGAGGGCCGCAGTGTCTCCGTCTGCAAGCGACGCGTCTCAAGTCGGCCTCTCGCAGCCCGTACAGAACTCCTGCGACAAGCGAGCGTGTCTGAGCGGCGTCTTGTTACGGCTTAGGGCGAGGCTGCTTGGTTGCGCTAGTGTTTCAACTGCAACGGGCTGGACAGAGACAGAGGCATGCCGTCACCTGCGATGTGATCGCGTGCAGATTTCAGAACACGAAGATTGAGGCTTTTTGGCTGTGGGTGTTGAGACGCGCACATTGCAGCTAGGAAGGTGATGATCTATGTCTGATGCAGGGTTGCGGATCTGAACGTCTTGCAATCATCTTTACGAGACGAGTCAGCTGCATATTGTGAACGTGAACTGGGTGGAAACATTCTGTTGTGCAGAGTGTTTGATGAACAAGCCCGAAGGAACCAGTGGCTTGTCTTATCGCGTCGCGGTCCGATCGCAGGCCTGTTAACACTATTACGAACAATATTCACCGAGCCCTTTTCTCGACAGTCAGGAATCAGGATAGTAATTGTGTCGATTCATGGCTTCAAAACGCCTTTCGCTATGCAATGCTCGCTCTTCTATGAGGAAACCCACAATTCGTCCTCCCGCCACCGTTATTATCTCCAAAGAAGATCCCTCCATTTCATTACAAACATAGGAAAGAGGTCTATCCATTCAAACACCCTTGGCATGATGTCGGAACCCTACCCTTCTCGATCATTTCAGACGTTCATGCAACGATGGCCCATGGGCCGATGACCCTTGCCCCTTACCCCGGCCACAGGCCTATTCTGAGGCCCACGCCAAACATGGGCGTCGGGGTAGCCTGCGCTGCGCTTTGGTACGGAAGCCAGCCATGGCGCGAGCACCCAGGCTATGCCGCTTTATTGTGACATGCATGTGCACATCCTTTCATGTCACGTAATGTGACGTAAAGTCGTTCGTTCACTTCAGCTCCTCCTCCTGTGCGTGAAACTGCGACGTATGCTCTCACCCCAAGCTGAATTGTCTAGCACCTCCAATACGTCAGCTGCACTGACTGCGCTGTTGGCTCTGCTTCTGCTGTCGGCTGGCCCGGGTCCGAGTTGTTCCTCAAGTGGACTAGGCGGCCGGCTCAGCGCAGATGCAAATTGCCATTCCGCATCTGCTGGCGGCGAAAATGGACTTGCTCCAGGCGATGTACGTGTTGGTGATGTAGTAGGTGTCTGCTGTATAGAGTTTGCTCGGCTTCTTGCTCCAGCGTTAGTGTCGAGGTGTGGTGGCGTCGAAGCGCGAGCCAAGCCGCCTTGTGTGTTAGTGTCGGCAGGCGTGAACAGCGAGCTGGCACTTGGAGAATGATGTGGAGTACGCCTTGTGTTGGTGATATCTTCGTCATCGATGAAAATCTCTGGAACGGTGAATTGAGGAATAGTAGCCATGCGACCTTGCTTCTTCAGGTTCACGGCGCGGCGGAATCGGCGAGACCAGTACAGGGTATCGAAGAAGCCGACAACGACATTGCGGCGCACAGCTTCTTCGACACGCTGAAGGCGAGCGCGACGTCTCAAGAATTCTTCCAATCTGCAGTTGGGTCAGTTCCGTATTGGCACAAAAGACACATCCCTACATACCTCAAACTCTTGTTGTCGTTGATGACTTTGTGGTGAGCCAAAATCATTAAGAGGGAGGAGAACTGGACTCCATGGTCGGGATCGCTCGACACAAGGACCTCTTCATAGAAAGTATTCATGCGCCGTCTGCGACGACGTATCTCGGCTATTGGCAGGTCATCTAGACATCGATTTAGGCTGATGAGATCGATTTCCTTTGTCGGCTCGTGACCTGGCAGAGGCAGGTTAGACGCGCGGTGTGGTGCAGTTCCGCATTGTTCAATGAGTCGGCCAACGGTAAAGTCGCCATCGTAGATCCTCATCTCAAATATGCCAGATAGTTCCTTGTTCATGTCAATACCCAATCAAGAACCTCTTTGCGAACAAACTTACACCCAGAAGCCGGGGGAACGCTTCCCGTGAAATGAAGCCGGTGCCATTGGGATCGAATTCTGCCCATGCTTGCTTGAATCGGCGGATTTCTTCTCGGCTGATGACAGAAAGTCCACTGCTGCGTTGATAGACATAACTGAAGCTCTCGTATATCAGAGAGACAAAAAGACTGACGAAGATGTACATGCTGAGAATGTTCCAGGTGACGAACAGGGCGCGAGCCCATTCCGGGCTACCACAATCGCTCTCGAAATATTTGTCTCCCACGGTGCAGTAAGGTTTGTCCACGTTGGCAAAGTCTTCCATAAACTCGTTCCAGCCCTCGCCCATACTGATGACGAATAGAAAGACCAATGCCTTGGGGACCGTCCGGAAATTGAGATTGCCAGTCTCATTTGCACCAAACCGAGTCAATCCGAAAGTCTGTGTGAGCGCAATTGCGTAGACCAGGAACAACACAAACCACGTGGCAAGAAGATTTCCAATGGCCGGCAAACTGGCTGCTGCTGTCTTGAAGAGCTGATCGAGTTGGTTGTTTCGCGGTATCAAGAGAAGGGCAATGGAGACTAGGCACAGCTTATTGAGCTGGGTAAACACCCGTTCCTCGCGCTTGGCTTGAATGAGGATTGAGGTCACAAAAGTGCCGGACACAGCGAAAATCGAGAACATGTCCCAGGAGCTTCTACGGAAGCGATGCCAAGAGAGACCGACTATGCGGATAATTACGTTGGCAATGAAGACAATAGTCAAAGCAAGGAAGATGTAATCTAGAGCTTGTCAGTAACGGTGGTATAGTGGGCGGTGGTGCTTACCCCTAGCGGTCTCCCATGGACCATAGCCAGGATACCATTCGAGGCACAGAAGTAGCAGATGCAAGATGAGGAGTCCTGTAATAAACCTCTGCCATCGTCCCGTTTTTCGAACTGCTCGGCGATAACACCACTCTTCCCAGGTTTCTCTTTGCTTGGTGGAAGACGGTCGTTTTGAAGGGGAAACCTGCTGAAGAAGTTTACGAAGCTCGAGCCAGGACCGCTGGTCAGTTGTGAGAAAGGCAACGCCAGTCTGCTCGGTGTAACTTCGCATGAATACAGAGATAAACAGCGTCAACACGAAGACTGCACCGAGCAAATTGAATACAATGAAGTAGACAGCGTTTCCCTTGGATGCAAAAGGCTCTGGCTGCGAGAACACACCGGTGATGCTCATAGCTGACCACATATTGTCAGTCCACCCTTCCTGTGAGACGATCTGGAAGAGGATGAAGAGCGAGTTGGGAAAGTTGTCGAAATCGTAGTAAGGATTCCCGGCCTGTCGTGGAGCGAGCATGTCCCAGTCAAATGGCCTACTTGCGTACTCATTTACGCAGTCGTGCAGATTACTGATACCGGAACCACCATCATTGCAAGTTTGTAGCTGACCAACGAACAAGTTCAGTCCATATATGGCGAAAGGAATTAGCAGACTAAGGGAGACGAAAGCAGCCTAGCAATGTTAGCCAAGCAAGAAGCAAGGGACAAGTTTAGCATATACATACCGAAAAGAGTTTCCACCACCCTTGAACAATAAGAGAATGGAAATGGTCCCGTGTGCTGTCGCTGATATTGAGAAGACGAAGTGCCCTCAAGGCCTTGAATGCAGCAACCGTCCTCGTGGTTTGGCCGTCATTGTAGAACGACGAGACGATATTGATCCAAAGCGTGATCAAGACCACACCGTCAATGAAACCCCACGAGCCTCTAAAGTATGCGTTTGGCGTCCAGAAAAAGCCATCAGCGATGACCTTGATGAGCGCCTCGATTGTGAAGATAACAGCGAATCCCATGTCTGTCCACACGAACCAGTTCCTGACACTAAAATCATGATCCAAGAAATATTGACGTTGATACAGCGGTGTTGTAATACAAGCTAGTAGCACCATAGCAATGATTGCTGCGTAGATGAAGGCCGAAAAGGCGTACCAGACTGGGACGGACGGCGCAACACCCTCGATGCGGTCACCGCCGCGACCGGGGCCGACAATACGTTGGCAAATCCGGCGGACCCAATTGTGTGGGCGAAAAATGAAGAGTGACACATTGTAATCTGGATGATTTCGCAGATACTCGCGTTGTGCCTTTTTGCGTTTCTCTGTGGCAGTGACTACTTCTTTGGCCATCTGTCGAGCATCCAACTCCTCATAGGCACGACCATAGTCTAAAGGGGCATAGAATGGGTTCGGTTCTCTGTGAATGACGCGTCGCATGAATCTTTGCCAGAATGTGGAGACGGTTCCGGACCCCACGATAGTCATGGCTGGGCGAAGACCAGGGCGCGGTTCTTCCTCATGTGGACTTGCACTCTCGGCGCCCTCATCAAGGAAGTCTCGGACGACCGCGTCTTTGAGGAGCATCTCGGCGGCGGCATGTCCATAGTCAAGTGGGTCTCGCCGATTGGCTTGGCCAAGTTTAAAGATAGAAGACAGCGAGAGGTTGCTACCAAGGGTCAGCTAGGAGCGCCACCAGCAAGGAAAATTACGTACGTGTTGGCTGCGTTGAGGCCTTGTTCTTTTTGTTGTAGGAAAGCTTTGACTTGTTGCAAACGTTTCTCATCTTCGGACACGTCAAAGTTCTCTTGAATGACAGCAATAAACATGTTGAGTACAATGACTGGGAGAATTAGTATCGCAGTCTGGAAGTGTACGGCTGACTTACAATTGGCGAAGATGAACCACAGTATGCAAAATGAGGCACCTATCCAGGATGTCCCGAACGGTTTCTGGTATTCGGTGGCATTGTACAACATATCTGTCCAGCCCTCACTGGAAAATATTTGATACATGCCTATGAAGGAATTGTAAATGTCAAAGAAAGGGATCCGTATGGTTTCGCCATCACCGTCTTTCTCAGGAATCTGTCCGCGGAAGAGCTGGGAAGCGAAGATTGACGCCAGGAAGGTCAAGAGAAACACGAAAAGGATGAGGTTCATGAGACCACCGACATTGCCAAATACGACCATCTGAAAGTGTTAGCCATAGGTTAATTCTCATGTGACAAATGGACACATACGATAAGATCTCGGGTCATTGGCAATGCCAAAACAACACGATAGACGCGCATAATTTGGAAAATGGTTAGCCATGCATAAGCTTTGCCATTGTGAGAATCTTTGATGACTGGGATTTGTATCACCGATGTGATGATGGCAATGCTCAGATCTGCGATGTTCCGCTTGCTGTGGAAAAAGTGCCTCCAATCCACGGCAAGACGAATCAGTATTTCCAAGAGGAGAATGAGCGTGACGAGCATCTCGGTGTTGTCGATGAAGGACCTTCGAAAGTCGCTCATGCTCGCGCTTCTCATCGTCTGGCTGATGAGGCCGAAGGTGATGACAAGGACCCAAAGCCAAGTGGTCTTGTCATAGAGGCGCTTCAAACTGCTCACTCTTTGTTTCCCATCTTCGTCGTTGGCGGCCTCCTCCTGGATTTTCTCTCCAGTAAAAGCGCTCGTCTTGCTCTCTTCTCGCATGATCTGTAATGACGAAGTAATGACGGCGATGAGCAAAGATATCAACCACAAACTCAATATCAAAAGACCAACAATGAAGTACAAAGAGGAGACCAGATAATCGGTATCGGCCATCTGGTACATTATATCACTCCACGTGTTTGACGACATAATGACGAAGACGAGCTCGAGTGAGTTCATGATGTTGTCGAAGCTCTTGGTGCCCCCAGCCGGATTGCCATTCTCAACGCACAAGGATCCAATGGGACAGAGGAAGCCCTTGCCATCTTTTGGGCCTTGCGGTTTGCCGTCAAGTCCGTGATAGCCCTCCTTGGTGCCATCAGGCAGCAGGTGGCCACCACAAAACTGGTTGCCGTTCTGAAACTCGGGGAAATCTCTTGTAGCCTGCCATACACAGGTTCTCCGATAACTCGATTTGAAGCTCTGCAAGCCGACGATGGAGAACAGGAGCCAGAAGAAACCAATCAAAAACGCGACATTGACCAATAAGGGTGCTGCCTTTTTCAGACTGCGGAGAATGACCTGCAGGAATGTGAGTCGTGGCTATAAGGTTTGATCTGGTTTGCTTACTGATGTTCCATTGGTAAGGTTCAGCAGACGTATGATACGCAGACAGCTGAGCATATCAAAGACAACAATGACGCGCTTGTTGTTGACGTTGAAGATACCGAGCGCAAAAGATATCCAGAAGGCGATGACAGCCAGAAAGTCGGTTCGGTTGAAGGAATGTCGTAGGTATGCCCTGTGTGCCAGTCGCACGCGCTGTTCCTCTCGGTGATCTCGCGGTCCGACATCAACGTGCGTTTGTGCAGTAGTAAATGCCCGTAGTATCGACGGCTGCTGGGGCGCTGCACCATCGTTTCTGGCACTACTCCGTCGCTGTGACGCCTGCCGCTCAGGGCCACCAAAGAGCTTATCAGCCTTCATCAGGACGGCCTCACGTAGGCCTACTTGGCGATTGATTGTGCTGTATTCCACTGGATTTATGATGAAGCCTGACACGATGATGCGAATCACGACTTCTATAGTGTATACGATGAACAGACCAAAAAGCGCCCAGTCGAGCGCACTGAGCTTATGAATGTTCTCTGCTGTACGCTCTTCGTACTTGGCCTTGTTGCTCGCGTCGATTGCCAATAGGATGGTCTGTACCACAATAAGGATTAGAAGCAGCGGCTCGGTCGCAGGATGAACTAGCATATCGCAAAGCCTCATCCTGAGTTTACTATTTGCGGGGAATATGCCCAAGCTCTTTCCCCGCAGCGGGTTATTCGAAGGTCGCTGCCATTGCACGCTGGGCTTGTGTGACGGCAGTATTGGCGATGGTGGTTTCTCGTAGGCTGTGGACGCCATGGGCGATGTAGGGCCGTCGGTGGCATATTCCAGGAGCACAGGAAACGAAGGAGGTTCATGCATGCGGGAAGTCACAGTAGATTTTCTGTGTATGGCCCGCTCAACGACGTGTGAATCATTACTAACGTTGGCAACCCGCTGAGACATGTTCCGCATGATGGTTCCGGCCCGAGTCAGTGGCGATGCCATCTGGCCGGGCGAAAGCGATCTCTTCCTGCCCATTGAGTCTCGGAGGTTTCCCGTCGCGGCTTCCAGCTGGCCAAGGTTGTCATTGCTCCTCGCTGCGGGCGACATGTCCCCGGGACTTAGAAAGCGCACGCTTTGGAAGCTCGATCTGTCTTGCGAGTGCGGGGAGACGGGCGCTGCAGCCCCGCTGATGGGCTGCAGATGTTGCACATCGGTCAGGCGTGCCGTGTCGTCGTAGGTGGGCGAGAAGTAGCCGTGGTCGTCCGACGTCGACCTCGTCTGATAGGGCCTCGCGCCAGTGTAGGGGTCGTAGGTGTCGTCCGAGGACGCAGGTGTAGGTATTGGCGGGGTCAAGGGTGGTGAGGTGTCGCCCTGGAAGTTCATGTCCATGCCAAAGCCAATGGCAGCCTGGAAAGCGCCCGCGTCAATGGGCGAGCCCACATCATCGTCGTCGACCCGTCTGATGCCGCTCTGGGAGCCGCCCACGCTGGTGTCGATGTGCGGCCGTGAGACGTGTCGCGTGGGACTCGGGGAGGCCTCGGCTATGGGCGCATACTGCGAGTCTCTGAAGCGTCCGTTGTGTCTGAGCAGGTCCCGCCCGCGGTCGCTGAGGGTTCGCCGATGCTGCTGCTGCGGCGCAGTCTCGTTGTCTTCGTCCGGCGGCCGATTGAGGTCCCGCAGCGGTATTGAATGGTGCCCATCGCCTCTGCGATGGTTGGGGTCCGGGTAGGACATTGGCGCGTCCGGTCCTGGTGTGCTGCGCTCAACTGGGCATCTGGCCGCCGCCGCTCAGCTCAAGCAGATGCTATCGCGCAAACATGCAGACTGCGGTAGACAGGAAAGATAAGGTGGACGAGGTAGTCGTGGACGTGTACGGGATTCAGACGGTGGTAGAAGCAGAGAGCGACTGTGAGGGCACGTGGGGCGGTCTTGGGCGTGTTGATAGGAAATTCGTGGTCGGTACAGAGGGTGCGGGATGGCGGAGTACGCACGGAGGTGAAGATGCATCAGCCAGCCCAGGGTGCACAGCTAACTCTCACAGCAGCTTAGCATGTGCAGGGGAGACATGCAGGTATTTTTAGTTCACCGTTGTGCCTGTGGCGGTTGTGTAGCACATCACATCTCATTCGCAACTGTACTTCAAGTCCTGGTTACCTCTTTGTGGCATGCTACATGTAAGAATCGCTTTCCCACGTCGTCAACGCTCGCTCGCTGTACCGACGCTTCTTCTGACACTTGCGCTGTCAACCAACAACCCTCCCGAAACACTTCGAATCGCTAATAAAGCGGATCGCCCCTGGCAGCAGCCGCGTCAGCCACAGTCAGCCACTTTGCGCTCAGCCCTAGCCTCGGATTTTCAAAGCCATCGAGAAAGCCGCGTGACGGTACCCTGAGTGCTAGTATGTATTCGATAGCAACTACTTTTCTTTTCACTCCATCTCGCTGTGCCAAGATACGCGGCCTGCTTTGTAGGAACGGGCGACACGGATTCAGCTGGTCGGATGTCAGCTGCACTTGACCAATCACAATACGAATAACATGAGTGCTATTGATGGAATGGCTGCAAGTCAGATGCGTGCCTCGTACAGAATAAACGTGAGAACAAGAAGCATGTGCAGAGCATGTGCCGCCATTACAAGCGATGCCACTGAAGCTGGCAAAATGAGGGTTAGCATGTAAGAAGTACTATAGTGCAAAGGCGTTGTGATGTTCCCAGGTAAAGGCACATGTCCTGTGGTACATGCAAGATGTCATACTGCGCGCCTTCCCCCTTTCGGCTCTCGGGAGTCCGCAATTTGGAACGCGACTTCCTCATCATCGTGAGACCCACATTCACCCTCACCGCGTCCACCCTCGCCAACGCCAGCGCCTGCGCCCTACCATTTCGTGTGTACATCTACGACGTCTTCTTAGCAGTCTGCCAGATTGCTCAGCCCGGCCGCGTCAATCATACTCCGACGCGTCGCCCCAGGCACGCTCCTCACGATGCCCGCCCGGAAGCGCGCCCGCGACGAGATGGAGGCCGAAGACCCTGTCGAGGCCCCGAGCACACTGCAGAGGCTGCGCAATATGTGGCAATTCGCCAATCTTGCGCAGTACATCAGCTTGTTTGGCGACGCCGTCAAGATCGACAAGGATTTCGACATCGAGGTACGTCTTGGTTTGCGCCCAGTTCCATCGAGAATGCGCCGGGTTTGATACAGATGGGAGTTCTGCTGACACAGGTACAGGAACTTGAAAGCGAGTGCTTGAAGCCCCATGCATCGGAGAAGCTCGCACAGATCGGATTGGCGTTGCTGAAGCACG
Organism: Phaeosphaeria sp. MPI-PUGE-AT-0046c; assembly: GCA_020747045.1. Lineage (NCBI taxonomy): Eukaryota > Fungi > Ascomycota > Dothideomycetes > Pleosporales > Phaeosphaeriaceae > Phaeosphaeria > Phaeosphaeria sp. MPI-PUGE-AT-0046c. The sequence continues at coordinate 2,271,716 of JAGTJN010000001.1, read as the reverse complement.
TCTCGTCGCACAAGGGCCTGACGTATGATATGGTGTTTTCACCTCGCGGTAACGCGCTAATGTATGGCAGGCTGGACATATTCGACGAGTACACCCGGCGGCAGTTCGTTGCGAAAGCGCCACATCGCAACCCCTTTGGCACTGACGAAGAGCCGAACAAGTTCAACGACTTCGATGTCTATACCAAGATCCGAGTATTACAACAGCTTTCGACATGGACGCTGAACAACCCCAACTCAATCCGGGAGAGACTTTCAGCCACGGACAACGAACAGACACTCTGGGTACGTCGCACTCCCCTTGTTCATACACAGCTACTGATCCCCTTGGCATAGCGCATGGAGCCTACCGGTTGGGATTCCGATGATAGGGTTCTCTTCGTACTGGACGATAACCGCATGTATCGACGGACCGACCCATTGCCGCCACCCGAGCCTCAAAAAGCTAAGGCAAAGGCCAAATCGAAGAAGTCGAGAGGGACCAGGGCCAGCAAGCGCCAGAAGATACTGACCCCCGAACCCGAGGAGGCTGTCCAGGATGAGAATGGGGATGAGGTGGAACAGCAACCAGACATTGTTGAGGACGACGGCTTCGGTGGCATGACTTGGGAATGCATTTGCGTAACATTGGAGGACTACCAAGAGTACATGGGCAGCATTCGGAAGAGTCGCGACCCCAATGAGAAGACGCTCTACAAGCGCCTGGAGGAAGACGTCATACCCATTATGCAGAATCTGGCCGAAGAGCAGGCGAAGAAGCAAGCCCGCAAGATGAGGGAGCTTGAGAACATGCAGAAATTGGCTTTTGCAAAGCGCTCGTCGAGGATATCGTCAAGGCTTGAGAAGCAAAAAGAGCAAGACGAGATTGAATCGGCGGAACGGAATCGTCTCGAAGAGCTCGCCAAAGCCAAGGCAGAGCAAGACAAGCAAAGGAAGCTTGAAGAGGTAGGTGCCAATACTCTGGACTATACTGATGAGCGCAGCTGACCATGCATAGGCACACGACTCCCGCAGAATGACCCGAGAGCAGCGGCTCCGTGAGCGTGAAACAGCGAAGATTTTGAAGGAAGAAGAGTTGCGCAAGCTGAAAGATAACGAACAAAAACTAGCTACCAATGCCGCAAGACTATCGGAGCGGCATCTGAAGGCAATGATGAAGCAACACGAAAGCGATCTCAAGCGACTGAATGAAGAGGAAGACTGGTTCTTTGATTGTGAGAAGTGTGGCACATATGGGTCAAATCTTGTAGGTCTTCCTGGGTTTTTGACTTGCATCGCTGACTGTATCAGAATGATAACACGCCACAAATATCATGCGAGAAGTGCAATGTTTGGCAGCACGTCAAGTGCCACGACATCACTGAAGATCAGGCAGACAATCCTAACTTCCAGTTTATTTGTGGCACATGTAAGCGCAAAGAGGAGGCAGCCGAGCAGCCCAAGCTTCCCCCATTGAAGTTGAGACTCACTTCTGCTTCACCTTCGTCATCGCGGGTCGAAGCGAGCACAAATGGCGAGCAGCTACCCATACCTGCGCGTCAACTGCATTCTGTCCAAGATTCAGCGCCAAATTTCCAACAACCTGTTCAGCCTATTCAGCCTTGGGTCGATGGTCCGAGTCTCTCACCCCGTGGTCAAGCACTCGGCCCTCCCGGCATACACCGATCAGAAGCCGCATATGGATCGCCTTACAAGGCTGGTACAAATGGCCACTCGTCTCCTATACGACCACGACCGACATCGTCAAGCTTCTCACGACCGAACGGCTTCTCAATGTCATCACCTCCACCTTTCAATTTACCACAAGTGCCCTCCAGCCCAACAAAGAGCCATGGCATGTCACAACCTCACCAAAACGGCAGCTCTTTTGGTTCCTCTAACCCATTTGGCTCGTCACAACACACGCCGCTGCCATATGCTCAAAGCTTCACTCGTCCGGACTCATCTGCCGGTCTCGTCGGCTCGCCCGTCAAACACTCACCCGCCAACTCACCCCGTCCCGCAAATGGTTTACCTACGCACTACAACTTCAACAGTCCGCACTCATCTTTCCCACCCAGCTCCGCTCACCGACCATCCTTCTCCCCAACAAAACACAGCTCTCCGGCTCCTCTTCCTGCGCAAATGTCCTCACCTGCACCTGCGCCGATGCGTATCGCACCGTCCCCATCGCAGATGCCGGCACAAGTGCTTCCGGACCCAATTCCTGCGCCGTCCAAGCACGATGGTATGAGGCCTGTCTCCAGCCATGAAGTGAGCGAGAAGAGCGTGTTTCCTCCGAGTCAGAGCTTGAGTCCGCAGCACAAGCCGCAGATCCTAAGTCCACCAGTCAAGAAGGCGAGTCCGAGACCGGAAAGGATGTCGTATGAGATGGAGGGTGTGATGCATAGGAGTGATAACTGAGAGGCGCTTTGGTTTTGTGCTTGTTTACGCAACGGCATCTTGGTAAAGGGTCGATGTGAGCTTGGGCAGCATTCAGTTCTTTTTACTTCTTCTTCCCTTGGTTTTTGCCATTCTCTTGATCGTTCTTGGACCTACATGGTGTTTTTCTTCGTGGCTGGATACGGTGTTTTCCTCATTCTTGAATTTCTCGCACGAGCTTGATGCTGGCTGGTGGAGTCTGGGTGGGTGTACGATATGAGCAAGAAAGAGGGAACGGAAGGGAGATGATCAGGGGGTTTTTGCACGAACTTGGCGTTGGTAGGTTTTCATTTTGCGATTCTGATGATCAATTTGCAGCATTTGTTCCATAGTCGATGCATACTGGCAGAAGGCGGAGTGTATGATAAACCTAAAATTGCATGACGTAGAAGTCTTCATCCCACGACATCAACGAGTACGTGTCGTATGCTCCATCTGTATGGCTGTTTCGTCGATTGACGAGAATGAGACGCTCTTGAATTTTATCGTGCTTAGTGTTGAATGGAGGAGAAAGTCTGTCTCTCGACTTATCGTGGCTCGAACCACTGGTGTTCTGCTAGCAGCTTGTGCTAGGATAGCTAGGTCTCATATGCCATATTACGGATTTCTAGATATCACGCTCCCTGGCGGCTGCGGTGGGATTGATGAGACTAGACTACCCAGCGAGCTGATCAAAGACTGGCCCCTGTTGAGCGCTTATGTTCATCTCTGGGCAATTTACTTACTCTGCTTACAAACGGCTAAACTACGACGAGGAATCAGCATGTAAGTATAAGTGTACAATATCTTAAAGATACTTCTTCTTTCTCCTCTTCCTCCTCTTCCTCCTCTTCCTCCTCTTCTTCTTCCTCTTCTTCTCCTCCTACTACTTCGAAATCTACTACTAACTCAACAACCATGCCACCAAGAACAGCTTCCATCTTCCGAGTCTTCCTCCAATACTATATCCTTTTCATAAGCCAACCCTCGCCTCTCCCATCCCTCCACCCCCTGACATGGAAATTGCTTCACCTACCTACTTCCCTCTTTCTTCAACCTGACTGCCACTCATATCCCACAAGACCGCCTTTGCTTTGGCTACCTCTCCCTCTCCGCCACTTCGATCCGGCCGAATTAGACCCCTCCCACCGCATATAATCCACTCCCCCCCTTCCCAACTTGCCGCTCGCCGGCTCGGGCCATGTTTTTTCCTCTGCATGTTTTTAAGATTCGGCGCATGGTACTGCTGAGCCAACAAAGTGTGGTATGACGCAGGTGTACTAAGTCTGGGGGCTCTGCTGTTACACTATAGTGTAGAGAATCTGGGTTGGGGAAGCGTGATGTTGAAGTAGGTGGGTACAGCATTTGACATTGATGGGGTGGGTTCGATGCGGAAGGCGGTTGATAGGGACCAAGTGGGGGGGATCTGATGGTGAAGGGGAGGTTGGGCGTTGAGATGCGAATGGCGAGGATGTTAAGTGGTCACATGTGGTATGCAGAGGTAGAGATGGAGAAAGTTTGAGTGACAGATGACTAGAGTAGGGAATCAGTCTCTAAATTCTGTAGCTAGAAACTATTTACATCATGTCATTGACATTTCAAACACAATCTTTGCACAACTGCACAACAGTGGTATGAGATGTTTGTTTAGTGCACAACGTAGTTGCCACTCTACAATCAGGTCTGTGCTAGAATTTGATTGAACAGTCTACAGAATTGTCTGTATCAGCAGGTAATTCTGTGTGTGATAACAAATTAGAGCGTCATAGAAATATCAAGAAAGATTTCTGGTACTATAAGTTTTCCCGAGCCCTCGAACAAGATGCCTACGGTCCCGGTTCAACTTCTCGGTCACAACCAGGTTCAGACGTGCAGATTATTACGAAAACATTTGGTTCATTGCTTATAATGGGAGCATCGGGGAAGAGCGGAATGAGGGTGAGGGACATACAAATCTTCCTGTGTTCTGTTTCGGTTAATATCGGTCGTCTAGTTGGGATAGATGCTGTGATGCCCTTTATTACCATGTGTGAGGGATGGGAGGACACCATCGATAACCTTTGTGATACACAAAGCACTGGATTCGAAAACCTTTGAAGATCGAATCATTGCGAAACGCGTGTCCACATCTCCCCCGACAGATTCTGTCATGAATTTTTGCAGTTGCAGGTCGTGAAGGCCATAGCCATGGGCGTGGTCTACTACGAGTCATTCATTATAGAAATGCTCCTTGGGTCGGGTCGCAATGACGACTATTGCCAGATGATGATTCACTGGATGCATAGAGTTTGTGCGTGGCGGATGAAGTGGCTGGATGAGTAGAGCTCATACGAAGATGAAACTTTCTCAGATATATCTTCCGTGCGGTCAGACTCGGAGATGGGGGATTGCGATTACAATTGGGATTCAGGCGCTGAATAAAGTTTTAAGAGATGTTCGAGCCGAACAGCGGTAGACATTAACAAAGGCGCGCAATGTAGATGATGGCAAGTTGACCTTGACAAGGAGGCTTTGTTAAAGAATATCTGGTAGAATGGTGCAGTGTGGTTGCATGCCTGAAGAGCATGGAGATAACATAGTCGTTCTGGTGCGTGGCTCTTATGCGAAAGTGCGTTGCGGCAAGATCACTGGAACTGCATTACTTGGAAAATGTTCCATGTCCTGCTGTGTAGACATAGCACACATGTACTACTCACCACGTCCACCGCGATGACATCTTCAGCGTTTGTTTTGTGTGCTAATTTTTCTGTGTCGTATAGCGTCTTCTCGCTATCGGGCATCTGACTTGAATGGAGCCCGAGATAGCGTGAGTATTATAACAGCTTTTGTAGGAAACATCGTAAGTGTATTGTTTCGTGTTTTGGTGCTTCAACGGCCAGTCATAGTCAGAAATATGTATACACAATCCCGAGGTCTGTTGTACACTCACAGCACAGTTTCCACTACACACTACATACCAGTCTTCGCACGTTAGTGTGCAAGAATTCTAAAGAGTGTCACAGAAAGTTCTGAAGAAGCTAGAATTCTTCCCGACTAGGCCTAGACGCATTGTACAAGCGGATAATACAGCAAAAATGTGGCGTTAGATAACGCTGAATTTGGTAAAAGTGCTTGGCAATGTCCTCCTAGATAGTACTGGAGCCGCTTGAGGGCACTAGGGACTCACATTGACGTTCTAAAGCCGCTTATCTCGTTAGGTGGTTAAACAAAGCGTAGACTAGAACCCTAGCAAGCTAATTCTTAGTGTTATTCACCACGAGTAGCTGAGCTACGAGAGCTGCAATTTAACGTAACGAGTTGATACATAACTAGCCCTTCTCTATCTTCTAATCTTACTTCATTTAACTAAAATGCAAGAAATTCAAGACGTACCAGGCAGCCCATGTACTGCCGTTCACAACTGCTTACACTGACCCTAGTTGTCTTTGTATCTAAGCTTCCTTGTGTGTAATCTCCACCTTCTCCAGAACAAGGTCGACTGCCGGTGCTGCGACTTCGCCGTCGAAAATGACAGCAATCTGTTCTAGAGTATGGCCTCGAGTCTCGGGGTAAGCAAAGTAAACCGTGATTACCATGACGGCCAATACAACGATGAATACAAAGTAGTACTTCCAGCCAATAGCGTCTAAGGCAATTGCGTTTACAAAGACATTGAAGAAGAGACCAGCAAATGCAGAGATCCAGGTAACTGCAAGGCCGCGAGATCGGAGAGAAAATTGCCAAATCTCGCAAGGGTAAGCGCTCAGGAATGGTGTTCTGAAAGGACAAGAATTAGTTACGGTCCCAAAAGATGGATGTTGTCCAGGAACTTACAGAGCAATGTCGTATCCAGCATAGAAGATAAAGATAAACGGAATCACAGCCACTCCAATGCTAGGGACTGGGTTTGTCGCGAAGGAACCGCTGAGACCAGTGATAATAATAAAGCTGACCAGCATGGTGATAGCCGAGGCCAAGAACAAGAAGCGTCGTCCTAGCCTGTCCACGTTGAACGCTGCCGCAACAGCCCAAAGAAGATTCCAGACGTTAAGGCATGCCGAAATAAGGGTTTGATCTGATACGGCCTTGATTCCAACGGTGTTCAACATGAGGGGTAGGTAGTACGAAACAACGCCGTTGCCAGCCCATTGAGAGAAGATTCCCAAAGAAATGGAGATCAGAAGGCGGCGGCGATTGCCCTGTGTCTTGATCATGTCCAAGTAGGAGGTGCTGGCAGAAACATCCTTTTCAGCTTTGATGGTAGCCTCAATTTCGGTCATCTGGTAGGCGACGAGTGGATCTTGTGCGTTTCCTCCGGCATGGTATTTTGTCAGGATCGCTTGGGCTTCGTCGATTCTGCCGACACTGATAAGCCATCTCGGGCTTTCAGGGCACAAGAGGAACCCGGTAAGAGCCAAAGCTGGGCAGATGAGTTGCAGAACTACTGGAATTCGCCACGACCAATCGTTTGGAATGACTCGGGTGCCGAAAGTCACCCAGCCGCTGAGAGTGCCTCCAACGTAGTAGCCGCACATGTACAAAGCGCTAACCACAGACCGTTGCTTTGGAAGAGCGATCTCGTTGATGATGACAGGTGCAGCTACGCTGAACATGGCGGAAGCTACACCTAGGAGGATACGGGCGTATGTGAAAGTCTTTTCGTTCTTGGAGGCGGTCTGCATGGCGATTCCGGCAAGAAGAAAAACGTAGCCAACATAGATGGACGATTTGCGACCGAACTTCCCGGACATCCACGCACCGATTGGAAATGCGATTCCACTGGCCAAAAAGTAACAGGCATTGATCCAGCCAAGGTAGGCACCCGCAGGTTTTCCCATAAAGGTGTACCAACTCGGCAAGGCGAAGAGACCACCCATGACGGAACCATCGTAACCAATGGTAGACGCTACAAGAAACACTGATCAGCGGCTTTCTGGCGACTATTTGAGTGGGCAGCTTACAGAGCAGCACCAGGGACAAGATCCTGAAGTTCAAACTTAACAGGTGAGACTGTTTGTACCACGCCGTATTGTTGGTAGGAAGCTTGTCAAGGTCGGAGATCGCCATCTTCGGTGTCGTGTTATTAACAGGCGTGCTTGGGGTGAGATTCAATCCAGAAGTGCTGTCTGCGCGTCACAAACACGAGGGATGTGAAGACTTCAATCAGCGGAAGAGCGACTTTAATACAGCAGCAAAGTCGCATGGTGAACATCTGGACCATGTTTAGTCTAAGCCAGGTTTTCCCAACACGATGTCTACTCCACAGCCCATGGGGGAAATGACACTAGGTTGCACGTTTTCGGGGGACATGACGCTAGGTGACCCATTATCGGGGTAGACGTGCAGCGCTTGCTCTGATTCCCGAGGATTAGCCGCCAGCATCCGTAGCGTCTAGTGGTCTGAGGCCCTGTCTTTTTCAGCTGTGTCGGCGACACAGGCGGCCAATTGTCCTCGCATAATACTTACCCGCGCGCGGGCCACCGGAGTACCAAGTCGCCTCACGCTGAGGCTCCGCGCTGGGTCCCGTCCAGGTCGAGACATGATAACGGGTACTGCTTACCCGCCCCTCTTCTTACAATGGCTCGGCTGCACGTGATCCACTTTCCATTTCAAATCCGGTCATTGGTGCTCGAGGGAGCTACTCAAGCTCACGCGACCCGGTTACCGGTATACCTGCAGCGTCTCCAACCCGCCCCTCACTCTTTCGACAGGATGCTCTCCAGCGCTATATCAGAGCCCAGAACCGCCTGAACTGCTGAAGTAGGTCGCGATGTCTCCGATCCGTTTGATATGCTGGAGGTGTTACGAGTAGGCCCAACAGTATTTCCTGCAGAACATCCGCACTTGTCGCTGGGTGGGTGGAGAGGTAAGCATACATTGAAGTGCTCTACCTCCTCGCGACACTGCCTTCTACTGACTTGTTGCAGGGCTGGGCGAGCTCCTATATCTGAGAGAGCGCTATCCTTGTTGCGAGCGTATTGACCGCCTGACCGGTAGTCCCGTGCACCCCAATCCCTTTGTACATCTTTAGTATACAGCAAGCATGTGCAACGACTTCCCAGCAGTAACCTCGAAGATTTGACGCTTTTGAACCTACGGCTTTTGCACTTCTGCAACAGACTGTATTGTCTTTGACGTACTCACTGCCTGCGCCGATCTGGCACGTCGATCAGTCCGATGACCACGACCAGGCGCCTGGATGCGAACATGGTCTGCCCGATCTCCGCATTCACATGTTGACGGGCTACACCAGGCCATTTGCACCGCTGGACCTCCAGTGTTTTCATCTCACCGCTGAGCTGGCGGCAGAGAAGGACAGCAAAGCTGATCTCAGATCACTCACGTCTGCTACCTTCAGCCAGTTGAGACGCCTGAAGATCTCTAGCTACATCAACGTTCCTACTATGGCCGATCTCGTCCTGTACACTTTTGCACGTACGTTGACGCAACTAGAAGAGTTCCATCACCCTAAAACTCGTCAACCCTAAACACCGAAGTTGTGGCTATTGTCAAGGCCTCACGCAGAACTCTCTGTGTGCCTAAGTACAGTCTGCGATTCGACGACTATTGTAAGGATTTGGCTAAGGCTGTGATCTTGTACAACGGTCTGAGTACGGCATCCCATGCGAGATGGGATGGAGATCTCGATATGCACTATTCTGCAACGTATTCGATCGTAAAGATCGAGTGTACGTTCCTTTTTGGCTGTATGGCGTCGGCAGGCAGGGCCGCGTCCTTACATTATACTCGATCTTTACGCAGGCATAAAGGGTCGCGGGTTTCGAGTTGAGACGTCGTTTGCGGCGAGCCCCGCCAGGTCTGCTCAGCCAAGCCAACCCCGCAAAGTTGGGGTCGAGACAACGCTTACGTTAGCACCAAGTAGCCAATGTGGCGCAACGTGACCTAGAACGTGTGGAGAGCTGCTGGAAGGTTTAGACTATACGTCCCTTGCGTAGGCAGAGGTCTGCGCGTAGACGTTGGGACAACGCGCTGCATAAAAGGGGGATATTAAGGATTTGTCTAAGGCATTACCCCAAGGATATCGCGATCTTCTATCAATTACGGGAAACGCTATCGACTACAATGAGAGCTCCAAGGCTATCACTATCATACCGGTTGGAGCCCACAGAATTATCGGCCTTGGTTCTTCTGGCGATGCTAATTCTGGAACAAAACCGCAAGCATGTCCCTCGCAAACAACAACCAAACATCCACCTTTGCCCCCCCCCCCCTCACGATTCAAAGCGTGCGCAATCAGATCAATACAAGAATGGGCATCTACTGACGACGGGAGTCTACACAACAGACGAAGAACTCCGACTATTCATTCGCATCTCGATGAACACTGTTGCCAACCACCAGTGTCATGTATAAGTATGCCGCAACAGATTTCAAGCCTTCGGTGGTGTTCACCTACAAACTTCGGCGGACTACACAGTTCACGAACATGGATGGTTCTGTGACGTTAATCTCTTTCGACAGATCTGCATGAACCACCCTCTTAATATTGGCCAAAACTAACCAACCGAGTTCATCAACTGGTGAGACGGACTATTGGCCTTCCCCGATGCCAATTACAGTCGTAGTTTGTGGACTCGAGCCGACTGAGTTCTATCGTAGAATTTGTTATAGGGTCAGCCTCGAAGTCTGTGTCAAGCAACCACTCAGCACATTCCCCGTCAATCAGGAAAACATCCCAGACTTCAGTTCCATGGTCTTTTTTTGAATTGGTCGAGCGATCGTATTCGAAATATTCGGGTCCATCTACGTGAATCTGGGCTCGTGCGGACTCCAGTCTGCGATCATAGGCCAGAGCTCCATCGATTCGGACTCGAATCCGAGAGGCCACGCATCACCACCAGTGTTTATAGCCTCCCACTCCTCATATGCGCAGAACATAGCGGAAACGATTTTTTTTATAGGTGTTGTATGGGCCACCAAGCTTGGATTCTGGGTCTAAAATCAATGCCCGTGGCTTGTCCATCCAACCTTGTTGGTGAATTCGGCCGTAGTATCCTTCGGATGAAATAGAACGAAGAAGTCGTATTTGAGCAGATACCTTGGCACATATGATGTCCTGCTCATGCACAAGCAGCACCTCTGCAAAGTGGTCCGAGCGAAGTTGTATACCGTTGATAAAGTCCAACATCCAGCAGTAGAATGCCCTTCCATTAGTAAATGCGTCTGTCTAGATCGCCAGGATTTTTGGTACACGTAGCTGGGGACAATTGTCCGCAAGAAAGAGAATATTTTCGGTTTCCTGAAATTTGTTCAATGACAGTATAGAGAAAAGGTAGAAGAAACAACATAACTTACACTCAATACATTTGCTCTTACGCCGCATTTCACCACAGTGTCACCAATTCTTACAGTTGGGTTCCACTTCCTCTTCCAGTCTGAGGCTGTGCGTTTCAATCGCGGGCAGGATCTCATCTACAGATGGAAAGGGCGGACAAGAAGAGACACGGTATGGAAGCTTCAATTTACTCCATGTCTTGACAGGTGGAAGAGGCAGCTTTCTGATCGCTTCGACTTCCCGCACGATCTGCAACTGATCAAGGCTCTCCCACTCTTGCATCAGTACCTGTGGTCTAGGACAAAGTGCCCTCGTAGGTCTAAGAACATAGTTGGGTGCATCTGTGTCCATATTTGAAATAAACTGCACTTGGGTTAGAAATGTTGAGAACACGAGGAGGTTTGAATTTATACTTCGATCAGCGACTTTTTGTATAAACACCTATCGTCTTGTTGGAGAATCGACGCAATCGATATGATTGAATCCAGCGTTGGAGCTTGAGTCGGCTTTGTGTGCATACTTGTCTAAACGTTTGTGGAAGAAATAATTTCTCATATATAAGGGATTAGTTCAACCTCGAGAGTTATTTTTAGCTAGGATGCTGGCGCGATGTCTAGATCCGCCGACTCATTTGTCATCTTAAGCTTATAAATATTGAGTCTGCCGAGGCAGAGTTACCACTTGACATGATAATTCGATTTGTCTGGTTTGAAATTCTTTCGTTAATTTCACACGGACAAGGATCATGATCCGCTTTCGTCGAGAGCATTCCTGGTATGGTTTTATCACATGCCCCTGTCCCTCCGTTCACTTACTTACAGTACTTTTCTAGCTTCCTTTGAAATATCGACAATAAAGCGGAGGTACGTTCTTGAGGCCGAGCTGGACGAGTTGAGCAATTTTTGGACCGCCGGGATATCGCCTTGAAAAGAGCTCGAAAAAAAGGGTACAAAAATACAATTCCTGATATTCGAAGTTAAAAGAGAGCTTCGCAAAAGTCTAGGACAGGCGTAGTTCACCGGCTACGTCAATTGGCTGACAGTCTTTGCTGAAAGAAAGTTCTCGGACCTCGTCTTCGAAATCCACATACAAGTAAGGGCAGTTTCCTTCGGCATCTGCCTCGTGCCTGAGTGTGTCATAGTGAACCACAACGTGATTCAAGTGTACTTCAACTTGGGTTCGACCCTTGGTTCGCTAGCCGTATACTTCTCGGAAACAAGTAGACCACTCTGGCGTAGCCGTATAACAAGGAGGCAAGATTTTTGAGAATACAGGGCTTGATGGTCGAGCCATGATAGCGTGCGAAGAAGGTCGACCTAGGGCTCCTAATGTTACCTACCGGTACTTCAGTGCGGCACCATAGTAGGGTCGACAAGTTCAATATTGTTTCATATAAGGCTGAGACGTAAACATCGCAACCTAAATGCTCGGCGTCGTGTCTGCTTAGGTGAGCTCGCTTAAATAGCACAGCTGCATCCACCAAATGTAGCGTTGACAGCTACTCGGTTACCTCGGGTGGATCGCCAGACATGTACTATGAAGAACTTGCTAAGAGGGCAGACGGTGACAACAATGAAGTCTTGGAACTCGAAGACTAAGGCTACAAATTTCACCAATCCCTTGACAACATGGAGTGGTAAGCACGGAGTAGGGAGGAACCGATGGATACCTTGGTGTCATTGTGCGTAAGTAATGCTCCTACGTTTGGATTCAATTGAGTGTTAATCTTTGCTTATCTAAAAGCTCTCAGTATAGCAAGAAACGTCAAGAACAAGGTGGACCCTTTCGAATAGAACGCTAAACGGTGCTGCATCGTAACAAGTCTTTCTACGGAGCTATGCAACTAATCGCGCCTTCAAGTTTCAACCCAGCGCCTACCGCCCATAAGCTAGACGGATCCTGCAATCTCAAATGCGTATGCAGTCGAAGCGGTCGCTGGATCGAAGGTGATGAAGGCCTATACGAATTTATCAGCAATTGTTTCTCAGAATGAAGCGCACAGGTACTATTTTAGTACTTACCTTGTTTGCCGTATACGCTAGGTTTGATGTGCCCAAGTCCTTGGGTGCGCCAACTTCACCCGCATCTCCAGCCCAATCAAATTGGAATTTGCGAACCTCTACTGAGCCACTTGCCGGCAAACCCAATGCCATCAAGCCTGATACCTCAATGGTGTACTTGGATTTGGTGTTGCGAGTGCCCGCGATGACTTTAATGCCATTGCCAGACCTGGTAGCGAACACATCAAAGAGTCGATCCGTTGATGCTGCAGTAGCTAGACGGTTGCCTTCCATGGACGCATAGTACTTGTACAGTTGCCACTCGCCATTCGGGAAATACTTTCCGCTTGCATCTTTCACGACCAGGTCGGCCAGACCGTCATGCAACGCCGTTGTCGAGCCCCAGTTGGCGCGAAGACCTCGAATATTATGCCTCTCGAGCTGTGCAATGTAGTAGGCAGATGTTCCTGGGTTCTGCTCATCCTTGGCCGCATACTCGTTGACATCAATGGGCAGATCAGGGAGGTTGTGCTTGTTCTTGAGCGTGTTAAAGTCAGGAACAGTCGTGTCTGGTTCGCGAGACCAGGTGCCGATTTGATGCCACGAATAGATATCGGGTACTGTGGCATTACCGCTAACCGTGCTCAACCAAGTTTGCCAATTTGTGTTGCTCAGACTCGGCGATGCAGCCATCGAAGGACCACTGAAGACGGCTTCTGGCAACTCTTGCCTGTGCACGGACATTTATTAGTAGAGATCGTGTCAGCGAGGTTGGGTTAATTTCTACCTGAGAAGCTTGTGTGCATGTACATAGTACTGTAGATACTGGTTCCATGGGCGGTCCCAGAACGCGGTGATGTCAGGCTCATTCCAGATGTCGACGACGAGACCCTCTAGCATGTTGGAGGCGCGTAGATCCTTCACCACCTGGCGCAAGAAATTGTCCGTCTCGGTCCAATTACCGTTGTCACCCGGATACAATGGTATTTGACTTCCATCGGCACCCCAGAGATCGTGAACCAAGAGAATGAAAGCACCGCCGTACTTTCGCGTCGTACGATAGTTTGATATTGTCGACTCCAGTCGAGGAACGTATGACTTGTAGCCGTCTATCCAACCACGAGTTGGAGTCTGAGCGCCACCTGCGCGACTCCCGATAAATTTGACGTCTCTTATGAACTCTTCCGGAATGGAAGTGTCAGCTTCGACACCATTGTCTGGAAATCCGTAAATCCAGCCCGATGCTTGGAATGCAGCTTTGCCAGTGGATGTGTCTATGTTGACAGTGGCCTGCTGGCTTGCCGCTTGTCGGATGCTGAGCGCTTTGACTTGGATGTTTCCTGCAAGCAGGACCTGGGCGAGATGAGAGATCTTCATGATGTCAAATTGAACCGGCCCCAAAGTATGTAGAATTGGCAGGCTCGCATCTATTAAATCTGAGCCTGCTGACCTCTAGGAATATTTATACCTACTGCCAGTAGAGCCGTACATTCCCAGTCCATCCGCTAAGAGATAGGTCGAAGTCGCATGCTGCGGTGGAGATTTTCCGCTCCTGCTTGTTCAGGAGCAAATCGCCGCTCATGTTCCATTATTTCTCCATGATCTTCACCTTAGCCGTCATTTACGAATTTCATCCGTGCCATCTGTTCATCGTCACACTACCCTATTTGGCCTCGCAGCCGACTATCCTTGGTACACCATACGGTGAGGGGCTTATGGGCCAAGCCAATAACTACCCTGGTCGCCCACTATTTGTATAGTTTGCCGCTTTTGCACTTGGGGGGATGGGGTTGCCATAGTACCTGACGATCGTGGTCATACCTCCGCTTGCCTCCATCGAGAGAAGGCGATTGGGTGGAGATGGTAAGCGATCCATGGCATGTGGGGTAAGCGAAAACGCGGGGAAAGTTTGGACACTCACTTTCGCCCGGGCCCCGATGGAGACTCCGATGGGGTCGGCCCATTGGAGACCGACGTGCCATGCAATGTAGCACGATTACGTCAGGTGTGACATGATGTAGCGATATATCGCATTGTAGCATTGAGGCTGGGCATGTACAAGTTTCTTTCCATAAGTCAAAGTTTCTCCATTGCGTTGGCGACACAAGTGAGTGTGAGTATCGATCCAATTTCATAGCCTTTGAACGCAAGTCCCACCACCCGGGTTCTGACGAAATCAATATTCAAGACTTTCAACTGACAAGGCTTGGTTCTGAAGCACCATGTTCGACATACAGGGAACCCGGCTCGTTTTCACATATGATGCGGAGCAAGTATGGATAGAGCCTTGGGGGATCAATGCAGTCCGGGTGCGCGCCACGAAGATGGCAAGTATGCCAGATGAGGAATGGGCCCTGCTTCCTCGTCCGGAATCACATGCAGACATAACAACCCACGAAAATGGTGCTACTCTTGTCAACGGTTCGATCAAGGCTACGATAACGAGCCGAGGCAAGCTCATCATTGTCGACAACACCAGCGGAAAAGTGCTTCTGGAAGAGTATGCCCGGAATCGTCGAGATGTTGTCGACCCCAAATGTAGCGCCCTGGAGGTTGAGGCCCGCGAGTTCAAGCCAATCAACGGTGGTGACTACAACCTCACTGCCAGATTTGAGAGTCTGGATCCCAAGGAGAAGATATATGGTATGGGCCAATACCAACAGCCCTATCTTGACATCAAGGGTACACAATTAGAGCTCGCACACCGCAACTCGCAAGCCAGTGTACCATTTGCTGTCTCGTCGCGCGGCTATGGCTTCTTATGGAACAATCCAGCTATCGGAACTGCTATCTTTGGAAAGAATATTATGAGTTTTGAAGCGATATCGACGAAGCACTTAGATTATTGGATTGTAGCGGGCAGTACGCCAGCGCAGATTGTCGAGTCGTACGCACAAGTGACTGGCACGGTAAGTCAATGTACATATGTATCGACCTGCACGCCTGATATTTTCTTTCAAGGTCCCTATGATGCCCGAATACGGCCTGGGATTCTGGCAGTGCAAGCTGCGCTACCAGACCCAGGAAGAATTGCTCGAGGTCGCGCGCGAATACAAGCGCCGCAACTTGCCAATCGATCTTATAGTGATTGATTTCTTTCACTGGCCGATGCAAGGCGACTGGAAGTTTGATGAGAAATACTGGCCGGATCCGGGTTAGTAAATCACGGCGACTGTGTAGCACACTACTAACTTTGCGCAGATGCGATGGTGAAGGAGCTTCAAGAACTGAAAATTGAACTTATGGTATCCATTTGGCCCACTGTAGATCGACGGTCAGAGAACTACGAGGAGATGGTGGAGAAAGGTCTTTTGATCCGGACAGAGCGTGGTGTGCGCACAGCCATGACTTTCCAGGGACAAACCATACATTTCGACCCAACGAATCCAGCATCCCGCGAGTACGTATGGAACAAGGCGAAGCAAAATTATTACTCCAAAGGCATCAAAGTGTTCTGGTTGGATGAAGCCGAGCCAGAGTACCGGCACTACGACTTTGACAACTATCGCTACCACCTGGGCCCCAATGTCGCTATTGGTAAGCAATACAACATTTTACGCTCATGAGAATCAGCTGATGTTAGAATAGGCAACATCTTTCCTCGAGAGTACTCACGCACTTTCTACGAGGGCATGAGCAAGCAAGGCCAAGACAACATAGTGAATCTGGTTCGATGCGCTTGGGCAGGGAGCCAGCGCTACGGTGCGCTAGTATGGAGTGGCGATATTGCGTCCTCCTGGTCTAGCTTCCGTGACCAGCTATCTGCAGGACTCAACATGGGCCTATCTGGTCTGCCATGGTGGACGACAGATATTGGTGGTTTCCATGGCGGGGATCCCAACGACCAGGCGTTCCGTGAGCTGTTTGTACGATGGTTTCAGTGGGGTACGTTTTGCCCCGTAATGCGGCTCCACGGCGATCGTGAGCCGAGACAGCCAAAGAAGGTGGACAGTCCTGGATGTCGAAGCGGTGCGGACAACGAAGTATGGTCTTATGGGCCTGCGGTGTATGAGATTTGTAAAGAGTTCATGGACGTACGCGAGAAGATGCGTGACTATACGCGAGGGTTGATGAAAGAGGCGCATGAGCGGGGTTCGCCTGTGATGAGGACGCTCTTCTATGAGTTTCCCGAGGATAAGCAGGCGTGGGAGGTGGAGGAGCAATACATGTACGGCAATAAGTACATGGTGTGCCCTGTGCTTGAGGCTGAGAAACGCGAGATGAGCGTCTATTTCCCACGCTTGCGAGACGGGGAGACGTGGAAGGACTTTTGGGGCGAGCAGAAGTGGGATGGTGGTGAGAGGGCGGAAGTCAAGTGTCCCATTGAGAGACTTCCTGTGTTTGAAGTTGTACCACGTAGTTGAGGGGTACCTGTTGATTTCGGAATACAATGACTCGGGACGTCGAGCGTATTTGTTTGCTAGAACATAATCAGTGTAGTTCTGGGCTGGCACGGATCATGCTTGGCGTTAGTCGCGTGACGTGAACCTGCACTCCATGTGACTTGCCTCACATTCCATATTTCCATCCCTAGGCATGTCATGTACGGCGTTCGCACGCGTGCATCGCCTGCAACGCTGCAGTGCACCTTTTGCAGCCGCAGTTTCAGTCGACAGGAGCACCTAAGCCGTCACTTGAGGATCCATACACGGGAGAGGCCCTTCAGCTGCTCGCTATGCGCGAAGTCCTTTGCCCGCCTCGACGTTCTCAACCGCCACAAAGCCGCGCATGAGGAGGAGGGAGCGAGCTTTGCATCTGCTGCTGCAGCGGGACCACGCGCATGCTTACGGTGTGCGTCGGATCGTGTGCGCTGTTCGCGCGAGCAGCCATGTCGTCGATGCTCGCAGCGTGGCTTTGACTGCCAGTTCCCTGCTGCCCGCCCAGTTCAACGAAGATCTGGTACCGTTAGTCTAGAACAGACAACCTCCATTTCTGGTGCTGCAGCTGGTGTACAAGCCCAAGGCATAGCCGACGAGTCTCTGGGTGCATGGCCGTGGATCGAAAACGCGCCTGTAGTGGACGTCCAAGGCAGTTACAGCATGCCCGGCCTCGGCCTTTCAGATATCAACTGGTTGTCGCCGCAGTACCAAAACACACTCGATCTTGATGACTTCCTTGCGCCCTTCTCCGTGGACTACAACTTCAACTCCCTCCCGCGCCCTCTCTCTGTCGCCAACACCGAACACGCTGTTGCCAGCGCACCCCCCCCTCTAGTTCCCGTAGTGGCTAATGCGAATGAATTCCCCACCATCAGCGACTCCGGCGCCTCTACTCTTTCATCTGAGAACCGCTACTATGTCGATGGAGCAGGTGCCAGGGCGCCCTTTCCTGGGCACCCTCCCAAGGCCTATAGTCGGGACGTGCTATGTCCGCTACCGGCCTATGAAGCAATGTTGCAGGCTATCACGAGTGAAAACCAGACACACTCGACTGGAGTAGATCTGGCGAGCATCCCGACGCTAGAGCAGGTGCGCCTTTTCGTGTCCAAATATTTTGATAATTTTCATCCCACATTCCCCTTCCTGCGGCGGTCATCGTTTGCAGGTGAGGCTTCTTCTAGCTGGATACTCTTGGCGGCTGTGGCTGTGGTCGGCTCCAGGTTCTGCTACTCGGTGCAAGACAAGACCGCAACTGGTGCCCTTTCCCAAGTGCTTGGGGACGTCCTCAAGCGCGGCAGCTATGGCCTAACTTATGACAGCTGTCTCATGGATGAGGACCTCGAATACACGGGTGGCCACGTGTCAGCTTACACCAAGGAACCTCCATTGCATATTCTGCAAGCTGGAGCCCTAAACATAGCCTGCATGCTGTACTCGGGGAAGCAGGTCCTCTTTGAACGGGGCCTCGTGGAGCGACACATCCTGGTGGAAGCCTGTCGCAAGTTTGGGCTATTTGCCCGCATCGTGAATACTGAACCCACAATGGAACCAAACCTCGAAGGGGGGACAAGTGTTGCTGATAGGTGGCTTATACGCGAGACCCGAGTCCGACTATTAGCCATAGTATGGGTAGGTCGAAATAGTCGTCTTTTCATCACTGTCTCTATGCTCACTCGGACAGGCATTGGACACACTGCTTGCCTACGAATTCCAAGCTGCGCCTGCAATACGACTTGATGCCATCATCCCCTTGGATCTCCCAGTTCCTGAAGAGACATGGGAACGACCCTCGAGATTGCAATTTGACAATCATGAACAAACCAGTAGAAGTCTTGGTGAGGCTTTAGAAATGTTGTATGTAGAGAAGAAGCTGCCGCCAGAGTTGGGTGACTTCAGCACTTGGCTTCTCATCATGGCGATATACCGCAATACCGCAGATGTCCTAGCTCAGGATCGTGTTCGTCTCAACTCTTTGGACCCGTCTGCATTGCCGCAGCGTCGATCCGAACCGTCAGCGCTACACCAGGAATGGCTGCCTGCCACCCGAATGGCAATGAAGTGGCGCAACAGTGCCTGCGACTGCCTGGATATTTTGCATTGGCCAGCCAATAGCAGGATTGCTCATCGATCTGGGTTTGAGCATCACACCATTCTACAATTGCATCTTGCTCGAATTATTATCCTGACCCCAACTATCTACATTCAGACCTTGGCCAAAGGTTTCGCCACAACCGGCAATTTTGCATCTAGCCAGACCAATGATCAGGATTATCTTACGGCGCGCCTCCAAGTTCTGCAGTGGGTCATACAAGATCACTGCAAAGCCAGACTCTCAATGGTGCACTGTGGCGCACTTTTCTGGCATGTACGTAGGTACAGCTGTGATAGCCTTTTGGAACCGTTTGCCATTTACATTGCCACGTTGGTACTATGGGCTTTCTGCGTGTCGATGCAATTACCGGAGGTTGCCCAGGCCATAGCATCAGAATCCGATGAGACACCCGAACCATCATTTCTGCACATTGATCGCCCGCTGGACGATGAGTTGGTGCAAACATATGTCCGACTTGGACACAAAATGTCGGCTTACATGGCGAATGTGGGAAGCATACAGGAAAATGATGCACCGAAGAAAATCGCCAAAGAGGGGTTGCGCTTGTTGGCTAAGAAGCCGCAGGATGCAAGTCAAGTGCAGGAACTGACTACGGACGAAATGTTGGGAGCTGCGTGTACATGGGGAATTGAAAGGAGTTACAGAAGGGTGCTTGGCTCGCTGGCTGTGGAGGGCTTGGAATGACGATTCTAAATGGTACATGATTCCCACAGCCCTTCTCGGTGGTTTATGTGTTAAGAGGTATACTTGATTTCATCCGCCTCATTGTTGTAACTTCCAACTCTAAAGACGCAAATGGGTAGATTGTTCGCACAGCTGCACCACATCAGCTGAATAACAGGGTACTGCTCCACGACCATTCAACCTGCCCGTCTCGGAACTGTAACGGCGTTTCCTGTTTGCCTCCATCAGTGGGTTGACCGCTACCCCGCATTCGCCGAACCTCGATATGTACCCCATCGGAGGTCAATCTAGAGTTAGACCGAAGTACTTCCCCATGGGGTGGTGCTGTCCGATGGGGCTCGCTTCTGCATGTAACCCAACTTGTCTAGCTTCATATGCGTACGAGTACTTGTATAATGCTGGCACATTTACAACCGGTGGAACTGGCTTTGCTCCATCGCACTCACATGCTTCATTCCACCCCTTCTTGATGAGTATTGAGCGAGTGCATCATGGCGGACCTCGAGGACAAACCCGGCACAACGCAACATCATGAATTCTTTGACCAAGCTGCGAAAGAAGCAGCCGATCAAGAACACGAAGTCACGCTGCTCGAAGCCCTCCGCCGCCATCCGAAAGCAGTTTTTTGGTCGGTGGCCCTGTCAACATGCATCATTATGGAGGGCTATGACATAGTCTTGATGACATCCTTCTTTGCGCAGCCGGCTTTTTCCCAAAAGTACGGCCATTTCGACTCGAATACGCAGTCCTACCAGATCTCAGCAAGCTGGCAGAACGGCCTCTCCAACGCCGTAAGCGTGGGCACAATCGTTGGCGCGTTTGCAAATGGCTACTTCATCCATAGATATGGCTATCGGCCAGTCTTGCTGGTGTCCTTGGCTGCCATCTGCGCCTTCATCTTCATGTCCTTCTTCGCGCCAAACGCTCCCGTGCTTCTCGTAGGACAGTTCCTCTGCGGTATCCCATGGGGCGTGTTTGCAACAATGGCGCCGGCATATGCCAGCGAGGTCTGCCCCACTGCGCTTCGCGGCTATCTTACCGTGTACGTCAATCTGTGCTGGGCGATTGGGCAGCTCATCTCTGCAGGCGTGCAGTCAGCTTTCTCGGACAATACCACCAAATGGGCCTATCGCATTCCCTTTGCGATCCAGTGGGCGTGGCCGCTACCCCTGTTTGCCGTTCTGTTCATGGCGCCTGAATCACCATGGCACTATGTCCGCAAGGGAGATTTAGACAGCGCGGAGAAGATGCTCAAGCGCTTGTCCTCAGTGTCGGAACACGATGGGGTACGGGGGAAACTTGCCATGATGGTGCACACAAACGAGCTGGAAAAGAGTCTGGAGGAAGACACGTCGTATCTCCAATGCTTCAAGGGAATCGATCGGCGTCGTACTGAAATCGCCTGTATGGTGTTTGCAGCACAGCCCTTTTGCGGAAGTGCCATGGGCGGCACACCAACCTATTTCTTCATACAGGCCGGCGTGCCCAACTCGATTAGCTTCAAGATGAGCGTAGGCGGGCTCGGTATGGCGTGTGTCGGTACCCTCATATCCTGGGTTTTGATGTCCTACATTGGGCGGCGCAAATTGTACGTCGTCGGCCTTGCAAGTCTGGCTGCGATCCTATTCACCGTGGGCTTCACCAGCGTGGGCACGAAGAATTCGTCTGGAGGCAACTACGCACAAGCTGCGATGATGTTGCTCTGGCTGTTTGTGTACTACATGACAGTCGGGCCAATCTGCTACGCTATCGTGTCCGAGGTATCGTCCACACGGCTCCGAAGCAAGTCGGTTTGTCTTGCGCGCATTGCGTACTACATTGCGCAAATCATCTGCAATGTCATCAATCCGTACATGCTCAACCCGACGGCAGGAGACTGGAAAGGAAAGACGGGCTTCTTCTGGGGTGGCGCGGCGGCCGTGTTTGGCATTTGGACGTATCTGCGGCTGCCAGAGACCAAGGGAAGAACATACGAGGAGTTGGACTTGCTTTTTGCCAAAGGCATTGGTGCAAGGCATTTTAAGAATGCAGAGGTAGATGCCTATGCGGAAGAGTTGGAGAAATAGATTGCATATAGTTTACATATTTGGAAGGACAATGCTAAATGTAATTGAGAAACTTGCGACCATTTATTTATCAAGTCTACACCCAGGTGTTGGACCAGGTGGTTGCTTTGATAACTTATAGTACAGTGAGACGAGTTCGTGGTTGACGTTGATAACCTGTAGTACAATGAGACTTATTCGCCACTAGATAGTGTCCTCGTAGTCTGCCATACTACTCGCCGCAGGTACTACTGCAGCCATCTCTACATGGTGAGCAGCTTTGTTATGAAATGACCCTAGACTCAAACATTGATGCGTGGCATAGTAGTGCTGGGACACGCGTGAGACCACCTAATGTAGTCTCTGATAGAAAAATGTGACATATGCATATGCTATCAAGCTCATATCGAGACCTCTATTGATGATGTAATACATAGACAGCCATCGAAGCCACTGATTCCAAAGTCTTTGATCAATAATGCAAGCTGCGATATGTTCATGGCAGTTGAGAGTTGACAAGGTACGATTGATCTACTCAGGAGACAGGGAAGGAAGACTTCACAAGATAGAACGCAGTGGGCAACGATTTGTCGATCCAAAGGCTAGTGATGCGGAGAATTACTTAGTAATGAGAGTATAGACTAAAGTTTAATTTTGGCACAGTTCAACAAGGCAGGCAGCTTTTGGCAGAGTGAGGCCCATGATAACGTTGCGGAGTATGCTATGTTGTACAGTTGGGGTGTCGGAACATGCGTCCTCTGCTGCTGTTAGACTAAGTCGATTCTACATTTGCAGGACTGCCTGCGAGTAATATACAATGAGCCCTTACAAAAAGCAACTGCATTGGCGTGGGCGTTCATTGTTTTAGTAACATGTACGACCTGTTAGGATTCATGATCCACAGGACTGTGTATCAATGAACAGCACGTCTGTTGAAGACGTCGCGTGAGGGTAGGTCGATATTTTACGTCATGCCGAAACAGGGAGCGGAGCTTGTGGAGAAGTGTATGTTTTAGCTAGATTGCATAACGCACTCATCAGGACCAGATAAGTATATGCCAGCAAGACATGACCTCTGATACCGTATTGCCAAGTCCAGGAATACTCGAAGAGCGACAGGAAGCGAGCGGGACAAGGATGGGTGCGCTGTGTAACCGAGCGGACCACCGTTAGACCGGGCCTCCTTGCAACGTGAGATTCTTGAATCAACGTCCTGTTGTTGAATGTGGATCGTTGTTGCGTGCGATGATGCTCTCCCATTGCGAATTTTGCTAGTTGACGATGAATGCGGAGATGTGGACTCGATGTAGCATGTACGATTCAGTGCACATTGGGCCGCAAGAAAAATGTAACGCAGCGCATTGTCCTCCGTCTTAAACAGCGGGGATGAGCGCTCGAAGCTACGTATATTCCGCACGTTAATCGATTGTAGCGAACGGCCAGGATAACTATTGATCGTCGTGGGTAGATCCTAGTAGTGACCCGAAACGTGGATCGTGTAACGTAGAGGGGTGTGTGAGGGCCAGGTGGGAACGATGCCTTAAATCAAGACTGACGTCTAACGGTCGATGATACGAAAGCTGCATACAAGACGGCTGTGACTCGGTGATTGCGTATGCATGTCACACGATAGAGTTCAGAATGGATCCCACCGTGCAGTTCAAGTTACAGTCATGTTGGCGGTTTGGCCGTCTGACAGCAGTGAAGTACAGCAACAGCTTGCTCGGTGGCTGTTCTTGCATCGACAGACAGTAGTGAGAGTAGTAAGCCGTGGGCGACAAGACTGTCGAGCGATTTGGGCTGCGGAAAACGAACAGTGCAGGGTTGGTAAGCGGATAAAAGGATTGTTTCGTAGATCACACTGGAGGTTGAAACATTTGCTGGGGTCCATGACTAGACCTGAATGGTCACAATCATGAGCTGTGGCATCGATAAGCATCTTATATGCCGTGCCGAGGCGCATGGTCAAGGGCGATATCCTGCTTGGAACTGGCCATTCCTAGCTAGCCTCGGTGGTCAGCGACTTTATCAAAGTCCGATGTGTTGGACCAAGGAGTTGAATGTCCGAGTCAGTCGACAGGTGTCACAAATTTAGTCTTGACGCCTGACGGGTGGAGACGACTTTGTATATGTCGCAATAATGAGGCCGAGGTACCTCGCAATGATGTACACAAGTCTCCCGCTCCATCCCAGCCACAAAGTGCACGATCACCGTTGTGCTAACGCCGTGAGGACAAGACTGTCGAGGCTTGCAGGTTCTCAGCGGGGTCTGCCGCACTAAATGTGTAGACACTCCACCGGCGTGCAGAAACTTGGAAGTCGCGGTCATGGCGTATGATGGCGCAACATGATTGCATGTCTGACCTGTGTGCATAGGGGTTGGCGTGTAAAAGAGAGACAACTATGGCGAGATGTGCAAGAAGCATTCGTGTGCAAGCATGATGTGTTTGGACCCTGTCAGTTATCCTGGGTCGGAGCGGAAGCCGCGAATTGCTCTTGCAGCGATGGACGCTCCACCCGCACGTGGCATTTGACTCGGCATGCCCATGAATATGCTCCGTCAGGCACATGTTGAAATTCGAGCAGTGTTTGTGGGTGCACTCTGTTGCAATTTCAGAAGCAGCAAATCGGGAGGCGGGCCAACGCGCGTAAGGATTAGAGTTCGCAGCTAATGCAGCACGCGTTGCCAAGCTATCTGGACCAAGAGCTGCTGCACGGCCGTACTGCAGTATTCTGCCGGCATGTGTAGGAGATCACAACGAGCGGATAATAAGTGGCGATGTTAAGATGCCAGCCAGTCGTTGTGGCCACTGGTTACATGGTGGTGGTATGGAAGTTGTGGTGCATTCAGCCTTTCTTCACCAGACTGGCTGGCGTGGACGCGTGCCGGCACCCAAGATTGCGAGCTTGATGAAACTATGGTCTAGTAAGGAGACGCGCACATGGAGAGCCGATCCTTTTGGGAGATGCCGCTATAAGGGGAGGTGGCTTGTGATGGGATCGTTCTGGCAAACTTTCCGTCCGGTGAAGCTGCGAAGCTAAAAACCAACGTCTGTGTGGCTTGTCTGTTGATGGAGCTGCATGGAGCTCTTCGCGAACGAATATCAGGGGCAGAGAGAGGTAGGCAGCGATGTGTGCAGCGGGAGCCGCGGTCACGACAAGGTCAAGGTCTGCGGCACTTGCAGAAGAAACAAAAGTGACAGGTCGGCAGCGTGCGGCGTGCCCCTCGTCGCGTTCCTGGGGGCATTTGCAGGCGGACACTAAAAGGGGGAAGGGGCGATCGCTACCAGTCGCCCGCTGCTGAAACACACGCGACTCGAAGCGCGGCCAGCGACTCATGCTCAGTTGATAGCACGGCGGCGCTTTAGTAGCTCGGCGCGGGATGAGCATCAGGACGGAGACGAGGGCGAGGGCGCGGACGCACCAGCAAGAGGCGATGGGGTTTGACGGTGTGGATTCATGGTGCTGATGGGGGTAGTAGACGTGTGGCCATGTGGCGTGTCAACGACTCTGGCAGGCGAGGCGTTGATGCCACCAAGACGGTTAGTGAACCGCCAGAGGGAAAAGGAAAGGAGGACGCTGTTGCTGCTCGCGTCGGACGCGGCTAGGCTGGCCCTCGTAGCACGAGTCGAGCGGGCGCATATGCATCTGCATGCATGCACACGTCGGCCCGGCCAGCTCGTGGACAGGACAGCGTCGCTGGCCAAACAAGCAAGCAGCGCAGAAGCAATCACGACGACGGCTGCAACGGCCACCAGAGGCAACTGGCACTGCGGCATCCCCCAAGGCGCCCCTAGCCAAGGCGACGGAGCAGCACCCACGGCCGAGCGACGCCGCACCAGGGTCCATCTGATTTGTATGTAATAAGCCTTGACCACGCTGCCCGTGCGCAGGGGAAAGCCACCCAGTCCGCCAGTCACCTTACGCCCGCCAATTCCTGCGAGCGGCGCGCTGCAGCTGTAGACTTCATTATTCTCCCGCCGCCTGTATTTCCAATCCTGCCTCCCGCCACGCTGCCTTCACCGCGACCACCTCGACCGAGCGCGTCGTTACGCGTTCCCCCACCCGCTGCCACCCTCCCCCGTCGCACCACCTCTATGCAGCGCGCCAACCACACCCTCTCACCCTCCGCAATAGCGCCAGCCCACCTGTAATAGTAATACTCTATCTGCCACGCACAACCTCGCGGCACCGCTGCGCACAATCCCGCCCGCATTGACGGCCTCGCCGTGGCCCTCACCACCATGGCCTCGCCGCCAGCTTCACCACCCACCGGCGGCGGCGTCCCCCGTCCCATGAGCATGATGATGCAGCGCAACCCACGCTCCTCCAGTCGCCTGTCCATGTCCTCGAACCCAAAGAACGGCGGCACCTCGAGGGCCTCCGACGACGAGTCCAGCAAAACATCCGTCCGCGTCGGTACGTGCCCCCCGACAAGCACCCACCTCATGTCGAGTCAACTGCTAACATACTGCCCAATCCAGCCGTCCGCGTACGGCCTCCACTCAAGCAGGGCGATCCGGGCTTCGAGCTCATTCCCCAGCGCTTTCGTGCCCCGACATGTCACGTTACCTCGCCCTCGAGTCTGGCTGTTGACGGTTCGGGGGGCAGAAAGGTCTTTATATTTGATCGCGTCTTCGGCGAAGATGAAGACCAGGAAGGCGTATACGATTATATTGGCGACAGTGTCAACTCCTTCGTTCAGGGCTACAACGTCTCCATCCTCGCGTACGGCCAGTCCGGCGCAGGCAAATCCTACACCATGGGCACCACTGGCCCAACCGACCAAGGAGACGCTGACGTTATGGGTGCGTTTCCCCATCGATATCGCGCGAGATGGCTGGATTAGCTGACAGGACCACCAGGTATCATTCCCCGTGCTGCAGCCACCTTGTTCGAGAAGCTCGAAGGGCCCAATATCCGGGCCTCTTCGTCAGGTATCCGCGCGCCCTCCCGCTCGTCCAGCTTCGGTCTACAAAACCTTGCCGCCAAATCTTCGCCCAACAAGAACTGGCAGCTAAAGGCGACCTACGTCGAGGTGAGCGAGTCTCTTTGGCCGCATGTGGACGCTGCTAATAATCCACCAGATCTACAATGAGCAATTACGCGACCTGCTCCTCCCTGAAAACACCCCACTTCATGAACGATCCACAGTGAACATCCGGGAAGACCGTGACGGCCGCATTCTGCTCACAGGCTTGACTCAAATGCCCATCTCTTCGGTAGAGGATCTCCTTGGCGCCCTTAACTTTGGATCAGCAATCCGACAGACCGATGCCACAGCCGTAAACGCAAAGTCGTCTCGTTCACACGCCGTTTTTAGTCTGAACCTGGTGCAGAAAAAGGCGTCCTCGGCGCCACTTTCGAACCGCGAGAAGCGCCGGTCCGTTCCAATTGAGATGATGTCTGGCTCAAGCGAGAACTGGATTACAGTCGATAGCAAGTTGCACTTTGTGGATCTTGCAGGAAGCGAAAGGCTCAAGAATACCCAAGCACAGGGCGAGAGGGCAAAGGAAGGTATCTCAATCAACGCTGGACTGGCAAGTCTCGGAAAGGTCATCTCCCAGCTCTCGTCACGCTCGGGCGGCTCATATGTCTCCTACCGCGATTCCAGGCTCACTCGTCTCCTTCAAGACTCTTTGGGCGGTAATGCAATCACCTACATGATTGCTTGCGTCAATCCTGCAGAATTCCATCTGAGCGAAACCCTCAACACTGTTCAGTATGCCCAGCGCGCTCGCGCAATCCAGGTCAAGCCACAAATACAGCAAGTCCATGATGATGGCGACAAACAAGCAGTTATCGAGCGCCTACGAGCCGAGGTTCAGTTCTTGCGTGATCAGATTCGCCTCTCCGAGCGTGCCGACAGGAAAAAGAATGGTCTTCAAGAGCGTGGTGAGCGACAGGACGAGCGCGAAATGGAGCTTCAAAATCAGTTGCTCGATGTGCAGGAGAACTACAGTGCACTTAGCACTCGCCACGCCAAGCTCATTACAGAAATTACCAAGGCCCGCGACAATGACGATGCAGAAACTCCCATGCTCAAGGATGCGATTGGCGACTCCGCCTTGGAGAGGTTGAAACGTTCCAACTCCTTTGCTGAAGCTGTCGAATCCGTGGTTCTGGAGTACGAGAAGACTATTCAGACACTGGAGTCATCCCTCTCCAACACCCGCACTTCGCTCTCCGCCCAAGAAAGCGACCTCCTCGAGAAAGAGACCCGTATCGCAATTCTTGAGAGCCAGAACTCACAATTGCAGGCCCGCATCCAAAAGGCTGCTGACCGGGATGCCAGTAACGAGGAATATGTCAAGTCGCTGGAGCGCCAAGTCGACAACACCGCAAACGGTATCGAGAAGAATGACAGTACCATCTCGGACCTGCGCGATAAGCTCCAAAAAGCTCGCGAAAACGAATCGAGTTGCGAAGAATATATATCAACTTTGGAAGAACGTCTGGCCGAAAATGAGCAAGAGGTTGAAATAATGACTCGCGAAATTGAGAGGCTCAAGCACGTTGTTGAGCGCCAACGTAGCATTGGGAAACTCGACAATCTTCTCTATGAGCTAGATACTATGCGCCAAACAGATGCTAAGAACGACGAACCCCATATGAATGGCCATTCAAAAACGAGTAGTGATCCTTTCCACGACAACCGTCCTCAACTGGAACATCGGTCTTCCGGGGAGAAGACACATCATTTCAGTACTAGCGTTGATGCTATCGCAGAAGAGCCGGATGTCGATCGCCCCTCTACAGCTGGCGCATCAAAGGACGAATCCGGCGAACTAGATGGAAGCTCGAAGTCCAAGTCCATTATGGTCAACGGACAGACCAATGGCGTTGCCGCGGAGGAACCATCCAGCCCAGCTCAATCTCGATTTGTGCATGACAAGCTTGACTCTGTCACCCAAGAGCTTTTCGACCTACGTGTTGAACACGAAGGCACAGTGCAGGACTACGACCGTCTCGCCAGCAAATATCAGGAAGCTTTGCGCACCCTGGCTGCTCTTCAAGATACTGTTGACGAAGCACGACACGGCGAGCTCATGTCCTCATCCTCGTCACGACGCAATTCTCTCCTCGACCATAAAGATGGAGATGAGCTCAAATCAGGAAATGAGCACAAGACACCCTCACGCACACTTTCATCAGAATTGTTACTTGCAGAAGCTGTCAACGCCGAGTTACCGGATGATGAAACAGATAGCGGCCTGGAGGCACCTGACCAGCAAATGCCTCGTGGCGATGCACTTCTGTCTCGAGAACTCGAGGCATTGAAGATACTCAACAATGAGAAGGAAGAGCGTCTCAACAAACTCAATGAGACCTTCTCAGAACTCCAGGAAGAGCACCAGGACACCCTAGACTACGTGGAGGAACTCAAGTCAGAGATTACCAAAGCTCACATGACACGCCCAACTTCACCATCACTCCATATGAATATCCGTCGGAAATCTAGCCAAGCTGTTCTTGCAAATGATCGCTCCAACCGCGCCTTTGCCTCGCTACGCAACATAGCTCTGGACACGTTGGAAGAAGACCCCGCCTCCGCCCAGAATTTCGAGCTTAGCCTGAATACCATCATGTCTGAGCTGCACACGAAATCTGAGAGAGTTCAAGCTTTGGAGAATGAAGTTGCTTCCGTTCGTAAGGAGATGGAAGGTAAGATGACGCTTATCAGTGGCCTGACGAAAGAGCGCTCGAGCTTAAAGGCGTCGTCACCACTCGACATTTCCATCGTTGCTACCATGCAAGAACAAATGAAGCAGAATGAGGAGCACATCAAAGAGCTCAAGGATTCTCATGCGCAGCGAGAGCTTGAGCTACAGGAACAAATTGCTAGTCTCAAGGCTTCGACTCATGCCTCGGAGGAGGTTGATGAAGTCCTGTCTCCACAGCAAACGACACGTACTCGAGGTCTCTCAAGTACTTCTAGTCCATCGGAACGAGCTGATGAGCTCACCTCGCTCAGTGACGAAGCTGCATCGTGGCAATCGAAACATGTTGAGGCTATCGAAGCTACGAAAGCCTTGGAGAAGCGTCACCTTGAGAAGGTCGAACACCTCGAATCAGCCAAGAAACAGCTCGAAACGGACCATGCATCTCGTCTCGCTGATCTGGAGAAAGCCATTGGTGCTGAAGCCGAAGCTGCTCTGGACCATGAACGCGCAAACCATGCAGAGCTTGTTGCTGGTTTGCAGGCCCAAGTAGACGAGCACAAAGCCACTGCTGGCAACACTGCGACACGTCTTGCTGAACTTGAAGAGTCCCACGCCAGCATCATACAACAGGTAGAGGAAGATGCAGAGGCCAGAGCCTTGACCGAGAAAGAGCTTGACACTCACCGCTCCCTCGTCGCCAACCTCGAGAAACAGATTGAGGAGCACAGATCTGCCATCGAGTACCATGAACAGGGCATGGATTCCTTGCAGCAGTCGCATAATGCTGAGCTCGAGAAGCTCACAGCCGAGCTTACTACTCACCAAGCTTCTGCGAGTTCTCTCGAAGCTGACCTCTCGCGAGCAAAGGTGGAGATGGATACCTTGCTTAAGGGCATCTCGACTGTTCTAGGACAAGAAACAGACATTGGACAAGTACAGTCCCACATCGAGTCTCTGATAGAGGAGCGCAAGTCTATCTCGTCTAAGATGGAGCATGCTATCGGTGAGCTCAAGACATCCCGCGAGGAGCTGTCTGGGGCTACCGCTACTATTGGCACTCTCAAGGCCAACCTCAAGGAGTTCGAAATGATCAATGCAGAGACGATGAAAGAACTTGAGAATGTCAGCGAGAAAGAGCGCAGGAGTGCAAGACTGGTTGAGGAACTTGAAGAACAACTCAATCAGAATTGGGATCAACACGAGGCGGCAAACAACCGACTGTCTGCCTTGCAAACGGAACGTACTCGTGAGCTTCAGGATGCGATCGTTCACGGTGAATCGCTTGAACAGGAAGTTCAGGAATCGCGCATCAAGATTGCGCTTCTCGAGGTGAGCTCGATTCTCCAATGCAACACAACGACGCTAACAATACTAGTCACAACTCGTGGATGCGAAGCGCAATTCTGCCCGAGCTTCAATCGACCCTCGTGAAGACCTGCAGCGGTCAAACTCGAACAACTCCAATGCGCGCAAGAGCGCAGCACATACTTCATTGCCATCTCCTCCACCAGCCATCCCACTTCCCCCACTGCCTCCAGGTAGCCCACCCCCTCAGGCAAATGGACCTTCGCCTCCAACCTCGCGCCATCAAAGCAAGGATATTGCTCATGCTCAATTGGTCGAGGATCAAGAAGCTCGTATCCGCACCATTGAGAAGCACCTGTTTGCTGAGAAGCAACTGACCGCCACTCTCGAGGACGCTCTAACGGATCTCGAGGCATCCAACACCAAGACGAAGAGCGACCTCGACCAGTACCGCAAGAAGTGCGGCAACCTTGAGGAAGAACTCAATGTGATGCGCAAAGAGCGTAGCGCAGCACGGCACTCGCTCCAAGCCGTCGAAGAAGAGCGCAATGCCCGTCTCCGCGTCGAAGCCGAGCGCGCCCATCTCGAAGCTCGCATGGCCGCACTGAACGACGCAAACAAAAAGGGCAAGAAGAAGGGAACACTCAATTGCTTCTAAGACCCCCAAACCGACCCACATATCACACACCTTTTTACCTTCTCTGTACACTTCATCCCACCCCATACGACTTTTTAAAACTTGCTTGCAGCCCAGCGCGAAGAAAAGGGCTTATCCAGCACCGTTGCCCTGTCTGTTACATACCCCCGGTCACGTCTCTTTGTTAGACTGACATATCTTGACGCACGCCTTTGTTATTCATGGCTTTATGGTTTTGATGAGATCCATCTTGGCAGAGCAAAAGATGCTTGACTTTGCGAAATACAGATGCAAATGCAAGTGTGGCATTGTTTATTGGATTGAGCTTGCGCTTTACATACCCCCTTTTCCCACTTTTTACATACTTTGAATACTATTATACCTTCTCTCTCTCTCGATTCACCACCCATGATGATGCGCGAGAGCTTCTTGATGTATTATACTGGTTGGGGTTGGAAGCATGTACGTTTGGAGGTGCATATAAGTGGGACTCGTGGGTTAGCTTTTTCATCTAACAAAGGCCCTTTTTTTGGAATGAATGGAAGATTTTTCGAAGATTGGAGATTGATATCCGATGCTCAGATCTGAAAGTACATGGTTCGCACAATCGTTGATTTCGTTGCAAATGATGCGGAGTATAAACATGTGCCAAACGTAGTGGAGAGGGCGAGGCTCTACGGAATACTACTACGAAGAAGAGAAGAAGAAGAAGCCAACGACGTATCTGATCCGGCCAACGAGCTAGGGACATGAAAGTACCAAGTCGGCGCGATGATATGTATATGTAGCCAAGAGAAGCCTTCCGTCACCGCAAAAAACCTGCTAAAACAGGCGCTAATATGTGCAAATGAAAGTTGGGTATACAAAGCCTTATATCGTCCAGTTCATCCCATCCCATGTCCCCAATCTACTTCAACTCTTCCTCATGCGGCGGCAGCCCAGCATCCCACCCCATTGTCACACTCTCCAACATTTGGTTCCAGCTCCCATCGCTCATGGGCGTCATCCCCGTTCCGCCTGATATGCCGCTCATGCCTGCGTAGTCCCACTCGGTGCCAACTAGAAATCCGTGGTTGAACGCTTCGTCCGTAGCGATGCCCGTAGTGCTGAATGTCGTGCTGAACATATCCATGCCCCCGTTGCCTGCTGCGTTTGCCGTGGCTGCGCCTGCTGCGCCTGCGCCTGTCGAGCTCGGCGTCCCATTAAAGGAAGGGAAGGCGGTGGAGCCGGCGGTTGCGGATGCGAAGCCCGTCTTGGGTGAGGCGCGGTAGGGGAGGTGGTGTGCGTTTGGTGGTTGGTCTGCGCCACTGACATTACTACTATTGTTGTTGTTCTGCGCAGAAGGCGAATAAGTCGAATATGAGGACCGAGAAGTCGATCCGCCGCGCGATTGCGAGCTTATCGTCGCGGGGCTGGGATGGTCTGGACCGATGCTGCCTGAGAGGTCCATTTCGCTATCGTTGGGGAAGGCGTAGTTGCTGGATAGGACGAGGTCGTCGGCGTCGGTGGTGGTGGTGGGGCCGATTTGGACGGAGTTTACTTGAGGCATATTGTAGGTTGGGTTGTTGCGGGCATGGAGATTGACGCTGTTGATGTTCGAGATGTGGAAGGGGGGGCCGGGGCCAGGATTCGCGTATTGTGTGTCGCTCGATTGGGCTTGATTCACGCTGTAGTTTGGATGGTTCGTGTTGAATGCGGTATTGCCAAAGGTGTTGATGGCAGCATTCGGATTTTGCGACTCGCGAATCTCGTAGAGGGGCGAGCAACCGACCGCATCGGTATTTGTAGGTATTGCAGCAGGAACCTAATCATGCGTCAGCTAAAGTAGACTTATATAGAAGAGACATACATGTGACGATTGCTGCTCGGCTCGAGCGCCGATATTGTCGCTCAAGCCTTGCATTTGCGAAGGCACGCTTACATTTTGAGGTGGATTCTGGCCCCACGGCTTGGGTGATAGGCCTTGAATACCAGCGCTTTCAAGATCTAGGTCGAGTTGCACCAAGAATGATTCTGTAAGTGGGTTTTTGCGACGAAGAGCTTGCATCGCTTGTAACAGGAATTGGAGCGATGAGTTCATCTGCTGATCTTTCGGCCGCGTCTTCAGGTACTGGACGAATACACGCGCCGCAACGTAAACACAGAACGATATAAAGGGATTCATCTAATTCTGTTAGAATGTTGATATGCAATCGTTTGCGGCGGACTCACTGCGCCCAGGTCCATGTGGCTGATCATGCGCATGATGGATGCTATCTCTGCTGCTGCTGTGACGCAACGAATCTTGCTCTCATTGCTGACATGTGCTGGTAGGCGATATTTGTCAGCCTTGAAGATAGCTGCTTGGTGCAAGCAGATTGCTGACGTGTGTATGCACATGTTTGCAAACACAACGTTCGGGTCCGCAAGACCGGAGGGCAGACGTAAATGATCAGGAAGACCTAGAGAAGTCTGGAGAAGTATTTGCTCGATATTCCGATGACGATTCCAGAAACCACCATTGATGTCTTCGTCATGGTCGTCCGGTCCAGGCCGGTGTAGATGCAGCAAGTTGCGGCCAAACATAGCTGCAGTCAGTACGATGGCGCCCATTGCTTGCAAACCAGCCGCGCCTCCTGGCTGCATGCCCTGCTCCAATGATCCAGTCGGCATTGGTCTACTCTTGTCGAAGGCATCGTCGCTTGCTGGGAGGTTCGTTGTGATCTACATAGGAATTAGTGCGATTCCCCAGAAGTATCGATGATTGACCTCACATCTTTTTCGTCTATCGTCATTGGCCAACCAGTGCCTATACTGGCGTAGCGATCAACGCAGAACGCCATCCAAAAGGTTCTTCTCCGCTCTTCGCGCTCCGTCCAGTCCTTTGGTGGAGGAAGACATTGCTTGACATCCAGGCCGACTCCATCCAGGCGATGCAGTTGCATCATTTGTGCTAGCCGTACTGCTCTTCCAGCTGAGATCCATGCTCGTGGAAAGTACATTTGCTTGAACTCGTATGTGCAGGTGAGAATCCATGCCTGACAGTGTGCTAGAGTGATTGTCGACTCGCCATGACCCTTCATCTCATCCAATTGAGCGTATTTCCTGGCTCGCTGATAGAAATGCTCCTGGAGACCCTCGTATTTATCAGTGGCGGCAGCTGCGAGAGTCCACATGATGTATCGCAGACATATTGGTGGTCGCATGTGAGGCGCGAGGTTCAGCGCAGCTAAGAATCGCGGTCTGTGAACCACTGGTAATGAGAGATGGACTTTTGTGAAGTAGATCTGATACCTGTCCGATATGTCAGCATGAATTCTGTAGCGGAACACAAGACTAGAAAGACGCACAGCTCGTCCATAACATCTTGAGGTGGTAATGGCTCTTCCAGGCCAAGACCTATCATCTCCCACGAGAAGTCGCCGTCTCCATTATTTGTCCCATTCTGCGATGAGTCTACGCCAGGCGTGCGCACGTCTTGTATCCTATCTTGCGTGTTGAGGTAGTCGTTTGAGTTCGGCAGTGCTTGTTTGAGGGTAGACGCAACGTATGCGGACGTGTTATCTTGACGGGCAGTGTCTTTGCTCGGGTCGACCGTGTCTTGGGTCTTGAGGAGATGTTCAACTTGCTCTGCAGTGTTCTCTTAGCAGGAGTACTTGGTATGATTT
Organism: Phaeosphaeria sp. MPI-PUGE-AT-0046c; assembly: GCA_020747045.1. NCBI lineage: Eukaryota > Fungi > Ascomycota > Dothideomycetes > Pleosporales > Phaeosphaeriaceae > Phaeosphaeria > Phaeosphaeria sp. MPI-PUGE-AT-0046c. Next base: position 2,236,568 of record JAGTJN010000001.1, on the reverse strand, counting down.
GCGCCTACTCACGTAGTCGTTGTTCCAGTAACTTGACGTAACCCCTCTTTGGCCCGCTCTTCTTGCGCACCTCGTCGTATGCGCAGTCGTGGGACAGCCTCTTGCATGTCCCACATGTCGGCCGTGTACCGTCACACTTCAATTTCCGCTTGCGACACAGCACGCATGCTATCCTCTTCACTTTTGCTGTGGCATCATTCGGCGCATCCTGCCCGTTGACATCGTTCGGCTCCGCTGTCTGGCCCAGGTCGTTGAAGAAGCTGTCGTCTGGCGATTCAGATTCGGGCGAAGGCATCTTTGCGGATCGAGGGTGCGAGGCGAAGCGTAAATCGGTATTTGGTATCAAGTTGGGTAGGCTACAGGCCCCGCGTAAGCAGTCTAGGCGCGAATCCTTTCAACGGCAGAAACGCCTTGTCTATCTCAGGAGCTCGGGTTGTGCTCTTGCAAAAGAAAAAGAAACAATCGAAGGCAGTCGAGCAGTGGACATGCAAGTCGAGACTGACGCGGGGTGTTATGGTCCTAGATTTCAGGCATCACTCTTCGCGACGCATGCGGGCAACGCGAAGCTGAAGCAAAGCGCTCTGAGGGGGTTTGGTAAGGAGGCGTCTTCCGTGGCCACGAAGATGCTCATGGTTGGAGTTTGGCCCCTTCGCGCGATAACCCATGGCAAGGTCTATCCATAAGGCGTGCTGCCTGATGGCTGATGGCGCGTGTCATGTCATGCACATGCATATGCATGCCAAAACCGCTGGACGAAATGTTGCGGAGCCGCCGATCATGGCTCGCTTGTATGGTGAACTGCGGGCTGGGCAACCACACCTCTTTGGAGCAATGCCAGGCATGTCTACATGTAATTATCCGGAGCCCTACTGCATTTCTCCCATGAAGCTGAACGGACGTCGTAGTCTTATCGAGCCCTGAGTATGAGTTTGTGGGCGCAGTGTGCAGGCGCCACGACGGGGATAAGGGCCAGTACCCCGAAGCAGTAAGCAATGCGGCACAGTGTCAGTGTCATCGACGCGAGGAGTACATTTGCGCCAATCATCGCTGTACATTTGCGCGCCACAACAATTACCCATTCATTGCTCAAGATGGTCACGGTGGTTACACGCTGAGCCTTAGTATGGCTGTTGTATGCTGTCGTGGGGCGCGCCTCGTGTTGGGCCCACATTACTGCAAACGAAGACCAAAGAACACTGTTATTTTGAGCTTTGCAAGGTGCTGGTTGAATTTGTCTTCGCAATATATGTATACACACAAGAGATGCATGCTGTGGTGACGCGATGGAGATCTATGATGCAAAGCAATGGTGCATTACTCCGTATGATGCTGCATATGATACAATTGATAGGTGACAGATCTTCATATATGAGACTACCTTGGTCGACGTTTGCCCTGGTTACGTGGTCGGTCCTGGACAAGGAAGGTGTGCTTGTTCCTCTTGTATCTTGTCTTGTAGCCTCCTTTGGCCTACAAAAGTTGTTAATTATCTTCATTGCCATGACGGATTCCACGGCTGAACTTACAGGAACACCCCAAGGACTGACAGGGTGGACGTTACCCTTGGATTTACCTCGACCACCACCGTGAGGATGATCAGCTGTACGATGTTAGATTACTGCATCAAAATAAGAGATGAAGAACTGACCTGCGTTCATGGCAACACCACGCACTTCTGGCCGTCTTCCAAGCCATCGAGAGCGTCCAGCCTTGCCAAGCGAAGCGAAATGTGCTTGAGGATTGCTGGCGACGCCAATGGTGCAACATGCGTCTGGACTGACTTTGCGGATTTCTCCACTCTGTAGTCGGATGATGACGCTTTTGATCTCAGTGCCCTTGGCCTTGTCCACCACCTCCTTGTTCACCACAAGCGCATAGGTACCGGCGCTCCTGCAGAAAACACCCCCGCCTTGCGTTTTGGAGCCAATGTTGAATATTTGTGAGCCCAGCGGCACCATGTGAATCGGCAAGCAGTTGCCCCGAGATGCAGTCTTTGCAGCGAGCATACCAGGATCGATGCCACCACCCATGCTAGCAATCAGGTCCTGTGGAATGCCGGTCCTGAAGCTCTCAACGACGTCTCCTGCCCTCATGCCATCTGCAGCTATGATGTACGACTTCTCTCCCGTGGCCTGGCGTGTGACGAGGGCCAGATGTGAGCTGCGATTGGGGTCGTACTCGATCCTGTCCACGACATGCTTTCCGGGCAGATAGCGCTTGTAGTCGACGACCCGAATGCGTCTCTTGTGTCCTCCTCCCCTATGCCTCACTGTGACGCGCCCAGTGTTGTTTCGTCCTCCCAGATGCTGGCCTTTCCGGGCAAACGTCAACGCAAGATGCGGCCGGCCTTTCCACAGGTGGTCGTTTACGGGTCGCTTGAGATGTCGCAGGCCTGGGGTACGGGGCTTGTATGTGCGCAGAGGAACGAACTTGTCTTTCCGCGAGCCTTCGCCTTGGAGCACACCTCCTTCGGCAGCCGTGGTGGGCTGTGTGGACGGCGGGGAGACGTGATCAATGGCCTGGGCATAGGTCCGGGCAGACAGCAACGCCTTCCCCAAGCGGGAGGGCTGGAAGTGGCATATCCGGGGCTGCAGCATATCTGCTTGATGCTCTGGACGGCCTGTGGGAGCGTGGGGCGGTCCAATGGCTCCCTTCTTGGTGGTCGACAGCTGTCGGCGATGTCACGCATAATTCTCCAGGCCGGCCCCAATTGGCCTAGCGCCTCGGGCGGAGCCTTGGTCGGAGCAGCAACGCGCTTTCTCAAACCCGTCCTTCCCACACAACAGCACTTCTTCCACTATCTGCAGCGCTGCACCTTCCGCAGACCATTCCATCCGACTCTACACCGTCAGAAGTACGCTTCTGCCAGCTTCACCACGTATTTCGCGTTGGGCGTCGTCTTTTTCGCAGGTAAGCAAGTTACGCGCTCGCTCTCGAGTGGGTCCCGCACCCGCCAGCCTCAGCACGACTCTCGCGCGGGCGTGTTTGGCCTGCCAAGCCTGGCTTGCCCTGCCCTGGCACCTCACAACAAAGCCTCTGCCGCTACATCTACTCTCCCACAACACCCACCACCTTGGTGCAGCACCCCGACTCACCTTCTCCGCCACAGATATTCGCGTGCACATTGGAGCTGGATTACCTCCCCGTCCCTTCAAGCACCTCGCCCGCCGCTCACCAAGGGTTCGTCTCGCTGCTCTTCACGTCATAACACCCTCGCTGCCGCCCTGCATAGAGCGTGTCTGGCAGGCCAATACTCGCGAGCACCGAGCGAGACTGTGCATTGCACTCTCTTGCACGCTTCCCAGCGTGTTCGGAGCCCGTGTATTGGCCGCCGTCGCGCCCAATTGCCGCTGTTTCACGCTCATCTGGACGCTGCTAACACCATCAAACAGTGCATCCAAACACGACCTCTGCACGCCAGTACCACCCCCACAGTACTCGAACACCCCCGAAAGGACTATAGTCTTGACCAGCATACCTAATATCCTTCGCCATGCCTCCTGCCGTACGTCACTACCTGCCACTGACCAGACATCCGCGTCTCCAGTGTGCATTGTTCGCGCCACCTCGGAGTACACTTCTAACACGTCTTTCTAGGTGCGAGCCTCCCGACAGCGTACTGTCACTAATGAAAACGACGAAAATGCCGCGACGACGCGCGTGACACGCGCAAAGGCCGCGTTGGGCTCACACGAGTCTGCCGCTGACGTGCCGAAGAAGGGTCTCCAGGTCAAGAAGTCATCCGTCACATTGGGTGCCAATGGCGCCGCCGCAGGCCGCAAGCGTGCTATTCTCGAGGATGTCAGCAATGTCACCAAGACCGAGGCTGTTGGTGCTGGCGCCAAGGTTGGCAAGAAGCCTGCGGCTACCAAGGTTGCTCAAGCCTCCGGTCCCACCAAGGTTCTGAAGTCGCGACCCGCAAACTCAACTCTCAAAGACAAGCGGAGTGCGTCGTCAGAACTGAAGCGCCCTCTCAGTGGGTCTGGCATCGTCGGCCAGCCTGCGAAGAAGCGCGTTGCTACCAGTGCTGGCTCCAAGAAAGAGGAAGACCCAGAGGCGACTGAGAACGTCATGCCTCCAGAGAATGTTATGCCCGAGGCCGATGTTAGCAAGGCGAAGAAGACCAAGCTCGAGGTTCGCGAAGAGACTGCTGAGCCCATCGTCTACGAGAAGCCCCTCGACCTCGACAAGGAGGATGTTGATGATCCGTTGATGGTCTCTGAGTACGTCGTTGAGATCTTCGACTACCTCAAGGAGCTGGAGATTGCTACCATGGCCAACCCCGACTACATGGACAACCAGAACGAGCTCGAGTGGAAGATGCGCGGCATTCTCGTCGACTGGTTACTCGAAGTCCACACCCGCTTCCGCCTCCTTCCCGAAACCCTCTTCCTTGCTGTCAACATCATCGACCGTTTCCTCTCTGCCAAAGTCGTCCAACTCGACCGCCTTCAGTTGGTTGGTGTCACCGCCATGTTCATCGCCTCCAAGTATGAAGAGGTCCTGTCGCCCCACGTGCAGAACTTCCGCCATGTTGCCGACGACGGCTTCACCGAGGAGGAGATCCTGAGCGCTGAGCGCTTTGTTCTCGCTGCCTTGAACTACGATCTCAGCTACCCCAACCCCATGAACTTCCTCCGTCGTATATCCAAGGCCGATAACTACGACATCCAGACACGCACACTGGGCAAGTACCTTTTGGAGATCGGTTGCTTAGACCATCGCTTCCTCGCCCACCCCCCCAGCCAGATCGCCGCTGCTTCCATGTATCTAGCTCGCCTTGTGCTAGAGAGCGGTCCTTGGGATGCCACCCTGGAGCACTACTCGGGCTACACAGAGGAGGAGATCCAGCCTGTCCTTCAGCTGATGATTGACTACCTCTCTGGCCCCGTCGTGCACGAGGCTTTCTTCAAAAAATACGCTAGCAAGAAGTTTTTGAAAGGTGAGTCCACAGCATACCCCACCAGATCCATAACTAACACGCGATAGCATCCATTGTCCTCCGCAAGTGGGCCAAGGAGTACGTGCTTGAGTTTGGCAACGACCTTCAGGAAGAAACTTCGAAGCCCCAGTCGCAGCCGCGAACCAAGCACTGATTTTTTGCCCGGCAACCGGCGACTCATCCACACCTCCAGCATGTCTCATGATGCTGTGCACTGCTACGAGCAGTAGCGGAGTGAGCATGCCTGCGAGCCTGCCAGCAACACGTATCCTTTGGATCTAGCCAGCCTATTCATGTTTGCATCTTGGTCGTACCATTCCCCGTCGGCGTCCGTACATGGTATGCAATTAGCTTCTTCTAGCTTTCCATGTGCCCTTTCTTGTTTTCTTGTCTACATTTGGGATGGAGTCTGAGGCGTCATGTCATCGCAATGGCGCACAAGGTGCTTGCTTTTCATCACTTCTATCTTCATTTCTCTGATAGCGGCTCTGGATACTCGCTCATAGCAGTAGCGAAAGATATACCATGATGGTTTGATAAGAGGGGCCATTGCTTGGTGGACACACGAGATTGACAGGGGGCGACCATGATGTCAATGTATATGGTATTCGGCGTGTATGAGTAGATGTTACGCGCTGCCTCGTGTCGCACTGCAATAGAGCCTATCGAAAAGTTTCAGAAAAACAAACGTGTCCGGTGATGATGTGTTTTCACTTTTACCTTGACCTGACTTGAAAGTTGAAGCCAAGGACCTGTTTCCTAGTGAACGTGCATCCACTTTCGGATGAAGCCGAAGCTCTCGCAACGAAGCCCATTCCTCGAAACGCGGTCGCGTCTCGGACAACCACGTCATGCCGTCACGCTGATGGCGTAGCATGGCGCTATGAGGTCCATGCCTTGATCGCGAACATGAAGCGTAAACAAGGCTAAACGTTGCGCGCTCGCGCCTCGCGATCAAGACACATTCGATTCGCCCAGCCATGTCGCGTTGTCGAGTCTAGTACCTCATCATGGAACCAGGACCTGGACCTGGACCTCGGCTCATTCAGCTCCCAGCTTTGGGACTAAACCACTTTGATCGACGAATCAACCACCACTGTCTGTCCATTCATCCTCCTGTCATCTCTCAACCTATCCTGTGACACCAAGATTGACTTGATCACATACCCGAATTATGTCAGCGCACATCGCACGATGAACGAAATAGATCTACATTACCCGGCCGATGCATGTCCGTTTTGCAATATCGCGGCTGCATTCCCATATCCTGAAAGTCCGTTATGGGAGGACAGAAGGACAGGAGGGGAGCTGGGGAAGTGTGTACCTAACGAAGAGGAGGGAGGGGATGTGGAGAGGACGGACCCGAGTAGTTTTGTGGTTTTGAGGAGTAAGGATGTGGTCGCTTTTCTGGATATTTTGCCCATGGTTGGAGGTACGTGAACGTTTTCTTTTGGGAGAATCGGGAGAGGCTACGAAGGTTTGGAGTATACGGGAGAGTTCATGGTGGTATCATCGTAACGATGCTGATTGTGGATATAGGGCATTTGCTGGTGACTACGAGACAACATAAAGTCAAAATCGCGGATATGGAGGCTATTGAGAGTCGAGAAATCGGTATGTAAAGTCCCAAGTACTCCAAGTCCTTGTCAGATATCAGGATAGGCTCTGCAACCCATCAGCAGACATCGAGACTAACTAGCAATTCTTGCGAAAGGCTTTTGGCTTCCCCTACTGGCGCGCATGGTATCGAAAGTCACGGGAGTGACAGATTACAACATCGTGCAGAATAATGGCGCAAGAGCAGCGCAGGTTGTGCCGCATGTGCATTTCCACATCATCCCCAGGCCGGCAACGATGCCGGAGATCAAGAACAAGAGCTGGACGATGTTTGGGAGAGGGCAGAGGGATGATTTGGACGACGGAGATGGGGCGAAGATGGCGAGGGAGATGAGGAGGGTGTTGAGGGAAGAGGTAGAGGCGGAGGTCGGGAAGGGGAAGGGGAAAGCGAGGTTGTGAGGATGGTGGATCTGATGTATGTGTATTAGTATGGAAGCCGTCGAGGTCTTTTTCTTCCCCATGCTAGTCATGTATCGAGATACTTGATTACAACGGCCAATAAACTTGCGAAGCGAACGCCAGCGCATCCTTTTTCTGAAAAAGACTTCCAGATCTGATTAGTCGTACTCAATGCATAATGCGAGGCGGAGATGAGCTGGGCACTACTGATTCTTGACTATGTACGCGAGCGAATGCATGCGGCGATCATTGCGGCTCCGCTGAAGCCATCTCCGCTATGCTGAGGTGGGGAACACCACGCAACTACTTTGTATTCAAGTAAATGTAAAACTGCAAGCAACTATCATCAATTCAAGACGTTGTTCGTGTCACTAGACTCATCGTGGTGGAGTCCGGGGTTAAGATGCTGGACTATGCAGGGATGTCGGGCGCGACTTCCATCGCTATGGCAACACAGACCAATCGCAGCACGATACGTTCAAGCATCACCAGCACGACACCGCTTGTCTGCAGGAGAAGTCGTACAATTCCTCACCACTCGCTCTCATTCAATTCCCGAAATCTGCATTCTTTGCGAGTTATTCATTGTACATTTCATGCGGTTGTGAGTCGAGCACAAAACGATAGTAAACACACACATTCCAGATGCAGCATGCAACGGGAAGGGAAGGCGCTGCGTCGCCAGGCCCTACACACTTCTCTCCCCAGCAAATGAGTAAGGAACCTCAATACTTCACCACCAGCTGAACTAACAGTCCGCGTTCAGAGAGCTATCTCCAAGACCTTCGCACCAACCGCCCAGCTCGTCCTGGGGGATCCCGCCCACCACCAGCACATTTCAATACCTGGTCAAGCAGATCGGGCCCTCGACTCTCCGACTCTCCTGCCGTTTCCCCACTGCAACGTGCATTTACCGACCCTGTTGATGTCGACGCCCGCCCAGCCACCTCGCACGAACCCAATACCCACTCGCGAAGAACGTCCAACATGAGCATAGACGAGGTGATGAAGGGCCCCGGAAGGGCTCTTGTGCAGCCGCCACGTGGTCGGGATACATCTACTGGTACCTCTCGATCGCGGACACCGAGCGTGCAGTACCGGGAGAGCGAGCAGCGGCAAAGTGAACAAGAAGAAGCACGTGCAGTCAGGATAGCCATGGAGGACTTGGAGCTGGCAAGCGAAGGGAGACTCTACGAGGCTGCTCGTGACGAGGCCGCGGACCTAGTTTACAAGCATCGCAATCCAGACGCACCAGGCAGTGGGCCGGACGCACCTTACGCATACCCTGGGCTTGCAAGGAAAAACAGTCACCAGCGAAGTCGGAGCGTCGAGGGAAAAGACCAGGACCTACAGAGGGCCAACTCGAAACTGCGGAAGAGGCACTCGATGGGCAGTGCAACTTCTGGCAGCCGAAGCAGCAGCCTTCAGAGCAACGGAGGTGGGAGCAACTCAGAGTCTTCGGTCAAGGGCAATGCAGGCATCAACAACTCGCCAACAAAGGAGGAGTTTGGCTCCAAGGACAAAGAGCCCTCGTCGCTGAGGAAGGCCATATCTGATTTGCCAAGTTTCGGGCAGCGGCGCAAGAGCAGTGGTTCGCGAAGAAAAGCCAGTGGCAGCCTCTTCAGCAACCCCAACGATCAAATATACGAAGAGCCGGAAGATGAGACTCCAGTTGCTCCTGCTCCCACACCTGCTGCTACAGAACCACCGAAGTCGGACAAGCTGCCGCTGGGCATACGGCGTAATCCCTTCATGCGCTTCCAGTCAGTAAAGGGCAACCCTATGGTGAGATCCAACACCGACCCAGTCATTGGCAACAAAAAATTCGACCGCTACGAGATCCAGAAGAATCCTCCCTCCCAGTCACGCAACGCCGCTTACACCCTGAACTCTGCAGAGGTCAAGCCTACAGAGCCTGTCAAAGCGGATGCTGAAAACGAACAAGAAGTGAAGATGAAGGATGGTAAAGAGATACGCAGCGACGATCTTCGTGCTGCTACTGGATTCCGTCTTCGGGATCGAAGCCCCAAGCTGCCAACTCCCACCATGGTTTCCGACAGCCCTGGCCGCCCGATCGTGTCCTTTAAGAAGGGCTATAATGAGATCGAGCTCAAGGAGGATGTTTATGGGTCAGCACAGCCGGCTGCAAGCGTCGTGAAGCCGAACGATCTCATGCCTCGCCCACTGTCTAGTGCCGTGACTTCGCCTGCGGTGCCCACTATCAACGCGATCAGAGAACAACCGAAGGAGACAGCTACACCGCCTGCAGTGCCTGAGGTCAGTGTTTCCCCTGCACCCACCGCACCTTCTTCGAGGTTCAGTCGTGCTGGAAAACCAGCTATCAATATCTACGAAGATCCGCCAGCTCGACCTCTACCTAGCGCCATGCCCAAGAAGGTGAACGTTCCCACACAGGCAAGGACGCCGATCAGGCCAGCAATCAATGTCTACCAAGCACCTTCAGTACATTCTCAGCCAGTTTCGGCGCCGGCGGTCCCCACCATCTCCGTCTGTGAGACGCCGTCGATTTCTGTCAGCGTTCCCAAGAGTGGCCGCGGCTACAGTGCAAATGTGCCAACGATCGGAGTCACACCTCCCATTCCGAGTATCTCTGTCAGCGAATCACCAGCACCAAGTCGAAGACGCGACTCTAATGTGCCTTCTATCTCGGTGACGCCAGAGATTCCGACGATAGCTGTCAATGAAGCTCCTGCGCCCGCCCGAGGACCGAAAATCAATGCACCTTCTATCTCTGTAACACCATCCGTACCATCCATCAGTGTCAATGGTGCGGCTGGCTCGACCCGCCCTCTCCCTGACCCGAAGAATCACACCTCGAGACGCTTTGGCCGTGGTGGTGGTGGTGCAGTGCAGTCTCGGCCTCATTGGACACCTACGAATTCGCGTACGGGTGCGCTCTGCACGCAATGTGCGTTGCCCATCGCTGGTCGGATCGTTTCTGCCGCAGGGTCTCGTTTCCACCCAGAGTGCTTCACGTGCTACCAATGTGCTGAACATCTCGAATGTGTGGCCTTCTACCCAGAGCCGGACAACAAACTTGCAGAGCGTCTCGCCCGCATTCAAGCGCGCCAACGTGGCGAAGATATTGCTTTTCTTCCCACGCACCCTACTCCAGAGGACATGCTCCGACTAGAGGACGAAGATGGCACGGACGAGTCGCAACGCTTCTTTTGTCATCTCGATTTCCACGAAATGTTCTCACCGCGCTGCAAGTCTTGCAAGACGCCCATTGAAGGGGAAGTCATTGTTGCATGTGGAGCGGAGTGGCACGCGGGACACTTCTTCTGTGCACAGTGTGGTGATCCGTTCGACTCTAGCACGCCATTTGTCGAGAAGGAGGGATATGCTTGGTGTGTGAACTGTCACACGCACCGCTTTAGCACAAAGTGTAAGAAGTGCCGCAAGCCAGTCACAGATACGGTTGTCAAGGCACTGGGAGCCGAGTGGCATATGGGCTGCTTCTGCTGTGTGGTAAGTCAAGTCGTCATTGTTCATTATTGAGATGGTTGCTAATATAATATAGGAATGCTCGGGGCCATTCCAAGACGGTCGCTACTTCCTTCGCGGCGAGTCTCAAGATCCAGTCTGTGTCAAGTGCGAGGAGCGAAGGCTCAAAGCATAGTCTGTAGTCGCTCGAGCTGGTTCTCTGCGGCGACTTGGGTTTAGTGTACGATGGTTGAGGTCATGTATGAGCTATGTTCGAGATTGTATTGTGCGTACTCTTGCTTGCATTAGAAACGAAAAGCATAGTCTGGTAGTTGGGAGTTTGAGGCTGCTGTCATTTTGGGCATGGGAGGCGCTGTTGGGCGTTTTGGTAGCATACGTTCATTTTAATGCCTTCTAGCACAGCATGTTGAATTCCAGCAAGGTTGGATCATTGATCATTGGAGATAGTCTGAGGTGTGCCAAGCAGGGCAGCATGTCAAGAACGAGCGTATCAGCCGCAACCCTGGCAGACATGGGTGCATGGACCAATGAGGTCACAGTCTCTGCCGGGCGCCGTTGCGATGCCAACGCACGACGGCTCAGACGGATTCCAGCTACCACAGCAGCCCAGTGGGTCCTGCATGTCGGCCATTGACGTCTTGCAACACTTTCGCTGAGCCCTACAACATCTACGCCATTTTTCTGTGTAGCAGCGATTGGACAAACCGTAAGCTTACCATGGACACAAGCGAGGAGCTGCGTAGTTGACCTTTGTGTTTACAGACTTGATACCGCATACTACACCTCAACCGCTATCGACCAGCTAGCCTACACCGACTTGCATTCCTCTGCGCAAGAGAGCGCCCTTGCTTGCACGATCAATTGCTCTACACACACATACACGCACATATCCAATCATGCGGATCGCCGTCGCATCCTCGCTCGTCCTCGCCTCGGCGCTCGCTGCGCCCGACGTGCTCGCTCCCTTTGAGCCCGCCGTCACCAGCTCCCCGCGAGACCTGGGTGCCATGAACGCCGACGTGCTCTTTGCGCGCCAGAACAACGGCGGCAACGCCTGCGCGACAAACTACTACGCCTGCGCCGCGCTCAACGCCCCGGGGCTCTGCTGTCCACGCACCGCCGTCTGCAGCGCAGATGCCAGCCGCGCCGTCGCATGCTGTCCCCAAGGCGCAGTCTGCACCGGCACCCTCGGCGTGAGCGTCACCACCACGGCGTCGACGGTCGCCGGCGCATTCGTGCCCGCCGCCACGACGACGGCGGCGACGGGCAACTTTGAGCAGACAAACGCCGCGCCGGGCACGCGCTCCACGGTACAAAACGCCTTCTACCCCTTCCCCGCTATCCCAACCACTTACTCCAATGCAGCCGCCTGTAGTGCTGCTTACACGTCTTGCCAAGGCGATGCAGCGGCTTGTACGACGGCCTTAGCAAACGGCAACCAGGGCGTCACTGTCCTGGCTCCCAATGGCGGTGGCGCCACAATCACTGCGATTCCCAGTGTCGGCCTGCAGAGTGCCCAGAGCATATGTGCGAGCTTGAGTGCCCAGGCTTGTAGTGGCCTCCAGGTCGAGGCGTGCAGGAGCTTTGGCGGCGAGCAGGGGAGAGCGACGCGTCTGGCCTGTGGAGGCGCGTATTGGATGGGGGCTGCCGCCGTGGGCATTGCTGGGGGGTTGGTTGGAGCTTAGGAGGGTGCTGTCGTCTTGGGCCTCGTTTTTCATTTCATGTCGATATGATGCTTGTATGCTTTTGCTTTTGCTTTTGCTTATGCTTTTGGGCGTGTTTTCTCTTCTCCTAAACAGTTCTGAGCGTGCAAGGTTTCCACTTTGCGCCTGCTCATCAGGTCCTCGTACAGTGCGTGGGTAGGCATTTTCTGGAGTCATGTTCCTATATTCCATCATGGAGCGTAAAGAGACATGCAAGTAATGTGTACGACTTCTGCACACTTATATATTGTGTCAGAAGAACTTTTGTTTCAGATTCATGCTGTAGAAATTAAGCAAATATCCTTACTTGATCCTGATGTCTAGCCATCATACTTCAACTATCATGGCAGATAGTGTTGCCATAACGTGGCTACTCGTTCCCTAGATGATAGTCAAAGATAGCAAAGTGCCATACCAATATCACAAAATATGCCCCTGCCCCGTCCCAATGTCCAAACTATGCCGTCTCATTTTCATCTGCTTCATGCAGATGTCCTCGCAATCGTGCGCTTCTAGTCGTCCTCAAAATCCGTTCCGGCCTCGCTGTCAGCCACATCAACCGCCCAGAGGATGAACGGACCATTGTAGTCTTGCTGCGTCATGTCAGTGACGGGAAAACTCTGTCGAAGAACCCATGTTGATCAACTTACATTCATGTCGACTTCGTCTGAGGCATACCACCACCGACCCAGGATGATGCGACCTCCTGGTAAGACTACGCCCTCGTATGCCCACAGGTTGTCTTGCTCCATCTGGTCGAAATCGTCCACGAAGTGCTTCATGAAAGTGATGCGCTGCCAACCTGGTACGCCATGTTGATCGGGTAGTGGATTGAGCCAGCCAATAGCCTTGAAATCGTCATCTAGATCAACCCCTTTGCCACTGAATTGGATGCTGCCGGCATCTGCGGCTGAGCCACAAGCGTCGGCTGTCTTACTGGGTCTGGTTCGTCCTTGAGCCTTGACTTGCGGCCGCGCGTTCCTCAAAGATTGCAGACGGTCCTCAAATAATCCGGGCCATTGGAGTGGCGCGCCGCTCACAAATTCGAGCTCAAGCGACTGCATAGGTTAGCATAGAGTGGCTGTCTTGTCAATAGTACATACCTGAATCTTGCCCTCATCAACGTTCTTGTCACAGAAGAAGGCATCACCAACTTGTTCAGCATCGAGCCTCCGAAGCTTCTCGACCTCTTTAAGGTCGAGGAATGAGTACGTGCCCTTCCAGTTTTTACACAGTGGAGCCGTTCCGGAGCGTAGCGGCGTCTGCCATGCTGATGGCCTCTGATACGCAGGCAATTCGTTCAGCACTTGATAAAGTGTTCCAACTTCTTCACTCATCATGTGATGGCGAAAGAAGTTCATACAGTGAAGGATCCACTCCATGTTTAGGACAGTCATGGTCGGACCTGAGTATATGGGCTGACTTTCCGTGGACATGTACACCATTCGCTGGGACTCCTCCACCCCAAGCACACCGTGCTTCACATTATCAAATTCGAACAGAAAATGCGAGCACATTAACTTTACCGCTGCGAGTGCGGGGTGCACAGCGCTTGGCTCGTTCCGCGATGATCGTGTTGCGCGACGGGTGTTGTTGAGGAGAAGCTTTGAATTCTGCACGAAGTCGAACAACATCTCCTGGTTCTGGCAGCGGGGCCGACCCCAGTCATCCATGTCGACATAGCCTTGGAACGATTCTTCTCGTTATCAGCACACATCTTTGAACGCTTCAGATGAGATTGTACAAACCGACGATGATCTCTCTCAAGACCTCGACCGTGTCCTTCTCTCGCCTCTTCTGCCCCCAGTGAAAGTCGTACCCAGTGCCACGATGTAGCCACCTCATACGACGCTGATATGCCTTCTTCAGCTCCTTGTTGGTTCGACCACGTCTCAGAGCGAACTTCCTGCGGAACTTCTCGCGCCAGAACGATCCATTGTCGGCGTCAATGGCATCCTTAGCACCGCGGCACGACGCTCGAAAGGCGACAATGTCCTTGTCTGTCTCGAGGTAGCGAGCAATGGCATGATTGAGCTGTCAAACTTCGTCAGCATGAGGCAGTTGAGGTAGCATAAAGTGCACCATGGCATACCTCGACTGGAAGGATGTTGAACGCCACGTCAAACCTAGCTGAGTCTTTGTCCATCTTGTTCGATCTTCAGGGCCTCTGGTGGTTGAGAAATTGAGTGCCAGATGATTGAGAGAGCAGAAGGGCCATGGAAAGATGGAGGCGTAGATATAGACACCAGGAACGCTCTGGCCGCTCTTACCAGCTGCTGGTGAGAGAGCATCCTGATCGTGCGATCCTCAGTGAAGGCATCAGGCTGCTGAGTTCCTCGAGGAAGTGAGTTCAAGTCGACGTGAATATGATCATGCTTCAAGCTGCCACTGTTGCTTACTCCCCGGAGTCTGAAATACAGTAGATGCAGCATGCCTCTGCGACGCTGCTATGCGACCTGTCAAACGGAGTTCCCAATTGAGCTGCCTGGAGCTCAAAGCAGAGTCAGGACCTTTTACAAACGCTGTTGCTCGTAGCAGCTAGAAGGGACCACTCTGGAGCGTGACAGTTGAGCAAGATGGGTCTAAAAGTTTCTGCGAGAGTGGACACCATGTGTGCTTCGACATGGAGGCCAGGCTGTGGTTGCTTGGTTCCGAGCTGGCTTAAGGTTGTGGATGGAAACTGCCACTAATGACGAGTTTGCTACGACCTGCGTGCATGCCAAATGAAGCAATGTGGCAGTGCAAGCATTTGCATCATGCCTACCGAGGCTTACACACTGAACCATTTACAGTATGGATTCAGGCAACTTGCTGGCAATTTATAAGGAAATTGGGATTGTTGTATCATGATTAATTAGAATGTTGACTCCACCTACAGATCACCCAGGTGCATCGTCAAGTGTACACCGCAACCTCAAACCAAGGGTAGTGCACCGCCTACAGCAGCCGCTCCAGCAACCCAGTAGCTGCCCTGGCTGACCTTCCACCTCCTAATGCCGTCGCTGCCACTTGGAGTCGGGCTCGGGCTTGGGCTTCCTGTTCCACTGCCACCACCAGAGCCACCTCCCGAGACCCGACTTACATCGTTGATACCACTGCCATCAGGCTTGGTGATCATATAGATCTCGCCAGTGGAGTCGCTGCTCATGAACAAACGGCCTTTGGTATCCCAAGCAAGACCTACTGGGCGAAAGCACTCGGCTGGGCACTTGGACAAATCAGGATTAGATACGATGGCTACAGCCGCGGTGGTGCTGTTCGCTGCGGCTGTGGGCGAACCGTTACCGTCAAACTCGACCATGCTGAGCTTGTAGCCAATTGGGTTCTCACGGTTCCTGAAAGACGAGTTAGAGAAGTCGTGCAGAAAGGTACACTGTCGAGGCCTACCAAGATCCGTGGAAAGACACCCAACCAGCAGTGCCGTTGGTGTTGATCTTGATATCGAGGGGTGCCATGTGAGCGTTAAAAGTGATTCGTGGCGCAATGCGATCATTTTTACAGTAAGTGTCGTTGACCGTAGCATTCTGCGTGCCAATCGCGAAGTTTGATCCTGTTTGAAGGCCATCATTGTCAGGAATTTCCGACACGTTCCAAGCAGAGAAGCAAGTAGGATAACCAAAGTTCCCTCCAGTGACAGCACTGCGAGTTCCATTCAGGTATCCATGGAAGTTCATCTCCTCTCCTGGGTTGTTCTCATTGATGGTTTTGCCGCTCCTCTCCAGATTGTCGACACTGTTCTCGACAGAGTAGATTGCGCCTGAGACTGGGTCCTCAGCGACACCGACTGAGTTTCTGAGACCCCATCCCAGCAACAGACCCTGGCTTGGGTGTTGATATGCTGTATCTGTCACGTTGCTAACGTTGAATGCTTTGATCGTGGAGACTCCGCTATTCACGTCTAGTGTTTGCATATCAAGGTTGCCGACGCTGCCACGGCTGACAAGGAGCATACCAGGCACCTTTGCCGACATGAGAAGTGTGCGAGTTGTGTGACCTTGATCCTCGCCCATATCCTCAATCAGATTGGTAGAATCGCCGGTGACCTCCCCATTCTGGGGATTATATTGCCAAGAGTAGACATTGCTGGGAGTTGAGCCGTAGAGAGTACGTCCATCTTGGGAGAGCGCGATACCATGGTTAAGCTGACGACGATCAGTCATCAATCAATCAAGAAACTCAGGATAATCTTGGAGGAGGACAGCTTACCCGACCGTCGTCAATGACCACCTGAGTAGATCCAGTCTGCCTCACGCACGCGCCGTCTCCAGTGAGCTGCAATCGACTGATTCCATGTCCTTGCTCAACGACCAGAAGCCCACCTGCCGAATCGAATTGTAAGCTGCGAGGGTCCCGCAGATTATTGGCAACAACTTGAACACGGAATCCGGGCGCCACAGACGGTGCTCCATGCGCGGGGGCGATAGAACTTGGACAAGCTGCCGCTGTTGATGCGCTGGACTGGGCTTTAGCGGTCAGCGCGATGGTAGCGAGACCCAAAAAGTGTTTCAGTGCCATGATTGCCGAAGACGAACGCGGAATACGGCAGGGTCAATCGAACCATGAGCGGGGAAGAATCGTATGGCTGCGCGTTCACCGGTATATGCAGGTACGATGATATGTTGAGCGGGTGGCCAAGTCTGGTTCGGAAAGCAAGTGTGAGTATGTTTGAAACGCTGGTCGGGGCAGCGAGTATCGTCTTCACTGGCACCTTACAAATTGAGCGGAACCCCGATTATAGGCTGAAAATCCCGTCACATATAGTTCCCCATGGTGGCAATTGCCCTTGCTTTGCAAACGACGACGTGAACGATCACCTGCGTGCGAATCAACGCGAGAGTGCATTCCCGGGGTAGGCTTGGCTTCGAGAACGCGCACGTCATCATCAAGGCAAAGACCGCGCAATTGCTGGGCGCGTCAAACCATTGTGGTTTCAAGGCCTTCCATTTGTCAATTTGGCGAGGAGAATCGCCCCGCTGCCTTGGTGCCTCATGATTTGTGTAGATGTACCACAGTTTAAGACGGTTTCTGAGGCCACAAGACGCGCAGTAGTACCGGATAGAACTTGTCCCGATGATGCCGCGGTATTGACGTATCGGGAAGGAGCGAGGGATCTATGGCTACAATCTGGGCTGTTCGCGCATGTGGCAGTGGAAAGAAACAGGAATATGCATCTGTATGACAGTGGAAATGCATACATGTATGGCGGCGGGTCTGCAAGTAGCGTGATGACTTCGGCTCCATTGCAGCGACTCGCCAACTCAGCCTCTCGGGTTGACTATTCCTCGTAGTCACCAAGTTTCCCGTCTGACAGGGACGAAGCAGGGACACAAGGCTCAGTCAGCTCGGTGAAACTAGCGTTGCGTCGTAGCATCGGTCGTTATGCTTCGTCGAGGAGGGTAAGGGTCTTCACGGCACGGCTATAAGTGCCGGGAAATATCATGTCAACAAACCCACGCGATGGGCATGATAAGGCCGCCCCGAGCATCTTCGGCTGTGCGAGAATCGCCACACAGCTAGCAGGACATCGTCGAAAGTTAATACATTGACTAAGTGCTAGCGGGTCGTCACTCGGCTACGAATTGACAGTAGTTTGGAGTAGCCTCAACGGCGTGCCGGGCGATCATACGATATAGCAAAAAAACCCAGGAATGTTGAGGAGTTCTGAATGACACGGGAACACTATAGGGTTCCATGTATCGATGCATGTACATACGTGATATCAATTGCGAAGGCTTGATATCTAGGCTCCGATCGATGGTACGATAACAACCGATGGCCGTTCCCCCGGGCTCAGTATCAAATATTGGCCCGGAGCTGGAGCCGAAGTCAGACGCTTAATGTCAAATTTCACACGGCATGGTCACATTTGGTACCTTGGGATCATTGACTAACATATGTTGGTGGAGTTGATGTGCTCGCGTCATGATGCTGGCCGTCAAGTAATAGATGCTGTATTATAAGTGCACCCATGGCTATTCAAATGAAGACCAAGGAAACGAGAACCGAAACCGATGCCGCTTTTGTACATGATCCGACGTGACTCCATGATGCGGTAGAAGTGGTTCGCATACTGCGTGTTCTGCACTTCCATGGTGAAGGAAACGCGGTGATATTATATGCCTGCAATACGCCGCTGCTTCGATGAATCAAGAACAAAAACCGTGCATAGCGTAGCGTCTCTCTTTTGTGTAACCCCATGTGTATCATAGCGAAGAGATGCTGCGTCCTATGCAAAAGGAGATACAAATGCATGTTCGCTCCAAATGCAACACAATGGCCAGGCATAACAGCCAATGGCAAAATAAATTGAAATTCTGGAAATCTCCCTTCGCTCGAACGCTTCGATCAAGAAGGGAAAAATGTCCAGAAGGTACAAGACTGTTGAATCCCAAGCTCTTCTTTCGTGAATCTGGCCCAGGACCGTTCATGTGCTGTACAAAGGTTCGGAGACTTGCTGCCGAACGACAGCAAGGTTTTCGTCATATCGGCGCAGGGTACTTCACATAACCGTCATGCGTTGCATTTGCGTGGCCAAGTCGGTGTCCTGCTGGAAAATCTTGCTGAATGAAGGCTCCTCGTGTCTCGGACTGGTATTTGGACTAGAATACAAACCCTCTGCGTCTCTGATAACGTCCTTGACCTTGCGGGTCAAAGTGTTGACATAGGGCACGATGCGTCGTAAGGTTGCCGTATCGAAAGGGACCTTTTTGGATGATGGGGTGGGCGGAGTGTCCGTGTCAGGTTCGAACGTACTCTTTCGTTTCTGCAATGCCTCGATCACAGACCGCGCTTTGGCTTCTGAATCTTTACGTGGCCGGGTGAAGATCGGTTTCGAGACAGGAGAGTTTTTCGATGTTTCATAAGTCGATTTTGGTGGTACAGGCGAGGAACGAGGCGCGAATATGGCATGGTTTGGTGGGAGTATCGTCTTCCGTCGTGGCTGTTGGGACTGTGTGAGGTTGCGACCAAGATCGTCGCTCGGTGATCCAGATTTCCGCCTCCCTCGTCCCGTGCTCGGGCTGGCACCAGGGCCAGAAACTTCCTCAAAGGCATCTTCATCAAATCCTGGAGAAGACGGTGGCGACATGTGAGGCACACCTTGGTGGTCTGCTTCTTGGTCGGCGAGGTCTATCATCGCGTCGACTTCTTCCCAGACTCCGGATTGCGGACCTTCGATTATGCCGAGTGCGACAGCTCGTATCTTGTGCTCTTTGAGTTCTTCAATGAGCAGACCCCATTCACGTAGCAGACCAATATTGGCCAGCACATTATTCTGTTGCTCTTGGATACTCTTTGGTACGACCATGACAGTGCCGCTGTCGATTCGGGGCGCGTTACCTGCATCTTCTTCGGCGGGATCTTCGTTGAGTTCGGAAAAGTCGAAATCGTCGTTCCAGTCTTCAGTGACACCTTTGCTTCCTACGCCCCAAGTGCCGAACTTGTTGGTAACAACCGTGTTTCGCTTGCCTGACACATCAGGGACAACAGGAACACTCTGACTGCGAGCGTGCAACCCGCTGGGCACTCGCCGACCAACAGAGCGACTGCCCCTCCGATCCGCGTCCTTCTTCCCGTGGACAGTGCGTGGACGAGGTGGCGTGTGGGAACCCGAACTTTTGTCGGCTGGCTGCTGTTCAGACCAATCGAAGATGCTGCTGCGAGCCTCACGGTCTGCAAACTCGGCCGTAAGATGTTGCGGGGTCGTAGGCTTTGGGCTCGTTCCGGATGCGAGTAATTGGGGATTGGAGCGCCGCAGTGACACGGGAGTCGCTATGTGGCTGACTATGGGTAGGTCAACCCATGAGTCCTCAACATCTGCATCTTCTCGGGACCACCTACTGCTGTCGTCGTCATCTCCCGCGCGCGAGTCCCATTCTAGTGTGCCAAGCGAGAGCGGCTTTGGCATGCTCGGAGGCGACGAGGGTATCAGACTGGGGAACAAAGGGGCGGCGGGCGTCCGCGTGAAGCTCGGCGAGTCCTGCAGTGAGTGGTCGGGTCGTACCGTCCGCACTGGGGTCGATATGCTTTCCTCTTCCTCTGCGATGCTGTGCTGAGCGGCGGCAGCATTAGTGGCAGGCTCTCCAAAAGCACCTGGTGGCAGCAGGTCTCGTAGGGCTGTGACCTTGACCTTGGACGGCGGGGACTCGTCAAATATCGTCTCAATGCGAGGCCCTCGCGCGCCGCCCGACGTGCTTCTGGTCGCGCCCGTGCGGAGCGAATCAAACAGGGTCTCGCTTTGCACGTCGGCGTCGTCCTCGTCGCCCGAGCCTAAACCGCGAATCTCATTATCAGACGAGCCGACCAATGTCGAGGCCTGTTCAGAGGGAGCCATGGAATGACGCGACGGGCGAACTCCCGATTGCGCTAGGGTTGGTGAGGGCGGCGCCTGATTGGTCGGCGTGGCGGCTGAAGCAATCCCCTCGAGCTGAGGCATTGACGCCAAGCGGCGCGCAGGGTCAGAGACAGGAGACGCGCTGCGGACCGACTGTGCGGACAACGGGTGCGACGAAGAGCCTCCTGCGGCGCCGCCGTCGAGGGCATCCTGTGATTCGGCAGCTGCGGCCCTGCCTGTGGGCGCGATCAACGTCGCAGGGCTGCGTCTCGCGAGCAATGGGTCAGTAACATGGCGGCGAGTATCTGCTGCGTAGGCAACGCTGTTGCGCCGTCGCTTCATGGTCGGGACCAGAGGCGCAGAGCTGGCCCGCTGGCTGGCTCGCCGCGAGGGTCTGCCGCTTGGTGCTGCGGGGGCCATCCGCTGTCGTTTAGTTGACGGGGAGAGCAGGTCGGTGATGGAGAAAGAACGTCGTGGCCGCGAGGCATGGTCAGGGCCGTCGGTCGAGGGGCGCCGGTGGGCGGCGTCGAGGGGATTAGTATTAGTAGGTGGGCGTGGTGGTGCTGCCTCCGTTCTGGTTGAGAAAACAGCCGTTATGCTTAGCGGCGTCCCTGGCCTGCTCATGAAGAAAACACTCTCGCCATCTTCACTCGCCGTCTCGTCCATTTCCTCTGCACCTGCCGACACAGATCGGGCGAGCACCAGCGTTGGTGTGTGCTTGCCGTCGGGGACTATTCTGCGGAACCCCAGGTTCTTTGACAAGGTGCGTTCTTTTGTAACTCTCGCGGTGAAAAAGTGTGCAAATTCAGGCTCGCTGCTCGAGATCGTGTGCGGTTGCTCGTGTGCCGACGTGTCTTCGGCAGTGATTTCGAGCACCGGGCTGTGGTACTGCAGTGTTGCTGACCGCTGGTGGCTGGTAGCAGGGCGGCGGAACGAGGGACGACGGGAAACGGTGCCTTGAGTTGGCGCTTCGTGGGGACGACGCAATGAGGAGGACCGTTTCACGAGTTTGTTGCGCGGCAAGGGAGAGCGAGATCGTTTGCCAGTTATGGGTGCGGTGGAGCCGTCGTGTGAAAAGGCCATGGAGCCGTTGGAGCACGACACAGAGGGTGAAAGCGGTGCAGGGCTGGCGTTTCTGCTCGATTGTTGTGAGTTCGATATGGTTGAGAGGCGCTTCATCCACGACCGTCTGCGAGACGGTATGATGTCGTTCGAGTCTACTTCGACTATGCTCTGATCACTCGGGGCATATCCCGTCACCACGCTGCTGGGTGGTTGCAGGGTGGTGTCGCCGCTGGTCATCCTCCTAGCTATGCGGCGCTGCGGACGTCCATCTTGACTGGGGCGGCCTGAAAGCGATACTCGTGAGGCGGGAGCGGTCTGTGTAGGGGCGATGTATGCCGGTAGGGTTGTCGTCGCCGCCGACGTTTGGACGGCAGTAGACATGAATCCGTGGGCCAGCGCTCGAGAGGGCGTGAGTTTCTTCTTGTTCGAGTGCGACGGGTCCAAGGGGGTCTCGCGTCCAAACGACAGGCCGACGGCAGAAGCACCAACGACTGTGGCAGTTGCACAAAGCTGTGTCACGAAAATGCGTCAGTCATGGCACTTTGGTACAACGGACATGCGAGAGATGTCTGGGTAAGACATGCAAGTCACGGCCGCTCTCGGACGCAGCGCAGCCTCTGCTGCGAGACATATCAAAACAAAGCAAGGGCCGTTGGCGATGCGCTCCGAGGGCACACGAGATGTGAGGAAATGGAAGATACTAACACTGGGACAAGTTTTCATTCTCGTTAGTAACCAAGCCGCCGGGGAGAGCTCGCTCGACAAAACGCTTGTGACGATGCGTTGAGCATTATGCCCTGTCGAGGTGCCGGTGAACTACGAGTCGAGGCTGCGCGGAGAGAGACGTTGGGTGGATGCGAGGGGCTTGAGGGAACTCTCTAGCATCACTCGAGCAAGACGATAGAGGGCGGCTAGAGCAGCCGTAGCGGGCTGAAGCAGAGAGGTGGAGCTTCGCTGAGCAAACAGCGGACGGCGAACTGAAGAAATCGGCTGCTTGTTGCTTCTGGGATCTACATACAGGGCTACCCCGTTGCGCAAGCCCGCTTGGGATTAGCGAAATGTCGCCGATGAATTGGGCTGATAGCGCCATGTTGTCGAAACACAACACGGAGTCGACACAGACCGCATGCCTCACTCTGCTCCGTCATAGCTCCGCTCTGCAATCTGCAGTGGAGATCGAATCTCTCCGCAAGCATGTGTTGCCCAGGGCCGCTTCTGCGTGTGCCTCCGCGGTGCAGTGACTGTACGGGCGAGCTGCATCATTCGGTACCACGGCGCTGGCGAGCTCTGTGTTAGAGATAGCGCCGAGTAACAATGAGAAGCAATCAGGCACGCTGGCACCGCAGTGGCCGGCCGTAGCCAACAGGTGAACCCCTCGCTGCGAGACGCTACCCAAAATAGTCTCCCAGGCTGGCCGTGGTAGCATCCCGGACAGTGGTAACATACGGGCGATGATTCGCAAGCGGCTGTCTGAACGGCTCGCTTGTTCCCTGCAAGCGAGTGGAGATGTTTGCTGATCGCGGCGTGCAGTGCGTGAGTAGCAACCGGTTTATGTGGCTCATCGATTTCTAAAGTAAAGCGTGCCTTAGCCTGTGCCGCCACGGAGCCTTTAGCCATCTCTCTCCGGTGCGAGGCCTGGAAGGCAACAGCACACAATTATTCCGATACAAGACATGGCGGATGGGCCGCTCAAGGGAGGCAGGATGTGTTCGTGAATGCACGAGACCTTGTGGATTTCGTAATGTCGGCACGCAGCTTCACCAATTGCAGATTTAGGATAGCTCCCCATTGTTTAGATCCTTGACCACGCACGTCAGCCCCGGGGGAGGAACTGGCAAGGTACGAGGACAAGGGTGGAGGATGGCCGGAAGCAAGAGCCCATGCGAGCGAATTCTGAGCCTTGGTTCCGTCTCCGCAAGCACGAGGCGTGATAGCAATGTAAGCATCCGTGGTTCTGAAAACAAAGAATATACTATTGCCCAGTCGCATGTATTGCGTGTTCCGTGGGCTGTAGCCAAGGTGACTTGCATCCCTTGGCGGTTGTTGTGCTCGTCCCTGGCAGTATAGCCGTCAATGTTTGTCCCTGTGTTGCAGTACAAGGCGTGCAGCAGAGGCAGAAGCGCGGACGTGGGTGAGGTTACGGTGCCGTGTGATCAGCCCGTGTTTACCAAAGACACAACAGCGCGGCGCGGTAGAAGATGCGCGTAGCCGGGAAATCCTGGACGCACATCGCAGCATGAGATGGCGCCAGTCGCGTTGTGCATGACAGCCTCTCATGTGAGGAGCCCAAGCCGGGAATATGGTCCTATGTCGTGTTCGTGGTGCGGCCTCCTGATTGGCTGCCACCCTCGTTCCAGCTTTCCAGAACCGCCACTGCACAATCCACTATCATCATCAAATTCTACCTGCCGTGACCGCGCCAGTCCCAAGCAGAAACGCCTGGCCGCCCGCCACATCTACCACAAACTATCGCTGGACGACTACGAGACACGTGTTTCGTCTTCTCGCCGACCTCGCCCACGCCGCTGGCGAGATCCGATAGTGTTATCGTAGAGCAGGGCGTCAAAGCCACCTCGCACCCCCATTACCCCCGTACCAACCACCATGGAAGCTGAAATCAAGACACAAATCCCCAATATCGACCCTGTGCTCTCGGAGTACTCGGTGGGGTATCTGACCCATGCTGCAAACTCGTTCTCGTCAGACACAGACCCCAATGCACCCTCGCCACTCGAGGAGGCTGCGGCTGCCATCAGTGCTCTGCTGCTGTCCGCCTCGGGCGATCTGTCGAGCCAGAACGAGGCGAGTATACAGAACCTCGTTGACAAGTTCGTCTCCCGCCTCAATGCCGTAAATGGTGCGGATGGCGAGCGGCGCCAGATGGCTCCGTCAGCTAAAAAGCTTGACCAGGCCATCCACGTGGGTTCTGCGAGGAACATTTCCACTACCCTTGGCCTTGCTGGAGGTGCAGTTGACCTCGAGTCTGCAAACACCCGTAAAGTGGAGTCTCGAGTCGATCGCAAGAAGCTAGAGAAGGCTGAGCGCAAACTGCGTGCCAAGCAAGACCGCAAAGAGTTCAAGAACGTTGAATATGAGGCTTCGAGACTACTTGATCTACCAGATGAGACACAGAGCTATGAAGAGTTCTACATGGCTGTCAATCCCCTGCAGCTGGGCTCTGATGCAGCTTCCAAGAGCAAAGACATCAAGATTGACAGCTTCGATGTCTCCATGCCAGGTCTGCGGATCCTCACCGACAGCTCACTTACGCTTGCATATGGTCGAAGGTATGGTCTGGTCGGCCAGAACGGTATTGGAAAATCTACTCTGCTTCGTGCCCTCAGTCGTCGCGAAGTGTCTATCCCAACACATATATCGATTCTGCACGTAGAGCAAGAAGTAAGTGACATCCGACTATGCAGTGGCCTTTTCTTAATTCTATCTGCAGATCACGGGTGATGACACACCAGCTATACAAGCTGTTTTGGACGCCGATGTTTGGCGCAAGCATCTTCTTAGGGAGCAAGATGTAAGTGGGCTTTCGTCTGCCCTTTGTTCTTCGTCTGACCGCCACAGAAAATCAGCAAGGAGCTTGCCGACATTGAAGCGGAGCGTGCTACTATGGCAGATACCTCTGCAGATGCTGCGCGACTGGACACTCAACGTGAAGGTCTCGACACAACTCTAAGTGACATACACTCCAAGCTCGCCGAGATGGAGTCTGACAAAGCCGAATCTCGAGCAGCAAGTATTCTGGCTGGTCTTGGTTTCTCGACGGAACGGCAGCAATTCGCAACCAAGACCTTCTCTGGAGGGTGGAGAATGAGGCTGGCTCTTGCTCGAGCACTGTTCTGCGAGCCTGACCTACTGCTTCTCGATGAGCCTTCCAACATGTTGGACGTGCCGTCTATTACCTTCTTGGCCAACTATCTCCAGGGTTATCCGAGCACAGTACTGGTCGTGTCGCACGACAGGGCGTTTTTGAACGAGGTTGCTACAGACATTATTCACCAACACTCTGAGCGACTCGACTACTACAAGGGCGGCAACTTTGATTCTTTCTATGCGACCAAGGAGGAACGCCGGAAGACTGCAGCTCGCGAATACGAGAAACAAATGGGAGAACGCGCGCATTTGCAGGCGTTCATTGACAAGTTCCGGTACAATGCTGCGAAATCGTCGGAAGCTCAATCCAGGATCAAGAAGCTTGAGCGCATGCCAGTACTCACCCCTCCGGAGGCGGAATATACCGTTCACTTCAAGTTCCCAGAGGTGGAGAAGATGTCGCCACCAATCATTCAGATGAGTGGTGTCACGTTTGGATACACCAAGGACAACATTCTGCTCCGGAATGTCGATCTTGACGTGCAGCTTGACTCGCGTATTGGCATCGTTGGACCAAATGGTGCTGGCAAGACAACGGCCCTGAAGTTGCTGATTGGCGCGCTTCAGCCCACGAGCGGTCTCATCTCACAGAATCCTCGCCTGCGTGTCGGGTTCTTCGCACAACATCACGTGGACGCTTTGGATTTGAACGACAGCGCTGTCGGGTTCATGTCGAAGAAGTACCATGGCAAGGCCGATGAGGAGTACCGACGACACTTGGGCGCGTTTGGCATTACGGGTATGACGGGTCTGCAAAAGATGGCGCTGCTGTCTGGAGGTCAGAAGTCACGCGTTGCCTTTGCTTGTCTGGCTTTGACCAACCCGCACATCTTGGTGCTGGACGAGCCGTCCAATCACTTGGACATTGAGGCAATGGACGCTCTGTCGGATGCGCTCAACAAGTTCCAAGGAGGTGTGCTGATGGTTAGCCACGATGTCACAATGTTGCAGAACGTATGCACCAGCTTGTGGGTGTGTGACCACGGGACGATTGAGCACTTTGACGGGAATGTGCAGCAGTACAAGAAGCGGATCATGGCACAAGCTAATGATGCTGGCGTGGTAGCGAAGCACTAGATAGGGTTGTGACGATGTCTCGTCGTCACCAAATGGAGGCTGTTAGCTGCATCTGTTGTTGTGCGTGTATTGGGGCCCTTCCCTTGGCGGGGATGGGAAGGCGCGCTAAGCCGGTTGGGCCATGGCGAGCAGTTGACGCCCTCAGTTCCAAGCTCGAACTGGGACCTCGCACTGCACACTCGACGAGCACCCGCCCGCAAGCAAACAATCCCGTTTCGCCGCCAACTCTGCCTCCGCCCAATGCCCATCGCCCAGCTCGACTGAGCACGCCTGCGGGTAATTGACAGCGGCTACTAGCGCCCCTGCCCCTTCGCGGCTCGCCTGCTCCCAGCGACTTCCGTCCAATACTCAGCACACCGGCACATTGTCGCGCACGCAGTCTTCCAGCGCCCACGGCTTGTCCGCAGTCACTCCTTTGCCTTCAAATCCCGCCGACCGCGACAGCGATAGCGACAGCGACACCAGCCGCTCCCTCGCCCCCTACGCCGCTGCACCACCCGCGAGCATCGACGCAGCTCTACGTTCCGCCAGCGAATCCCCGTATCCGCCTCCCTTCTCGTCCCTCTACTTTCCCTCGCGCGACACCGACGCCGACGCCGAACGCAACAAGCCGTGCGACCCTCAGCACGACGAGTCCCCGCCCGCGTTTGCTGCCGCGCCGCCCTTCACCCAGTCGTCGTCCTCAGCCGCTGCCGCTGCTGCTGCCACCAAGGCCGCTCTCCCGCGCGACCACAAAGACGGCTCCAGTAGCAAGGACATCGACGACGGAGAACCCCCGCCGCCCTACAGCGAAGGAGACAGTCCGCTCGAGTCCTTCACCTACGTGATGGCTTCTGCAGGAGGACCCGCGAGTATCATTACTCAGGTCTCGCAGACCAGCGTCGGCCCCCCAATCAACACACTCGGTGGTTCCGACGAGAACATCACCTTGGAGCTGAGGTACGTGCGAATCGAACAACATGAGCCACCACCGACTGCTGCTAACCCTTCTCCAGAGGATCTCGCTTCACGCTCTCGAGAGACGAACTGCTCACTCTTCCCGAATTTGTCCTACTTTCATTGTTTCCTAATGGGCTCCTTCCAGATGGCCACATGAACTCCTACCACGATGGAGATGTTTATCCAGTCGACGTTGGTACTCCCAATCCCTCTACCCCAAGCCCTGCCTTGAGTTCCGTGGCTAAGATCATGCACCACCTCTCCAATCCCGCATTATATTTATCTGACAATATGTATTTCTCACAGTACGATCCCAATTCTCTTCAATACATGCTGGAGTTCTTCCGCAATGTAGCTCAGACCATCCCCGCGTCGCCTCCTTCGCCGACGGCGGCCTCAGACCACCCGGCTGAAGCAGTACCAATCGAACCCATGCACGGCTCTGCAAGGGACATGCTGCAGGACCGCGCCGGTATAATCGTTCTCCGCGAAGACCTCGACTTCTACGCAATCCCGCCGCACCGCGACATTACTCAGCCAGAGATGATCGATGTTAAGCGAGCTGCAGGTGAGGCTCTGTTGAGGCAAGATGGCATCTTCTCCGGCCTCAGAAAGAGTGAGGAGCCAGGCACAACCGAGCAGCACCTCATTGAGATGTTGACTGCAGGGTAAGCGTACTCTACTTCATTTTTTGAAGCATGCTCACCAATTTGCGTAGTGGTTTCAACCACAATGATCAATGGGGTCATCGGGCTGGCGAACCCAACAAGGCTGTCATTTGTAGCATTGCGCTCGCTCGTTTGAGGACCGACATCAAGGGCAACGATCTTGCTAACAGCAACGCTGTTGGAATGGCCCAGAAGCTACTCCTTTTCTGGAGGAAACCTGCTCGCCGCTGCTGGTGGGAGGGTGTTGAGCTTGAGAATGTCAGAGGCGTCGAGGGCAAGCTCAAGGTCTGGATAAGACGAGTGTGGACACTAGAAATGGTAAGCCCCAAAAGAGGATTATTCTCTCGAATTCTGACTAACTTGAAAATGCAGAGCGTCATTGGGCTTCGTTGAGCTTCAATCTTGGCCATTTCATTTGTTTTCTCCATCACTAGCCAATTCTGTGGAGTGTGCGACCGACATCTTCGCTCGAGATTCTGGAACATTACCTGTTTCTCATCCTACTTTTGTTTTTGATACCTGCCTGCATCTTACTTCAGATGTCAGTTATCCATAGCAAGCGTCTTTTGGGCATAGCTTTCTTCCTTTCCTTCTCGTCTGGTGCTCTTGTGGACTGTCAAACCATAGGCAGGCTCCTCTTTTTCTCGATTTTCTTTTGATCCAAAGACTGCAGCAAGGGTGTGGAGAGCGTATATATATGAAAAGAAGAGAAGAGCTTGGGTTATACGCGTAGTGTAAGTATCGACCAAGGTTGAGCTGCGTAGTATGGTCAGTCAGACAGTAAATTGTAATATTCATTATTCCGTTAAAGTCATTTACTCGAACAACCTTGTTCTTGGGGCTGCTATCCGCCCTGTTCATGTGAGAAGACCCGTATCCTTTTGAAAAGTCCAAGACAAAAGTCCGACATCGCTCCATCTCCCCCGCCCCGTACGTCGCTTCCATTCCCTCAACCCCTTCATCCATGAATCTATTTCCGTCCCATCCAGTCTCCACGCTCGGTACCGAACAAACACACTCGTCGTCCCTCCTCGCGTGGCTGATCCCCTGATCTATCCCGTTGACTCAAATCCACGCTCCCCTGCTCCGCTCAGACACCGTCACACAACATATGCATGTCCAAGGCGGCTGAAACGTCAACGTCGTACCTGCATGACGGGCTTGGGAAGGTGGCTGTGGGAGGTGAGAGGGGTCCGCGCAGGTACGTCCATCACTGCCTTCAGTGGGGTCAGTGGGTCCAATACATGTTCCTCCTGCAAGGTGAGGTTGAGGATGTGGGGTGGTGGGCGTGCGAGTGGCCATCTAACACGACCAATGCGAGATATGGAATTTACATGCGGCCTCGCCGCGTGGACGTCGTACAGCTCCTCCAACGAGGCGGGGATCACCCTCGACACTGTTTGGTGGTCAGTAAGGAGTGTAGACGTGGGGTGCGTTTTTCGCCCAGCGTGAGGTAACAAGTTCCTGCGGGCGCAAGGGCAGTGTAACTTTTGTTCAGAGACATGGACACAACTTGATCTGATCTGCTGGCCGGGCCGATGCAGACGCCGTACAACTTCTCTTCATGTCTGGCGGGAAGTTTCTGTCAAAAGCTGCATTGCAGCGCAGTGCGTTGCGTCTCGGGGTGCACATACTGACAACGCAGAAATGTCACCGTTATCACTACCCTGTCTGTGCGATTTCGTTTGACCGGCTGAGACATGCGAAGCAAGGACGGGCATGGTCGCAGATGGGATGTATTGGTAGCTGCTGTGGCATCATGCACATGTCAAATGTCAAATATGCTGAGTTATGTTTCTCGTGCATGCGTGCGCATGAAAAGAGCGTCGGGATTAGAGGTGTGGGTCTGCAGGATGGTCAATATTGAGGTGCGTCAGTGATCTGTGTTGGAGACATTGGTGGACAGTGGGTGGAATAGGTGAGAGTCGACACGGGCAGACACCCGCTATGCTGTTGATTCTCTTGTCCTTCTCATGTGCGGACGACTACTGACTATCTCTGCAAACGTAGAAACGGATACCGTTCCCTTATGTATTGCTCTTACATTAGGATATCATCTCTATGCTTGACCATGGTTGAAGGGTCAAGGAGATGATTGCAGACCAACGCCTTTTGAACCAAACCCCGTCGAGTCCCGGACTCGAAGCTATGCCGTTGAAGACAAGGAACTTTTCAGTAGGGTATCATCCATAACGTCGTGTTGAAACTTTTTCGCGCCTATGCAAAACAATAATGAAATCTAGTAACGGTAGATGTCGCTCTTGAAAGGACCCTCAACAGGCAGACCAAGGTACTCAGCCTGGACATCGCTGAGCTTGGAGAGCTTGGCGTTGACGTGGTCGAGGTGGAGAAGGGCGACCTGCTCGTCGAGGATCTTGGGCAGGACGTAGACACCAACATCGAGCTTGCCGGTCTTGCCAAACTCGATGTACTTGTTGCCGAATGCCTCGTCGGCGGCCTTGTACAGCATGATCTGGGCAAGGACCTGGTTGGTGAAAGAGCAGGACATGACGAAGGAAGAGTGACCGGTGGCACATCCCAAGTTGACGAGACGGCCCTCGGCGAGGAGGATGATGTGGCGGCCGGAAGGCATGAGGTAACGGTCGACCTGGGGCTTGATGTTGGAGACCGACTTGGCGTTCTTCTTGAGCCAGGCAACGTCGATTTCGATGTCGAAGTGACCGATGTTGCAGACGATGGCATCGTTGGGCATAGCCTCGAAGTGCACGCCAGTGAGAATGTCACGGCAGCCGGTGGTGGTGACGAAGATCTGACCCTGGGAAGCAGCCTCCTCCATGGTGATGACCTGGAAGCCGGAGACGGCAGCCTGGAGAGCGTTGATGGGGTCGATCTCGGTGACGATGACGCGGGCACCCATGCTGTGGAGAGCCTGGGCGCAACCCTTGCCGACATCACCGAAACCAGCGACGACGGCGACCTTGCCGGCAATCATGACATCGGTGGCACGCTTGATGCCGTCGACGAGCGACTCACGGCAGCCGTACAGGTTGTCGAACTTGGACTTTGTGACCGAGTCGTTGACGTTGATGGCGGGGACAAGGAGGCCCTTGCCCTTGAGCATGCGGTACAGGTGGTGGACACCGGTGGTGGTCTCCTCGGAGACACCGTAGCAGTCCTTGAGCATCTCGGGGTACTTCTTGTGGACGAGGGCAGTCAGGTCGCCGCCGTCGTCGAGGATCAAGTTGAGGCTCTTGCCATCCTTGAAGGCAGTGAGCTGCTGCTCGAGGCACCACTCGTACTCCTCCTCGGTCTCGCCCTTCCAGGCAAAGACGGGGACACCGGCGGCCGCGATGGCAGCAGCGGCGTGGTCCTGGGTGGAGAAGATGTTGCACGATGTCCAGGTGAGCTCGGCACCGAGCGACGTGAGCGTCTCGATGAGGACGGCGGTCTGGATGGCTGTGCGGGGTCAGTGGGGGGTTTTTGGTGTTGATGTGCATTTCACATACTCATGTGCAAGCAGCCAGCAATGCGGGCGCCCTTCAATGGCTGGTCTGCCGCGTACTTCTCGCGGGTGGCCATGAGACCAGGCATCTCGTTCTCAGCGAGCTCAATCTCGCGGCGACCAAAGGCCGCGAGGCTGATGTCAGCGACCTTGAACTTGTGTGCGGGGGCGGACATGATGGCGGTGATGTGATAAGGTGTATGTGAAGGAGGAGAAAGGTATGGAGGGAAGGAGTGTTGAGTGAGGAAGGGGCCCGTTGGACTTTTCAATGCTTTTCCCCAACCCCACCATCGACTGCAGGGCCCCGCCGCCGCACACTTGTCGGCCGGCGGTTATTGGCCAACATAATTCACCGCTCGCACCGCTAGGGACCCCGAATCCCATCTGCCGTACTCTTCGGCGCTGATGCATTCCTTAGTCGTCTCGTCCGCCTCCATCTGGCATGTGTGCCGCTGTGGTTGGCCTGTATTGAGTACCCTCTCGAGCACAACCTGCCGCCAAATAATCCCCCGACATATGCTAACGATTGCACGTTTTCAACAAGTCCCTCACCCGTTTCATTTCCCGCCACTTGTCTCCCCACTACAATCAGAGACGTTGGACAATTGGCTATACTAGGTCAATAAAAGCCTGTCGTTGGGGCAACGCCACTCAAGTCCCTGTATACTGAACCCTCGATATGACATCGTCTTGGAGTTACGACTTGGCGCAACTAGTAAAACTCGGTGCACTACTTTGTAGTCGACAATTCCCTGCGTCTTTGAAAAGAACGCTACCTCCAGCCTTGTGCTATGATCGGTCTAGTTGGCCATGTCTACTCTGGGTGTATAGACATACTTCGCGCAAAAAAGTGGACCTCATCTCCTTGGATAAAAGTGCCGGAGGTACCGCTCATGCCTGTTTTAGAGAACTCCTACGCTATGGCTGTTACTCAGTCCATCTTCTCTTCAGCATCAGTCACGTGATCATTACCTGTGCATGCTGGAGTAGTATGCCAAGAGAAACGGTGACATGCGACGTACTGTGGTATGCTTGCTGCTTCGACCTTGCAACAGTAATTAATAGTCTAGTCTCGACTCTTGACCATTGAGACGCTCAGAGGTCTTTCACAATCTGGTTCCCACGTCCGACATTGTCGAGCCCGGCGGCGCATACTCCGCCAGTCACAGCTCTGCCGCCGACTTCGCTTCGGAGACAGACAGGTCAGCTTGTTCCGGAGAAGCAAATGGTCGTGTTTTCATCGACTGCCAGCGCTGGACTCGATGTTTCACCAGGCGCTTCGTGTCTCGCTACTGTACACCGCGCGGTTACAGCGATACGAACAGAATCCAGTCGCAACCAAGAGAAGATGGCACATTGCTATGTGTTTCGGACATGGTATCGACGCGGCTATCCGCATTACCAACCTTCGTCTTCCCGCCCAATCGCCCGAACAGGGTAAGAGTCGTTAGGCGTCCAACAGCAGTAGCCCCAAATTTAGAGTGCCCCTCCAGAGACACCACCATGGATACGGTATTGCACAGCAAAGATTGCGAATACACTGCCATAGACAAAACAAAGTCGCAGCGAACGTACACCGCCCTATGCGGACGAGCAGACGCACTGCTGAGGGGCAATCTGCACATGTGCGCCGCCACCGGTCTGGTGCTGCAGAGGGGCAGCTGCTGCATGTTATCGGTTCACCAGACCTGGTCTTCAGCCCCAGCGGGAGCTGCCTGACGACTAGCTCGTCGTGGTTAACTTTTGGCCCCCAGGCGAAGCGGAAGATTCGAAATCTTTCATATGCCCTGGCCCTCGCACTTTCGAGCCCATTCTTCCTGTTTTCTGACGTTGCTTGCCGTTGTGTGCGCGTTGTGTCAGACTGCTTGTGCTGCCCCTCCGCCATCCTTTATCACCCCGCTTCACCCTTACTACGCCTGAGATCACATCTTGTCGTTGTAAAACTGATTGCTTGTTATCGCACGCGTCGTGAGATATATTAGCCACTCTAGGCTTCTCTCATATCTCACAAATCCATCATCCAATTTCCATCATGGGCTCTCCCGACGAGTATGACTACGACACCGACGAGTGGTCTTACAAGACCAAGTATTCCTCTGGCGCTCGTCATGTGCACCGCAGTGAAGCGGCACAAAAACTACCACCCAGGAAGCCGAAATACGAAGACGAATATCGCCCTGAATATGGTCGACGAACGAGCGAGTTCTTGAATCCTGAAGTTCACTATACCACGAACCTCCATCGCACCCGTTCACAGGGTCACGCGCCAACGCCCAACGTGACCATCTATAATACCACGCGCATGGACAACGAGTCCAGTCCCAATGTGCGCACTGAGCACAAGGACTCTAGCGCTGACCGCGGTCGCCAGACTCAGGCTCGCAGAATTCCCGGCGAGTGGGCACTCGAGGACCAAATTGCCGAGTTGCAGCTGGAGCTCCGGAAAGATGCTCGTTCTCGTTCCAGGCACGATTACCGCCACCACTCCCACTCCCCGCATCGCCATTACTCTCCGCACCGTGCTGATCCTCGGGACTACGAAGACAAGATTCAGTTGACTCTTGCACAGCAGAAACTGAAAGAAGCGGAAGACAAGCTTGAGAGAGAACGCCGCGAAGACGAGATTGAGAGGCGAGAAGACCTGATCAAGCGAAAGCTCGAGATTAAGTACATCAAGGATAGAGCAGAGCGTGAGGCCGAAGAAGACCGCATCAGACTCCAAGAGGATCGTCTCAAGCATGAGTGGGACCTCAAGCGTGAACGAGAGGAGCGTGATCGGGATGCACGAGCTCGGGAGGAGAAAGAGCGTGAGAAGCGCATAATTGCCGAAAACAGGGCAAACATGTCCCGTGAGAAGAGGGAGAAAGAAGAGGAGCGCGACAGGCTGATCGCCGAGATGGAGCGGGAGAAGCGTGAGCAAGAGGAAGATCGCAGGCGGCTTTTGGCCGAGCAGCGAGCCAAGATGTCTAAGGAGAAGAGAGAGAAGGAGGAAGAGCGCGACAGAATTATTGCTGAAATGGAGAAGGAGAAGCACGAGCATGAGCTCGAGCGCAAGCGCATCATCGATGAAAACACGGCCAAGCTCGAGAAAGAGGCCCGTGAAAGAGCCGATAAAGCCAAGGCCATGGAAGAAGAGCGCAAGAGAATCATAATCGAGAACGAAGCGAAGGTACGGCAGCAGGAGCTGGAGGTAAAGGAAGCAC
This sequence comes from Phaeosphaeria sp. MPI-PUGE-AT-0046c, assembly GCA_020747045.1. Taxonomy (NCBI): domain Eukaryota; kingdom Fungi; phylum Ascomycota; class Dothideomycetes; order Pleosporales; family Phaeosphaeriaceae; genus Phaeosphaeria; species Phaeosphaeria sp. MPI-PUGE-AT-0046c. Next base: position 2,201,807 of record JAGTJN010000001.1, on the reverse strand, counting down.
AACAACGTGCTGTGGACGACTTCAACAAGAAGAGAGCCAAAGAGGAGCAAGAAGCCAAAGAGGAGCGCGAGCGCATCGTATACGAATATGAGCGTAAGAAAGCAAAAGACGCCGAAGAGGCCAAACGCCAGCGCGAAGAACTTATCATGCAGCTCAAGATCGAAGAGGAGAGACAGAAAGAGAAAGACAAGGCCGAATATGAGGCTTTCCTCCAGAAGCAAAAGGCCAAAGAAGAGGAAGAGAAGGCCAAAAAGAAGGAGCAAGAAGACGCGCTCGAGCGAGCCATGCGCGACCGTCTCTCGCAGTTTGGCTTCCAGGATAATCAGATCCAGGCTCTAGTTCACCCCGAGAAGCAGAAGGAGCTACAACAGGGGTTGACACCTCATAATCCACTTCGCATTGCTCCTCAACCGACATATGCGAAGATTTCACGCACGCATTTGGATATCGAGACATTGCATTACTATGACATCCCGTATGAGTTTGATATGGTATGTTTCTAACCTCCTTATTTACCAAAACACTTAGTACAATACTGATCAAAGCTACAGGATCCAAACTACGTTATCGTCCTACGCGAGATGAGCCAACGCGAGACCGACGTACTCTTCGAGCACACACGTCGCCTGCGCTCGAACCATGGCGACCGCCTGTTCATTGAGTCTGAGGGTCGCGATCGCCGCGGCAAGAAGGAATATGCGTTTGTGCGCAAGCCGTCGAGGTCACGATCACGCAGTGATGTCGGACGCGGAGACCGAAAGAAGGTTACGCTTGGAGACATGCTCTTCAGGTAAATGGAACATGATTCACGAGCCATTTCATCTGGCAAGGGTTTAACTTGCAATTTTGAGGGTTCCTGGGGTTGGCAGGAAGGGTGCCTTGCTTTCTATTTGGATGTGATATTCTCTATACCATTGATCTCTCCTCGCTGTTACAAATCATATATACGTCTTTTCGGATTGCTCTCTTCACATATACGCGCGCTTTGTCGCGATGTCCTACATTCCCACTCGTCCTCACCGCCGCCACCACAGTATCGCGACACTTTCGTACGCGTCTTGTATGACGACACAGCTGACAGACGTTGCAGCTCAACAGCAGCACAGCTCTTCACCGGTCAAGTACCTAATTAAGCACTAGCTGTTTAGGGTTGGCACAGTCGAACGAATTAGATGCGGGGAAGTAAGCTCGGCGTCAATCAAGCCGTGTTCACACTCGTGACGATGTGGCCTTGTCAGCAGTGGAGAGGTCATGTCATGCATTGAAATGCAAATCTAAACTATGTACAGTTGCGCATGAGTCTAATGCCGAACAAAATGATCTGAGATACACGGGCCGACGAAGGCCTCGGTAAACCCAAGATGATGTGCTGTGAAATGCAGATTGCTCTGACTAGATGTGTAACGCGAAGATGCCGTAATCAGAAGATATCCCGGCCTGTCGACCGATTGGTCTAGTCTGCAAGGGGCCATACATCAGAGAACCGCGTGGTACTCGGTCCCGTGGGTTCATAACGGGATTTTAGAAATTGCCACGGGGCTTATGTCGAATAGTCTATAAGTATGCTTCAAGAGCAAGACCGCCCGCGACGGACAAGCCGACCAGCCAGCATCCGCCCTTGAACCACCTAAGAGGAAATCGTCAGTTTGATGTCAGAGTAGAGAGCCACGAGGAGTGCTTACCACATGCATTCAGCTGGTTGCTTCAGATCAACCGTCAATAACATCCATAGCATGGAAGCCAGTGTGCCTCCGCATGCCACCGAGTAGTAACCAGCACCAAACCCTTGCAACCATCCTGTCGCTCCGAGCAAGATCAGCTGGGAGATGACGACTGCGGTTAACAGTAGTCTTGGTCCGTTACGGAATCGTACAGCCATACTTCGAACACCAGCTTTCGCATCGTCCTCGACGTCCTGCTGCGCGTAGACAGTGTCATATACCAACGTCCACGCCACATTCATCAAGTAGAAAGCCAAGACGGCCTCTTTGGAATAATCCGTGTTCTTCTCAGCCTGGGGATCAACAGCCGCCATGCCCAACAAGATACCAATAGCGACTTGGAACCCAAGGATCAGTTGTGGGAAATCCGTGAAGCGTTTCGTAAAGGGATAGAGAGCCAGTAATGCAATACTCGGGACCGAAACAATGTGACAAAGCTGAGGCAGACTGAGCAAAACTCCCGCGGCAATGAGCGTCAACGGCACAGTGAAGATGTAACCCTGCGCAGGCGTCAAAGCACCTCTTGCAAGCGGTCTGTTCCTGCACCTCCGGACTTGGCGATCGTAGTCGCGGTCCAAGTTATCGTTCCACGCACATGCTGCTGCGCGCATGAATATCGTGCCAACGAACAACTTCACATTGATCCAGAAGATGTTTGCGGCGGACTGCGTGCCTGTCGGTGAAGAGGCGGCGACGTAGAGTGTGCCGAAGAGATGGGGGAAGAAGAAGAGGTAGATGCCCGTGGGCTTGTCGATGCGCATGAGTTCGCCATAGGGGACCCAGGCCGATGGGACGAGGGATAATATTCCCGTCTTTGGGGGCTGGTATGGAGGACCATCGACTGGGAGAGGGGTGAATGGTGCCTCGGTACCGCATGTGTGGGAAGATTTAGTATCCTTGTGAGGCTCCAGCGTCATGGTAGACGAGGAGGATATTGTTCGAGTGAGCATATTTGCTAGAGGTACTCTGAAGTGACACAAGGTGTATGGGTGTAGGTCCCACAGACTGGGTAAGTATATTGAGATGATGCAGGAAGGTTGGAAGTCAAGGTTCTATAGGTAAGTGTACTCCAAGAAGTGCAAGGGAAAGAAACCTTGGTATGAGTAAAAGCTGACTTTACTAAGTGGTACTACTTCAATAGCATAGCTAGTGGGCCCGTTGTTCCTGTGACCGCCTCGAGACTGCATTGTGGTACGGCATCTTCGCGGCGATGTTCACGGCGCGGTCCAATCCTTCTGTCGGTCCCCGATATCTGACCACTAGGCTGATCATAATCGTCGACGCCTCTGTCGCTGAAGGTGCTAATTGCCTATGGGGAGAAGGGCTTATTAAGGCAAAGCTATTTCTATCTGAAAGTCATACTATGAGACTGGGATGCATGATCCGCACTTACAAGGTATCTTCATCGACTAATGCTACATAAAGAGAGACATATAGAAGTTGGCTGACAACACTGCAGTCCAGATCATCTTCGAACAGTTCAGCTGTACACTACTTCGAATTTTCGACAATGAGCATTCCGAAGCTGCAGCTCCGGTTCCTCGTGATTGGCGGTGGTCTAGCTGGGGTCAGTACCATCCAAAGAATCTTTGAAGAGCAATACGAATTGCTAAACCCTGATAACGTATTTGTAGGTTAGTGCCGCCATAGCCCTTGCTCGCAACGGGCATCATGTAACGGTCCTAGAGGCTCAGCAAGCCTTTAGCGAAGTAAGCTACATCTCCACCTTACCCTAGTCACCACCCCAAATACCCGGATACACACTTGAACCCTGTGTTACACCAAAATGGAATCTAACCCGTGCGATCTTCTTTCTCTAGGTCGGAGCAGGGATCCAAGTGCCACCGAACGCAACCAGGATCCTCGACCAATGGGGTCTTCTTTCGCGATTACTCGACTACGCCACTTCCCCCCTTGATATTCAATTCCGCTCCTACGGCTCTGGCCAGATACTTTCCGTCACGCCTTTAATACCCGATCTGCAGACACGCTATCATTCCCCCCACCTCGTCTTGCATCGAGCTGACCTGCTCTCCGTGCTCGTTGACGAGGCGCGCCGGCTTAATGTTGAGCTCCGGACGGGCTGCGCCGCAGCTGAGATTGACTTTTCTGCACGTACTGTGCGTACGGTCTCCGGGCACGTATTCACTGGTGACATAATCGTCGGTGCCGATGGGGAGAAGAGCTCCACGAGGAATCTTGCGCAGGGACAAGACACGGCGCCAGAAACTACGGGAAGATTGGTCTATAGGCTGACTGTGAACTCTGACCTGATGATGACTGAGAAAAGCACCAGAGACCTGGTCCACCCACCGAGGATTACATGCTGGCTGGGTCCGGATATGCATATCTTGTGCTACAATTTGGAGAGCAGGGACGTCTGTAATGTCGTGTTCTCACGAGCTGACGATACGCCGACTCAGCAACGACTGCCAGGCCCGCAGCTGGTTGCGATGGAGGAAATGCGTCGCATTTTTCCGCATTGGGACGAGCCGCTGCGGCGTATGCTCGACTTGGCTGAGTCAGCGGTATATTGGCCTGCATTGAAGGGCCGAGACATCGATACCTGGAGCCATCGCTGTGGCTCGTTCATCCTCATTGGAGACGCTGCGCATACTATGCCCCCGCATTTGTAAGTCAGCCGCTATTTTGGGGTCTCACGATCGCTATGTAGACAGACGGTAAACCTGGGAATGAGAGTGTTGGCTGACCGGGCTCAGGGTACAGGGCGCAGCTCAAGGCATCGAAGATGCAGCTTGCTTAGCGGAATTGTTCAAGCATGTGCAGAGTCGGGGTCAGATTCCTCGTGCTCTTGGAATTTTCCAAGAGATTCGCCAAGCACGATGTAAGGAGATAGCTCGAAGGGCAGCTGCAGCAGGTGAAGGTTGGGCTTTGGTAGATGGACCTGCTCAGCAACAGCGTGACCAAGAGCTGTTGGAGCAAGAGCCATTCGATGGGTATCCAAATCCCTTTTCGGACCCAAAGCTTCAAGAATGGCTTTATGAATATGATGTTGCGAAGGCTACGAGAGAGGCATGGGAGGACTTTACCAAATCTCTGACTTCTGAGTAGTTTGCAAAACAATCATTTACACTTTTGAAGTGTTCTTTGGTCGCTATGATATGATCGTGGATGATACTTGGGATACTAAAGATGAGATAAATTGTTCTAATTATTGGTAGGAAGAAAGGTCTATGGACAGATACAACACAAAATACGTAGTGATTGTAACAATGTACGTGTTGTGTGATACTGGGCGTATCATGTTACTGAAGTTTCAGATTCTATTCGACATCTCTGGGATCATGTACTCTTCTGATCCACCATCCTGCGAAGAGGCATCGAATGTTCTCGTCACTGTGATGTGCTTTGCTGGTGGAGTATGCGAGCTGCGATAGCTCCTTGAAACGTTGTCATTCGAAGACACTTTCACAGCACTGGCTGCGGTACTGGCGTGAGAGAGCTTGAATGATGGCACCGTCGATCTGCGATTCACCTTCCCAGTGGCCAGATAATAGAGTGGCTTTAAAGTGGGGATGGAACCGCATACAATGAGAAGTACAATTTCGACACTGATTGGTATTCTCATTAGTCTTCCGGAGTCCTTCACTAGGAGGCAGGTGACTTACCCAGTCCAGATGTACAGGTCGTAGGTTTCCCAAGTCAAATCAGAGCGAGCGTTCAATGTGACCAGCTTGCTTGTTTTCACTGCGGCGCATATTCCGGTCCTTGTTGATTATTAGTTTTGAAGAAGTGAGGATGAAGGTCAATCGACTCACAATGCACCACAACCTAGAAGTATAGCAAGACCAATCTTCTTCTTGAGATCGAGCTGGAGCTTCCAGATGAGTGTCACTGGCAAGACAGCAAGCACGAAGTCGACAAAAGTGAAAGCGCCTGTTGCAAAATCAGTATACGACTCATCGGCTTCTGGAGAGGTACTCACTAGAACCATAAATTGAGAAGTTGCTCTGCACCATAGGATCCCAGCATTTGCTTCTTGCCTTCACTTCCAAATCCCATAGTGCCGCTACGTTATCGCATTGCGCAAAAGTGAGGACGATCATGATGATGGTATTGATGATTGTCCACACATTGAGGCCGTGCAAGAACCATTTTCGCCAAACTGAAGTGCGATCCAGAAGGCGAACAATGAGAAGTGCGATGGCAACTTTGCCGGCTCCAAGACAAAATATGCCAAAGGGTTGAGCAACCCAATTGATTTTAACTAGGTAGGTCAAATGGGCTGGATCTTCGGCTGCAAGATAGGGCAGATGCCTCGTGCCACCACCCAGGGCAAGCTGACAAGTCAAAACCGTGAGTGGTACAAAGGGTATCTGGAAATGGTGAGGTTTGTAATTGTTACACAATGTGGAGTAGCGTACCCAGGTAATCAGCATACACCAGTCATCAATAGCCACGGAGCGGATTGAGTACCGCGCCCAAAACCGCAGAAGAACGAATATGAATGTTACGGCGCATCCAACGATGTATGTGGCGGCGATATTTGCTCCTCGGTCTAGCGAAGGAAGAATTAGTATATCCCTTGCATATCGGCTATATCAAGACTGTGCCGCGTACCTGTATCTGGGCCAAGATCCGGCACTGCTGGAGGTTGCGTCGTCATAATCGTAGTATGGTAAAGATACAGGCCAATTCAGAGGGGCGACGAGAAGATGGGTTCATGGTGCCGTAGAGGCGGACTTTCTGTCAGATTATCTGCATGCCTCGATGCTCGCCATCACATGGTTCACCCACGGCTGACGTGCGTGGTCTTCGGGGTCCGAACCTGGTTGCAGTGCCGCTCAGGCGCTGATGCATATCGAGTGGCGTTTGCGTACATCTTTGGAATCGGCGCTTACTGGTGTGTATACCCTTGTATGTACCCTTGTATGTACCATGCTCGACCCACAGACTTGGTCCCTTTGATGGCGGCGCAGTCCCGCTGTGAAGGACAGCGCGACTCAACGCATTGGGAAGGGAGCAAACAATTTTATCTACGCTCCTGGAGAGTAGGCACAAGTGCTGTATAAATGGATGCACTAGTTTCGACTTTTGCTCCGACCGGACAGACAAATGCCACTCGCAGCAACATATCGTCAGCTTTTACGCCGTTTCAGTTCCCCGTCTTCTTCTTCTAAGCCATCAAAGCCTACCGCGAACATGTCGCAGAATGAAGATGCCAAGGCTCTCATTGCCAAACTCGAGCAATTGACCAACGCTCCCCAGAGTGATCTCGATGACTCCACACGCATTAAGTTGCGGGAGGCGTCCAAGAACCTGAGCATTTCGCTCGAGATGCACGGCGACACGGTGCACCGTATCGGAAATTCCGTATGTTGAACACTGTGTGCAGCGACAAGTGGTGGTTAGCTGACCTATGCAGGCCCTGCAGCTGTACATGACGAGGGTGGGCTACGACAGCAAAATCTGGACTGTTTTGTCAGAGAGCAACTCACCTCTGAGCCTAGCTCAAATTGCAGAGAAGACAGGCTTCGATCCCATCTTGCTGAGTGTGTTACCTTGCAGAGATGCATTCTATGTTTGGGCGCTGACCTTTTGGCTTGCAGAGCGTGTCCTACGTTACTATCAGTCGTTCCGCATGGTAGCTCAGCCAGAGGACGATGCATACACTGCCAATAACGTTACCAAGGCGCTCGCTGGCCCAGACGGCATGGCAGCAGAATACTTGTAAGACCTCGCAGCTAATTCTGTATTGTCACTCATGCCTTGTGCAGCACCACCGTCCTGCAAAAGCCCTTCGAAGCAGTTCCACGTTACCTTAAGAGTCACAACTATCAGAACCCTACCAATCCAGTCGACTCCCCATGGCAGGAAGGGTATGAGACCAAGGACCACCCCTTCCAGTGGTTACAGAGCAACCCCGGCCACTTTGGCCTCTTTATGCAATGGGTGCATCTGAGTCGCGCTGGGCTGCCAGTGTGGCTCGATGTCTTCCCATTCGAGCAGACAATTGGCCAGAACACCGACAAGGACACAGTCATCTTTGTCGATGTCGGAAGTGCGCTGGGCCACCAGAGCATTATGCTACGCGAGCGATTCCCTAATACTCCTGGTCGTATCGTTATCCAGGATACAGCGCAGGTTATGGGTATGGTGCAACCAAGTCACGACATCGAGCCTCAAATCTACGACTTCTTCACCCCTCAGCCGGTCAAGGGTAAGCGAAATCCTCTGTAAGGACGATGTTTCCGCGCTGATACAATATAGGTGCGCGTGCGTATTACCTGCGCAACATCATCCATGATTGGGCTGATGAGCAGGCCATTGCCATTCTTAAGAATCAGATCTCTGCTATGACTGAGGACTCGGTGATTCTTATCGATGACATGGTGCTCCCAGAAAAGGGTTCGCCATGGCGCGCAACTCAGCTCGATATGACCATGCTGGCTGCTCTTGCCGCCATGGAGAGGTCAGAGAACCAATGGTACGCGTTGTTGGACAAGGCGGGGCTAGACATTGTTAAGGTCTGGAAATATACCGAGGAATGCGACGACTGCATAATCGTGGCGAAGCCAAAGAAGGCTGCTTAGGTGGTAGTTGGACCGGTTAAAAGGGAAGGCACGAGCAACGTGGTGTTACACGAACTTAGATACATAATGATAAACAAGCCTTGTCTGTGAATACAGTAGTGGTCGCTTCATTCACCAAATCCCCGAAGTGGCTTGCCACCATACTGAGTATGGCTAAGAAGCTTCAAAGTGCACCATTAGATGCGTGGGAGTCTGACGCCACGTTGTCTTCTAATCCACTAGCGCCCAACTTTGACGGACATTCCATCACGGCCCGAACTCTGCATTAGCATAAGCACTTCCATGTACTTTACATAGTATCCTGCATGTTCCAGCAGATGTTCTTCACGCTTCGGCCCACAGACTCTAGGCATGCAAGGCTTTTGTTTCCAGGCCCCATCATATGCAGCAGGATCATATACCTTGCAGACACGAGGCTGACGTCCATCATCTTCCTTTGGCGAACAAACAGAAACTCGGTTTCCGGGGTGCATGTTCCGGCCGCCTAAACGTTGCTGATGCTACAGGATGCAACTAGGTCTGACACGTGAGGCTGAGAAAGTCTTGGAACATAATACCGTGCCGTACGTTGAACATTAGTTTTGTTCTTGTCAAATATCTGGAACATGGATTGTCGGTCTCCGTGAACTTAGTCCAGCCCTTGTTGAGCAGAGCTGATGAAGCTTACTGAGCCGCAATGTAGGTGCCATGGCATCTGAGACAATCACCTGAGGAGACGGGAGGAACCAGGATCTGCTGTGGTGTTTGTATTCGCTCTCGCTTTGATTCTGCTGCGGACATACATTCCATTCTTCTCATGGCTTCTTCGAAATGGTCAGGGGCGTGTTTGGCTCTTCTACTCGGTTCGCTAACTCAGGGCATATGGGCCAGTGAGTTGCTGTATATGTTGAAAATCGCGCATCTTCGCTAACCCATGGGCTAAAGGTCCATTCGGAGAGGAGCCATTGAATGCGCTCAAATCAGCTCAGCATTCGAGTCCGCATGTAGTACATCGCACACTTCCCAATACTGGAAAAGTGCACAAGTATGACTTTGAGATTTCGAGGCATAATAGAGCACCAGACGGTCTAAATCGCACGTTGATACTTGTCAATGGACAGTTTCCCGGGCCGACAATAGAAGCTGATCTTGGGGATTACATTGAGGTTACCGTCAAAAACAGTATCACTGGACCTGCTGAAGGTGGGATCTCGAGGTAGCTATGATTTGTACTGTTGTTGACTTGTGATTATAGGAACATCGATTCACTGGCATGGACAGCCTCAACACGAGACACCGCAGTATGACGGCGTACCATCCATCTCACAATGTCCGATTGCACCAGGAACCTCATTCACGTATCGGTTCCGAGCCGAGGCCGCTGGTACCACTATGTACCATTCGCACTTGAGCGCACAATACATGGATGGAGTTTTCGGTGGGCTCATCATTCATGGACCTAGAGAGGAGTCTTATGATATCGATATGGGTCCAGTCTTCCTGGTATGTCACACATATCCCTTGTCGACGTTGCAGACTGACAATTGAGCAGACAGATTACACCCATACCGATTACCTTGGCTATCTTCTTCGCGTCTACGATATCCCTCCTACCTTCCTTCCTATTGAGAACAACTTGATCAACGGCAGGAATGACTACGACTGTAGCCTGGAACAACAAGGGCGAGCTTGTCAGCCCAACGCACCGCTTTCACAGTTCGAGTTCACGCCAGGAAAGAAGCATCTCCTTCGCTTGATCAACGCTGGAGGATCGTCAAACCAGAAATTCTCTATCGACGGACATACCCTCACTGTCGTCGCCAATGACTTTGTTCAAGTGAAGCCATACGAGGTCGATGTAGTGACCTTGGGTGTCGGTCAGCGCTCCGATGTAATCGTGACCGCAGCCAAAAACTCTTCTGCAGCTGTCTGGATGAGAAGTGAGCTCGATGTCCCATGTCAGAATGGTACTGTCAACCGCCCGCTTGCTCGAGCTGTTGTGCGATTTCCAGGAGCATCTACCAGCATATTCCCCAACACGACCGGCCATGCATGGGAGTCTGTCGACTGTCTCAACGTAAGTTCTCACACATCTACCCCCCTCTCAAAAACAGCTACTAACCACTCTTAATAAATTCAGGACCCTCTGTCTGCCACTATTCCACTAGTCCCACAACCTGTCTCTGAGCCATCTCTGATCCAAAACCTTGACATAGTCGCAGCACCCAATGCAAGTGGCAATCTCGTCTTCCTCGTCAATAACTCCACATTCCGAGCCAACTATACTGCCTCCCTACTCTCTGCCGCGTCGGAGGGTGTTACCACATATCCGTCCCATCAAGAATACAACATGTACAACTTCAGCCGTGAAACTTCTGTAAGAATCATTTTACGCAACATGTTTCCAGTCATGCACAACATGCATCTCCACGGTCACGAGAGTTTCAGTATTCTAGCTGAAGGACGCGGGGAGTGGAATGGCATCATTACGCGTCCTGAGAACCCGCAGCGCAGAGACAGTGCGCAGATGAGTTGGGGTACGCCAGAGCTCCCTGCTTATCTAGTCATCCAGTTCGATACGGACAATCCAGGGGTATGGCCGCTTCACTGTCATCTTGTTGTTCATGCTAGCGCTGGGTTGTATGTCAATATTGTGGAGAAGCCTGAGGGAATCAATAAACAGCAGGTCAATGAGGTCGTACAGCAGACATGTCCGAGCTGGGAGAAATGGGTCAAGGAAAATGGGGATGATCAATTTGATTCGGGACTGAAGGTCCGGGGATTGGATCTGCGTAGGTTCAAGAAAAGGACGGTGGATGTGTTGTGAGCAGAGAGAATCTGAAGGCGATGTCCTGAAAATAGAGATCTTGGCTGATGGTTCGCTTTCTCCATAATATCCTGACTTGTACATAATCAGACGGTAACCAGGATTTGAATAATCAAACACGATGTATTTATATTGAGCGTCGAGTACTGATCACATTCTGAATATCTGATCAAACCTTATCTGAAGTGCCAAATGTCTCTATGGTCCATGGTATTACTGAAGCTTAGATCAAGGTACAGTTTAGGCCAATAGTCCCTCAAGATGTGCTTCTTCGCTGCAGTCTGCAGATAACGTCTGTCTGAACATTGAACGACGCATTATGCGTCTTCCACGGCCGGTCATGTGCCATCTCAAAAGTAAATCGATGCAAGATTTCAGCACTCGCTTTATATATCTGCGTCAAAGCAAGCTGTTCGCTGTCAACATCGCACGGCACAAAACGTTCCCGGGAAGAGACTTACTGGTCTACCAACACACGTGCGCGTTCCAGCTCCCCATCCTAAAATTGCTTTGTCCATTGCACGCGTGCGCTCTTCGCCCTGAAGCCACCGCTCAGGAACAAATTCGAGCGCATCGTCGCCAAAGACTCCACTATCGTGCTGGATGATGGCTGGGTTCAAGCCGACTGTATATCCCGCTGGGATATGTTTACCGCACAGCTCGATACCCTGAGCAGGCGCATACCGGGGCTGCGAGACAGAGAAAGCGGGAAATAGTCGTATCGCTTCGCGTACCACTGCGTTTAGGTATGGTAGCGCAGCTGCCTGGTGGTACTGGACTGGAGATGAAAGCGAGCTGTTTGCGAAGGCAGCGTCAATTTCGGCCCGTACCTTTTCGAGTTTCGAGGGGTTCTTCATTAGGAAATAGAAGACGCTACGCATGGTGACTGAGGTGCTGTCCGCGCCGGCCATACTGAGGAACTCATCAGCAGATGTTGGGCACGTTTCATGATAGGCGATACTTACATCCCGACCCACATATCCGACGTGATTTCCCTGTGAGAGTAATTTACCTTCTCACCCTTTTCTTGTACGATGGCTAGTAGCTGGGACAGTAGATCAGGTCTCTTGCCGGTCACGTCGCGAGACCTATCCATGGCGCTCTTCGTTTCTACGATCGCGCTTTTCTTGATATCTTCAATGGCCAACACAGCTTTCAATAATTTTGGGATACAGACAGCAATTAGCAGCAAAAATGGGCGGACATAGTATGGCGTGACAGTGAGTAGAGTGAGGAAAGGCATGGCAAGATGCACAGAGTGAATGTAGTCGTGGTAGTCGATGCTGTCCTTGAGGAAACCGAATGCCTGGCCGAAAAGTGCGACGCCGACATTGTCGAAGGAGTACCTAAGACGTAAGATCAGTGCCCATTGTTCCATTGATGGTGCGTCTCGTACATTTCTAACCATAGCCCAAAGTCAAACGGTTCTCCACGATCCGCGAAGCTTTCCAGTCGCTCTGTAAATAACTCGAGTACCTCATCCATGTTGGGTTCGTTCTTAGTAATACTCGAGAACGAATACGCACCCCCTACAATCTTGCGGTACGCCGAATGCGCCTTCTCATTTGTCTGCGTGAACAGATCAGGTTGGCTGTTGAGCCCCGAAGGTCGCCATGGTTTGTACCAGTCTGTCTTCTGGAGCGGCTTCTGGGTTGGGTAAATCTGTGGAAGGTACTTTGGATCCGCACAAACGACTTCGTCGGGCGCAATGCGCAATATCGGTCCGTACTTCGCATGCAACTCGCGTTCGACAATCTCAATGTCGCCTGAGTGGTGGTGCCACATCAACCATGATCGCGATATCGAAGGCCAGAACGGACCGGGGACTTTGGCAAGTGGATGCAGAGTGCGAGCATAGATTATCCAGGCCAGATAGTATACCACTGCGAGGACGGGTGCATATAAGGTGAGCCAAGGATGGACATTCACCAGAAACGCCATGGCGGTCGATTGTCGCCCTGGGGATATGGACATGAGCAACAGCGACAAAGGTCAAACATATTCTCCATGCTCAAGGCCCAAATTCGATCTCTTGTCGAGACCATGACCCACATGATTCAGGCAAGCTGTTCCAGCGAGTCATTCGCTAATATCAAAGCTTGAAAAGCGTAGCTGCCGGGCGGCACGGCTTGCCACAGCCGTTTCCCGTCTTCATCCTGACCACCGGTGTGGTTGGTCCCCACTCTATCGTTGCATCCCCACAATCAAGGGGCGTGTTCAATGACTTTTCATGATGCGATGGCTCCAAATCAGTGCCAGCCGCAAAGAAGATGTGTTTTTCAACGGTATAAGGTGCCAACAAATTGTCACCTTTCCTCACTACAGGTTGTAGTCTATAGTCATAATGGACAATATACCAATAGGCTGCAGTACTTGGAGATTGCACAGCAAACTAGTCTGGATTTCGGAAGCATGCCACCGCACGCGAAGGATTAAGCGCAAGGAAGAACTTGCATGGCCCAAGGATCTTTCGCTATGACTTCGGAGTAAGATCTAGTTTCAGTATGCACTGGCCTGTGTCTGTACCGACACAGTGGTAATGATCGATGAAGCGCCCAAAATTGCACCGCTACCGCGACATCTATAAGGCTTGATCGTTAGCAATCGCCCTGAAAATGTTACAAAATGCAGTTGTAGCATGGCCTGTGAGAATGTTGTACTAGGTAAGTATTGTGCTGGTGTTGATGCAGAAATGGACTACCTAATTTGAGCATGGGTGCATTGGGAGCTTTACGTTCCCGCCTACTCTCCACTTCCTCCGCGGGGCAAATACAGTGGGTTCTCGGAACGTTCGCCTCCTACCGTGATTCGACAGGGACAATGCCCGGCTGTATTGTGCCAGCATGCGACAGTGGTATGAGAGGAAAGTGACCGAGAGAGCGAACCAATCCATTGACTAGCGATATTGCTGCATGTTGAAGTGCGGTCGATGTGATATATTCTTACCCAGAACCGACTCACGTGCTACACATTTAAGGCGTCCTATTTCAGGTTGTCTTTTCTACCAAAGAAAAGTGTATGAATTGCATTGCGAAGCATTGACTCCAACAATCACCTTTCAAGCAGACCACTCCCACCTCATCTCACCTTACTGCTTTAGCCTCTTGTCTACATCCAGGCTTCAACATGTAGATCCAGAAACCCATGGACTCTGAAACGACCTGACCCTGCACGCAGTGACGTCTCCACTCATGTACCAGGTCACCAGCTGCGATTGGTCTGTTCTTAGTCAAGCTGCAATTTGCTCGAGCACCATATCCCTCACAGCGCGTCTCCACACGGGCAGTTTAGTGCTGTCGTACCATATCCGCGGGTTCGTTCATCGAGGCTCTGCCGACTCAGCGTCAAGATATTTGTGGAGGCTCGACTGTTTAGGATGCGAATCCTGGGGGCCGTCGGCATGGTTCGTTCGTTATAGCACCAATGCGTAGGGTTTCTTGTCGACGCCCGGAAGGCGATGCGGTGTCAAATGCAGAAGTCCTTTTGTCGTTTCCTCGTCTCCAGACTTGTACTTGATGGTCTCATTTATCTTTCAAATTCCACTGTTGTCTTGACTGGCGAGCAGTGTGATACTTTGTAATTGGCGTCCTTGTTTGGTTGAAGCTCTCAGATATGCGGTCCTCCCATGTCCTCAGCCTTGCGTTCGCAGCCCTTGGCTGGAGCGTTCAGCCTTCTGTGGCGCAAGATCCACTGAGTATGCTACCTTTTTGTGCTGTAAGTTGTCGACTTTGCTCCTCTTATTTCGATGAAATTGATAGCTGATGAAATTCAGGCCACATGTTTCCAGAGTGCCCTCACGAATCAAAATACATGCGCGCCGACCGATGTACAGTGTATTTGTACAGATGGTCCGATCAATGCAGCTATTCAAAACTGTGTAGCTGGCTCATGCTCAGTAAGACAAGCATTGAGTAAGTACTCACCAGGTCGAGTGTCGGCTTCACTGACTCAAATGGCCTGTTAGCTGCCGTGAATGTCACTACGACGATGTGCAACGCACCTATCCGAGATCAGTCGAACATCATCTTCGTCACAGGCCTCGTTGCGGGATCGGTCGCTCTGCTCGCAGTCAGCGTTCGTACACTGGTTGCCTTCATGCGAGACTCCTTTGGGCTTGATGATGTTTTTGCCATAGCTGCCGAAGCAGCTTGTCTCCCAGTCACAGTCATCCAATGCATTACACCAACACTCGGTTTTGGAAAGGATACTTGGGTCGTTCCGCACCAGAACATCTATCGGGTTCTGAAGCTCACATACGGCTCCCAAATCTCCTACTTCGTCTGCCACGGACTCACCAAATTAGCCTTCCTGTTTTTCTTTCTCCGCATCTTTCCTGCAGAGAATACAAGACACCTGATATTGGCATGCGTGGCTGTCACGGTACTGTACACCATTGGCTTCGCCTTCACCATGACCTTTGCATGTCGGCCAATTTCCGCCGTGTGGACTTCGTGGGACGGCACGAGGACGCCCGACTACTGCATCAACCAAAACACCTTTTATCTGGTCGCTGCAGCCTTCAACATAGCGCTCGACATCGCCATTGTCTTCATCCCCATCCCAGAACTGATCAAGCTCAGACTCAGCGGCCGAAAGAAGATCTTGCTAAGCGCCATTTTCGGAGTCGGCAGCATAACAATCGTCGTGTCCTGCATCCGCCTCTCCGCAGTTGCGAAGTACGCCACCTCCACCAACCCCATGTACGACAACCTCATGTCCGGCGTGTACTCCATCCTAGAGATCAACGTTGGTATAATCTGCGTCTCCATGCCCGCGTTCCGCCGCTTCCTCGCAATCCTCGTGCCCAAATGCTTTGGCTCGACGCAAAATGACTCGAAGCCAAAACTCACCGACGAAGACATGCCAAACGCCAGATTTCCAAGTGGCTCGAGTCGACAGAAGAAGAGCACGATGAGCGGGAGCCTGTTCAATACGACGATAATGAAGACGGTGGATATAGGTATGGAGAGCAGAGGGAAGGATGATGATGAGGTGCATTTAGTAGAACTAAAGAAAGAGGGAACGTCGGCTACGACGAGGAGTTTGGAAGAGGGGGCGAGGAAGTTTGAGGGGCCGCAGGAGCCGAAGACGCTTTATCATGGTTATTAGAAACAAAGGAATGGATACTTGGAGGAAGAACGTTAACGAATATACACGCTTGGTTCGATCACTTCACTGTAACTCAAATGCCGTGCGAGAGCATGAGCCATTCTAGAATTGTGAGTGCGACAATTTGTTTAGGAAGAGGGACACGCTTTCGGAGTCGTGAAAGCCTCTTGAGACGCAAACAAATGCCAACAAAAGTAATTGCCTATGACATCAGAGCTCAGCAGTGTGCCGGACAGGAGTCGTCGAAAGCTGGACCATTTTGGGGAACATGGAGCCTACCACGCTGCTGTGGAAGAGGTCACTCTTTCCTCGCCGGGGAGACCGGGCACTTTCGATATCGAACAAGACTTGTCATGCATAAAACCAATATGAAGGTCTGAGATTTGAAATCTCGAGAAGTATCCTAGAGGTGAAACCCAAGATGGGTTGTAAAGATCATAGCAAATATCTTGAACAAAGTCGACAAAGAGGGACATTCGACATCAACATGCTGCTTCTAAAGGTGTGGGTTTCGTTTATGGCCTGGAACGAGGCTCTTCGTCTATTGTCTTGATATTCGTACACTATTTGAAGAATGGTTCCCAGTGCCATGCTCGAGACTCACTCCGGCCTATCATGTGCTGATCAGTATATCATCCAAGCCATCGTCATCTCGGCAGAACCTTGTTCTCATCCCTCACGCACCCATTCCCCTCGCCTCCGTCACCGGATCCCGTCCTGGGATGGGTCTCTCGAACCTCCAATTGTCTTCATCCTGCTCCTGTCTCGGGATTCTATGTGCCGAATTTGGCTCTTTTTGGCGTCGTACACGTCCATAAGGCTTAGCTCTAAGACTCGCATAAGTCTCTTCGAGTATGCGTAATTGTTCAGCGATGTCTTCAGCGGTAACTTTACGGGCCCGTGGAGTTCTATTTCTTAATCGTTTCTGAGATCTTATTAGTCGTTATTATGTGCTGCTAGTGATGGGCTTGGAGTATACTTTGATTGTTCCGTGTCTTGGGGATAATCGGGCATGCCAAAGTCTGTTGCGGCGTGGTTCAAGATGTTATGGTCGATTGGCGGTATCTCAGATGAAGTTGGTGGTAATTGTTGTCCTTGCAACGTGTTTGACGTGCTGGCAGCTGCAGATGGCGTTGCGTTGACCTCGACAATCTTATCTTCCTCAACTCTTACTTCGCGATCGCGTAATCGGCGCATGAGCCCAAGGAACTGGGAATTTTGAAACTTTTCGCTCGTGTTGTCGGCCACACGCTCCAAAAGCCGGCCCGCTGTTGCTGCCATTTCATCTTCGTCGCTGGGTCGCGGCTTCTCCTCCTCGTTTGCTGGCTCGGATTCTTGTTCCACGCGCTCATGCACAGGTGTTCGCATATAGCCCGCAGCTTCCAAGTCTCGCCATATTTGCTCTTCACTCATGGGCACTTTAGCGCCAAGTGGATATTGCGACATGAGTCGCTCGTTGATAGCAGTGATCAGGCTTTCGGCTCGGGTCTTGACTTCTTGTGGAGCGTCGCGGTCGACAATCCGCTGTAGAGAGTCGACGACCCACTTCGCTTCGTTTGCGTCCTCTACAAATTTCCCGTTTTGCTCCAGGCTGGCCATATTCTCGAGGTAGGACACGGCTTCTTCGGTGCGACCCAGGCCGGTTTCGCTCCAGACCTGGATGGCTGAGTAGACGGCTATGCAATAGGTTAGCTACCGTAGCGATTCCGATGGAAACTACACACCTGGTCGTGTTTCCCGTATCCGCATAAGGAGAGGATCCATCTCACCAGGCCGATCGTAGACCATGGCCTCCGGCATGGCCTGGGCTGTCTGCGCTGCGTTCTGCTCAGCAGCATCGTGCAACAGATCATGTTGTGCTTCTTGCTCCGCCTGAAGGAAAGCCTCTTCGAAGGCGGCTTCGTTGAAAGCTGGTACTGCTTCTTGTACTGGCTGCTTGCCTTGGGCGATGTGCGAGGCTGGCGCATTGTGGAAGGCAGGTGTCTGCATGTACGACTGCCCTCCAAACCCACCCATACTATAGCCCGGCATAGCGTTGTATGCATTCTGCTGCTGGAGGGCTGGCGCATGTACAGACGGTGCTTGCTGCATCATGAAGTCCTGGTGCCATGTGGACGTTGCGTGGACCGCAGGTGGCTGTTGTTGTTGCAGAACGGGTGCAGGCGAGCCAGAGATATTGAGGCGCTGGAAGTCTGCTGCCCATCCAGGCGCTTGAGCTGGCTGAGCATATTGTGGAGGTGGCGCTGGTGCAAATTGCGGGCGCGCGTGGTGGAACTCGTGCGGCAATACACCAGAACGACCAGCTTGAAAGGCGTCGAACTCGTTATCTAGCGCTCCTGCACCCAGTCCGGGAGACGATCGGAAGCCCTGTAAATAGTCAGCAATGCGCCATCCACTTTCGCCAACATGTACCGACTTGTGACGGAGTGTGACGGCCGACCAGACGGTCCTGCTGCAAGGTCCGGTCGACGGTGCTGTGCTTCTGGAAGTTTTGGAGGGCATTCGAGGGCCCACAAAGAGCGTCTGCCATGGTTGATCAGGAAAGAAAAGAAAAGGGTATCACCGCATGCTAGAAATGAACAAAAAGGTGCAAGAGTTGTCCATCCATGGATGACCGACGACACAGCTTGTCTATTCCCGCGCGTGATGCTACTGCCGAGGCTTGACCCAAAGCGGGCCGACTTCGCCAGTGACATCTCCATCGATCACATGTGTGAGACTCCACTACATCAAAGCAAGCAGAGTGAGAGTCGATAATTGAACCCAAAGGAAATAGTGGTATTATGCTAGCAGACAAAATTACAATCAACATATGAGCCGAGCCAACATGGGGCCCTCAAGACGGCTTTCAAGCCAGCTACTTCTTCCTTTTCTTCTTCTTCGCCACTCTCCTTCCACAGCAATCTGCCAGTGCCATCACCGCACTCTGCCTACGGAGTTCTCTGCTCCGTCTTATGGTCCACAGCGGCCGTTCGAACTGATACACAAGAAATGGTCGTAGATGGGAAACAAAGCTAAACATGCTTTCGCTCAAGGATAGTCAAGAATCTGGTTCAACCGTGACGACACCGACGCCTGAAAAGAAAATATAATAATGGCAATCAGTGGTTCCCGCCCGCTATATCGTGCCAACTGCATCACGATCACGACTTAGTGCGCACTCCGCATAGTGTGACCTGGTCTGTGAAGAGGTGTGGCGTACTTCGACACTGGCAACATATCGGCCTGGAGGTCGCTATTGTCTACGTCGTCGTCGTGCTCCATGATGCGCGTAGGCACGTCAGGAACGTCGTGCGATCGATGCTGCAGGCTTGATCGGTCTGGTGTCGTTGACGCGCTCGCCATGGACATGGATGTGCTTGACCTGTGGCTTAGATCAGGAGTCGGAGGGATGCTAGAACCACGTCCAGGACGGAGCATGTCCTCATCGCCGTACTCGCTACCCTGGGTAGATTGGGCTCGTCCACCAAGAGAGGACATCTGTCCCATGCTACTGCGACGATCGCTCTGGTTGTCGCCATCCTCGGTATCAGCGCGCTGAGCAAGCTGAAGACCCTCCACGGCGGCAGCGCACTGCTCTGAGATGTTGCGGATGATGTATGCGATGGCATCCGTCTTGTCGCGGAGGACACGATCAGCAACGTCAACCATGGATTGGTTGGAGAAGCGCTTGGAGTTGCGCGCTGGACTCCGGTGCAGATGTTGCTCCATATCGGGAGTGACATCCTCGCCCTCCAGGTGATGAGCTTGGGCAGTGCTTGCTCTTGAAGCAGTGGTGCTCTCCAAACCAGATTCTCGGCGAATGGTACCCACTTCAGATTTGTCCTTCGCATGGGTGACCGACTCAGCATCCTCGTACAGTTCTGATTCGTCTTCTTCTGGGACATCCTCAAAGCCTTGCTCCATGTAGCCAGACATGTCGTCCTGGTTCAAGGACTTAACAATGTGCTCCATGTGGTGAGTTTGGCCCTCAATGAGCGCACGCAGATGGAGAACAACGCGTTGTGCCTCATCACGTTGACGCTGAATGGCGCCATTGGTGTGTTGAAGAGCACCGAGTTCTTTCTTGTTTCGTTGCCTTTCCCGCTCAAGCTCTTCAGCAATCTCTTGTTGAAGTACAAGCGCCTCCAAAGCATCGTCACGTTGCTTCTCGGTACCAGACAAACGAATGGTGAGACGAGCAGCATCATCCTTCTGTTGGTCAATGAGATTCGTGAGCCGGCGGTTCTCACGCTTGTGGTTCTCGATCTTGACCTTGAGTTCTTGAGTCTCCTTGGTGAGCTGCTCGGCGAATGCTTGAAACTTGAGGAATTGTTGCTTCCAGCTCTCGAGCTCTTCAACCAAGAAGTTGTTGCGCTTGCTAACCTTGGACAACTCGGTATCCATGCGGCCCTTCAAGTTGATAAAGTCTTGCCAAGCTTCTTGAGCATCACGAGAGTACTGGTTACGCTCACGGACAATCTCGTTAAGATGACGCATCGAAACCTTGGTCATCAACGGCTTCTTGACGGAACCTCCGAAGATGGCTTTGACACCTGTGTTACGACCCTGTGGCATACCATTAGCGTCGGTGTTGAGGGGAAATGATGCAGAGGTGATACATACCAATTTCTCACACACGTGGTCCATGACCGACATGACGCCGTCTTGAGTCCACCAATCTGGGTCTTGAATGCTCTCCACCTCTCCACGCATCACGATAATTTGACCGGCCGGAATGAGTTTTCCGCCACCATATGCAGATCGTAGATGTTGTGGAACACCAGTGGGCGCAACCTCACCGTTCAGAGCCTGGGTAAGACGGGTGATCATCTTGCTCCGCTGGCCGGCTGTCAATGCGGTTGGTGGACTCGAAGTCAAGACAAAATTTCGGTCCAAGTCCACAACGAGGGCATCAGTTGGAGCGGTGAATAGCGAACGGCACTCCGACGTGACACCGAGTATGTACGGCCCGGGCTCCTGCACAAGATCCTTGACATGACGTGCATGTACTACGGGTACGTATAAGCCACTCCACTCATACACTCTAACGCAAAACCGCACCGTCTCAGCTGCAATGGTGAGCATTGCAGGGTAGTGACTGGTGAAGATGATTCGGCGCGTGGGTGACACGGCAGCTTCGATTACACCAACGATGTTGGGAATGGACAGACACGTGAAGAGGGGCCACATGGCGAAGTTTTGGAATCCAGTTGGCGAAGAAGGGAACTGGTAGCACAATGCGTAGTCCTTCATGTCAATGCGCACCAGATCATTCAATCGTGGAGCGGGAAAGCTCAGGATGCGCGACACTTCCTCAGCGTGGAACAAATTCGTGGCCTTGTTCCAGTGAATCCACATACCACGGAGATAATCGCCAAGCAGGTTGTACAAGGGATACCGCGAAAGAAAGCTAAGGCAGTAAGGGATCCAGTATGTCTCGTCTGGGTTGTCGAAGAAGTCCGGCTCGATTCGCTTTCGTAGATCGCGGATTGTCTCAGCCCGTTTTTCGTCTGCGCGAGACCAGACACGAAGGGCGATACCGTAGAGTGTATGTGACGAGTCTTGCTGTAGGACGAAGGAGTGGTGTACGCAATGTGGTTGGCTTCTTCCTGTGCAGATCTCTACATCATGAGGAAAACATGCCTAGATTGAAAAGTTAGAAGGTTACGCGCAGGGTACGATTTCCTGGACATACCCGCATAGCGGCATGAAGAGATCTCGCAATGTCGTTGTCTTGCTCCAGCCTGGGACTGCTTCCAAGAATCTCTGGCAACCAAAACGTTCCGACAGCACCCTTCATGTGACCAATCTTGCCCTGCGCAGGAGCAGGCGCCTTGACCCATTGTGAAGGCTCACGTCCAACACCGCATACCATGTATGCATGAGTCAATGTCTTTGGGCTCCTAGCACCTTGCTTGACGTTCAACGTTGAAGGAAGCGGTTGGGTGATTCTTGAGTGTAGCGAAGAAGTTCGACTAGGAATGATAAGGCTATGGTCGGCATTGTCTCGTGTAGGGGGTCGCTCGCCAGTGCGAGGACGCAGACTTAGAGAAGGAGCCATTATGGATCGGTATCGAGACTATTGAGCTTGTTGTTTAGCCGTACGAATATTGGCGACGCGGTCGATAGCGAAGAGAGTCAGGAATTATCAAGACGAATATGGTACAAGGACCATGTGGAGAGGTCGAGAGTCGAAGTGTTGCTCCAGCACGATTGCAGAAGTACTTGACGCACTTCCTCAGTCGAGAGGCTTGAGATCGCCTTGCTGCGGGTAGACAGTGAGGAGTGCTACAGCAAGGAGGAACATGAGAGATAGCGGACCTGGCCACTTTTGGGGGAGCTCTGCCGCAAATGCGCCCTTGAAGCTCGGGCTGGAAGCTTGGGGATGGGCGACCCGAGAGCTAGCAAGGATGAGGAGCTGCACAAGTCTCGCATCCAGGAGATTTGACCTAACCCTGCCAATCCTTGCACGAACAGGGCCATTTCCCGCACAAGGTTTTGTCAGGGGCTGCACGCCTCCGAAGCGGACGTGAGTGGGCGCGATGGCCTCCGTGCGTGTGCAAAACGGCGGGTGGACTTTTTCCAGCGTTCCCGATTGAACGGGAGCCAACAATCAAAACCAGACGCAAAGGTGTGCTCAAGATACCGGCGGGCGTACCCCGATATTGCAGTCACAGTATTTTTCGTTTTGCAAGGGGCAAGCCATGGGGATCCTTCAGCAGCCGAATCAATGGTACCTGTTGACCACGACTCAAGCATAATAGCGACAGGCGGAAACCCCCGCTTGAACAACAGCAAGTGGCGCGGTATTCATGCTGACAGCCGCTTCTGGGTGACTTTGATTCAGTGTCGCAGCCATTTGTGCACGAAGCGAGGGCCGGCTGCACCGCGAATCCTCGCAGCAAACGTGCATGAGAAGCTTCCCGCACTTGCGTGGTGTGCATGGCGCTCTCCGCGAATGGGACGCTTGAGCATTGGTGGCCGGCACCCCTGAGTCCTGTCAACCGTTCGGGGCCAATGCCAACCGCAATACGAACATCCTTCCTAAAAGATGTGTTTCATCATCACAGGCCCGTCTACCGTCCCGCTCGCGGCTGTCTGGTTCTTTGCCAGGTCAGGGACTTCAGCGCGCTGGGTTGAGCTTGTCAACATCGTATCTTGAGTATCTTTTACTGCAATACTTTATGGGATCCACATCTCCACTACGCCACATAGTTAGCTTCTGGTGGTGGTTTTTGGATATGTTAGGTGTACCGATCGTCGTCAGCTGAAGGTGTGTGGAGTCTGGACGGTAGATAGTGTAATTCCAAAGGCGATGAAACGTCCGTTTTTTATGCCGCGTGGTAGACAAAGGGATCGTCTAGTGGATGCATCGCCACCTCCGGACATCGACTAGAAGCACTAGAACTCAATCACAGCAACCACAATTCGACTTGGAGCTTCCATCTTCCAGAGATCGCAACTGATCTTCTCGCGCCGGAAGGATGATCTTCGAGGCCAATAGCTCGCCCTGTGAGATGAGGCATGTACTCCGAGTACACCGCTGTGTTCATTGGGCAAGTGCGCGAACACAGGAGTTGGGAGCGATATGTTAACGCTCTGAATGGCAACATGGGGAGCCCAGTCACTCTCGACCAAAGACGCGCTGTTTTGTAGGAGCTCAAGAGGAGTGGTGCAAAGCATCTTCTGTGCTGCACTTTGATTGACTGGACGCAGCTGCCTTCCGTTGAAAGCTCGCGCTACAGTAGTGGCCTTGCTCATCAAACCTTCGCCATCCACTGGCTTGCGGTCTCGGACCATCACGACGCATCACCATTTATCAGCCTGCACAGTGCGCACTACGATCTTTTGCACGTGCACCTATCTTATCGTGAAGCCACAGGAATCTTATACTGCCACAGCC
The DNA here is from genome assembly GCA_020747045.1 of Phaeosphaeria sp. MPI-PUGE-AT-0046c. Lineage (NCBI taxonomy): Eukaryota > Fungi > Ascomycota > Dothideomycetes > Pleosporales > Phaeosphaeriaceae > Phaeosphaeria > Phaeosphaeria sp. MPI-PUGE-AT-0046c. The sequence goes on along the minus strand of JAGTJN010000001.1, from coordinate 2,177,732 downwards.
AACCAAAAGGTTTTCGCCGACGCCAAGCCTGTGCGTTTGCTGCCACCACGACTTACCGGCATCAAGTCGGGACATCCGGAGCTTCTCCTCGATCTACGCCTACGACGCCGTCAGATTGAACCTGTAAATAAAATTACCAATACGCCAACGAAATCTAGATCCGGATTCCGCAACGGCAGAGGTAAGGGATCGCGCACTACTGGCTATCGTCGACCTCATCATTGGAGTATGTCCAGCGAAACACTTTTGAGTGAGCTTTGTAGCATTTGGTACGTCTGAGTAAGCTTGTCGCATGTGTACGCTACCTGAGAGTGTCCACATTATCGTAGATCGCCTCCAGGTGCTACATGTGTTGCACCTTTGGAACCAGCACCACAGAGGCTGAATCAACGATAAACTTGTGCTGACAGGCGTCAGTAACACCAACGCGTCAAAGTACCGTTGTCCTGGCTGCTCAGCGCGCACATGCTCGCTGCCATGCTACAAGCGTCATCAGCAATGGGCGCAATGCTCCGGACAGCGCGACCCAACCAAGTTCGTCAAGAAGTCGCAGCTGGTGACACCAGCAGGCATTGACCACGACTTCAACTTTCTCACTGGGATTGAGCGCGACATCGAGAAGGCAGACAAGGGCCTGGCCGAAAATAGCCACGGCTCTGCGTCAACATCTCGGTCGTGGTCCCAGTCGCAGGCATCTCAAAAAGGGCAGACGAATTATCAGCACCTCGAAGCTGCGGGCGTCCAGGTAATTCGTGCACCGAAGGGTTTGAGCAGACAGAAAGAGAACAAATCACATCGATCCAGCACAAAGTAAGACATCTGTTGGCGTGGATGATGTAAGATGCTGATCCATTCTAGGAAATCTACTGGCTCTCGGAACATAATGTGGACGGTTGAATGGCTCGATGACCGAAAGAAGCGTATGCTCACGGAAACATCATCAACATGCCAGATAGCCTTAGCACACCCATTTACTCCCCGAGAACAACATAAAATAAAGAAAAGGAAGCGCGATACTGCATCTCCCGCCGTATCCAATTCGCCTACAATTGAAGATGTCATTCCTACTACATCGAATCAAGACAAGCCGGTCCAGCTCCTGGTCAACAACGACATCAAAGTCATCCATCCGGAGCGAGAGCGTTCGCCTTCTGGAGGACAAGCCTCCGATCCCAATACACAAACGGCTGAAGAAGTCCAAGCCCAATTGGCAAAAGCGGACTCTCCAAACTATTGCGATGATGGGTCAATCACCGAGCCCATGGGCAACGGGGAATATCGGTTTTTTCTGTTAAAGCCACGCACAAGTTCGAGCAAGCACGTTCTTATACCACTTTCGGCGACTGATGCACTAGGCGACTGCCTTTATAATCGTACAGTTCTCGAATTTCCAACTATCTATGTCTTTCCAGGAACATTGCAACCACCATCAAACGATTTCATGCTGGAGGAAGATTATTTAAAGCAAGAGGGAGAGGAGCAGAAAGAGTTCGATGCTCTCATGAGTGAACTGGATCCCGAAGTATTGAAACGGCTGAAAGACGATGGACAACAGCCCAGTCGCCAATCAATGAAAGAGGAGGAAGTGGACAGTAGGGAAATATTAGATGTGCTGAAAAAAGACTTTGGTGCCGTCGTATGAATCAGCGCAGCACGCGCATGGTGCAGACAATGGGCACGTTGCTTTTGTCGCAGAGGGACCGATTCACAATAATCAATAGCGTTTTCACACGCATGTCCTACCGATTGGGAAACCAATATACCCTTTTGAGTCGCTTCGTAGCGCGCAGTCAATCCTGAAACAAGGGTCTTTCCAAGGTTTCCTAACCCTTGTCGCATTGGCAACAACCTTTTGCTTTTGCACCGTTGTCACTTGCTGTTGCACCGTTGTCACACTCGGCTACGCTTTCTAATCCTGCTTTTTCCAGCCCTTATGCAAGTCAACTCTGCGGCCATGCTTTTCGAACCATGGCAACGGTCAATTTCGTCTGCAGCATTCCGCGACCCGCCTCTTCGCCCCGCTACTTGCATCACGTTCTTCCATGATCCTGGCAAAGTAGGTGATCCTAGTGAGCCAGGGCCTCGCGAGATGAATTTCAAGGCCGTTTCTTTGTATTCGCGGATCAGTGGGGTTTGAAGATTCATGAGTCTCAAGTGTCGCAAGCTTTATGATCCTCGATCCCAGCAGTGCGGGACTGCTGTATGGGGTCGAGATCCTAGTGTATTCCACTATTCGACTGAAGCGGATTCGGTATGCTGAGCCGCACCACTCGAGATTGCGATAAGAAATCTTGTTCGAGTGTAGTTGTCGGACCAAGCGGGGCTCGCGCCTTGGAGACCGGTGCTGTCATCTCCGGCACTCACGGAACGGTCGTCGCCAACGGCATCATGGGCCGATGTGGTCGAGGTACATGACTTTGGACGAGACACCAAAAATATGTGAGTTCTTATTGCTTGTGCTTCGACACATTGCATGTACGCGGAGATCCGCTGCAGCCGCGCTTGATAGTGGAGGAAAACTCCTGGCTCCCTGACATTATTTTCGCAAGAATTGAAGACAGTTCGGGCACCGAACGCATCGCAATTCCCCAACAGGTTGCCTATCATGACAACGTCCAGGATTGAAGGCAAATGTGAACATAAGCAATGAGACACAGGTTACAACTGTCAACCCAATGACTTGGAGGTTTTATTTCATCCGCAAAGCTCGACTTTAGCTAAGGAAAGGTCGAGTGGAGTGCATCCCATCAGTACCATGAGAATACTTTGCATCAACCTTCCGCGTCGTAGTGGACACGGCTGCCCTAGTGCCTCAGCAAAGCGCCCAGACTTGAGTCTCGCATGCTGAAAAAGAAGCTCTGCATGTTGTTTAGCACGAGATGTAAAGAGATGCAAGAACAACAGCAACGAGAGCGCCAAGCACGGTGCTGCTCTCGGCCCGGATGACTAAGAGAAGATTTTAGCCTGCTGGTCTGTGCCCTTGCAGCAAAACCTCATCAAAATTGAGCTCCTTCGAAACCTCCAACCACAACAACATTGCGCAAAAGCGCGCGTCATGTCTCGGTTTTGATTATCTGCTAACTTACTTGCACGTACGCTTGCGTAGCTCGGTAAGCACACTTTCTCATTCCTCACTCGCAGAAGATTATCCTTTAAACAATCCAACTCCTACAACACCGTGAAGGACTACATAACTCTAGAATTACAATGATGCACTTGTTCCCGCTCTGTTGCTTCAGATTACGCACATTTTGCGCAGTTGACTGACAACACTACAGAGCCGCTTCGCAAGGAATGATTTCTACCCTGCCCACTCGCTCGTCTCAAAGGTACGATACTCCACGCACACTGTTTCTGCCTCCCTTTTCCCAGCAGAGTGATGATATTATGACATCGGAAAGGCATTCCTCGACCTGAATATATAATGTCGAATTTGTCGCAACTTAGTTTCAGCCTTGTCTGACCCTGCTACCACTTCCTCACTCGACGCAACGTTTGTCAGTGAGCCAACTGCTAACATGCTCTTGTTAGGTACACATTTCCCCACTACTATCGCGATACCCCGCACCCTTCCTGATGAGACCTCCGATGCGCCGGGCGGACAGATCGTACTCTTCGGATGGCATCCATCAAAAGCAGGCGTACAAACCTGTGGGTGTCGGACGAAGAGCTACTTGTTGATACAGCATCACTGATTGCCCTTGAATACACAAGAGCTTGTCGTAATTGCTTCGAAAGAATTGCAGCTGACAGGAATTGCAGGCTAAGGTACGACTATCTCTTGCACACTCCAGGCAGTCCATCATTAGATGATGATACATTGATATTCACACTGTGTGAATGGCGGCGTTGTAACGAGCGTCCGTCGTACTGATCACCAAAACAATTCTGATTTAATGAGGTATGTTTCAATGTATACACAATTTTAGACCTGACTGACCTCGTGCAGACTGATGCTTGATGGACTTGCACAACTCTACTCTCACATCGAGATCAACTCTACTGGTCGTGCACAAGCTGACTGTTGCGATCTTAGTATATCACCACAGGTACCGCACAGGTAGACTTTGATCTTGGTAAGCTCATCAATCTTCTTTCTCCCTCTTGCCTGATGAACACAATGATTCGCTGTGTTCTTACTGAACTACATTGAAGAAACAATCACCTTGGAGAACTGATATCGCAGCGCCGTCTTCGTCGTGTCCACGTCATTACATTGAAGTAGAACGTTTACTGACTTGCTTCAGAACCGGTGAGACCATCTCGTATCCGCTTTAGTGCACGCTGGTGGCCAGTATAGATAGATAAATGAGACATGCTTCAATTATATATATTCAACACTTCCGATATCTGTCCAACTTTACTAAACCTCGCTGTACATACGCCAGAGCCGGCCACTGGAAAGGTGAGTGACAAATACATAGGTGATGCATAAGTTCGACATGGGCAAGCTGTTCACATTCATTTTGATAATTCCTTCAGCCTTGCGCCGGGGTATTCTCAGCCTTGTCGCTGCACTTGCAACTATAGCTCTGGCTTAGAAGTGCACTGGTCTGAAGGCATGGCACTGTAGTGCGCAGAGTCAAGCTCAGGTATTAGTTTGTCATGGGAATGGGCAGTGGTATGGCTCGGTTAGCGGTATCCAGGCTGTAGCCAACAAGAACGATATTCGCAGTCACACAGCTCGAAGTTTGATAGATACGGGGAGAATCTAGCACATCGGTACATGTTACTCGGATCCAGCCATATTTGAGACGAGAATTGTGCCATCATTGTGTGGCAGTGTGCATGATTGCGAATTTGACCTGACTTGCCAGATTGTTCAGCAAGCATAGCTGCGATATGATGAATGGATACTTGCACTCATTGTGGTAACAAGAGTGGTGTTGCACGCGCGCGACTTTCAGGCGCCGGCAAACCTCGGTTCTTCTGAACCCCAGATCTTCTCCACCTCCACACCAACAACGCTGCGGCGCGACTCATATACCGAGCTTAGCATCAGCATGTAACCGAACATACTTCAAGAGCTGCCTGCTCTGTTACTCCTCACTCTTCATCTCGAACCAATTTTCCGTTGACCTCTCATCGGATCGCTGTTACAATGTCGTCGACCGCCTTCTTACCCTTTAGCGAGCCGCCTTACATCGTGGGCCTCCCATCTCCATACTACAAGGAAACGCATTTGCGATGGCAGAAAGCGTGTCGCAAGTTTGTGGATGATTATTTGTTAGAAAAGGCATTGGAGTGGGATACTGCAGAGACTGTGCCTGAACATGTCTTCGAGACATTTGCGAAGCACGGCATGCTACTGCCCACCCTCCCCGCGCCTCTTCCCGTAGAGTGGTTGAAGAAGCTTGGTATCCACGACATTCTTGGTGTCGTCAAGGTCGAGGAATGGGACTACATACATACCATGATTTATGCCGACGAGGTAAGCTCGAAACCAGTCTAACAACTTGCGAAAACAATGGCTGATGCAGTCCCAGATGGCTCGTACAGGTCTCGCTGGTCCAGCAGGATCGCTCACGACTGGCATGTCCTTCGGTGTCCCGCCAATCATCAAGTATGGCAACAAGCAATTGCAGGAGCGCTTCCTACCCGAACTCTTGACCGGCAAGAAGCGAACCTGTATCGCTATCACGGAGCCCGAAGCCGGATCAGACGTTGCAAATATCACAACGACCGCTACGAAGACACCGGACGGGAAGCATTATATCGTGAGCGGAACCAAGAAATGGATTACCAATGGGATTTGGGCAGAGTACAGCTCTATGGCCGTACGCACTGGTGGGCCAGGTCCATCTGGGCTGTCCATGTTGGTTGTTCCACTGAAAGGATATCCTGGTGTTAACATGCGTCGACTCAAGGTCGGAGGCCAAGTGTCGGCAGGAACCACCTTCATCGAGCTCGACGACGTAAAGGTGCCTGTGGAGAACTTGATTGGCGAGGAAGGAATGGGCATGCGATATATGTACGTGATAGGATCGTGGGCGAATGTGTTGATGTATGCTAACACGGAGCAGCATGACCAACTTCAACCACGAGCGGCTTTCCATTGCCATCGGCGCTACCCGTCAAGCCCGTGTAGCTCTCAGCGCCGCCATGGAATATGTCCTCAAGCGTGAAGCTTTTGGAAAGCCTCTCATCGATCAACCCGTTGTTCGGCATCGTCTGGCCAAAGCGGGGGCTTTGCTCGAAAGTCAATGGGCTTGGGTGGAACAATTCGTATACCAAATGACGAAGCTGCCCAAGGCGACTGCAGATATCGAGCTCGGTGGTCTCACAGCCATGGTCAAGGCACAAAGTGGTATCGTGCTGAATGAGTGCGCGCAGTGTGCGCAACTACTCTTTGGTGGTAATGGGTACACCAAGAGTGGACAGGGTGAGCTGGTCGAGAGTAGGTACTTCCAACAATCCGAGAGATTGAAGTCACTAACATTTCGTAAGGAATATACCGCGAAGTCCCAGGCATCAGGATTCCTGGCGGTTCAGAGGACGTCATGATGGATCTTGGAGTACGGCAGTTGGTCAAAAACTTCAAGAACAAAACCAAGGCGCTCGAGCGGCCAGCTGGATCGTCCAAGTTGTGAGGGTGAAAGTCAAGACATCGTACAATATATGACATGTGCCAATTCTCTCCAAAAAGCTGCCAAGTGCTCCTCTACCAATCGTATCTTGTACATTTTCGGCCCACGGCAGTTTTGCTAATGAGCCCTACCAACCTCGCACCACCTCCACATCTCGGCTAGAGAGCACGGAGAATAACACAGTTGCAAACAGTCTATTTTTGCCTACACCAATCCCGAATGCCTGGCGCATGATACACCCACCCCGAGTAAGTGCTACACAGAGTAATCTCGGGGCGTCGTCACGCCTATACGCAGCACATTGTATTATCCAACCACTATTGTCCTATCCAACCACTTCTGTTGCTTTAAGGCGAAAGCTCACTATATAGTCATATGCTAAGCCAAGCCAACGCCCTGGGCAAAAAATTCTTAAACAATATCCGCGCATGGACAAATCGTATTCTTTCTTTGCTGCTTGGCTTGCTCGTATTTGTTATTAGTGTACGAGGGCTGCGAGACATGCTGACTGCACCCAACTGTTGCTGATTCCGTGATTGAGTATATAGTAGCCAGAGTATCCTCAAATTCAATTCATGTTGTAAGAGACTTGAGCATCAAAATACAAAGTCAGATCACAATGAAGTTCACTCTCGCTCTTGCAGCCCTCTTCACCGTTGCGCTCGCTGCGCCAACAGATATGTCAGCACGCGATGCGGCCAGTCCTTCGTGTGTCTGCCGTACGCCGATTTGTCCGCTGAGTCTGTATCATGTAAGATCTTTTGAGGTGGACCGGAACATTGGGAGACAGTACTGATGTGTGTGGCAGGAATGTCTGTGCAAGCAGGCAGCAGAGAAAGAGTGCTATGAAAACGCTTTGGCTGCAGGGTTATTTTGTGCGACGCCCGTTATTGTGAGTTGCAATTCCTCTCGTCTATTTTTGTTTTGATCATCTGGATGGAAGACTGATACTTAGCTCTGTAGGTTTGCCTAGCAGAACCCACCGTATGAGATGACAAAGACAGATATGGGTCATGAAAGGGTTATTGAGGTTATTTTTCTGCGAAGATTGTTTACGAAAAGGAAGTGAAAGGAACTGGAAGAGCAGAATGAGCTGCGGATATCTAGAATGCTGCTTTGGAATCTACAGGTCTCTTTCACAATGTCAAATCTCACGCAAGGACGTAGGGTAAGTTATCTCAGGGAAAATGTCGTTTGAGACCTGGCCAAGCCACTATCATCGTTCAAAGAAATTACTCAAGTAAGAATACAAGACGCCGAGTGAGTGGATATTAGTCTCATTGCCCATCCTGGTCGTTATGGAAATTGCGGGTTAAAGTGAGTTGGTTAGAGCCAAGATAACGCGGAAAAGTAGTCCGGGGTTGGCCCACACAGTCCCGGCGGCACCAGGGGGGGGGGACACCGGGTGCATGGATCTGTTGTGAGTTTGATACCAGACACAGAATAGCAACCACTCTCTTAGCCTTGACATGAGATTTTTGACACTACAAAAACATGATTTGTTTTCTGATGAAAGAATTGGTGCGACTTTTCCTATTTCCCACGTAAGTTGTTTTGACTGATCTGTAAATATTTAGGGATCACTCCCACGCCAGATCAGCATGCAAGGATATGCTGTGCGAATCTACGCTGCTAAGAATGAAGCCCGATCTGTTATCATTGGGATCATTTTGAGTTTGTGGTGAACCCTTGATGAAAGCGCGAGCCGCGTGCTTGTAGGCGCCCGGGCCCAAACCACAATTATCGAATTGGAAATGGGAAAACTGCATGCTGTCCCATACGAGGACGGAGTACTCTCTCCTATCAACCCAAGCTTAGCTTCAGGCGTTTTGTGCATGGCGATCTATGGGGTTCAGCATCTCGACCTGGACTTCTCCACATGCTTGGTAATTTTGTCTGTTTGTGCTTCGTATATCGAGTAAGGCGGGGCGAGTATGCTTTAGCACGAGTCGTTCAACATGTCTCGACGCGAGCGAGTCGGCACTAGAGTGAACAGCCAGCCGCTGCTGCATTTTGCTGCAGGTGGTAGTCGATACCATCAAAGCGCCACATTTTCAGCGAACACGTTGCGGACCGCCCACATCTGCCGGCGCTGTGGATGATCAGTCAAAGCAGGGACCTGAAGAGAAGTGCCAATTTGACAGAGGCTTGGTCGGCTGTTCAACATTGGTGTTCTCATTTCTCAACTGCATACTTATCCGCAGAGCCTTTAATGTCTACGTATCTGACAATCGATCTGTGCGGCCGCGCATGATGCAAATGATCGCTGCGACTTGAGGGGGACGCGCATGGGGTGCTGCATGCGCCGAGCTCTAGGGATCAATCTGGAAGGCTGGCTGTCTTCTCAAGGCTTATTTTTGCTAACGGGTGCTGACGTTGTCCGAGTCTTCACCGACAGGGGAAAAGCGCGTCCCCGCAAACTTGGTAGACCAGGATCGACCGTTCGTGGATCGTGATGGATGCCACGTCTGGCGTTTTGACTGCCCCTGCTGGATAGCCTTTCCTCCGAGCACCGATCTTGTGCAACCGCTTAGATTGTGGCACCTTCATGCGGCATCATGTTTCTGAGGCTACCCGTTTTGCACGCACGAAGGGACTCAGCACGAGCAGCGTCCTCTGACACCAAGCGGTTACCCATCACGCATCTGGCCGACTACATAGGTATCACATGGCAAAGACGGCAAGCACCGTATGCACTAATGTCTGGGGCGCATTTTTTTTGCTGGAGGCCTGGGTCGGAGGAGTGGACCTCTCCGATCGTCTGTCAAAAAGGCGCAACAGGTTGGGTAAGCCGCAAGGTCTTCGCCATCACGTGCGGTCGATGCGGCTTAGCAAGTCGGCTATGACATCCAGAAAATGTCTAGGTCTGTAGAGAAGCCAACCGCCTGACACCAATCATGTCGCACTTGGATAACCTGTTCCGACACCAGCGTTGTTAATCCTGTCCAGACTCGATTTTCTGGAGACGGCTTCATGCGACCCTCTTCGCTTGATTCAGGGTGGACGGGGTCTCCACATTCAGTCTGACTCGACAAAGGAGGTGATTTACAAGGTCCTGGCTTGTTGAGCCTCGTTGCGTAAATGACATTTCGAGCCACAGACAACACTGTATATCTGCAACAGTGACATATGAACACGGGCAGCATCGGCCAAGACGAGTCGACTTACCGCGGTATTTTTCTCGTGTACAAAGCGGCCGCAGCTGACGTCGGACGTTCTCAGAAAGCGGCCTTTGTTCCGAGGGCATCCGAGAATGACCGACGCCCTCAGCCCTTGGCGTGGAGCCAGTAGCCATCCGCATCTGGGGACTGGGGTATTCACTAACGCTCCCCAGTGGGGACGGCACCAGGACGGAGGCGGCGTCATGAGCGTTTACGCACTATGGTGAATCGCGGCTCGTCTGTGTGTCCCAAGCACGCGACTAGGCCCTGGCTTGGAGCCCACTCCGCGAAATTGGAATCATACATAGTCGTTGTGATTCCCCGGACCCTCGCGCGTGTGAGAGCGAAACTTTTCCCATTGTCCAGTCTACATCTTGGCAATTGTGCCTCGACACCTCAGACACCATCCAACCATGTCTGACTACTCAGGATCTCCATCCGACCATCAACTCGATTTCCAGGCTCCAAAACGAAAGGCCACACAAGCTGGTCTCGACGGAAATCCAACTGGACGCTCAGTAAAGAGGAGGGCTTCCAAGGCGTGTCAGTGCTGTCGAGCTCGAAAAGTCAGGTGCAATGTCACTGAGCACGGTGCTCCCTGTACCAACTGCCGATTAGACGAAGTGGAATGCATTGTGTCGGAGAGCAGGCGCAAAAAGTTAGTTGACCCTCCTAGTGCAGCTTCCGACATCGTTCGGCGCCGTTGCGATATCCCTCAGCCCACGAATAGAAGCATTTCCTCTCGTCTCAAGTGTCGTCATGCGGTGTTGCATGGTCTCAAATCTTTGAACTAGGCCCACCTTGCGCGTTCAGCCCATCACGTTCGGTTACCCAAGCTCAGTTCAGCCAACAACTGCCGTCGCGCCTACACCACATGTTTTAATTCGACTTGGCTAATTCCCGCAGGAAATGGAGCAAGGATGACGATCAACATACGGAGACCACAGCCACAGCACCCACTGCTACCCGGAAAATTGCTTCTCGCGACGCCCTAGACAGTGTTCAGAGTTTGAGAGCGGCTCCATCGCGAGCTTCACATGAAGCAGAGTCACGTCGCGATGAACACGTGCCTCATTCTATATGTACGCTCGCTTATTGGGCATACAGCGCTTGTTCATGCTAATTCAAGCCTCAGATCAAAGCCATGGACACCGCACCCAGTCTGTTGGCAACTTTGCAGAACTGCAGCGACGAATGTCCATCACATCACAGATTAATGGTCTACCAACATTACCATTCACGCCGTTTGGAGATAGTCGAGCATCATTCTTTGGCAACATGCGGCAAAAGTCGCCTTCTGGTGATCTTCCACGATTTATCAAACCTTTACCTTCCAAAATCGGCCCTGAAGAAGTCTCCTACCTAGAAAAGAAGGGTGCCTTGAGCGTACCACGGGGTACCCTACGCAGCGAGATGCTACGTGCGTACATTGAATTCGTACATCCGTACATGCCTTTACTGGATCTGCATGACTTTCTCTCGGTTATTGACAAGTCCGACGGAAGCAACGGCAAAGTCAGCTTGATTCTGTTCCAGGCTGTCATGTTCGCTGGCTCAGCGTTCGTGGACATGCAGTACCTGCAAACTGCAGGCTACGCGACACGGAAGGAGGCCCGCAAGGACTTCTTTCAAAAGACCAGGGTAAGCCATATATCCTCCTTAAACCTCGGTCGAAGTATTGTTCGGCCGAGCTGCCTTGCAAATGTCCAAAAATCGCCGACACTTGAATTTCTCTGTACACGCATGTGAAGGAGCCTGAGAATCTACGCTAGTGATCAAGTGACACCGCTGACCGCCCGTTAGATCCTCTACGACTTCGACTACGAATCCGACCGTGTTTCGCTTGTGCAGGCTCTGCTATTATTGACCTATTATTACGAAACACCTGATGACCAGAAAGACACGTGGCATTGGATGGGCGTTGCTACGTCTGTTGCACACACCATCGGTCTGCATCGCAACCCCGACAACACGAACCTAGATGTGAAGCGTGTCAAACTATGGAAGCGGATCTGGTGGTCTACCTACATGCGGGACCGCCTGATTGCCCTTGGTATGAGACGGCCGACTCGAATAAAGACAGAAGATTTCGATGTTCCCATGCTCACGATGGAGGACTTCGAGGTCGCCCCCATTCCAGACACCATCACATGCATCCCGGCTGACTGCCGCGTCGCGAGAGATGTTGATGTGCAGCGACAACTGGCTGTCATGTGTATCGAGAAAGCCAGATTATGTCTCTGCATATCACACGTGCTCTCTAAGCAATATTGCGTCCTGAACAACAACCATGGTCTACAAAATGACCGCACTACCATGATGCTGTTGCCCAAGAAACTAGATCCAGAGACGAGCGAAGTCAAGACCTGCGATGAAGAGCTTCAGAAATGGGTTTCCGAATTACCCGAGGAGGCCAAATACTCGGACAAACCTAGTGGCGTGGCAGCCATTGACCTGGCGAAGTCATTGCTACACATGGTCTTTTTCACCACACTATCGGCACTCCACCGCCCACAGGTTTTGCCCAATTCGCAAGGCGGTCCAGCTAGTGCACCGTCAAAGGTCAACGTCGAGTCTGATCTTCTGGATGTCTCTCGCCGCAATGTCCGTCGCGCAGCATCTGCCATCACTTCAATCGCCCAGCGCCTAGACACTGGCGGACTGGTGAAGTACCTGCCCACGACCGGCGTTACAGTTCTTTTACCAGCGATCATCATCCATCTCCTAGACATCAAAGCTCCAGAGGAGGAGACACGCAGATCGTCATTACGCGGGTTTTGTCAATGCATGGCCGTCATGGGCAAGTTGCGAGATCTCTACGCAGCTGCAGACTACTCGGTGGCCTTCTTGGAAGCGGCCATTCGCAAAGCAGGAATCCACGTCGCTCCAATGGCGGCACAGGCGTCGCCAATGCCAAAGCCGTCGCCCGTTACATCCGTTGAAGATCTCGTAGATGCTGGCCGTCGCCTTGACATGATCAATCCCACAGTATCCACATCCTTCAGCCTCCAGCGCTCGACTTTGACCCCTCCACCCGACGCCGGCACGACGAATATGCACGCACTCGAGAAGCAGCCTGACGACAATGTCACCGACGAAGAAGTTGCGCGCCGTCTCGAAACGTTTTTGGCATCTACACCACCAGAGTCAGATCACGAGCACATGCCCAGCATTACCATCTCGGAAGATGTGCCCATGTCTGGCAGCACTGCTTCTGCGATGCACAACAGCAATCACAATGATGCATTCCATAAGTGGACGACAATGGATCTCCCGCCCAATCCATTCGGCAATATCAACCACCACCAGGACAACGAGATGCTGTTCTCCAGCCTACCGCTCAACAACGAGTTTGACGAGGGCGACTTTGATTCCCTGCTGAATCTAGATGCAGTCGGCGAAACGTTCACGTTTGACGATAGCGCGCTTGAGGGCGGGTTAGGAGACGTCGATTGGCTCGGTACAGGGGACGTAGGCATTTCCATGGAGGCATGATGAGCAGCACGTAATGTTTATGTCATGAAATTTCCCTTTAGCATCTTTGGCAAAAGTAGTGGTTTCCTTGGTTCAGGAAAGGTCTTTATCTCTTTGGATCTAGGGAATGGAAGACGAACGGAAGATATCCAATGTTTGCGATTTCTAATGGAAAACTACGATTTATGGCGTTTCCAGCACGAAAGAGAATGAAGGCAGGGCAACCACGAGACATTTTTAAAAGTAGATATTACGAAATCAACATACGAATGGTTCAACACTTGCATTTCACCACTGCCTGCAACCAGAATAGAACACTCAGAGGCAATTCCAGAGCGCCAGCCTACATCTTGATGCACTAACAGCCAGAGACTCAGCACAGAAGGAGGCAAGACCAGAATTACCGCACTTCCCCATCAAGTACCCACCCCGGTCCCTCAGGCTTCATTCTCCAATTCCTCAAGCCTCCAGTCACGCCCCATGCGCTTCTCCAACAATCCCGCTCCGCCACAAATACACACACGCACACAGGCCTACGCCGCTCCTCTCCACCGACGACAACATTACCGTGCATACGATATGCGCAAGGGTCGACAGCCCAGTCTAGCCGGGATACCAGTGTAAGCGTCACGCTCGTGCATGACGAAATGCGGGGGTTATACAGTGAAAGTAGACGGGTGCGGAGACTTGGCGGGTAGGAAAGTGGGGAAGAAACACCGTACCACACCACGGCGACTCCACTTGGAGGCCCTCCGACTGGAGTTGGGAGCAGTGCTTGCAACATCCGTGCGTGGATGCGGGTGCTTGGAGCCGAAGGATGTGGGACAAATGTGTATGTATGCATGCATGCGTGTCTTGGAATCGTATGTGCCGTTGAGTAGGAAGCAGAATAGCAAGGACATGGTGGACAAGTATGCTTCGCAGTGCCGCTGAGAGGGACTAATGGATGACTCGTACCTACCTACTTATATTGCGTTGCAAAGAGAGTGTGCATGGATCTAAGGTTTGAGCTGCTTATGGGCATGAATGGTGCCGATGGTGCTTATGGGCAAAGACAATATATCTTGTTGTTTGGCGCTTTTGGGTTTTCTGTTTTCTGGTGACTATGATATCGTTCCTCGATCATTGAAACTGATCCGTCTCGCATGGTTGAAATGCAGACCTAAGATGTAATGAAAGTGTGTTGTTGGGGATGGTATTAAATATGAGTCGTAGGTTGGGGAAAACGATGGACAGAGAAGAGGAAGAAAGAAGGAGACAAACACGCTGTCTATGCTTTGCCCGCAGAAACGACCCAGACGCTCTTTTACCAATGGACAGTGCTGAAAATCTTGTTGAACCTCGATGTCGTCAAATATTGTCTCGGTGACTAAGAACACCGTTCTCATTCCTCGTCTTGTGCCCATCTCTTCTCCCTTTCAGTGGCTTTCTGCTCCTTCCACGCCCAGTATTCACCTAGCCTAACTTCGGCATAAGAAGCATAGTCAAAATCGATGAGCGATATCTGAGCCTGAATGAGCGCCCAGATGCCCCAGTAAAATCCAGGCACGCCCCTGAATCTGTCCACTTGCTCAAACAGCTCCTCGAGATCTGACTCCTTGTACGTGCGGTTCTGGTGTGCGCTGAAGCTTTGGAGGTATTCGCGGAGGAAGTCACGTCGTGTCTTTGGTGTGGGCATGGCGCTGTAGTCGCAATCAAAGCCACCCCATTCAGCGAAGTGGTTGGCAATGTCGAATGATGCGGGCGCCGGCGTGGCATACTCGTAATCGATAAAGGAGACGGTCGCGGCAGGTTCGGGCTCTTCGGAGCCGGCAGACGCACTCGATCGGCGGGAGGCGGAGGCAGAGGACGGTGTGGGCTCAATAATCACGTTGCCTGAGAGGAGGTCGCAATGGGCGAAGATGAAGGCATTTGCGCCGCCGACGCCCGGAGTGTCGCCTAGCAGCTTTGTCAGGCTCTCGAGTTCGGTCATCAGCTGTTCTCGTCGGCTCGATTGCGCGGTGGTGCTTGTTGGAAGCGCAAGGATCCATTTCTGCATCGTGGTCCACACATTGGGGATAGGCTTTCCCGGTGTGAGTTGTGCCATGTCTACCAAGGAAGCACGCTTGTTGTGGGGGGATAGTTGTGCAGGTGCAGGACACGTGCTGCTTATACTGGATATAGGTAATGTTGCATGCCATTCTCCCAGCCTCTGAGCTACCCCCCGCCATACTTCTGGTCGTCGCAGGTCGGCAGGTGCGCACACACTACCTGTAATGAACTTGTAAAGAAGACCGTTCTCAAACCGAGCGTGGAGGGTGGGTGCGAGGCCGTGGCGGGCCAGTAGACTGTGGGACCGTGTCTCTTCTACAGCCTCGTTAGCCAGGGAGGGAGAAGAGAATACAGACATGCGTACTCTCGCGGTCAATGAGCACATCAGTGCCCTTTCCGTATGCGCGGAGCAATATGGCATCCTCGTCTATCTCTGCCTTTGACAGGCCCGGCAGCTTGTTCACCGCTTTGAGGAGCTGTCCACGGTTTAGCCAGCGCCGGCACAGCACATGCCGCTCGGAGTGCCACTGCGAGCATAGGGGGTCCTGCATACCGTATTCGTGATGCCATCGGTGAAACGCACAAACTCAATTGTGTTTTTGGACTCGCGCCATTCGGGTCGTAGTGTGAGGATGAGGTTGAGGGCAGAGTTGTGCGAGTCGGTGTTGTCGTAGTACTGCGGAATGTGCCGTAGCGAGTCGTACGGCGATTGTGCCTTGCTCATGGCGTATTCTGTGGTGGTCTGGTCAGTACAAGGTGCTATTGTATGTCGAGGATTTTCGAGTTGTCTTGAGTATGGAGCATCGCCGGGTCTGTGGAGAAGCACGAGCGCATACCAGAATGAAACAATAGATTGGCAAGGTCCAAGTCTTGCGACAGTCGTCCAGGATGTTCGTTTGAGCGTGGAGCAGGTCGGAAGCAGATTGTGGCACTCTTCAAAGCAATGGCAGGCAGGAGAGCGTGGGGAATCGAGGGTCGTGTGTCGTGTGGGCCCTTTGCACCCCTGTTCTAGCCCTGCCTTAGTGGCCCACAAGCAGGAAGAATCGACGACCCTTCCAGTGCCTGCAGCCACAGTGACGTCTCAAGCCGCGACAGCCACATGTGCCGATGCACCCTTCAAATGCCTTTGCACTCTCCGCCGTCCTCTGTCATAGGTGCCTGCGGTTAGCTCGGATCTGTCACACCACACGTGCATCTGTGGTACACCATTTGTAACCACACTTCCACCGTTGTCACATGTCAGGTGTACAACCAGGTGCTGAATGACGTTGCGGCTTCGTCTTGCCGTGGACGACCTGATGCCTGACAACAAATGGCGCTGGTAGCAAATGGTATTTATGTATATGTACTAGCAGTGTGCTGCCTGTGTATTGGTACAGACCCTCCATGAGGTAGCGTGACACGTCCGTGATCAACCAGCACTACGGTGTGTCCACGGGTACATGTTCGGAGGCAGCGCTTACTTAACCTTGTATCAACACTGTACCCCATACTTCCTCAAAGTGTCCTTCCCTGTGGTAATCTTCATCCCTATCCTGTAGAGAGTAGTCCGTTAGCAAACGTTCTACGAACATGTTCATGGAGATTAGGAACATTGAAGAAAAACACTGACCTTGCATCCAAATCGAATCCATCCCACGCCGTCACCTCTTGCAGCCAATCTCTGCACTTGTTCAGCGTATCCATATGCTCCCCCGGCCGGCTGTCCTCATCAGCCTCTCGCCACAGATTAGCAGCCATCTCATATCTCGCACACGGCGCCGTCCAGTTATCCTTGAGACCGCCTTTGAAAAGCGTCTTGTCAACAGGAATCACCTCCTTCTCCAGAATAGCTTTCGCCTCACCAGTCCGGCCCATGTTGCGGTACACTGACGCGCGCAGCACGGCTAAGATGGACTTTTCGTCTAGGTCCTCCTTCTCCCAGTGCGGGTTGGCAAGAGATTCACTCCATGCGAGGTTCTCCAGAGACGTTTCGAGGTGATCGTTTCGCATCCTTTTGGCACCGTTCCAGAAGTAGATCATTTCTTCAAGCGGAGAGACGCCGATTGCATCAATCATATCGCAGTTCCATTCCTTGGCTCGAGCCTCCCATTTCTGAAGCTTGCGGTTGACAAAGACGTCAAATGGAAGTTGGCGGCCCATGAACCTCTTCTTGCCGATGTTGGGCAAGACCTTTTCGAAGAGCTCCTTTGCCTCTGTTGCATATTTGGCGGCGACCGTTGGATCAGTAGTCTTATTGTGCCTGTACAGCTCGACATATGCGGAGCCACAGATGTACCAGTATAGAGCGTGACTCCAGTTGTTCAGCTCGATACACTTCTCAAAAGCACCACGGGTCCCTTCGTAGTGATGCATGTACATGTTGTTGAGACTGCGCTCGAACCAGCTAAGTGCTTCGAGTTGTCGCAGGGGTGATTCTCCAGCTTCATTTATCAGGGTGACTGCGCCTTCCAGCTCCCTATCCGCAGCCATCATGCGGGACTCCTCGACTAGCCAGAGGTGGCTCTTTGGATACCTCTCCCGCATCGTTCGCAGGAGTACTTTGCATCGCTGCTTTGGGTATGATCCTTCTCCAGTAGATGGAATTACATCGCAGATGCTCGTAAAGCCGTTCAGGTATCCCATGAGAACAACCCCAGCCATCGCACCATGGATATCATGGAACTTGGTAGCTTGCCACAACATCTGCATGCCGCGCTCCCTATCGCCTTTGAAGCCCACGATCTTGAGTAGAGACGCAAACGACGGTGGGATGAAAGAAAGAAGGAGCAGGAGCATGCCGAAGCAAAAGTTGGATCCTGCAAGTACGAATGCATCAATCGGATGGTCACTGAATTTTGAGATGTCTATCTCGGAGTCCTCGTTCATCGTAAGTTGTTGGAATTCTTCAGCAAAAGCTGGTACAGCGATCGTTGGGTGTTCTTTTGAGGGAGGCAACCGTGGAGCAGAACTGGCTTCAGTATCCAGCTTCTTCTGCGTGTTGTCCAGTGCTTTTGAACCGTCGTTTCCAGTAGGTACATCAATATGTCCCTTGTATTCTCCTGGTGTTGCGGTTCCTTTGTTATCCTCTTCGGCGTCAACGAAGTCAAAATCGTCATCGTCATCTTCTTTGCCAGCGGGCTTCTTCTGTGTTTGAGCAGTGTCTCCCGACATTACAGGTTGTTCAATGCCTACGCTCTCCTTGAGACTTGGCATCGATGCACCCGCGGACGTGCTGGTTGAAACTGCAGGTTTAGTATCCCTGAGTCCACCGCCTGATGACTTCGACTTTAACGACCCGGTCTTAGAACGCGTGGCGTCTTTCGCCGACTTGCTAGACCCCACCGAGTTGACACTGCTCGTGCTTCTCTTCTTCAGAAAATTCCTCTCGCTCTCCATGATACCCTCAAGCGCAAGATATGCCTTCCGGAGCTTATAGAAGCTCTTGATAGCTTCCGTCAAGCTTTCGTTCAGGAGACCAACGACTGCACTCATCAGCTGTGCCTCTGCTTGACAGACTGCGTATTCGGTCCCGGGAGGAAAAATCGTCGATTGATAGGCATTGGGGTCTTTCGTTGCTCGTTTCTGTTGCTCGTACGCTCCGCATTCGGCTTGATAAAGAGCATCGGCAGCTAAATTCAGAGTTAAATCAATTGACAGCTAATTAGAGGTTGTTCAATCAGACCTTGGCGCATGGTCTCCTGCTCGAAGCCCAATGTTGCCCTCATGAACATGCAAACTCCAGATCCCAGCTGTACTGAATGAGCTTGGTATGTCAAAATTGGGCTTAATGAGGACGCACCTGGTGAAAAGGCGAAGTGCCTTTGCCGAGATGTGCTTCAGCTGATTCGAGATCATCGTTCATAATGTATGTTACAGCTGTACCCGCGTGCAATCAGTATTGTCCTGGTTTAGGATGCTACATTGGGTCCCGTACAGCTCATGGCATCCTGAACTGTACCCTGTCAGTAATTGCAACAACATCCTCTCATCAACACGTACTTTGAGCAAGCTCATCGAGAGCATTCAATGACTTCGTATGTGTTGGAGCATGGCCGCGGAGCCAGCCTCCTACTTTCAACATATTGATAAGATAAAGTGCCGAAGCTTTGAAGTTGAGAGAAGAGGAAGAACGACAGGAGGAAGAGAACACGACAAGCCAAGCTTGAGAAACCACCGGCGTATCGAAGACGGAGGCAAGAGCTAAGACATCAAGCGCTGTTAAAACTCCAGAGCGGAGCCAACGCCTTCGCACTGCTTACTGCTGCGCCGGTGGCTCGGAGCTAAACGAGGGTACGTCATCTATGTTTGCGAGCTGAGCCTTTTCACCGTCACTGTGCTGTACAAATGTGAAAATCCCGAAGACAGTTAACAGCTTTGCATATACAAGCAATCTTAAAGCCCAGTTGCGATCTCTTCGATCTGCGACCCAGGATACTGGGTGAACCCCGCGAAGCAAATGCACAGGCACGTGATCATATCTGATCGCTCGCGCTAGTTACCGTCGCCGCTTCCGCTTCCACTCCGAGCTCAAAGTACCAAGCTCACCACAATCATCGCCAATAACAACCCCACACCTACACACGTATACCAACCCACGATCAGACCACCCACCCACCTCCAAAAGCCACATACAACCACAATACCTCACCATGGCCGGCTCCCAGGCTCCCAACCCGACCTCCAAACACTCGGCCTCCACCGTCCCCGACTCCAAAGACAGCACACAGCCCCTCAACTCAACCGACGCAAAGAAGCCCGCCGTCCTCGAGGAAGACGACGAGTTTGAGGATTTCCCCGTCGAGGACTGGACCGAGGAGGAGACGCAGATCCCGAGCGGGAATGCGCATTTGTGGGAGGAGAGCTGGGATGACGATGATACCAACGAGGATTTTGCTGTGCAGTTGAGGTATGTGGGAGGAGTATGATCAGGAGTTGTGCGACTCGGTATACTGACAATATGTGCAGGGAGGAGTTGAAGAAGTTGGGGAAATGAACGGAATAAGCGCAAGGGATGGGTATGCATCAGTGAGCGCAGCGGCGCGGCTACAATACAAGCTGGAGATGAGGGTGATATCATCATTCAGTATAGCAAAGGCAGAAGTCGTTTGACGTGCAAGAGTGGACAGACAGGCCATGATGGATAACAGACTACCGCTGGCATACATCAGAGGAGACTTCAGTTCAGGCTCTATTACAGACCGAAAGAGCTACTCTACATGAAATCACAGCTTTGAAGATACACCTTTTTATACTAAGCTTGTCTTCAGCAATTTACACTTTCCATCTACTTACTCGACAGCGCAGAGACACCGGGCAGATCCTTGCCCTCGAGCAGTTCCAGCGACGCGCCGCCACCTGTTGAGACGTGGCTCAGCTTGTCTTCTACACCATACTTGGCTGCGACGGTCGCAGTGTCGCCACCACCAATGATGACAATCTTGCCGCTCTGTGCAGCATCAACAGCCGCATCAAGTGTCTCCTTTGTGCCCTTTGCGAACTTGTCAAATTCAAATACACCTGCGGGTCCGTTCCATAGGATAGTCTGAGCCTCGCCAATGGCTTCCTTGTATAGCTTGATGGACTTCTCACCACAGTCGAGTCCCATCCAGCCATCGGGAATACCCTCCTCGTCTGTTGCGTACCCGGTGTTGGCGTTCTTGTCGAACTTGTCGGCAGTGATGTAGTCCACTGGGAGAACCATCTTGACGTTGTTCTTCTTTGCCTTTTCTACAAGATCCTTGACCGTCTTGCTTCCTGCCTCGTCGAACAAGCTGTCTCCGATCTTGACGCCCTCGAGGGTCTTCTTGAATGTAAAAGACATACCACCGCAGACGATCAGACTGTCGACCTTGCCGAGCAGATTGTCGATGAGCTGGATCTTGTCGCTGACCTTGGCGCCACCGAGGATAGCGAGGAAGGGGCGCTTGGGCTCCTCGAGAGCTTGTGCAAAGTAGTCGAGTTCTTTCTTGACAAGGAAGCCAGACGCCTTCTGGGGTAGGTCTACGCCAACCATGGAGCTGTGTGCGCGGTGGGCTGTGCCAAAGGCATCGTCTGGACAACAATCAGTGATCTGGAACCTTGCACATGTCATGTCTGCATAACGCACTGATATAAATATCACCAAGAGCAGTCAGTCCCTTCCTGAACTCGTCGACCTTAGCCTTGTCGACCTTCTGCTTCTTGCCCTCATCATCCTTGTAGCTGCCCTCCTCTTCAGCGTGGAAGCGCAAGTTCTCAAGCAGGATGACCTGTCCGTTGCTAGCCTTGTTCACGGTCTCTTCCACTTCCTTGCCAACGCAGTCCTCGGTAAAGGTCACGCTGGTGCTCAGCAACTTCTCGAGCTCGGGAACAACCGGCTTGAGACTGTACTTCGGGTTGGGTTTGCCGTCTGGCCGGCCGAGGTGGCTCATGAGGATGACGGCTTTGGCGCCATTGTCGCGGGCATACTTGATGGTGGGGAGTGCGCCGACGATGCGCTGGTTGTTGGTGATCTTCTTGTCGGAGTCGAGAGGGACGTTGAAGTCAACCTAAGACGCGCTTAGTTAGAACTTGTAAAGGTTTGCGTGTTTTGTGATAGAAAGACATACACGGATGAGGACACGCTTGCCCTTTAGGTCGACGTCGCCAATCGAAAGCTTGTTGGAGAGAGACATGTTGGGAGGGTGTTTTGCGTACTGTGATGGTTGCGCAGTTAGTCTAAGTTGTGAGGAAGCTCTCAGAACAGAGGTTGCTTAATGTAAAGAGTCAATTGAAGCCAATGCAGGAAAGGGAAGGCAGTACCTAGGTGGAAAGTATGATGAGGTAAAGAGACTTGATGCGTGGGAGGTGTGTTGTTGAGCTACTATGTCATGGGAAGCTCTAGTGGGGCACGCGCGGGGTGGAGTGAGACAAATTTCTAGTATGCGCCTTGACTTTCCTTATCGAATCACAAAAGCAAGAAGAAGACGAAAATCCCAATTCAGAAGGAATTAGCAAACGTAAACAGCCACAATCTCGCGGCCGGCCTGGGCTGTCCGCATGGCCAGAGCTGCCCTGTCCCGCGGCCGAGAGGGGCGCTCCGTTAGACCTACAATTAGAGTGAAGCTCCACAGTCTGAACCCTAGAAAGCAGATTCGGAATATTAAAGATCCCCAAGATGTTCTTTTTGTATAGCATGACAATGGCTGCGCTTCAAGATACCTTGTTTTTTAAGCTTGAGATAACCGTGCCATTTGCGCAGGACAAGGATAGCATTCTTTGATACTGAAAGAGAGAATGTACAGTGTAAAAGCTCGCTGTCCAATAAACGTGGTCGAAAGCCGACGCAATGCAATACCTCAACGCCAATTCGGAAAGTCTCATATGCAAGAGCAAAGCGCAGACGCAAATCATAGGGTACTCCGCCGTGCCATAATCGGGCCTGTGACCATTTTGAATACATTGTAGAATCGCAGAGGAATATAGGAGTTCGTGAATCGTTTACGATGTTACTTCCTCGGCAGAGTTTGTGAGGGAAAGGTATGCTGTCCACGCAATACCAATAGTTGAGACAAAGGGCTATTAGGGCTGTTAGTGCCGAAGGATTGAAGGTATGCGCAACACTTACAATCTGGTACTGGATAGGCATAACTCGGAAGTTGATCATTTGCACAGCTGGCCAGACCAACCAATTGGCTTTGAGCGCAGGAACGTAGATGTCCTGGAACTTCTTTTGCACGGCGCGCTTTCCTCCACCCTCGGCGACAGTCATGAAAGTAAAGAAGCAGGCAAGACCTGAGACTATTAGTGAATCGGCCATGTAGATGGAAGCATGCCGTCTTACCAGCTGGGGCGAAGAGAAACTGGTCAAAAGACACGCGCTTCATGACTGGTGCCCATGTCGAAGTCTTGCTCAGAGGGAACGTGGCTCCCAAGAACTTCAACCACCTGAGCTGGACCGGAGACATGATGAAACCATAGGACATGAATCGCACGGTCCGCTCGAAGTCGAAAGGCGGAGGCAGCAGCTTCGAGTCTGGAATGAGATCGTGATCGTTGATCGGATTCCTCCTGTCGAGATCGTGGATCTCAATAGCCAGGAAGTCATCTTTGCCCGGGCCGCCCTGCTTGCGCACTGCGCGCTGGCGGACGGCCGTCAGAGTCTGAGCGACTGTGTCTGCGATGCCACCCAACACCTGCGTCTGTTGTCAGCTTTGTTCTGTTTCCATGCGCGAGTGTTCCATGTGATGCATCGAGCTGCGCGACAGTATCATGTTCGGATGAGGTGTGGTGAATAGGCGGGCACGTGTGCGGGAAATGCCCAGTGGCAAAGAAGGGTACGTACAGCGTTGGTGATCATCGTCGTGAGGACTGCGCATCGTGTTAGTCTTCGGCATGTCTCCTATTGCGGCTCGAGTCTTACCGGGTCGTTGCGCATAGTAGCTGTTGTACTTGCGTGCGAGGAGGGAGACGGCAGCCATTTGGAGGAGGAAGACTGCGGCGTGGAGGAGTGGCTGTCCAGATGGCGGCGGTCAGTGGTAAGTCGGCAGACACAAATTCCAAGTCGCTCACAATCTTGCCGTAGATCCAGCGGCTGTTCAGTTGGTAGAGCACCCGGCGCCGGGTGCTATCCATGGTGGGCGTGCTCCACAGGCGTGAAAAGTAGTGATCTTTAGAGCTTCGCAATGACGTTGACGGGACGTATGCGGGTCCGTGTGGCAGCCTCTGCAGCCACGCCGTTTGTCGTCTTCTTCTTCAGCGGGGTTTGCGAGGGAAAGTGTGGTATCGCGACAAGAAGCGACGTTGTCCGAGTGCAGTGTAAGGGTTCTGGCTTCGCCGGCTGATGACGCGAGTGGTGGCCTCGGAATGTATGCCATCCTCGAGGCGCAGCCGCGCATGCCAGCGGTCCGGTGGGTGGCCAACCAATCGCTGTCTCCACATGGCGGGTTGCCTGCGTAGTTTCAGACATCTCACATGGCGAGCCTGAAACTAATCACATCTGCGCAGAGTACGGGACCCTTCTCTTGCTATCCCGGCCCTGCGTCGCTTGCCAAAGTTCGCGCATGTCGCCTACGAGACCGAAAGCGCACTGAAGGTTAAAAACGTGAGAATGCACCACGTCGGCCTTCTTGGAAGAAACACTATGCGTTCAATAGAGTAGAGAGACCTCTGAAATTCAAGAGATCAGCATAGAAACCACATGCTATTGTTGTATGTTTCACAGAAGAACACACAGACGTTTCTCAATCCCCATCCTCAATTACACTACGTGACTTGAAATAAGCTTACTCGGTCGACTTTTCCCCATCCATACAGCTTGATCAATCCGACCATAGTCTTGTTAAGACTTACCCGTCCTAATCCTCCTCATCAGGCCACTGATCGTCCAGCTCTCTCTCCATCTTTCCCTGTACCAGATTCTCCAAGTTCATCCTCACACTATGCCTCAGATACTTTGTCTCATACTTCCTCGCATATCCACCGCCCAAGCCTCCAATATCACTCTCCCCCTGCATCGGATGATGATGGGCGAAGATTGGTGGCTGGGAAGTTATACAAACCCTTTCCTTTTTCTTCTCGCCTGGAGCGGGCTTGGGGTAGTTCTTGCCCATGTCTGGGTCTTCGCCGGCACACCATCGACCCATTTCGCTGTCAAAAATGCCATTCCAGCCTTTGATGCCAAATTGGTGTAGCAGTCGGCGAGCGCCTCGTTGAGATACTGCATAGCCTACTGTGCATAGCTCTCCGCCTGTCGACCTGTGGTAGATCCGCGTATGAGGTGGATATACATTGGCGAGTGCGTCTGGGCCGCCTTGAAAGGGATGTGCTTTGAGATGCCTGCCCACGGGAACAGTAGAGTCTTTTGGTTGTGTCAAGATGAGGTTTGAGGAAGTGACAGAAGTATGATGCTTGAGTGAAGCTGATGGAGTATGTGGATTCCGAGGGAATCCAGCACCACAATGGCCAATCCATAGAATGTCCCATTGCGATGGATCCCCATATGGAGAAACATGACCTCTGCTGCCATGCTGCCGATTGTAGTGAGATTTTCTGTAGACTGAAGACAAAGGAAGTGATGGGAGCGCTTTGGGCAGGTTCTTGGTATCGATGATCTGGAACGCCGACTCTTCCGTCTCTGTATTGGTATGATGTTCGACATGGCTTCTGAGATTAGGCGAGTGGTCGAAAACGCTGCGATCTGAGGATAGGACTCGCGAGGCAAGAGCAAAGCGCTGGAGATTCTGTCGCACGCGGATATCCCAATCAACGTCGTCCTCCAAAATAAAGGCTGTTGTTAGATTCTGCTCGACAACTCTGATTATTGTCAGCTCGTTCTAGACCCCTAGAACTGACAGAGGATCATCACCTTTGTAGCGCATCCATGTGCGTTCTCCAGCTACCTCGAATACCCGGCAGGAGCTTTATGTTTTCGTCTGGCGGCGGATATGCGGTCTGTTTGATACTGGCTCCGGTCACACCGTCGACGTATTCGAGCTTGATGTTGGAAATGGCCGCCGACAGAGACATGGCATCGCGGCGGTCGGTACGAAAAGGGAGATTGAGAACGAATATTTTCTGGAACTGTGATATGCCATATTAGTTTCGATCTGCTTTGCTGAGACCACAGTCCCTAAGGTATGCACAAGTATGGTGAACTGAGGTCTATGAGACACGGTAGGTTTATTGAACATATACTTCGTTAGAACATGAACGAGGCGACTCACTCCCAATGTCGTGTTCAGTATGTCTTTGAGACTCGGATCGTCCATGTACTCATACGAGTCCTCGGGCATGGGCACTTGATCGGTCCCAATGTTCAACCACATCCATAATGCAGCGAATAGAAGGCAAGTTACGAGCAACCTGGGCCGAGTACGATACCACGGGCGTCTCTTTTTGGCGGCTTCGAACGTTGCACCGCTTTTAGGGGACATCAGTCCCAGGGTATCAATTGAGATTCGTCGCATCTCAATGGGCGGCAGCAATGCTGCAGAGATGGTAGTGGAGAAAGCATGGAAGATGGCACAATGACACAAGAAACGTCGTCAGAGTAGATCAGATACTATAAGTATAGCATCGCCATGCCTGCTAAGGGTCCTAATATGCTGCATCCAGGTAGGCTAAATGAATCTGCAGTGCATCGTATGCACCCCGCGGATATATTGTTTGCATACCGCATGACCGGGGGCCGGGAAACGTGAAGAGAAAAGCACCGACAGTTATCTCCATGGGAGTTGAGAGCACGTGAGGTGCTGGTGGAGGTAGCAAGCAGGTGTCTCGATGTCGCTAGCGAGGCGGAAGACATGGCGCCATTCGGCAAGAAGCCGCGGACATGCATGAGAAATGCAAGCTTATCGATAGGCCAGTGACAAGGCGAGATGTCATGGCCCTTCTCCGCGCTTCGGCGCTGCATTTCTAAGACAGTTCTTTTTTCGACTTGTTCTCTTCTTGTCTTTAATAAGTCCTCTGGCGTTTATTTAGACTGCTTGCTGAGCGTTCACACGGTTTTCTTAGACAGTTGCGCCGGTCGCCACACACACCCCACCATAGCTCACCATGAGCGCCATTCTTTCCGCAGACGATCTTAACGACTTCATTTCGCCTGGTGTCGCATGTATAAAGCCGATAGAGACTCTACCAGCAAAGCAAGAGGACAGCAGCGTACGATTTACCAAATCCTACCTTGTGGCGACGGCATATTGACACATGCTAGAACCCGTACGAAGTCACTACTGAAGACAAAGCGGCTGCGGCGCAACCGCCACCACCTGCTTCAATCTCGCTCACAGACTGCCTCGCATGCTCAGGATGCGTGACGAGTGCTGAAGCAGTGCTGGTCAGCCTTCAGTCGCATACCGAAGTGCTCACCACGCTCGACACATACCGATCTCTGCGCGCCCCATGGCAGACCGAGAAAGCAACAAATGGATTTACGAATGATCACACCGCACACGAGACAACGAACGGGACAAACGGGATAAACGGGCACAGTCATGAAGGCAAATTGTTCGTTGCTAGCGTCTCGCCACAGTCGCGCGCAAGTCTGGCGGCAGTCTTGAATGTGTCTGAGGTAGAGGCAGGGAATATGATTGCCCAACTACTGAGCGGTCCTTCTGGCCTCAGAACTGGTGGCCATCAAGGGAGCGACTTTACATGGGTCGTCGACACCAATGTTGTGCGTGAGGCATGCCTGGTCGCGGCGGCAGACGAAGTCGCATCGGCTCTTGCTCCTCATTCTGCCAAATTTCCTACCAAGTTCGGCTCGGAAGGCGCCATTGATACAACACCGAAGCAGCCTATCCTCACGTCGGCGTGCCCTGGCTGGATATGCTATGCGGAGAAGACACATCCATACGTCCTTCCTCACCTCTCGCGTCTCAAATCTCCACAAGCACTCACCGGTACATTGATCAAGTCAGTCCTGAGTCAAAAGTACAATATACCACCCTCACAAGTATGGCACGTTGCCATCATGCCGTGCTTTGACAAGAAGCTCGAGGCTAGCCGTAGCGAGCTCACTTCATCCGCCTGGCTCCCCAACAATGATAGTACACAAGATGCGGTGCGAGACGTTGATTGTGTCATCACAGCTCGTGAGCTTCTCTATCTTGCTTCAGCTCGCGGCATCAACCTCTCCTCACTCCCTCGAACCCCACTTTCTGCCGCCGATCGAACACCATTTCCTGATCCAAAGCTCGATGCCTTCCTGTTCCCGCCTTCGCGAAGAAAGAATGAGGCCATAGTTGCTGGTTCTTCCGGTGGGTATCTGTATCACATATTACAAACATACCAAGCACAGAATCCCGGCTCGTCGATATCAGTGTCACGTGGACGCAATGCGGATGTGGTCGAATACTCCTTAGTCCGCGGCTCAGAGACCATCTTTCGAGCAGCACGTTTCTACGGCTTCCGCAACATTCAAAATCTAGTCCGGCGACTCAAACCAGCCAAGGCAAGCAGACTGCCAGGCGGCAAAACTGGCGTTAGCCGACGACCCGGCGCAGCCGCTGGAGCGGCAGGAGAAGGCGTCAAAGACTACGCATACGTCGAGGTCATGGCATGCCCAGGCGGCTGTACCAACGGTGGAGGCCAAGTCAAAGTAACAGAAGTCGAAGAAGTGCGAGTCGCCGAGGGCATCTCCCAACCAAATGCAGATGTACCAGCACCAAAACCCGGGCCCAAAGAGCAAAAAGCATGGCTCAGCAAAGTAGACGAAGCATACTTTTCTGCATCAGATTCTGAAGACTACGACACTGATATAGACGGCGATCAAAAGATGCAAGAGGCACAAACAAACGGCCACAGCGATGAAACAGACATGGTAAACGGTATTTCACGAAGAAAGATAAACGACATGGTTGCACACTGGTCGCACATCACAGGCGTAGACACCCAAAAACTGGTCTACACGTCTTTCCGCAAAGTCGAGAGCGACGTCGGCAAGAAGCAAAGCGACATGGAGCGCGTTGCTGGGCTTGCCGTTACTGTTGGCGGAGGATGGTGAAGCAGTCCGCAATGGGTTGCATAAATTAGCATTCACGACACGAGCATTACACCGGCGTTGCATAGAATCCATAGAGGAATCGAGCATGTATTATTTAGCTCTTCGCATACAAGACAATGGTCGTATGCGGTTCGCTGAGCCTGAACCAAAGACATGAGTTAAACACATGTCAATCTTACCATCACATCACATCACATCACATCATATTAACGGCCCGCTCCCCGTCCACCCTACCCTGATCGCCGCGCTGCCTTACCTCCTCCTCCTCCTCCTCCTCCTGCTACACAACACAAGCAATCCCCGTCCTAGATGATCCGCAAGATCCGCGCATGCTAAGAAAGGGATCCCATGTCCTCTTGAACCCAGGCCAGACTCGGGCGGTGTGCTGTGGCGTTGCGGAGTCTCGAGTGGCGAATGGATGTGCTGTACAGGGCGAGTAGATGGCTCCAGGACATGAAACACATGTGTGCGTCCAAGTGGCGTTGTGCTGGTCGTGGATGGACACGAGTCGAAATACACGGTAGACTAGGTGGACGTGAGTATGTCGAGGAGAGGGTGATGGATGCTGAATAGATGGTCTGGTGAGCTTGCTGCACTAGACAGGAAAAGGAGATCCATTGCTGCTCGAGATGTGATTAAGTTCTGTAATATACTTTCACTTGTGTACCGTGCTATTACTCTCATATGACAAGCACTGGTGCGGTCAACACAGCTGGGCCAGAAAAGGGGTCAAGTACGTCCAAGCGCACCAATTAAGTAGTATTATCTCAGCTCAAGAGAGCCACTGACTCGATCAATTTCTTCCACGCCGACTCTGTCTATAACACACGAATACGTGCTCGCAGATTATGAACTAAACAAACAAAAGAAAAGGGAGTTTGGGTTGTTGGTACAGTTTGATCGCTCAATGCTAGGTCTTTACAAAATAAGAAATTGAGAATCCAACTGGTCCAAACGCGCTCCATGCTGTCCAAAGTATCCAATCCATCCAAAGACCGAAAGAGACGATGAATATCTGATTGGTAATATATGGTGATTTGCCAAATGCTCAAATTGGGGGTATCCGCCAGCTGAAACCAAAACAAAGAAGTGGAAAGACACAAGATAAAGCTTGCTTGCTTGCACGCAGTAACATAGGAGATATTGTGGGTTGACGAGGGCTTGAAATGCGCCTCCCGTGCACGGTCTAATGAGGTATCGAGGAAAATCTGAAGCAAAATATGACTAAGGAAGGCCCCGTACAGTAAATGTGTCAATCCACCGCCCGGGCGTTTCCTTGGCTCGATGTAGTAGGTAGGGTCTTTGAGATGTTGCCCCGTAAGATGAGATGCCGCCTTAGATGATTTGATAAAAGGAGATGATGAGAATGACTGGTGTACAAGAGCGAATGTGGAGTTGATATATTTAAAAGCAACAGTTGAGTGACATGTTGCGACCCGGTCAAGCGAGGGTGGGATGCCGGTCTGGAGGACGCCAAAACACCATTCCGATAAATATACGCTGCTTTTGCGACGCGTGTGTGCGTCTAGTTGTGCCTGTTCTGACTCGCACACCGTTCCTGACGGCGGCCGAAGGCTCAGTGTCATGGGGTCGTGACCGATCTTTGACGAAGTGAATCGACGATACGGCAGAGAGTGCTGATCAGGCGCGTTGATCTTATTACAATTATGCGGTGAGAATATGCAGACAAGATAGAAGTGAAGGGAACGATGAACAAAAAGCTCATCGGTAGAGTGACTGGGTAGCCATAAGGCTTGCTGCTACACTGCTAGCCCAGTCATTGTCATCGGGTGGAGTTGGCCACTTGGAGATTGTGTCGTCTTTGGTGTTGCGTGTCTTGGAGATCTCCATGGGTTTGCTGGGCGTGGCGTGGCTAGGTTGACCAAAGCCGACGCTATTCCGGTTCGCGGACGGAGAAGGTGTTAGGTAGGATGCTGCGGCACCTACATCGGTATGCGAACGCTGCACAGATGTCTTCTGGTTACTTAGCTTCTTCGAAGCTTTGTGTGCGGATGCGAGAACTTCGCTGAGGAGCTCCTCCTCCTCATTTGGCGTTTCATAGCGGTTCGAAGGGTTCGACTTGTTCTGCGTCGCCCGTCTGGTTCGGCTGGAGATGGGGCCATTGACACCGTTCTCAGATCCTCGTGGCTCAGGTCCGTGCGGCACAGAGTGATGTCGCTTGAGCATGGGGTTCGTTGCAACACGAGCGCCTTTTTGGGCAGCATGTTGCTGAGAGTGTGCCTCCACGCTGTCTCTTACATGCTGAAGAGCTTTGTCCAGCTCGGAAAAGTCAGAAGCGTTTGAGGCAGCACCGGCCAATGAAGACTGGTCGGCAATTGACTGTCTGGGCGCAGCGCCTCCCCAGGGAGCACAACCTGCATTGGCTTCG
This sequence comes from Phaeosphaeria sp. MPI-PUGE-AT-0046c, assembly GCA_020747045.1. Classification (NCBI taxonomy): domain Eukaryota; kingdom Fungi; phylum Ascomycota; class Dothideomycetes; order Pleosporales; family Phaeosphaeriaceae; genus Phaeosphaeria; species Phaeosphaeria sp. MPI-PUGE-AT-0046c. Next base: position 2,146,646 of record JAGTJN010000001.1, on the reverse strand, counting down.
ATGTCATCCGAATTGGGTGACATGGGGGTCTGATATCTCCCAGACAACCGTCGAGCACGTTTTCGGAGGTGAGAGAAGAAACCTTCTTTCTGGCCATTCGGAGGGGATGTCAGACCAGATTGGCCGTTGAGTGCACGCTCAGCCTCTTGGCGATGAGCGTCGGCATAGTGGTTGCCATGAGAAGCAACAGACAATTGGCGACCAATCTTCTTCGCAGCTTGGTCGTCGCCTTCTGCGGGACGCACGTTTGCTTGTGCAGTGACTTCAGCCGACAGTGGGGAAATTGGTCGGATAGAGGGCAAGATTGGAATGGGGGCTCCATTTTGGGACACCCCGTTCGTCCACGTAGCTCGCTTAGTCGCTGCGGGTCGTGCCTTAGTTTGCCCACTGACATTTGCAGAACTCGCAGCCGGCGAGGGCGCAGGTGACAAAGGCTGCGTTGTCGTGTGCTGGGGTACTGCAGGAGCGCTCTCGCGAGCAACGAGTGAGCGTCGGAGCCAAGAGGAGGTCTTTGAGCTCAGACTTGGGGACGCATCTGGCGAGTCTTTGGCTGACAGTTCGGATTGCTTACGACCCAATAGTTTGGAGGAGGATGACTTGAGGCGTAGAGGGTCAAATGCATCCTGAAAGTACTCGTGCGCTAGCGCTTGTGCTGATGTTGGTCTGGCGCGTGGGTCCCACAACAAACACCAAGTCACGAATTGCGACAAACTGGCGGGCCACTGCGGGGCTGGAAGAATGGTGTCCAATGAGTGTGGTGCCATCTGGAACATGTTAATTCAGTGATTTCGACAGGTGTTGGACAATTCTTACCTTGGGGAAGGAGAAGCCCAGCTTCTGTGCTAATCTCACGCCGTCTTTCCACTCCCCACCACCGACGCGTTGGCCGTACTTGTTGACCCAGCCTCCAGGGCTGCCCATGATTTCGCACACCCTCCAGACTTGGTCGACCTCGTTGCCACCCGGAAACAGAGGCTTAAGGGTCGCAATCTCTACTGCCATAGCACCGACTGCCCAAATGTCGACGGGTGCAGAGTACTGACCTGCACGGAGGAGAACTTCGGGTGCACGGTACCATCGGGTGGAGACGTAAGTGGTGTATGGGAGCTTGGAGTGTGTTTCCCTTGCGAGTCCAAAATCGGCAATCTTGATGGTGTATACTGGGGGTGTCGATGGTGGAGTCATCATCGCGGAGTATCGACGGAAAGGATGCGATGTGTCGTTGTGTTGTGATGTGGAAACAAGAATGTTCTCTGGCTTGATGTCGCGATGAAAGAACTCGCGATCGTGGATGTGCTCGAGACCACAGAGGATCTGGAACAATATGCTCTTTACGCTATGTGCGTCCATTGGCTTGTGGTCACGCGCCTTCATCAGTTGGTAGAGGTTTCCATCCATGAACTCCATTGCGATGTGCAGCCTTCGGCTATATGGGTCAAGGAAGATGTCCAGGGCTGGAACGAGATGAGGGTGTGGTGGTAGTGACCGCAGGAAGATGACCTCGCGTAATTCCAGACAACTCGAGAACGAGTCGAAAGTCTTCTTCATAGTCTTGATCGCAACCTGTGACGCGTTAGGCGGACTGAAGGGCCTGAGCGTTTGCGTAACATTGAACATACCAAAGTACCACGTCGGGCAATGTGGGAACCGGCAGTTCGTACGCGTGCGAGCGCGACGCTGCCAAAGCTACCGTCACCAATCTCTTTCATGACTTCATACCTCTCTTCAAGAGAGGCCCAGCCATGTGGCTGAGTCTGCTGTGATTCTGGCTGCATAGTGATAATCTGATTACGCTCCGTTACGGAAACATTCGATGAATGAAGTGTTTCTGGAGCAAGTGCTGCGACAGTCAGCATGGCGCGTTCCGATGGATGGATGAGTGGCCTTACTGGTTGGTGTTGGTATTAGAAGGCGATGCTTAGTTCATCTCATTCGATGCTGGAGATGTAGTGGGTGTACAGGAGATGTCAAGCGAAGATGTCGAGGAGGCAAGCTGGAGGGGGAGGGGGAGTCCAGTGCGTATCAGAGGGTTGAGATGCGATAGGATCCAAAGGTAGGGGTCCAGGTAGTTGCAGGAGCGGGAATGTCGAAGAAATGAGAGACGACGGTTGGGAAGGGGCGTATGGAAATCAGCCCAGGACAACGGTAGGCGGGTGGTGGTCCGCAGGTTAGGGTGATCTAGTGAGCATGAAAGAGGAGTGACTCTGTGATCATAGCTCGTGTGGCTTAATGTCGGGCTGGGAGATTTGGCCGTGCACAGAGGGTCCGGGGAGGATGGGATGTGGGAACTGGACGGCAAGTGAGAGTCAGGAGGAGAGGGGAGGTCCAGCGAGTGCGCGAAAAGAGTTACGAAACGAGGCGGTCTAACGGGCGCCGGGTGTGAATGGACGCAGCAGAGGCGACGAGCACAGCGACAGCGACAGCGGCAGACGGCTGTGATTGATGGAGGCGGCGTTCAAGGACAGACAGGAAGGGTGCAGATATGGGTCTTTGCACGAGTCGCCGGGGCAGGCCAAGGAGATTAGAGAGGAAGCGGCGGCCGGGATGGGGTGCGAGGCGTATTAAATGATGCTGACAGGGCCCAGAAGGGGATAAGGCGAGTGAAGGGCCAGCAGATGGCCTGTTGCCGTGGTGAGGGAGAGCGGTCGCGGATGCGTGCGTTGGCAGATGGAAGACGCGACGGGTTAACTCGAAGAGGACGAGACGGCGGATGCAGTGCAGTTAGGGCTCTGTACAAGCGGGAGGTGCGCAGCAGCGGTGAAAGGCAGAAGCATGGCGACGCGACAGCAGCAGAGACGGGTCTTGACGTCGCGGCGGACGGCGGGCGCAGAATTGCAGTGTCTTGTACGGGGTGTCAGGCTAGGGAAGGCGGCGCCGGACGGGGAGTTACGAGCGAAGGGGCGCGGAAGAGGGCTAGCGGCCTGTTGATTTCACACGATTCAATTGTGCTGCGCGCCGCGACACGCCAACCGCCTGATTGGCGCTCGGGGGCCCCTTTCTCCTGTGCGCAACAGTCATTGGCCTGGCGTTGGTTTTTCGAGCGATAAATCACCCACGAGCTGCGCCGTGTCGCCCAGCCTGCCGATTTGGTCGAGCGCGGCGTCTGCAGGAGCATGCGCATGTGTGGTGAGCGTCGACGACTAATTTGGTCGCTGCCGTGACATTCACAGCCCTGACAGCCCTCGCAGCCCTCGCAGCTGGCGGCGGTCGAGGATAAGCAGCGGCGCGCTCTCCACGACGCTTCCGCTTCTGCCGCCATCGACGGGCGCCCCCTCGATCGCCCGCGCGCAGGGCATCAGGATCAGGCTGTCGTGTCGCAGAGGTGAGGGGACCCCCTTTCCAGCACGCCCGTACCTGATCTCGCAGCGCAGGTTCCTGACCATCCTGTCCATGCCACACCCGTATCCCTGCCTAGTGCCCGTCTTCATTGGCTGTCAAACGGCGACCACTCCCACTGGCACGGTTTCGCTGCTCTTAGCGCACGCGGGCAGCCGGCAGCAGCAATGGTGGATGAGTCCGCCGGAATCTAACCTTCACCCAGAGTCAGGCCCGAGCCACCACACCAGCAACCACGGTAGCCGATGCGCTCATCATGATGCCCGCCGTCCTCGACTCCTCCACGCCCGCGCCCGCGCCCCAGCCTCTTGCCCTCTTGAGCCTCCTGCAGCAGCTGCGACGACCAGCGCCAGCACCCGCGTCGCTGTCGTGCATGCCCTCATCGCCCTGGATCCTGTCGCAACACCAAAACTGCCTGTTGCTGAGACGCAGGGCGCCGGTGCAAAGTGGAGAGCCCGCCAGCCTGTGCAACTAACCTCGCTGCGATCGACGGAGCCACTGCATGCCCAAGCCTGGCTAACGCTGCTTGCTGCCTCGTGGCTATTCTCCTACGCGAGCACGTGCAGCCACACCAACAAAGAAACTTTCGGCGCCAGGCATTAGAACCGCCGGCTTGCCTGCCTGAGAAACATGCTACGCCGTTTAGCTTTTGTCTAGCCTACACTCTACTATTGTTCGTTGTTGGGAGCACATCTGAGAATCATCATCGCAACTCATCTCGCTTGCTTGGGCGAGTGCCTGGATACCCAGGGTCAGCGCGTTTTAGCCCGACTCCTCTCATCTTCCAGAATCTTTCTCCCGTCGCTCCCTTCGTCACATGTCATCAATTTAGATTGCCTGGCCCACCTCTCCACACTCACTCGCCGTCGACGAGTCCATTCGGCACATTGCCGCATCCTGAATTGTTGATCTGCTGCACATTGTCACTTGTGCTTCGTCGCCCGGGTCTGCAGCCGCGGCCACTCACCATGCACAGCCAACAAAAACCTTCCGATATAAACTATGCGATCAACAATAGCAAAAACAGCCAGAATGCGCACCATTTTCTGATTTGCTTCCCATCTTATTGCAGCCAGATACGGCAACAGCCCCCGACCATAGCCCCATTCAGTCCACAGACAATCAAAACACCCTCCGCCACGACTGAACTAGTAGTGCTCTATCAAATGGTCCCTCTCCGTCCCGCATGTGGAAAGACGACACGCTTCCGTCCTATGCGGATCGTGACCGATCATATTTAACATAAATACCCAACACCTCTTTTAGCCCTGTTGATGCCGACGAATATAAATCATCCGGGCATTTACACCAAGTGCACGCGATGTCTCCACGCGACACGGAACGCGTCGAGGGTCCTCCGTGCTCGCTGTACGTCACCTTTGATTGCAGCATCCCTCGTGCGCAATCCAAAAAACCTGTTGGAACTGCACCACCATCAGCCCTGACGCCCTGCAGCATGCACCAAGAGTCCTGTGCCACCCACCGTTACCCTTGCGTAATGTCATTGCAAAACGGGCGGCAACGTGGTGGCAGCTCGAAACGCAAGTTCTCGTGGGCGTTTCATGTCCTGCTGCGAAAACAAAGCAGCGCGTGGGTGCCACGCCACAAATGGTTTTCGTCAAAAGAAGCACCAGCGTGGGAGAATAATACAAGCGTGCGTGCACCAATCTCCGATGTTGTTGCTCAAGCGTGGCGCGGTGCTGCGACACTCTCATACTCTCATACTCTGATAAGCACACCTCGAGATCTCGCGTTTGAATATGACCGCACCAGTAACAGAACAGTACATTCACATGTGCCATGTTTTGGTTTCCCGGCTCCAACTTTGACTCGAGGCCTACAACCTACCAAAGACACGCTGTATAACCTTCACTGTGACATTGCTCTCCCACCTACTGCATCCAGCCAGTTCACTCAACTCCGGCTCCTAGATCCCACGTCAGCAACCACGTCTTCCAACGGCTTTCCAGGCTCGGCCCGAGCTGAACAATAAACGCTCCATCGACTGTGCTTATGCTGCACGTCGTGTGGCTTAGTCGAGTCTCGCAGCCTTGCTAGGAATTCTAATTGTGGATTGCTCAGAAATTGATTGTAATTGTCGAGCGATGACTTGAAAGTGGTACACTGCTTCGGACCGAGGCAATGGTACGTTTGACAGCTCAGCAGCCTTGCGGAGGTGCAGAAGGCGTTGTACACCGCCTTGGTGGGAGCGTGCAGATGCATGAATATGTCTCTTGTGTGCATGCATATCTGAATTGGGCATACACAGAAAGAGACCCCACATAAAAATACTCACCACATCAGTTAGACAAGAAATGCCTCGCCTTGAATAAATGCACATCTTTCCGCTGAACATGTAAGCAGATACCGATCTACACAATAGTACAGCCGATGCCATCAACATTGCTTTTCTCAATAGACCACCAACTCAAATTCATTGCTCTGCACCTCTCCCGATCGCCCCGCGCACAAACAGATCTCCACTGTTCCGCTACCAACGCGAGATGCACGAATCATTCACCTCAATCGATAACACAATCGATACTTGCCCGTCTCCGCATAGATACGCCGTAGTCCGTTACGTACTGGTAGTGTACCTGCAGCTAGCTCGACCTGACCGCCTCTTTATGCGCCTTGCCATGCACGTACCCTAGGCCCTGCAGCGATCTAGCTCCAAAACGGGCCACGGTACGGAAAAGCGGTGGGACGGCGAGTTGCGGGCCTGAGACCAGCGTTGATGGTTCTGGATCTCTGTTGTGTGGTTTGTTGAATGGGACTTTGATCTTGCGGTGTGCGTGTGTGCGTGTGCGTGTGTTGGGGGGAGAGCAATTTTTGATATATGCATTTTGAGACATCGAGTCCATTGTGCGAACGAAAGAAGAAATCGTTTTTAGGCGTTGAACATACTTTGTAGGCTGTTGATTACACCATGAAGCTAAAGAAGACGTGAATGTGAAATCGGCATCAGCATCCTATGAGTTATGATACAGATTTGGGGTGTCGCAAGGGTTGCATCTCTTCTGATCAATGATGATCTCTTCTGATCAATGATAATCTCTAGAAAGATGCAGAAAAGTATCTCATGAACCAAGATATGGAAGCTACTAGAGAAACGTAAATATCTGTTGTACGTGGATTTATATAGCTGCAGAAACCCCGCAGCAAGACCACTGTACAGCAAAGACTAGTTAGACACAGCCAGAAGATCCAACTTGATCAGCAAAGTCAAATACAGCATCATGTGTAGCAGGATATCTGTGATTATTGACAAGACTGGGAATGCATAAGAGAGGAACACGACAAGGAACGTGAAGTGCTGCATGAAAGTAAGATCAATCCGAGCGAGTCGTACGCAGATAGCGAGTACGTCAATTGGCAATAGAGGATGGTGCATAAACGGAGGTAAATGCGCGAAATGGAAAGAAGATTGAACTAACCCAACACCATATCCTTTACACTTGATACTGAACAAATCAGTCACCCCGAAGCATCATCCTCTCATTCGTCATCCAATCCAAATTCCTCTCCAACCATATCCACCAACCTCACAATATGTTCAAATACCTCCCTGTCCGCTCTCGCCACCCGTGAAGCCTTATTGAGCAGCGGATATAATCTTTGCAAATGCTTCCTATGTTTCGACCTCGCGCCAGGGGCGTCAGGAATAGCAAGCGGTTCGCTCTCCAATTTCGCCAGCTCTTTGAGCACGAAAAGCAACTCGCGCCTCTGCGCAGCAGGCATTGGCATACGGCCGCGTATCGGCTGATCGGCAATGTACGTCTTCAGCGGAAGCGCAGCGCGCAGGATGAGGTACGGCGATGCTGCTTGGGCGAGCTTCATGCGTTCAGAAGAGCCGTCGTGCACGGCAACAAGGTCGAAGAGCTCAGACAGGCAAGTATAGCTCATGGCTGGACGCCAGGTCATCTCTAAATCTGCTGTTTGCGGGAGGCGGATCTTGTAGAGTCCATCTAGCGGCGCGTTGACAAGGTCTGGCAGCTCCCCTGGAAGCGGCGTGTGGATAATTGAGATGGTGAAGAGGTTGCGCGTGTACGTGCGACGAAGGGCATCTGGAACCCCAGCGGTTCCGAGCGGCCATGTAATTCTTTCACGGATTTCTTGGAAAGATTTGATGTCAAACTCTTCGTCCTTCTCCAGGGCTGCTGGTCCGCTTTCTGCTGTGGTGATGTGTGCGCGCGTGATGTCGTGTGAAATATTGATGATCGTTGTCCAGGTCTCTTTGAACGAGGAATGAACCTTGAATCGACTCAGCAATATCGGGATTGCTCGACATATCATTTTTATCGCAGTGGTTGTGCTTTTTTGCCAAAGTGTTGGAGGTTTGCCTTCACGCTGCCAAGAGTACTTTTCATGTATTGGTCTTGCCAGGCTTTGCAGTGCGAACAAAAAAGAGTCGTCCGCAAAAATAGTTTTGTCGTCCATATGCCTCAACGTAATATCATGTAGCAAACCCATAGACGCCTTTGCAAGCGCGACGTAGGTAGGACCTTGCTTCACGGGGTCTTTTGCAAAAGTATCGTACGGGAGTGTAATGAATCGGCTCAACAAGCGCATCAGAGCGGAGGGAAGATCGGAGTCTTCTGTGTCAATGAGAAGCAGGCAATCCATGACTCTGGCTTGCAAAAGTGTCCACTGGTTTGTGTCGGAAGAGTATGCGACATGGTCAGAGTCCACAATACACGCCTCGAGGTTCGAAAGCATTGCGGGTAGTTGGACGTTCAGTTGTCTGTTTGCAAGTCGGTAGATCTGTTTGAAAGCATCAACATATGCCACAAAAGTATCCTGGTTTCCACTTGGCCCGGGCTTCCATAATTCACGATGATCAAAATACCCCTGCCAGAGGTCGGCTGTCTCCTGTAGTGGTAGCACTCCAAGGGCATTTTTGTCCTCGATATGGGATAGCACTTCTGTGATTGTACTGAATACCGATAGACCCAGTGTGTGAGAAGCGCATGTAAAGTACTGATTAAGATGTTTGAGCAGCTCAGACCATGCTTCGCCAAGTTGATTTGGACCCAGCTTCTCCATATGGGCAGTGTATAGATCGCCAGTCGTCGATAGTATGACTTTTGTTGTTACATTCCAGTCTGCAAGGCCTTTGTCGTCCTGTGCTGTGTCTTTGAGGCTCTGGTGGACTGTTATGTTAGATCGAATCATGTCAAACAGAACCAGACGCAGACAAAGCAACCATACTGCTGGTGTAAGCTGTTCAGCATAGCTCTCGAACACCCTTCGAATTGTCTGAGTCGCTGAATTGCGTACTTCTGTACGCTCGTCTGTGGTGATAGCCGAAAGATTCAGAAGCAGTTGGAGCCAGAGCGCGGGTATGACGCCATCTTTTGAGTGAGACGCGAGCATTTCCTGAATTCCCATTGACGCCTGAGCTCCACTGAATAGATTCGGTAGAACCGAGAGGTCGTTGCGAGGTTGCATGAAATCGGACACATTCCAGCAGTACGCGATAGCCTGACGCCTCGTTAAAATGTTACACATGTAGTCACGCACACGATAAACTTACAGTAAGCGACATATTGAGATCCTCTTGCTGGCGGCTGAATCTAAGCAAAAGCTCCAACAGAGTCGAAAGACAAGCATTGGGCACAGCGGACATAAAATCGGAGCACACAAGGTGCACAGTAGCAAACGCAGAACGTGCAAGTGATCGTGATATCACTTCAATGCGCTGCGGAGCCGCATGCTCATTCTTGTTACTGAAGACGACGCCATTAACCAAGAACACGCTCATCAAGCTCTCGAAGACAGCACCCCAACCTGCGACGAGAGATTCCCCGCATTGTTCGATGATGCTCTTGAGAGCCTCTAGGGCAATTTGATGAACTCGGATGTCGGTGTCGCTAACAATACTGGACTGGTCTGCACTGTTGCCTCGTAAAGCTGATATCTGTCGTTGTACTGCGGATAGAATACGGGCTTGGATATCTTCGCGCTGCTCGTCAGACATGGAGAACTCTGCTATCTCACGGACCGTTCGTGACAGGATGTCTGCCGCAAGAAGTCGAGTTGACGTTGCGTTGTGAGCATCAGCAGCAAAATGCACAACCTGTGCGATGAGTATGTCCCAGCCACTTTCCATGGGATCGTATTGAGACAATCTAGCCTCATTCAATGCTGCGAGCTCGCCTATCTTGTTGAGAGCGAATGCAGAGTCACGCCAATTGGCGTCAGTGTTCAGAGGGATACCAGATACACTACCTATTCGTCGCTGATGTAGAATCTGTGGTCTACCAACCGATGCCGGAGCCTTCTGTTCAGCATCCAGTGGAGTTCCTTGATTAAGCAACGCACATAAAGCTCTCAACACTTCTGTGAAGGACTCATTGGGAAAATCGACTGTGCTCTCAAACAGCCGCCGGGCCGCAGCCTGGACAGCCTGGGTCTCGGTGTCCATCTTATCGGCGGTACCTTCAGGAACATTTTGATGAGCTGAGCCACTCAAAGCGCGGCCAGTCTGATTGGAGAGTGACATCACCAGATCAGCCATCTGTAGTGTCTCGAATACTATGGACCATGCTGATTGGAGAGTTGGACCTAACGCAATTGCTAGATTAAGTAGTGCTCTCAGGCAGAGTAAATTTCGGGCACCCAAAACAGGCACAGACATGTCATGCGAAACCCGTCGATTCTTGTCGGTCGTTGACGAAGACTGAGTTGCTAGACTATCGACGCTGAGGAGGGCCTTTGCGTTTGAGAACACATTTGGCTTCTCGGTGGTGACCGACTTCGGGGAGGAAATGCTCGACATGATGTGGTTGGAAGGCACTGCAGCCTTACCCATTGTTGTCAGGAATGCGTCCCGTGGCGTCGATAGCCTAAGCAGACCAGACACTTGCGTGAATTTTTGTATTGCTCGTACCAATGCACGATAGTAGTCTGCATCAAGTGCGGCGTTGAGAAATGTCGAACAAGTCGCAAGAACAGCAGGCCAACAATCATTGACCAATGTTGACGATGCTTGTATGTATGGATATGCGTTGTGTTCCACGAGGTCGAGGGGATTGATTGGTATCGTCTTTTTGCGGAAGGACTGCGTTCTTGAGAGTCTCCGGATACTTGAATCGGGGGATGCCACTTGTGACTCTTGCTCCTTGAACTCTTCTGTCTTCTTCTTCCGACCTCTGCTCTCATGGTGAACGGTTAGGGGAAGAATGAATTTGGCCAAACTCTCCGAGATATTGGTAACGCATATGAGTACCAGACTGTATATGTATGTATCAGGGAGGGATGGAGGCTCTGATTTATCGAGGTGTTCAATGCATGGCGTTTTCAAGGAGCTCCATTGCGAGCTGATGCCAAACGGGCGCGAATTGCTGTTGTTACTGTCTGTAACTGGGCCGCCAATGACTCCTGCAATGGCACCTGCCTCGGCAACAGCTTGCTCGGAGTTGACGCCTCTACCATCTCCAGTCTGTGTAGGAGCCGTCGACTGCTGACCGAGCCCTATGAGTGTGGGTTTCTCAACCGCTAGCCGAACAAATGACGCAAGATTATCTCCGAATATAGCCTTCTTGCCCTCCGATGCATCGAAGAGATTGTATATGGAGAGTAGCAATCGTGGATCAGCATATATGCTGCGAAAGAATTCCAGACACAGAGCTCTCTTCCATAGCTGCGACGCTTCAGGTTCAAGCATGTGGTTCATGAGTCCAAGCGCAATCTCGCACTCTGAAGGCAGTATGTCCAGATGATTCCGGATGACGAGATTCAGTATTCGGACGATGCGAACGGTTACTGGGAAAGAGAGTCGCTCCGAGAGAGATCGTATGATGAGTGGCATCAACAAAGTGCGTACAATGTAGACTTGCTCCACATGATCGGTCATGATTGTGCCGTGGTTCGACAGTATGGCTTCGATCAATTCTAGGATAGAAGGTGGTGGGATAGAGGAGATACGCATGTATAAAGGCTTTTCGCCCACCACAAGAAGCACCAAATCATTGAAGAGCTGTAGCTTTTAGCCTCATCATTCGTGGCAAGATTGGAGTGCAGACCTTATAGGCATCATTTGCAGCAGGTCTAACAGGCACTAAACCGTCATCGCCTTTGACCTCAGTCACTATTGGAATCTCAAGTGCCCGCTCTGTAATATGATGAGATTAGTTTGCGGAACGATGAAGGCTGCACTCACCATCTTCTGATGCTACCCTGTCAAATACTGTGATTACCAGCTGTTGCAGAGTAGCCGCTGCAGTGCCGCTGACTGCTGGGTTTTTTGCATTTTGAAGACCCGAGCAAATGTGCAAGACTGTGGACAACAGGTCACCTCGCACCTCGGCCGGATAGTTCTGTAGCAGAGAAGGCAGGGCCTGGAGGACCTTCAGTTGGGCCTCATGGCCTGTATAAATCAGCCTTTGAAGGGTCAATCAACCAAGGAGCACGCCATACTCGAGGCTACTGAATCCTTGAGGGCTTCAAGAACTTCACTAAGTCGGTCTTTTGGTAATGCTCTAGAAACACTTAGCCTTTGGAGGCACGACACTCCAGTGGTGGCAAGCTTGACATTCTGAGTACTGCATGCAATCAGAAATGGCGATATGAAGTGTGGTCGTCGAGAAATGTCTTCTGAAATGTCAGTCTGAAGTAGAGTTTGAAGAGTCGCTTTGCATGCCTGCAGCTAATTGTGCCTCTGAAGTATTGGGAAGCGATTTAAGATCCTGCAATGACTTCTCTGCAGCATTTCGTAGCTCGGTATTCTTGCGCTTCGAGTCTTGGATGAGGTTGGCCAACTCAGCAGCCAGAATCTGTGCTGTCATCGTAGGGGTGTCGGCCTGAGGGTCCAGCTACACTCCATGAGTATCCGTACGTAGACGCCACGACAGCTCAGACTATTGACGTTGATGTTTCGTCAAGGCAACCATGAACATTGTTGTACTGTTGTATGTACGGCGGCCGGCCAAACCAATATACCGTGGCAGCAGCAGGTGAGACCCTTGCTCCTGCATCGTCATTAGCGCGGTCTAGCAAGGCTCCACAACGACAGCAGCAGCAATCAGATCGCGCTTGCTCTCCAGTACTCTTCTATTTGCGCGTGAAACCAAACAGCTTCACCGATATTTAACCTTTTCTTCTTCCACCGCCGACCGAAACAGCTTCTCTCACGCATTCGAATCGGTAACAGCAACTGCGCATCCGATAGCGGGGTTCGTCCAGCCCACCTTCTCACGCCGCCCACTACACCACCTCTCCACATCGCCATTACTACCATGGGTGCCAAAGTCCCGCGAAACTTCCGTCTGCTGGAGGAGCTCGAGAAAGGCGAGAAGGGTCTTGGTGCTGGTAGGAGCAACAACAACCATCCGCTTGGGCGCAGATGAGGCTAAGAGTCAATAGAGGCATGTTCGTACGGTCTAGACAATGGCGACGACCTGCTCATGTCAGACTGGAACGGCACAATTCTTGGACCTCCCCATGTAGGTGTAGTCCAGACTATTTTGTTATTAGCCTATTGACTCTGTCTGTGTAGAGCGTGCACGAGAACCGCATCTACAGCGTCAAGATCCACTGCGGCCCAAGCTATCCCGACGTACCCCCGGAGATATCCTTCACATCAAAGATCAATCTACCATGTGTAAATGCACAGAATGGCAAGGTATAAGGCGCAGCCTGTGACTGTAGCTACAATCGTTGACAGAGACAGGTTGATGCTACCAAGCTGCCGTGCTTAGCCCAGTGGAAGAGAGATTTTACCATGGAGACCATACTCATCGAGCTCAGGAGGTAGGAACACAAATTCTGGCCGGGGTGTTGTGGGCTGACATGTCTAGATATATGGCGGCGCCACAGAACAAGAAACTCCCTCAGCCACCCGAAGGCACCACCTTCTAAGCTGAAGTCAATGCAAGAGGAGAGTGTTGAAGTGAGCTTTGACATTGCGGTTACTGAAATGGGTGGACATAGTTAGCTGTCATATGGCACGAGTGATGAGCATCGGCATGGAGTTCAGGGCTACTGGGATAGGTACAAGCAATCTAACAGAATGATGCATTATTGTCAATACATTGAATCGTCCTCGCAACTGGCCATCGATAAATCTTATCTCTTGAATGTGCCACACCAACCTCGAAGACGAGTAAATCATCCTTGCCATGCGATTCCGTCATTTCTGGTGTGTGCCCTGGAACCTCAAGATCATGTACAGGTGTGCGAAAAGAGACACGTGATGATGCGTCAATTTCGAAATAATTCGCGTCCGACCTCAAGGAACGCAACATCACACATCCAACCAATGGCTATATGCCGCGATATCTCCAACCTATCCAGTCGACACAACATCGTGTAGCAGGTTAGAACTGACTTGTTGCCAATTGACGTGCAGCTACTGACAAGGCTGCAGCAATCGCTTTGTACAGAGCTCTGCTTTCGCGATGTTCCTCCGCGCCGCTGCCGGGTGACGACCGCGCAGCTTTGCGCAATGCCGTCCAAAACAGATTTCGCAGGAGCAAGAACATGCAGAGTCCAACTATGCTAGGACTGAGTTTCAAGGCTGGGTATGAGGTATGTTGGTCTTTTGAAGGATCTTGAAACCACATACTTACTTTGTGCAGGCGCTTGACCACCTCGATGCTGCGTCGACAAAGGACACCGCGAGTTTGGCTGCCTTGACAAAAGTGATCTCGAAGCTACCTCGCAATCTAACATGCGCACCTCGGCGCAGAACCTTTGCCTCGCCGTCCCTCTCACCTCAAGAACGACTCGCCTGCCAACCCCCAGAAAACGCTGTTCTGAACGTCCGCCCCTATGCCAAAACCTCTGGCCCACGCCGCGTCCCACTGCTTGCCTCTGCGAATGGCGTACCATTTCTCCGCCTCACCAAACCACAGCCTCCTGCTCTGTCTCGAGTCATTCGGCAGCGCCTTGTAAAGAAAATGAACGTGTTCAACACAAAGGTAATGTTGAATAATTGGTGGTTACCAATGGCCAAGCAAGAGGACGAGTGGGATGCGCTGGTCCGTGGACGCACAGGCAAAATCATAGACGGCGACGACGACCGCGTGCGGTGGGTTGATGCGATCTGGTTGAGCGAGCAAGCGAATCAGGAAGCCTATACACGAGACTTAGCATATGACAAAGACATGACGAGGAAGATGCAGAGAATTGTGGATTTGGAGACAGCCATGGCGCTCAAAGAGGGTCAAACGATTGTCAGAGGGAGGAAGAAGCGGCCGATCAGGATTCTCAGACCGCCGAAATCTTGAGTCCAATCAGTGGTATTAGAGCAATATGTCAGAGCTCTCGCACATATTGATTCTATTTTGATTGGTTCACGCCATATCACGAAGCTATCTTGAGTTTGTCAATGTCCACAATATCCTCATCGTCTTCATCGTCATCCACCTTCCCAACAAGCCCCTTCTCCCACAGCTCCCTACCTGTCATCTTCTTTTCTTCTTTCTTCACCCTCGCCTTCTTATCCTCTGCCTCCTTCTCTTCTACTGCTCTCTTCTCTTCGTCTTCTTGCTCCTTCATGAACTGCGCTCTCCATGCCAGAAAACTCTCCCGTGTGACCGCCTCGCCCTGGAACTTTTTGTTCTCCTCCTCCTCGATCTTGGCCGCTTCTATATCTGCTAACGCCTGCTTGGCGTTCTGACGTTCTGTGATGAGCAGTTCCGCGCTGTCTTTGAGAACCGTCACGAGGGTAAATATCATGGCCATGCCGAGGTTTTCTTCAATGGTCTCATCGAGAGAGGAGAGAAGTCGTGTTTTGTCTTCATGTATGTCGATCCAAGGGTACCGTGGGGCGTTGGGTGGTTGTGTTATGTCGAGTCGCGGAGCTTCATCGGGGTAGTTTGGGGGATATTGCACGTTGAGAATAATTATTGCTGTGTTATGTCAGGACGACGAACGTTATGTGGAACGTGCACATCAAAATAAGAAGCCATACGCTGTTCATCCTCTCTCTCCTCGTCTTCGTGTCTGCCATCGTCCAGCGTTATTGATATGCGGAACTCGGTTTCGGAGACATCTATGGATGCTATCAGCCATTGCGCCCAGCAAGCTGTTGAGAGACGTCTTTACCCGCGATTTCTTCTGGAAAGATAGATTCGAGAACCTCCCGCTCCTCTTGCTGGTCTTCGACTCCCATGGCGACGACTGAATGTAAAGGTCTGGGCTATGGTACTGAGGCTTTCTTTTGGCGGGGAAGTCGCGGTCGCGCCCCACGTCAGTGTGCTCGGACCACCAAGAATCTGAGAAAGCCAGGAAATTTTTGGACCGACCTCGTCGCAACAAGCCACCACTTCGAATTGAGTTGATACTCAGATCTCCGAGTCGCAGACTTTAGAATATTCGAGCATGGCAAAATTAAAGCCTCAAGATCGAAAGTCGAAGAAAAATGCGAAGAACAGCACATCGAAATCAAAGGCATCACCGGAAGAGCTATTAGTACAAGCCGCCACTCTACTCCAGACCTCACAACCCGAAGAAGCGCTCGTGGCGACGAAGCGAGCGTTAAACCTGTTGCAGCCTTCATCCACACCATCGGCCGCCGCATTACCCGCACTCAACCTTCTCGGCGAGATCAACGTAGAGCTCGGAGATGCCGATAGCGCACGAGAAGCTTTCGGTGCAGCGATTGCGATTGACCCACAAGGATCGAATGATGGGGCAGAGAAGTTCCTGTGGATGGCACAATTGAACGAGGAGGGTGGTGCGGAGAGCGTGGGGTGGTTCGAGAAAGGCATAGCTGTGCTGAAGCGGGAAATAGGCGATTTGGAAGCGAAGCTCGTCAAGAAGAACGAGGTCACAGAACTGCTAGAAGAGAAGAAGCAGAAGGTTGCCAATTCGCTTTGTGGCATTGCAGAAGTCTACATGACAGACCTTTCGTGGGAAGAGGACGCCGAAGCACGATGCGAAGCCGCAATCACCGAAGCCTTGCTCTTCGCACCGAGCAACCCTGAGCCTCTCCAAACACTAGCATCAATACGCATTTCACAATTACGGCACGACGACGCAAAAGCAGCACTTGCGAGGAGTATGGAGCTATGGAAGGATTTGGATCCGGACGATCCAAAGGTGCCCGACTACTCGACTAGGATTAGTCTGTCGAGGTTACTGATGGAGGCGGAGCTGGAAGATGAGGCTATCGAAGTCCTAGAAAGACTCATAGGCGAGAACGATGGCAGCGTCGAGGCATGGTATCTGGGTGGTTGGTGTTTGCATCTGCTGGCTGGCAAACAAAAAGCTAAGGGCGAAGACGACACTGCAACATCACTCCTCCGCGCCAGCCGCGACTGGCTGGAAAATTGTCTTAAATTACACTCGTTGCTCGAGTACGAGGACGAGCGGCTGAAGGACCACGCCGATGAAATATTGAAGGAGCTGAACGACACCTTGGGCCCATCCACTGGCGAAGAGGAAGAGGATGAGGAATGGGAGGATGCAGGCGATGATGAGGATGACGAAGACGACGAGGAAATGGACGGCACTTGAGGATGCTTCATCGATATGAGGCTTTCAGATTGCCTCATTGCATGTCAGTCCAGGCGGGACCTCATAGCAGTGTGGCGCATCGAGCTCCGAACGACTGGCGTGGCCCGCGTATCCACAACCACATGGTCGAAATCGTATGCGGTGCTACCTCGACCTCATAGCTCGGAGCAAGATGCACATTCCTCCAGAACCTTGTGACACAAAGGATAGAGACGTCTCGGTAAATTTTATTAGTCTGGGCAGGAAAGCTGCCCAAGCGTCGATCTTGAATGGATTCGTGGATCCTGTGTCACTGTCCCTGCATGGCGATAGCGCCGCCCTCGCTACCATAGTTTGGCTTCATTAGTACACAGTACGTAGCGAAGGATGTCAGCGTCGACGCGGTCATAGCGCCAATATTGTAGTCTTCTTGCTTCTCCGTTGATGTATTGCTTTGTGTGGCAGATGCTCACTGATAGTGCGTGGGCCACCGGGGGGACGGCAACTGGGCGATCCACCCAGCGCCACAGGAGCCATTTGGTCGCTGTTAGCCGCTCTGGGAACGTCCCGCACATGTCCTCGCCAAAGAGGTGCATGGATCGGTCGCACCAGGGTAGCGACTACTCAGCTTGGCACAGAGAGGTTGCTCCTCTCTTGGACGCCACGAAAGGACCAGCAATGCACCTCAGCGACGCCGTCCTTCGATCTGACCCGTTCCCGCCATTGCATCCACGCCGCCGCCATCGCCATCGCCATCGCCGTCCGTCTGTCGTCGCTAATCGCGTATCGAGTCGCTTCTCTTCGCCGCGCCTGCTGTTAGCTCTCCGCGCGCCTGCCCTCAGATGAATGAGGGCGCATACCTCTTTCCCCACTCCCTTCCACCACAATCCACATCGAAAACGTCGGAAACGTACAGCTGAGCCCGCGATACCTGACTTTCCAATCCCGGGCATGCCCTGAAGGAGGGTACACGGCGCCGAATGATTTGGTTCCTTCTATACCCTTTACGTGGGTAAGTGGTGCGCGCAGTCCGCGGAGAGAATGCACATGCTAATCCAACGATGCAGCACGACCGAGCCACCACGGCTGCCTCCCTCGCATCCCATCCGAAGAGCCTTCCAAGCGCATGGCACTGCGACGGCGCAGCACTGGCTGCTATCTCTCGTCCTGACCATCACCATCTCGGTGCTGCTCTGCTACCAAGCCGTGTTTCAGACCGACAGCCCGGCCGCGGCCTCCCTGCGTAATCTTCCCAAGCATGTCTGGACTTCAACGACAGAGATTGAGGGCGAGCGCCTCGCTGACGTGGTGGTGCGACAAGTCTGGGTTCATGGCGACTATATGAAGGCTATAGAATTGCCTGTCCTGCGCGAGGCCATGCACGTGCAGGACGTCCTCATTGGCAGCGGCTTCAGCGGACCAGATGGTACCATCTACCCAGACCAGGACATCGTGGGACATGACACTTCAGGATGCCTTGCGGCGGCCTCAGGCAACGGCTGGGGTTGGCATTCGCCCTTGATGTATTGGGACTGCTCAATAAACACCCTGGACAGCGATCGCGACCTCCTCAAGACCATCAACTCGCAGACTGCAGCGCAGTCTGCTTTGAATCTGACCCTTCGACCCAGCAGCCTTTTCGCTGGCAAGACTTTCTCCAACACCAAGCTCCGCGCGGCGGACGCATTGGTAATCACCATGTTTGACCAGACTGCGTCCGGTCTAGGAGAAGTCTGGGATGCGAGGTCTCGTCTACTGGCCGAGCACATCTCACCCAATTGGACCATATTCCCCGAAGATGGCCGTGCTGCCAACAGTCGTCTCTATGAATTTCACTTCAGACCAATGACCTTGGTCGATGATCTGCTTCTGGCCGCGTCTTATATTGTAACTGCGGCATACGTCATCTGGAGGATGATGCAGTTGCGCGCTGTCAAAAGCTGGTTTGGCTTGCTAGTAACGATTTGCGCAAAAGTACGATATCCCATTTTTAATGTTTCTACCATGCTGACTCGACCCATAGATGACGATTTGCATTATTGCCAGTTTCACTTTGTGTACATACCTTGGAATCAACTTAACGCGTATACCCCGGCCATGGTTTCCTGCAGTTGTCTTTTGTTTTGGGCTTGGGAATATGCAAGTGTACTCGACCTCCTGATATGTTCATGTCTAACTTTCTCAGATTTCGTTTAATTAATGTAGTATTAGAGACACCACCTGAGATGCCTCCACATCAGCGCATCGGGAATGCGCTTGGAGAGGTTGGTCACCTGTCTCTTGCAGTTGCACTGCAAAATCTGGGGTTAATTTATCTTTGCTCCCGACTGGTCACACCTTGGGTGGCCGACTTCTGCATCTTCGCTGCGGTCACACTCGTCTTCGACTTCGTCTACCACCTCACATTCTTCGTCGCCGTTCTCAGTGTCGATGTCCAGCGAATGGAGCTTTCAGACTCTCTCCAGCGTGTCGATACCAGCAAGAAGGCGAAGAACCGACCGGAGCGGCAATCCTGGCTTGCAGCATTGCGAGAAGGATCACTACCACTTAGCACACGCTTTGCAGGAAGTGTGGCCATATTTTCCATTATTTTGGCCATCAACTGGCACTTTTTTGACAGCAATGATCAGTCCTTGTCATTACACACTCTTCGCCAGAGGCTCTTATCGAGAACGAGGAAGCGAAGTACAGATACGACGTGGAGCGCACCACCTATCAATCAAGCAAGGACTCCCGCCGATTGGCTCCGTCTACAGGATCACAACACGGCCCGAGAGCTCTTCGGTTTCATTAAACCCGGGGCTCACAGCTTCATCGCCCGTATCTATGATCCTCTTCTCGTCGTGTCCAAAGGAGCATACGGTAGAGATAGACCTCAGCCACCAACGTCTTTCGCCGATGGCTTCCTTCGGTTCGCACAAGGGCATGCCTTTCCTGCTGCACTAATTCTCGTCTTCATCATAGCTGGAGTCACTTTGTTTATGAACTACTTGCTCTGGACTGGTCTGCCTGAGATATCAGACGAGAATAACGAGGAAGAATCAACGTTTTCTGTCAAAACTCTATCGACACCACAGACACTCGATATAGTGCGACTTGTTTCCTGTTCGAGGGGACATGTGGCTAGTATCTCCCTGGACCGATCCACGTCGATCTCAACCAATGGACGACGTGGCTATACACATACGATTCTTCAGACAGTCACGATGGAGCCTAAACTTTGGCCTATCCATGCTAGCGACATGGATGATAGAAGCAGATATCTGGCATTGTACGCGGACAATGGCCACATCGGTTTGTGGAGTCTGATAGACTCTCGCTTCTCTCTGTTCAGTCAGGTCGACCTTCGCGGACACGCTCCTATCTTCTTCTCGCTTGTATCGGTTACGCCCGGAGAGACGGAGAAGCCCACCTTGATTATCCTGAGCCCTGATGGCTATTTATCCAAGATGGATGTGCATACAGGTACGGTTATGACAGAGCGAATATGTTCCAACGCAATCGTCTGTGCAACACTATATACGCCCAACAAAGGCAGTGCCAGTCTAGTTTTCGTCACCAAACCTGGTGAAGTTCACATTTCGTCACTTGGAGAGGAGGACAGCTTGGGGTCAGAAGTGGTTGCTGGTCTCGATCCAGGGCCACCACCCGGCAGCAACCCAGCAAAGATCAAATGCATCCAAGGAGTTCCGGACTTGGGATTGATATTTGCGCTTCGTGACGAAGAAGCCGAGATCTTCGATTTCACCAGCCGCGCATTGGTCCACTCATTTCCTATAGGTCATGTCAAACCACATTCCTTCCGAATTATGCATGCGGCGCGTCGTTCGTGTCAATGTGGAGCTCCCGCAGTTCAGTCGCTGTCAGTTGCCTACGCAGAGCGAGACACGGACCATATGATCATGCAAACGTTCACTGTCGACACTTCACAGACCTCGCAATTGTGTTTAGGGAAGCCGTCGGACCGGGGAATATTCAACTGCAAAGGTCTCGACAGTGCCTTAGAGGGTGTGCACCTGGTGGAGCCTGCTGGCGTCTGGGAGTCAACAAGTGCATCCACCATCATTGGGATTCGAAGAAGTAACTCATCACCGACACCGTCATCAACCACGTCAGGCGCAGACGAGGGTCATTACTCTGCTGACCCTATCGCGCTTGCATCTGCTTTGAAGCAGCGTGCAAGGAAGCAGAGTGTCCAAAACATCCTGCCCAACTTTGGTAGTAATACTACAAGGCATCCACCAGTGAGCGACACGGATGTGTGGGAAGCTTGGATGCTATCTTCGACAGGCGAATTCCGCTCCAGACTGTTGTGCCCAGATGACCTCGACGATCCCGCAGACGCACTCCAAGACGAGCTCTTCGTTGCCTCGCCTGGTCCCATCACAAGATTAGGCAAACGAAGTGTTGCTGTTGGGTTTGGCAACACTGTTAAGATCATCACTGTAGGAAAAGAGGTGTTGCAAGGATCATCAGGTCTTGACAATGCAACGCTGGAAAACGGATATGCATCCATCAGCGGTCGAGCGCGGAGAGGAACGCCAAGGAAGATACAATGATGACAGGTTGGATTGTAACACAATTGGAATTGTTTTGGATGGATTGATGACGGCGGTGTCCTCAATATATCACGTGGGAGTCCATGAACACGATGAAGAGCTCAGCATCCATTCTGGTCTACCTTCCACACATGTATGATATATATATTTACATAATTAAGCTCACGATCTTTCTGACAACGTTTTACAAGCTCTTTATCCTGCAGTTTTGGTAGACACTCCGTGTTCGAAAATCTTGCTTTCCTCCTTCACGCGTGCAGGAAAAATGGTCTGATCCACAATACCTTACTATTCCGATTGCCCATGCCATTCCTGTTCTGCGACGCTGATAATTATATCCTCCTGCGCATTATAGTGCACATATAGACCAATACAGCCTGGATGTCGGAAGTTGTCCAATGGCAGCATATAGAGGCGTGGGTCAAAGCACGGAGGCATGAAGGAAGGGGCACTGGAAAAAGTAACTCGTCTCTGTATTTCTCGATTCAAAGTAAGCTCGGCTTGGGTGTTTGCAGAAACTATCAGGTCCCTCAGTTCCCCAGCTTTCCTCTCCGTCACCATGCAAGCACGCTTAAACGTCTCCACCAGCCCAGGCAATATTCTGCCGAGCTGATCGCGATTCGGTGGGGAAGTCAATTCGCAGCAAACCTTGGACGCCCACTCGCGTTCGGTTTGCCGTTTCCAATCCCATCACTGGACACCTAGCCGGCCGGACCCGCGCCCACATTGTTCGTGTCCATTGGACTTCCACCACCCCCATTCGCCGTCCTCCTACGCGTCCGAATCGCCTTCTTCCTCCGGTCAACAGCGGCACCAGCTTTGCCACCCTCAGCCACATCGACCATGTTTAGGTCGTCTTCGTCAGGCCGGTCCGCGTCGTCATCACGTTCTTCCCAGTAGCGGCGTGTCTCGTCGAGTTCCGTCACGTCTTGAGGGCGCATTCGTAACCACTTCATGCGAGGCCCCGAGCGTGCGCGCTCACTGACGCGGAAGCCGTAGATGCGAGGCTCGTAGATGCTGCCCGTGCCGAGGCCAGGAGCAAGGTTATGCGGTGCTACGCCATTTATCGACGTGACATTAGCGGGGGTGGTGTTGCGCGGCTTGCCATCGGGAGTTTGCGCTTGTAGTTGGGCTAGAGCATCAATTGTGGCAGAGGCATTGCTGCGCAGACCGCCGCCGATATCTAGGTCGGTAAAGGTCATGAAAAAGAGAGAGGGGAAGGTGGTTCCAAAAAAGGCACCATCGACGGTCTGAAACCGCGAGTTAGGTGGGGTGTAGACATCGAGGCAGGAGGGGCAGAAGAGCTTGACAGTCTCGTGGCCGGGACTGTCGTTCAGGCCTACGGGAAGGACTTTGCACGGGTTGCAGTGTACGCGCGGGCAGGTGCCAAAGTGCTGCAGCTCGTACTTTTCAGCCATTTGCTGGATGCCTGGTCGCGAGGTGATGTAGCGCTGGTGTATGAGGCCGTAGAGCAGCTCAGCAGAGCTTTCTATCACGCTGAGATCAGATGCTATCCGCAGGTGTCTTCGATCGCTCGCTCTGCGGTATCCGGGGGTTCGGTCATCGCCCAAATCGTCGTCGTCGTCATCCTCCTCTTCCTCTTCCTCCTCTTCATCGTCCTCCTCCGGCTCAACGTCCAGTATCATCTCCAGCGCCTCCTTATACATGGGGACCTGCGATTGCAGGCCCGTCAGGTTGAAGTCATCCTCGATGAAGTCCTCTGACACCTCGGCAAAGTACTCGTGGCCCAACAACCCGCAAAAGGATGCGATCCACGACTCTGTGACTTGAGATGACGACGACATACTGTCAGACTCTTGCGTGTGGTCCGCCACGATGTGGGCGCTCGTCGGGTTGCTGCGCGCAACAATAGCGCACGGCTACCGAACAGCGAGGGGCTCGAAAATGTGAATGTGGGGGTGCCCGACCGTGTCACACGGAAAAGGCTCCTGCCGCTACAGATGGTCGAAGACTGCTGTATATTGTACGCCTACAAAAGCCACACTGGTGGCCCGGTTTATCGCATCTGTATCGGCGTGGGTTGCTGTAGTGAAAGGGTGCACCCGAAGTTGTGATGTTGTGGATCGGGGGTGGGGGTGCGATCGGCGAGCAAGCGTCGGGACTTGCGAGTGCGATGGGTGTGTGCCTGGGTCAGTCTTGTTCTTAGAAGAGGTACAATGAAGCTTCGGTGGGTGAGTGCGCAGGAAAGTGAGGATGAGAGCTGGGGGTGGTAGGTTCGAGGCTGCCGCTTAGCGGCTCATCATGCTGCGCACGTGATTGCCAACATCAAACGCGCAGGTGTAGAGGGAGGAGGATGCAAACAGTCCATGTCGCCATCGCCATCGCCCACCGCCAGACTGTACTTCGATTATACTATGATATATAACACTCAAAAGAGATCTCGCAAAATCTTCGCCAACTCGTCGTTCTCCTGGCCAAAAGCATGTGTGTTTGCAAACTCTCCATTCGGCGGCATTTCGGACGACGTCCCTCCAAAGCCATTGAGATTGAACAGTCCCCCTGCAGCTTCAAACAGAGTGGTCAAATCGCTCGCCATTCCATGTGGCGTGTCGAGATTGTTTCCATTGCGGCCATTCGAATAGAGGGCCATCTCGTCAACTTGATGCCCAGCTAATCCGGCCATTGCAACAGCAGCAGACGAATGTGCGTCGCTGGTATCGTCGTGTCGGATCACCAAACCCAGACTCGGTCCGACTTCCTTGAGCGTCTTGATAGTCTTCCACAAGCGCTTAGAGACGTATGAGTTTGAAGACAGTCCACGGACAAGCTCGAGAGCCATATAGAATTCGTCGCGAGAGGTTTGGCTGAATTCAGCCGGCGCATGAGCAACTGCGAGGAAGAGAACCGCCAAGGCGGAGATCAGAAAGTAGTTGAACATTGTCTGCTGGGACTGGTAGATGTCAGACGTCTGGTTGATATACGTCAGGATCCGAATTGTGTCTTTGGCAACTTTGACCACGACATGCGCAAAGTCCAGGTTCTCCATGATCGTGGTCGCTGTGTGCAGAATGGGGCGATAGATAAGTATTCGCATCTGGTTCGCTCGAAGATAGAGTACGACTTGAAGGCGATGATAGACGCGCGCAGGTGGGTCGAGATTGCGGCCGCTCTCAGGATGGATGAATTTGAGTGATTCCGGTATCGACCTATGCCAGTTCAGAACTTGGAAGTCGAGGAACGACATGTCTTCTTTGTTGATCTTCTCTTGCGAGGCAACGTCGGCTACCGATTTCCATACTTTGGACCCAATGATACTGTAGGATATCATGCAATTAAGATACGGCGTAGACTCATGCGACGACACATCCTACCTTGGTCAGCATGCCTTTTGTCGGCTAGATTGAAATCACCCATACCGGCTTGGGAATGTTGGGGTCGATATCCGTGTCTTGCAGAGCAAATGGCATACCAGTCCCAAAGCTCCACCGCCTGTCCAGAACATAGATACACCAAAACGTTCGTATGGCAGCAGCCTGCTCGTCCGGATCTGGAAAAAGCGAAGCGTATGTTTCGCGACGGTGTAATCCCAACTCTAGACAGTGGCGTGCAGCTAGACCAATGACGCGCCAAGCTAAAGCTTCGTCGTCCTTTGTGAAGTGGTACATGGCCTAGTGGGTTTAGCAGACTTTTCTCCAGCACGGCATTCTACTCACCGTCAATGCCAACAAATTGATTCCATGCAAGCCTACCGGCTCTGACAATGTCTTCTCCACGACCTTGTGAACATTTTGAAACAGCCTCTCGCCCAAATCATCCTTTCCCTTGCCTTCCAGAACCAACGTAATAGCCAGGATAAGCTTCAGTACACTCGTCTGTTCATCCATGATGGCGTCAGATCCAGGTAGACCACCCTGCATAAGCCCGGCGCGGGACGCAGCTTCAACGAACGTGAAAAGCATCTCCGTGTACCGGAGCACCTTGTCAATCTCCAGTATAGGATACATGACGCACTGCTCCTCATGCCACACATGCACCAATCGCAGCGCCTCCTGCTTCGACAAATTCCATATGGGGTCCTTATCAGCATGCAGCGGCACCCTCGACTGGATCGGCGGGATGGGCGGCGAGGCCCTGGGAGTAGCATCGTGGGTGATGACCCCCTCGTCTTCTGCCTCGTCTGCCGTTGTTATGCCCATAGTCTTCAGACTCGATCTGGCCACGCCGAGATTGAAAGTGGTCGACGTAGGGCCGTGGAAGCGAGGGTAAAGAAACGACTTACTTCGCGACCGCGCGGTCGGAGGAAGCATGGGCAGTTGTGGGTTCGTGTCGCCGCCAGCAAAGGGCGTGTTGACGGAGCCATTGCTCGCCGTCTGCACATCGACTTGTGCGCGGAGGTTGGTGAGGTTGGCGTACAGGTCGTCGACTTGCTGCTGGAGGGACGAGAGGTGGGCCGACATTTGCTTGAACTCGCTACACCACAGTCAGCTGCCGCATTGGGCCTTTCCAACACAGCATGTACGCACTCGGTCTCCTTGAAGTTGTTGCAGCAGTTTGGCGCATACTGGCAGTCGAGGTTGAGGTTGCCACATCGCTGACACGGTGTTTGTCCGTTGCACTTGATCTTGCGTCGCTTGCATTCGTTGCTGCCCCTGATTAGCCCGAGCACGAGGCTCTGCTGGACAGGCGCATAGGTACCATGCGATGGAGATGTAGCGGTTGCGCTTCGCCCGTGGTTGTGCCGACCCTCCATCGTCGTTCTTGCGCTTCGCGTTGCCAGACCCGTCGCCAGGGGGGCTCATCGTGTCGCTCGCATTATTCCTGTCGCGTGCATTCGCTGTTGCCGCGCTCATCTCGATGCTCGCGGAAAGAGGCTCTGCGCCGAAGCTGGGGTGGTGGAAGGAAATGTTGAAAGTGAGGCTCGGTACTATCAAGCGCGCGCGGAATTGGTCCTCGTGGATCCACTGATGTGTGAGTGGTTTGCGGGGAAACTACCCCAAATGACTCGTCCACGCCGCACCCCATCGCAGACAGTCAATTTCAGCGACCGCTGTTTCTTTGTCCTCGACAAGGTTCATGGACAACATTGAATAAGTAATTACAATATCATGTAGAACTATCAATCAAACAGAATATGAGCCATAGTCATGTGCTCCGCTTCAAACGGTGATCTGCTTCCTCAGCATCATCCATACTTGCCCGAGACTAGCCATTGAGCCCTGCACCAGATTCCTCACGGCATCCTTGACGTCTCGGAAGGCCATGCCACTCTGACGCAGACGATACGCACCCACAAGCGCCAGCAAGACCGCCAGGAAACGGGTTGCCCGTGTGCGTCGGATGCCCCAGATTCCCTTCTTCGTGTACGCAATGTTCCAGTCATTCCACTTGGGGAACATGCATCGCCTCTGGAAGTTGATCTGTGAGAATCTGCCGTTTGGTTAGCGAATCTTCGAGATGCTCAAGATCCTGCCTCAGATACGTACGGGTATACAGTCGAGTTCCAGCCATCCTCGGTATAATACCAGCTGGAACACCCACTCCTCCACACCGTGTCTTTGAGTGCCTCTTGCATCTCAGATGTAAACGCCATCTCCGCTTCCTTCTTCACATCCACCGTCTCTGCGTCACCATTCAAGACTAGCTTGATGAACTTGAGGCTGTACTGGACCATGTTCTCACTAGCCAATACCACCGAGCTGTGTCCTGTCGCTGTGTTTGGTCCAAAGATGAGGAAGAAGTTGGGGAAGCCGTCCATTGCTGTTCCCTGATATGCCTGTGCGCCGCCACGCTCTTCCATCAACCCTACAAGATCCTTCCCGCCCTTGCCAACGACCTTCAAGGGGTGTAGCCATCGTGTAGTGTCGAAGCCGTTTGCGAGAACAATTACATCCGCAGGTACCTCTCTCTCAGGGTAGTCCTCTTCCTTTGCATTTGGCGGATAGGTGGCGCCTGGGCCAATAACGACGCCGCTCTCGGTGACTCTGTTCATAGGCTGCGTGGTCAGCTCGATCTTCTCGTCATTCAAGCTTTGCAACCACGTCTTGTCAACGATGCGCCTCTTGCAGCCCACACCATAGTCCGGCGTCATGATCTCGTGGTATTTCTCCGGGATTGTTTTCCGCATGTGCTTCAACACCTTCTCCTCGTAGATTTTTCTCTCCTTTTTTGCGTATGGTGTATTTGGGAATAGTTTGAAGAATGATGCTTCGGTGCCCACATAAATCATGAAGCGGAGAAACTCCTTCAAACCTGGAATGTTCTTCAAGAGTTTGGGCCCGTTCTCACTCCACCACTCGTCTCCGCCAGGCGCTGCGATACTAGGTACGACCCAAGGTGGCGAGCGCATCAATTGCGTGACTGACTTTGCGTTATAGGGAGCTTTGGCTAGTCGGGGCACGAGTTGTGCAGAGCTGCATCCAGTGCCTACGACCACGACATTCTTGTCCGTGAAGTCGAACGTCTCATCCCATCGAGCTGAGTGGAACATCTTCCCCTTGAAGTTTTCGATCCCTTGAATCTGTTCCGGCCAGCCTCTTGGTTCTACCAGTCCTCCAACGCAGCTGACCACGACTTTTGCTTTGACAATCTCCGTTCCAGAAAAAACAGCTGCCTCTCCCTTTTCCTTCACAACCCTCATGCGATCCTTTGATGACAGGTCACCCATGCCCGCTGTCATGTGTTTGAGCGTAACCTCCCATAATTGCTCGTCCTCGAGCCATTTGCATTGCTCGATGTCGGTGTTGAGCTCGATCTTGTCTGTGATCTGGAACTTTTCGCAGACTTCGTGGTAGTATTGCACAATCTCGTGCCCCGGAGGAAGGAACGAAGTCCAATTTGGGTTCTGAGCGAAAGAGAAAGAATAGAATGGCGCGGGGACGTCACTGTAGCGTTGTCAGATCTAATCCCATTCATGAGTGTGGGCCGGATCGCATCTAATATTAAGGTGACTACAAGAGCGCGTTGCTGACCACACATCCACATTGAGACATACCATGCAACTCCGGGGTAGCGATTGATCCACCACGTCCCTCCAATACCTGCTTGGCGGTCGAATATTCTGAACTGGTCGAATCCAAGCTGTTGCTTTAGCTGACAAGCCATAGCAATGCCCGAAGCACCAGCTCCAACGATGATGACAGGAAAGTATGTGTGTGCATCGTGGCTGTATCCATTGACTCTTCGTATCGACTCGTGGATCATTGTAAATGTATCACTTGGCCGAGCTATAGGGGCAAGTAATAGTCTCGGGCAATATGCAGGTTCAATCACTGAAATCCACGTTGGGTATGCAAGTCTGTGGAAGAAAAAGTGGCGAGGGGGAACAGGATACTGCAACAACAGACCAAGACGCAGGCCAAGACTGGGGTATAAGCCCACAGTCAGTCGACTTATTATTAGGATGCGGCGTACGTAATCGTTGCCTCGGCACGATTGACAGGAGCGAGATATGTTGCCGTGCACGAGTCGGGCTAATTGCACATTGGACCCTGGTACGACTCGCAAGAACTGCCAATCCCAGTACGGGTAACAAACGATGCAGCTCAACTGTTGGACGTCATGGAAGTCTGGCTCTTTGCGTTTGCAAGCTGAGCAAGTTGCAATTAGGGAATCTGATCGTTACTCGTTATTCGTGGCATGCTGCTCGGCCCATGCAACCTCCAATCCTTGGACTTCCCCGCACAGCGCGATACGCAGCATGTGAAGAACCGCGGCGTACTGTCCAGCCGCCGTTCATAACAGTGGATGTGTAATTAAAAGGGGCAAGGCATATGTACATGACCATGTCTTACGAACAACAGCATCAATAATATATGTGCTAGGCGTCCAAAGTGAATCGTTTGTGTCAGGCATCAAGCAAGAATTGCGCACAGCCAATCGACCTGAGAGGACCGTATCGTGATCTATTCACTTCATCACTTCGTATTCTCCTCCTATTGTCCTTCTCCAGTAGCTGTTCCGCTCGGGAATATTCCGCAGAGTCATCTCTCTTGCCTTGCCAGCGCGGTGCCAGCCCGTCCTAGATGAACAGACCACCCGAAGAACAAACCGCCACCCATGAATGGAAGTAATTATAACAAGCGATCGGAAGGTATCGAACAATAAAAGTTGGCGAAACAGCCGCCCAAGTCATCCATGATCCCGTGTCATGGGCCTCCTATAAAACTCCTCAAAAATGCAACATGTCCATCCAGGACGAAGCAACGCCCTGTGGGGTATTTCGCCATGTCGCGCCTGTATCCAGGTAACGCCCGGCTCCGCGGTCATTGTAAATATGGTGTAAGTGCGAATTGGTGCTGCGATAGAGTCGCGTCTCTACTTTGCCGACGTAACAGCATACGCCTTGCTATCTCCCAAACAGTATTGGGTCAACTCTCCTCTCGAGTTCGGAAGCTCGGCTCATATCTTTTCAAGCCGTGAATGAGAGGCTCATTGTTCAAGATTGGCACCCTTCTCGACTGATTGCCGGTTCGTGTGTCGAGGTGTGCGAGTCCGAGGTGTTCGAAGTCTTCCCAATGACGCGGAATTTTCAACTCAAAATCGAATGTGTGACTTCATTCAATCAGTGGTTTCCGGGCTCCTCCCACTATCGCGATACCGAGCGAACGTAGGCCGTCTGGATCGTTTGCGCGTACAATCGTACTGGCTGGTAACATGGGGTTGTCGGGTGTAACGTGTGCGGCGTCTTTGGCCGCTTGTTCAATAGCTTCCATCTCCTCTTTGCAGCCGGCGTGGTCAAAGGGGCAGACAACAATTGGTTGACGGAGAAGGATATCTTTCGCTGACGACATCTGTGCCTATGGAATGTCAATGCCTTGTACTGCCAGAACAAATCAGCTGAGCGTACCTTGACAGTAAGATAGTATTCAATCTTGTACAGCGTGCCGGTGGTAGTGAACCCGTTAACGGCGTACATGGGAAACTCTTTCTTGCCACGTGGTATTATGCCGTCTTCGCGCAGATCTTTTGAAGGGAACACCAAGCCTAAGTTCGTGAAGTATCCAGCCTCGGGCATCTTCACCCCAACACGTTGTGTTGTTGTTGCTAGAGTCTTGACTTTCCGCGTTGGCTCGTCGCCCTCATGATTGAAAATGATCTCCTCATCTATGCCAACTGTGATCTTCGATATGGTGACCCTCTTTGCCTTGCTCAGCCAGTCGGGATTTGGGCTGAGCTTGATGTACACGGACACAGGATCTAAGGGACCATAACTCCAGCGTGGTAAGCTGATGCCGAGGGTCACCAGATGGTCTGTTACCCGCTCGGCGCTCTCGGGGCGATTGTACATGCCGAAGGTTGATAGTGTGTCATATCGTTGGATGGGTACTGCGAAAGGATACTTCTTCTGTTCCTGCGGCCCTTGCTGTACTGTCACGACGAGTTCGTAGAATGTCTCAGCAGTGCGACTCGGTAGCTGTAAACTTGCGGGCGGGACCCTTCTAGCGACCTCCTCGCCGCCACGACCATATGGTATGAAGATCACAAAGGGCAAGTCCATGCACAATATACTCTCATATTCTCTGCCTGCATGACATCGATATAAGAGCATCTCCTTGCCAACAATGTCTGTGATTTCCTTGCGGGGGGCTGCCAAGTGCTTCTTTGTGAGGGATTCGGCGGACGGATGTATGGTCTCGCGGCGGTGTAGTGCGATGGTGACGAGGGAGACATTGACGGGCGCAGAAATGCCCACCAGCGGCCGTATCTCGACTTTACCTTCTATGCGCGGCTGTGCATGGTGTCAGCATTGACCATGTAAGGACTGTAACGACAGGACCGACAACGACGTCATGGTCGAGTCGCTCAATCAGATGCGTCAAGCAGCAAGACATACCAGTGTCGCTGATATGCCCGGGTAGCCAACGAGGAAGTTGCTATTTGGCGGGCCCGAGACACGTACAAAGGCCGACATTGTAGCTTATGTGGAGATGCTGGTCGGCGCAGGTGCCTGAGACGACAACAGGCGCTGCATGGGCGTCGACCGCACCTGTGCAGGATCCGGAGGCAGTGCGCCGGACAGGGCTGTGCCGTGCTGTGCTGCGAGAGCTGGGGTAAGAGGTCCGGCTTGGGGAAGGGGCGGCAGGAGCTGGCGTAAGAATAACTACGAGTAGCGGGACTCTTCACTGTTGGTAGCGAGCCGTTCGCACTGCGGCGGACCGAATAGAGCGAGCGCGGGCTGCTGCAGGCGAGTCGTGGAGTTGTGTAAATGCGCGGGGACGATGCGAAAGGGCTGGCCCATGTCGTCAACCTAAGGCGGCGGAGCTTGTGCGGGCCAATGCTGCTTACTCTCTGTATTCGACTGCTGAACATCAACCACGTCAGAGGAGAACAATCAAAACAACGAATTATCTTCATTCCTGACTGCATTGTGGCCTAATCATCCAAGGCGAGTCCCAAATCTGCCACAAAATACTCTTTAATGCAAGAATCCTCGTCGTGCTCACACCCATTCTCAAGCATCGTTCACGTGTTTGGTATCGTTCTGATGCACATGTGGGCAAAATATTTACACAGCCAAAGCTAGCGGTATCAAGACCAATTGACAACATATAAGAAATTTGTAGTTCACATTGAGTAACTGCAGCGATGTGCACGGCCGTCTTCGAGGGCACATTGAATAGGCAACATCACACTCTCACCCGTGCTTGCTATCGAGCCGTGACCCCAATGAGTACTGGATCCATGGTATCCCACATCATTGTGTCCTCCGTACATATGAACCAAATTCTCACCACGACGAGAATGGTTTGTCAATGTCCTCGCCAAAGCGCCACAGCTTAGGCAGAATGTCTCAGACAAAGGTGCAGTGTCGTAGAGTATAAGATTACCGGGGTCCCACGCTAGCGACAACCCTAGCTCACGCGCTCGTACCTTGCATCACCGCGACTCCTTCAACTCTCCACATCATCACCATGTCCGTCACTGTACGTAGCCAATTTGATCCCGCAAACATCTAGTCTACCAGAATCTCACTAACGCGCAAAAAAGCTACACACCACCCTCGGCCCCATCAAGCTCGAAATCTTCTGCGACTCTGTTCCCAAAACCTCTGAAAACTTCCTCGCCCTCTGCGCCTCCTCCTTCTACAACTCCTCCCCTTTCCACCGCCTGATCCCAAACTTCATGGCCCAAACCGGCAGCCCGGCCTCCGATCCAAAATCCAAGACATCAACATCCATCTACGACACGCCGAACCAGCTCTTCGAAGACGAAGTCCGTCCTGCGCTACGACACAATGCGCGCGGCATAGTCAGCATGGCGAACAAGGGCCCGAACACGAACGGGAGCCAGTTTTTCATTACATTTGCTGCAGCGCCACATCTGGATGGGAAGAATACCGTGTTTGGGAAGGTATTGGAGGGGGACGAGGTTTTGGACGAGATAGAGAAAATCAAAGTTGATAAGAAGTCGAGACCGCTGGAGAGGGTGGAGATTAAGTCGGTCACGATACATGCCAACCCGTTGGCTGGGTGAGGTTCGATCGCAAGAATTTTCGCGGAAGAATTTGCATGCAATGATTTGGACGAGGGATGGCAAGCAGGTACGGTCGTAAATGCTTCATATGGCTGGCGAAGCCTGGATATCTACGGCGCCCCGACCCAATGCAAACGGAAATGGAAAACTATCAACCCCTCGACGCGGCCAGTATACCAGCGACTTCAGACGCCATTGGCCGTTGCATGGTCCGCCTCATACCCTTCCGTCTTCATGTCGTTCAGTCCCAAGGACTCCATCTCCTCCTCTGTCCGCTTGTAATCCTCGACCTTGATCTTGGGATCTGGCTCCGGCGCAGTAAAGCTCTGGACGTAGCTGCTGGCAAGGGGATCCTCGAGGACAATGGTGAACTTGACCTCACCATTGATGGCAGAGGAAAGCTTGTCGAAGAACTCGGTCCACTTGCTCTTGGTCGGCGAGTCCATTGAGTCACCTCCGTCGCCGACGTCGAAGATGGAAGATTTGAGGTCATCACGAACCTGGGTCAAGATACCCTCGACCGTTGTGAAGCGACCACCAAGCGTACCAGGCTCGACGCTGAGATTGAGTTCTGGACATGACATTGCGCATGACTCCGCCTTGAGTATGTCGCGTGACATGTCTTCCTTTCCGTCGATGGACACGGTGATACGGCGCCCTTGTTCTGGGACCTCGCCGCCGGTCTTGACTTCGTTGCTTCGATCTGTGTTACATTAGCGAGGGAATAGGAACAGAAATAGAATTAGACCTACAGCCGCAGTGTTCGCAAACAGTGCTCATGAGTATGACTTGCTTGAAATGTGGAATGTTGACCATCTTCATATTTGTTGTGCAGGACATGGTACATCCTGGACACGTAGCTGGGAATGAGTATACCTGGTTCTCGATAATGTCATCCTCGTCCACATTGTTGACCATGGAACCGGAAGCCATCTCGGGATACATTTGGTTGGCATGATACTCTGGTCGGATCTCTGTAGGCGGTGCTTGGCCGCTCGTATCACCAAGCCCAAGCGATTCGTTCTGTGCAGCTGATCGTGGGTACTCGTTGCGTGAGTATTTACCTCCCATAAGCTGGCTTGGCGGCTCAATCGACGAGTTACCCGCTGGGTCATCAATTGTAAGCTTGAAAGGCAGCTTCTCTCCGCTCGCCATCTGCTTGATTGTATCGATCACGCCTTGGATCTTCTCGTAGACCTCTGGCATGACTTCTTTCCGCTCTTTTTGCTTCTGTTCCAAATCTTGCGCAACCATAGACAGGATACCTTCAACATTGGATAGCTGTCCTCGACCCGGTGGAATCTCGAGATCGATATCCTCGATGCGGAACACTGCCGTATCGCTCTTCACAATCTGGCGACTAAGGTCGTCGGCTGAATCTACTCTAAGTGTGAACTTGATGCCGCGTTGTTGAATCTCTCCAGCGGGCTGGACTTCGGTGTTCTTAAAGTGGCAATGCGGACATGCGAAAGACATGATCACGATTTCGCGAAAGAACGGGATCTTGGTAAGCAGAAGTCGTGTAGTGCCCTGCATGATCAGCTATGATTCTTACCATACTGCTTGGGCTATACATACATCCTCGTGGCAGTTCATGCACAAACTTTCAATCTCATCGACTACTTTTGTGTCGTCGTCATTCTCCTGTGCGCTCGCCTCGGCGACTTTTCGACCCATGTCCTCAAAGAGGTCCTGCGCAAGGCTTCGGTTTTCCGTCATGTTGGTAATGGTGTTGAAATAAGAATGCCCGCGGTGGTTGGAAGCGATATTCAGAGGTGTTGCTGTGTGCGAAATCCAGTATGACGAAGTTCCGGAAATTTTGAGAGCCCCGCGTCAGAATTAGCGTGTTAGCGGGGCAGAACTGCTTCTGGCGCCTTCGCTGCATGTAGACCCTGCCGCAATCCAGCCCTATAGCGCGTTTCGATCTTAATCTGATGACTGTCGGGAACATTCCAGGTTCATTAAACTTAAAGTGTCCAATACCGTAAGGCTGGTTTGGTGAAGAAATCTTTGCTGGAGTGGTTCACTCACATCGCAAAGTCCATGAGGTCCAAACCTTGATTTGAGCTTTGGGTTTTGTTCTTCGCCAACATAGCCTGCAAACCGCCTTTTCGGGCTTTTTGTCTTTGTTTGCTGCTTGCATTTGCTGTCTTGGGCGTTCTAAGCTCGACATCATTCGAGGACCGACTAGCCATCACAGTCGACTCGATGGATGCAAGAGTCTTTGACCTCTTTAGATGTCTCCGTGGCTGAGCTGGAAGTGGCTGTTCTGTCTGTCGGTGGCATCTTGAACAGCAGTATACGATTTTGGTTACAAGAGTATCGGTCTTCGCGTTCGTCCTCCGTTCTTTCTGCTTGCATCGCGACTTTCCTTTGATGGCGCATGACCATCCTGGAATCATGACATTTCCGCAGGCACGGCACGTATCTCGGCGGAGTGTATCTAACTCTTTCGTTGTGGCTTCTGGTTCCATATCTTGGACGAGCTGAACTCGCGCTAACCCAAGGAATGTAGAAGCCGTGGGCGATGATACAGCAAGCAAATTTGCAGCGGCCCGGAGGTAGCTAGCTTGCGATGCAACAGGATCGATTGTGGCCATTTCGAAGTTGGATCGGGGATGAGGTGGAAGATATTGAGGTCGAAGTTGTCGATTGACCAGTGACACACCGACCCCCGGCGCTAGCGCGACCTCGAACTTTCCTCATAAGCTTGGAGCTCAGAGCTCCTACCAACATCATACTTTATCACACTTGAATGGTTCCACGCGCAAGAATACCGCGCACGTAACCGAGATGTCCTATTCTGCTTGATCGCAACTAACAGTTAGCACTTAACTCACAATTGCAAAGCATTAAAGATGGCATCGCCAACGCTTTTGTCAGAGCATGGCCTACGAATAGCCGTCGAGGGCTGTGGTCACGGAGTCCTACATTCAATCTATGCCTCGGTCGAGAAAGCTTGCGAACTGAAGGGATGGCCGGGTGTCGATCTCTTGATTATTGGAGGCGACTTTCAGGCAGGTCTTCACCTCAAATATGGTCGACTACATACTAACTCAACAGGCGGTCCGCAATGCT
Source organism: Phaeosphaeria sp. MPI-PUGE-AT-0046c (assembly GCA_020747045.1). Lineage (NCBI taxonomy): Eukaryota > Fungi > Ascomycota > Dothideomycetes > Pleosporales > Phaeosphaeriaceae > Phaeosphaeria > Phaeosphaeria sp. MPI-PUGE-AT-0046c. The sequence continues at coordinate 2,110,797 of JAGTJN010000001.1, read as the reverse complement.
TCCGACCTTAAGGCAGTCTCCATGCCCTCGAAGTACTACGCTATGCACGATTTTCACGAGTACTACTCAGGCGCACGAGTAGCCCCATGTCTGACTATCTTCATTGGCGGCAACCATGAAGCAAGCAACTACATGTGGGAGCTCTACTATGGAGGATGGGCAGCACCCAAGATCTACTACATGGGTGCCGCGAATGTCGTTCGACTAGGTCCCCTCCGCATTGCAGGGCTTTCAGGCATCTGGAAGGGATACAATTACAAAAAGCCCCACTACGAACGCTTGCCATACAATAGCGACGATGTGAGGAGTGCGTACCATGTGCGAGAGCTGGATGTACGCAAGTTATTGCAAATACGGTCACAGGTCGATGTTGGACTAAGCCACGACTGGCCACGAGGCATGGAGTGGAAAGGAGACTATAAGCAGCTGTTCAGGTGGAAGCCAGATTTCGAACAGGAAGCCAAGGACGGAACCCTGGGCAGCGTGGCGGCTACAACTGTACTTGAGCATTTGAGACCTGCGCATTGGTTCAGTGCACATATGCACACCAAGTTCGCTGGGATATGGGAACATGCAGACACACAAGCAATCGCGGATGCTGGGTCCAAGCTCGCCAATGGCCGTACAACCAACGAAGACACTAGACTGACCGAGGCGGGTACTTCACAAGCAATTGCGACCACAGCACCCAAGAACGATGCAGAGATTGATCTTGATATGGATGGTGTTGATGACGACGATGAACCTTCAGCTCTTCCCAATGACAAGACAAACAACATTACTTCCTCGACGAATGGCACAAACGACGCTCCGGAAGTGTCTCAAGATCTTAGAGATTTGCTACCAGAATCATTTGCGCGCCCCAAATTCGAACCCATACCTACTCTCCCGTTCCCAACGGACATCACCAACAAGACGACCAAATTCCTTGCCCTTGACAAATGCCTGCCTAAGAGGAGCTTTCTCCAACTCATCGACATTGCTCCACACTCACCAAGGGATTTTGAACGTCCTCTTCGATTGGAGTATGATCAAGAATGGCTTGCCATCACACGCGTCTTTGCGGCCGATCTGCAAATCGGAGATCCTAATGCGCAAGTACCGGCAGACCGAGGCGATGCACACTACAGGCCACTCATAGAGCAAGAGATGGAATGGGTGGACGAGCACATCATCAAATCTGGCAAGATGGCGATACCAGACGATTTTGCGCAAACCGCGCCGGTATACGACCCTGCGCTAGGCATCCATGTTGAAGAGTCGCCACGAGAGCACAGTAATCCGCACACCCAAGCATTCTGCGATCTGCTACAGATTCACAATGTTTTTCACGCATCAGATGATGTGCGAGCACAAATGATGCACGACGGTCCGAGACCAGAACAACAACGATCCAACCACGGCGGTGGAGGACGTGGGGGCTTCCGAGGCGGGAATAGAAGTCGTGGTGGTGGCCGGGGAAGAGGCTCCAACAGGGGACGAGGACGCGGCGGCGGACATCGCGGACGCTGGTGACGATATCGCGTCCGAAACTACGCTTGCACAATTACTGGTCCGCCAGTTGCGGATGAACCCACAACAATGGCATTGTACATGACGAGGTCTGGATCTCAGCACGGAGCACACGCGGCTCGCGCCCTGTAGTTGCAGAATAGGATGCACATTGAGGAGTCGTGGTGCCGTGGACATGACGGATGGCGCAGAGGGTGGAGCGTTAGTCAGTTAGATTGATTGTACAATGGCTAAGGGTCTTCAGGCCCGGGCGCCGGGCTGGATGGCACGCGTCATGATGTCGTCTGGCGTTACACATGGTTACCGTTTGGATTGCACACGGCACAGGCGCCTTGAGAAAGAGGTCCAGAACAGTCTTCTCACGATAACTCATGTACATGAGGCCGCACGGCACGACAATGTCAGGCCGTGTCGTGTCTGAGGCTGCAAGCCAGGTCCCCAAAAGTGCGAAATTGCTAAGGTCTGGTCCTACGTCATCGGACATTAAAACGGCTGTGTCCTTTGCCCGTAATGTGACAGCTGCAGCGCCCACGAAAACACAAGACAGATACGGCAGAATGCGATTGCTTCGACTACAGTTTCAATATTCAATATTGATTATGCCAGATCTGGGTAAAGGCAACTTTGAGATGCTAGCGGCGCAGTTGTGGTTGATCGCGACGATCTTCTGCACGCTGTCTCTGAGTTTATTTGTCTGCCTGCTGTGACTCGCCATGGTCAGGCCGTGGCAAAAGGGCTTGCGCGTTGCTTCTCTAGGAAGACACCACATTGCTGCGCCGGCTGTTGTCGGGCAAGGCTCGCATGACTGGACTTGGTTGCTCGAAACGAAGGATGCCTGTATGGCTTGGGGGCAAAAAGCCATTCGACGACAACTCTCGCCAGCGATTCGCAACACACTTCGGCCGCGTGCATCCACGCATGCGCCGAGAAGCTATACCTTTCCGCAACACAAACCTGTACGATGACCTATTTTCGGGGTATGCCAGAGTAAGGTACTCCTCGCTTTCCGATGTGTGCTCGGGCCAGACAACACGCAATCCGCCTTGCGTTCGTCGTGGTGCCCCCAAAGTCCGTAGCCTCTCAGTGCAGGGAACCTTGCACCTGTCAGCAGACCGCGGCTCGATGGCAGTTTTGCCCGCAGCACGCGAGTGCGCACGTTTGGCCGCTGGACCCACCGTCGTCATCCCTGGCATTAGTTCGTCCCGTTAGGCATCGAGACTTTGCGATCGGCGCTCTTGGGGTGGACCCTTGCTCCAGGGCCCTTGCTACCGCAGAATGCGGGCGTTGGCCATGTGCGCGTACTGAAATTAGATGCGAGCAGTGTGGGTGCTCGCTTTAAAAGTCTGCGTGTCTGCTCCTGCGCGGACGAACTCGCTGTTCTATAACATCTGACAACATCTGTTAACTCTTGCTCTGAAGCTACGGCTGCATTCGCTCAGGGTCATATACCTGGGTCTCGCCTTCGCTACTCCCGCTCCCTGTGCTATTATTACACAGGGCCTGGCCTAGACTACAATATCTCTGGACTTACAACTCCCACCTTTGCCCCAGGAATACAAGCCGAGAGGTCGATCATATCAGAACACCCACGTTCATACACAACCCAAGCATTATATAGACTTCAGGTCTCACCTGTCTTCCTACCCACATTACCGTTCGTACTATTCGCCACCTCCATTTGCAATGGCATCACGATTTGTTGAGAACCTCGAAGAGGTTCCCATCACTCATCCTCACCTCAATGTCTCGTTGGACGACATCCTGGCCGAAGAGAGTCGCAAAAGGTCGACCTCGCAGTCATCAGACAGCTCGACTACCGACCGATCTGGAAGCGACTCGGCCGCAAGCCCAACTTCTCCCACCAGCGAAAGCAAGATGAACGCCATCAAGCGACGAGCGCTCACCCTTGGTAGCAAGAAGGGCCGTCGCACCTAGATGAGCCGCTCTTATAATTCTCATGGCGATAATTCGCCTTCAAAGACTACTACACGTACGACAACACCAATGACTCGAATACCACCTCGACCAAGTGTTGGAAGAGAAATTCGTCTCTGAGTCCACCAGCGTCGAGTAATCACAACGTCTTGAGCCAAGCTCGGGCTCGGTCTGACGCGCCCCACTACCATCCCGCTTTCATCGTCCTATTGGTGGTGTCCTACTTGACCACGCAAGACGTCAATGCCATCCGTCAGAGGAGGTGACGAGAATCCGATGTGTGAAATTCACGTGCCATACAAGGCGTGAATGGGGACCTAGAGTGCATGAGATAGGCGTACTGAGGCACGATGTCGCTCCTGCACGCTACGCAGGTGCGAGAAACGGTGTCGTGAAACCGATGAATTCATGAGATGATGGAAAGGTCAATCTCCCGTCAAAATCAAACACTTTCTATCAACATGTTAGAAGAACAAAGAATATAATCAAGTTCGCTATTACTTCAGCTCATCGCTGCGCTCGTGACTTGTTGTTATGCTTCACTGTTGTTCGAGCACGACTGCCTCATTCACAACGCATACTAAATACACGTCACAACTTCCTTGCCTTTTCCACCAATGCACAAACCACATACGTCCAACCTATACATGAGATCTCCGCTCAAAAATGGTGCACACACCTAATTTACCAATAGCCTACAATTTACTTCTATCGTCCGGAACATTCCTAAACACCGAGAGACTCACCAAAGACGTCCCTATCAGAGTGCCATCCCCACCAACCATGAACGCCCCCTCTCCCATCGCCTGCCTCGAATCATATATCAATCCGTCCCTTACGAACGGCCCCTTTCTCTTCAACAATGCAAACACGCCAGCTCTCCATCTTCTCTCCAGCACCATGCTCTCGCGCCTGAAGAACGTCGGTCCTGCCCGTGTCAAGGAGATGCGTGCGCTTGGTCAGAGTATGCAGATCCTCTCTCACATCCCCATTGCCGCGAACGCAGCGACGTGCACGAGGTACAATGACGCGCTTTTTGCAGCTATTCAGCTCAACTCGGAAAAGCTCGCGGCCTTGGCCATCTTGCCTGCGGATGGCAAGGAAGCAGCACGTGAGCTGCAGCGATGTGTGACCAAGATCAATTTCGTAGGCGGAGTTGTTGGGCTGCAACCAGATGGGCGAGGAGGAATTGCTCTTGGCAACGAACTCGAAGAGCTCTGGAGTGTCGCGGACAGGTTTCGCGTGCCTATTATGTTGAGAGACATGTGGCCAGTCGGAGCTGAGGTGCATTCACCAACAAAATATTGCTTTGGTTGCGTATCAGGACTGATGGCAGACAGCTCCCAACGTTCCAATGCACTCTCCCGGAAAGTGTCCTGGCTCCCGTGGCTACGCACCTCCACACCTCACACAATCACTCGCCCCTCCCGCTTCTCCATCTCTACCTTACGGGCGTCTTTGATCGCCATGCGAACCTGCGTCTCATTCTCCCGCACCCATGCCTCATTCCTTCGCTTCTACCACGTATCGAAGCTGTCCTAAGCAAGATCCCAGCGACCGACAAGCCTAAGCGTGGGTATCTGAACGTTTGGCAACAAAACATTTACGTCACGACGGCGGATGTGTTGGATATGTCCACTATGCGTACCCTGCTGGAGCAGATTCCTGTTGACAGAGTGCTGTATGCGAGTAATTATCCCTTGGAGGATAGGGGAAGGGAGTTAATGCAGGAGTTGAAAGAGAGTGAATTTCTAACAGAGGAGGAGTGGGAGAGGGTGGCGTGGGGGAATGCGGAGCTGGTGTTTGGTATGAAGAGTAGTGCTAGGAAGGGGAAGGGGAAGATAGGATGAAAACAAAAGTTGGCTGTGGGTGTAGTTGGGAGAAAGTCAGACGGGAGCAGATTTAGACTAATCATCTGCGAAGCATGAGTAAACCTGCACTATCCCGCAATATTCGGTGCATTCCGTTTCCGTTTGCGATGTGTCTATGCGCTCCAGAATATGAACGCCCATCGTGTGTATGTGTATGACTCCATGTCCCTTGGTATCTTCAATATCAAATCATGCCCATGCCCGTCGTCATCTCGCCGCGCACAGCCTCAAAGCGCTTATTTCTTGCCGGACTTCTTGATGCCCTGGGACCCCGTGTTCAAAGGTCCCTTGCCCTTGCTGACCTTGCCGGCGAGTTCGTCGCGTGCCTTCTTGTCTGTATCGTGTACTGTCAGTCTCTCATATACGGTGCAGCCCACGAGACAGGGCAAAGTCGGCGGTATGGGCCGGACTACGTACCAGCAGCCAGCTTGGCCTTGTGCGCGAGATCGTCCTCGTCGAGCTCTTGCGCCTTCTTCTTGGGCTTCTTATTGTGGATGGGGTTGGTACCAGCTGTATTACCAAAGTGTCAGCCTAATCATCGCTGTATTCTCTGACCCCGCTATCTGCGGGCGAAGACCTGCGCATTGAGCACTTACCTCCTTGTCCTGAAGGCATTTTGGGCGATCTCTTTTGATGTGGACTGGTTTGGGTATTTGGAGAAAGAACTGGGTCTGGGAAAGTTTGTGTGGAGGCGTGAGATGTACGGGCGGTAGTAGTGGGCGGTCAGGATCGGTTTTCGGACATCACTAGGCGGGCGCTAAGGGTGGCTAGTCACGACCACGTGGGGGCAACATTCACTCGGCTACGATTTTCTTTGGACTGCCATTGCAACTTCACCACCCCTGTTACAGATATTGCAAGATATCCAGATACTACAAAAGTAATTAGATATGGCTTCCAGGTGAATGTCCCCCTATTCGCTCCATGATATACCCACTAATGTCTTCCAGCAACACCCCACCCCGCGTTCGCGCAGCCTTGTTCGACATGGATGGACTCCTAATCGACTCCGAGGACCTATACACCATCGCCACCAACACAATCCTAGAGCGCTACGGTCGTCCCCTCCTCCCATGGTCCATCAAAGCCCAACTCCAAGGTCGTCCCGGACCCCAAGCAGGCGCCATCTTCCACGAATGGGCCCAGCTCCCCATCCCTCACGAGCAATTCCTCGAAGAGCAAAAGGAGCTCCAAACTAAACTGTTCCCCACCACCAAAACCCTCCCAGGCGTCATGGACCTTCTTGCCGGCCTCAAGCAGCGAGGCGTCCACATGGCATTGGCGACCAGCAGCCACAAGGCCAACTTCAAACTCAAGAGCTCGCATTTGGGTGAGCTGTTCCAGTACTTTGCGCCTGAACATCAGGTTCTTGGCGATGATCCAAGGATACCTGCCGGCAGGGGCAAACCAGCGCCAGATATTTATCTTCTCGCTCTTTCGACGTTGAATAAAACGCTCGAAGCGCAAGGTCAGCCGCCTATCCAGCCCGAAGAGTGCTTGGTGTTTGAGGATAGCGTGCCTGGTGTGGAGTCGGGAAGGAGAGCGGGCATGCAGGCTGTGTGGTGTCCACATCCAGAGTTACTGGTGGAGTATAAGGGGAAAGAGAAGGAGGTGTTGGCCGGTTTGACTGGACAGCATAAAGATGATGAAGAGAAAGAGTTGCAGAAGACGGAGGTGGATGTTGTCAAGGGAAAGAGGGAGGTCGGTATGCCTGGGGAGATTGACGATGGGTGGGCGAAGTTGTTGGAGAGTTTGGTGGATTTCCCATACGAGAGGTTCGGATTAACAGAGAAGAGTGCATAAGTGTTTAATGGGTAGCAAAATAAATGATCATACAGCGAGGCGACTCGCAAGATCAAGGCTACCAAGCTCGCAGTTTGACAAGCATTCATGTTCAACCGTGTACATGATACCAGAAAGCTGATCTTGGCCAACGCTTAGTATCCTGATGCTAGGGTACTTCGGCAAGCGTGACGATGGTCTAGTATATCCGTAAATTACTAAAGCGATGAAAAAGTACAAGCCCGGAAAGACGAGCTGCTTTGGAGTCTTGTCTTTCGCGAGGTGTCGAGAAGGACAGCCAGCCTTCCCTTCATAACGGTTTCCTGTGGATGGAAGTTCGTGACTTTTTTATTTTGGAAAAGATACTGCTCGTTATGGCACAGAGGTCATGGTGTATCGATGTTTGAAGTTTTATGCTTATTAAAATATTTACAGTGCGCTCATCAAATCTTCCCCCTCTCCCTCCTCGCTCTGCCTGCATACTCCACTCCTAAGCCGTACACGGATCCGAGTTGAAGCAGGTCATTTCAAAAAGCCTCACCGAGGGATCAGAAACAAGGTTCCCATTCTGCACAGCTGCTCTGTTGTACAGATAGCAGCTGCTTCCCTGAATGACAAAGTACTTGCAAGTAGGGTCAGTGGAGCATTGCGGTCCACATGCATCCACAGTCGTGCCGGTTATGATTCGGTATGTAGCGCCAGCGTTGGCGTTGCTAGGGAAACCGGGGTAGTTGCAAATGCCGGATGGGACGAATTCGGTGTCGGGAATGCATCCTGCGGGGCTTGGAGTGGGGGTGGGTGTGATGATGGGGGTGGGGGAATCGATGGGTTCCGGAGACTCGATTGGAGTGGGTGACTCGATGGGTGTTGGGGAGACGATGGGGGTGGGGGTGACGACTTCGGTGACGGTGATGACAATGGGGGACTCAATTGGCGTTGGAGTTTCAATGGGTGTGGGTGTGACAATTGGCGTTGGAGAGTCAATTGGAGTCGGCGACACGATTGGAGTGGGCGTGACCACGACCGGGGTTGATGAGACGTCGGGAGTGGGCGAGACGATGATGGGCGTCGAAGAGACCACGGGAGACGAGACATCGGGGATGGAGTAGATGATGCTCGACTGAACCACTGACGAAGAAGGAACCACAACGGAGTAAGGTTCGGGAGTAGGATAGACCGCGATGGACGAGACAGCGGACGAGCCATAGGCGTAGATGAGTGTTGAAGGCACGTTCACCGACGAAGGGACAGGGTTGTATCCATTTCCGTACGCAACCGGCGAAGAGACCGCATTATATCCATATCCAGCTGCGGGAGTCGAAGAAACAAGTCCATCTGAGCATGGCGTATACTTGCTAACACGAACAGCGTTGGCAATCTGTGCAGCAGCCGAAGCCGAGACGATCCAGGTAGCGAAGGCAGGCATTGTATGTGTGTCGAAGTGCTAGGAATTATAATTAATGATAGTATGTAATTGCTTATGGTTTGAGCAACAAAAGAGTGTCTGGGCTTGCTAAAGCTTGAGCCTGAAGAGCAGCAAAAGCGGACCAACATGTATTTTATACAAATCCATGGGTGAGGACGGTACGCACACGACATGCGTTGACTCGGCAGCACCGGGTTGGAGTGCCTGGCCCTAGATCAATTGAGGCTATACACAACGTGCGAGTCGCGGAATGGCGTGGTGTCAGGCCGCATGTGGTGAAGACTGAGACTTCTCCAAGGTAGCCGCGCAGCCTCATCATGCTGTTCTGGAGCACTCAGCTGCCAAATTTTTCAGCCACGCGCGGGAGCACCTATCCTCTAAACTCTATGCGTTGCTGTCAACGGGTCAGTGGCTCGCACTGGGCCGCTCTTTGCAGATGTGGAAATAGCGTACAAAGGGGGTGAGGCTGCGAGCCAATCGTGACCGAGGAGGCGTCGCGCTAACAACCCAAAATGAAGTCGAACGGCCTCATTCTCTCCCGAATGTGCTTTCTCGATTAAAAATAGAGCTGGCTGGACGTTGAATTGGTCGAACGGCAGTTAGTTTATTTCATTGATAACCTGCAAAACAATTAAAGGCCATGGCAAGCACAATGCGCTCGCGGCTAGCTTGTGCATCGACATACTCCTCGGACCACGAAAGGCACGAATACAAGACAGGTCGAGGTCAAAGAAGTGGAGATCGATCTGTGGGCTATCAGGCACGGTGGACTGCAAATGTAGCATTGAGTAAATAATGATTTGGATAAGGTATAGAGAGCGTGATAATGCTATCCAAGGTATCCTGCGTAGTTGCGAGAGTAGCACGAGAGCGACGACTATTCATCGCTAAGATAGTGAAGCATTCACAGACAACCAAATCATCACACCACAAAGGACCTTGTTGATTGTGATAATAATATAGGCAGAAATATGAAATTCTCTATTTCATATAGCTGATTATATGTTCTTGTCGGCCGTCGGCAGCGGAAATCACCACATCGACCAAACCATTGACAACCGAGCATGTCATATATATCGTTCATCCCCTCAATCTCCTCTTCGGCTCTCTGACCCCTAATAGAGCCCAACCAATCCCCCCGTATCCTCGACCAACTTATCATTCTCGCAACTGAACGTGATCCGCAGAGTACCACAGCCAGAGAGGGTAGGCCTGTGTGCTACAGCATCCAGATGCAGGTCGAAAATCGTCCTAAGATGACATTATTGGAGGGACCTGCGCCTGATACGGTGGCGAAGATTGAGATACCGGTCGATGAACATTGGTCAGCGGTTACTATCAGCAAGGAGTTGGAGAAGAGTCTAGTTGCCTATGCTGATAGGATGAAATTCTATTGAGTGCTAGCACAGAAGATAAATATTTCTTTGGTATATTTCAGCATTATACACCATAGAGAAATGTAGAAGGAAGATTGGCATTGAGGAGCCACGGTAGGAGAAAATCATAGACGGATGACAACGATCATATCCTAAATGCATGTCGCTGGAACCAAACCATAATGAAGACATACAGGCCAGCTCAGGAAAAATGGAATGACTAGCCAGGCAGTACCGTGACACTCCACGATGATTCATTGATCTAGACTCTGCTAGACCGAATGATGCCTGTCAGGTAGTCCTTGTAGAAGTTGGAGTACAGCCCTGCATTGATTGTACGCGCAGGTGAGTAGTGTAGTCAAACAGGAAGCGTCAGAAGATCTACACATGTGTAGGTACCATATCCCAGTGTTTTGTAAACCTTCATGAATCTCTTGGCGCGCGCAGGGCGGGGTAATAAGGCCGATAGTAAAGAAGGGAATATGCGCAGTGTTGATGCGCAATGTTGAGTGAATTGTACAACAATGCAGCCTCAGCAAGTGTCTCTGATCATCTCAGGATGAGACAGGGCGTTGAACAACAGTTTGGTTACACCGTTTGACAACAAAACAAATGTTCATCGAAGTTGACAGATTATGGAAATGCGTGGGTGAACAAGCGAAGGTCGACCGGGGTGGTGGAACGCATGAACGTGGTACAACCGGGACATCCCTGCAGATATCGCGGCCGCTGTGTACATCGGATCTGGAGGAGTTGATCCGGGCCAGAGCAATTGGCAAAGAAGTTATTTCAAATCGTGTCACACTCTCGCATCGTTGCACTACGCCGAAGGTGGCTTGGGAGGTGAGCCTGCAGACAAATACAAAGTGAACGCTAGGGAGCAACCTGACTACGAGCTATTATGATATTGTCATGCTTGTATATGGCTGGGAAGAACGACTCGGAGATTTGAAGCTCGTCCCTTGCGGTGCGCTGTGAAGGTAGCACAGAGTGTTGTCGTCGCTCGCTTGCATGGTGTTTCTGCTTGACCGCGGTAGCACGAGGTTTCGACTAGGACGACTGGAGATCATCTCGGCGCCGCAGTTCGCGTGGAGAGTGGTTCAACCACTGGGTATGCTACAGCGGATACCGTTTGATCTTCACGGGTAGGATGTGCAATGGAGGACTTCGGGTAGCGTTTGCATCGGGATTGCAAAAGGAAACACGTCAACGGTGAAGCGTGCAAGTCCGAATTGCGTGTTCAAAGTGCGCGATGATGACCAGTGGCCATATAGTATTGCCATCTAAGGAGATTGGGTTGTCCGCTGCATGTATCTATCTCTTGGCGTGGTGTATGCGCGGTCGCGCACAGTTGGGATCAGCCCTGGGCGCACAACTGCTAGTCGTGATCGAGGACGAGTTCTGCCGTGCCCTGTAGGAGAATACTCGGTGGGGTTCGTTCCTTGCAGCGTCTCAGCACGAAAGCAGTGTCATGCATCGCGACAACAGCGGGCCTGCCAGGAAGGTGCAGCGAGGGGAGGATCTAATCAGGGCAGGTGCAATGCGCGCAAGCGCCTGCCACTTTAGCGGCAGCTGTGGTGTCGCGCTGCCAGCAGCAAGGCGAGCCGCATGCTGCCGGCGCTGTGTTGCACTGCAACGACTGTCAGCCTCGACTGTGAGCTGGCATTGTGTTTCTGCGATTGCACACGACCGCAGCGACGGGAGTGCAGGCCGAAAGCGAGCGGATGAGACGAGTTTGAAGCCATTCGGAGATAATTTTAGCTAGCCTTCTCATTTCGCGTGGCCCGGAAACCGCCAATCAGACGTGCGACGGCGTCCAACCAGGGCCTAGGGCAGACGCTCTCAGGGCCTGTTCCCTGTCGCCAGCCGCTTAGCCTCTCCCGTTCCCGATGGCCTCAGTTGCGCGCAAATCCCCCCATGTCCCAGGCTTCTTCCTTTCACCCCAAGCCTGTCACAGCCGCAGCTTCCCACCCATTACGCTCTTTACCGGCTCTTTCCCTTCTCAGACCGTGTCCCTCGTCGACACCGTCCCCAGTTCTAATCACCGTTACCGTTGCACGCCTCGAGCCCTTCTAGCCATCACGAATGGACTCGTGAAGCTGCGCGTCTGTTGCTGGCCGTCCCGTCCTCGACGACGCTGTTCCCACGGCCCCATATCTTAATAGCCCTTATCGACCAGATATTCGCCTCGCACTGCATCATCCACGCGACCCGCAATGCCTCCATGTCTGCGCAGCGACCGTCTTCGCGACCACCAACCATCGGACAGCACACCAGTCTCTCGCCGCCAGAAGCAAAGTCACGCCAAGACCAAGACTGCCACCGTCCTCTCTGCCCTCGTCGCGTCCCTACCAGTGTCAATGGCCCAGCAGAATTGCATCTCCCTCAGTGGCTCGTTGCAGTGTCCAGCATTTAACGCTGCATCCATCAGCACGAATCTGACCGGCGATTTGTACGTGTAACATCACGTCAGCCGGCACTTGTTTGCTAACAGCCATGCCCCAGCTCGTTCTTGTCTTTCGTAAACGACGTCAAGTCCTTTGACGACCGCTTAGGAAACTACATCAACACCACCTACGCGCAAAAACAGTCAGTCCACCCATGACTTCTTTGGACCATCCCGGAGACTAACCTTGTCATAGGTACCAGAATATCTTGGGATGCTCGAGCGTTAATTTGTCGAACACGACTAACCTCTATGCCCGGTATACCACCACGGTCCTGTGCAACGCCATAGTACAGAGTTCCCGAGACGCGTGTGGACTAAGTAGTTCAAGCGCTACACCTCTCTGTGCTGGTGCTTGCGTAAGTTGTGCTGATGCCGTTTCAAACACAGTAAGCTAATTATGCCAGGCCGACTTCGCCATCAGTGAGCAAGTCATAGTCTCAACGCCAGAGCTATGCGGTCGCCCTGGAAACAACGCCGTGCCACAGATCCGCTCAGACTTTGCTAGATGCTCGAATCCAGCCGAGGCACTCAGTGGCAGTTGCATCACGGCTGTACAAAATGAGCCTGAGGAATGTGGCTACAAGAATAACCTGCGTGGTCTTTGCTCTTTCTGCGCCGACAGTACTATCAACTCGACCAATTCTTGCTGCGTCACAGCAAATGTGGAGAAGCGCTGCGCAGACGTGAAACTACCAACAACCGTCTCTATGCCTCCGCTATTCCCATCGACCACATCTGGAACGCATTCTGCAACCGGCAGCGCAGCAGCAAGCAACGGCCAATCTGGATCTGGTCTTTCTGGCGGTGCTATCGCGGGTATCGTTCTTGGCTCAATACTGGGCGCCGCACTGATCCTCGCTACTGTCATTTTCTGTTGCATCCACATGAGGAAGCGAAAACAAAGCCAGGCTGGCAGCGTTTTCAATACACCGTCTCCCACACGCCAGTCTCTCAGAAACCAACCCATGAGTTATGGCGGTGATGGACACGCTGCTCCTACTATCCTGCCTGGTGCTCGTGTGCAACGTATGGCAGCCCTCGAAGGATCCACCTCTTCCGGAGACCAAAGCGAAAGAGGTGTCATGTCAGCATTCGGGGGCTCCCAAATCGGTGCTTATGATTCACCAGAGACGATTCGTGGCCATCTTTCTGGGGCCTTGCCTAGGCGTCATGGCTCTTTGTCGAGCCACTCCGCCCTTGGCTCCAGCACAAACTCACCGTTGTCTGGATCAGACCAGGCACGAAATTTCTCTAGTCCTGACGGCGTTGCTTCTGGTCAATCTGAGCAACTTCAATTCTTCAAGGACTACTACTCACAGGATGATATCCATCCCAATGACACAGTTGCCACGTTGTGGGCATACCAACCTCGCGCTGGTGATGAATTCGAACTGGAGCGCGGCGATATGCTCAAGGTTGTCGGTATCTGGGACGATGGCTGGGCGACTGGTGTCAGACTCTCAGAGAGTGCAGAGCAGTGGGAGGCACGCAAGGCCGAACAACGTGACTCGGGGGTTAGCAACGGCAGCCGACGATCGAGAGCCGAAGCCGATAGCGAGATCAAAGCATTCCCGCTTGTATGCGTATGCTTACCACAACACTGGCGGAAGACGATTGAAGGCGACAGTACGGATGCTGGGCGAGGTAGCGGAGGTCCGCCTCCAAGCCCTTAGTGTCGTATGTTGCTTCAATTCGTTGACATGAGGTAGACATCACATCTACGTCGGAGTTGCATGAGACGATGCCGCTCCATGCGCGCGTCACCCGCGCATCAGACCGAAACACATATGTGTTGCTGAGCCAGCACTCAAGCTCTAGCACACGCTTAAACCCCTCACATAAACATTAACGCCGCAACGATGATGGTCACGTTTCTTTGCTTGATTTCGAATCTCGAATTTCTGTACACGAAGCGCGTTTTCTACTTCTGCTCTGCGCAGCGCTGCCTAATTCGACTCCACGGCCTCGAAACACATCAGCCCCAACACATCTCACGCACGATAATCCAAGTAATTCCTCGAAGCTATCCTCCCAGCTTCCTCCGACATCCACACGGCTGAGTCAATTCTTGCGAATCGCCACACTTGTTGTCTAATCTAATCACGCTCTTTTGCCGCCCCGTTACACGGTCCACATAATGTAACGCAACGCTCCTTTGAACACAACACAATCCACGCCCGGTATATACTTCAATTACCTTTGGCCTGATTGAATCGCCTCTTTCTTGCGTTCTATACCCCATCTCGAGCTCAAGCATTTTGCGCGACGATGACTTTTTCTTCTTCTCTATTTTGCTTCTTTTTGGACGATGGAACTGGCAGCGGGGAGAAGATACCAAATTTGTACATAATTCATCGTTTTGTTGCATCCCGCTCGCCTAGTCCAGGAGGAAATGGGTAGTTGAGTTTTGTTACATATTTCTAGCATGTCCTGCCTTCGTTGTTGTATGCAGGGATTAGGGCGGTTTGGTGTTTGGGGCGAGGGAGAAATCTGCCTTGGGCTTGGAGACGTTGTTTGCGTGTTGTCATGGACGGGATGGAAAATTGGTTGTGAACCGAGGAAGAAAGTGAATTGGATTGGTTACGCTTAGGGTAAAGGAGAATGAAATGGAATATTGGAACTGGAAACCCTGCGAACTTGACTTTGATTGTAATACTCGTGGATCATGCCCTTTGCATGCACATGAAGTCGAGATTGTTCTCGAGGCTTGCAAAGGCATGTAACCTTGCGATATATCTTTGTGGATATATGCCTTCTCGCGTATGCTATCTAGAAACACGCAGCCTCGCTTGCGCGCTGGATTTGTAAACTAGATACAGTACCCGTGCAAGGTCGCGAAGGCTATATCCATCGTATGTTATAACATGGCTTCAGTAGAGATGGGTCGATATGCTACATCGAGTGACTGTCAAGAAGATGGGCGCAGCAAGGACAAGCGTAAGCTCTGATTTGTCACGATGTAATATTCATCTGAAATGCAAGCATGATCGTACTCGTGGATGCATCATATCCTTTTCCATGCTCAGGGTATGCCACTTCAAGTTCGCCATCAGGTCCATGCAAGAATCTGCACACCACCCTTTCCCATGTCCTACGCCCTCCCCTTCCTCCTCCCCTTGCCTACACCGCCACCGTCCCCCTCTCTCCGATGCCACTCCTCAATCTCCCTCCTTACACCCTCCCTATACTCCTTGTACGCCTCGCTTCCCTCCTCCAATAATTCGGCGCAATGCCCCGAGCGCCGCAGATGGCGCTTGAGGTTCTCCCACCTACAATCAGGCTTGAAAGTGCACCCAGGCTGAGGGCAGCGATACGGTCGTAGCGTCTGGTGCGTGCGCTCGTGCTTGCTTAGATTACTGCTATCAGCGCACGTGAATTCACAAAAGCGGCACTTGTGCGGCTTCTTGCCCTCGTGTAGCGCCGCAATGTGTGTCTGTAGCTGTGTATGTGTTGTAGTCGTGTATCCGCAGCGGTCGCATACATAAGGGCGCTCGCCTGTGTGGGTGCGCTCATGGTTGTCTTTGGCTTGGTTGGTGGCGAACGTCTTGGTGCAGGAAGGGAAGCTGCACGCGTAGGGACGGTAGCCCGCGTGGCCGAGGAGATGGCGGGAGAGCTTGGAACGTTGTTTAAAGTCTTTGGATGAGGCGTCGCATGATTCCCATTGGCAAAAGCATGCGGTGCAATTGTCGACGTGCGCGGTCTTGGTGTGCTTGTGGAGCGCTTCGGGGGTTGGGAAGCTGGCGAGGCAGAGGAGGCCGGGGGCGTGTTGCCTGAGAGGATGTTAGCGATGGTAAGGGAATTGAGCTCAAAGAAGTACATACCATTTGCATACACACTGTTGTTCACCTTCGCCTGTTGAAGAATTTTGCACTGTTGTGTCTCGCACAGCCGAAGTGGAGGCCAACAGGTCCTGCTGCACTGCTGAAGCTAGGAAATTGAGCTTGTTGACACCGAGCATGTCGCCCTGGAACGTAGCCGGCAACGAAGGATCAACGAACATCCAGGAGTTGTCGTTGAACCCAAGCATCGAGTTATCAAAACTCTGGCTGAATGGAGTAGCAGTCACCGGACTTGTTGGGTGACTTGAGAGTCCAAAGTTCATGAAATTGTTTGCCAGACCATTTCCTTGAGCCATAGACGAGTTCCAAAGGTCTAGCTGTCGTGGTGATGCCGATGGGCAGTCTCCACACGCTCGTTTCGCACCATGGCAGCAAGAGTTGTCAATGTGACAGTGGTCTCCTGATACGCCGAGGAAGCAATTTGAGAAGTCTGAAGGGTCAGGAGAGAGCTCGCTCGTGAAGGCGCTCTCGAGTGAGGTATAATTGCTATGCGATAGGACTGGTGTCGGAGCACTCGATGTGTGTGTTGCGGTCGCTGGACCGTGACTAAAAGTATGCGTGTGGGAGAAGCAGGGGTAAGTCTCGAACGCTGATAAGCCACTACTCTGTCCGTGAAAGCCCTCTTGAAAATGACAAGGCGCGTTATCGTAGCAGTAGATTGTGCCAGTGGTAGTCGGTGCGGTATGCGCAGAGTGGCATTCGTTGGTGGGATCGCCTAGCGGGCAAGGTTCTACTTCGCACTTTTGGCAGAAGCAGGTTTGATCAGGACATGATAGTTTGGTGCACTCTGGATCTACACATCCGTCTGAGCACTCTTTCTCCTTGGTGTCGCAGTGAGGGTCCCAGCAGGCATCAGGTGTGCTGCAGTCGGCGTCGGCGGGACACGGCACCGAGCAGTCTGGAGGGCAGGGAGGAGCGTCTAGATTACATTCCTGGCAAAACTTCTCGAAGCAATCATCGGGGAATTGGCAATCGGCGTCGATAGGATGCGAATCAGCGGTGAGATTGTGATACGCACCCACCTGCTGAGCTGAAGCTCTCCGCTTGGTCGGGCGTGCAGCGCGCCTCTCGGGACAGGGCTCCGGACAATGGTCGCAGCACAATATGGAGGGATCGATGTGTTCAGTGCCATTTGGGTGCTCCTCGAAAGCGCTTGGGCCTGAAGCCGCCGCCGCCTCTGTCAAACCATCTGCAGCTCGCTTTGTCCCTGCAACGGCAGGAGTAGAAAACATGGAATTACTGGTCCAAAACAGGTCGTCGTCTCCAAAGGCCGAGTCGTGATCTGGGTAGTTGTCAGCCATGCTGGCGTGCTGGCGGTGTGAATCCCGAGGCTGTTGCAGTCATGAAAGCCCACCACGATACATAGAATGCAAAACCATCTAGGTACTCAACCAGTAACTTCGGATTTTCAACGCAACACACCACTGGGCAGGGGTGTTTGATGGCTTACCTGCATTTACAACGTAGGCCACTGTTCCTAACTGGAATTTCTGGTCCTCACAATCTTAGGCAGACGGCAGCGACGCAGAATGGTGTTTCTGGTTTGCAGAGTGAATAGCGGGCCATGACGAGGGCCCATCCTCGACGAATAAGCGAGTCCGCGGCGGCTGTCATTGGCTGAGCAGTCTATCACGTCAAACTCGTCGGTCACGCCTGGGTGCAAACATAGTGTCGCCGGCACATTGTCAACCTATTTCTTCCGTCACCCATCGCTCGCTCTGGTGTTGAAGCGACCGAGGGTCCTCTACGCAATGTCACACAGACCAACTAGCTCGACGAGCCGAGACTTCAATCCTCACGCTGCTCAAACCACGCACGTCTCCTTGGACTCGACGTTTGCAGCCACGCTGGCAGTAGGCGCGCCAAGACACGTGTAAGCCATCCAGAAGGGAAGATAGAAGAGCAACTGTCGATTGTAGACGTACTGGAGAGTGTTTGCTGTGCAGCTGGTAGATTGCGCACGCCATCTGCCAGCTGCCTTCCAAGAACCGGGTCCTTGGCACGTCCTATCCCACGGCCCATCGGCATCATGCAGCCCTGGCCCCGTCTTGTTCCCCACTACGAGGCTGCCCTGCCACTTGGCTCTCTCCACACCTTCACCTCCGCCCTTCTCCCATTCGCCTCAGCCACACCCACCATCTTCACCCCCGCAGCCACCTCTCACCACAACACCCATGGGTAATCTTTGTGGGAAAGAGTCCAAAGACAACTTTGAAGGTCAAGGTCGGACCCTTGGTTCTGCGCCCGCGCCGCCAACCAGGGCATCTGTACCGGCCAATGCATCCAGCGCGCCCAAGAGGACGGTCGGAGGACCACCGCGCACGTTAGGAGAGGTAAATAAGGACAACGATCCAAAGGCAGCCGCTGCAGCTGCAGCAGAGGTGCGTAAGCTGTCCGTTCCAACATTGCACCAGCGGAGCATGGTGTCGCGCACATGCAATGGTGATCTCATACTTTATCGGGAGCGCACACTCCAGTCGTTCTCAGCTCTCAAGATTGCACAACCTTGAACAGGTTCTAGAGCTACAGCTTGGCTGCACCTGGCGAGATTCACAAGAATACATCACAGGCACGATGACTGACATATGTTCAGGCTCGCAATAATCGATCTACGTTTGGCGACTTACAGAAGAAACTCGATGCTCAGAAACGACAAACGAATACCCAAACGCTGCAGCAAGCTGCCAACGAGAGTCGATTAGCGCGCGAAGCGGACCAGGCAACCGAGACGCGAAATTATAACTAAAGTCGAGGCTGAGAGCTTGGATAATGACGTCCAAGTGATTTCAACTTCATATACTGATGCACTAGAGCGAAAGTACACGTTGTTTGGACCGAAGAAATGGGTCGCGTGATATGATTATTGCATGCATGGCGCATGGCGTTTCGAAGAAGGTTACATTCCTGCCTTCACCAGTTGACCTCAGCTTGAATTACGTGGTAGCTTACATATATCATCATATTGTCTATACTATCATTAGCTATTCCAAAGCCACGCTACACGAATATTCTTCCTTGGAATGCTCCAATTTGTTGCAAGGCGCTACTCTGATTTATTTCTTACTAACTACAGTGATGATGCTAAGGCAACATTATGCCTATCCATGTACACACACATGCGCTGCTCATACTGACGCAGCCGCAAATTATATACATCGTCAATGACAAGTTCTCCCGTCTCGTGGTCATAGACCATGAAGTCAGCTTCGATAGGAAGGACGTGAGAGATGCGGCCGCTGAGGATCTTTGGCAATTTCCATGCGTGCCAGAGCAGGGTGGTGTGGATATTTTCGCAATCAATAATGCCAACGAGTTTTCCGCGTCGTCAACGAGAATGTTCTGGATATCGAGGTCGTGATTGTGCATAATGAACGAGTCCTTCTCTTCCTCGTCTCGCGGCAGACGAGACGTGGTCACCGCAACAGATCCGTGAAAAGTTGAAGGAGAGTATCACGGGGCATAAGGTTAGCCCGACTACTGGAAGTGTCGAGGTGCAGGGTAGGGGTAAGGATAAGAAGAAGTAGGGGATGGGCAAGCATTTTGCCTTCTCTGTTTGTTTGAATGGCGTGGAGTTGGGAGTATGTGTAGGCGTTCATGGCGGTGAGTACCCATGTGAATTCGAAAGGCCAATAGATAGCGTTATGAGGACATGAAGCGATAAACTCATGACGATTGAGTCCTGATTAGACTATCTTTGCCGTCTCTCGCTCAACATGTCGTGACTTGTATGACTGAACTTAGACCTGCGATCTGGTTGATATATGCGTCTGGATTGCTAGCACTCTTTCTAGAATGGTCAAGTGCCAGAGTCGGTGGAGTGCAGAGAAGATTAAGGCGAGATTGGAGAAGAGTTTCGCGGGGATTAGGTTGGAGGTTACCATGTGAGAGGAGATGAGAGTGAAGAAAACGTAGAGGGATGCAGATTGTTGTCGAGGTGGGATGTCATGGCTGAGGTAAGTGTATAACCCCGCGATGGGATGAAGAAAGAGGATACGCCATGTGGAAACTCTAGAGATATGCTACCCGTAGAGAAGAAATGGGATTTACGGGAAAATGACTATGTAGTCAGAGTACTGGATGTGCCTCTAAAGTCCGGAGGCGATGCCAATAATGCAAAAACTGTAGGATACGATAATGGAGAAAATACCGAGTCGACGAAGAACAGTGAAAAGACGGTCCAGTCAGTGACGTGTAAGTTTTTCATTCTTTGCGTTAATGTGATGACATGTCAATTTATGCTTGATGTTGATGCTGAGATAAGAAAGAAAGAACGCCAGATCCATGCACCAGGTTCGCATACATTGATTGCTTTCAGAGGTATACAAAGGCAATTCCGTTACTAGTAGAACACCGTGTCCTCTCCTAATCCAGACGAATGTTCTCTTTTTGCCAACCCAATGGCAACACGCCAACAGGCCCTGCAGAGTCCTTGCACCGCGGCGGCGCACGAGCAGGGAGGTCGATGGTGGCACGCCGTAGTACACCGCGAGCCGGTGCGCCGTAGAAGGTAAGGAATTTCTTGTAGTAGTCGCGGATCAGGCCATACAGGAGAGCAAAATGGCCAGGCCACAGGCTGTCGGTGGGAGTGTTGCAAATTGACACAACAGCTCGCCAGTATTCTGACATTGGCACGGCCGGCGCCTTGGCGTTGAATGAGCGCAGAGATAGAGCAGCGTAGCCCGCGCCAAGCCCGCGCATGCGCTGACCATATTGCTCGTCACTGGGAGTAGATTTGTCGATGGCTAGCCAGCCGAGACGGACGCGACCTTCGGCTGTGTTCATGGTGCCGCGAATGCCGAAGAGAATCGGGCAGATGCGGTGGAGTTTCGCGAGGACAATGTCAGTCAGAGGAATGCCTTTCCACATGTACCGCTGGTCTGCGAGGAGACTGGCAGCGATAAGGCCAATCTCTTGGATGGTACGACCGTCTGAGCTCGCAGCTTCTTTCTCAAATTGCTTCAAAACGAATTTCTCGAAGCATATCCACATGTACAGGAGGAAGGCCGGATATGCTGCTTCAGCTTCGTTGGCGAGCTGGGGAATGTCTTGAGAGATGATATAGGGGCGAATATCAATCATAGGTCCCGGAGCATTTAGCGCAATGTTGAAGGATTCTTCGCGCAATCTCTTGATGGCAGCCACGCTATCCTTCCGGTCTGTGTTGATTTGACCAAGGCGCAGACGAATATTGCGTCGTGTGTCGCCCACAGCGGCTTTCAGAGGACTACTTTTTTGCTTGTGCTCGTTCGCGAAGGCGATTCGAAATTCCTTCATACGTGCATGCAGCGCTAAGTATTTTGCGTGAATCTGCTCGACATCGGTCGCTGGCGATGGTGTGCTCGATGCTGGTGTAACGGCAGCAGCTGGCGTGGGCGGTGCGAGTGGCGCAGATTGTGGTGCTAATGCTGGGTGCGATTGCGATACCTGCTGTAGTCGTATCTTCTCGGCAGCATCAGCTGCTTCTTTAGCCTTCCGGTCTGCCTCTTCCTTCTCCCTCCTCTGCTTCTGAGCGGCCGCCTCCTGCTCCCGTTGGGCCTGGAGGCGCGCTTCAGTTTCTTGGAGTTGCCTTTGTTTTTCCGCGGCTACACGCGCTGCCTCTTCTTCGCGGCGACGAGCTTCCAATGCCCGTCGCTGTGCCTCGGCCTCCTGTTGTGCTCTCTCCCGCTTCAGCCGCTCGACCTCCAGCTGTTGCGCTTCCAATCTTCGGAACTGTGCTTGCTCTTCTTCGAGGGTGATCCGCTGCACCTCCAACTCGGCACCCCTGATAATTTTCTTGTGTTCTTCGGTAGCTCTGGCGATTTGCAGTGCATGATGCTTGGCGCGTTCGGCTGCTGCTTGATCTAGACGCTCGTTGAAGTCTCGGTCAGACAAGCTAAGGCGCAGGTTGAATTCGATGGCAATGTCCCGACTCGGACTCTCGTAAGGACTCCGGACAATCGAGTTTCTTGGTGTTCGGAGAGGATTTCTGGTGGGCGATTGGCGAGAGGGTGAGCTCTCCACATAGCTGGAGCTGAAAGATGCCGTCGTATTCATGCTTGAAGACGACGTGCCCGATCTAGCGGGCATTTTAGTCGGTAGGGTTGAGAGTTGTGCGGAAAAGGCGACGATGTGGAATTGGCATGGCTGGTGAGCCGGTGAGCGCGTCAAAGAAGACTAACACATCGATGCCGAACTAGCGGGCCCACATTGCGGCAGCCTCACGTGAGAGCGCATATCCTGGTCCATAGCTGCACCTTTCACCTTGTACTTTTCACCGTGGGTGGCGCCGCACTTTTCGGAACCGCAACCACGGAAAAAGCCTGTAGGTTTCATAACCAAGAGGCTCCAGTGTATCCCATTATGTGCAGTCAACTTTCTAGGAGGACTTCATGAAGGACTTCGAGACACGTGGGGTTGACCATCAAGATCAAAGCACAGAATGAAAGGACCCATGTCCGCAAACTTCTGGGAGACTTGCGTCAGGCACATGCCAATCCAAGTAAACTCATATACTGAAACCCCGCCGTGCTCGCATCGGGTAGTCCTCCCAACTCATGTTCACACGCGTCAGGTCCTATACGCCAAGAAATGAAGTACTGCCCAGGTGCACTTGAACAACATGGCTGTCTCGAAAGCTAGGCTCCGCCTCGAGGGAATAGAGTTTGTGCAAATCAAGAGCCGCCCTTCGCTACCACGACACTGGACCTGCAGTCACTTCGCCAGCAGTGTCTGTGACGAGCCCCTGACTATATAACGACTACCGCACATGGTTCACGACGGCGTCCATCGGGTCACATCACCCTCAACGAGTGCAAGTCGTTCAGCAGGTCTCACGGTTGTGTATTGTCTGCACTGTTCCCGTCCATAGCTTCTTTCTGCCGAATCATTGAGCGGAGTCGAGGACAAGGTTGCTGGACCAACACGGCAGCACTGATATGGGCGCGACCCCTGCTTCGAGCACGGCGACAGCTCAAGCGTCCGTGAAAAAGTGCCATAGCTTCCCGCACTCGTGTGTACCGCGGCGTTCGCAAGAATATCTATGGAGCTAGGTTGCTGCATGAAACGTGAAGAGCAAAACGTGGTGCTTCATCCTGCGCCCACTGAGACGAGCCCCAGGCTGCACATCTGTTTCCATGTTTCTGCGTCGAGGCATGCTCGGCATATTTATAACGGCGACGCCCGCACTGCCTCAGTCCTGCGCGCGCTAGCTTTCCCATCCCGTTCGATCCAATATTGTTGCTGCTGGGCAGTTGGGGTGACGTAGACACTCTTTCGTCGATTCGTTTGCGGACTGCAGCGTGCACGAGCGATCCTTTCCCACCGCATCCTAGTCGCCTGTACCCTCACTCGCATACACGCACTCTGACTTCACCCGTCCGTTCTTGCTTCGCCATACCATCCCCCTCCTTCTCTCTTGCGCTTGATCGCTGCCCCTTCTCTGCGCTCTCTCCGCCCGCTTTTGCTGCTCTTGCAACAATCACAGCCCTGCCAGGGAATCTGCACTCCTTGAACTGCTTATCATCACCACCACTCCCCAGATCCGGACATCTGTCGACACCACTCTGACGAGCACTGCTGTCAATCACTTGCCGAGCATCCCGTTCCGCAGCATCGATTTCTGACACCATTGTCCTCGACGGCTGTGCTTACCGTCGCAATAGAAGCGTAAGTGCACACGTACACTTCTTCCCCGCCAGCTCCTAGGCCGTCCGCGGTCCAGAGCTACCGCGACCACAATGTCCCCGCCCTAGTCCTGCACCTCCTCGCCCTCATCACCCATCCTTCACTCTCACCCGTGATTGCTTTTTCTCGACTAATGTAGCCTAGTACCACAAACAACTTTTGACCTTGCCCCATCGTCTCCATCAGCTCCAGCCGTCGCTCCGCCGACCACCGCATCTCCATTGCAGAGCAGTCTTCTGCAGCACGCTTCACAATGGATCAGCAGCAGCAAGGCCAGCAGCAAGGCCCCATGGGTCCTGCAGGCCGTCGTCTGCACATTGCGCATCGCCGCAGTCCGTCTGAGCTGACCCCGCTGATGAGTACGTATCTCCCCTCTCAGCCCCTGAGGTCATATGCTGACCAGGTTCACGCAGTGGAACAACTTGCTATCGCACAACAAATCGAAGTCTTACAGCAACAGCAGCAGCAGATTGCTGCAACACATCAACAATATGTTAACATGGGCATGATTCAGCCGCAACAGCATCTCGGCAACTTCCAGATGCAGGGCCAGATGCCCAATGTTGCACCCAACAACTTTCAATTCCCCCAGCAGCAGATGCCCCAGCAACATCTTGCTGCACCTTTGAACGCTCCCGCCCAACCTTCTGCGCACCGCCGCAACCAGTCCGCTCTTCCCAATGTCGGCATGGGCCCACCCCCAGCGCCTTCCTCGGGCGCATCTGGCTTTGGTGAATTTGGCGGACAACAAGGAACTCAGGGACGGGAGAATGTCAACCCCCGCGGCCGAGGCGGCGGTAGTGCGGGCTCTGGCCACACACGACGACACTCGTTAGCGCTTGCGGACGCCAAAAAGGCAGCAGAACTGGCCGAACAGAAGAGAAAGACGTCTGGCTTCCAGTTCCCTCTTCCTGGCGCCGCCGGCAGCTCCAATCGTGACGCAAGCCCCAGCGGAGCCAGCGCATCCACCGATTCTTCTGCCACTCGAGGTGGTCGTGGCGCTCATGGACGCAGCCAGAGTATGGCTGTCGGACGTGGCGGTGGAAGTGCTGGCCGCGGTGGGCCAGCCTTTTCATTCCCTGCTGCCAGCAGCGACTCGACGACAAACACTAGCACTCCTGCTACCACCACCACCAACAACAACAATAACAACCAGTCTGGCCAGTCCGACTTCCAGCGCCGCGGCAGCCAAGGTCATGGCCGCGCAGCGTCTCGCAACTTTGAGGGCAACTGGAGGCAGCCCCAGAACAACCAGCAACAACCTACTCAGGACAACCAAGCCCAAAACATGGGTAACTTTAACATGAATCAGACCGCCAATGCCCCTCCTTTCCAACCTGGTCACCGCACACGCGGCTCCGTCAACCAGTCCGTTGGCGCTCTTGGCAACTTCCAATACCCCGGTGGTGGCCAGCCCGGGATGATGCAAAATCAGCAAGCGCAGCTCTTGCTACAGCAGCAGATGTTCGGCGCGCAAGGCCTTAACCCTATGCAGATCGCACATTTGCAAGCTCTCCAGGCAGCCCAGATGGGTGGTGGCATGGGCGGTCTTGGCACGAGCCAGCATGCTCAGCCTCAGATGGGCATGCAGCAGCAGAATCAGCAGCAGCGCAAGACTCTGTTCACTCCTTATCTCCCGCAGGCAACATTGCCTGCTCTTCTTGGCGATGGCCAACTGGTGGCCGGTGTTCTACGCGTTAACAAAAAGAACCGAAGCGATGCGTATGTTACTACTACCGATCTCGATGCGGATATTTTCATCTGCGGTAGCAAGGACAGGAACCGAGCACTTGAGGGTGATCTCGTTGCCGTTGAGCTGCTCGACGTCGATGAGGTCTGGGGACAGAAGCGTGAGAAAGAAGAGAAGAAGAAGCGCAAGGACAATGCGGATCCTCGCGGTGGTAGCATTGCCGTGAATGACGCCACTACCCAGCCCGAGTCCTCTAACGAGGGTGGTATCCGTCGACGTGGTAGTCTGCGCCAGCGACCCACACAGAAGAAGAATGACGATGTCGAGGTTGAGGGCCAGAGCCTACTGCTCATGGAAGAGGAAGAGATCAACGATGAGCAGAAGCCACTCTATGCCGGTCACATTGTTGCCGTCATTGAACGTGTTGCTGGACAGATGTTCTCAGGGTAATTGACAATGGTCCTTTGAATAAAGTTGTTGCTAACCACCATCCAGGTCTCTTGGACTCTTGCGTCCCAGCAGCCAGGCCACAAAGGAGAAACAGGAAGCTGAGCGACAGGCTCGCGAAGGTAGCTCAGGCCGTCCTCAACCCGAGCGCCAGGACAAGCCAAAAATTGTCTGGTTCAAGCCGACAGATAAGCGTGTGCCATTGATTGCCATTCCCACTGAGCAGGCTCCCAGAGATTTCGTTGAGAAGCACCAGGACTATGCCGATCGTATTTTCGTGGCATGCATCAAGCGATGGCCCATTACCTCCCTACATCCTTTCGGTACTCTTGTTGAGCAACTCGGAGTCATGGGTGAACTTAAGGTGGAAACCGATGCTCTCCTGCGAGACAACAATTTCGGCCCAGACGACTTTTCGGATGCGGTCATCAAGAATGTTGGCTTCGACGATTGGTCTGTCACCAATGATGGTGAGGAGGCACTGGCAAACCGACGCGATTTCCGGAGTGAGGAGACATTCACGATCGACCCCAACGGGAGCAAGGAGCTCGATGATGCCATTCACTTCAAGTACCTGGATGATGGCCGTGTCGAGATCGGTATCCACGTGGCTGATGTCGCTCACTTCATCAAGGCGAACTCCCTCGTCGACCGTGAAGCCAAGAAGCGTGGTACTGCCGTGTACCTGATGAACCGCACCGTCAACATGCTTCCTCCGAGGTTGTCCAACGATATTTGCTGCCTCAACCCTGGTGAAGAACGATACACCGTTAGTGTTGTGTTCAAAGTCGACCCGAAGACCGGACGAGTTGCTGACGATGAGACCTGGGTCGGCAAAGCCGTGATCAAGAGTGCAGGGAAGCTGACGTACGACGAAGTCGATTCCGTTATCAACGGAGGCGACGCTGAAGTCACGCCGGCCCGTGCTAAGGACATCAAGACGCTCCATCACATCGCTCAGAAGCTCCGACAAGTACGCTTTGGTGGACGTTGTGAAGATGCGCCATCACTGCGACTCATGTACCAGCTTGACGACGAGAATGTGCCTGTGGAGCAAAATATCTTTGACTCGTCTCCAGCACACGAGTGCATCGAAGAATTGAGCCACATTGCCAATTCTTTCGTCGCGAAGAAGCTTGCCACCGCACTTCCGGAGAAAGCTTTGCTGCGCCGACAGCAATTCCCGAACCCTCGTCGCTTGACGACCATTGCAGACCGCATGGGCGCGATTGGCTACCAGATCGACACGGAGAGCAGTGGTACCCTACAGAACAGTCTGTTCCAAGTTGAAGATGATGATATTCGGAAGGGCATGGAAACTCTGGTGATCAAGTCCATGCCTCGTGCCAAGTACTTCGTTGCTGGCAAGTTGCCCGAAGAACAGTATCCGCATTACGCCCTGAACCTACCTCTATACACCCACTTCACCAACCCCTCGCGCCGCTATGCCGACATAATTGTCCATCGCCAGCTCGAGGCCGCTTTGTCTGATGGCGCAATCGAATTCACCGAGGACATTGAAGTTCTTGCAAAGACTGCCGAGATGTGCAACACCAAGAAGGACTCCGCCCATGCTGCCCAGGAGCAGAGCGTTCACATCGAGGCCTGCCGCAAGATGGACAAGGTGAGCAAGGATATGGGAGGCGAGCTCATTAGTGAGGGTATCGTACTTTGCGTTTATGAATCCGCTTTTGATGTCCTCATTCCTGAGTGGGGATTCGAGAAGCGCGTCCATTGCGACCAGCTTCCTCTCAAGAAGGCCGAGTTCGACAAGAATACCCGGGTTCTGGAGCTCTACTGGGAGAAGGGTGTACCATCTTCTGCTTACGTTCCCGAGGATGAGCGGCCTAAGCATGGCTCGGTTCGGGCTGCAAACGCGGCCGCCGCCGCTCGCGATGCTGAGGCGGCAAAGCAGCGTGCGAAGGAGCAAGAAGAGGCTCAACGCAGGCAGATGGATACTGGAACGATTTCGACCGCGGATGTGGATGCCTTGTTCGACGATGACGATGACGACGACGACTCGAATGACCTCAACTCGGCCATGGCTGGTGTCTCTTTGAACCCAGACAGACCTACCCAGAGCATGCCTCCGTCGCCCACTCGACGAGAGCTTTCCGGACAGGCTCCCCACCGTGTCAACTCCGACTCGAAGCTCACACAGAGCGCCAACGAGGCACCTGAGGCCAAATTGACCAATAAGGAGAAGTATCTCAGCTGGTTCTCCCTGCGTGAAGAGAATGGCGACTACATCCAGGATGTTCGTGAGATGACTCGCGTTCCAGTCATCCTTAAGACGGATCTGACCAAGAGCCCTCCGTAAGTTACCTTCGCAACACATGTGCATTTTCCTGCGCTAACAGACCTCGTAGATGCTTGACCATCCGCTCCCTCAACCCGTACGCTCTATAAAGGTACTCGGCTCGAGTATGACATAGCGTCAACGATGCACGAAAACGCATCTCAAAGGACTCGGCTGATGAGTCACTTCAACGATAACGTGGTGTAGCAACAGACAGTTGCTTGTCGAATTGTGTACAAACGAGTTGCATAGCGTGGATATATATTAGGACCATGTGGTCAGGCAGCAGGACAAGTTTGTGTATTGTTTGTGCGCGATGTCAACCACGGGAAGAGGCACAAGAGGGCATCGATAGTATATTGATGTGTTGTCGATTAGGAATAGTGGACAGATCGTAGATATTGTTGTAATGATGATTTTAGCCCCAACCCTTTTCCCTCCCTCCGGCATTTGAGACGTCCACAAATTTCGTTTGCAGTCTCGGTCATTTCGGAAGCTCACAGATCTAACACACGTCAGGCTGCGAGCGAGACGCCATTGGTCGTCTGCATGACAAACATGCGCAAATACACCTTGAGATGCGGCGAATGTTTATCCGCCTGGTTGAGATGAAGATCCGGCCGGCTTCTCCACGCACATTGATGCAAGTCACGTCTGTGCGAACGGATCTACGTCTTCCATAGACTAGTTTACTCGGCCAATCCTGTCCAGACGTTTTGTGCCTGCAGGAGTGTTTCTCCTAGTGCATACGGGGCCTCAGGCCTGCAGGCGAAATATCAGTGGATCAGGGTGAGGTGGCTTGGCAGCTTGGTAGTCTGAAGATGTTTGAGATGCCTCAGCCACCTTCTGCTTGATTCCTCTTCCAACCAACAACCGAAGCTCGGCATGGCACCACAAAGCAGTCGTTGACAAAAGTTATTCTATTGTACCAGAACAACATGTTGGTGATCCAAGCGTGTCAAAGTCTTGGTATTGAAACGTTTCAACGACTACCTGCTGCTAGAGAAGTACCGGAAGACCGACGTGAGAAGTGCAATGCTTCACGCGTCTTTTGGTGAACCACGCGACGGGAACGCAACACTCGGAAAGATTGACTACCGCCATTAATGGCCATGCGATATGGACTGTGACCCTGTTTCCGGTTCGGCGGCTCTGTGGTAACCCGTAAAACCAAGCATGCTGGTACTTGCACGGTTTCATGGTTGCCATCTCGCGTCGCAAGTCCCCGGACCTGCAACATCACATGCGCCCAACACCAGCCCCATCGCCACGTTCCCACACTGTTCAGCGGCTGCAACGCTGCGCACAGGCTGTTCTTAGTTGATCAATGGGGCCATGGGGCAAGCCTCAAAGCTTGAACGATCACGGATCCGGTAAGTGAACCAGTGTGCACGCGGGATCATTCAATCCGCCCAAACTGCTTCGAGTTCTGCATCCGTCCTCCGAATTTACGGTCGTGTCTCAGATCCAGCACCAGGAGCTACTGTACCTTCTATAAGGTCCATTGGCTGCCGCTCCTGTTTACATTGACGTTTTCTGTACCATCAACAACCAGAAGCTTCCAGTACCTAATACCTCTCACCACATTCCTTTCGGTTCACTTCTTGCTCCGTCCCTGGTTGGACCTTCGAGACATTTTCTAATAATCGACAATCAAAGCGAGTCTTTGCTGGAGATCATTCTTTACAAACTTACAAACACATCAACCTAATCAAAATCAAAATGCCTGCTGTCTCATCAATCCTCAAGGGCCTTTTCGCCCTGGCACCTCTTGTGGCTGCTGCACCAGCTCAAATCGACGTCCGCTCGATGCATGCCGCATCTGCCACCACCGCTGCTGCTGCAGCTGCAGCCTCAGCCTCAGCGGCACCAGCAGCGCCAGCAGCAGCAGGAGGTCTAACCGATGTTGACATTCTCAACTTGTAAGTACCTCGGTCAAGAATGGCTGTTATGAACGAGTACTGACAGTTCTAGTGCCCTTACCGCTGAGCACCTCGAGTCAGAGTTCTACAAGCAAGGCTTTGCCAAGTTTTCCATGGCCGATTTCACCGCCATGGGCCTCACTGAGTCGCAAGTCAAGTCTCTCATGGGTGTCGGCCAGACCGAAGCTACCCACGTCTCGACTCTCATCTCTTCAATCGCTGCCACTGGCTCGAAGCCCGTCGAGGCCTGCCAATACAACTTCGACGCTGCTCTCGCCAGTGCCCAGTCTATGGTTCAGACTGCCCGTGTCCTCGAAGCCGTCGGTGTTTCTGCTTATCTTGGAGCCGCACCATTGATCAAGTCGCCCGATGTCTTGTCCGCCGCCGCCTCGATTGTAACTGTTGAGGCTCGCCACCAAGCTTTCATCCGAGTTGCTTCAGGTGCTGAGCCTGTTCCCGCCGCTTTCGACACTGCCCTTGGTCCTAAAGCCGTCTTCACCTTGGCCGCTCAATTCATCAAGTCTTGCCCCGAAGGTTCCAACCTCAACATCCAAGCTTTCCCTGCCATCGCGCTCCAGAACCCCGAGCTAGCAACGGTTGGCCAGAACCTCAAGCTCGCGGATCCTGCCCAGCCAGCTGGTGCCGCTTTCTGTGCCTTTGTTGCTCCGTAAGTTTTCATTACACATGGTTCACAGACATCAACGCTAACTTTAGACAGTGGTGGCACTCAATTCACACCTCTTGCTCAGGGTAACTGCATGGTACCCCAGAACCTGGCCGGTGAGGTCTACATGATGATCACCAAGACTCAGTCCACCGCCGATGCCGAGGTTCTTGCCGGTCCCTCCGTCATCCAGCCCTCATAAATACCCAATGAGTACGCCGTTATGGGCCCTCCATACACATGTCTTTCTTAATCACCACCTGAAGACATAGAGCAAGACCGACAAGAAGGGCTGCAAGCATAGAAAGCGAGGCGGTATGTGTACGGAAAACTTTGCCTTCTTCTACAATCATTAAAATACAAGCGTTGATCTCAAGAAATCCTTTTTTCCTTATTGTTGTAGCAAGCGGGCGCGGATGTAGGGCCACAGATACCCCAGCATGAGCAGGGCCATTTCCCGCCGATTGGAGATTCCGGAATCGACCATGGCAAAAAAAGGGTACTTAATTGTAGAATAGGCAGCATAGCATGAAATGGTATGATTATCCAAAAAAAAAAGGCTGCGACTTCAAACCATTTGCAAACGTGAAGCATGCCAGGGGACCGACCTGCAATTTTGTCGTCGAACCATAAGCGTTTCAGAAGAGTTCGCATTTCGACACTGCTTTAGGAATAGCTTGCAATGCAAGGCTCGCATGGTTTGCAGCATTCAGTTGTAACTCGTGATCGAGACGAAATGTGTGTGAGATTTTCAGAGCGTAATGAGCACCACATCTTACCACAATGCAGCGAATGCACGCCCTGACATACACGATTACACCATCTCCCTGTTCAAAACGATGATTAAACCTGCTCACGAGCAGCCCAATGTCGGACCGAGGACTTCAACAGGGAAGGCGGGCCGGGCAGCCCTACGCATGCCGAAGATCAGCCAGCCATAATTCTCCGCACCTTTCCCGTGGCAAAGGTGTCAATTGGCGCGGGCGCGTTATTCCCCAGGCAAAGTGGCGGGATTAAGGTGGGGATCTCCACGATAACGTAAGGAAAGGACATGTGAACGGGCTGGTCATCAGCTGCATATCTCGCACTTTGTGGACGCATTCTGATCAGCGTCGTCCGCTCTTAGTGTTTGTGACTCAAAAGAGCTAAGGAAGTATAAGAATTGAGTGTTGCTCGGTCCTTGAGCTTGAAGCAAGTGGAGATATTTGGGTTTTTCGTCATATCTGAGATTTCATACCTGTAAAGGCGAACGGGCAACTGCCTCACATCGACAGCCTTGTCCACATTGAACGAAAGCTTCAAAATTAAGCTGCTAGAACTTTCAATCACACGACTCCTGTCGACTCTCAGAACTACTTCGGTCGCTTGATCTTCGCTCACCATGGCCCCTCACCAGAATGCTGGGTCCACAACCTGCGTCGTGGAACCACCAGTCGAGCTACAGCCAATCTCGTCCTTTCCGGCCAAACCCCAAGAGGCCAAAACCCTGAGCTCACATACCGGTCTTCGTCTCTCAGATACCAAAGGCATCAAAGACGATGACGACAGTCCCATTGATCTTCCATCGCCGACTACACACCCTGCAGCAAAAGTTGAGCAATGGAATCATCCGCGCTCGAACTTCTTCAAGACGAGTGCGGCTTTCTGGAGCTTTGTGGTCATGGGAAGTAATGATGCCGCGTACGGTGCTTTGATACCATACGTAAGTACCCTTCGAACAATAGTGAATATGAGGAGCTGATGATAACATAGTTGCAAGAATACTACAGCCTCACCTTCGTAGTGATTTCGCTTGTGTTTCTTTCGCCTTTAGTCGGGTACACAGCCTCAGCACTTTTGAACAACATGATTCATCTGAAATTCGGCCAAAGAGGCGTAGCAATGGTATGTTACCATAACGATAAGATATCGAGACCCACGTGTTGACTGAACAAACGTAGATTGCGCCAACATGCCATTTGATCGCCTATATCGTCATTGCCGTCCATCCACCCTACCCCGTCCTGGTCGTCATCTTCATGCTCGCAGGCTTTGGCAACGGCCTCGCAGATGCTGCTTGGAACGCCTGGCTCGGCAACATGGCCAACCCAAATGAGGTCCTTGGTTTCCTTCACGCGTTCTATGGTCTTGGAGCCGTACTGTCCCCGCTCATTGCCACGACTATGATTACCAAAGGGTCGAAGTTGCCGTGGTACTACTTCTACTATGTCATGGTAAGTGTCATTTTGCCAGTTCTGCATTGTTCCAATCATACCTGACTTGCACACTAGATCGGCATGGCCGCAATCGAAGTTGTAACATCCATCACCGCCTTCTGGTCAGCAACTGGCGCCGTCTTCCGTGCTGAAAATCCTCGCACAAGCGGTACTAAGGACAACCGCATGAAGGAAGCCCTCGTCCGTCTCCCTCATGCACGCGTCACTTGGATCTGCGCCATGTTCCTGCTCGGATACGTGGGCATCGAAGTCGCGCTAGGTGGATGGATCGTCAAATTCATGCTTGAAGTGCGTGATGGTGGGGACTTTGCTAGCGGGATGACAGCGACGGGGTTCTGGATGGGTATCACTGTGGGAAGAATCGTGTTGGGATTCGTTACGCCGAAGTTGGGGGAGAAAATGGCTATTGCTGTAAGTTCACTTTGTATTACACATACAAGGTATTGGTTCTAATATGGAGATCAGATCTACCTCCCACTCACAATGGCCCTCGAGCTCGTCTTCTGGCTTGTACCTCAATTCTACGTCTCCGCAGTCGCAGTATCTCTCCAAGGATTCTTCCTCGGCCCGCTGTTCCCTGCTGCCATTGTTGCTGCAACTAAGCTCCTGCCGCGTCACTTGCACGTCAGTGCGATTGGGTTTGCAGCAGCTTTTGGAGGATCTGGAGCTGCTATCTTCCCATTTGCAGTCGGTGCGATTGCACAGGCGAAAGGTGTCCAGGTTTTGCAGCCAGTTATCCTCGCGCTGTTGGGTGTTATTCTAGGGCTGTGGTTGTGTTTGCCGAGGATACATAAAAAGAGTGAGTAAGCATGCTCAGGTACTTCCGATCAGCATGTTGGAGATGTATGAGGTTTGGTGTTATTGTGGTACATGAAATCAAGTCATTGCATTAGTAGTATAGATCGAGCACAAAGAAATGATAGCATGTTTAGTGGGATGCAACTTTGAAACGATTTGGGCGATGTAGAGTGTACAAAAGTGAAAAAGAAAAAGAAGTCAAGGATAGGGCAGTTCTGAGCACCAACTCTGAGGTCGAATAGACACTGACTTTGGTGTAAGGGGCGACGAGATTAGCTACATACATGCACACAGCGCAAGGCAGAAACTAACCAACCAGACTTGGGTGTCATGGTATACAACCTTCTATGTCGACGATGTAAACGCATTCCCCTTCACCTTTTCCGCCTCGCTAAGCTCGAATTCCTTCACCTTTCGCTCACTGATCTCCTGTCCAACCTGCATACCAGCACCAACAGCAGCCTTCATGCCCTCGCACATCGCAATAACCACCTGCTTCATTGCCACCATTGTATCTCCTGCTGCAAACACACCCCTCACACTAGTGTCGTTAAACATGGGGTTGAAGGTCTTGATGTGCCCACCCATCGCCTCGTCAACTGTCTCAATCCCCAACTGTTCTACCAGATGCTGTGCACGGTTCACTGTCACCGGCCTATGCACAATGAAACCCAGCGTGACGTTCTCGCCCTCCTCGAACTCAATCGTCACACCATCTGTATGTGACGGCCCATTATTCACCAACTTCTTGATCTTGCGCTCATCAAGCTTCGCGCCAAATGCGCGGGCAACAGCGAGTGCTTTTTGGATCGGCTCTTCCTTCGACACTGGGCCGTTCGAAAAAATTGTAACACGAGGGTCGAAATTCGTGGCCATCTGCACCATGTGCGCGTACATTGGGCTGTCGAACAGCAAAACACCTATCGGTGTCCCACGCTGCTCGAATCCATCGCAGCCCAGACATTGGTAGATATGCGATGGCCAATTCTCTTTATACCCCTCAATATCAGGCAAAATATCTTTCGACCCCGTCGCCAGAATGATTTTCTTCCCAACAAACTTCTCGCCGTTACTATCTTTCACTTCGAAGCCGTCATATTTCTCCTTCCCGACATCAAGCTGCTTTTTACTAGCATGTGTGATCTTCGAGTTCTGGAACCAGACAGATTCGTACCGAGACTCGATTTGTTCGCGGGCAGTGGCGCGGAAGGCGTAAGGGTCTTGGTGGTCCCGTGAGGCGACGGTGTGCATGTGCTTGATGCCTTCGTTGCGGTATTCGCGCGAGTCGAAGACGATGGCTGTTGTGAGGGTGCGGGCGAATGCGAGGGCGGCGTTCAGACCTGCGGGCCCGGCGCCGATGATAAGGGTGTCGACGATTTGGGGACGAGGGGCCATGGTAGACACGAGGTCTGAGTTAGATCTCAGGGTATGTTTGAGATGATGGTATTGAATAGATATTTGAGGATATTGTTATTGGTCTTCAGGTTGTATGCGTATTGTGTCATGGATAAATACTTGACGATGTTGGCTTCCTTTGGTCGCTCTTATACTCCAGACTGTGCCGCAGTACATATGCCTCCACTGCATCATGGACTACCACGGTGCTAAGATCGCTACCTCTTATTGGCTCTACCATACACTGATGTTAGTCTCCGCTCACTCATATGCACCAACTTTCCGATCGTGGACAACAGTACGAGGTCACAATCAAGGCTCCGAGAAAGTCTCCGAATGTCCCCGAAGTAGCATAGTAGCATGTCACGCAGCGATGCTTGCCGTAGTGGTCGTACCATACACCTCAAGTTTCGGAATAATCTTTATAGCGGTATGTTGAATTGTAGTTTGGGGTATGCGGAACATGCGGGACATGAAGTCAGGATAGGGTACATATGTATGCACTAGGACACTTAAGCCACCGCCGCCTATAGAAGGTCCAGCAGTGCATCAAGTCTGGCTCATCATTTTGAACAGGTCGTTCGTATTAATCGTGCCTATATAAAAGCTTGGTCTGCATGTTCATGCTCCTCGTCCTCAGCACTGCACTGCGCCTTGCTGTGATGCCAAGTTTACAAACACACCTGGTTCAATCCGTCCAAGATCTCCTACAACCAATTAGTTTCAAGGAGCAGAACGAGATAATCTGCCTCCTATTATTCTCTTGACTCCCACCGCCCACGCTAACCAATTAGTCGATTTCCTCCAAGGTCGATGCAGGATCAGGAATCCCCGACACCGCGCTTACCCCAGTCCACCACACATGCTATCGTCATACAAAGCTCGTCAGACTTCTGTTAGCCACATGATTGCATCACAATACTATGATTGGGACTTTGCTGTTGCCTAATGAAGTGGGTGGGGCCAGATCAGCTCATGCGAAGAAGGCGGCCAGGCCTGTTGGGGGCCACAAGAAAATAGCGGCACAAGTGAGATATGTCGGAGGTGAGATATGACCACAGCAAAATGTAAAATAGCTATTCGTCCGGGACGCGGAGGATGTGATCACTCAGATGGAGATTTGGGACCGGGCCTTGCTTGATGTAGTTGGCGAGAGGGGAGCCGAGCTTATATAAACTTTTTGCTTGGAATTTGATTCGGCTGACTACGCTGATACTAATGCCACGTACGAGATGTGACAAGATGTTAAACATGCTGTAGCCGGAACTTTTTGCAATGATTGCTGAACATAAATGAAATTGGGTATTGGAAGAGTAAGTTGAGGCAACGAAGTGGTGACCTGCTTAGAAAACGAAAGAGATATTCCAGACCCAAAGGAAAACACCTCCAGAGAAGAAATACCACACACAAGGAGAAATGTCCAGTCCTCCTACCCCTCACTCAATCACCCATCCCCTTCTAATCCGACGGCGTCCTGATAATCGTTGGAATAGGCGGTCTTGACACATCTGTAGGCGTACTTTCATAATATCTTGCCCTTTGACTTGCTGTGCTTGTACTCCTCGGCCTGCCACCTTGCCTGATGCTCAAATCACCATCGTCAGCACTCGACCCGATCGGACTCAGCATCATCGTGCTCGCGGTATTCGAGCTTAACCGACTCATCGAGCTGACGCCGCTGCCATTACTCGCGGCTGTAGGTGTGGCGTCTACGTGATTGTACTGTTTGACAGGGCTGTGGGATTCTTCCACAGGGGTAATCTGTAGCGGAACGAGATCGATGGATCGATCTTGGCTTGTTGAGCGACCATTTTGTTGTGCGCTGTTATTGGCTTCTTCATCAAGGTAGATTGTTACGCTGCTGTGGCGTTCGCGGCTGAACATGCTTGTCTTGTCGTCTTGGTGATCGAGGAGGCCGGCTTTGTCAGATTTACGGTTGTGCCGCTTTTTCTTCTGGGAGCGATGTCGAAGGAAGAAGATGAGGAGGACGAGGAAGATGGCGAGGGCGAGGAGAGCGAATACAGCAGTAACGGCAATGTTGGCTTTGGTCCAGTAGCCTGGATCCGGCTGGGCTGTGGATGTGGGCTCCGCGAGGAGGTTGCTGTCGTCTGTTGGCGTGGGAGCCATGCTGGAGATGTGATGTGATTCTTGAAGACGACGTGGTGGTATTAGAAGATTAAAACAGGGAAAGAATCAAGATGTATCGGTTCGAGGTTCAGGCTGTGGGAATATTTGAGGCCCACCAGAGTGGTACGTGGGCTGGAGGATGAGACTAATACAATACGAAATGGCGATCAAGCCATGGGAAGCTGAAACGCGTCTGCTAGATCAGGCTGCTGTCGGTATTCTGCGAAGCTTTGCATGACATCACTACGATGTTGGGGAAGGCTCAAGATATACCATCGAGAAATGAAGTCAGTAGTGCATAGACTGATCCACCATACTCGTGGTATTCGAATATAGCAACAGGCAACCAAACCATGCTCCTCTGAGTTGCTATGCTGAGGCTGAGCAGACTTCCCGTTGTGGGGAAACGGGCCATCACAAACGCCAACTTGGCCCCTGATGGACTGTATGCTTTGGATGCACGGGCGATGTCAAAGGATCAAACGAATAACAGATGCGACTCGCTGTCATGAAAGCTTGGACCAGTGCGTTACCGATCGAACCGGATTGTGCTGCGTTGGAGCGGCGGTGGCATTGGCAGCGTGGATGAGGAGATCCAAGACATGCAAGATCGCGTGCGTTCATACAGCCCCTTCATCAACGGACCAGTAAAATGGTGTTCTGAGGAAGCGTGGGAGCCACCTATGTGTGCTTTTGATCACGCCTTCTACACAGCTGAAGTCAAATATTCAGCTTGTGCAACAGCATTGACCTCGCCATCGTAGTTCTTGCTAACAAATTCCATTCTCTTACACATCTCCTTCCCACTCTTGCTCGACGGACGTGAACCAAGGATTCCTTCTGATAATGCGGAGCAAGGCTAAAGGATCCAGGAATCAGGTTTGAGGTTTAAGGCCAACACAGCCACCTGCGCTAAGTAAGATGACATGAGTGCACAACAACGTGATTCGGCATGGAGAGGCTGTGCGCCTCACAAGATTCTGAATCGCACCGCGAAGTCTGCCTGAACCAGTCCAAAGATGGACTGGAACGCGACCGATCCTCATAACACATCACCTAGACCACGCCCAACGCGCCATGGTGAAGCAGGAGCAGTGTTGCGAGATCGGGCCAGAAAGTCAGGCAGCAGCCGCTGTCCATTTGCATCGAATCGTGTCGTGCATGGCTTGGCAGGCTTCACGTACTGTAGGTTCGCGGCGAGGGTCACAATCAACGGCGCTTAGCCGCTTGTCATGAGGTGTTGGTCGTCTTAGGAACGAGAATGAGAGCCAACAATTGCAATGTTGAGGAATGAAGTCGTGACCGCGGAGATATTGTGAACCCTTGCGGCGCTCGCCAGATCCTCAGCCTCGGGTCGCGCTATTTTTGGCTCGCGACTTCAGTCGGCGAGCATGACCCAACAGAGTGGAATACCAACACCAACATGAATTTTCACGAACCTCATGTCGTAAGATTTGCGGTCAAGGGATGTGGCGTAGATTTTTGAAAGCAGATACTTGCAACAGTTCGCTTGGGTAAAGTGAATGCATCCTTTCCATGTCTTCCCAGGTTGCGTTCAAGTGTTGCAAGATATGGTAATGTTAGTTCTTTGGGAAAAGACCCAATTGTGTGTTGAAGAAGACCATAGCAAGACATGAGTCATATTTCATAGCTAAAATTTTAATATTGTGGTGTCCATTAGTGATCCGCGATGTAGTTCCCACCCATGCGATGCTATGCGATGCTAACCATCGCCCTACGATCCGCCCGTCTAGAGAGGAGATGGTATATCCAGGGTATATTGTACAGTCAGCACGAAACAAGGCCGTCTCTAACAATGCCACAGGAAACACCATGCCAAACATATCCCACACATTAAGGGGACCTCGGATCAGGTCCGTCACATACGCCGACCCAACCAACCAGCTCCTTGCTGTTGAGAGATAACTCTGCGGTGACCCGGATACAAACGCCGTCGCTGCGCGAAGGAAACAACATAAAATGACAACTTAATTGGGCCCAGCTCTGCCATCGGAGACAAAATTCCGAGGCGCGGAGGGGCATTTGATGATTTTGATTCGGCCGTAACGAAGACAAATGGAAATAGAAAGAAGTTAAAAGTGTATGAAGAAGGGCTCCTGAACGGCGAAGAAGAGAAGTAATGGGTGCTGGAGGCGCCTAAGCGGCAACCTCAGCACCATGCGCACGTCCGCCGCCAACAAGCTCAAGGATTTTGCCGGCAACTGCAGCAGGATAGCCACGTGACAACCCTTCGTTGACAACGGTCATGGCTGCGGCGCGGTCCTCAACAGCCATGTAGGCGCGCGTCATCGCCTCGTACGTGCTTGGCTCACGCCTGCTCTCCGGTACGGATTCGTAGATGGCTTTCGCTTTCGCAATGTTGTGCACCAGAGCCCAACCGTGTATCAGCGAGTTGGCGATGTAGGGCGTCATCTCAACGTGTCTAGTCCGCATGTCAACAAGAACAGCGTCCGTGTCGGCGATGCGGTGGTTGGCAACCATGGCCTCGAATAGTGCTTGGTAGAGACAGGCTTGGGGCCGGATACGTGTGTCAGCAAGGACGGTGTCGAAGAGGCCACGTGCACCTTCCATGTCATGGAGAACACAACCCTTGGCGTGAATCAAGGACGAGTAGTGGACAGCCTCGGGAACAGCACCAGCGCTGCGAACTTGCTCGAGAACCTTCTCAGCAGCCTCCATATCGACTGGCTCAAGGGCAGCGTGAGTATCGATGAGAAGCTTGTAAGTGTGCGTAGTAGGCTCAATGCGCTTCGCACGCATACGCTCGTAGTAAGCAAGGACCTTGCTACGGTCACGCTTGGTGGTCAGGAAGAACTGCATCATGCTGTGGTAAGGCGCGGGACGAGGCTTGTAGTTGGGCATAGTCTCCATCTCTTCGAAGAGTTCTTCAGCGAACTTCTCGTCGCTCACACGGCACAGGGCGTTAACGATAGTGCCGTAGGTGACAGAAGTGGGTCGGATACCGAGGTTGCGCATTTCTGAGAAATAGAAGAGGCAGTCATCGATACGACGTGCCTTTCCAAGCTTACCGATCAGAGCATTGTAGAGGAACGAAGATGGCTCTACACCCTCAGTCTTGGCGCGAAGGAAGATCTTGACAGCTTCGGTAGCCTCGTCGAAAGTCTTGGTGGATTCCTTCAGAGTGGTGATGTAGAGACCAAAAGTGTTGGCAGTAGGCGCAGCACCCATATCGAGCAAGTCCTGGTGATAACGAGCAGCGAGATCGCGTTGGCCGCAAGTGAGAGAAGCAGCAACCATTGCGTCGAGGATAGTGACCCAGCCATAGCGGACGATGCGGTACTGAGCAAGAAGAGGTACATCCTGCTTCGCAAGGTTGAGAATGTCGTGAGCCAGGTTCAGACGGTCCTCTTTAGCGGCGGCAGTGATGAGTTTCGCGTATGTGAAAAATCGAGGGTGTCGACCTGCCCGGCGCATATTCTTGAACTTCATCAAAGCTTCGTTGAGGTGAGATGCTGATCTTCCATGAGTCTTCTCGAGAAGCTCGGTGATGACGACGGAGCCCTTGTTGTCAGTCGAGGCGGCATATGGGTCGTACTGGTCCTCAAAGGTCTGCGCTGCGGGTGTAACGGGACCTTGAACAGGATAGTTTGCATATAGCCCCGGAGAGTAGATGGACTCGGGCGCAGGGTGCTTATAGCTGTACCATCGATGCTGCAAATCTCCACGGTCGAGCTGGCCAAGAACCTTCTCGACAAGACCGGAAGTCGTCTTATTGACAACTGTACCAGTCGCAGTGATGACTTCAAGTAAATGGGCAAATCGTGCAGCGTGAGCAGCCTCGATCTCCGCACCCTGGAGGATTATTCCAGACTGAACTTGCATCAGGAGAGTAATGTCTTCGAATGTCAAAGATGCGATGGCCTCAGGTCCCATTCCAGATAATAGGTGGTGAGCAACTGGGGTGACTAGGCCTCCATTTTCAATCATCGTCCACATCAACTCCATGCTAGCCCGCGGCGGAAGGAAGATGCCACGCTTTGCCATGAAGTGGCCCATAACTTCGATAGCCTCGTCGATCTGCTCGACGATTGCCATTTTGTTTTGGTCAGCGGATTGTGAGTCCCGGATGCGTGCAAACATCTGGCGACACTGGCGTAGGCCGCGCTCGGCGTGGCCACTACCAATAAGTGCAATGCTGTGCATTGCGGTAGGCTCGATAAACTCTGGCTTGGTAGGCGAAAGTTCGAGCATCCTCCAGAAGAGCTCTGCTGCCTCAATGTTTCCATTGCGGATATGCATAGCTCCCATAGCCATTACGGGACGGGACAAATCGCTATCGGCAGGGAGATCCTCGAAAGCCTCGGTGGCAACCTCAATAGCATCGCGGTCAGCAGCTTTGATACAGATGGCCGCCATGGCAATATGGCGTGCTTGTGGACTGAGTTTCTCGGCAGCATGGGCGAGGGCCTCTGAGAAAGATCCGGTCTTCAGCCACTCTGGGAGGAAGGCCTTCAATCCAACTATGTCACGAACAGACATAAGATCCTCAGGTGTCGCAAGGGAGCTCTCGATCTTGGCGAGGAACTTCTGTCCACCCTCGATACGGTCGCATACAGTGTAAGCTTTGACAAGGGCGGCATACACGTCGTTGTCCTTTCGGACAACCTGGATTTCGCCATTGTCGTTGGAGACTGCGAGCGCTTTGTACTCGTCGTAACATTCGACAGCACTCCTGAGGTCTCCAGACTTGCCGAAGGCTTGAATCATGGGCACGAACAGGTCTGCTGCGGGGGTGACACTCCGGGACTCCATATGCGAGTAGATGCGAACCATATCTTCTACACGATCGCCCTCAGCACAAGCTGTGACTAAGAGGCGGTAAGTCTTTTCAGAGAAGGTGCGGCCAGATTCCACGTTCACAGCGGCATCGAAGAGCTTAACGGCGACCGAGAGAGAACCGTCTTCAGTTAAGATGGCGTAATCGGTCTCGTTCGACTGGAGCATGAAACGTCCCTCCTCTTCCATTCCGCCATATCGCAAACGCTTCTCCTCATAGCTCTGCTTCAACGAAACCACTTCGAGTGAGCGCACAGAAAGAAGTTCGATCAAGGTCGTGTATGTCGCGGTGTCAGCAACGACTCGGCGGCGTAGCATGTCGGAATATACATCGAGCGCTTTCGGGACGACCTGGTGTTTGGCACGCGGGAGGTGAATTGCAGCAGACAGAAGGACATTGTAGGCGGAGACTGACGGCTTAACACCAGAACGCAGAAGGCTTTCGAAGACAGCGGGGACTTCAGCATACTTGCGATTTTCAGCAAGACGCTGGAGTTCGGTCGTGTACTCGTCGATCGCTTCGCGGATGTCGATGGGGCTGACTGCAATTGTGGAGTCGGTGCGGCTAAGTGTCGTCGAGTTCACGAGAGTCTCAGCGACGGTGGCCGGCGAATCGGAACGAGCCTCCTCTTCGATCGCAGATTGCTCCTCCTCGACCGCAATTGCGGACGCATTATCAGCCTTGATCTTTGCCGCCTCTTGCGCGATTGCCTCGTCCACACGCGCAAGAGCGATCTTCTCGGACTCTTCATCACCTACTGCCTTCTTGAAATCGTCGACCTGGCTGGTGCTGTATGCACGGTTGACAACAGCACGCGTAGGCACAGGCTCGGCGACCTCTTCGATAACAACATTGTTATCCTTTGCCTCAATGGCAACCTTGTTGGAGCTCTTCGGGTCCCATTCAATGAGTTTGCGGAATTGAAATTGAGACCAGTCCGTGTCTTCACTTGGTTGGTTCTTCTGCCATGCTGTGTAGTAGGCGGCTAGGCCGGAATCGACGTGATCTGGGGTGCTAGCGTTGAGTGCCTTGACGGCAGCAGTCGTAGAAGTCGAAGCAAAAACATGCTGGTTCTTTAGACCTTTGCGGTAGCGGTCATGTTGGAGGGAGGCGAGAGGGTTGGTTGTCTGGACACCGGCGACAACACTCTG
This sequence comes from Phaeosphaeria sp. MPI-PUGE-AT-0046c, assembly GCA_020747045.1. Lineage (NCBI taxonomy): Eukaryota > Fungi > Ascomycota > Dothideomycetes > Pleosporales > Phaeosphaeriaceae > Phaeosphaeria > Phaeosphaeria sp. MPI-PUGE-AT-0046c. Next base: position 2,067,417 of record JAGTJN010000001.1, on the reverse strand, counting down.
AGCGTAACCGTGGGTGAAGCCTTTCGCAAGACTCTGGCGCGCGAGGTGGAAGCTCTTAAAGACCATTTAGGAGATGGAGGAACCCTTCAGATGGGAAGGGTGAGACTGCATTAGGTCAGTATTCTGTGTTCGATACGCGAGTAGCAGGTGGCCAAGACAAGACGCGACACGCGGATACATGCGCAAATAGCTATGCCGAGGACTCGTAATTGCAAACGCAAACGTTCTGGCTAGGCAGCAGCAATACCACTCGTATGCGCGATGTTGTTCTGTCGAGGGATGAGTGCATGGTGAAGCGACAGGTACGTACGGGTATGCTCAAGGCGCGGCAATTCTGCAGGTTCATTTGACGGCGACCGTCAAACGAACGCGCTTTGGAGAGTGAAAGCTGATGCCGGGAAGGGTGCTTGGATTAGGAAGCGGAAATGAGGTTCGCGTCTTGGACGGAACTCGAAATGGAATGACGGGACTGTCTCACAGCGCAAAACTATAAAGAAGATGAAAAGGCACGCTGGAGCCTGAATTGTAGATGTTCGCCTCGAAGGCAAGTCGCTAGCGGATGTCAGAGGGAAGGTTCTCGCAGGCAGCTCCGTCGTCGTCGTCATGAAAGTTTAGGTAGCGCACGCTAAGATGAGCGCGGAATTGCGGATGCGAAAAATTGTCGGGTCGACGACCGCGACTTGTGGCTCAGCTCGCCAAACGGCCCCTAGCCATCCTGGACAGTCTCACACGGGGACATTGTCTGTGCCTCCGCGCGAATAGGAGAAGACGGCTAGCGGACTGGAGTCGGTGCCGGCGACATTGCACCCACCGAAGGCCAGCGAGGCCTCGAAGACGGAGATGACTCAGTCTGCGCAACGAGGAAGAGACGGCCGCACCCCGCGTGGGACTTGCACTGAAGAGGCTGGGAGCAGCAGCAGCTGACGACCAGATTCTGTAAGACTAGGTTTGCTCTGCGGGCTGTTTTCGATGCTGTCGTCGATGAAATGAGGCCAAGATCGATCAACAGGGCATGCATGGCCTCGAGATCAGCACCAATTGTCGCGCATCCACGTGATGAGCAAAAACATCGCGACTTCTGCCGCCGTGAGGCTGGGACCAATTCAGAGTTGTTATCCAAAGATTTCCCTGACAGTGCGTTGCTGGCGCAAAATGCCATGCGCAGGGATGCTCTGAGTGGCTACAGGACCCATTTTACACACTTCGCGAGGAACTGCCCACAAGCTCTCGCACAGATCCATCTTCACTATCCCTTGACCCTCCCAGCGTTCCACACCCATCCCTCCCCGAACTAGAACATCCTTACCTTTTCTTACAAATTCGCTCACTTTGCAAATCTCGCTACATACCATGGATGCGCCGCTAAAGCCGACCTCCGCCTCTTGTCCGGCAAAGGTGTTTGTTGCGGGTGGGTACCTCGTACTCGACCGAGCCTACACTGCGCTGGTGTTCAGCTTGGATGCGAGGATTCACACAGTTGTCGAGCCGATCCCGAGCAAGTCTGGTGTCACTATCAGTGAAATTGTGGTTACTAGTCCACAGTTCCAAGAGGCGATATGGGAGTACGGGTATAGATCACAAGGAGAGGATGCTGGTATCTCCGTCACCCAATTGAGTGTGTAAGTTGTGACGCTTGACTTCATGAATGTTTTATCTTCATCGTCTGAACGTTTCCCCCTGTCTACATCAATCCTTATCGTCCGCCCTTCTTTGCTTCTTCGTTTCCGGTCTCCTATCACACCTCCACCTCTTGCCTGATCCGGCAATACATCAGTCTAGTCATCCAATCAAATGACATGACATTCAGCAAGCATTTCTTGTGTCCACATTCTCCCTCATTCTCGTCTCAACAAGGCTGTCGTGTTCTACACGTTCCGGTCCTACATTCAGTACCCCTCATCGACTTCAGCTCTCATTACGTCACGCCACTCCATTGCATCAGCCTAAGAATACCACCACCAACCTCTTGGCCAAAGTCAAAGAGAATATGTCTAACACCACCCCAGCGGCCACGAACAATCCATCTCCGCCTCCAAGAATCCTTTCATCGAGACCGCCCTCACCTACGCCCTCACCTATATCTGGTCCCTCGTCCCTGACCAGATCATCGCCTCCTCCTCCATTCGCATCCTCGCCGACCAAGCCTACTACTCCAACCCCGGATCCCGCCGTGATGCCAGCCGCTTCCTCGACTTCAACGTCAGTCTCAAAGAAGCGCACAAGACCGGTCTCGGGTCCTCTGCTGCCTTAGTCACCAGTTTCACCGCCGCTGTCCTTGGCTTCTACCTTGCCAAGGATAAATGGGACATTGAAAGCGAAGATGGGCTGAGGATTCTGCATAATATTGCACAAGCAAGTCATTCTCATGCGCAGGGTAAAGTTGGTTCCGGGTTCGATATTGCATGTGCGGTCAACGGGTCTTGTCTATACAAGCGCTTTTCCCCAAGTGTACTCAGCACTCTTCCCAGTCCAGGTTCACCAGGCTTCGCAACCGCGCTCAGAGACCTTGTAGAGGGTCCGACGTGGGACACTGAGATTCGCAAAGCTGCCATCAAGATGCCTGCGGGTCTGCGCCTTGTCATGTGCGACGTCGACTGTGGCAGCGAGACGCCAGGTATGGTGAAGCAGGTGCTCAAGTGGCGTGCTGAGAACCAGGCTGAGGCGGACGAGATATGGGGTAAATTACAGAGCGGCAATGAGGCGTTGGCCGCGGAGCTGACGAGGTTGGCGACGGACGGCGACCAGGGCAACTACGACAAGTTGAAAGAGATTATCGGGGCGAACAGGGCGTTGATCAGGCAGATGACCGTCGCATCAGGAGTACCTGTCGAACCGCCCCAACAGACAAAGCTGTTGGATTACTGCTCGGATCTCACAGGTGTCATTGGTGGTGTAGTCCCTGGCGCTGGCGGATATGATGCCATTGTGCTGTTCGTGGAGGATAGGGAGGAAGTTGTGGAAGGGCTAAAGCAGGCGCTCAAGTCCTACAAGGCTGGCGATACGGAAGAAGATCTTAAGATTGGCAAGGTGGGTGTCATTGGTGTTAGGGAAGAAATGGAGGGCGTGAGGTCTGAGAATCTGGACCTGTACAAAGAGTGGGCGACAAGGTCACAGTAAATCAGAGGTTGATATCTTCAGCTACTATGTTGCTCTCAACTGCTCCACTGTAAGGTTCGACAGTCGGTGCCTTGTTGCTTTTCTTTTGGCACAATCGCAGCAAAGTGCATCAACGAATTGTGGTCCTGGAATCTGAGAGTTGCAGCCCAGTCAAGGCGCTCATGCCTAGGCCTTCGAAATGCACAATCACGCGTGAAGAACCCTCATTGCTTGTCTGAACTTTTTGATTCATATTGATCTTGACATGGACGCCATCCCATTTCCGTTAGAAGATCGCCCTGTCCTATCCTGACCCGCTACTTCACCTCCCATCTCCATTCGCCGTGTGGTATGGGGACTTAAGGGTACATTGGTGAGTCGCTAGCTGGAAAAGCCCCGGCAATGCAATGCTTCGTGAGACAAAGGAAGAAAGAGAACACCCCCACTAAAGCACATCTATGCCTTGACGGCGTACTTTCGCTGAGGGAAGTGTGTCTGCCTCTTCTTCTGCTTCTCGGTGATGAGGTTGGACTCGTGCTTGGAGAGTCTTCGGCGGATGGCGCGGGTCTGCTTGGGGCGGAGGTCGAGAGGAGTGTACCTGTGGACAATTAGAAATTGCATATCAATATCAATGTCCTAGCCTGCACGCACTTCTTGCCCTTGTAGAACAGCCTAAGCTGGGCGCGCTGGTTGGCGTTGATAACGGTGAGGACCTTGGCGATACCCTTGCGGACGTCGTGAATGCGGGTGAGCTTGGTGTTGGAGCCTCCGGCGACCTTAGCAGTCCTGAGCTGGATCAACTCGCTGCAATTCGTCAGCATGCCAATCCTTGTCGCTAATTCTCCCGCACAACGTACGTCTTGAGGTCTGTGAGCTGGCTCGCGAGGTCCTCCTTGGACTTGTTCCACAGCTGGGCGGTCTTCTGCAGCGGATGTGAGTATATCAATCGGGCGAAGCGAACGGGGCGAGCGAAGGTAGACGTACGACTTTAGGCTGAGACTATAGCAGAATGTTAGCAAATATTTTTCTGAGATATTGCTGCTCTTGAGGACTTTGCGGCGGCAGCACCAGGAAAGAGGTGCGATTGCATGACCCCTCCTCCATGCGCAAATGCACACCCGCGCGACACGTCCTCTAGAGCCAGAGTGTAACTGAGAGTATCAACATACCATCTTGACTGTGTGTTAGTATGACCGGGTGGTGTAGATGGGGTCTCGCGTGTCGTCTGCGGAAGTCTCGAGATTGGAAAATTGACGGGTCGATGTGTGTCGGGGCTTGGCACTCGCTTCCGGCCTCCCAGTTAGCGCGCCTTGGCCCTAGGTCACTGGCGGCCAGGGCAGTTGCGATGCATCGTGCCAGAACACCAAGAAGCATTGTTGCTGCCCAGTACTTCTCTCTACCATACTTTCACCATGTCATCGACTGGTGGCGGATGGGCGCAATTGCGCCAGCAAGCACGCACGCTAGAACAACAAGTCAGTGCCGCCTACAACTCCCCGCGGACTTATCGATCTTCATTGTTGTATGCTAACGAGGGAGGACAGACGGAGACGCTGTTCCACACATATTCGCAATTCGGATCGACGCCAAATATCCCTGCAAAGCCGTCAGAAGAAGAGCTCAGAGTAGAGACGAGGCTCAATGAAATCCTCGAACAGGTACAGCTTCGTCGTCGTTCGGCTGTTATGTGCGTCCATTGACATGGTCGACAGAGAGATGGCCTCGTTGGTCAATTATCACGACTCCTCGACTCCGAATCAGCACACTCCTCCTCGGCTGTAAAGCAGAACAACCTCGCACGACACCGCGAGGTACTTTCTGACCACCGCCGCCAACTCGCGCAACTGAAGTCAACCCTAACCGAGGCGCGCAACCGGGCGAACCTTATGTCCAATGTGCGATCCGACATCGACGCATATCGGTCCGCGAACCCTGACCAAGCGGAAGCAGACTACATGCTGGACGAGCGAAGGCGCATCGACAACACGCACGATGTAACCGATTCGGTGCTTAGCCAGGCGTATGCGGTGCAAGAGAACTTCAGCATGCAACGAGAGACTCTAGCAAATATCAACAGGAGGATAGTGGGCGCAGCGAGTCAAGTACCGGGCATCAACAGTTTGATGGGCCGCATCGGTTCAAAAAAGAGAAGGGACGGCATCGTACTTGCGAGCTTCATCGCTTTCTGCTTTCTGATGCTTCTGTGGTTTCGATGAGATATGGTTCGTTCGAAGCGTCACTTCGCCATACTTGACTACGTTATTGGTTGCATTCTTTGAAAAGGTTTTAGCGGGTAGGATATCCTCATGAATGTTTGGCATGTTCTGCGTAAGGCGTTTCGGTGGGGTATACAATAGTGTACAGGTGTCATATCTACAATTACATGGACGAAGTCCTCAACCGGCTTCCGCGACCAGCTTTGCGACGCCTCGATTCAAGTCGTCCATCTCGCTTCCCTCTGCATTACCACTTCCTGCCCATCTAATCTTACAGTCTTGGTCGACAATATACACATATCCGACCCTTCCGTTGAGCAGACCAATTGACTCACGTAAGTTTTCACTGACTTCGCTCTTTATCAAGAAATATTTTGCCCAGTCCTCCTTTGGTTTCGCAGAACGCAGCCGCCATGAGAACATCGAAACGATCCATGCCTTCAGTTTATTTTCCTCAATGTTGACATCGACCATTTGTACAACGTGCGGGCTTTGCGCCAACAATTGGTGTAGTGCGGCGTTGACTTTCTTGCCAGTGAATGTTTGCGCTTGCGATTCTCCCCACTGACTGCTGTATACATTGACGACGCTGATCTTTCCCTTCAATACGTTGGTTGTATCCGCCCCTTTCTCTGCCAGTGAGTCACCACGGAAGTTTGGAAAGTACAAGGCAGCCTCCCTCTTGAAAATGCGCGAATTCGCCATGAACGTCTTCCCTGAGCGGTACTTCCTAATATTCTTGAAATCGCGGAAGTAATTCGTGCCCCATTGCTCCACAAGCACCTCGCGCTTTGCAAGATTGCGTTGCCTGAATGTCATTCCTGAATAATCTTTCTTGACCTTCACAGTGCCGGTATTCTGGCCCGGTTGTGGTGGGTCGCGGAAGCCAATCGGTCGGCCCAACGGCTTCGGTATGAAGACGTCTTCATCTTTGGGATCGGATATTTCTGCAGATTGCGTCGGCTTCGGATCTGGTATGGGACGGTACAAGCATCGTGCGGAGGTAAAGCTTCGGATGGATATTCGTTTTACTATTGGACGTGGATGTGTTTGTGTTTCGCGGCGGATGAAAGCTGATGATACATCGATGATTGTGCGCCGCAATGGGACGGCTATCCTAGGCTGCAGCATTGTGTGTCGTGTTAGTAACTTCACTTTCAAAAAGTTGGCGATTAATCGGTGTAGAGACTGAGATGGCACGCTAGTGCCGAAACGGACTAAGCATATAGTATTTACACGTGCTTTCGCGTCATGCGACTACCTTTCACGCGCTGCTGCCTCGACGACGTGCCACTCACCTCTCGCATTCGTGTTGCTTACCGTGGCGTAATTAGACCATACAGAGCTTATACCAGTATAAATGGACACCCAACAGCCCGTGAACGGTCGCATCCACTTACTCTTTGCCATTGAACCAGCCTGAACACTGCGCTATCATATCTATCCAACAACAGAATTTGGAATCTGGAATTGCACCTTTGTACACCTCCATTACCATTAGTATATGCATTATTGGAACACCATACCTCCAAGTTCATGACGATGACTGACGACGACCTCGCCGCTAAAGAGGCATATTTTGAGGAGCAGGCATTGTTGGATATCTCTGACGATGAGAGATACTTCGATAGTGGAGCTGCCGTCAGGATAGAACGTACTTTAGCCGACTCGAAAGCTATGCCACCACCTAGTCTCCAAAGACAGAGGAGCAGCTTTCTTGGCCCAACCCCAAAAGAGCGGCAGGCTGCCTTCGACGCGTATACGACGAAACAGCGTGCTGGAGCCAGAGAATGCGGGATTCATTTGGCTCGATCTTCTACTACCTCCGAGACTGAGCTTACTAGAAGTTTCCCGGCTACGAAATCCCGGGGTCCAAATATATCAAGATCTGAGAGCGCCAACAAGCTCAAAAGAGTCACTTCCCTCTCAGGCACAGGGACCATTGACCATGCTCCTTTCTACCAGCGGGTGGGCGCAATTCCTCGCGAATTGAAGAATGGCAAGAATGTGAAGCTGGCAAACAACATCGAGCTTGAACCAGAGCACAAGCAATTTCTCAAAGGCAAAATCGTCTACTTCTATCCTAACGATGACATTAGCATGGTGCGGCGCACGCGCATACACAAGGTGATTCAGCTAGGGGCGGCCTGGGTCAATCGATGGAGGGATGACATTACCCATGTCATGCTTGACGAGGCGAGTCGCACGTATATACAACTCTTGCGACATCTCAATAAGCCCAGTCTCTCTGTAAGTTGCCCAGAATACCGCCAGCTACTCAGCTGATGCCCGCTTAGAGACGAGTCGTTGTGGTAAAGTTCGATCCATATATTCCACAATCGATAGCGTTCGGTACATTGCTCGATCATACGGCCCAACGGTTTGCTGTTAGAGGTGCTCCCGTGCAATATCAGCCTAGTCACAGAGCAGATTCATCGCAATCCTCCGGCCCGTCACAAACTTCGCTGCAAATCAAGCCCTCCAAAAGGCAGGTGGCGGCTCAGGGAACACCGAAAACAGACTCAGCACCAACGGAAGAGAGCATACCACCTCCACGAGCAAATGTGGAACCTTCTCCCAGTTCATCGGAGGATGGCGTTGTAAAAGACAGTTTTGTGGTCGCTTCCTCAGATGTGGGACAACATAATGAGGCACCGGGTGTAGCCGGTCGCTTCAATGATGCATTATCACAAGCCATTAAAGAGACTATGGCACTTGCTCATCTACCCCTTGATGACGAAGATGCTGAATCACCTCCTCCAACTCCCGTCGATGACGATGAAGAGGCCACTGATGAGGAAGCCGAGCCTCTGACGAAGTCAAGACAGGAATTCAAGTTCGTTTCCAAGGCATCTGCGCTCAGAGATAAAGGCTTGAGTCTGAACACTTTCCAGTGCATGGACCCAGGGCATAACGGCTATTCTTCCGAGAATCCCAATGCGAGGACTATTTCGATACTAGATGAGATGTGCAAATACTACGACCAGATGCAGGATACATGGCGCACACTAGCGTATCGTAAAGGCATTGCTACGCTCAAGAAGCAAACCACAAAGATCATCACCTCAGAACAGGCCGTCGCTCTACCCTTCATAGGACAGCGACTGGCCGACAAGATCGAGGAGATCGTAGCGACAGATCGCCTCAGAAAGCTCGACAATACTCGCGATGATCCTCTAGATTCAGTCCTCCGCCTATTCCTTGGTGTATATGGAGCTGGTCTCGTCCAAGCGAACAGATGGATACAAGCCGGCCACCGTACGCTCGACGATCTTCGCGAAAAAGCCAATGTGACCAAAAATCACAAGGTTGGCTTAGACCATTACGAAGACTTCAACTCTCGCATCCCACGTGCCGAAGTCGAAGCTCACGGCGCCATAGTCAAAGCTGCTCTGAAGAAAATAAATGCCGAGTACGAGACTACAGTAATGGGTAGCTACCGTCGTGGCGCAGAAGAGTCTGGCGACATCGACATGATAATAACATGTCCCGGCGTTTCTCTAGCATCTTTACGCATGGTAGTCTTTGACTCTCTTGTACCTGAGCTTTTCAAATCCGGGTTCCTGAAAGCCTCCCTTGCTACTTCGCGCTCTTACGATGCTACAGGTTCAAAGTGGCATGGTGCCTCTTGCCTCCCTACATCGAGAGTTTGGCGTCGTATGGACTTTCTCCTCGTTCCTGAAGAGGAGATGGGCGCTGCGCTGATATATTTTACTGGCAATGATATCTTCAACAGGAGTATTCGTCTGCTTGCTCGGAAGAAGAATATGAGACTCAACCAGAAGGGCCTGTACAAGGATGTGCAGAGGGGACGGAGAGGCGAGAAGCTAAATGAGGGTGTGCTGGTGGAGGGAAGATGCGAGAAGAAGATATTTGAGGTGTTGGGTGTCCCGTGGAGAGAACCTCATGAAAGGATCTGCTGAAGTTGAGGGAAGGAGATGAGGTTTTTGTGTAAATGAGCATGGAAAGGAGATGAAGTACGTGAAAGCCCAGTGAAGAAGCATAGTGATGGCGTGATTGCTTCAAAAACTACTTGCTTTTCTATATAGTCTATGAGGGTATATTTAGCGAAAGGAAAGACTCTCGAAGTCAACATGCTCCAAATCAGGGCGCATGAACCGCGCTTCAAACCCAAACCTGTCTACCGCCGGCGTGTGCTCGCTCCGGCTGCGCCAAATCTGCATCGTCTCTGACATCTCCGACCTTCTCCTGACCTGCGTCCTGCTCGTGGCCGTGATTAACATCCAAATCCTGCTTATGTGCCTCCAAGTCGCCAGAGAACAGTGCAGGAATATATAAGCCACTCATGACTTTGCCCTTCTCCTCCGCTTGCGCAGGCTTATCGTCCTTGGCTTCAACAGCTGCTTTGCCGATCCATACATTGCCCAACACCGTGGATGCCACAATCGACAGTCCGACGAACGGTAGCACCGAAATGAGTGACCACATGACTGCTCGTGCGGCTGCGTTCTGGACATCGTTCTTTGCAGCTGCGGGAAGATTGTTCAAGATATCGAGGCTCGGTACGCCCGAGCTGGGGAGGTTGAGACTCTGGTTTTGTTGTGCGATCGATGCCAGACTAGTGGATAGTTTGTTGGAGAAGACTGATCCCATCATCGAAATGCCAATTGTCTCGCCGAGTGGCAACATGAAACTTAGCAAGCTCTGCATGCTTGGGATGCGCGTGCTCCATATGCCGGCTGCGTGGAGCACAACAGGCATGAAGCGCAGCCCTGTACCTGCGCCCGCAACAGCGAGGAACACTTTGACCATTGTCTGGTGGCGGATGGATATGGAGTACGTGAGGAGCGCGAGGCCTATGCCTTCGACGATCGAACCCCAGAGAAGAGGGAAGAAAGTCTGGCGGGGCCAGCGGTTGCAGAGAAACATGGCGGAGTACACCCCTACGCCGAGACCGGGGGTGTAGTAGAGGAGCTGGATACCGGCCTGGGACGAGGAGTAGCCCTCCGCGAGCTGCCAATAGTAGGAGATGAAGTAGAATGCCGAGACGAGTGAGATTCCGGCTGAGAAGTTTATGATCATCAAGAGCGAGGTATCCTTCTTCCGGAAAAGCGTAGATGGTATCATGGGCACTTGATTGGGGAAAATACGAGCAATGACACGGCCGGGCCCAAGGAGATATTCGTATACGAAGAAGACAACACACAGAACTCCGCCGACAATGAAGCAGACATAGATGGTTGGAGAGTCCCAGGCATATGATGTGCCGCCCCATTGGATAGCGAGGATTACAAGTCCAACTCCCAAGATGAAGGTGAGCATGCCGGGCCAGTCTATGATCCTGAGACCGCTGATGTAGCCTAGTCGACGAGATACGTCTTTTGCGGCAGACGCACGGCCGTGGACGAGCTCTTTGCGCATGAGGAGAAAGATGAGGACGATTGCGAGGACGGAGACGCCGACTGGTAGGACGAAGATGTAGCGCCACCCGCCGTCGGCAATGTACCCTCCAATGACTGGCCCAATCGCATAACTGACGCCGCTGATGATGGAGAGAACAGAATTGTTCCTTGCGTTCTCTGCAAGTGTAGCGCCGTCTGAGAGGATGATCCGACTCAAACTCATGATACCTGCGGCACCAAGACCTTGTAGTGCTCGTCCGAGTAACAACATGCCCCAAGATTGAGCAGCAGCGCATAGGACGCTACCAATCACGATCCAGAACATCTCAAACTGTAGTGCAAAATGGCGACCATAAATGTCGGCGAGTTGTCCCGAGGCTGGTACGAATGTCGTGAAGGTCAAAGTATAGGCGGCCACGATCCAGTTGAAGCTTCCTGTAAGACGATCTGAAGGATTCAGTCAGCATGTTTGGCCTCGAGCCATGGTAAAGAGATCCGAGACGCACCAAAATGCGAAGAGATGAGTGGTATCGCAGGTGCGACGATAGTCACATCAACTGATGCCAAAAAGTTTGGCAACGCAAGTCCAATCATTAACTTTAATTGTCGAATATTTCGTTTCCGGCGTTCCTCCTTTTGCTGTGCTGCCTCCTCAGTATTGAGCGACTTGTGATTGTTCGTGGTTTGGTCATGCTTGCTATGCTGTAGCATCTCATGTTGTTCTTGACCAGGTTCGAAATCAGGCACAAGATGCGATCCGTCGGTAGTAGATACAGCTTCCGTAGCCTTGCGCTCCTTTATCTTCCTGCGAATGAATCTGTAGAGCATGAAAGCCATCGCGGAAGTTGACAGAAAAGGAGAAGAAGGAGTTGTGATAAGTATGTCAGGTTGTACTCCAGAGAAACTTGGAGAAGTATGTTAGTTTGTCGTCGAGCGGAGTGCCATCGCCATCAGGTGCAGGTGTCCTGCGTTTATGTATCTCTTCTTTGTCTGTAGTTGCGCACAGCTGTCCCAAACAGGATAGTTTGGTCGCATCGAACATTTTGACATTGACACGCTGTGTGAAAAGCGAGGTACGAGCCACCAACTCAGCCAATGCTGACCTTTACTCGTCTGACATTTCGGCCTAATTGACTGATCATACCTTGTCGGGTTGTAATAGCCACAAGGCTGAACCACTCGCAACTATACTCCTTCTGGTCAGCTGTGCGGACCAATCGCATTGCGAGCATGCGATCCACTTCAGAACTGGTCGACTGGCGTCGTCTGCCTAGGCCATATGAGGTAGTCTTGCGATGAGGCTGAATCGGGTGTCCAGACCACAGAATGTTCAACGATTGTGACGTGTCGGAGAACATCATAGTGTCCAAATACTCAGTTGTGTGTAGCAACAACCAACTTCGGAATTAGCTGGTACCGATTGTGACGACGTGAGAATAGTGCCCCATAGACCGAGGCATACCTCCCGCCGAATCCCTAGCGTATTGACCGGGAGTGTGCGATGCGACAGCTGTCGCCAAGCCGAACGACTCGATGACAACTTGTGCCGAGCTTTCCATCTGGTGACGCAATTGCACGCGAGCTCACTGGAGCTTCCGCTCGTCTAAGCTGCATATCTACAACACACCAACGCCATGAAGCCGTATGTTGCAGTACCGGCTATTGCAGCACTTGTCTATCGTGCTTGGTCGCGCAAGTCTTTGACGACTGTAGGCATATTGACCGCTTTCGCAACTGCAATCGTTCACGCGATACATCCCTGGAGCGTCTTCTTTGCGTTGCTTGCGGTTTTTTTTCTAGCTGGCAATGCTGCCACTAAGGTACATTCTTCATGTAAAATAAGTTCTCAATACTAACCTTGTTACAGGTCAAACATGATGTCAAGGCAAAATTGACACAATCTGCGAGCGGTGCATCAGGCGGGGAAGGCTCCCGAAACCACGTCCAGGTCCTTGCGAACTCTGGCGTCGCATCGATCCTCATTCTGCTACACTACTGGCATCTGAAGCAATCTGGGCGCTACGACTATAGTCGTGACTTGTGTTGGGAACACGGGAGCGATGTATTGGTCATTGGCATTGTCGCGTATGTCGAATACAGTCGCTTATAGCAACAGCTTGCTAACATGTACTAGTAATTATGCGGCTGTGGCTGCCGACACTTTTTCCTCCGAGCTAGGCATCCTTTCAAAGTCGAAACCCCGCCTCATAACCGCTCCGTGGCGTGTGGTTCCTCCTGGCACAAATGGTGGAGTGACAGCAGCCGGACTGGGTGCCGGACTGCTCGGATCGTTCGTCCTGTCGGCCACTTCGACGCTTATCGTACCTTTTTGCAAGAATTGGGGACTCTACGACAAGATTGCATATACTTTGGCGATGACAGCTGCTGGATTTAGTGGCACATTGTTGGACTCATTGCTTGGCGCTCTCTTCCAAGCCAGCGTTGTTGATGTGCATTCTGGAAGAGTGGTAGAAGGCGAGGGTGGCAGGAAAGTCCTGATACACCGTCAACCATGGGATAGTACAAAGACAGCCGAAAAGAAGAATGGTCAAGGTGGGAGTGGAGGAATTGCGAAGACTACTGGAGCACGCGTTGAAGATTCGATGCAGGCTACACGCACCATGCAAAAAGCTGGAGCTTCTGGGAATGCTGTTGCGGATAGCCAGCATGAGAGTCGCAGGATCGAGGTTGGCAGTGATCTGCTAGACAACAATGCTGTCAACATTCTGATGGCGGCTTTGGTCAGTGCTGGTGCGATGGTAGCCGCTTGCTTGGTCTGGGACCTCCCCATCTCAAGCATCGTACCCATATCATCTTAAAGGTCTCCATGGCAGGTTAATTACACCAATGCAATATCATCATTACATGCCACTTGCACGATACATTTCGCAGTGATTGCGGAGTTTAGTTGTGCCAAGGCGCTAGGGGCGCGTCACTGCCGCCGCCTGGAGCTTCCAGCTCTACCTCAACTGCTGTTTGCGAATTAATACAGCAGCTCCAGAAACATACATCTTTGCTACAAACTACTCGACGCCTGTAGGCTGCACAATCTCGGAGCTTCACCATTTGACGACTACTAAGAAATTGCCCCCCCGCATACAGCACGAACGACCACAAGCATCATGGTCAGTATAGCCATGCAATGCCACAAATGAAGACGGATCTAACAAGTCATGCCAGTCTCTCCGTATTGTACCCCAGAAAGCACACGCCTCGCAGACACAGCTCGAGACCTCTGCACCATCTGCACCTGGCGTACACGACGCACTCCGCTCTCGTCTCGGCCACACTTCTGTAGTATCGACAGGTCCTTCGTCAAACAAGCCAGTTGCGCTTCAGTCAGCTCACCCCCTCGAAGCCCGCCTTGTGCAATGGCGTGAGACTCAAGATCGCGTCAAGATGGAGATGCTGAGGCGACAGTTTGGCATTGCAGAGCCAGTGCGACGGGGTATGGAGCTCAAGATCACCGAGGCTGGCGAGTGGCGGCCGGCTGCGCTGGGTCGCTCAAGCGGTGTGCACAAGGATATCCTGGAGGGCCGAGATACCGAGATCGGCTGGGAGGATGTTTTCACAAGTGAGTTCTGCGATGCTGTCCACCCGGATGGACATCCTGACGAAGCACCCTGCGACTGACTAACTTTGTAATTACAGGCAATGAGCTCCGTGAGGTGCCCGATTTCCACACAGAAATCGAGGCAAAGATGAGGATGAACTGGTAAAGGCATTTGAGGCTACGAGGTGGACAAGACAAAGCATCTCCCGTCGTTGCAAGCTCAGCAGGTACGAATGTAGCGTCAAAAGCTGGGCGCGTATAACAGGCACAACTGGCCTCGTACGCATGCCTGGCGTTAGGTTTAGGAAGCCAAGATGTATGAAATGCAATCACGAATGACCACGACTTCAGCTCCGTGCATATGAATCATGGCAGCTCAGCCTCTTGTCTCTGCAACTCGGACGATGCATGAGCATGGGTGACTTCAATAGTCCAAGTGTTGGTCGAGGCAGCCCACGTGCTCACTGCAAGGACCTGAAGGAAAGCTGCAGCAGCATGGAGAATAACTGATGCCACTGCATTCCTCGCTTGCGGTCTAGTTGATAAGCGCGGATTGCACACTAAAGATAAAGCTAGAGAGATAACCTGTCATGATTGCCGGTTGACTTGGCCATTCTCTTTCTTCCCAGCAAACGTCGGTTCACGCCTCCCAAGGTCTGGCCAGCCCTGCCCAGACGCATGCAACGCATTCATGCACCACACCAATGACGGCCCAGGGAGCATGCAGGGGCAGGCTGCGCTGGGCCACCAAAACCGGGCGCGGACTGCGGCATAAATGATTAACAGCCGGCCAGCGTACACAGCGGGATGAATGAGGTGAGGCGTTCGCAGAGCTCACGAGGGTCACCAGCCGCAGAGGCGACAGACGCGCCATGGCGCTGTATCTCAAGAGTCTTGTCGCCGATGGACCGTTGAGACGGCGACCGATTGTGTGGTTTTGGTGGAGACCAGGCGGATCGCTCTTGCCGCGTTTGCGAGTTGCGGAGAAGCCACTGCTTGTCCTGGTCGTGCACGGAGCCCCTTCCGTCTGTCTATCCTATCCATGATCAATTGCTGAGACATTCACTTGCACCCTCACCACCGCGTCCCTGCTCCGCGACACTGCGCAGCGTCCTCGCCCTGCGCCCCGGCCCCTTGTCACTCGAGCCGCCGCGTGCCGTTCCCTCGCTGCACCCATCGCCCCCGTCATTGCTATCGCCGCTTACGTCGTGGAAGAGACCAACGCCGGCCGCCATGGCTTCCGCGGGCGCAACCCAGCCGTCACCAGCAGCGCAGAGCAGTCCACAGCAGGCGTCGCAAGGCGCGCGGACTGAGATTGCCCAGGAAGAGTTATCCACGACTCCCGTCGAGATGAGGACTCTGCCGCCATCCGGCGCTGCATCAGACGCTGCAAACAGCGCCGCCCAAGTGCCCGACACCACCACCTCCACCACCAGCCCGCCTGATACTACTGTACCGCATACCTCCGAAACCGTTCCAGCGCAAGACTCCCAAATCGCTGCTCAAACCCCGGCGAAACCCGCTCCTCCCACCAATCTAAGTCGCGCGGAGACGGAGGCCATTGGGCCTTCTACAGATACGCCCGCAGCTGTTCCCGATAGCTCAAATGGCCCGGTGGTGGTAATAATGCTCCTCCTACCGTCCACCGGGGCCAGACACCCCTACAAGATAGACGAGCGTTATCTCAAGAAGCGCGACGTCAATCCCGACGACATGGACCCATACAACATTACTGTCTACACTCTCAAACAGCTGATATGGCGCGACTGGCGAGACGGTATGTTTGGCCCATGATTGCATGACTAGACCTACAATGTCCCTACGTTCCCCCATCCTGCCATTTCGGGCAATGTCTTCCCTGCACAGCCACACATACATTCACACGATCACGGCTAACTCGGCTTGGCGCAGAATGGGAGCCTCGGCCTACATCACCGACCTCGATACGTTTAATACACTTTGGTCGCATGCTAGAAGACACCTCGCCATTGAAGGGTATGTTCTTCATCCTCCAGGGCCTTGCTCGTGTTGTTGTACGATTGCTTATCGTCGCAACACATCTCCCTACCCAGAATCTTGCTGACAACAATTAGATTGCCGCTTCCAGAAAGATACTCCAAATGTTGTTCACATGACCGTGAAGCCGCAGGAGGTGGTCGATGAGGAAGATGCAAAAGGTGGCAAAGGCGCAAACCGGAGAGACGGAGAGGATGAGCCAACAGCTGGCTGTCGCTGCGTTATATTATAAGCGCTTCGCCACATTGTGCTGCCTACCTTCTCTGTAGGGTTTGCCAGTAACTTTGTGTGACGATTCTCTGGGCTGCCCTGCAAAGGTGACGAGAAAAGTGCTCTCGAAGCTACTCAAGAGCTTGGACAGTACAACTCGAGGGTCTCGTCTTCGAAGTTGGAATTTGGCGCATCAACATGATCTGCGCGACACGCCCCTAAAGAGCAACTTCTGTGATTGTCTCGCGCGAACAAATTGCGCTTCTAGCTTCGGCGCTGGGACCCGTTGGATCCGCAGGGTTTTTCCATTGTTCCTTTGTGTGCATACGGTGTCAGTGGGTAGGACTCGTCGTTGATGCATGGTGGGCTTCCTTGATTTTCCATTCCTTGTCTGTATAAGTACGCGAACATTCACGGCGTTGCATATATTGTCGAGCCAACAGGCGCATGGAGATAGATAATCACACCGCACAGTGGTGTTTACTTGATCGGACTGTTTAAACATTCTTACTCTGCTAGTATTTTTACCAGCTTTGGCGACTGCTAGACCAAAGATGATTCCAATCGAAGGCAGTGTCCTATCTCGTGCTAAGTGTGTATTTTGGTGGCACAGATGAGAGTGGAGCTAGGACCCTTGCATGCCGTCATCGCGTGAGTGCGGCGGACGCATCATATTCGACGCGTATATCGTGCAACCTTCAGGGTACACACCAACACCCAAATGTGACGGACGCTTGTGAAAAAGGACAACTCTCTATATAACCCATCATGGTGTTGCAAGACGTGGACAACACGGCGCCTGAAAGCTTTAACGACAACCCACCGCCCGATCAAAATGACTACGCAGCATCATCGTCCTTTCCTGCCTCCGGTGCACGATTCGACGCAACCAACTTGCCGCACCCACTACCCGTCATAGGCGCTTTTATGGGCTTCTCGGCAGCTGCAGTGCGCTATAAAACGGAGACCACACTCAAATTTGCGGAGCGCAAGTTGGGTCGCGAGCTGAATCCAGCGGAGGCGCAGGCCCTCGCCTTCCACATCTATAAACTTGAACAAACAAAGAGCTATTTTGCAGCTACAGGAGCTGGCGCCGGAGCGTATCGGGCATATAGTACCATGGCGATCAATCGTTACCCTTTCTATCAGCCAAAAGCCGAGTCTATAGATCCGAACAAGTTTGGACCCTTCAAAGGGCCTATGGCGCCAATGGCAAGACACGCCTGGCGGTTCTCTTTGTATCTACTCGTGGCAGGTCAAATGGGTAGTCTCATAGGCCAGCTGATTGCGCAGCCGTTGGCCGCAGTAAACACCTCCAAGGACCCCAAACTCGAGCAGTTTGGAAATGAACTAAGAGCAGCTTCCGCGACCGAGGACAAGAGAACATCGGAGCAGGGGCGCGAGATTCAGGAGAGGAAGAGAGAGTTTGAGAGGCAGACGCGCGAACGTGGTGGCATGGGTCCAGCCCCACAAGCCAGCTGGGGTAGGCAACCACCTGCGCAAGAAAACGACGACAACTCGAGTCCCACTGCCGGCAACGAAACTTGGGGATCTCAGCCGTCTTCCTCGGGATCTTGGGATAGTTTCTCGTCACAGGGGGATCAGAGCAGGCCACAGCCATCACAGCGGCAGTCGCCCCGCCAAGCTCAACCCGCGTCTTCGTCACCCTTCGACGACGATGATGCTTCACCAACAGGTGGCCTCTTCCAGGAAGAGATCAATGGCTCCTCGCAATCGCAGCAACAAGGTCGCCCAGGAGAATCAACATGGGATCGTCTTCGTCGCGGAGCAGCACCTCCACCAGCCGGAAGACCACCACAGCAGTCTCGCCGCGGTGAGCCCGAGCGGAGAGAGCAAAGGGAGGGGTCCACAGTTGGCGACACCTTTACCTTTGTCGAGGGCGACGAGGAGCGTAGGATGGAGAAGGACCGAGCACAGCGGGAGTTTGATGAAAGGATCGAACGTGAAAGGCAGGGTAGGGACTTTACTAGTGATGAAGGCAAGAGGTGGTGAGGCTGCGTTATGCCAAAGCAAAATGCTTGTCGTCTGAAACAGAAATCAATGTACTATCTGAATGCAATTTGCGCTCACAATGTAGTCTCTAGTCAGTGGTGTATCCACTATACGCAATTTAGCAGCAGTAGGTGTAAATAAATTAAGAATAGTTTTTGTGAGTATTTGGCAAAAGCTTTTTCACTTTATATCATCTACTGTTCGACCCCAGGGATCGAACTTGTAGCTCAGTCTCTGGCAGTGGTGATTTTAGAACCAACAAATTCTGCATCACATCAGATACACCCACGTACTTTGGGTATCTGGAGTATCTCAACTGCTTCCAACTCATTCGACACGTGCAGCTCAGCATCCCAAAGCTGACGGAGCATTTCGGACCCCAGATCCTTGCGCAGATGAAGTCATACACGGCTGAGGTCAAGCAATTTGAAACGACACATGCTCTCCTTGCTCCATCCACGACGGACGAGACGCAGGTAGCGAGGTAAATAGCCATCGTTGGTTTGTATGACTATCTCGTCAATGATCCACGCTATACCTCTAGCGGGTTATAAGAGACCGCACTTCTGATTTGTGTGGGCATGTTCTCGTCGTCCACTCCCCCTTCTGCCATCCCCTCCTTCCACTCCCGCCTTGTCCTACCCGTCCCATACTCCTCAACATTCACCTCCTAACCTGTGCTCACCTGGTTCTCCTCCGTGCTGCACGAGCTTGGCATCCGTCTTAACCTCATCCTCGACAAGCCGCTCACATACAATGTTTCGGGTCATGTGGGTTTCTTGTGGGGGCAAAGGTTACAGAAAAGCGCCTTCAGGCTAGAGAGGCGGTGGTTCAGAGGGCGAAAAAGGTGTGGCCAGATATAGGGGAGGATGCGGGCATGTTCTGGGAGAAGCAGAGTTATTTTAGATGCAACTGTGATGGTCTTGAATATATTTGGTGGGAGGTGAAGTTGTGAGGCGGATGTAAGGAGGAGAGAAGAAGATTATACTTGTCGGTTGAGGGAGTCGAGTTGAATTTGGGTGGTGGGGTGAATGCCTTGGAAATACGTGGCTGCGAATGTGGATTAATGACGGTGGTATTAGGGCAATGAAGTTATGTCTGGCTATAACGGTTTATCCGTGAGGTATGATAATGAGTACACAGGCTGAATATTCTCAAAATGTGTGACCAGAAAGAAAGTAGAACGAAGATACTCCACTACTTCTCCAACAGGTTTGTTATGTCACTTGTGCTTTGCATGATATTATTTCTAATATCTCAGTCGTTGCTCTTACTGGCGTACTAATTGTGTCCAATTGTTTCATTACATTTGAAGTTGGTAGTAGACAAGGGAAGAGGGCAGAGGGGTGGGCGTCCAAAATCCTGCATAACTCAGGTGCATATATGTACTCACGTAGACCCGCAGACAGAATCACTAAGTTCTGTTCCTTGCACTAGCAGTACACAAGGTTAGCTAGGTTGGTCATATACTTTTGGACACCAAGCTTTACGCATACAGTCAGCTGTGTCGTTTCTTAGGACCATCTCCCGACAAGATCTTCGTGCTTGACAGACATACCAACAAGAGATACAATTTGAATGGAATTTGGATGAAGTTTTGATCCGAATGAAAATTTCGAGACTTTCTCGTGTATACATTGATACCGAATCATGATAGACTGGGATAGATAGTCATGTCCTGTGACGTACGTCGATTTAACAAAAACGAAACTCTGCCGACTCGCCATCAGGAAAATCTTCCGGAAGCCAAAATCTCGGCACGCATGTTACACTTATCAATTTCCACAGATCATCTTCGCCGAGCCGAACGATATAAAGAGTGTTTGGGTCGAAGTCCAGCTTTGCTAGGACGTCACCATCCTGTATCTCCCTTGTTGCGCAGCCAACGCAGATGCCTTCCACGTCGAACGGCTCGCAATCAAACAAAGGTTCGC
Organism: Phaeosphaeria sp. MPI-PUGE-AT-0046c; assembly: GCA_020747045.1. Lineage (NCBI taxonomy): Eukaryota > Fungi > Ascomycota > Dothideomycetes > Pleosporales > Phaeosphaeriaceae > Phaeosphaeria > Phaeosphaeria sp. MPI-PUGE-AT-0046c. The sequence continues at coordinate 2,047,016 of JAGTJN010000001.1, read as the reverse complement.
AGAAGTGAATCCATGCTCTATATAGAGTCTGAAGTGTCACTGGGTCGTCTTTGTAATGCAGTGGTGTCGACTCCTCGCATTTCGCATGACCACCAAATTCCAGTTCCATTTTGGCTTCAGGTGTCATATCGTGAACGTCGTAGATGGACGTATCGTCCAGTATTGAAGGATCCATAATAATATCTCTGATGTAAGATGCGACGGACGAAACAGCTTCAGGAGAACGGGGTTCCTGAATGGCCGCCACGAATCCAGGGCCCGGATCAATGTCTTCGGTCGGTCTTGCTGCCGACCCGGCAAGGGCTACCGCGGATACTAACATGAGCAATTGAAAGCGAAGCTCTTCACTACTGCCAAAGCGCCGACGCAAAGATTGAACCAACCCAGAGAAATAAACGTGGATCAGTTCTCGGTCAGCGAGGTTTAGAATCTGGTACACGAGCAACTTGTCATCGATACCAGGCACGGCGATTCGACGTAATCCATTGCAATTGATCCTCCCATAAAAGGTACCCTGAATGGAGAGAATATGTCTCCCTTCGTGTTCCATGTAGTAACAAGGAACGCTGTTCTTTCTCGGAGGCTTCTTCGCAAGGACTGCCGGAGCAGTCCGCTGAGAGAAATCGGGCACCCATGACGGCAGATCTTCTCGAGACTTGGGCGAGGCAGCGAGTCGGAATGCTCTTACGTTACCATTCTGTAGGAGGGCCAGTGTGGCGCGGGTATACACCGTACTGCATTGCAATGAGTAGTCAGGGTCGATCCGCCTTTGTTCTGGCTGCCAGTTTTCCACAAGACCCAAGAAACCATATATAACGTCCCGAGGATCAGTAGCTTCAAAGTTAGACTCGGTGCTTAATATGATGTATAAAGCATCAGTGAAGGATAGCTTCCACGCCATTTCGGGCCTGTGCCTTCTATGAAAGAGCTCAAAACCACAGTATGTGAAACGTCCTGCTTCTTCACTGAGGAGAAACTCGGTGAAAGGACGACCAAGCCTTTCGCAGTCTGTTGACACCATGACACTAAGTTGCCTTCGCAGTGCTGCAAATAGTAGTAATGTCGCCGACAAATCATCATGACGCAGTCTTTTGCGGCCCAAGACAAAAGTTGGTGCTGAGGAAAGTACAAGTTCTTGAAGGGTCCTTGGCGCATAGTGTCAACGTCAATCATCTAGATGAAGGATAGGATATAATGACATACTGCAGAATATTAGCATAATATCGACAAGGGCCATTTTATGATAAGTATATGCTTTTTCCGACGACACAGCTTCGAAAACAATCGTGGTGGAGAAATTGTTTTTGATGCACACGTTGTGCGAAGCAGCATTTACCTTCAATCGAGATCTCTTACCCATGTGCGAAACCACCAAGCGCAGCCCATTATAGCATTCGTCAAGACGGACAACCTGTCACCTTCACCCTGTCGAATGACCGAAGCAATGAGAGCATCTACACCATGTAACTCGGCGAGCACAGGATCGTCTCTCAAGAACATCGAGACAACGTTCTGGATACGTTGCGGAAAGTCGGCGCGACCAGAAAGATTATCAAAGGGTATCATATCCTTTCCGATCTCGCGAAAGAACTCGATAGCCTCATCGGAATGCTCTGACTGGGGACCCAGAAAGATCATTGTGCGTGTAGCCCTCGAATAGACGTCTGCCATCTGAGCTACCTGCCAGCCCTTCTCAACTATATCTGATTGGTTAATGCAGACAGCGTCAATCCATATGAGCAAGCCATCTTCAATATCGTTACCGTGGGGTTCTTCGGTCAATAGAGCCTTCACTCCTTCTGTGATCGACTCGACAGCGTCTCCGCCTTCTTGAGAAGGACTATTTTCGGGCATTCGATCCTGAGGTCATTAGCTGCATCTTACTCAACCTTAGCCAACATACCCCGTGTTGCACCTCTACCACATGTTGTAAAGCAACAAGCAAATTCTTCGTTATGGCAACGTACGTCCCATCATCGAGCAAGATCCGGGAACTAAGTACTGGTTCACCCCACACATAGGATAATGCGGTGTAGCGTGGTTTATCCAATAAAGAAGCTGTTTCGATGCTGCCTAGAATCTCGGATTCGTGGTCCGGAGTTGCAGGCGTGATGGACCGTAGGCGGAACAGACGAATCTCTTTCTTGTGCTTTAGCAGAGGACAGTATTCGTAGGCTTTCGACATGACACAGAGTTTTTGTTGGACTTTGCTTGTGACGGCGAGAATATTGTAGGTGAGACGAAAGTGGAGCCAATGCGAGATGGTGGGGTTTCCTGGTCCCAAGATCATGTGACTGTATAAGTGCACTTAGCTGGGCTATCACCGTCTGTCTGGACAGAACTCGGACTCTCATGCGACATGCAGCTTGAAATATGCCAATATCTTTCTCACTTGCGACCATAATTCCAAGCGAGTGCCGTTTTCCTCTCCAAACATACTTCAAATGGCTCCAGATAGCCGGGTATCAAGATTGTACGAAATGGAAAAAGAAACCCAAAAACCCAAAGAGCACCTTGCCTCATACTCATCTTATCAGCAACATCCTTCATGTTACATCTCCCATATTCACAAAATCATACCCTCTCTTCAGCCACTACTGGCCTCGCAGCAACAGCATCAATTCCATCCAAACTGTCCCTCTCCCTCGCCCCGAACTCCTTCTGCCTCAACTCCCAACTACCCACCCTCTCATGTCCCCTCTTAGCCTCCGGCACAAAGCTAATCCCTGCAGGCAACGCCCCATTCTTCGTGAGACTCAGGTCCGGATCCGACGCCAACTTGGCCGAGCCCTTGAATCCACCAAGTGCAGACCCTCTCTCTGTACGTGGTTTGCGATGAAGGCGGACGCCGCCGATGAGCATAGCGAGCGCAAAGAGGAGAGCTGCGACCACGAGGGTAACGATGGCGCCTATCACGCCTCCAACCACTGGCGTAACAGCGTGGTGAGCTCCTTGCTTCGAGGTAGGGGATGTAAGCGGGTATCCACTTCCGCTGAGTCCTAGACAGAAGATACTCGCGCTATTACATGCTTTGCACCAATCCGCCACATTCGACACCATGACCCTACTAAACAGATCCTCAAACTCTCGATACGGCATATCCGTCCGACTCGGCCCGTTCCCAAACATCGGATGTGCAATGAGTTGCTTAGCATTGCTCGAGTCGGCGGCAGTCGTGCCATTGTGATATAGAAACCGCACCCAGAGGTCGTCTTTAGTGCTTGGAAAAGAGGAGTTGGATCCAGTACTGAATAGTTCGAAAATAAGTGCTGAGCCGAAGACGGGAATGGAGCGGAAGTAAGGATCCATGCGGTCGACCATTATTGTGCTGAGGAGGGCGATCATGGGCTCTTGTTCGCCGAAGAAGAAAGTTAGTGGGTAGGACATGTCGGTCGGATTGCCTGGGCTGGATCTGTCTGCAATGACTTTTTGCAAGGAGCCGAGGATAGTCGCGGCGAGGGTTCTACCGGCTATGGCTTGGTTGCTTGCATCGGTCGAGAATGATGATTTATTGCCATACAAGGTCCAGGCTTGTTGGTCTGCGAGAGAGCGGGCTTTATCATAGACACCCGCGTAGGCGGAGTCGTTGGCCAGATTCTGATAAATTTGTCTGTTGTGTGTGTATTGATATTGCATGTATTCGTAGATACTCATCGCATTTATGTAGTCCCTGTGATATGGTCAGTGCTCTCCTACCGACGGTCTGTACAGCGTATATGACGGCATGCATACATTGCGCTCTGGTTGAGGTAGCCTCCAACCCAATTCTTATCCAATTTGCTGTAGAAATCTTTGGTTGCCGCTCTGGTATCCTTGAATTCGTTTGTGGTATAATATGTCATGGAATCTCGTTGTGTCGTTGGACAGGATGCTGAGCCAGCGACGTAAATTGACTCTGGGTCGAGCTCACCAGCAGTCTGTACACTTGCGTATTGATAGCCACCCATAGGAAAGTCGACCGCGCTACCATTTGAAAGTAAGCTCGTAGACTTGGCTACGGTCCCATTGCCGCTTGCAATATTGTGCGGAGGATATAGTCCTTGCATGAAAGCTTGCGCAGATGCTATCAGATACTGCTCGCTAGACGTTTGGACCATGATCTGGTCGTTGATCAGCGTGTCCCGCGACATTCCGGCAATTCGTTGAGCACCAAATCCAGCTGGTCCAGTTCCGGAAATGTATCGAGCCCTCAGACCCTGCCCAAGCTGACCCATCTGCTGTGCGCCCAGTGCGGTAAGAACAGGCGTTCCATCCTGGAGCAAAGGTGTACGGTCGCCTGTCCGGATGAAAGCAAAGGCAGCGTGTGGGTGATAGGTATCGTCGTCTGTCTCCTGCGCACCTGCGAACCAGGCCACAGCCAGAGTCAAGATAGTGAATCTTAGCATCTTGGTAAACGTGGTACGATTACCTCAATAATACAAGGCAGCAAGCGCAATGGTGGACAAGAAGCCAACAGCAAGGCTGGACGCAGTCCCGCCGCGGGCAAACAGCATGTACTTATCCTTCCGAAGCATCACCATGGCGCATGCAGCTCCTCGTTCGGCACAGAGCCTTGGACCATCATAACGAGCTTATCTGCAAGCAACAAAGAGGCGCACATGGTGGGTCCAATGAACGTGCTCGAAGTTTGCGCCTTGACCTGATAGCATCTGCAAAGCGTGAAGTGGAGGCCCTCCCGCAATACTAAGGGAGCTAGTTACATGCCACGGCGGGGTAGCTGCAGCTTACACTGCTACGACATCATCGCTGATTCTTATGTGAAAGTGGCCCGAGTCCCCTCTGCATGATGCAGGAGCTTTGGTACCTAGTGTACGATGTCGAGTTCTGCTTGAGTGGTGAGGACAAAGAGCTCGCATTCCTTTCTGTCTTGTTATCTCACGGTCGCCCTCCCACCAGTACACATTCGCATTGTTTGCGATATGCGACATACTAGATAACGGTGCAGAGATCACATCCATGGCATGTTCCTGGCTGCTGGGAGGCTGGGAGCGGAGAGTAAGCCGCCATCGAGTCCGTCATCTGCCTTACTACACACAGCCTGGCGGCGCATATGGCGCTACTTGGGGTACCGGTGCTCAATCTAGCGTAATGCGACTGGCGCACGCAAACGTCATGGTCATGGCTGTTGGGTAGCTCTAGGAGCTACTGTTGTGCACCGCTCTGCAGGCAGTAGAAGAGGGCCGAGGTCACGGCGTACCTGCAGCAGTAGGACCTCAGCGTGTACTCATTGGGTTGTAGGTAGAAGGTAGTGCTTTTGCCGCTATGGGTCGTGGCGTATCTCCACCTCTTGGAGTCGATGACCTTCTGCTAGAAGTTCAACGCATCTCACGTGGTGGCCTTTCAAGATAGCCCATACAAGCACGCCCACTCGCCTCGCCGCCATCCGCCATCCGCCATCCGCCATCCGGTGTAGCAGTAAGCAAGATGTAACAGTGCCTCGAAAAGTGCCGTTGGGGCCAAAATATTGTATGCCGGCGGGTTTGTATAGTCACATGTTATGGGCTTACTGCACCGCGGTCTCTTGGCTGTATTACTCCTAAATTTGCGGAAGGTACATCATTTGTCCGGTCGGCGACTCGAAAGCTTGAACATGGAAATATGGTGCCAAACATAATGCTGCGGAAACATAATGCTACGGATCACGACTACTTTAGACTCGGGGCATGGTACGCGACGGTATTACAATCTATTACCATATTGCCCGTGATCAGCGTGGCCGAAGTACGCAAGAAACATTCTGGCACAACACGTATTATTAGTGAATAAAAGCAATATGCGAATGAATAATCATGCGATGTTGACATTACAATACTATATCGCCCGCTCTACAGCAAATGCGCGTGTTGCTACAGTGGCACAAGATTCCGTGCAAGAACTTTGTCTAATCCGCCACAATCAGAACGCCTACTCGGATCAAGCCTTCTATGACCAAAGCCGAGTATACCTTTCCCATCCGTCAATCATGATTCGGAATTTACAAAGAGACCTCGACACGGCCCTCAGCACCCGGTGCACCGCCCTGAAGGGAAGGCAGGAGATAGGTAATGTCGTCCCAGGGATGCCTGTAGAGACCAGTGCGCAGCCTCTTCTGGTCAAGGAAATGGGCAATCAGACCAATTGATCGTCCCAGCACGAACAAGCCGTTGAGAACACCCATCTTCAGATAGTCCTCAGCCTCTTCTTGGGTGAAGGCACCACCGTTGCGGACAAGATCGACGAAGCAGACAGCGATGCAGCCATCCACGTTGAGGATCAAATTGTCCTTCTTTGATGTGGTAACAGACTCGACAGCGAGAGCGTAGTCGAGCAGCTTGCAGCTGGGGAAGTTCTTCTTGACGTACTCCTTGACGAGCTCGACACGGAGATCTGGGTTGTTGCGGGACTTGATCCTGTGACCAATACCAGGGATGAGCTTGTTCTCCTTGCGCATGGTGTCGACGAAGTCACGGGGACTGAGACCCTTGTCGAAAGCCTTGCTGAACTCCTCAGCCGCGCCGTCAAGGGCACCACCGAATCGCGAACCGATTGTCAAAAGACCAGAGACCAATGCACTGATCAAATCCTTACCAGCACGGGTAGTGATGATGGTGTTCATCGCACCAGACACGGCAGGACCGTGGTCAGCAGTAAGCATGAGCACCATTTCGAGGAAACGGCTGGCGTAGTTGGGAAGACGGCGGCGGAACCACAGCAGCGACATGACACCACCAATACCGATCTCCTCCCTGAAGACATCAGAGATGGGCATACCGGCGTAGAGCAGCTCTTGGCCACGGTCATCGGAAATGGTGGAGATGAAGGCAGCAGGCTTACGGATAAGACCGAGCTCCTGGGCCCATGAGTAGTCGATGGGGATCTTGGGAACGACAGGCTCAGACTTGGGCTTAATGGTGCCGTCCTGGACGAGCTTCTGGTAGACCTGAGCGAGGGTCTGCGGCATTTCCTCGAAGGTCTCTGGCACGTAGAGGCCAGCCTCCCTCATGGACTTGTTCTTGGTCACGGCAGTCTCAAGCTGAGAGTTGGCGAACGAACCAGCGTGGCCGAATTGGACCTCGGTCTTGAGCATACCGGCAACGGTACCAATGGCCCATGCAACGATGGGCTTGTTGACTTGGCCAGATTTGACGGCCTCAATGACACGGTACTCCTCGACACCACCGACCTCACCGAGCAGCACAATGATCTTGCAGTCGGGGTCGGCCTGGTAACGGAGAACGTGGTCAATGAAGGTAGTACCGGGGTACCTGTCACCACCAATGGCGACACCCTCAAGCACACCGTCGGTGGTGTTTGCGATGATGTTGTTCAGCTCGTTGGACATACCTCCAGACTTGGAGACGTATGAGACGGAACCGGGGCGGTACAGCTTGGACGCGACAATGTTGTCCATCATACCACCGGTGTTGCCGATCTTGAACGCGCCGGGCTTGATACCACCAACGGTAGCGGGGCCGATGATGGTGACGCCCTTCTTCTGGGCAACGTGAAGGATTTCACGGGCACGCTAGCAGCTGTCAGCGAATATCAAACACATTTTGACAGACAATCACTCACGCGCTCAGGAACACCCTCGGCAATAATGGCGATGGACTTGATCTGGGGGAACTCGAGCAGCTCCATGGTGGACTGGTAGACGGAACGCGAAGACGCAAAATTGACGACAGTGTCGACATCGGTGTGCTTCGCGATGGCCTTGTCCACCGACTGGTAGACGGGCAGAAGAGTCTCGCTGGTGCCCCAGTACCTGCGCAGCGCTGTCAGCCGTATTCCTGGAGGTTATGCAACTGGAGCTTGGCACGCACATTTTGCTAACGAACTGACCGCCGAATGTGTAGATGATGCCCGCAACCGAGGGCTGCTTGCGCTTGCAGATGAAGTCGAAGTCGAGCATGCCCTGCACGGCACGGGGCTGCAATCCGCTGTGGGCACAGTGTTAGCGGTGCGTCTTCAGATATTTTGCGGGTGGTGGGGGCGCTTACTAGACGAAGCATCGTGTCTTTGGGTGGAAGAGCGTGTGTGCGGCGGGCGGGCTCATGGGACGGCTGGGCGCCGCAAAGCGACGGATGTTGTCGTTGGCAGAGAGGCCATCGGTCGACGTGGCCGTCTGGCTGGGGGTGGTGCCGTTGGCGGCAGCGGCTGAAGACATGGTGGGCTTCAATGGCAGGTGCAGAGAATCAAGCAAATGGCTCTCGTGTCTGGAGTGCGGGCAGATGTCAGTCCAAGTAGCGAGAGTGCAGACTGCCGGCGGATGGGCGGGCGGCAGTGAGACGTGGTGTGTGCGAGGTCGGTCTGCGAAAAAAAGCTGAGGCAGAGCTGGCTAGGCCGGCAGGTGGGATGGGGCGGGCGCGAGGGGAGGACTGAGGACGACTGACCTTATGGATGCAGTGCCAAAACAGAGGCAGAGCAGAGAGAGCTACGATGAAAGGGGCGAAGGTTGCGAAAGAAGAATGTTGGCGACTATTTCCGAAGAATTGGGCCCTGTGGTGTCTTCTGGCGGTGTTGGGAAAGTTGAGCTCGAGAGTCCCTGCTTGTTGGGGAAAGGCCGAGCGCCCCGCTAGCTAGCTAGGCAGGAACGACCGGGCGGTGAGAAATAGGCCGATGGGGAGCCAGAGTCGAAATCGAGGCGTCGCAATCCGAGAGGGCCGTTTGGGGAGTGCGGGCAATGCAATGGGCGTCCTCGTGAGCAGCAGCGGGTGTTGTTATCTCAGACAGGCGCCGGAATGGAGTAACTCGGAGCCTTGGGAGTCGTCTTAACGCTGTCGGTGCCCGTAGGAGGGTCCTGTGCCTGGCGCTGCCGCCGGCGTTGGTGGTTGGCTAGAGGCGCGCTAGTGGGCATCCCAGACCCTCATCCTCAACGACACCGCCAATTTTTCCATAGCTCCCACCAGCTGGACTGCCCAACCACGCATTCCGCCGCCATCATCCCTCACTCTGCTCTTGACGGCCCGCCCACGCTTCTCAACCAGATATAGGTACGTCTCAGCAGGAAACGGGCTGCAATCAGCTCTTCAACCCGGCTTCCCCTCCTCCCACACCTCACCCCGAACCCTCGTGCTGCTCGGACTTTCTTATAGGCGTCCGCTGCAATATTGCCGGAACACGTGTCGGCACTCGATTCTGCGACACTCTGCAAGCACTGCACACTCGAGCCCTTTTTTTTCTGCTGCCTTGTCAACACCACTGCCCCGCTCACACGAGCTTAAGCACCCCAAAGCGAAGCACTCACCACCTCCAGTTTGACCCGCCCACAACAACATGTCCGCCAAATCCATCCTCGAGGCCGACGGCAAGGCCATCCTCAACTACCACCTCACTCGCGCGCCTGTCATCAAGCCCACTCCCCTCCCCGCCTCCTCCACACACAACCCTCCCCCCAAGCTGGCATCGCTGTACTTCCCAGCGGATGCCGATGTTCGGGGCGTGCTTGACCAGGCCGAGGCCACATACCCGTGGCTGTTGACGCCCGGCTCGAAATTCGTCGCAAAGCCAGATCAGCTCATCAAGAGGCGAGGCAAGAGCGGTCTGCTTGCGCTGAACAAGACGTGGGCCGAGGCCAAGGAGTGGATCGCGGAGAGGGCAGGAAAGCCCCAGCAGGTCGAGACGGTCGAGGGCGTGCTGAGGCAGTTCTTGGTCGAGCCATTCGTCCCCCATCCCCAGGACACCGAGTACTACATCAACATCAACTCTGTGCGAGAGGTACGTTCATTGCTTCTTTTTTTTTAATGTCTCCTGTTTCATGTCTTCTTTTGCGCGTGTACGGGTGGGCGTGTGGTGCGGAATGTCCCTGTGTGCGTCTGCTTGCGGGAGGCAGCCATTTTGCATGTGCGCCAGCAGGCTGCCGCAGATTGCAAAAAGTTGGGCTGGCTCAAGCACACGGGCGCCATGTCGGTTTTGTTTGAAGACCGGCCGGACGAAGGGAAACACGCCGACCCACTTCCGCAAAGCACCCACCGCACGTCCACTTTCACATGTCAATTTTTTACTTGTGGCGCCGCCGTTTGCGCGCTGCAAATTGGCTGGACCATGGTGTTGCGGCTCTTCTCTGCGGCATTTCGGCGATTGCGCCAATCATGACCAAGCTGTTCGCTAACGCTTCCGCTTAGGGCGATTGGATCCTCTTCACTGACGAGGGTGGTGTCGATGTTGGTGATGTCGACGAGAAGGCTATGAAGCTTCTCGTTCCCGTCGACCTTAAGGAGTACCCCTCGAACGAGGAGATTGCTTCCACCTTGCTGCCAAAGGTCCCCAAGGGTGTGCACAACGTTCTCGTCGACTTCATCTCAAGGTTATACGCCGTCTACGTCGACTGCCAGTTCACGTGAGTGCTACCTTACATGAATCTCTCAGGCAAACAATACTAATCAACTTGCAGCTACCTCGAGATCAACCCTCTCGTCGTCATCCCCAACGCCGACGCCACCTCTGCTGAGGTTCACTTCCTCGATCTCGCTGCGAAGCTTGACCAGACGGCTGAGTTCGAGTGCGGTGCCAAGTGGGCTATCGCTCGCAGTGCAACTGCTCTCGGCACTCCTCTTGCTCCCGTCAAAGATGCTAAGACTACTATCGATGTCGGCCCACCAATGGAGTTTCCTGCTCCCTTTGGTCGTGAGATGAGCAAGGAGGAAGCATACATTGCGGAGATGGACGCCAAGACCGGTGCCTCTCTCAAGCTCACTATCCTCAACGCCACTGGCCGTGTGTGGACTCTCGTTGCCGGTGGTGGTGCGTCCGTCGTCTACGCAGACGCCATTGCCTCTGCTGGTTTCGCCAGCGAGCTGGCCAACTACGGTGAGTACTCCGGTGCTCCCACCGAGACTCAGACCTTCCACTACGCCCGCACTGTTCTCGACCTTATGCTGCGTGCTCCCAAGCACGAAGAAGGCAAGGTCCTCTTTATTGGTGGTGGTATTGCCAACTTCACCAATGTTGCTTCCACCTTCAAGGGTGTCATTCGCGCTCTGAGGGAAGTCTCACCTCTCCTCGTCGAGCACAAGGTCCAGATCTGGATCCGTCGTGCCGGCCCCAACTACCAGGAGGGTCTGAAGAACATCAAGAACGTCGGCCAGGAGCTCGGCCTCAACATGCACGTCTACGGCCCTGAGATGCACGTCTCTGGTATCGTGCCACTTGCGCTCATCCCGGGTAAGACGACCGACATTAAGGAGTTCTCTGGTTAAGCGCAACTCTGTGTTTGTATCATAGTTTCGCAGCGAGCGGGAGTAAACCTACAGAGACTGTTTCATGATGTTCATGGCTAGATAAAGAATAGCATGGTTTTTGGGTTGCTGTGTGGTATGGGAATGAATTGGTCGGCTTATGGGCGAAACATGTTTACGATCCCCTCCGTCTAGACTTAAAGCCTTGCTTCACTTGCTTGTATAAGCTAGGAAGCTCTGAAATACAAGATTTAATACCTCTCATCACATTGTTATATTGTACAGCGAAATGTGGTGCGCAGTCGTTGCGTGAATAACAGTGTTCATTCATTCCCGTTTCTCGCGGACTATATACATCCATTAAATCCTCATGACATCGCATCCCCCCTCTTTCCATCCATCCGTTACACTACATAATCTACAAATTGCAATCGCATTACCATTAAAGCCTCCCTCGTTGGAGGAGGAAGCAGGTCATAATATCGTCCGTTAAAGTACCGACCGTAAGAGAGTCGTTAACAAAAATGTGGACGTGATCATGACATCGAAGTCGGGGAATCATCTCTAGTATCCGTTTTGAACCAAACTCAAAACCAAGCCAAGCCGTGAATGTCATGTGTCGTGAAATGTAAATGCTGGGAGAGATACGTGAGCGCAATGGCAGATTCGCCATGCAGCGCTGTGAAAACGTTGTAAAATGGGTTCAAATGATTACCGCCCGGGTTTGGGGTTTGGGCGCCAATGTGTGGTGGTGCTGTTTGCACCGTAGCGGAGGATGTGGTTCTAGTATTTCGTGCTTCGCCTAGAAGTACGTGTCGACGACGTCTTGTCCGCTGCGAATGGCCCACTCGACAATCTCCATGCCGCTGAGACCACTGGCGTAGTAGCTTTTCTTGCAGCCCTGGAGCTGGTTGAGCTTATCGTATGCACCGCTACGCAGCGCATCGGGGCCGAAGTGGGGGAAGTAGTCCCACTTCTTGAAGGCTTTGACATTGTCTTGGTTAAACGGTGCGAGTTCCTGGGTGGCATTGCGGGGATCCTTGTTGATCTTGGCAAAGCTCTCGATGAGGAGTCGTTCAGCAGTCTCTTCAGACTGCAGCTCGTATGGGCCCCACGACCATGCAACCGAAACGTTGGACTGCTCGTTGAGGTGGAGAACTGCAACAGGCTCGCCATTGTTGGGAGGTGGGACAGCGGGCGAAGTCGAGTTTGCAATGTAGCTTACGCCGAATGGGAGCTCGAGCTCCACAGCCGCGGAGTAGTACTGGTGCGTCGTGACATTGTGGAAAGTCGCGTATTCCTCCTTGGTAAGGTCAACGCCAGCGCGTTCTAGGCTGGTAATGTCTGGAGGAAACGCAAAGATGACCGATGAGCATTCCTGCTTGTTCCAGCTGACATAATCGTCGCACGGCTGTGTATACGTGATTACTGGGTTTTCGCCAGAGCGGTCAACACAGCGCACCTCGGCAGAGGTCTTGATGGGCGTCTTGCAAAGCGCATTCTTGGCGTACTCGACAAAGATCTTGTGAAAGTCGGTGTAGTAGACGTTGTGCAAGCCAACGAAAGCAGTGAGGATGTCAGGGGTGAAGTACTGCAGGATGTAGAGCTAGTCACGTGTTAGCGTCTGCATGCACAATCCCTGCAAGTGTAATGCGGAGGTGACGTACTGCTGGGACAATGTTGATGTCGCCATATCCGTAGAGCGCGACTGGATTGACGAGCAAGAGCGGCAGCGCAGTGAAATTGTTCTGGCGGAACCATTGTGAGCCGGAGACGGTGAACTCATCAGGCACGCCATTCTATTCCTGAGTCAGCAGACTGTTCGCGCGCAATACTGCACACCTGTCGTACCTTGTAGTTGGTCGCACTGATTTTTCGGAAACGCTCGTTCCACACCTGAACGTATCGCGGAATTTCTGCAGACACGGCAGCGAAGAATTGCGGCGCGGGAGCCGGATTGAGGTCGATCAGGCCGTTTGTGTAGTTGTAGCGGAACATCTCGCGAGCACCAGCTAGCGCGAAAGACTCGATTGAAACACTGGTCTGGTTGAGCACCTTGAGCGTCTCAGGGTAGGATGCGTTGGAGAAGAATGCGGCGCCAAGTGGGTGGAAGATGCCTCTGAGTGGGTGGTCAGCCGCGTCTGTAGCGCTTCCAACGCTCTGCTGTGCAACACTTACTCGTCGTCGTACCACGCCTGGCATTTACCACCAACTTCTGGCTGGCTGTCGAAGATCATGGCCTTGATGCCTTTCTGCTCGAGTCGAGCACCTGCAGACAGGCCGGCGGGCCCGGCTCCGATGATGCAGACAGGTTTTGCTTCCTCATGTCGGCGGATAGGTGAGGCCTCAGCTGCGGGAGACAAGAGTGTCAGTAGCGGTAGGAGCGACCACATTGTCGCGCGCATGTTTGTGGAAGTGGTTGAGTGGACGTCAATTGGGTTGGGATGGGATCAAAAAAGTACCTGCAGCAGCTCGAGATAATAATATGGTGCAGCGACCTTGTCCGTGCACTTTCCCTGTGGTGAAGGGCCGCTGTGAATGCTGTGCGTTGGCACTCAAGGCCACTCGAGGTAAGGCCAGCTCGCTCGGGACAGCCTCAATCAAGTCAAGCTAGCCCGCACCAAACAGCCGCATCCTTCAATGCGGTGCTCGTGCTCAAGGAGTGACGTTAAGCCACGGCACTGGGGCGCGAATCTAGGATGAATAGTTGCGCCCCTGGTCAATCGAGTCGTAGCCCAAGCAACGAGCGCGCTGGAGGCCATTGCACGATGGAAGTGTTTGTTCGCAATGGAATGCTCCAACCCCGCAAACCGCAAGGGACGAGTCGACAGTGCCGCAATCGATAAGTACACGAGCCGCTTGTGTCGGTGTACAGCTGTCTCTTGGGCGTCATCCTGCAGCATGTTGCAGTAGTCTCGCGACTTTTCTTCTTTGCATGGAACCGAGGCCGCATCTTCTGGGCTTAGTGTCGAGACCCACCACGTTTTGTGCCCGACGCTTTGGGACGCGTTGGCTGGTTCCTGACTCTTCAAAAGGCCCTGCCCGCCCCCCAGCATCAACGCCATGATGGCTGGAGAGTCGTCCTGAAGCACTCGTGGCTCCATGGCACCCGGTGTACCAGCCACTCCTGAACCCTTCGACTCGAGGATGCGGCCCTGACACCAGCCTAGACGTCATCCCGTGCCCACGAAATGGCTGCGCTGGCCATCCAGCGAACCTGACAGCACACCTTCGCGCCGTGGTGGCCAAGTGCTTCAGGTCACCGAAATTGCGACCAGAAAGAAAATCAATGCGAGTGTGTAGAAACGTGGAGTAAATGATGGAGTGACATCATGAAGCTCAGACTGAATAGAAATAGCGTAGGGATGTGCAAACAAACGACACGATAATGCGCGGGCGTCGCACCATGTACACCTCGGAGCTTTGTCACCCAGCAATACGATGCCCATGACATCGAGGCCTGTATCGACGTCGGAGTGTGCTTCGACTGTGGAAAAGAACAGACGTAAAGAGAAGTTGTGCGAGTAGCTTTTACCGGTTGCCGCAGGGATCTTCGCCTGGAGGGACCGCATCCTCCACGGCCGCAGCACCCGCAATGACGCATATCGCATCACAAGAGAGCCAGGATCCCGGTAACGATCACCGTGCATCAACGAAATACCTTGTCAGATAATATCGATAAAATCTTTGTTGTCGCAAATTCATCTTGTCGCATTAGCATCTATCGAGCTTGAACATTCCGCCCACGGTAGGAGAGTTGGGAGGCCTACTTCAGCCTCCACAGAACAAATATAGGTCGCTTGAACCCAAAAGACCGCCACCAGTGGTATTCCCAAGACAAGGAGAGAGAGACGCAAGGAGATGTGGAAGAAAGATGTTGAGTAGGAGTGATCCAGAAATCTACTGGCTACAGTGCACCCTGCACGCGAAGCGCAGGACATTATTATATATGGTATAGGTAAGAAGCGACTGACATCAATACATGAACTTTTTTTGTTGTTCGATGTCGAGGTCATAGCGGCTCTTGTCCGTCTCGCCACTCATCGGCCGGAGCGATGGTGGTTGTTGCAGATGTGCGTGAGCCGCCGTCGTCGGCCTCGACTCATCGGCATCTGTCAACTTGCGTGTGTCCATCTCGACCTGGACAATATTTGGTGTAACCTTCTCCTTCCGCCTGCTGTGCGTTGAGCCATTGGCATATTTGGAGCCTTGCTGTCTCGCCCGTGACGGGAACAGAAGAGGCTTCAGCGCAGGAATACAGCCACAAATGACACCAACGTTGGTTTCCACTGCAGTCCAGACCCAGATTTGATATCCCTCCCAAGTGGCGTCGTATGTCTCGAACAATGTGTAGTGGATCCAGTAGGCTCGGAAAGAACCAGCGACGACGATGACACCGCCAACGGAGAAGAGCACGATGAGACCGATACGCTGAGTCCAAGGCAGTGACAGCGAGAAGAGCGTGGGAATGGGCAGCGCGTATATCATAAAATCGGTGACGACGTTCAACGTTGACTGCACGATCAAGGGTGGTCCTTCGGGAATGCAGTCACGGTGGTCCGACTTCAGCTTCCAGTAACTGGAAATCGGTCTGCGACAGTCAGCGCTGAGATGTTACTCAGAGTTTGTACGACTTACATGCATTGCACCCATAGTGCCACAAGGAAAACGACGAAAGCGGCGAAGACTAGAGCAAAGGTGCCCCAGACCAGCTTACGGAAGAGTGACTTCTCTGGCGCAATTCTGAAGTAACTCACGAGAATCGAGATCTTCACCGTGCTTGAGGCAAGGACGAACAGTGTTTGGCCTGCCAAGGAAGCCTGGTGGTCGTCAGAATCAGCTTATAGTGACACGAGTTGCACACAGTCTTACCTTCCGACCCTGCACGAGTGTCGCTGGCAACAAATCCCAAACGTGTCTGTCCCATCCATACAACTGAGACGCCATGATGACAAGTACTGTCGTGCCGATACTGAAGATCTGCTCGGTGTTAGGATCGCCACTTGCTCGGTGATCCCGAGAGGATTTTCATCAACGTACCATCGCAAGTAACATCAGATAGTCATCGTACCACGCCTTCTTCAGCCATGCCACTCGAACCCACATCCGGAGAAAGACCACGATCATTGCAATGGGTAGCAATGTCAGTTCCACGATCATCAACGTGGAACCGCGAGTGACTGGGTCGACATAGTTGGGCTTCGGCCACGACTTGATAACTTCCAAAGGTGGTGACCGCATGGTGGAAGGTGTGAGATGTGAAGCAGCAAAGGCGTACTTCAAGTGATGTCAAGCAGAGGATGAGGAAGTCGCATCATCAGCGCATGAAAGCACGGGACTGCACGTCAAATATATCATGGTGCTTCGGGGGGCAATGGTACTCCACCGTACCCAGGCAGATTGACTGGGCTGGACCCGTATCTGCTGAGCGGAGACAAGCAAGCGAGCCTGTACGAGGTACAGGAGAGACATTGGAGAGCAGCTAATAGTGTCCACTGCGGGCACTGGCTCTCGAGCCGATTCCACGCTCCAGGGTCTACGGCCTACAGGCTACCTCGCAACGTGACTTGGTAGCTGAGGAAACAGCTAAATTACAGCGACCAATATAAAAGAGGGCATTGTGGGCCTGGACGTCGCGAGCCAGGAACAACGTTGAATTTTGCTTCTGTATGGCCACAGTTACTGCGCCATGCACATGCTTGTCAGACCAATCGTGTTGCCTCGACTGGGATCCGTGAGCGACTAGTCTCGGGCTTGCCGCTCGAGCTACGACTGGCCCTCAACTTTGATTGACGGCAGCGAGAATGAGGGTAGACGCTAGGCTAAGCCAGTTGATCTCTTTGGCCCATCACTACGGCTGCAGATGCTCAGCGCCTGTCGAATGTCGCGTGGGCTCGTCCATTTCGAGGTGTACAGATTTTCGAGACTCGTCCGAAGACGTCTAGTGGCAACGGCAGGGCCGCTTAGTCTGACCTATCATCATGCATATGACCCCTGACCCTACATCACCAACGATTTCAACTCTCGGACATCTGGCGAATGGCTATACAGCAGCTCTGTCCTCGTCCATTGTCACCAACTCAAGAGAGGCAAGAGGCCAGACGCGCTCTCCACATCCCTCGTGGGCTGTATTTCCGGGAGCCTTTCAGCGCCTCCACCCTCTCTTGTCGACCCACGGTACCCCTAATGACGTCCTTTCGCGGCTCGACCTGCCTGCTGCTGAGAGTCAGCAAGATCGTTGGTTCCGGAGAGAATGATGCGTTGAACAAATCAAATGCTTCAGCCTAGTCTGAGGCACAGCTCGTACCTGTGAGATCACCCCATACCCGACCTTAAGCAATCGATTATGATCCAGGTTCGCTTAATTAACGTAACGGACGTCTGTCCAGAAGCGCCACGGACTTGTTGTTTGAAGACAGTGGATCTAGCTAAGGGTCTCGTCTACCCTTTCTTCCGGCCAGACGGTCTGAGAAGACCGTACCGTGGCCCCGACTGCGGTACCCCAGTTCACGGGCTCTAAACTTACGTATGCGTCAACCATAATGCTCCTCCCGCCCAGTCTGTGGGCTCAACGTTTTCTGCGTGTGCGCTGCCGCTGCACGTCGTGCACGTCTCGCACCTATGTCCGGTATGATCGTTTGGCAGCGATCGGTATAGTTTGTTTTTCGCTCGTTCACCAAACCTCAGCAAGCCACTATAGCTGCCAGCTCCAATGGATCTGAGTCCTATCGATACAGGATGACTTGATCTGAAAAGAGCTGGCCATTGCCATGCGGCCTCGATGCCGCGATCAGACCCACATAATTCAGACCCAGCGCTGTGTTGCCGACCTGTGCCGCTTGCACTTCCTATTGGACGATATCCAAGCACTCATCACTGCTCAACTTATACGAGACCGTTAAACTGATCTGATGAGAAAGCTGTTGGGACCACATCGTCGGCTACCCTTACCTTTTGATGCTCGGTCGCCCACCAAACATCGATTGTTTCTCGATTGAGGTGCGACCTCGTAATCCTGTCGTGTATACCTTACCACCAGCCGAGAGGTGCTACAATCGTCAGCAACGAATGCATCTCCCTTCATGTTTCACAGTCAGCAACGTCAAGCATCCACTCCACCCCCTGACTCAAGCCTTCTGATCTACACAGCATTTCCCTGCACGGCTCATCGCAGATCAACCAGAATTTTGGTCTATCCCGCTCGGCGCGTCTCCTCGGCCCCGCTTGCATCAGGCATACCCCAGCCAAGAATAGTGGAAGAAAAGGTGGGCTGAGTGCCACTCTTTCGAGCTGACATATCTCAAAGTCTCCTTGGAAGTAGCGAATGGGATTCTAGTTTGATGTGACGGCCTTACCAACCATCACCCCTCGCTACTCCTTGTCAGTTCGTGCCGCTGTTCAAGGTCGATGCCACTGCCTTAGCAACTTCCTTCCACCGGCAGTTGCTTGAGAACCAAGAGTCTCGAACCCAAGATGGCGACAATAGTATCACTTGGCAAAGGTGTCGGAAGATGGCAGAGTCTTCCGCTACACTAGCTGGGAGGTATACACATCAACTTGAATAACCAAGTGTCCATGATTCAACTGGTCGACCCTCTCCTGGACGATGGCAGTTTTCATTCGCACAGGACAAACATCTCCACATCCTTACGCTGACCCACATTAACGTTGTCGTCTTGGGTACTGTCATGGCAACTCGTGGCAACAGCAGAAGCTATTGTGGTGAACTTGCGCCAACATCGGCGTTTACATGGTTGTATTGGATGATCATCCAGAAGCAGGCGCTTGGTGGTTAGTATCAACACTGGTTGGTGCTGTGCCACGGAACCAAGGAGATTCACCTCACGGCAGTTACGTCCAAATCCAAGGATACGAGACACCAAGTAGGAGCATAAAGGCGATGATCCCTAACAAGGTAGGTACTTTCTCGCTGAACCGAATTGAACTTGACGTAGGTCGGATTGCACGTGCTTCAGCAGTTCTTGCAATCCTCGACCAATTTCAAGGAACATGTCTATAACCTCATCTTATCTCACACTCACACAGTGTCTTGCTTTGTAGAAGCGTCCAACACTGACGCCTGGCTTAAGCCCGAGGCCTCAAGCATGGCACTAATGACAAGTACCGACTCCATCAACAGTGGCGCACATGCGTGGCAAACTTACATGCAGCTCCAAGCGACATGCGAACACAAATATGTCGAGGCACTGTCTCTGATGCTCAGCAAATCAAATCCAATTGTCCTGGAGAAGTGCTTGCACTTCCCTCCCTCGTCCTTGCTATTCTTTCATAGCTCTTGAAGAGTGCAGCACAGCAGAGATGCAATGGTACGTATATGGTCGGCGTCTGTTGAAGGAACACGCAGAGGTGAGGGCGAGGGTTTCAGGCTGCCATGAAGTCGCGGGCGCATGCTCTGTTGAAGGGTGATTATGTGGCAAGACGAGAACGCGGCAAAAGAGGGTGTGAAATGAAAGTAGCTGGACTCCGAATTGGCAAGTTCACATCGCGATCCATATGCATCAGCGCCATCGAAGGCAGTAGAAGTAATTTAGGCTATGTATTTGTACGAACGTACAAGAGGGTATCACACCACATCAACTGCACCACACGTCGGACAAGAAACCCATGCTCAGAGTGAGTCACTCGCCATCAGAGCTCAGCTTCGGGCGTTTGAAAAGAAAACACTATGGACCCGGCTGCCGTCCTGGGTTACGCGTTGTCAGGGCTCTGGGCGTCAGACTTTCTACAAAATCTTAGTTCTGAATGGCCTTCTCCAACCTCTCCTCGTCAGAGCTGTCGGGCTCTTCAGTACGAGCACTCTTTTTGAATTTGACCCTGTCCTCCGCGATGGTGATGGCCAGTTTGCGCTTGGCATAGTTCCTGCCATTGCAGGCATCGCGAAAGTTCTCCGCCTCCTCGAACTCCTTGAAAGCGACCGTGACGATGCCGTCGGCTTCCCTGTCGTAGAGAGTGACCTTGGGGTCCTTGCCAAACTTCTCCGCTTCGTCGCGCATATCTTCCTTGATCTCAAGCAGAGCGGCGGGATCCTCGTCGAGCTCTTCGAGGGTGAAGGCATGCTTGACGATGCAGACCTTGGCCCACTTGTTCTTCTTAGGAGCAAAGGCTTCCTTGACCTCGTCCTCATTGTCAGACCACTCAGCCAGCTTGCTGTAACAAAGTCAGCTCCAGTAACGACAATGTGGAGAGATTCGACTTGCCGGTTGAGGTCAGCACGGTTGCGCTCTGACGCCTTTTTGTCCTTGCGAGTGAGTTTCGACACGATCTGTTCAGAGTCTTTGTTTCGCTTATAGGAAAAGTCAGCTTCCTTCACACCAATGGTACCGTTGTTCTGCTCCTCGATACGGAAATAGTAGTCGTCCATCATCTGGATGGCAAGTGCGATAGAGGCCGGCTTGAAGTAGACAATCAAGGCTTCGCCGTTGAACTTGCCCTCTTCATTGGTGTACATCTTGATGCGCCGGTTGCCGTCGGCGCCCTGATCGATCATGCCATATTTTTTGAAGACCTCTTCGATCTCGACCTCGTTGGTGTCGCGGGGCAGATTAGTGATGTAGATGGCACGATTCTCCTGCACCTTGGGCTTCTTGACAGCCTGCCAATACACGTCAGCAGTGATACATCGATTTTGTGAAGCCGTGCATACGCTGTTGTCCTGAACGTTCTTGCGCTTCTTGTTGGGAGCTTCGTCACCCGGCTCCTGCTCTTCACGAGGTGGCGACGGACTTTTGCCGGTTTCAGTCATGAACTGATCGAGGTCATGATCAAGCACAGTATCTGCGGACGTAGAGGTAGCCATTGTGCTGAGCGTGATGCAAGCAGAACCACAATACGTAGAGTCGGTTTTGTAAGCAGATCAGACCGCGTATAGGGCTGCTTCTGAGGCTTCAACGTCGAACGAAGTATATAGTGCAAGTGGAGCCCAAGATGTGCAGCGTGCAGAGCTAGCGTGCAAGGGTTTGGTTCGTCGCGGTTGTTGCTGCAGACAGTTTTTCGAGATGCAGGTTGCTAGGCGAACAACTGGAAACTTTGTGATCACGGGTTGTTGACGCGCCGTTGTCGGGTGCCGGCGATGCAAGGCTTCCGTAGCCGATGAGATATTGGTGAGAGTGACTTTTCTTCTCAAGTATCGAAGAGTGATGGCCTCAGTCGAGCTGCCGGGCCGCTGCGCAAGACATCGGTCGTTAGTCTTCTCTCGGAGGGCAAGCCTTCCAGTGACGCCATCTCGAGGACGCGGATATGACCTACACAGCGCTGGGCGAGATGTAGCGGGTTCAAGCGATGTTGCCGGGTGCGGCAGTGGGCGCGAATGGCAGATTGTGGTGTTGATGTTGAAGTAAGGTCGTGGAATGAGGCAACTGCGAAGCTTACCTGACATCTTGGCATGGCAGGGCCGGCCGACCACTCGATGTAACCACCCGATTCAGCCTTCGAATCTTCAAGCCTTTGGCCCCGCATATGCATGTTGCCGACTCGTAAGACGCACGGGCAGCGCAAGATCTACTACATCCGATACGAGTCTTGTGACACTGCCTGCACCTCAAACGAACAGGGAACAACCGCGTCCGGCAGATTTTCGCCGGCTTGTATAAGAACTGGGTAGCATGCAAATTGCATAGACAGTAAACCTCTCCCTGCCCTTCCTCGCTCCTCACCATGATGAACGACATGATTAATGACATGTTAGAGGACAGCATCCTGCGGCCCGACATGAGGGACCCAATTCCCTCCCCCTCTATGCTCGTGCAGCTGAGCAGGCCCTTCTGTGCAAGATTAGGACTAAACACATTACCCTACCACGTCCATGAAGTCGCACTTGGGTTCATCGGCTACCATTTTGTTCTTTATGTTCTTTCTCCGACAATATCGAAGCTCGTGTGCCCGGAAGTGTATCGGAGTTTCAGTAAACGCACGCGACTCAACTGGGACATCCACTGGACGAGCATGGTCCAAGCTCTCTTCATCAACGCCGCTGCGCTATGGGTGATCTTCAAAGATAAGCAGAGGCATGACATGGATTGGACAGGAAGACTGTGGGGTTATACCCCTGCCAGTGGCATGGTGAGAATATCTCTGACGATTGTTTAAATGATGCTGACATGTCGTGTGCGCACATAGGTCCAAGGCTTCGCTGCTGGCTATTTCCTATGGGATCTCCAGATCTCCGCACAATACTTAGCCATATCAGGGCCAAGCGCATTGCTGCACGCCATTGGTGCTCTGGCGGTAACATGTATTGGATTTGTACATCACCCGACAGGCTGCTAATGTACCAGAGCTGACTTTTGCCAGAAACCTTTTGGCAATTATTACGGCCTTTCATTCGTGCTATACGAACTTTCTACGCCGTTCCTGAATGTCCACTGGTTTTGCGACAAATTAGGCTTGACCGGATCCAAGCTACAACTCTACAACGGCATAGCCTTGCTCATTACATTTTTCGGCTGTCGTATCGTATGGGGAACATATTCGTCAATTCTCATTTACTCCGATATCTACAAAGCCTTGACAACACCCGCACAAAGCATGATGGGACTTGTACTGGACGACGCGAAGTGCAACAGCAGTTCGAGCATCATGGAGTATGTTGGTACTGGCTGCACGACTGGGGACCTGCCGATGTGGCTTGTGGGTGTATACCTAGTTGGGAACACGGCGTTGAGTGCGTTGAACTTTTATTGGTTCACTCAGATGGTGAAGGCTGTGCGAAAGAGGTTCACGCCAGAAGCTAAAGAAGAATCAAAGAAGGCGAAGTAGATTGGTAATGGAGACAGTAATCTGGCTGAACAGTTTTATCAGCAGAACGACCCGCGCATAGCATTCGCGCTTCTGAAGCGGATCGCCACTTAATATGATCAATATGTCACAACGATATGCCAATCTCCTCATGCCCTTCACTTTCATCTATTTTGGTCGATGCGTGCATCACGGGTGCCGCTACACAGCTTGGTCCCTCCCGATCCAAACCCTAAAACTTCTGAACGGCCCCCTTCTCTTGTCCGTATTGTTATACTGGAACTGCGGGCCAAGCATCAACTGATTGGTATTGAAGTAAAGCCACCCATCCAAGATGGCCATCGAGTCTGCATGCTGAATCATGGCGTTCCGCACCAGAGTCTTGACAACGTAGTCAGCTGTAGGAACGAGGCCAGTGCCTCCGGGTGGATTATCGTTGACGGTCATGTTCTGCTCTGATTTGACTGTGTCGACATAATAAATCGCATTTTGTTCGCTGGCGGCAATGTATACGCGACCGCGGTCATCTGAAGTGAAGCCTGCTTGCTCTGATGCAATCTGACCGGGGTCCTGGACAGCTGTGAGCACTTGTGCGTCTGTGAGGTTGGTGTTTACGAGCGTCTCCTGAGAGATGAAGTAGAACCTTCGAGATGCGAGGACGCCCCAGTAGAAATTGCCAGATGCTTTGGTCATGTCAGTGGGGTTGTTCCTCGACTCGTTATGCTCTTACCCAAAGTTATACCATCTGCTGCTGTAGTGATATGGCCTCTCTTGGTTCCGTTCCACAAGTAAATCAGCTCTCCATCATGAGAGCCGACGTATTTCTCATCTGCACGCACAACACTCGTGTTGAAAAGTCTCCGCACTCCACTACCATTCTCGAGATCAATCGCGACGAGCGAACTGTTCACGCTTGCGTCTGTGACAAAAGCATACCCTTCTCTTCCGCCGAGGCTTGCGTTGACCTTCATATCGTTCATGTTCATTCCATGGGCTAGGAATTCTTGGGGAATGGGGTATGTGCGAATGTGTTCTGCCGTGGTTTCGTTGAAGCTCATCAACTTGGCTCCCCCGTAGGTAGCATTGGAACCTGCCGGCGAACCAGCAGGAATGCCATTGTCCACGACCCAGAGGCGGCCTTTGTCATCGCGAATGACGTTCTGAACATTGATAAAACATGTGCTGGGATCCTGACCTGATGTGCAGTTTTGCATGGCAGCATTCGGCCATGGCTTTTCGTCGTTGAAGGAAGTGCATATGACAACGTTACTGGGCGTCTGGCCAGCGTTGCGAGGGTATGTGAGATAGAGATTGTGGTTCACATCCACAGCCAGCCCAGTGGAAGGTCTTTGACTATCGTGAATGGCCTCTAACGACGGTCCAACAATGGAGAAGTCTTGCGGAAATGCTCCATAAGTATAGCCTGGCCCGAAAGGTCGAAAGCCTCCTGGAGGGGTGTCGAAGTATGCATCGGCAATACAGCGCACGAATAAAGTGCTTGATAACAGTAAGTACCAAGACATTTAAGCTGTGTAAGTGGGGGCAAGCATTTAGGTTCGTTGAAGTGTTAGAGTTTGGGACTGGTAAGAATTATGTACCCAGGGCAAGTTCTCTCGAAGCGTATAATGACGTGCGATAAACTCCCATGGTTCAAGACTCCTCCGAACTAGTCGGAGCTTCAATCTATTGCCCGTGGCAGGCATGCGGGGATGATCAACGGTAGTACTATGGGCAGTGAGTGATCTGCCGGTCATGGCTCTCACAGTTCTTGAGACAAGGTTACATGTTTCCTGCTATGCTGCATTGTCATTGACATTAATGAGGGCGACTTCTGTGAAGCTTCAACTACAGCAACGGGTCCAAAAGTCCAGCCATGATGAATACCATGGCGGATCACCACCCAAGTCTCGGGAGTGGAAGTGGGTCGGCTATGACGCACTAGTTACCGGTAGCGCGTTGTGGAGGCCCGCGCTCTGCAGAAGATCGCGGACGCGTCTTGCGAGAAAGCACGAGCAGCCCACTGCAACGAGTACACGGCAAGACAGCACACCTATATACCCCAGACCCACCGCCATGAGCAGACTTGATGTCGGTCTACGCATTGCAGACCATGACAATGCTGCAAGCCGTTTCTGAAAACCCCCTCAAACTCCTCGGAGTCGACGCCAATCGCGAACAGCCGAAACCACAACTACCGACGAAGCGCAGGAGAGACGAGCTCTGCGGCCTCGGCAAATCCAACAAGCCCTTCACTATCAAACCTCATCCCGAGTCGCCGTATGCAAAGCCTGCCGTCTTCAAGCCTGTACGCATCATTGGACGTTCACAGCTACCATTGACTTTCCTCGATACCACTCCCGATGAGACCTTCGTCAACAATTCACTCTTCGCGTCACACATTGACGTCCTGGAGAGCGACGTGAGCACGAAAGAGGATGACGACAACAAGACGCCAAGGGTGCTCATAGCACGTTACGAAACAAAGCGGACCTTGTACGCAATCGAGCGTGTTCAGGCTCGCATATACAGCATATGCAGGCTTACAAACTGGCTCAAGGAGAAAGACGTTGCTGAGCTATGGGATCCGTCAAGCCTCCAGGTGTATCCAACCACGCTTCTTTTGGACAAAAGCACGCCCGAGTCAAATGACTGGTGGAAATATGCCGCTGTCGAGGCTTCGGCTCTCGAGAGACCCTCGAAGCGTGTGAGAATGACGATGATGCGAAGGAAGCCAGTCCCCGAGCCGGTCGAAGAGAAAACTCAGCAATTCGACTGCCCTCAGGCATCAGGGGCCCATGCCACAGCGTCGGTCTTTGTGGGCGACACTGAAGACCATTACAATCCACCGTCACCCCAAGAGCAACTTGAATCACTTGTGCAGCAATACCTGGATGCATTGTACATGTCCAAAACGTCACTCGCGTACTTCGCCAAAGGTCCCATGACTCGAATTCGGAATGCCTTCACATCCCCGGAGGAAGGCGCTGCACCAACACACGAACTTGTCACGTTCTTGAGGTCTATGATCTTGACCTTAAAAGCTGGCGAGAAGAAGTACTTCGAGAAGTTACCTGCCATCATAAGAGCTCTGCCTCCAAGTAGCCTCTCAGAGGAAGAACAGCTAGCTGGTGCGAGCAAGCCGAGAAAGACGAGAAAGAAGATGAAGCTCAGCCGCGAGGGGTTGTATGGTCACGAGGGCGCTGTAGTGAGAAAATGGTGGTTCTCCGACGTGTCATGTGGTGACCCCCAAGGTGACGAGACACTGGACCAGCGGATCAAACGACGAATCGGGGAGCTGCGAGTACGTGAAACGCTCGCACAGGTGATTCTTATGCTCGAGATCATTGCTCTCGAAGCTCTTACAACATACAAACCCGCACCAGAAGACCAGCCCATGGACGAAACCCAACCCCAGGAAGAGACACAGACAAAGATAAAGAAGCGAAAGAGAAAGCTCGACGACATTGGCCTGCAGCTTGAATTCCTGCTTGACAGGTTAGGCATCTGGCATGACACTGGAGAGGCGGGCATATTGAATTACGAGTTGAAGCAGACGCAGCAACATGGTGAGGCTGATGGATCTGGCAAGGGGCTGGCGAGTGACCGACTTCGCGAGTTCTGCATCGAGGTCGTGAATCCATTTTATATGAACCGACTCCCGGAGCAGGCACGCATCGTCAACAAAAAGTTGGGAGGCCCTGCTCATTCAACGCCGTCCAAACGAAAAGCAATGAGACCACCAGCCACATCTCGCAAGTCTGGGGAAGCACAGGAACCAGACGCAAAGAAATCCAGACGTTCTCTGGCAAGAGTAGCCACAGATACCGTGCGAAGATCGACTGATCGTTTCACGCCAGCCTTGAGTCGATCTGCAACCGACTCCGCACTCATCAAAGGCATCAAACGGGAGGGAAGCGAGGCACCTCTCTCTGCAATACCATTCTCACGAAGCCCTTCTCGAGACAATCGGCGCTCCATGTCTCATTTCCAATATCTTGCAGCGCGAGAGGTTGATCTTACAACACCATCAGCCACAGCCACCGCGAAACTGAAGCAGAAGAAACGGGTAGATGAGGAAGTGAAGGAAGCCATAACGGCTTTGAGAAAACCAAACCGAGGCCTAGCCGCAGGTGGCTATGTTGATGAGAACGAGCGTCGAAGTCTTGGTCTAGCCAGCAGATCAAGGAAGCAGGCGAATCCAGTAAGAAGAGTGGGAACCGATGTGCAGGTATCACAGACACCCAAGGCAGGCCGTCGGACCAAGAATATGGTCGAGCAGACACCTACCCATCACCACCATATTTCCAACCCGTTCACTCGCTTCTCCACGTCTGCGGCGCCACCTTCAGGCGACTTCTGCATCCCGCCAGCCGGTGCTCGCCATTCAGACTTGGTGCCCGGCACGGTTCAACGTAGCGCGACGGGCCGAAGGCTAGCGCGTGATGGTATTGCCGAAACGCCATCCAAGGCGCCGAGCACCAAAGCCTTTGAGTCAGGGGTAGCTCGAAGAACGATATTTGCAACGCCTACAAAGGCAAACGTCGCTACACTAAGCAGAGACTCGAATGTGGTATCGCACATATTCGAGACACCTGCCAAAGTTGTTGGTAGTTCGCCCTTTACCACCAATACCACGCAGGCTGCAGCTATCACAGTGACGCCGACCAAGCCATCAAGTGCACGACCTTCCGAGGGCAGGCAGCTTGTAGACTCGAAGAAGGCTGAGGCAGAAGAGCCCTCGATCTATGCAGCATTGGGTTGGGATGACGAAGATGATGGTTTGCTGTAATTGAGCGCACTGATTTTGTTTTGCATAGCGAACGGGTTATTAGCATAAGCATTTGCATGGAGCATTTGGGCGGCGTGTCACAGGACGTCAGCATAAGCGAAGCATATACATGGACGGTATAATCCAACGCATGGAGGTCATTTCGTAAGAGCGCTTGTGAGTATGGGCTATCGAGTATCAGCTATCAAGTATCAGCTGCTATCGCTAGTGTACGACACGCTCGCCGGGTATAGCATGCGAGCAACGAGACTCTGAAATGAATCGGCATTGTGTGCGCGTGGGCGTGTGTGTGCGTGGTTTAGGCAATAATGTTTGTCGCTATGTCTTAGCTCTGCTCTTAGTGATGTTGCCACTGGACGTGTTCTGTGGTGGGTCCAACCCCAAGCGATCATGTCCAAGTCCATGTGGGCTGCACGACGTATATCAGAGCAACGCGCCCTGGGTGACGTGCCTCTTACGAGCAGTTACACAGGTGCGTAGCCTCAAACGAGATGAATTCCAGGTACCAGTGTAAGGGACAGGGATCAGCGCGTTGCACATGCCCCCCTTGCCTGAAGCGAATTGCACACAGAATAGTGTGGTGCTGCACCGAATCAGAGCAGCTGGAGGAGAAATAAGTGCCATGCCATCCACCGGGGTGGACCCATCTTCGGGCAGGTAGCCTTCTCCTTTCAAGCCATGCACACACCAGTGGCCAGTGCAGCTATCCCGTCCACAAAAGTTAATCAAGCTGAACATGGCAAGCACAAGAGGCACGGGTGTGGCCGATGTCTCTCATTTCTCGACTCCAACTCTGCACTCGGAGCCAACTTTTTGCGACTCGATAGCGCGCGACGGAGCTGCTGTCTGCTGTCTACCTGTGTCCTTCCTTCGACGGCTTCGGACATGCCCTGTTGGATGCTCAGACTAGTATAGTTTACCAAGATCGCAACCATGGCTGTGGCCGCACCCCGGCCTGCCGTTCACGGCCTTTCAGGGCGCTTCTCGCCCACTGTCAGCGACGCGGGCATGATTCTACCTCACGATCATGTCCGGACCATATCGCTGGACCTGCACCCAGAACGCCCGCCCTCTCCGCCAGTCCTGTATAACACGCCCACCACCTCGAGTCACGCTGAGCTAGCTTCAGCACCACAAAGCCGCCGTCGCGTGTCACACCAAACAAGGTCGCCGCCGCTGTCAGCCAAAACCTCCCGCTCTACGCTGCGCGCCATGGGCGACTCCGCCAATGCGGCGGCCCGCGATGATGCCCTGGCATCGTCTCCCACCATCCAGCACGGCATGAGCAACACTCCGCCCAAGCATGGGGCCCCGCAGTATCAGCGAAGAGCCAGCGATGCATCGAGCATGCTGAGTGAGGACTTTGAAAATTGGCCGGGTTTCGATGGCCACGATGCTTTTGATGACAGTGGCCTGGGTTTGGAGGACCAAGAGAGGCGCGACCAATTTCCCGGAGACTCGAAGAAAAACGAAGACTTGGAGGGAGATCGATGGCTCAACCAGCACAGCAGTGGAAGCGACGAGAGTGATGACCCGTACTCATCGGCTGCGCTGAGCAGACGTGCTGAGATCATCCTCGCCAATGCGAAGAAGCGACTCAATGTAGGCGCAACCAGGATAAATGCCACTGCTCAACGATACTGACAAGGACAGGTTATGGAAGGGAACCTGCGCGGCGCACGGGAGAGTCTAGTCGTGTCGCCAACATTCAACTCTTCGCGAAGCTCCTCCGAGATGTCCCTGCATATCAACACTACGCGCGAACGTGACCGACGATTGTACGCGGGCATTGGACCCATTCCTCCACGCATGAACTCGTTCCGATCTTCGCCTCTCTCGCCCACGGGCAGCCCCAGTCACGCGCGCGGCTTGAGCGAGACTTCCGTACCATTGCCCTTCTCCTCGTCCTCATATCTGACACGAAATGCGTCAAACAAGCGAGCGTCAAGCGCGATTGGGCATACTAGCGGTCCGTGGTCGCCCGAGGGTTTTGGCCACGGTCGCTTCCCCATCAAAGAGTCCCGCAGTTTCGAGGTTATTCGTGATCCACGGAACGCGCCTGCCAGCGCGGAACAGCAATACCCAGTCAGGACTACCTCGCGGAACTCGAGGTCTCCGCCCGGGTTAGAGACGTTACAAGAGGACGAGGATGGTGATGCGCGGCAAGTGCACCGATCCGCTTCAGCAGCGAGCGGTCTGCGTGATCAGATGAATGATCTAAAGGGCAGAATATCAAGTCTGAAGCAGAGGGCGCAGGAGGACCAATTGCGAAGACGAAGCATGCAGAGTCTCCGCACATCCAGTCCTTTCACCAACGCACAAGAGTGGTACTCAGGATCAGAGACGTACAATGCTGGCGGATCGCCCATCGCAGCGAATGCAGGCTTGGGCATCAAGACCGATTCTCTAACGCGGCAAGCCATGTTCGACGAGCACCGTGATAGACCACAGACACCGGAGACAAATTTCGCGCCAAAAGCAGACAACCTACTCAACCATGACACTGAGGCACGCAATGCCATGGGCAATGAACACGCTGACTTGGGAGGTTACATTGATGGACAACACCAGGACTTCGACGACCTAGAATCCTACACGGACGAGCAAGATTTCGATGAAACGGATGAAGGAGATTTCCTTTCGGTCAATGGCGGAGATGAGGAAACGGGGCCTGAGAGCATCTACGAGGATGCGGTGTATGAGATGCCTGCTACGGAACGCCACGAAGACCGGGTAGATGCTTTCGACTACGAACATTTCTTCCTCCACAGTGCCATGGGAACGTACAGTCTTGAAGGTCGTCGATCCAGTATCGGCTCTGACAGCTCCACTGCTACAACACGGCCGGTTACAGCGATGCAAATACAGGACGACGACGACGTCAGTACTGCAGAGAAGCGTGTGTCATATCACGCCCGCAACCCAAGCTCTGACTCCGTGTCAACTGTTGCATCCTTTGCTACCGCTGCCGAGAACCAATCGGACGACGAAGAGGCAAATGAGCAGATGGACCAGTTTTCTGAACAGATTCTTGCACAACGCCAACCCGTCGCATCACGGCCGGTCACAGCGGCCAGCTACACATCTCTCCGATCAGACTCTGCAATCAATATGCGCCGCGCGACCGGAACTGGGCCATCACCCACGCAAAGCACATTTGCTCGAGGTTCTTCTTCGCCAGCCGATCTCGCCAGTGGCTTGCAAGTCTCCAAGATGTTCTCGATCCTCACCGAATCCTCATCGCCGACACACGAAGGACCACGTCTGGCTCTCAGCGAGGAGGAGAAGCAGCTTATATACAGCCTCGCATCGAGCTTTCAACAGGTGTCGTCGAACCTGCAGCACACAGAAGGCGACCAGTACGAGCGTAAAGAGTGGCGAAGACGACTTGACGCGGCGAGGAGAGTGCTCAATGGGGAGGAGGTGACTGCGGACGATGACTCGTTCTGAGTTACCTGACTACTATTTTTTTTTCCGAAGGTGTTGGGATACTGGGCCTCTGCATCAATGGTAATGTCTACTACGGCTGCAGCGTTCGGCGCGTGCTTTCCGTATTTCACGATGTAATCCTTGTCCCTCTCAAAGGGAGGAAATACTTTTCAGCTTTCATATTGCCTAGGCAACCCTTTCTTTTGTTCACCAGCGACGTTGGAGGTTGTTATGATGATAGATTCTGGCTTCAAGATACCCCGGGCGGTTACGGAGGTCCGGTGCAAGTGGATACATGTACTATTAGCAGGTTGTAAGTACAGACGCCACCCATGACCTGGTGGTAGTAAATAGCATCTTGCTCAACACGTGGTGCATTGGGCCTTGCCGTTCTTGACCCCAAACTCGTGGACCTTGTGGGCTAGAATGTCACCGAACAATTTGAGGTTGACCGCGGTGGAGACGTTACCCCTCCTGAGCAAGGGAGTGCATGGCCGCAGCATGTGGTTGAGAGCTGTCACGAACCCCACCAAGCACGGCGTCATACGTGCTGTCGGCCATGATGCAGATTCTGAACTGGTGTGCGTTGTCCATGTACCAAAGCAGCACGCATAGCAGACTTGCATTAGATCTGCCGCCGCCACTTGTTTGTACGGGGCTGCCGGCGCGGTCCAGTGCGACGATTGGCCAATGGAGACTGGCGGTGTAGAGAGACAGTCCACAGCACGACGCACAATTGGGCAAGTGCGTGTGGAGTTTACGAGTTGAGATGCGTGGTTGGAGTGTTGGCACTCGATTGAGTGCCATGTTAGTTATGCTCTGCTTCCATGCACCCGCACCGCACCCGCCCGCAGCGCGCGTTCATCTTGAAGCATATTCTCCCGCCAACACGCGCAGTGACACCGGTGCACGCGCATGGGACTGGTCTACGGCCTAACCTAAAATTTTCCTTCTTCTCCTTCCGCGGCCCGTCATCCTCGTGGCCCTGCATTTGGTTGTTGTTGACCTCTCTCGTGGGTGCCGGCAAACTTCGTCCCGTCCGCCTTCACTCTTCCCCAGACCAGCCCGGCTCATTCGCCCTCGACCTCCATCACCCCTCAATTTTGGTTCTAGGCCCGAGCGGCAGTGTGCGAGCTTGGATGAAACGATTTCGCACTGGAAGAGGTTAGAGGAGGAAGGGCCATAAGACGCCGATAACGATTCGCAACGCCAATCGACCTGCGAAGCCTTGTGACCACACCAAGTGTGTCGCATCCTCGCTGAGCTGCTGCACGCCTGCGTCTGGCTGCCTTGCCGAGTTCCTGCAGCGAGGGCGCTTTTGAACCTCGAACCTGTATACCCCGGCAATTGGAGCGCTTTACCTGGCCTAATTTGCCCCGGATTGCATCGCCAGATTTGCCTGCATTGGAGCCGCCATTTGCGCCCTCGTGTACCACGACGGGCAACCCGACCTGCCCTGACCTGTTCGCCAGCACGCCCACCGTCGTCGCATCGCACCCTCCTGTCCGCCGCCGCCCTCTGCTTGCGGTTACGCGCGCGCGCTCATGCTACTTCCGCCGTGCTCCTTTTGTTTGCGCATCTCAAGATACCCGCGCAATGCACCCCGCCAGCTCTCGCCGCGCCGCCGACGTCGCGCCATCTGCGAGACCAAGGACCCGGCCGCCTTCGAGGACTGGATCGGCTGAGAGCCCTGGGGCTAGGAAAGAGCAGGAGTCGCAGTATGCAAGTGTCTGGAGGGCATATGAAGAGACCGTGGAAGCTATGACGACATGGGCGTCGCGGAGAGATGAGCTCGACACCGACATGGCAGAGGATATAATCCATGCGCTGGGACGGCTGGAACGTCGCGATCATGGAAAGAGAAGAACAGAGAGCAGTGCAGCACCGGTATGACGACACTTCTTTGTTTAGTACTCCCAAGGGTTTGGTTGTGACTACCCCACAACTCGAGACCTTCAGGGCCCATACGGTCATGCCATATATGAAATTGTTCAGCAGCTAACCGACACAAGTATTATGATGCAGAATCACAGCTACCTGCAGCGCATTTGTCGCAACCGTCACCGTCGACAGATCTCTGGAAGGAGACTTCGCAGCGATTTCGACACCCGCCACCTTCCTACAATGACTCCGTTGCAGACTTACCTCCTGAATACACCTCCACCGATGCACTGGCTTTTGCACGAACACCCGAATATACACCATTTTCATCACTTAACGCCTCAATATACTCCGGCGCACCGAACTGCATGCGCTTGAGTCGCAAAACATCACCCAGTTCTTCGCTCTTCTTCCACGAGAAACTGCTACACGTGGATATTGATTTTGGGTCTAGCGATGCTGGAGTCAAGTCTCATGCAAAGAAGAATAAAAAGAATAATGCTGTCAAGAAACCTGCCTTATCGAATGCAATCAACGACGATGATAAAGGGAAGGGTGAGGAAGCTGCGGGCGGTGGGGATGGTGGTGGAGGCGATCCCCCTGCAGACGGGGGCGCAGGAGGCGGGGATGGTGGGGATGGGAGTGGAGGTGATGATTCAGGTAAGAAAGGCAAGAAGAAGACGAAGAAGGAGTTGGAAGAAGAGGAGCGTTTGAAGAAGGAAGAGGAAGAGCGCCTCGCCAAGGAGAAGGAGGAGGAAGAGCGATTAGCTAAGGAAGCTGAAGAGGAGGCCGAGCGCAAGAAGAAGGAGGAAGAAGAGGCCGCGGCGGCGGCAGAAGCAGAGGCAGCAGCGGCAGCGAGTAAAGCCAACGACTTGAGCTGGGCAAATGATTCCACACCAGCAAACGACGACTGGGGATCATTTGCGGCTACAACCACGGTGAAGAAGAAGAAGGGCAAGAAGGGGAAGGTTCGTGATTCGGCTACGTAATGATGTCTTCGATGACGCTAACCTTACCATAGGCGGAGCCAACACCACCACCCCCTCCCCCTGCGCCAGCTGAGCCACCGACAACCTTTGACGACATTAAGCTGGACGACGTTAACCTGGACGACGGTGCACCCAAGATCGATATGAACTTTGGCGATTCTGGAGCAGCAAAATCGGGATCCGGGTTTGGTCTGGGGGGCTGGTCGTCGAATTGGGATTCATCAAGCAAGCCCTCCGGATGGGGCTTGGACGATACTTCGAAAGACGCAGGCAGTGACAATCCTTGGGGCTCGGACAAGAAAAAGAAGGACTCGAATGGATTTGACTTTGACTTCGACGCGTTCAAGGGGTCATCACAAGCTGCTGCACCCGCCGAGGAGAAGCCACCAGAAGATGATGGCTGGGGCTTCGGTACGAGCACTACGAAGACCAAGAAAAAGGGGAAGAAGGGCGCACTGATCGAAGAATCTATCCCTGAACCAGAGCCTGCACCGGCTCCCGAAGCAGACAAGAAAGAGGAAGACGATCCATGGGCGTTCTCGTTTGGTAGCACTGGCAAGGACAAGAAGAAAAAGAAGAAGGGCGCAGTTGAGGAACCTCCACCAGAACCAGAACCAGAACCAGAACCCGTGCGTGAACCAACACCTCCCCCCGAACCGGTACCAGAACCGGAACCAGCCAAGGAGGAGCCAGCGGTCGATCCATTTGCTGGACTGAGCAAATCTCAGAAGAAAAAGCTTCAGGAGAAGATGAAGAAAGAGGCCAAAGCAAAAGAAGAGGAGGACGCGAAACGCAAAGAAGAGGAGGATGCTGCAGAAATTGTTCGCCAAGCAGAAGAGGCCGAGGCCGAACGCGTTCGCTTGGAGGAAGAAGAGGCAGAAAAGAAGCGCCTCGAAGAAGAAGAGGCTGTCGCGGCTGCAGCCGCCGCAGCTGCCGCAGCCGAGGCCGAGAAGAAAAAGGATGATACTTTGGGCGACTGGGGAGCTGCAACGACGACTACGAAGAAAAAGAAGAAAAAGAAAGGCGCTGTCGAGGAAGAACCTCCACCGCCCCCGCCAGAGCCAGAGCCAGAAGTAGAGCCTGAGCCGGTGGCAGAACCCGAACCAGTCCCTGAGCCAGAACCTGTGAAGGAGGAGGATCCTTGGGGATTTGCGGCAACGACTGGCAAGAAATCGAAGAAGAAGAAGGCAAAGGACGAGCCAAAGGTCGAAGAACCTCCTCCGCCAGAGCCTGCGCCTTTGATCGACACCGAGCCTTCACCACCCGCCGAGGAGAAAGCGAATGACGGTTGGGATGACTGGGGCGCGGCCGCTGCTCCGGTGAAGAAGACTAAGAAAAAGAAAGGGGCCGCTGCCTTGATCCCCGAACCTCCCCCAGAGGAGCCCATCCCCGAACCTGAACCTGAAGTCGTTCCCGAACCAATACCTGAGCCAGAGTCAGTGGACGACAAGAATGATGGAGGCGATTGGGGATTCAGTTCGATCTGGGGTGGTGGCAAGAAGAAAAAGAAGGGCAAAAATGCGGAACTAGACGCCCCACCACCGCCTCCAGAACCTCTAGCGATTGAAGCAGCTGTACAAGAACCTGATGCGGTCGAGGAGCCCAAAGCAGAAGATGAAGACGAATGGGGCACGCCATCATGGAGCAAGAAGAAGAAGGACCCTAAGAAGGGTGCCCCTGTCGAAGTGATCGAAGACAACACGACACCTGTGCAAAAACCTGACGAGGACGATCCGTGGGGAAGTGCAGCTTTCAACATTGGTAAGAAGTCTAAGAAGTCTAAGAAAGGACTGGCACCTCCAGACCTTCCATCACCACCAGCTGAGCTTGAGCCCGAGCTGCCACCACCCAAAGAGATTGAGGCCCCACCAGCAGATGAGGACGATATGTGGATTCCTCGCGGTCTTGCCCCAGCCGCCACGAAGAAAAAGAAGAAGAGGGGCGAAGTCGTAGAGGAGCCGCTGACGAAGACAATTAGCAAGGAATCTGGATCAAGATCTGTCAAAGACATGGTGGAAGACCTCATCTCGCTCGATGATCCACCAGCACCGCCGCCAGTGGAAGAGGAGAAAGAAGAGAAGAAGGAGAAGAAGAAAAAGGAGAAAGAGTCCAAGACTAGCAGTCTGTGGGGTGCTTTTGGAGGATCGTCATCCAAGACTAGCTCTAAGATGGACAAGGCGGACAAATCGGAGAAAGTGGAGACCGAAGTTCAGAGAAAGGTTCGCGAGAGACGCGAGAGGAAGGAGCGCGAGGCGCAAGAGAAACTAGACAAGGAGGCGGCTGCAAAGGAGGAAGAAGAACGCCTTGCACAAGAGGCGGAAGCAGCTGCGGCCGAGCAGGCGAGAATTGACTCTGAAGCAGCTGAGGCGGCTGAGGCTGCTCGCATTGCTGAAGAAGAAGAAGCGGCGCGGGTCGCCGAAGAAGAGGCTGAGGCTGCTCGCCTTGCCGAAGAGGAAGAGCGAAAGAAGAAGGAGGAGGAAGAGGCAGAGCGCAAGAGGAAAGAAGAAGAGGAGTCGTCGAAGAGCACGGGGTGGGTGAGCAGTCTTTGGGGATCGTCGAAGAAAAAGGAGTCTACCAAGGAACGCAAAGCTCGTGAGAAGAGGGAGCAAGAGGAGCAAGAGGAAAAGGAACGTCTCGAACAGGAAGAAGCAGATCGGATCGCTGCCGAAGAGGAAGCGGCGCGAATTGCTGCAGAAGAAGCTGAAGCCGCTCGCATTGCAGAGGAGGAGGCCGAGGCCGCTCGCATCGCCGCTGAAGAGGAGGAACGGAAGCGAAAGGAAGAAGAAGAGGCGTCCAAGAGTTCTGGCTGGGGTATTTTTGGCTCCTCGAAGAAGAAAGAAACCTCGAAGCAGAAGCGTGAACGGGAGGCGAAAGAGAAGAAGGCGCGCGAGGAAGAAGAGAGACTGGTGCAAGAGGCAAAAGAGGCTGCAGAGGCGGCAGAGGCGGCAGAGCAAGCTCAGAAAGAAGCTGACGAAGCAGAGGCGGCTCGCAAAGCTGAAGAGGAGCTCTTACTTGCACCTGTACCCTCAAAGGAAAAGAAAAAGAAGAAAAAGAGGGGTGTCGTCGAAGAAGAGCCTGCACCACCTCCGCCTCCACCCGCAGATGAAGATCCGGACGCAGCTCTCTTCGATCTTGTAAAGGATATACCAGAAGATGAGCTTCTTGCTGAACTTGGTGAAGAACTTCAGACTGAAACCAAGAAGGATGATTCACCCTACGGCAGCTGGGGCGACAGCTACAAGAAAGACTACTTCAAGCCGGAGCCGAAGAAAGAAGAGTCCTCAGGCAGCGGTTGGGGAAGCACATGGGGTATCTCACTGCGTAAGACTAAAAAGGAGGAACCAAAGGTGATTGAAGAAGATCCAATAATCGATGAGTCAGCTCCAGAGCCGGTCCCGGAAGAGTTCCCGAATGATCCAGAACCACCCGTTGCTGACGAGCTACCAATCCGCGTGAAGGGGTCCAAGAAGTCCAAATCTAGCAAGAAGGACAAGTGGTTCGAGCCAGAACCAGAACCTGTGATTGAAGACCCACCAGCTGAGCCAGAAGCTGAGGCTGCACCAGACGACATTGTTGAGATTGTTGACTTGGCACCTGCAAAGAAGTCGTCGAAGAAGGACAAGAAGTCAAAGAAGAGTAGAATTGTCGCTGACGCCCCTCCGCTCGAAATACCGCCACCGGATCCTGAAGCTGCTGAGTCTGTCTCACGTCGATCGCCCGTACCTGGAGGGTTTCCGATGGACGACGAGATGGACTTGATCAACCTGGACGAGGCACCAGAAGCTGTCGAACCCGAACCCGAACCCGTTATTGTCTCAGACAAGAAGTTGAAGAAATCTAAGAAGAGCAAGAGAATAGATTACTTTGACGAAGAACCTCCACCTGCGCCTGAACCAGAGTTCCTTGACGCAGAGCCCGACCCTCAGCCTGAAGAAGTCGTCATCGTCCCTGAGAAGAAGCTCAAGAAATCAAAGAAGAGCAGCAAGTCACGAGGCGAGCCTATTTTCGATGAGCCACCACCTCCGCCGCCAGAACCCGAGCCTGAAATGGAGCCAGAGCCCGAAGTCGAGCCAGAACCAGAACCAGAGCCGGTTGTTGTCGTATCGGACAGGAAGCTCAAAAAGTCGAAGAAGAGCAGCAGAAGCAAGGCAGAGCCTATCGTCGAAGTACCTCCGCCGCCGCCTCCTGCGCCAGAGTCGGACGCCATGTTCGTGGACGCCCCAGCAGAGCGAGATTTGCTCGACCTCGACGATCCTACAGCCATGGATGTGGAAGACGATGCAGCAAGACCTCCTACGCCGCCGCCAGAGCCTGTGCCTGCTCCAAAATCAATCTCACCAAGAAAGGAGCGCGCCAAGGTTAATCGTAGTGCTGCATCAGGATCATGGGGCTTCTGGGGCGGTGCATCGGCAAAAAAGCCAGCAACGACGAGGACCAAATCTGGCGACGAGTCTACAAGCGTTGCGACTGGACCGAAGCCTGGGATGGTGCGCACAAAATCGGTGCGCACCAGCTCGACTCGGGACAAAGACGTCATTTCGAGATCGTCTGGTTCCGATAAAATGTCAAAGACGCCGTCGCGCACCAAGTCGGTCCGCACATCGTCAGGCTTTGGACTTTTTGG
Organism: Phaeosphaeria sp. MPI-PUGE-AT-0046c; assembly: GCA_020747045.1. Classification (NCBI taxonomy): domain Eukaryota; kingdom Fungi; phylum Ascomycota; class Dothideomycetes; order Pleosporales; family Phaeosphaeriaceae; genus Phaeosphaeria; species Phaeosphaeria sp. MPI-PUGE-AT-0046c. The sequence goes on along the minus strand of JAGTJN010000001.1, from coordinate 2,008,394 downwards.
TGTTGCGCCCCCACCTTCTCGGTCTAAATCCCACAGGAACTCCGCAACGCCCAAGGTGCTCTCACGCCGTGCCTCGATCGACCAGGACGCAGCCATGATGTCGCCGCCCCAGACAGACACAGACATTAAGGCGTCGTCCAAGGCAGCCAGGGTAATGGGTATGAAATCGGCGTCCCGCAAGACAAGTACTAGGGACAAGGGCAAATCTCGAGGTAAGCTCCCCTCTTTTGGCCCCAGCGGCCCGCTATTGGCCAGTCTAGGCATAAGCAGAATTACGAAGCTAACCGCGTGCGCAGCCGTTCCAGACCCATACCCAATTGACGACGATTTGGAGCTGCTCGACGATGAGTCTCCTACACCAACATCAAGGCCTGAGGCATCGCGTCGCAAGTCCAAGCGCGACTCGGTGCAACCTGCAGAACCGCTGACTGCGCCGCCGAGCGCCGACGACCCCGTGCTTGCCGATCGCATGGATGTGGATCCACCCCCAGTTGAGGCTGAACGTCCCCGCCATCGCGAGCGCGAACGAGAGCGACCTCGTCGTGAACGCGGCAACTCTGACGCCATGGGTACTCTTGCTGGCGTCGCCGGCACAGCCGCTGCTGTGAGCGGATTCAAGAACATGTTCGGGCTGGGCCGGAAGAAGGCAGCGCCCGAAGACGACCGTCGCGAGCGCAGGAGGACTGCCTACGAGACCGAGGACGACCGCCGACATCGCAAGCGATCCACTACCCGCGGTGGCATGACCGAAGACGAGGCGAAGCGACTGCGACATGAGCGCCGCAGCGTGCGCAAGTCGACGCGCGCTCCTGATGGCGAGGCTGAACCCATGATGACTGGCGCCAACGGCAGCGCCGAGCACGACCCCGAGCGCGAAGCTCGACGAGCAGCGCGTCGCGCACGCCATGAGCAGGAGAAGGATGGTCGACGTGCTGAAGTAGAGGAGGCCGAGGCCAAGGTTGAGCGCCGCCGTGAGCGTGCGCGCGACACCGAGGGGGACGCACTCGCTGAAAAGAAGGCCCGCCAGATGGCAGAGCTCGAGCGTCGCAACAAGCTGGCCGAAGAGGAGCTCCGTCGTATGGCCGACAAGAAGGAAGAGAAGCGCAGATCGCGCGTCGAGCGCAAGCCCACCGACGACAGCGCGCGCGAACATCGCTCGTCTCGCCGCAAGGACAAGGAGTCGCACGAAGCCTCTCGGCCACACAATGAGCGTCGTCGCTCACACGTTGATGAGGACGCCGAGCGACGTCGCCGCCACGAGGAGCGACGCGCAGCACGCCGCAACTCGGATTACCCTGTGCAAGCGCCCGGCGAGCCCATCGCAGACTATTTCGACGAACGCAACGGGACCTCACGCCGCCCCTCCGCCGCCAAGCAACGCAGCTCGCGCCGCACGCAAGAAGAAGAACAGAATATGCCCTACATCAACAAGGGCCCCGATAAGACCTCATCGTGGGTCCAGTCCCTCTCCGAAGAGCCGCCTCTCCCACCGCCCATCTCCGAGACGGTCCTCGACCCCGCCCCCGGCAACCGCGAAGTACCCGATGACGAGGAAACAATGTCTCAAGATGATGATTTTCGCCTTCGTAACGCAGGCCGTCGGGGCGGTGGAAAGCGTGACAAAGCAGAGAGAGAGCGCGAGCGTGCTGCGCGCGACGAGAAGGACCGCAAACATCATCGCCGCAAGAGCCATTTCGAGGGCGCACGCGGCCCGGTCGAAGAAACGGATAGGCGCAAGGATAGGCGCAAGTCGTATGCAAATCCGGCGTATGAGGATGCCCCGGTCAGGACGTGGGATGGACGACCTGCTGTTGACGGGAATGGGGGCAACGGAAAGAGGGGGAGTTGGTTCAAAAAGATGTTTTGAGGGGATGATCTAGAGGGAGGCAGAGGGATGTTTGGGTACCAACTTTTCATCTTGTTTGCATATTCGATTACATGCATTGCGCGGCGTTGTCTGTTTTCCCTCCATCTCTACACTCCTCCTATCATTCCCTTTGAGACATGGCATCCATATCAGATTTTTGTAATGCGCTTGGGTCTGGTTTGCGCAGTCGAGACTGGGGAGAAGATACCGCTCTTGATTTATTGTTAGCTACTATTATTGTCTTACTTTGGATTTCTGTAGTAGCGTTGAGCGCTTTGGTTTGCGATGGCACGATGGGCTAGGATACACGTAGTTATGAGAGAGATACCCTTCTTTTATGAAAGACATTGAGACAAGACAATCCTGTGTTTTGGGGCTTTGCGAGTGTGACCCATGTGAGATGTTCCGGGTGTACGGTATTGGGCAGCACTGGCTCGTCGAGTCGTGTATGACTGTCGTTGGACAATGAGCTACAGATCTGCATCTGACTGCGTCAACACGTAAAGACATCTGATTGAGCACATATTGCTGCTGCAAGAACATGATGTAAATGAGGTGTTCAATGACCTATAACGCCTGGCCACCATACCCTATGCTAGCGCCGCATGAGCGGTGTATTCTGTCCTTGGTATCATGTCATCGGCTATAGCACTCATAATTGCACAACCGCGCCCTCGACGCCCTCTTCAATCATTTCTTCATCTTCCTCATCTTCCTCAAGCTCCTCATCTTCCTCCTCGAAGCCCGTCTCGAGCTTCACAGCCCGCAGACGATCCTTCATACCTTCTCGTTGCTCGCTTTGCCACCTCGACAATGCTGCTGCAGCATGTACCTTGAAGCCAAATACTCTTGGTTCGAATCGACGTTGTGACTTTGGCGGTAGCATCGCTGGGTATACTTGAAACAAGATGTTGTGGAATGAAGTGCCGAAGTATGCGCCGTCGATGATGGCATGACGTGAGGATTTGGGGTTGTAGAGGTCTTCGCAGCGGGAGCAGTAGAGCTTGACGGGTGAGGAGTTGGCGACGTCAGACTGTCCCATGGGCAGGAGTGGTTGTGATTCGCACATGACGCGCGGACATTTACCAAAGTCGGACTTCTTAAACTTCTCGAGCTATTTCAGACCGTGTCAGCCGTGTTGTTGGTGTCTACATTGGTAGACGTACCATTTTCGCCAAACCCCTAGTTGTGACAATGTATCTCGCATGTACCAGGCCATACAGATGCCGTGCCGACTTTTCTATCTGTTCCCGCATATCGTCGTCGCAGTCGAAGTCAAAGACGTCGGTGACGAGGTCGAGCGCATATTGGTAGTACTGAACTTCGGTGTTGAGGCCTGTGAGGTTGAACCGGTCCGTGAGATACTCCTCGTCGATTTCGCAGAAGTACTCGTTGCCTCGTGATGATATGAACTGCTCCGATATTAGCCTTTCCCATAACAAAACAAAGCCCTCCACCATCTACAGTTTGACGTAGCACTGCAGAGTGATATCGCCAGTTGTTGGTAAGAAGAATCGCACTAGGTGTCCATTTTATTGAAAGAAAGGGCAGTGTTAGCCAAGGGCGGTGGCTTTGAGGGCAGACATAAGAAGCGATATATCCTCTCGAGGCACACACCGTGCTGCCATTGCATCAGGCCTGTTCTCCATGATTGTGGTCCGGTCAACATACCAGGCAACCAGGTGCGTGCCATCCTACGGGTTTCTGACGATGCCCATGCTGGCCTGAGAAGTGTTTGTGCTGTGCGACCGGGGTTGTGTATGCTTCGCGAAAGTAAAGTACCTACCCAGTCTCTCCAGTAGCTTGTGTAGTCGCTGTCCGTCTCGCTGTTGAAGTCGTCCATGTCGCGCCTGCTCTGGCGTTGTGTGTCCTGCACGGGAGGGTTGTGATTATAGTAGAAGCTACTGCCGCGAGGTCAAGTTGCAGGGTGGAATGCTAGTATCGGAGCTTAGAACGCGACCATGGAGTGAAATGCGCCACGGTAGGTGGGATCCATGCCGCGGGGTTGCAGGTTTGTCCAAACGCGCTTTCCGAAATAGGAAAGGTACGACCCTGTCAACTGCCTCCGCCATGCATCACTTCAGCATACTAGGGCTGAATGCCACATCGCAGTCATGTAGAGTTTGGTCCAATGTCATCACCTTGCTGTCTGTGCTGGATATGTCAGAACAATTACTTTGCTTGGTGTGAATACCCAGACTTGCTACCGTCGTTCGCAGTTCATCGTGGATCATGTAGACAAGGCTCACAAATGTGTATCAACAGAATCGTTAAATTAGGTACAGATACAATCATCGAAGAAAATGGTTCGCTGCAATCCCCAATACTACCTCAGCTGTCTCCAACATTGGTACTGGCACACCAGTAGTTCGCCTTACAGTTTGTCTCGCGTAGCCCAAGAAGCCCTTCCCTGAACTTGAATGTCGAAGATCCATCAACGAAGCAGACGAAGTCCTCGTTGCCGAGCTTTGCGGTACCAGCTATTTGACTCTTGGGCAGAGCGTCTGCGCCCGCTGCGATACTGCTGGTGAACCTTCCATCGCTCAGAGTGACCCTCCTTGTTACACCCTCCCACTTAGACGCCGGCTCGGCTACGACGCCGATATCAGTTGGTGAGGTGCGGGAAGTGGCTGGGCCGTTGTAGTAGATGACGGCGGAGGCAGTATCAGCTGTGGCTTGGTGAGCATGTGCGACTATATTGGGTGCTAGAGTGCGTACTGTCGAGGAGACTACGGGAAGTGCATGTTGTAAGATATACATTCTTCTTTGAGCCTGCAGCGGCAATTGTAGCATCCTGCGGTCGAGCGAGAGCTGTCGCTGCAAGCGATAAGAGAAGTGTTGTTGAAAGGTACATGATAGATTGTTCTGATGTGAGCGCCGATATCGAAAGAATAACGCAGAGTATTGAATCCAAGTCAGTGCCCTCAAAGTTGGAGATAACGGCAGGGTTATGTTCTTCTATCCAGGTTCTTATCCTCTTGCAGTATTGAGTCTGGTCTTATATCAGTTTCGACGTGAACAATATACTACCGCTAATTCATCAACGTTGATTGAAGAGCATGACAATTCAATGGACTCGTTGATTGTAATGGGAGTCTAGCCGGTTATGCGGTTATATGGTCGAAGGGTAGATTAAGTCTATCAGCGTTCTGGTACGGCCCCATTCCCACCACATGGTAACGCAATGGTATTGTACTTGCGCATCTCATTTCTCGGTAATCTATGTTGACCAGATCGGGGTAGATGTTCATTGATAATCGTATTCAGACTTCTTGGTGCTGAAAAGGAGGCATCCTTGTATGCGATTAAGCCGGTAGTTCGTCCTGTTTTGGTGTTGCTCGAAAGTGCTTGCTCGGCAATGGCTTGTTCGTCTGAATAGCCTAAGATGAGCTGCGGAGCGCACTGACAGTAATTGAGACCTTGCGGAGAAATAAATACATGCTTGACTCAACTGCACCGACAAGCAGTCCTGCCTTAGTATCCCTCAGACCGACTGGGTGAACCTGACATACAGACCATTCCTTGTTGTGAGCCTTATTAATCCTTGCGACCTAATACCCTCGGCCTTTTGTCCATTGTAGCTCTGAGGATGATGTGACATGTGAAGGTCTTCTAGGAGGCACAATGTCCTCCTTTTGGGCTGTGCGATGTACCTTTCGATAGTGGCACTAATAGCTCCCTATGAGGGTCTTATCCACAATCTTAACGACACCGATGAGATACTATGAAGCTTGGCCGGCTGAGCACGTCAATCCTAGAGAAGGAGCTGAAGAGATGGTATGGACCGCTGGGTTGTTGCTGACGCGCAGACACTGTCTTCCTCCTTAAGCACTGCACGCAAGCTACACTATCCACAACAACTTCGGTGACGCGAACAATATTGACGGAGCTACGTCTTCAGTGGTGTGTCTTGCCATACCCTGTTGACCGCCATGAAAGGCAAGCAGGCTAATAGCTGCGATTACCTTAGCATGCGGTAGAGTACTGTTGCGTGCACATTTGTTGGAGATTGTGGGAACGTGGTAGATTGAACACATAACACGGCTTCAGCCTCTGCGATAGGGTAGACTGATCTGTAGCGCAATCATACAGGCGCAGCGACGAAAATTTTAACTATCCAAGAGCTTTGCAAGATCATGACGAGGCAAGAACTAGCAGGTCGTTCTTAACCCGCAATCCGCCATGCTGAACTCGGCTTCCCCAGCAATGACTAGCGCAACCGAGGGCCGCTTGTCTTCGGCTTTAGACATCACAATTGGGTCGCCATATCGTGAGAGCCACAGTACTTCAGTATGTCCGTTCTGCAAATAAACATTCACACCGAAAATTTGCCATCATGAAGTCCTTTGCGCGAAGAGAAGCCACCCGATTGCTGTCCCGGAGCAATACCTCATGCACAACAAACATACCAGCATCACAGCGCGCGATCCAATGTATACAAGGACAAAGGAGAGCGTTCCATGGCTCCCGGCGGCTGCTTGTAGTCAAGCCATATCTGTTGGCTGATATTGGAGAAGGTATGTATGCTCCATATGGCTTTCTGTCCGACAGGAAGCTAATGCTGTCATCAGGTATCACCGAATGTCAAGTCATTCAATGGTTCGTGAAGCCCGGCGCACGCGTGGAACAATTCGACCCAATATGCGAAGTACAGTCCGACAAGGCGTCTGTAGAGGTATGACACGCGAAACGACACGAGTTTGGCTCAGACTAAATGCACAGTAGATTACATCGCGTTTCGACGGTGTCATTAAGAAGCTGTACTACGAGCCGGATGACATGGCGAAAGTAGGAAAGGTACGAAACACTGCATTGTCGATAATATGAGCCAAACTAACCATCATAGCCTCTTGTAGACATAGATATACAGAGCGAAATATCCGCAGCCGACGAAGCGCTTCTCAATGGGAGCTCCGACAAGGATGGAAAGCAGGACGCGAAACAGCAATCAGGTCCTCAAGAACAAGAGATAGAGGTCGGGAGAAATGACACCAAGGCCTCAATTGGGGACACGCCACTCCCAGAACAAGCGTCGCCTTTGCCACCCAATCCCACGAAGGAGGAACCCAAGACAAAACGTGAGCCTGGCAAACACGCTTCTCTGGCGACACCCGCTGTGCGACACATGGTGAAGGAACACAATCTGAAGATCGAGGACATAGAAGGCACAGGAAAGGAAGGCCGTGTTTTGAAGGAAGATGTGCAGCGCCACGCGCAAGCAGCCACACAGACCTCAAACACGATGTCACAAACCAGCACACCCGCGCCGCCAGTCTCTCAACCCTCAGTGGAAGACCGTGTACAGTCTTTGACGCCAGTCCAGTCTGGCATGTTCAAACAGATGACCAAATCACTCTCGATACCACACTTCCTCTACACCGACGCTGTAGATTTCAGCAATTTAACAACCATGCGCAAGAAGTACAATGCTGGCCGCGAGAAGACCGATCGCATAACGCCTCTCCCAGTCATCATCAAAGCTGTCTCTCTCACATTCCAAAAGTTCCCACTTCTCAACTCACACCTCGACACCACGACCAACCCCGCTAAGCCCCAGATCATTCTCAAGGGAAGCCACAACATCGGTATAGCAGTGGACTCTCCATCGGGTCTTCTCGTTCCTGTGATCAAGGACGTACAGAACCACAGTATCGCGTCCATTGCACAAGAGATCACACGTCTTGCTACATTAGCACGTAATGGCAAACTCACATCCGCCGACTTTACCGGTGCGACTTTCACAGTTAGCAATATTGGCAGTATAGGAGGCACAGCTGTCGCGCCTGTCATTGTCACTCCTCAGGTTGGCATTGTGGGCATCGGCAAGGCCAGAGTGGTACCAGCGTTTGGTGAGAATGGAGAGCTAGTGAAACGAGAGGAGTGTGTGTTTAGCTGGAGTGCAGACCACAGGGTGGTGGATGGAGCATATGTAGCAAGGGCAGCTGAGGAGGTAAGGAAGTGCGTGGAGGGAGTTGAAGGAATGTTGATGCGGATGAGATAGATGATTTACTCGAAAAGAGAACTATGAGACATAGATAGAGAAAATCGAACCATTTGTCATGCGAACTCGAAACAGTTTCGTATTGAGTGATACAGGCCTCGAAATGTAGTGGTTGTTAGAAGCAGTTGACGACCGTTCCATGTCTGCTTTCAAATAAATACAGCTCGCATACCTTCTTTATGCGCTGCCCCCTCCCCCCACTCTCCACAAGTTTCGATTTTGCTTTTGAAGATAGCACCTTAGCTCGCGCCTTTGAGCACCTGCTCGATACTATTTTTGCTGTTCGTATACGTTTTCTCCAGGTAATCCTCCTTTTTGTCCAAATTCGACATTTCCTTGGTCAACGCCTCACTCTCAGCCTGCAGACGCTTTTGAACATCTGGGATCGGTGTGCAGACGAACCTAATTGAATTGTCAGCCCAACTCCACATAGCATCAATGTCCATCAGTCTCAAAGTCACGGGACTAGGACACAACTTACATCTTCCCTACGCCCTCATACACCTTGGTGTCCGCGGGTAACGAGCTCACCTCACTCGAAGTAAGCTGGAGCATGCGGCCCTCTCTTGTCCGCGCAGTCTTTTGTTGCCGCACAATGAGGAGTTGTTGTTCTGCAAAGGCCTTCTTTTGGCTGATTTCCTGCAGGACCTGGAAGGGTCAGTATTGACGTGCAAAGAGTTTCGATGGCGAATTATTACCTTCTGCAAGGCCTCATTTGGCATCGACATTTTTGCAAATCGTTGTTGGTGATGCTGAGCCAGCTGTCACACACATGGTGGGTTGAAGGCGACTGCGATTGCAGGGGTCAAGCTTTCTCGGTTAGGCAGCGCGCGAATCCTTGCATGGCGTGTGATTGGTTGCATTCTTTGGGCGATGAAAACGAAAGTATTGACATTCGCCCTGTTGTTTATTACAACATCTCAGCTGGTTGATCCAATTCGCCGATAACTGATCATCCGCTCCGATAACTTCATAAGAATTGCTGTCCTTTGTTTACAGTTAACAAAGCATGACCAATCAAGTCTGATCTGTCGCTCACGATCCACTCATCAGTCTGATATCCGAAACGTCCCGGGCCTAGGTACAGGCTCTTCGCACTTCCAGGTCTTTTCTGGCTCCAGATATACACACAAATACATACGAAGTTCGTTACGGAAAGATAAAATGGCGGCTGCATTCTTCTCACGACTTCCCTCAATACCCTACCCGCCAGAACAGGATGGCCGTTGGTCCCCTGTCACATCGACATTGGACTGGTGCGAAGAGGTTAGGATATATTCAACCCTACTCTTGTTATATCCTGACTTTGATGCAGAACTATGTCGTCACACAGTATTCAGCAGAAATCGTCAACACTCTGACAAACCTGCTGTTCATGTACCTGGCTGTGAAGGGCATCCGGAGTTGTCTGATACATGGTCACGACACAGTATTCATGGTGGCATTCATTGGTTATCTACTCGTTGGAAGTGGAAGCTTCCTCTTTCACGCCACACTAAAGTGTATGTATCTACTTCCCAGGCCGATCAAGGCCTCAATATTGACCGATCCAGATCCTATGCAGCTCGTTGACGAACTATCAATGATCTACACGACATGCTTGATGAACTATGCAACCTTCTCATATGGCAAGAGCCGACTATATTCGACAATTTTGGCTGTTGGATTGACTTCCATCGCCGTCTTCATCACACTCTACTACCATTACCTCCAAGATCCAAGCTTTCATCAGAATGCATATGCTCTTCTCACAGCAGTCGTGCTGTTTCGAGCCATCTATGTCATGGAGGTCAACATTCGTCCTAGTCTCAAGTCGAAGGAACGTGAAGCAGCCAATCCAAGACTCGACGGCAACACAGCAGCCGTGAAAGCGCATGACGATCAGCGAGACCTGGCGACGCTTCAGGTCATGTGGAAGATGATTATCTTTGGACTCTCTATCTTTCTTGGGGGTTTCGGACTCTGGCATCTTGATAACGAGTACTGCTCAAAGCTTGTCGGGTGGAGGCGGGAGATTGGCATGCCTTGGGGGTTTGTGCTCGAGGGACATGGCTGGTGGTGAGTTTGCTGAGCTGAATGTGGGATGATGGGCTAACAAAATTGCAGGCACTTGATGACAGGAACAGGCGCGTACTTTTACATTGTCTGGGGAATTTGGCTGAGGCACCATTTGAACTATAGACAGGACGAGTACGAGTTGCGGTGGCCAAACATGTGGACCATGCCAGAAGTCGTCAGAAGAGAGTCTAGCAAATCTTATAGCTCTGCAAATGGAGCTAAGAAGGAGCTGTAAGATGGCCACGGCATCAATGTCGGGTCCGTATGCGGATGCCTTTGACGGGGAATGGCACGGCACACGGAACGTCCTGTCGAACCCAGGCAGCTACAAAAAGACCAGGGCTGCTCGCTTAAATTTTCGCGCGAGAGGACGCATGCTCATCGACTGCCTATCCACTGAGCGTATGAACGGCTCTAATTCTATTTAGTCGTGCAGATAGACGTTACCAATTCTACAGCGACGGGTTTCACTTGAAACTAGAGGTGCAAATGTGGGTGCCTGTTGTTGGTTCGCGCCTGCTTGTTTATCCTCAAACTAGTGGCTAGCGCGACCGTCTCGGTCCCCACTCGACTTCCCATTGCTTTGACCGCCTCTCCATTCTCCTCCTCGACACCAGCTCGCCAGCCCAACCAACCCAGCTCCCACCCCATCTTCAGCTCCACTAAACACCTTTACCACACTCACCACCGCCATCATGCGTGAGATTGTACGTATTGACTCCGTGTTGCATATTTGCTGCTGCGCGCGTCGACCCCGCGTTTTCAGGGACAACAAAACATTCAGGAACAGCAGCTAACGAGACTCTGAGCAATAGGTTCACCTCCAGACCGGTCAATGCGTAAGTCCGACTCCATCGCTGCTGAAGGAGACGAAAACTGACATTTTGTCCAGGGTAACCAAATTGGTGCCGCCTTCTGGCAGACCATCTCCGGCGAGCACGGCCTCGACGGCTCCGGTGTCTACAATGGCACCTCGGACCTCCAGCTCGAGCGCATGAACGTCTACTTCAACGAGGTACGTGGCTTGCCGTCAAATCCAGCACGGGATTGCACGTACTGACCGGACTGCAGGCCTCCAACAACAAGTTCGTGCCCCGTGCCGTTCTCGTCGATCTCGAGCCCGGTACAATGGACGCTGTCCGCGCTGGTCCTTTCGGACAGCTTTTCCGCCCCGACAACTTCGTCTTCGGCCAGTCTGGTGCTGGTAACAACTGGGCAAAGGGTCACTACACCGAGGGTGCCGAACTGGTTGACCAGGTCCTCGATGTCGTCCGCCGCGAGGCTGAGGGCTGCGACTGCCTCCAGGGTTTCCAGATCACCCACTCTCTCGGTGGTGGTACCGGTGCCGGTATGGGTACCCTTTTGATCTCCAAGATCCGCGAGGAGTTCCCCGACCGCATGATGGCCACCTTCTCCGTCGTGCCCTCCCCCAAGGTCTCCGACACCGTTGTCGAGCCCTACAACGCCACCCTCTCCATCCACCAGCTGGTCGAGAACTCCGACGAGACCTTCTGCATTGACAACGAGGCTCTCTACGACATTTGCATGAGGACTCTCAAGCTGAACAACCCCTCCTACGGCGACCTGAACCACCTCGTTTCCGCCGTCATGTCGGGTGTCACCACCTGCCTGCGTTTCCCTGGTCAGCTCAACTCTGACCTGAGGAAGTTGGCCGTCAACATGGTACCCTTCCCCCGTCTCCACTTCTTCATGGTCGGTTTCGCTCCTTTGACCAGCCGTGGCGCCCACTCTTTCCGTGCCGTCACCGTTCCCGAGCTCACCCAGCAAATGTTCGATCCCAAGAACATGATGGCTGCTTCCGACTTCCGCAACGGCCGCTACCTGACCTGCTCCGCCTACTTCCGCGGTAAAGTCTCCATGAAGGAGGTCGAGGACCAGATGCGCAATGTCCAGAACAAGAACTCGTCCTACTTCGTCGAGTGGATCCCCAACAACGTCCAGACCGCCCTCTGCTCCGTGCCCCCGCGTGGCCTCAAGATGTCCGCCACCTTTGTTGGTAACTCCACCTCCATTCAGGAGCTCTTCAAGCGTGTCGGTGACCAGTTCACTGCCATGTTCAGGCGCAAGGCTTTCTTGCATTGGTACACTGGTGAGGGTATGGACGAGATGGAGTTCACCGAGGCTGAGTCCAACATGAACGACTTGGTTTCCGAGTACCAGCAGTACCAGGAGGCCTCCATCTCCGATGCTGAGGAGGAGTACGACGAGGAGGCTCCTCTTGAGGCTGAGGAGTAGACTGCTAGATACCACGATGCCACGCTGTGCTTGGTCGTTGGCGATTGGCAGGTGATTATAGCTGCGTTGATTGAACGCGATAAGGGCAGGAGCAGTTGTTGCTGTCTGATCACGGTCAAACAGATGCAGTATGCCTATCTTCTGAGCGTAAAGCAACTCTTGTTAATGAAAAGATTTGATAATATCCCACTACTTGCTTGTCCCGTACTGTTAGACCCTTACATACCGCAGTTATTCTGAGTCGTCGCCATTCTCTCTCAAATGCTCTAGATACCCTACCAATCTCTTCTTGATGACGACACCTATCAGCCGACCCGTACCCTCTTCCAAGACCATGAGATACCTCAAGCCTAGCTTGGAAAACATCTCTACGGCATACTCGAGCGGTGCTTTTGCACAAAGACCCAACGGGGTCCGATCGACAAATGGCGTCAAGTCCACCTCCAGAGTGTCTGGCGCTGGCTCGTCATCAATCGGGTGACCCAACACTCTGACCTGCAAATCCACCGGGAAAGATGCAGGGACCAACTTGGTCAGTCCAAATTCGAGCTCCGACTGCGAGATATACCCCTGCACCATTGGCACACCACCAGGCGTAATGGTCTGCACCAGCACGAGTCCTGCATCCATGAGGCCCCTATCATGCAGCTGGTCTAGTTTCTGCTTCAACAGCGCATACGGCACTTTATTGTTGTGCGGAACGTGGACGGTGATTTCATCCATTGTTCGCTTCGGCGGGATCAGCACACTGACATGTAGCTTCTTCTGCCTCACAATCCCCAGTGCGGTGTCCGGGTCTAAGAACGGATGGCCCAGTACGTTCTGCGCCAAGTCGTAGACCCCTTCACTAGATATAGCGTCCGCAACCCATTTCGCAACGAGGATGGCGAGCATGTGCGGGACGACGTATGAGAGTTGACCTGTGAGCTCAAACATGATGACGGCGAGGGAAATGGTCATTCGAGATACTCCGGCAAGGAAGGCGGCAGCACCAACCATGGCGAAGATGCCGGGCGAGATAGAGGGGAGGAGCTGGCCTACGAGACGCCCGAAGAGGGCGCCCGCGTCGAGGGCTGGGATAATTACGCCTGAAGGGACTTTTATGCCAAAGGTTATGATGGTCAGGAGAAGTTTGGTCAGTGTGCCGTATACGAGGTAGCCAATGTATACCCAGTTTGGGGATGCGGTATCGGATTCGTGCTGACAGACCCAAGTTCGTGCTGACGCGGTGTTGGTGCAGTCGACGAGGAGGTTTTTGATAATGACATCTCCTGGCTCGCGGGTCAATGGGTTAGGAAATTGTAAGAGTGCCGTGGCGAGGACTACGAGGACGACTTCAAGGACGGGGTTTTGCTTGATCAAAGGGAACGCGCGAAACCATTTTCCCCATAGGAAGTTGAGTCTGCAGAAGAGGCCGCCAAAGAGGCCTCCTGCGACGCCCAGGAGGACGAAAACGAGGTAGTGAATTGGTTGGTAGTCAGTTCCGTAATTTGTTTCGAAGAGAACGAGTTTGCCTGTTCCGGTGGGGTTGAGTTCCTTCAGGACCATGGCGGCCGTGAGTGAGCAGAGAAACGCTCGCCACAGCACTTTTCGTGGAAAGTAGGTGCTGATCTCTTCGTAGCTGAAGAGGACGCCGCCAATGGGGGCGCCGAATGCTACGGAAAGACCGCTTGAGCAGGCGGCGCTGAGGAGCTCACGCATCTTGCGGCCGTTATCGCGATATTTGGGGAAGAGCATGCCGATGAGATACCCGACGCATGTCGAGATGTGCACAAAGGGACCTTCTTTGCCTAGACACATGCCTGTTGAGACGGCGAAGACGGCACCGAATGCTTTGACGGCCAGTACGCGAAAGGAGAGAAAAGAAGGTATGTTGAAGCCAGATAGTATCGTCTTAATCTCGGGGATACCACTACCACTGGCCATATACATGACTTTCCCGGCGGTACTTGGTGTTGGTATCGCTGGAGGTGTATCTTCAGGAAGGCCATTTACTTTGATCTGAGGCGTCGAATCCTTGCTACTTGGAGGCAAAACAGAAGGCAGTGAATTTTTTGTCATCATCGTCGCGCTCGAGCTGATTGTCCCGAAAATCAACGCCAATGCGACGTAGATCGAAAAGCTTCGTGCATAGCTTCGACTCCAGGGATGCCAGGCCATACAGTAATCTTCCTCCAGCTTGGGTCCCGACTTCGATGAGAGCGGAATATCTCCTGCACAGCAGCTTTGAATGTTCAGGAAAGGATTGTGCCTGCAGTATCCTTGTTTCCAGTCCGATACTGTCGCAACAGCGATGTCAACGACGAAAGCAACACAGGCAGTCAACGCTCCAATCACGACTACAGCAATCCAGCCAGAGCAAGCATCGAATAGGGACAGAGCTTTGTATCGAAGTCCATGACGAGATTGGATATAGCGAAAACGGTACGAGTCCTTCACCTATGTATTCATCAGTACAATCCACACTAGACGCAGAATGAGAGCAGGTACCAGATCGTGCAACCAGTCAATGGTAGTATAATCATTATACGGCAATCGCTCTCCTACAGTACTGCCTGCCAATTGCTGCTCGTCCTTGGTCACGGTCGATGATATCGTCGACTGCGCTTCTTCATCCTGCTCATGCTGTAGCTGCGCTACCCGGTTTGCCTGAAGCAAAGGCGTACGTTCCTCTACAATTTGCTGCTCAGGGCTCATCGTCTTAGTCCTTTCGACGTGGATGCTACTCGCCGAGCGTGAGGGAGGTGGAATCGCTCATGATACGAACACCACGAGCTTTAAACGCTCTGCCATCGCACGGTGGCTTGACAGGTGACGCGCATAGGGTTTGGCGGTCATATCCGCGACGCACACTTATCTGCCGCGGAAAGCAGATCGACGGATCGCTTGGACAGCTGTTGTGGAGGGTGGGATGTACTGGGGTTGGCAGAGATAAGAAGTGCATATGCCACGCTAGCCACATTTGAGCGATTCAAGTGCTAGGTATCACGACAACAAACAAGACGTCCTCCATCCGTACAGCATTAGATGATTGCATTCAAAAATTCATATTACGTTGAAGAACAGGACGTGGGGAAGGTATCGTGCACGTCTAAGCCTTCAGGGCAGCAGACCTATGATGTTGAGACAGCCACAAACAGCATGTAATACCAGGCAGGCTGGCGTACAGTAGCTTGCTTCGCCAACGTTTGAGCCAATCCGAGGGATTGTGAATCGACCACTGTAAGAAAATCAACACCCAACGGCTCAAGCTATTGCAATGGGAATCATGGCTGCCTTACAGGCCAGCAGCCCATGATGGACTCAGTAGGTTGCAGCCACTTCATCATGATATCGTTTCAGATCCGCAGCAGCCGCATCCGCATATTTCTGTGTCAAGTGTGAGTGCGATATTCTAAGAGAACGAAGCAATGCGCATACCTTCTTCTCGCCTGCACTGAGAGCTTTCCATTCAGCGCCAATCACTTTGCCGGCATCTCCTACAGCGATGCCCTTCATGTCTCCACTGGCCCAGCGTTCCATAGCGAAGTAGGCATATTGGCTTATTGGCCGCTTCACACGGCGATCGTCCTTCAGCGGCGCAGTATGAGCTGGGCGGCGTTTTGTAACATCTTTCAACATCTTTCGCAATTGTGTACGCGCATTGTTCGCCGCTCGGATCTGTGCTGGCGTGTGCGATTTAATCCATGCTTCGTACTCAGCTTGCCTGACTGCGTTTTGCTCGTTGGCAAGGTGATTGTAATGCTGATATATATTAGCCAGAGGAACTGTGCAGGTTCGGCTCGCAGAGACGTACTTCCCGCTCTGCGGGGGTTATTTCTTTGAAGCGCTTTACGGAATCAATGAGAACATCCCTCTGAATTTGACCCGGCTGCTTATTCTTGAAGCATTCAGCCGTGTGGACATTGCTCGCAGTCATTGCTGCCGCTCCATGGGGCTCTTTGAGAGCAGTCTTTCGTAGCTCCCTAATCTGCACTTTGGTCTTCTCCTCGGGCGTGAGCACCTTCTTCTTCCTGGGAGCCGGCTTCTTGGGAGCCGGCTTCTTGGCCTTGGGCTTCGGCTTGGCCTTCTTCGCCGTGGCCTTCTTTGCTGGCTTTTTTGCTGTCTTGGTGGTCTTCTTGGAGGCGGCCGCTCGTTTGGGGCGGGCGGTGGTCTGAGCCTGGGCCTTGACCGCCTTCTTTACGGTGGCCGTCGGCTTTGTGGCAGTGGCGGTGGCGGTGGCATAACCACGACAGCCATTGAGTGCAGAGATGTAGGCGCGTGAGACGGCGCGAGCAACGGGTAGGTCAGAGGCTTGTCGGGCGCAGAGGGTCTGGGAGAGGAAGCGAGCAAGCTGCGGAAGGTCGCGCGCGCTTGTTGTGGCTGCAGCCCAGCGGCCAAGGGAGCCGCGGGCCAGCATGGCACAAGTCGAGACGCGCCTTTTGCACAGCGTTACGAGGTAGCAGAGGGGGAGGGCACAAATGCAATTGAGCGTGGTGGTGGTGTGGGTGTGGGGTGCGTGTGTGTGAGAGAGCTCGAGTGGAGAATCATGTGGCTGGTTTGGGCATGCTGCTAGCTTGAAAGGCCATAGCGCGCATCCTTCCAAACGTCATTTCAGGTACAGCGCGTCTTCCTCGCCATCGACGCGACAAGAGTGCCACCACGCACGCCAAAGCAGCTGACAGCTGGCTGAAACGTCATTCATTCATCATGTTGCCCATACATGTACGCGAAATGCTTCTTCCTAAGCCGAGAAATGCCACCCATGGGCGCAAATCTACGTGATATCTGCTCCGCCAAAGCTCCATCTGCACTTCGACCCTTCACCACACTTTTCTCTACACCACCTTGTAACTGCTGCACGTTAGCGCGTGTGATTTCTAGAAGCATGTGTCGCGTCTTACCTCCATGGGTGGTCCTCGTCGCCGTACTGGATCGACTCCATCCAGTCCTTCATCTGCAGGGCGATGGGTCCGGCTTCGACATGATCCTCCAGCCCGCAGTCGACTAGGCGGCCCTTCCAGCTGATCTTGCGCACAGGGCTGACAATGGCAGCCGTTCCTGCACCGAAAATCTCCATCATGCGCCCCTCGTCGGTAGCATCTGCAATCTCCTGCATTGTAAACTTGCGCTCAAGCACCTTCCACCCCTTGGGCTCCAATCGCTCGCGCGCGAGGCCCAGGATCGAGTCTCTTGTCACCCCCTCGAGAATGGTACCGTCGAGGGGCGCGGTGAGAAGCTCTGGTTGGCCTGTTTCCTTGTTCTTGATAGCGGCAAACAGATTCATGGTGCCGACCTCAGTCACGTACTCTTCCTCGCCAAAGAGCCACAAATTCTGGTGGAAGCCACGACTAGCAGCCTGCATCTGTGGGAGAATGCACGGCGCATAATTGGCTCCCAACTTCTTGTCTCCAACACCGCCCGGCCAGGCACGTACGGCGTAGTCTGTAGCCTCCAGCGATACAGCCTTGAATCCGGTGGGGTAGTATGGGCCGACGGGCGAGGCGATTACGTAGAGAAGTGCGGAGGCAGGGGGGCCTACTCCCAGTGTACGCTGCGTGCCGATCATGGTCGGGCGAAGGTAGAGCGAGTAGCCGCGTGCGCTGTGTCTCGTTAGCGGGGCTCGGTACATGCGCGGACAAGACTCACTCGGGGATGAAGCGCTTGTCCTCCTTGACGAATTTGCCAATGAGATCAATCATAGCATCTGGGTCAAATGTAGGCAACGCGATCCGCGCTGACGACTTATTCATTCTTGCCATGTTCCTGTCGGGCCTAAACAGCCTGACGTTGCCCTCCTTGTCCTTGTACGCCTTCATGCCCTCGAAGCACTCGAATGCATAGTGGAATACGCATGTCGCGGGGTCGAGGCTGAGATTCTGGTACGGTGTGATGCGTGGGGCTAGCCATCCTTGCGTGGCTGTCCATTCGAGCGAAAGCATATGATCTTGAGCGTGGGGTTAGCTGTGATGATGCGTGTAGAGAACCTGAAGCTCTCACCCGAGAAGTTGCGGCCAAAGATGAGTTCGTCCGGGGGCAACAGATCTTTCGGGGTTGTTGTCCTGGTGATGCTGAGCTTCGTGGGATCAATATCTGAGATCTTGTCGCCGACAGAGGCGTCTGCGTGAATGCTGTATGCTCGCCGACATCGCAATGCTGCGCTCAAAGGCGCCGCAGCTGGACGAGAGGCATGTTGGGAGAGCGAAGAGAGCAACCGGAGTGACCGCCGTTGCAACATTGTATCTGGGGACCTGCGAAGTGGCAATGGGTCGTTGTTATGGGATGGTGTCTGTGACGGGAATACACTATTATTTTTGGCATCAGCCGAAGCAGACCGACGCCTCTATATAAGAGCAATGCGCGCCGTCATCGGGGATCAAGCTCACACCGCCGTACATATCACCGGAGGGCGCAATCTGTACTTACACAGTCAGACGCCCTCTTGCCTGTGTGCGCGGATACTCCGGGCTATTCACGTATGCCCAGGCGTCTCATCAGCAACGGCCAGCTGCATCTGCGCGTATGCCTTATGTCATGCACAAGTGTCGCGAAGCGGAACTCAGGGTCCCTTGCTACGACTCGTGAACTCGTCCACAACCCGCGCCCAGACGTTGCAACACGCCGCGCCTGTGCCTAAACTAATATCCGCTTCTGTTCGGAGTATGCAGCTATTGCTGTCTTTGGCTCCTCGCTGACCCATTACGCCATCTACAACGAGATAAACTTCTCGGCGCATCTCTCCACCTGGCACTATCCTTGCGCAATTACGACCGACCCATCGCCCTCGCGCCATTCCATGCCGCCCTCGAGACACCGCATAAACACCCTCGTGCGGGCGACTAGACCACCATGTTTTCCAATGCGCTGAAATCCTTCAGCTCCAATATCTCGAGCAACTACACCATTAGTCCACAGCCCACCTCCTTCTCAGGACCTTGGAAGATATACGATGCGAAGAAGAAGTCAACTGGCAAAGCTGCGTCCGTGTTCGTCTTTGACAAGAAGTCCCTGGAGCCGCCTGCCGGAGCCGGCTTCGGGGGCCGATCTGCGGCATCTGGGCTGAAGCGAGCACACGAGGAGGTTGTAGAGAGGCTCAAGAAGGAAGCGAGCTCGCTGGCACGTCTGCGACATCCTAGCGTACTAGAATTGGTCGAGCCAGTGGAGGACACGCGTGGCGGTGGGCTTCAATTCGCGACGGAACCCGTGACGGCATCTCTTGCTGGACTTTTGCAGGAAAAGGATGAGCAAGAAAAGGCCGGTGGTGTTGGTGGACGCCGCAGTCGCTATGTGATCGAAGAAGCAGACGGCCAAAAGCGCAGGCGAGAATTGGAAATTGACGAGCTTGAGATACAGAAGGGCCTGCTACAAGTTGCAAAGGGTTTAGAGTTTTTGCACGAAAGTGCGGGTTTGGTGCATGCCAACCTGACGCCAGAAGCTATCTTCATCAATGCAAAAGTGAGCCTCTTGATCAAACTGCCTCCTCACTGTTTACTGACCATGATGATAGTCGGACTGGAAGATTTCGGGGCTCGGCTTCTCAACACCTCCAGAAAACTCCACAAAGCCTACATCAGTAGTACCAATATCTCTCTCCGAAGCACTAAACTACGACGCGCGACTGCCACGACATGTACAGCTCAACGTGGATTACACCTCACCCGATTTCGTCATGGATGGTAATGTAACCCCAGCAGGAGATCTATTCTCTCTAGGCATGATCATAATTGCGCTTTACAATTCACCACACACGAGCCCAATGGATTTCAACGGGAGTGTGTCGTCGTACAAACGGGCGTTTGCATCGGCTTCATCTGTCCCAAGCAAATCCAACAATTTCATGTCTTCGCAGCCACTGCCTAGAGACATCGTCAACGGAGTGCTGGACCGCTTGATCACGAGGAGACCTGCACAACGTATGGATGCTCGAGAATTTCAACAAGCACAGTATTTTGATAACATTCTGGTTTCGACCATCCGCTTTCTCGATTCGCTTCCAGCAAAGACTCCCAACGAGAAGTCGCAGTTCATGCGTGGTCTACCGCGTATCTTGACACAGTTCCCGAAGTCGGTGATGGAGAAGAAGATTCTACCTGCTTTGCTCGAGGAAATGAAAGACCGCGAGTTGCTCACTTTGATTCTTCAAAATGTCTTCAAGATCATAACAATGCTACCAGCAGGCAAACGGGCATTTACCGAAAAGGTTATCCCTAAGCTACGAGAGACATTCCTTTCTAGCACGACAGCAAAGGGAGCAGCACCAGAGCGAGACAGCTTGAAGGAGGCGGGCCTCATGGTGCTTCTTGAGAACATGCAAGTCGCTGCTGATAATTCTAGCGGCAAAGAGTTCAAAGATGACATCCTGCCTATCATAAACTATGCCCTCGAATCGCCCACTCACTCTCTAGTCGATGCCGCCCTACGAACCTTACCCGTCGCCCTTCCTATATTGGACTTCTCTACCATCAAGAACGAGCTCTTTCCCGTGATTGCCACCATTTTCGCCAAGACTAGTAGCATGGGAATCAAGATACGTGGATTGGAGGCTCTGCGCAGTTTGTGTGGCGGTGGAATGGATGACCAGAACACATATCAGGGCGATGGGCTGACGGGCATGGTTGAAGCCCCGAAAGCGAAAACTTCCAATGTGTCAATCTTGGACAAGTACACCATACAAGAGAAGGTCGTGCCATTACTTCGAGGAATCAAAACCAAGGAGCCGGCCGTCATGGTATGTATCTGCCTCATCTCCTACAGACCGCATAAACTAATTGTTCAAATAGATGGCTGCCCTCGATGTATTTAGAGCCATAAGCAGCCAGGTAGACAGCGACTTTCTCGCCATGGATGTGCTTCCTATCCTCTGGCAGTTTAGTCTTGGGCCATTGCTCAATCTGCCACAATTTCAAGCTCACATGACCTTGATCAAGTCGATGTCGGCACGAGTGGAGGGTGAGCAAACGCGCAAATTACAAGAGCTAGGCGCCAACAGTGCTACGGCCACAACACGGAACGAATTCATGACTTTCGGAGGTCCGAGCACGTCAAACGGACTCGATCCTGGTAGCGTAGGCGGCCAGGGAGACTTCGAAGCCCTTGTGCGTGGCGGGCACCCAGGCCCATCTGGCAGTACAGATATGCTCGGCGGAGATGCATGGGCTAACGGCTCAGCATCTGCATCATCCTCGACCATGCTGCCGTCTAGGCCAGCGAACAACCGTGGGCGATCATCGAATAACGCCTCGCCCGCTGCGACATTTTCATGGTCCACTCCGCCTGTGTCGCCACCTCCTCCTAACAACGTGTCTCTAAATGCACCCAAAGCACAGAGTCGAGCAGTCACCCCAGACACCAGCTTCGGTACTCTCAACTCTTCATTCCCCGCCATGGCACCTAGTAACCCAGGGATTGGGAGTCCGTCATATGCGCCTTCGCAGCAACAAGCAAGACCTGCGATGAGTATGAATAGCATGATGTCGCCCACGTCGACACCATCATATGGCGTGCAGGCCACGGCTACTGGTGGTGGCATGAACTGGAGCAAACCAGCCAGTCTTAGCACACAGCCAGCAAACCCATGGGGGGCTGCGACCTCGTCTACTCTGAGCATATCGAGCGGCCTCTCGAACTTCTCGATCGCGCCTCCTCCTTCCCAGCCACAGCAGCCAAGCCAAGCGCAGAGTAATCTCTATTCGTCATTCGGCATTCCCCCTCCGAAACCTGCAAATAATACTTCGTTCAGCATCGCGCCGCCACCTAGCATGGGCAGCCGAACAGCAAGCACGGGGAGCGGAATGAATGTGAATAGCATGGCGGCACTGCGGGCACAGACGCAACAGCAGCAGCAGCAGAGCCAACAACAGCAACAGCAGCAGCCATCGAATCCATGGAACGGAAGCGATAGTTTGATATGAAAACGTTGGGTTATATTTGCAACATTAGCGGGCGCTACCAGATAGGCATATAGAGGAGTTGAGCTGGTCAGCTCAGGTCGTATTACAATATGAGCGAGGAGTGCTTGCCACGGCTACGAAGTGCATGTCAAAGTGTGCCAGGGGATGTAATGTGGCGTTGTGAGCAGCAGCAGCAGTGTTGGAAAGGTGCTATGGGGCGCAGTGGCGGGGTGGGGACAAGCAAAGGGCAAAGAAATGTGGATGCGCATCAGTGGATTGGCGAAGGCTTGGATGTCGTGCTTTGGCATGGAAAAGCGAGGACCAAGTGTTGCGACCAAGCAGCAAAGTGAGCTTGGCCAAAGTGGGGCTGATGCTTATGCGCCATGTCTTGGGACCGACGTCATGGCGCGCCATGGAAAAGTGCGAGGCAAGACGCGCTTTGCACCCGTCTTCGCGGACAGCAGCGTGCGTGTAGTGGGCGAGTATGTGCGTGTTTGGGTTCTAAAGAATGGCACGTTCGCTCGCATGGGCGCTGTTTGCACCAATGTCACGGTGGGTCAAGGTACGCTGAACGCTCGACTCGACGTGCAGCCGTTGCTACACAGGGCTCCAGCGCACGGAATCCGAGCATGCGGACTGGATGCATCCCGATAAGCGGTTGGCGATCCCCACTTGGTGACCGCGAGATGCTATGACCCACGAACGAACAGGCAATTGTGCGCGTCAGCCGAGCAGCGAGCAGGAAAACTCGAATCCTTAGGATGGTGCGGTGCGTAATGCGGCCAAAGGTGAGAGGCCGTCATAGCGTGGACGAGGTCATGCCGTTTCCAAACACGGGCACGCCATGGGAAGGCGCACTGCAGGCGCGCTTTCCCTTCAACTTGGACCCAAACCTTCACCCCCGCAGCATCCCAACTAGCGTCTAGTTCAACGTCCACGGCCCATAGTTAGGCTATATAATACATTGGCCGGTCGCTGCACCGCCTCTCATCCTGAACCCACTTGACGATTCACCACCACCACCCACGCAGTTCAGACCCTCCTGTCCTGTGTCGCAACCACCCACCACTGGGTCCCCTCCACCAACAGCAAGTGGTTAATGCTTCCGGGAACCGCTTCTCGCCAACGCCTCTCTGACACTCCGTATAAGAAGTGCATCCGCTGTGTAAAATGGCGATAGGTCTCTTCGGCTCAAAGGGCGATGCCAGCCCGGGCAGAAACAGCAGCAACGATGAGAAAAAAGACGTCGAACTCGGAGGCCTGGGAACATCCAACGGTCACGACATGGCCGCAGACGACAGCAGTGACCAGAGCATCACTGTCGGCAAGCAGATGGAGCTCGAGGCAGACAATGCCATCAAGTACCGCACGTGCAGCTGGCAAAAGGTGCGTTTCGTATTATTCCCCCAAAGTTCATTGTTGATCAATCCATAGACTGCGGCACTATTGTTCTCCGAGTATATCTGTCTGGCCATCATGTCGTTTCCATGGTCGTACTCCATTCTTGGTCTCGTGCCAGGATTGATTTTGACCATGGTCATCGCCGCTTTGGTCCTCTACACGTCCCTGATCACGTGGTGAGCAGTACACGAAATGTCAGACTATATCAAATCTAACCGGACACAGGGAATTTTGTATGCGCCATCCCGAGGTTCGTGATGTGTGTGATCTTGGTCAAAAGATCTTCTGGGGCAAGAAATGGGCATTCTACTTCACCGCCGTTATGTTCCTACTGAACAACACGTTCATCATGGGCCTTCACTGTCTGGTCGGCGCTAAGTGGTGGAACACTATCACTGGCCACGGAATGTGCACCATTGGTTTTGCGGCAATCACCGCAATCATCTCCTTCCTCGCCTCCATTCCACGAACTTTCAATGGGCTGGCCAAGCTTGCGACTCTCTCAGCATTGTTCACCTTCGTCTCGGTCATCTTAGCAGCCGCCTTTTCTGGTGTCGAGGGCAAGCCTGCCAAATATCCGTCCCTTGGTGAGCCCCAGGTGCTCGCCATTCCGGCGGCGGGAACGACCTTTGTGGCTGGCATGAACGCCTTCATGAACATTAGCTACACCTTCATCGGACAAATCACGCTTCCTAGTTTCATAGCAGAAATGAAGCAGCCCAAAGATTTCCCCAAGGCTCTCTGGGCTGTCACCATCTGCGAGGTCCTCGTTTTCAGCTTGGTAGGTGGAGTTGTCTACGGCTACACCGGTACGCAGTACATGACGTCCCCTGCTTTTGGATCCTTGGAGAACGAGGTCTACAAGAAGGTTGCCTTCACCTTCATGGTACCTACAATCATCTTCTTAGGTGTATTGTACGCTTCCGTGTCCGCGCGCTTCGTCTTCTTCCGCATCTTTGCGGGTACCCGACACATGGGAAATCACACCGTCGCAGGCTGGGCCGGCTGGGTCATTATCCTCGCTATCCTCTGGGTGTTTGCTTTCATCATCGCCGAGGTCATTCCCTTCTTCTCCGACTTGTTGTCGTTGATGAGTTCGCTCTTCGACTCATTCTTCGGCTTCATCTTCTGGGGCGTCGCGTATATTCGTCTACGGACAGATACATACGGACCGGATTTCTGGAAGACTCGTGGTATCAGGGGATACGCCGGGTTCTTCTTCAACATCTTGCTTTGCTTGATTGGCTTGTTGTTCTTGACAGCAGGAACCTACGCCACCATCCAGTCAATCATTGATGGTTACCACCAAGCATCATTTGGTGGACCTTTCAGTTGCTCTGATAACGGGTTGTAAACAACGACGAGAAGGTTGTGGAAGAAGATGAAACGATATCTGTACACTATCGGAAAGCGCGTCGAGATTGGGTAAATGGCGTCATAGTCTTGCCCTGTAAACACGGTTACTATTCCTCAGATGTGGACTAAGTTAGATCCACGTAATACGAATTCATGAAATTCAATAATCACAAGATGTGTGCAAGCTGTGCCTGTCGCCAAGTTGTTCCCCTCGCCGCTTAACGCGGCTCAGACGTTCCGAAGCTATGACGTCTCGCTAACTGCCGACATACACAAGTCAAACGACGACGTCCCCCACATTGCGCTGCGAACTCTCCTCCATTCCCCTCTCACCCCATTTGTTTCTTCGCGAATAGAGAAGCCGGAGTACCAGCGGTGCTTTTCCATGATGAGTAACCTCATCGACTTCAGCCAAACCAGCTTGTGGAGTATGCAGCCTTGGTACACATATTGTGTAGTAGTTGATGGAGCTTGACAGTATCTGCGGCAAGCATCTTGTTCAATCCTACGTTCTGGAAGTGAGCTGGTCCATATTGAGGTTCACCAAATGAAGCTAACTGATGTTCCTAGCATTGCTGCGCAACAAGGTACGATTTGATCAGGCCACAAGCAAAGATCCGCCATGACGACAGCTGTCCCGAGGCTGTGGCGCCGGTACGGCTCTAGAGCTCAATTAACGAAGCACAGAATATCACAACAAGATCATCACCAAGCTCTTTGGAGGAAATGGACGTCTTGGCTGTTACGGACTCGCCGTGACCATCTTCTCACTCGGCATCTTCCGTGACTACCTGTACGCCTTCACCAACCCCAATGTCCCCCTGCTAGTCTCTCAAACGATTCGCTAATAACATGTTTCCCACAGCTACAACGAGGCCCTCGCCTCCCAACCTACACACCCCGCCCTCCTCTCCCCCCTCGTCAAATACTCGGCCATCCCGCTCTTCCTCACCGGCAACACACTAGTCCTGACCTCGATGTGGGCGCTCGGCGTAACAGGCACATACCTCGGCGATTACTTCGGGATCCTCATGGACGCGCCCGTCACATCTTTCCCCTTCAACGTCAGCGAGGCGCCCATGTACCACGGTAGCACGCTGAGTTTCTTGGCGACAGCGCTGTGGTATGGCAAGCCTGCGGGGCTGTTCTTAACCGCGGTTGTAGCGACGGCGTACAGCGTGGCGAGGAGGTGGGAGGATCCATTCACAGGGATGATTTATAGGAAGAGGGATGAGGAGAGAAAGAAGAGGGGAGAGAAGGGCATGTAAAGTGAGCAAAGCTGCTCGAGCCTGCACCCCAATGCGACAGAGTGACGATGTCGACGCGAGTCGGTGTGTTTCGCTTGCTGTCGCCTACAACGCGGGAAGGCTGCACAACGAACCCCCCCCCCAAACCTGGCTTTGATGACTTGTACATCTCAGCTGGGCGAATATCACAGCCAGGGAGCAGAAGGAGCCGTAAAGATTCAACATGGACACACATCAAGGGAAGTATCCATGCAGGAGAGACAGACTACGCATGGTATTCAACTGCCACGTCGACTTGTCCACCTCTTGCAGTAAAGAGGCGGCTATCGTAGATAGCATACAACCAAAAGCAACATTTGATTTTTGAAGTAAAGTGAGCCCAATGCGACAATACCCTGAGCAACAAACCTTTCTATCCTTCTCACAACTCTTCGACAGCAGGTAAAGTACTATAGAGCTTGATGGTTCATCACGAGATACATAGTCCATGGATAATTTGAAAAAGGGAATTAGATTGATATTTACTATGTATTCCAAAGGCGCTTGATCGTGACAAGTTTCAGTTGTCGTCCATTACGGCGGCTGTAGGTCTTGAATCCTCAACAACTTCATGCTCCTGTGCTGCGTCCACCCCCTTGGCTTCTGAATTGACTTGAGCTTCGTTTTCGGGCACAGCTTCATGCTCGGCCTCGACTTCGTCGACATGCTGTAACTCGTGCACCAGCTCGTCTCCAGGTTCCGGTACGACGTCGCCATTTGAGTCAACGACACCAAGCATCTCTTCCTCATCCCGAGGTATCGGATTCGCATACTCCACCTCCAATCCATCCGTCACATCTTCAATGCTGCCAGTCTCGATATCCGCGCTCACGCCATCAAGACCATTGACACCGCCTGATGTCCCATTCACACCTTCCCCATTACCGGCCTTCTTATCCTTGCCCATCCCAATTCCCAAACCCCTGACCGCCCTCTTCATCCCCTCCAACCTCGCCTTCTCTACCACCACCATCTTCCTCGCCAACTCTCTAAGCGCCCTCTTCCCCATCTCCACCCTCCCTTCCTGCCAACTCGCCAATTCGCCCGCAACAACCTGCTGCGTATACCTCAGCTCGCGTCCCAAGTCCGCGAGTTCTGATTTACTCTTATCCATCTTCTCCTGCGCGTCACGCTGGACCCGCGAGCGCGCATCGTCGAGAAGACCCAGGGGCCAGCGGTCTGAGCGCCGAACGGACAGGTTGTGCCGATCAATGGCTTTTTGGGTCGAGGACATGGAGGTGATGAGCGTTGAGGGGCGGGAGAGCGAGGCCAGGATGGCGGTTATGGTGCTGGAGATGGCGTGCATGGAGTAGTAAAAGCCTGCCATGGGGCTTGCTTCACTATGTGATAGGGTTTTGGTGTAACGCTCGAATGCTTTGAGGTGTCTTTCCGGCAAGAAGTGGAGGGTGTGAATAGCCGCGTTTGAGAGCTTGGCTGCGTCGTTGAGATCGCCAGAGGCGGAGCGGATCTTATTCGTGCGCCGGAGGACGGATTTCGAGGCGTGGTGCAGGGCGCGAATGTTTTCACGCATGTGTTGGACAAAGAGTTCGACTTCGCGGACGTCGTAGATTGGTGCGTATTCCTCGCGCAGTCGTTCGACGCGGAGCTCGGCTTTGCGGGCGGAGCGTTCGGAGAGCATGGCAGTGTCGATGTCTGGAACCAGAAAGAACTCCCATACCATCTCATGGGTTGCGAACGTTGGATGCCGTAGGAGGATTTTGAGGAAAGCATCGAGCCTCAATTGTATATCCCGTAGAGTTGAGCGAGAAGGTCTCGAAGGAATCAGGTAGGGCGAGGGTAGGTTGCTGATAGTAGGTAGCCACGATGCTGGATGTTCTTGAGCCAGCCATTTGCCCAAATTCTCGAAGTCGTGCGACGATCTGCGACAGGTTGTCACTGTGATAGTGCCGTTCCCATTCGGCGCCCCAGATTTCAGCACAAGCCTGACCGAGCCATCTTCCACGAAGAATGATCGTACAACAGTGGTAGTCCTGCCGTCAGGTCCGGCTTCGTTGGAGAGCAGTACAAGATCATCGATCCTGTTGCGAATGTCGTCGTCTTTGGCAAGCTCGACAGCCGTGAGGCCACGTGCATCTCGAATTGATAAGTCTACTCGAGGATCCTGATATAGCACCCTGACCATCTCGGTTCGACCATATTTGCTCGCGACCATGAGTGGTGTGAACTGTCTGTCGTTTGTAGCATTGGCATCTGAGTCGCAACGATACAACAGCTTGGCAGCTATTTGCTGATCAGTGATGATGTGAAGCAGACTGTTTCCCTTATTGTCTACATGCTCGTCGAGATGCAATGGTAGTCCATCGTCCTGCGCATGAGTTGCAGCCAAGAGCGCCCTATCCACCATGTCATGATATTGATCATGATCATAAGATCTACATAGAGCAAAAATTGGCGTCTGTCCGTTCTTGTCCTTCAGTCTCCAAGGCAAGAGGTATCCTATACGGTCCAGAAGCCGAGGTTCATGGAAAAGGTAATGTGCCACGCATCGACCTTTCGCATCTTGCTTCGCAAGGTGACCTCTCAATTCGTCTGGACTGTTGCAGTTTTCCAGAACGTAGTTCAGGATCGTGTCTGTTGTCTTGGCATGGGCCAGCTGCACTGCTGCGCTCAGAAGGGTGGTTCCCTCATTGTTGTGGTCTTCGAGAACCCATCTTGGCGAGTAGTACTCATTAAGGCTCAGCAGATAATGCAACGCCTTGTCTTGCTTACTCTCGATAGCCATCATTAATACAGATTCACCATCCGATCCTTGCGTCATTGTGAGCTTCTCAATCGAAGTGTCCCCCTCAATACCGCTTATTCGTGAGTCTAGAGTGGTGCGTGATCTGAATGAATGCACTGACCCACTCGACATGCTTCTGGTATCCAAAGACACTCGCTTCTTCAACTTTGGCCTCTCGGGTAACGGAGGTGTTTCAGCTCTTTGGAATGGGAAGATATGTGCAAGCGGACCATCTTCGTGTTTTCGTCTGTCTCGTTCGTGATGCCGGGATCTCCGACCAGAATCGTAGTCGCCATTAACCGTGGCACCTTCAAGCGAAGATAGATCAGAAAAGCTTGCAGCGAACCGCACTGGTCTATGGTTTTCGCGGACGTCGTCTTCGTCTGAGCTGGGATACATGTTTTCGTGGAATGACCGGTCAGGCTCAAGTATGCTCTGCATCGTGGCGATATCTCCAGACTTGGTCGCTAGCCAGAGAGCCCTATTGCGATGACTCGCTTTTCGCAGCCCTCCAGAGTCTTGGCTAAGATATGACAATACCGCTTCGAATGTGCTGAGTGCATAGCCCAGCTCTCCGCTTTCAACGTCATCGATGAAGATGAAATGGCGCATATATGACAGCCGCGCTTGTAGATGTCTGACAGGTGCCCGTATAACGACGATAAGGAGCAACGAGACTAGTGTATCTGCATTGATGGTGAGAAGATGATCATGCTTCTCGGATAACTGTTCGCCGTTGCTACGGCTCTTCGCCGTAGAATCGTTCGCTGTTGAGTCTGCATCTGGCATGGTAATCTGCTTCTGCACACCCAGTAGTATTTCCAACATTTCCTGTGGACTGCCTGCAACGCCCATCTTCTTGAACAAATCTACAGCCTTAGAAAGCCGAACAGCAAGTTCTTGTTTGCCTTTGCGACCATTGCCGATGTCGATGCCGACCTGCGATATGTCAATGTCCACCATTTGCCGTGTTCGTCGCTCCAGCTCTATGTCTTCGAGGCGACGTATCTCGCAGATGCGCGGAAAAAGTATTCGGTGATGCACTTGCTCTGCAATGTATCGCTCAATCATGCGCTCCACAAGAGGTCCTGTCAGGTCCGTTGTGGCGCCGAGCAGAGAGAGTTGCTGTTTGTCCACCATCTGGAAGAGATCGATTGCGGCCGTAACAGCTGTTTCTAAAGAATTGCGCATCTGATCCTCTTCGTCGCCAATCTCAATCTGCGATATGAAGCCATTGGGGCCTGACATGCTGCTGTGCATGGAGAGGTGTGCGGTCTCAGCGGATGAGGCGGACCCGCTTCTTCGTCTTGATCGGATGGACCGTGAGCTCACGGATGAGCGGCGTGAGCTTCGTGATGGCGTGGGTGGCAGCGGCTTGTCAAGCTCTCTGCCGAACTCTTTGAAAAGTCTCTCCAAGCCGGGCTGCATTTGGCGTGCGATCATGGGAAAGTGATTCAGCAGGTCGCTGAACGACTTGACCTCTTTCTTGCGCGGCATACTTGGGTTCACCGGTACAGAAGAACCTGATGCCGTTGCTTGCGTTGCAGCGACTTCCTTGGGCTCAATTGTCGCAGGTATGATGGGCGCAGGCTCCCACGTTCCGATGAGCGGTTTCGAGATGTAGTAGACGAGCCATGGCTGAGCGTCAAATGTGTCGGGATAGAAGATGGTGTCAGTCAAGAGCTGGGCCTGGTTCAGCGTCTTGAAGCCTTTGTTGCTGTATATGAAAGCGTCCTTGACAATCACCGTGCGCCCGTTGGCGGTGGTAAACTGCTTTGCCTTGCCTCTTGTCTCCCTGAAGCTGCCAGCGTCCTTGATGTGGTTGTTTGGCCCCACGCCGCCGGGCACGCGCAGGACATGGCTGGCGAGAAAGTCCTCCGAACCGCTGAGGTCAGCAAAAGAGGTGTTTGTTTCTTTGTCGCGAGATGTAAGGAGGACTTCGGTGGTCGGAACAAGAAGGACCTAGATGAAGCTTCTCTTAGTACAAGTGACTCCGCACAAAGGAGTAGCTGGGCAACGTACGTGGTGTTGCGCCGGCGAGCATTGGCTGGGAAGTGCGCTCCGGAAGAAGGCCCGTAAGAAGGGATTCAGCACGGGAGGCATTCAATCGACATCCAGGAGGTTTCGCGAAGAGATGATCAGCGTGCTGGGAGCATCGGCGCTCGCGATTTGGACCAGCCGGGCCGGTGGTGTGCCGAATAGGTAGCTATCGTGGGTTGCCTGCTGGGTGGTACAAGGAATGGCGGAGGCTGCGGGAGTGGTCGCAAATCGTGGAGCGGGGAGATGCGCCTCAGAGACAACGAGCTGGCGAGCTGAAACGGCAGGCGCGATAAAGAGTGTCGGAGGGCTCAAGCGATGGCACGATTACTGATGCGGAAAGATATCATCAGTTTGGCTTGTGAAGGTGAGTACGCCTCGTCCCTGATCAGATCAGTCGACCAATCCTTGACTAGCGCCACGGGAGTCGTCATCGTTTCCGCTGTTGGTGCTGTCACCTCGTTGGCTTCTCCACACTTCTCCCCACATACCGCGCCAGACGTACCAACACACACAACACTTGCTTCACTCGTTGACATGATTGGCACATTCATTCATCATTTTGTATTGCCATCGACATCGTGTATTCACTTGCTGTTCCATGTGCCTCCAAAAAGCCTCACATCTTTGCTTCTACACCTTCTTGCACAGCTTCGTGCCATAGTCCATTACATCCCAGCTCTCCGTGCCAGGCGTCGTCTGAGTGTAGAAGACGCCTTCAGGGTCATACTTCTTGCGGACCTCGAGAAGGCGTGCGTACTTTGAGCCCCAATACGCTTCTTGCCAGTTTGGCTCGTTGAGATCGCCCTGCACCACGTTAGCAACAATCATCACAACCATGGTACAAAACATGTCTTACCTCGTTAACATAGCTAGCACCTCCGGGCGATGCGTCCCTAAGTGCCTTTCCAACGACATTCGTGTTGAAGTTCTCGCGCTCTTTCTTCGCTGCCCAACTCTCGGTACCTGTCACGATGACATTGGTGATGACAAAAGAGCTGGCGTTGCGCCATGTGGGATGAATGGCATTGTCTGCAATCGGCACGCCGTGGCCGGGGTTGACAATGTGGCCGACGTTGAAGCCAAGTTGAGTAGGCTCCGGCATAGCAGCCATGATGAGCGCATCCGCAATCTTGTCTCCGTTCGACGCAATGTCAGACTGACTGAAAAGTCGACCCCCAACAATTGACTGCTGGTTCGGTGGCTCATCTTCGAACATGTCGATGTAGAACTCGAAGAAAGTAGGGAAAGCCTTGGTGTGCTTATCATAAGGCACCTTGGCGGCGTCGAGCTGTTCGAAAAATGGTGCCAGGACCGTGTTGAGCTTCGCCTCGTCCATGTTTGGACCCACAAAAGGCGCAATGTGGAGACGCTGGGGGCCAGGACCAAGTTCAAAGTACACAAACATGCCGTTGTTGGCGTAGTGGTTCGCGAGGTTGTGGAAGATCTTGAAAGCCTTGGCGAAGAGCTCAGTGTCGTTGGTATGCGTGGAGTTGATGTTGACGATAGTTCCAGCGGTTGGAACTTCAGGGAATGTCTTAACGGTGATGGCGGTCACGACAGCGTAACTGCTGGGACCTCCTCCCTTGAGCGCCCAGTACAGATCAGGGTGACTTTCAGCACTTGCAGTAACAAGTTCGCCTTCGGCTGTGACAGCATCAAATGCGAGAACATTGTCAGCGCCCATGCCGTGAAGGCCAGTAAGTGGGCCATGGCCACCACCTTGGATGTAACCACCTCCCCATCCCACAGTCTTACTTATGTTAGCCAAAAAGCAAGACGATGGACTTATAAGAGCACTCACCGGGCACTCTCCACCGACGATCACCTTCTTCGGGTTCTGATTGAAAGCCTGACGGAACAGTTCACGTCCCTGGACACCGGCACCAACTATAGCCGCACTGCCAGTCCACTCCCCGGGACCATCGTACTTCTCTACAAACTTCACTTCCTTGAAGCTATGGGTATTGATGATCAAAGATCCGTAACCGGTGGAGCGGCCCCTACAGAACATCAGTCAAGGGCGTCCCATGTTGAAGCAACGATACCTACATGAAATCATGACCAGTGTTACGGATGATCAATCGCACGTTGCGCTCCCGAGCAAAATCGACACCGGCTTTGATTTGCTCCTTCGTTGTTGCCATGATGACATAGTTTCCGTAGAAGCCTCGTGTGCAAGACTCGTTCGGGTTGGAGGTCGGCAGGCAAGTGTTGTTCGTGTAGTAGGGCCAAAGATTGGCAATGGGGTGATCGGTGCTGAAGGATACATGAGCACTAATTGCTTGCACAAGGTCATTTTGAAACTCACAGCCATTGCTCGTTTGCCCAATTTGCCTGAGTCTCGGCACACTTCGCCTCATCGTATACGCTCGTGAGGTTTCCAAAGGACTTGTAACAGACAGCACCTGGCGGTGTTGCGACCTGAAGTGCGCCCTTGGTGGTCTCGTTCAGCTTCGCCCAGTCACTGTTGGTCGGCCAGCAAGCATTGTCGGAGTAACACTTGCATTGGAAGGTAGCACCGTCGACCTTCTTCACTTCACCGATCCAATCAGCTCCCAAAACGCCATTGGCAGCCAGAACAACTGGCGCGAACAATGAGAAGCGGCCCATTGTGTGAGATGGGATGATAATAGAGCTGACCAGCAAAGCGCAACGTGCTCCATGTCTCTCAGCTATATATCCATCTTTCTCGTACTTTCGCCCTGCCCTAGTGCAAGTGGTCGGACCCTAAAATCGTAATCAAAGTACCCTGCACCACGTTCCCAGAACAGTTGTAGGAACCAACGCGGTACCAAAGTGCCGTGGTCGAAGCCTCAACCAACCGTGCCGCACCAGGGTCCGAGTCTTCAATCACAGACACGCGCCACGCTGCGTGTACGGGAACGGACACCACATCGAGCACACAAAAGTGCGCTAGAACGTTGATCGGTTCCGGCCCGCTGGAGATTGAGCTTCCATGGCTGTTTTGCGGGGTCTTGATTGCACCGGATAAAGTCGATGGGATCCCGCGGAGGATCGTTCATGGTACATCCAGGGCCAGGTCCCCGACGATGCAATTGCCACGATCTCTGGCGGCTGCATGTCCGAGGGATCGAGTATTGGAATGGCCTTCCCTGTTCCCCAGGCGAGTAGGATCGTTGTTGGCAAAATCCCGTCTGGTCTCGTTTAAGATCCGATCGTAAGCGCTTGTCAGGCAAGCCATGCATGAACTTTAACTTCCGTGTTGAGCAAGCTGGCTCAATGCCGTCCCTGCAGGATTTAGGCCAGTATTTGGAAGGTTCTGACCTTGAGAGCAATGCATAGACCCGGTGAGATTCGAATCAAACACCCAATGAGATGTAATCTAGGAGATTCCAAGCGAAGGTTCTAATCAATGCGCGATCGAGGTACTGTAGAACGCCTGTTCGCCCTTTTCTCCGAGCGAGGTTAATTAACTTACAGATGGCTCTAGCGTTCGCAAGTCTGACGGAGCTGGCAATGTGGGGTCACTGAGGCTTGAAATGCGGTACCCAATACGATGTAGGCACCTTGCTGTCGGCGTGTTCGAGATGCGTCCTTCATGCAAGTAGGTACATGAGCTATTTTCTATGGTCAGAAGTCTTCCCGGGGCACTGCGGCTCAAGCCTGCATGGACCTTTCCCGAGCGGCATGCTTATGAGAGTATCTTGAGCGTCTCTCAAGAAGCATGTTCTTAAATGACATATTGTTGACCGATGTTGTGAGATGCACCATAGGCAGCGCCCCACAGATTACGGGGCGTTCTGTACCACCTGTCGGTAGATCTGCTGCTCAGCATGAGAATGGATCCGAACACGGTAGGGGCTTGACGAGATCAGCCCGCTTCCACGACTCGTTCAAGGATGCGATGTTCGAGAACTCTTTTGTATGCCGGAAGCATAGCCAGAATCATAACATGCCTTGAGTTACTGTTCTTTATTGGGATCTTTCTCTAACTTGATGGC
The DNA here is from genome assembly GCA_020747045.1 of Phaeosphaeria sp. MPI-PUGE-AT-0046c. Lineage (NCBI taxonomy): Eukaryota > Fungi > Ascomycota > Dothideomycetes > Pleosporales > Phaeosphaeriaceae > Phaeosphaeria > Phaeosphaeria sp. MPI-PUGE-AT-0046c. The sequence continues at coordinate 1,973,555 of JAGTJN010000001.1, read as the reverse complement.
TGTTCAGGTATACGATGCCAAACATATAGGCCAGCTTGCAGGAACTTCAAAACGGCAGTAAATTTACATATCCATCGGGAAAGAACTTGGAATGCCTCCAGATCTCACACATAATTCAGGCTTTTTATGACAGGCACTCGAATCTTGGTGATTCGAGTGGATTCTTTTCCCCGTTAGCACTCGAGTCTTAGGGATTTGGCTCAATATGTGACGACCTGATGCAGATCCATGCGATTCGGATCAAACATCAGTAAGTTCAGTTGAGGGAAAACGCCATAAATTGGGCCGGCCTTCAATGATTGCCAAAGTCATAAATGACTACCTATCACATCATTGCTATCGCTACGCATGCCGGTCGCCTGGTACCTCTGTGTGGTGGTAACTTGGACTGGAACTTGCTGGTCTTGCTTGCTTCAACAGGCAAATAATGGGCATCTTCATAATTACCAGCGTTTGACACAATACGTGATAGACTATTAGGTGTAATATACCCCACAAAAGTGCATCGAGTTCAACGGCGGCTCATGGGCTAGTTACCACACCTCAACCATGGGATTCATATTAGAGTACATTGGCTGACGTACTTTTGGCTATAGAATCTCAGCAATAATCAGCGTATAGGGAGAATGCTTCCGTGGATATCCACTATCACAACCTCCCATAATTCCTTGCTTGAACAAACGTAAAGGGGAAAAGGTACCATTGACTTACCATCGCCACTCCCTTGTGTTTCCCTAAGTTAGCAATCCTTTATAATTTAACTATAAACTTCTACAAAGCATGTATTAGCTACTAGGCCTTATCTCCCTATAAGTATATATTAACAGTCTTTTAGAGTAAGAACTCTCTATCTCTTAGTAGTATTAATAATAAAGTTATTATAATTAGGTGTATAAATTAAATCTATCAATAAGTCTTTTGCATATAACTATAGGAAAATAAAAACAAGTTTACTTCCCTAATTAACTAAATATCAAGTTACTGCTTATAGATTTTTTACTGCAATTTACTAAAGTCAGACGCCGTTTATCTGAGGTTCAATCGGGCGCGTACAACCACTGCAGCTGTGCCGCCTATCGTCTTGGATCTTGTTTACAGCAATGACTCTATTCCTTAGCCCCGAAGCGGATAGCTCTGTGGAAAACGGACGGACTACACGTGACTTCGCCGGCGAGCGCGGGTGCCTTTTTGTGCAGTGGAAAGAGTAAGATGATTCAAGGAAGAATGATTCTCTGCATTCCTCGTGCGTTCACTTCTCCCTTACGATCAACGCTGCACATCCTTTAAGCGCTGGCACGGCCAACGGTCCATGTCAATTAAGCGCCCGCACGGGAGAGGTGTACTTCTCCCGAGCCACTAATGATCAGCTTCCGAGCGGCTATAAAGCGGGGGTTCAATTGTTTTAGGTTTCGAAATGCTGTTCCCACCTGACTTGGGCAACGAACGTATAGGTCGCCGTCTAGCGCCACAAAACAGTTCTCAAAATTTCATGAACATCTAGCATAACATACGCCTAGATCCATAGATGAACGGCGAATCAAGGACAATATGTTTATACAATGTCTTACGACAGTCATAAGTGTATGCACGTTGATGAGGGCGCTGAATCTTAAATTTTTGGCGTCCGTACTCACAAGATGGAACGGTGCTTCGAAAACGAACCGTATGACTTTTGAGCTGCTGCAAAGTAGGAACTCCCATTCACCTTCGCGAGATTTTCCCAAAGCCTTCAAGATCTATTGCTGCACCTTTCGTAATGTGTGCGTCATTCAGCTTCATACAAAACCCGCAGTATTACAGACATATAACGTGCGTTGCCGGGCGGTGGATCTCTGAGGCCAATCACTCCGGTGCTAGCTTTGCGCTAATTAGTACGTAGCGTTCGCCTCGGGGGATCTATTGTATGCAAAAATGGAGCGTTAGTGCGGGACGCGCTGCTGCAAAAACGCGCAACACACTCAAAACAAGCTCTTTTTTATATCTTCTTATAAATAAGATATTTTACTCTAAGAAGCTGTATATACACTCTTACTATATATAAGATTATATATCTTAAGTTTTATAAGGTTTCCTTAAGTATAGGCTGAAGGGCAGTAGGTGTACATAGGAACACGTCTTGATCATGTTCGCGCGAGCGGCGTAGCAGGAAGTCTTGGCATCTAGTCTGTTCTTAACTGCGCAAATAATCACAACGCAAACCTGCGTACACCTGCTGCCCTACAGCCTACACTTAAAGAAACCTTATAAAACTTAAGATATATAATCCTTATAGTAGTAGGAGCATATACATAATTTTTTAAAGTATATTATTGCTTCTGTAAAAAGTAGTTTCGAGTGTGTTGCGCGTTTTCGCAGCAGCGCGTTCCGCGCTAACGCTCCATTTTTGCATACAATAGATCGACGTTAACATCGTGCACAGCCGTCCACCACACATTCTTGCCTTCCAATTGGGCCGCGCCCGCCCTTAGTTTCAGCACCAGCACTTTACCAGCTTGCCCTCTCTTCGGCGGCACTGCCTTTAATCGTAAATACCCGCCGTTGCAGTTTGTTTGCCGCCTGGTCCTACGAATACTTTCGGCGCGCTTTGGCGTTCCCACCGCCATCGTGCCGCCCGCCCACTCACCCAGAGAACAGCACTATCTAGTTGTCCTCTAACAATCTATCCCTTCAACATTGCGACTGCACTTCCTCGCTTCTATAAGAGGGCGAAGTACAACACAATTTCTTCGCATATAGTATGTTTCGAAGAAGTATTGCTAGGATGGCAGCTGTTCCCAGAGACATGGTTGGGAATACAGGAATTAAATATCAGTATAAACAACTCCTCCAGGAAAGAGAACACTTTGGTCGCGTCTGGCTAGCATCGTAAGTACTTCACAAATCACATGCTATACAGGCTGCGAAATAACTCTATGTAGAAGCGGACACGAACAGTTCATCTTGAAAGACATTCCTGAACTCATATTCGACCATTTCAACGAAGAGATTCGACCTAACCTCCGCGATAGCCCCTTCATACGACTACCCGTTGACACCATCTCTGAGGAGCGTATCTTCGTGTTCAGGTATCTAAAGGAAGATCTTCTAAGCCTCGTGAGGAGAGGGATCTCTATGCAAACTGCAAAGCAGATCCTCAAGGATAGTTTGAGAGGACTCGTTGAGTTGCACAGTCAAGATATCATACACCTAGGTAACGAGACTCTTCACAAAATTAGAATGCTAAAAACTGACGAACACCAGACATCAAGGCAGACAACATCATGGTTGACTACCGTCACGACGAAGAAGAAGAAATGATGCTTGAGAAGGTTCAACTGACTGACCTTGATAATGCGGCCTATCTTCCCTATGGCAGGTACATCAAAGGCATGGTAGCGGGCAACGAAAACTGGCGTAGCCCTGAAGCATTTTTCAAAAGCAAACTTAGCAAGCCGGCAGACATCTTCTCCTTTGGGATAGTTGTAAGTGCTAATACCCAAATCTCAATAATGATCACTAATTTGCTAGTGTATCTATGCCGTTCTTGGTCGGGTGATCTTTGGGCCAGATGCCGATCTTGAGAAGCATGAAAAAATGGGTGCACTGCCTGACATGATCCGATTGCAGCGTCAGGTTTCCTATTTTGGAGATCAGGATGGACTTGACGGTCTAAAGGCGCACCTCGGTGACGATGACATCAGTCGCACAGCTCTGACTATGCTGTGGGAGGATCGCCATGAGCCGTACATTCCGTATAAACCATTTGCAGAATGGCCTGGGTTGGAAGACATTGTCTTCACGGATCTAATCCTGCGATTAATGAACTTGGACCCCGCGAAGCGAATGATAGCTCAACAAACATTGGAGCATCCATGGTTCAAGGATGTTTGATACGGGAAAATACCACCTCTTTTCATTGCATTGGTTTCTCTACTTGCCGCCAGAAACCGCGACTCTTTTCTGTTGTCTTATGTCAATCCATTTCTTCAGCTGGTACAAAAATAGTTTGATCGAAGATATCTGTTACGTGTACAGTGTAAACAATAGGTCAGTAGCACGCCACAGCCAAGGACAATTGCAACGATGGTAGTTCCAAATTGACTTACCAGTAGACCAAGCGTCTTGAGAAGCGCCACCCACAGTAGTTCGCTTTAATGGCTTTGGTGGTCATGATTAGAGCTCAAAGAGGCTGGATTTAGCCATGGGACATTGGAGACGTATGCAAGGGTTTGCTGCATCCTTTACTGTGTCGCAGCGCGTAAGAAATCCTTTCAAGAACCTATGAGTCGAATCTTCAGTTCGCGACCATCTCTGCAGCCGAAATCCACAGGTCGGAAAAGGATACGCCGGACTCAATGGCGATATTACCAAGCTCAAAGTAATATTCGTCGTCGCCGGCAAGCCCCATCATACTAGATTCTACGCAAATAACAAGGAAGACACCTACACATGTTCTGCGAACTGGCAAGGAAGGAAGCAGCGCCGCTTCTTCGACAACGGCAATCTCTTATCCGGTCTACTCGTCTCCGACGTCGTTACTGCCCCTTATCCCACCAACTTCTTTCTGCAATCTCACTGCGCAATCAAAGGCACGGCGCGCTCCGCACATTACACTTTCTGCATAAAAATACTAACATCAGGATCACGCAGTCATATGAGCTCACTATGATGCTGTGTTACAAATTCGGTCGCTTAATTACTGGCGTGTCTTACGCGACTGCTGCAAATATTACTGATTGGCTCTGTGCCCGTGGACAATCGTACTTGCGTCCGTGGGCTGACGATAAGTTTGCGGCACCGGTATGCGACTTTACGCAGTATAGGGAAGCGGCGGGAAATGTGAAGTCTACGGATGCGGAGACCATAGCTGATAAGCAGGGAGTAGTTAATAACTTACTCGGATTCTAGGTGTGTAGATCTAACTATAATGATGGTCGTGTTGTAGGCAAACCAACTAGACTGAATCCCTAGAACGGGAATCTCGACAGAACCATGTTCTGAATGTGGAAAAGGACAAGGCAGAGTTGTTGGAGTGTGTGAAGTCTCAATTGTTTTGTTGTCTCTAGTTTCGTTACTGTTCATAACGCTTTGAGCTATCTGCCTTTACGTATCATTCACTTTCAGTATCCTGAGAATCTTCCAGAATTACATTTATGCTTGAGTTGTTTAAGAAATGACGAATTTTTATACAATCGTGACTAAAGCGCTACAACTACAAAAACATCTTGCCATTTGCAAACGCTTCACACCGCCTCGCACACTCTCCAAGATCTTTTCAAGACATTGCGAGATAACCAGTATCTAGTGCAATGATAACTGTTCCTTGAATGTCTGCCGAGAAAATAACTATTGGTGATTATAACCAATTGGGGGGACAACTACGAGATCTTTTTCTGCTGGCCATACAGGCTTGTTGTTGCGGCTCTTGGGCGTGGAGTCAGGCTTCGCTGGGACGAAGGTTGCTTTCGATAGCTGGTAATTCTTTGGCCCTGGCGTATAGCCATGGCAAGCGATGTGTGTACGAGACTGAACATGGTTCTCGTCTTTGTAACAGAATGTGAAGTGGTTACCATCTGGATCCGGCTGATATCTGCCCGCGATTGTTGTAGTAGAGTGTCCGAGGCCGCTAGATGGAGTAAGTGAAAGGAGCAAAGCGAAAGTAAGTGAGCATCTACCCACCGAATCAAGATCTGCTTCGGATAGATATTCTGCTCTCGCGCAGTCTGGTAGGCAAGAGTCATCAAGCTCTGAACGTCGACCGCATCTTTTGGTACACTACCCCTCATGAAGAAGAATTTGACCATGTTGATGGTGGACATCTTGAATATGTGTTTGTGATAGTAATGCAATAATTTAAAAACGGTCAAGTGATAGTGTTTGTAATGATGTTGAAGCGATTGAGAAAGACGGTTGAGCAATGGTTAGCAATGTGATCAGCAAGTTTCGGGCTTATATACGTATGGGTCACTACTGGATATGCTAGTGTGCGGCACAGTATTGTATTTATAGATATTCGCTGTAAAGTGAATCAACTAAACGCTGCGAAATTCGCGCGCGCCTTCACCGAAGATTTACGATAGCATGGTTCATAGCTTTGCAGACTCTCGTTCTCCAAGCTGTCGGATACTGTGACAAGATGATGGGTGGAGTTACATTAGGCACAACAAGATCAATGGCCCAGGTGAGCGTTTACAGGCACTATATTGGTACATGAGCTAATGTCACTCTTTACCACAGGACAGTTTATGGCATGAATTTGGCTAGTGATAAGAAGCCTAGAATTTGAGGGTGTCCTGCATCGACTCAAGCACGGGATTACCCCATTTTTGCATCCATTCAGACCTGAGAACCTCCTGTGCAGATGGACGGTCTTCTGGCCTGAACGATAACATCGACCTCATTAGCACAAGAAAGTCCTGCTTCTCTTTCTCACTCATTTCTTCCATCTTATGATCTCTTCTTGGCTCTTGTATGGAATACTCCAGTCGTTCTTCCAATAGCCGCCGCGACTGCCCATCAACCCTTTGGAGTTGATCATCAAAAGCTTCATTGCGATTGATCCAACGCGCCCACAAATCTTGGGGAAACTGACCCAGTGTATCAACGTGTTCGCGCAGAAATACATCTTCAGTCGGAAACCAAGATTCGAATAAGGGTCGCTGACCTATGATGAAGAAGACTGCGCATGCAAGACTCCAGATCTCGGCAGGGAAAGAAACGGGTAATGTTGGCTCTAAGAGTAGCTCAGGTGCACGTAGCAACAAGGGTGTGTGAGTCTGACGTGCCTCCACTGCTGGCTGGAAGGATTCCCCAAAGTCAGTCAAGAAGATGGGGGAGTCGGCGAGTGAGATAGAATCGCTGGCCTCTCCGAGCCAGATGGCTACGACGCCATGAGTAGGCACCCAAGGATCCAGGGGCTGACCGTCCGTCCGAGTTATTAGTTCAAGCTTAGGATGCCCATATTTCTCATATAGCTGGTCTGAAGTGAGGTTGTCGATGGAATTAGGCAGGCGAAGGAGGATATTAGCTTCATGGAGATCTGAGTATTCGGTCAGAGAGAGGCCACAAGATACAAGCACTAGTAGCATGATGACTTACCTGCGTGAATGACACCACGGGAGTGCATGTAAGCAACAGCCTGAATAAGCTGAGCAGCAATTGCACGAGCTACGTCGGGCTGGAATACTCGGCTATAGCCTGCTTCTCGCGCTTCTGCCACGCTCATTCTAGCTGGGGTAGTGACAAGGCATTTATGCCTTTTCCTCATGCCATGTATTTCCGGGCCTGCCACTTCGAACTCATTCAACAAATCTGGTATCATGGTAATACCGACGTTAGACTTGGTAACATGTTCTTCTCCATCTTGTAAAACTTTCATTATAGCGCTTTCAAACGGACAGTCAAGCCCGGACACGGCGAACTTGATCGCGACATACTTTGATAAATGCGCATCGCGTGCTAGCCATGTGGTGGACGAGGTTCCAAAGCCAAGCTTGTGTACAATGCGATAACGTGATCCACAGAACTGATCACCGATCCGGACGGGGTAGTAACCTCCAGCAGCATATCGCCCGAATGGCTCAACATCCTCTATCTGGGGATACATCGGAAAGGGATCTTGCAAAGAAGGCGCGTGATCAGATGCTGTTCGTGAATAATTTGATGTCGACGACCATCTCCCCGTTGTATCGCAACGGCTGGTGTATGTAATTGACAGTGGTTTACTAGTCAAGATCCGGGGGCGACACGATCGTTGACTGAGTCGTAGCAGAAAAGAGCGAGCAGTAAACATTGCTGGACTCTAAATATTTCGCCATATAATTATCTAATGGTTCTAAACGCCCAGCAGAGCAAAGATTGATGTTGCGGGTTGATAATAAGCGGCCCGGCGCGTAGAGTGTTGGATCGTCCAATGTGGCCACAGTGTGATTGGCCAGACTATCCCTATACAGGACTAGTCTTTCATACCGCCCCACTTCTAATACTTATTAACACGCCCTCCAATCCAACGAAGTATTTCGTGAGATTCCACAAAGCCTAATCGAGGTATTTCCAGCCAACAGATTACCGCCAGTAATTTTTGCTGATCCCATGGACCACAGTCCAATGGGCCCTTCTACCAGACAGGGTGCGGAATCCGGATACCTTGTTCGTGAACTGCATGCTACGCGCACGGCCGGACAAGAACCAGACGGATCTTGGATGAGGAATCTCCAGTGGCGTTATTGCTCTGATTCATACAAGTGTCCTTGCATCTAAAATAGTTGTGTGCCTCGACAAGTTGACATTCTTAGCTTACTCTATTGGCCTTCAGATGCGATAAGAAAGCTGATGCAGGGACGACTGACGAATTTTCCGACAGCTGATCCCTACAGTCACCCATATCAGGATCATTTTCCGTTGGCATGGAAGGCGCATGCTCGTTACAATATGCGTGGTAAGTTGTGCTTCCGGAGGTAATTAGCTGGCTGTGCTTGGGTGAATCAGCATCATCATACCTACCAGCGTTTGGCACAATATATGCTGGACTATTGGGTATATTGTACCCTACAAAAGTGCATCGAGTTCAACGGCGGCTCATGGGCTAGTTGCCACACTCCGACCATGGGATATTTATCGGCGTCCATTGGCTGACGTGTTCTTGCCCCAACCCCCCCTCCCTTATCTTCGCTCGAGTAATTTGCGGTCGCTCTCAGAGGGGAAAGTCGTGTTCTTTCAGCTACGCCTTGCATCTTTCTTCGTGAAGACGACAACTTCTCGCAACGACAGCTGGGAGCGATTCTCATCTACTTCCGTGCGATGATTTCGAGTCTGTTGCACACCCTCTTACCGTTTATCCAACAAAGCGGAGCCCACCACAATAGTCACCAGGAGCTAAAGCTTCATAACAGTCCGCCTTTTGACGGTTCCTTAACCTGCAAGGCACAACTCCATCTGGTTGGAGGAAGAAATGTTGGGGAAAAGCGCATGGGCAGTGATGCCTTGGAGTGCAAATCAAGCATTTTTTGGGGCTGCAGCGTCATATTATCCCAGCTGAAAGGCGAATAATTGACCTGTAGCTTGTCGTGTACGCTCATGCGTTGTGGAGAAAAGCACAGTGCGAAAAGAGTGTGGGCAGGGAGGCATTGCGCAAGTAAATACTAAGCGTACAGAGAGGTTGAATCCGTGGGTATCCAATATCACTGCTTTCCATGATACCTTGCTTGTACAAACTTAAAGGGGGAAAGTACTACTGACTTTCTATTGCCACTCCCTTATGTTTCCCTACATAATTAATCCTTTAGTATCTAATTTTAAAGCTCTATAAAGTATATATTAACTACTAGACCTTATCTGCCTAATATATATATCAGCAGTCTTTTAGAGTAAGAACTCTATAATTCTTAGTAGTATTAGTAATAAAGTTGTAATTATTAGGTATATATATTAAATTTATTAATATTTCTTCTATATACAACTATAGGAAGTTAAAAATAAGGTTATTTCCCTAATTAACTAAATATTAAGTTGCTGCTTATATATTTTTTGCTGCAATTTAATATAGTCAGATGCCGTTCATCTAAGGTTTAGTTGGGCGCGTACAACCACTGTAGCTGTGCCGCCTATCCTCTTGGATCTTGTTTACAGGTATTGCCCGTCATTGAAGCGACAACGTCTGTTCCCTTTTCCTTTTCTTCGTGTTGAATTCTCACTACATGCAGATAGCCTCTACAAGCGCAGTGATATTTGTTTAAAAGCGCCGCAGCTGTGATGTTATCTAATGCAAGTCGACCTTTCTCAAGATTACGGGTGAAGGCAACCCAGCCAGGAAAGCTACTTTGTCGCCTATCTCTGCATCTCGGGCAGCAGCTAGAGCTATGGAAGGTCGTCCGTATCTGTTGTTTCCATATCGACTTTGATTATTCAGGTCTACCTCTACGGTCGGGCTTAGTTTCTCTACTTAGCTTACGTTTGACCACTGTGATATGATTTATGATCAAGCCTTCGAATTTGGGTCTCCTTTGATCCATGATATGGAACAGACGCACAGATTGCCCTTGACCCCAACTGAACCCGGCCAGGACCAGTAGGGCTGCACGAACGGCGCATAATGAGTGCTGCTAATTGGTTAGTTGTGCGGCTAGCTGATATGTGGACATCTTGTGTAGCGCGGCGACCCAATTGTCTGGCTCGACAGCGCTTTATCGACGAAACAATGCGCTACTATTTGTAACAAGGAAGACTCCATCCAAGAAGGCTGGAAAGATGGGTGACTGCAAGTAGATGACGAGGTGTAGTCATTACAGATCAGTAGCGAATTACCTACAAGAAAGGCACAGGATGCGTTACACGACGCTGAGACAGAAGAAGAGGCTATCTGCGCTGCCTTATTGTTGAGCTAGAGTTCAGCAACATCAACCACGTTAAGAACACCTCTTGGTTGCCCAGCTATTAAGTATCAGAGCAAGCAGAATACAGAACAATCTGCTGTGAAGGGAAGGCCTAGCAATACGGTACGAAAAATGGGAGGTTAGTGGGTGAAGGAGTTGAGTTATTGAAGAACTAAGGATAATAGAATACTTAGTTCAGATGTATGGGAGAGATGACTGGGGAGTTGGACACGTGATCCCTGGATGTACGTTACAGCTTGAATAAGATGACGCAACTTGACTGAAGAGGCCATGTTCAATTCGTGTTCAGTTCGTGCCCAACATGTTATAGACTAACTACTGTCCATCACTTGTCTCTTCTCTTGTTACACTTTCTTACATCATGAAAGATATAGAACGACTCTAAAAAGGCTTAACGAGCGTTTAATGTTTCAAAAGATCCCCAGGGAGGCCGCACGTGCCTTAACATATTACTATAAGTAAAGAATAGATTGACTATTAAATTTCTATCTAAGGCAAGCGCTACCAAAGCTCTAGCTAAATTCTAGAAGTACCTATAACTCTAAGGCTACTTAAGCTAAGGCCTCTACCTAGGTTGTGGGGAGCGGAGATGCTTCTTTTGGGCATCTGAGCCGTATCAAGCTATAATGCCTTGGGTTTCGGTCAATCATCATGTTACAACATGAAGACGTTTTATTGCAACCGGCGTCTTCAGAGATGCGAGTGTGAAGCCGGCAAGCAACTGTCAAAGTTGATACTTCCACCACGATATAGCATCCTACGATACTTGTTGCGTCATTGATGAGATATAGCGGCGACATGAGCATGGAACGACATGCAGAGGGTTGTGATCATTGGGGAAAGAAAAACCATTGTGCACAAAAATGGTACTCTTGTCCGATTCATAAAATGTTGTACAAAGATCACCTGTACGATTCTCCCGAGTCAAGAATATATGCCACGCCATCCTTGGTGGTCGGAACGGCGGTCATTGGACAAACTTTGCGGGGTCTTGTGTATATCCGGGGCCGTTCCCACACCATCTTACTGGTAATGTACTAGCTGGGAAAATGACTCGTGAACACATCCGACATAATCCCATCGGACCTAATATGATCACGCACAATAACTCCGATGATTATGCGCCCGCTTTACTCAAGTCATCGTACCGTGCTCCGGCCACAAACGATCCAAATCAATTTCCTGGGGTCTCGGGTGCCTATCTTTATAACTGCATTCATCCCCCAACATATGCTCCAATTTCCCCCTTCATTGCACAAAAAACTACAAAATCGTTATATCAAGCACCATGACAGCCATGGATATTCCGCATTTGCGCAAGACAAAGACATCCAGTCAGCTCATTGTGCATGGCGAGCCCTTCCTCATGCTCAGCGCAGAGCTGCATAATTCTACGCTAAGCTCAGCCAAGTACATGGCTGATGACAAGATCTGGGAAAACATGAAGAATATGCACATCAACACATTGTTGGGCTCAGTGTCTTGGGAACAGATTGAACCAGTGGAAGGCAAGTTCGATTTCACAAATCTTGACGCAGTAATCACAGACGCAAGAAAACATAACATGCATCTTGTGTTATTGTGGTTTGGCAGCTTCAAGAATGCATTATCTACATATGTCCCAGCCTGGGTCAAAAAAGACGCAAAGCGATTCCCGAGAGTACATGTTCTAGAGGCAGGAGGCAGAAGGAGAACCGAGGAGCTACTCAGTCCGTTCTGTGAAGAGGCATGGACATGTGATGCAAGGGCATTTGGAAAACTCATGGCTCACCTCAAGGAGTTCGACGCCCAACACAGCACTGTGCTCATGGTGCAAGTGGAGAATGAAACAGGCCTACTTGGCGATTCGAGGGACCGGTCGCGCATTGCAAACGAAAAATTCCAGGAGCCGGTGCCTTCGAATCTGCTCCAGGCGTTGCAATCTAAGAAAACCGACATGCATCCGGACTTCCAGATTCGTTTTCCAGATATATGTTCCGCGACGGCGGGAGAGGCAACATGGATGGACGTCTTCGGCAAGAAAGACGTCGTTGACGCAGAGGAAATGTTCATGGCACATTATTTCTCGCGCTACATCCACCACGTCGCATCGGCAGGCAAAGCAGCATACCCAATTCCCCTCTACGCCAATGTTTGGCTCAACTTCGATGATCCTTCGAATTTGGACTTGAGTGGATTGCCTCCCATTGTCGGCGGTGGTGGAAAGCCTGGAATCTACCCATCTGGCGGTCCCTGCCCTCACACCATGGACGTATATATTCACAACGCGCCCAGTCTCGACTTTATTGGACCTGATCTATACTTCCACGATTATGAGACGACGTGCCAGAACTACCGACATGGCGATCAGCCTCTGTTCATTCCTGAGCAGCAGCGCAACGAGAGGGGCGCCCGCCGGGTTTGGGCGGCATATGGTAACTACCTTGCGCTCGGCTGCTCTCCGTTCGGCATAGATTCATTGCAAGCTTCTGAAAGCGCTTTTACGAAGCACTATGGCCTCATCCATTCATTGAGGAAGCAGATTCTTGATGCCCAAGCCAAACGACCTGAAGACATGCTGGGCTTCTTCTTTGATGACTTTGTTGAAGGCCACAGTTCACAGAGGTCGTGGCGAAAGACCATGGGCGAATTTGAAGTCATTGTGGACCGCGCATTTGTCTTCGGAAAACCTGGCCCTGGGGCAGGCATGGTTATCCACCAAGGCAACGGAAAGTTTCTCTGCGCTGGGTGGGGCTTTAACCTGCACTTCAAGAGTACAAGTCGCAAGTCTACCTTCACAGGTATCCTGCATGCTGAGGAGAAAGAGGTAGATGTGGCGACATGCGAGCTGAAAACTCTGAAACTGCTTGGTGGCGATGAGACGAGGAGCGGCGAATTCCTCATCATGCCAAACGAGGATCCGGACTATGGCGGCTTTCCGATTGCCGTCACTATTCCAGCAAGAACGTGCATCGCAGAATGCTGGGCTTATAGCTTGGAAGAGGAAGACTCGGAATGCTAATCGGAGCGGAAAAAAATAATGCAACGCAGTACGATAGTGAACTTTACTTCGTCATAGATTTGGAGGATGCGGTATTGGCCAGTGATCCAAATGTTCCAATTTAGCGAGTAACTTTTGGAGCTTCTCTCCTGTGTGCGACCCGCGACCGTGCTGACCAGTCCGAAGCTCATCCAATAATGCGCTGCCAATGTCTCTTAATTTGGGAACAATACTGTAGCCATTGGCGTAAAATACCTCCTCAGGCATAGCATACAGGATCTGGAGGAGCTCTTCTATCACCAGATGCCGTTCCTCAACAATTGCCTCTGGCGTAACCAGGAACCCTTGTTCTTTTGCGAGCGAGTTCGTTTGCTCGAGCAGGTTTGCTCGGATATGCAATTGCGTGACTTTGAGATTGACCTTTTGCACATCGAAGCCAAAGTCACTCGACTGACTCACTCCTTCTTCCCAGATCAGTTCGGGTGGCATGTCAATCAAGGCTTGATGAGTGTGTGCTATATGGTTTAGTAGATTCTCGATCGTCTGGACTCGAATCGCTTGACTAGTCTGCCAAATGAGGAAGAGCCTAGAAAGGGCATTCAGGCCGGCAACGTACGAATGGCCTTGCGTATGGATTCCCGATGGTGTGGAGACTGGTTCCTCGAGGAGCTGTTCGTCGGAGACCACCATCGGCAATAGGGCGGTAGATGTTTCGTGCGCGTGGTGGAGAACCAATAGTCGCCTTCCGTGCAGCTCCCATGTGCACTGTGCGGCGAACACCAGCCAGTAGAGGCGCTTCAGCACTTGCTGGTCCGCGAAGGACATATTCTCTAGCTCATTTTGTATGAGGTGCTTGACACAAACGGTACACTCGCCACTCAGACGGTACGCCAAGGCGGCATCAAGCCCGTGGACGCAGGCTACAGCGCAATTGAAGTTGTAGACTGTCAAGGCCCGTTCCAACGTAATTGGACTCTCCATACTCCAAAAGTTCAACCGGTCGAGAAGCTGTAGACAGCTTTCAACGGTCACTGCGCCGTGGTAATGCCGTCGTCGGGGTAGGCTGGCACAGGTTGCGGCACAAATAGAAGCTACCAACAAAAGGCAGGAAGCCCGAGGGGGCAACGAATCTCGACCGCTTGCTTGTATCATCTCAGTGATCCGAGCATGGCGAAATAGAGGAGCCACAGGGTGAATGAATTTGAACCAGTCATCGATGATTTGCTCGACGATTTCATTAGGAGCGATCAGACTCAAATCACACCGCTCGGAGTCCACATTCTCCAAGCCATGGCCATCAAGCTGTGCCCGCAAGATCTGAACATAGCGATTTTTGGGTCCTCTCTTCTTTCGTGGACGATCACTTGTACATTCAATTCCAAGCTCAAGACACATCGAGCATTTCGAGTCATTTCCTGAGTCGACGCACTGATATGGTCAGCAGTGCTTCCGAAACGAGTACTATTCTCGCCTTCTACCTACCTTGACTTTTCTTGACCGACAAGCGTCGCACGCGGCAGACACGCGCTGGCGGACACGTTGATTTTGTAGCCGAGATTTTTCCATTCTTTCCGCCGTGACCGTGGATCTTGTGATCGTACTCATATCAGCAGTTTGTACTCCAGAATACATGGGTCTACGCACGCCTCCGCACGTCTGGGCAAAGCGCTCTATCATCACGTTACCACCTCTGCGTCGGAAAAATATGGAAAAATGATGCAGTAGCGCCACAAAGCAGTTAGCGCTAGACTTGCATTGCGCGACTTCCGACTCATGCTAGCGTCTCAAGTAGCCAGGAATCGAGACGACTCTCCGCAAAACTCCACACTCCCATGCCCATGGTTCTGCCGGGGCCTAGTGATGGGGAAATAGTAGCCGGGGTTAGCTGATGAGGCCAGGACAGCACTGTCTATAAATGCCTTGGGATCCGACCTGTTTTGAGATTCAGTGCCTATAGCTTTGTAGCTCAGCACCTTTTCCTCTCTGCGACTTTCAGTCATGACGGAAAAGCAGGACGATGTCGTTATGCATACTGAAGATACAACTGTTCGGGGCCATGCCACTGAAGACCGGAGGCCGTGGTATCATCAGCCCCAGTTGAGGAAGCTTTATCTCTTGATGCCTTTTTTGTTCCTCGGTTCTACGACTCTGGGTTACGATGGAAGCCTGCTCAATGGCCTCCAAACGATGCCTGCATGGAAAGAATGTAAGTCCAGGGAATCCCTTTATCATATACTTGCGAGCATATAGTGACCCCAAGTACAGTCTTCGACTACCCTACAGGCTCCCGTCTCGGCCTCCTGGGAGCCTTTCCCGGCTTCGGTGGCTTCGCTGTCCTCCTGGTCACCCCATACATCGCCGATTATCTGGGCCGCCGTCATGGCACCGCCATTGGCTGTGTTCTCGTAGTCATAGGCTCTATCATGCAAGCACTTCCCGCGCGCTCCAATCCCGAGCCTATGTTCCTTGCTGGGCGATGGCTCATGGGCATGGGAAGCAACATCTCTAACGCAACATGCCCTCTACTCATTACCGAGATCTCGCATCCGCGGCACAGAGGGCGAGTTACGACTATATACAACACTCTCTGGTATCTGGGCGCTATCATCGCGGCCTGGACGACATATGGGACGCTCACACACATCACGTCCGATCTATCTTGGCGCTTGCCTGTCGGGCTACAGTGCGCTATGCCTGGTATACAGCTGCTGTGCCTCTATCTCCTCCCGGAATCGCCACGCTGGTTGGTGAGCAAAAACAAGCATACCAAGGCAAAGGCGATGCTCACCAAATACCACGGCAACGGCATCGAGACTGATTTCGTCAAGTGGGAGTACAATGAGATTAGCCAGACACTTGAGGCGGAGAAGGCTGCGAGTGCCGATAGCGGGTGGTATGAACTAGTCCGCACAAAGGGAAATAGGAAGAGGTGTCTGCTTATCATTCTCACGGCTATATTTTCCCAGTGCTCAGGGAACGGCCTCGTGAGCTATTATCTCGCCGCTGTACTCAACACTATCGGTATCACAAAGTATGTTCATTATGTTCTAAGAGCCTTACACAGTACTAACGAAGATGCAGGGGCTCCGACCAAGCCTTGATCAATGGGGGTCTCACCATCTGGTGTTTCCTAGTTTCTCTTGCTTGTGCCTTCCTTGTGGACCGTGTTGGTCGCCGAACTCTATTTTTGATCGCAGGCGTTGGAATGCTGATCGCCTTCACTATTTGGACTGCCTGTAGCGCCGTGTATGCACAGACTGGAAACTCAGGTGCCGGCTCAGCAGTCCTGGCCATGATATTTTGCTTCTACGGAGGTAAGTGACAACTCAACTCTTGTTTGCTAGATCGTGCACTTACGAATGCATAGCTGCGGGTTTCGCATGGCCAGGCCTCACTGTCTCGTATACCGTCGAAATTCTCCCTTATAGGATCCGCGCCAAGGGCTTAACGCTCTGCTTCATCTTCACGTCACTCTCAGGGATATTCAATCAATATGTCAATCCAATAGGAATCGAGGCGCTCGGTTGGAAATTTTATCTCGTCTACGTCGTCGTGCTTGTATTGGAGTGCTTGGCGATCTACTTCCTCTACGTCGAAACGAAGGGTCCAACGCTCGAGGAGATTGCTACACTGTTTGACGGTGACGATGCGAACGTAGTAGGAATGGACAGAATGGTAGAAACCAAGGGAGATTTAGAAAGTGAGAGAAAGTGATGAACGGCAACTGGAACGAGGAAAGAAGACGAATCGGAGGTTTTTGTACCCAGGCTTTCAGCATGAATGGTTGTTATCAATACAAATTCTTCAGTTTTCCGAATTACCTTGATCATATCGCGACGATGAGCAAATGCAAAATGAACGGTCGTACAGGTTGTAGTGTGTGGACCATCGCCCAGAATCTAGTACTCTCTAGTATCCAAGAGCGGAATTGGAGGAGCATTTCGGGTTGAGCATATTGACCAAGTGGGACATGACACATGTCTAAAAACGTGTAAATGCATCCTCAAGCATTATCAACCACCTGTCTTTCTGAAAAGTGCGACTTCAAATGGCACGAGTTCCGCCATCAGGACAGGATGGAGTCGGCAACCAATTCGTGAGTTGAATTTTGTCTGCGAAAAACCTAGCTAGCCTACAATACTTTAATGGCATGTGTGAATGTAGAACAGGACTTTTTTTGAGCTTGGTGATGTTAGGATATATATGATTCAAACGTCAGCTCTGTTATAGGTGACCTTCGGAGACGTCAAAAACAAGGCTTCCCGTTCTCTCAGCCCTATTTAAGCAACGTACCGGTGGATTAGTAATTTAGTCCGTGATGATTAGTGAATCCCTGCTGTTGTATGTTTTTGCAGTAATATTGCTAGTCCTATAATTATATCATAGATTACAGTCCAACCGGCCCTTCCACCAGACAGAGTACAGATACCTTGTTTGTGAACTGCCTGCTACGCGCATGGCCGGACAAGAAGTAGACAGACTTTGGATAAAAAATCTCTAGTAGTGTTGTTACTCTGATTCACACAAGTGTCCTCGCATCTGAGATGGTTGCGTGCCTTGACAAGTTGATATTCTACGCTCACTCTATTATCGTGACCTATAGATGCGACAAGAAAACTGATGTAGGGACGACTGACGAATCTTCCGACATCTGATCCCTACCGTCGCCCAAATTGGAATCATCTTTCGCATTCAATGTGTCGACAAGCCTCCAAAGCTTCACGATGAAGTCGATATGGTATAAGTCGTATGCAATCGTCGACATGTACGCTACCCAGCCAATGGACAAGACCCACTCAGCGACAGCGGATAGAGCCACCACCTTATTACATGTGGATGTTGAATCGTTGACGACCCCAATATCGGTGCAATAGTAAACCCCCATGCACGTAGCCATAGCAGGAACTGGATGTTTTAGCCTCGATCGTAGACTCTGATGCTTGAACTTACCCGCTGCGAATGCTGCTACACAAGTCTTCAGCCATCTCGACACCTCAAGAGCGCGCACCCTGCGGTGACTTCCAACCCGTGTCCTGAACCCTCTTCGCACCCTAGAGTTCGACAACCAGTCGAAAAACTTTGTGTTTCCCATGGCGAATATCTGAGTCGAGGTAGCCACAAGATGCGCTTTTGGGGCTTGGTCAACAGGAAGGAAACTCAGGGTTATGAGAGCGCAGCTTGACACGACGGCGAAAAACGCGGCAGTCGCTCTCAGCCAACGGCCATGCTGGATCTGATTACTCAGTCGACAGAGTGTTAAGAATGAGAAGGTTATCAAGAGAGCCATGGCCGTGCAGACAGCGCGGAATGCTGCGGGTCGTCTTTCCCCTATACACGAGATGTATGGCCACAGCGAGAAACTCTTGCAAATCTGGGGATGTTGGCCTTTGTCGTTTTGAGGTAACGTTAGGTACCATGCAGTAAAGT
The DNA here is from genome assembly GCA_020747045.1 of Phaeosphaeria sp. MPI-PUGE-AT-0046c. Lineage (NCBI taxonomy): Eukaryota > Fungi > Ascomycota > Dothideomycetes > Pleosporales > Phaeosphaeriaceae > Phaeosphaeria > Phaeosphaeria sp. MPI-PUGE-AT-0046c. The sequence goes on along the minus strand of JAGTJN010000001.1, from coordinate 1,954,778 downwards.
AGAGAAGCATTGAGAGCCAAAGGAATGTTGCGACGAGATTTGGAAGGGCCCGGAGCCAATTGGCATAAGAATGTAGGAATCTTTTGGTGTGCGAATAGATGCAACGCCATAGGGACTTTTTGTTTTCCAGACTCTGAATAACATCAAGTAGGGCTTGATTGGTCTCTTGAAGTTGGCGAATTAGCCGCTGGCTTTCGTAGTATGAGAGCGGCGTCGCGAGCGGTTCGGGGCAGATGGTTGGAGCCATCTTTTATAGCCCGAAGACGTAAAGATCCGACTTTGATTTTCATCATCAGTCAAGGCTCTTGCATTATAAGTATTCATTGTGAAGATGGGTTGTGACTGGGGAGATGTTCTTGCGTGGTTGTAGGCATTAGGCGCCCAAGGCGACCAATGGATGTTCGCCTTACCGCAGCTAGACGAGGCTGACTTACTGCCGCTTGGTGCATACAACCATTTTTTGCATGGCAAGACACCCTGTTTGCAGGATCCAATTCGTGTTACAGACCCATGTCACTTCCCTTCGTGAACGCAACGACGCCAAATGGCGTAGACCTTGGCTGTTGGTATGTCTATTTACGGAACAATCAGGATACACAGTACGTATCTATATATATATATATATATATCGTCAACGGCTTCTGTTGTAACTATAACCGTACCGTGTATTTTACAGATTTTCACTCCAGTCTCTATATATGCAAACGTTTTTCCAAGATTCTTCGAGGTGCGAATATCTTCTTCTGCCATCATCTCTATGTCTCCCCAACATGAATTGTCGGGCTATGCGCAGAACTACTGGACTTTCGATCCCAATTTGTACGCCAACTACACGTTCGTAGCACTGTTCGGTTGCACTATGGCAATGCACACACTTCAAGGAATACACCATAGAAGGAAGGACTCCTGGATCATCATCACAAGTGCTCTTTGGCAGTTTTCTGCTTACATCGCTCGTGGTCTCAGTATCCACTTTCCATCCAACCAGTGGCTGTTCCTTGCTTGGAATTCCCTAATGATGGTGCGTTCAACTATCCATCCTCAAATTACCACTAATTGTTGTTATCAGACTGCCCCACTTTGGACCAATGCTTTCATATATGTCTTGGTTGGCCATCTAATATGCCAATCTCCCTGTTTTTCGCGTCGAGCCGAGACCAAGGTGCGCGGCTGGCACATTTCGGCGGGATTCGTTATGCTCGACATAGTTGCTTTTGCCATCCAAGCTACTGGCATCATCCTGGCAATCCTACCTCAATCCGTTCAGACGATGAACCAAGGTCTCTACATCTACTTGGCCGGTATCAGCTCACAACAGTTGTTCATCCTGTTCTTCTCCTTCCTCCTCTGGAAGTCTTTGCAGTCTCAGGAATCGAAAGAAGAACAGGTAGTTTCGACAGGGCCCTTGTGGCCGATATTTGCTGCACTGGCGCTCATTTCTGTTCGAATCATCTTCCGGTTGATTGAGTACTCGGGAGGTATCAATTCCAGTATCTCTCGGCAAGAGGCGTATGCGTATGCATTCGATTCTGTTCCCATGTTATTGGCGCTGTGGCTCTTCAATGTATACCACCCGGGAAGAACTGGCGTGACCATATTGTACAATATGAAGCTAGCTGGTAGTAACGTGTCAAGTAACGCGTAAGTCTGCATGTACCTTCCTATATATTAACTATATGTTATTAGCTACATTCTCCAATATAGGAGACATCTCTCTTGAAACTTTATAGGTTGTACTGTCAGCAATTCTAGAGTATAGCTAGCTTATAGAACAGAGTTCGTGTAAAGCTGCAATGTATAGACATGCTAATAAGGTTATGTAATAGCTTCCAATACATTGCCTAGATTGCTGTCTGGAAACATTCTGTCAGTGATTCGAGGTTCTTCAAACGGACACGCTTGGGGGACGTTCCGAGTCCGAATGATGTGGGAAATACTGGAAACGGTCTCGGCGGGTTAAGTCAAAGATAGGAAGACTTTGTAGAATCGATGAGCTCCTTAGATTATCCGTGCTACCTGAAAACCAATGTAGCACAATCCCCAGCACAACCACCATTAACGCTTATATGAACGAGACGAAACTCCATTGGGTATATTACAGCAGCATGGTCTACAGTTTGAGTACCTTCAAAGGGACTACTGTGCATCTTTCCTGAATTTAGGCATACCGTTCTTCTTGCCCCAGCCCCAGACCTTGCTGTTCAGATCAGGTATCATGATGGCCCAGATAATGGTCGTCACCCAGGCGGCCAGCGTGTCGAGCACCAGATTGTCTCGCGGGCTGCTTCCCAGGGCACCCCACCTCAGCAGTTTGACGATCCAGTTGGTGGCGGTCATGAAATTGCCGCCCTCTAAGCCTTGTACAGCAGAGGTAGCAGCCTCCAACTCAGTCTGTTTCGGATCCGACGACTCGAGCTCGCGAGTCACAGGGTGCTTGGTCTTTTCTTCGTTGTCGAAGCCCGGCGAGAGAATGGTACCGGGAAACACGATATGGATGCTCACGTCGAATGGGGCGGGCTGAATGGCGGTGCTGGTCTTGGAGCGTCGCGCAGCGTTGTAGAGCTGGACTTCGGAGCGTAGCGTGTCGGCTAGCGATCGAATGGCTGCTTTGGCTGGGGCGTATGGTGCGTAGCCGGCCAGGCCGGCAAAGGCAACGGCAGAGGACGTGAAGATGAGCTGGCGGGGTGGCTCGGGTGCAGAGCCCTTCTCTTGTGCGGCGTAGGGCTTTGAGGGGTAGAACCAGGCTTGCAGGGTCTTGTGGGCGAGATAAGCAGCGGCGAAGTAGTTGAGCTCCATCTGTTTCCGGAGCGTATCTGAGCTCGTCTCTATGAAGAGACCTGGTGTCGAGGAACCAGCGACCGCCCAGACGATCTCAGGCATGCGGCCGTTGTTCCAAGCGGTGGCTTCGGCGACGATTCGCGCATTTTCAGCCTCGGAAGACACATCGGCGGAGATGTAGGTGAAGCGTTGGGTCGACGGGTTCTTTGCATGAGCGCGAGCGTGCTCGACGGCGGCCTCGAGGTTCTTGACGGTTCGTGCAATGAGAATGAGGTTCGCGCCGCGGGCAGAGAGAAGGCGTGCGATCTCTTTGCCCATGCCCTGGGAAGAGCCGGTGAGGAGGATGGTCTTCCCCTCCACCGGAAACTTGTTGCTTTTCCAGATCGCGAAGCCCATGATGTCGGCGCTCAGGATGCCAACGAGTATGAGAAGGAGGATGGTGGCTGCCAACAGCAATTGAGACATTGAGTGGACTTAAAAGGGGGGATTGGGAGAGGCACAGTCAAAACAAATTGCTGATGCTGTCAACATCAGCAACTGCGCCGCGCCTGGTATTGTCCTACAGTCTGTTGCTGAACCCTGTCTCGCTTGTTCCTTGCTCATATCGATCCGCGGTGGATTCCATTCGTGATTGGCTGCGGATTAGCGCAGCACGCTAACGTCCGCCAGGTCTGAGAAAAGTTCGAGATGTGCAGCACCGTCCACGCCGCCACCTACCAAGTCGTCAAAAATGGGCAAGAAGAGAAAGGCAGGCGGTCGCGCATACGGCGAGCCTAAAGCGCCGAAAGAGGAGGACTCGAAGCTTGCAATCAACACATGGGAGGACGTTGCCGACTCGGAGGATGAATTCCACATCAACCGCGACAAAATACTGCTAGACGAAGGACCGGCTGCGAAGAAGCTGAGGAAGTACCAAGAAGAAGGTAGCTGCTCCAGCGTTCATTTCGCGCCGATGTACAGAGGCTGACTGCAGCACAGACAAATTTCTGCAACCCTCAGACGAAGAGGTCCTCGACTACAACGACGACAGCGAAGATGCCGACGACTTCGACGATGCAGACCAGGACGCACAATCCGATGATCTCGATCCCGACCAGCGCCAAGGCGACGAAGATGAAGAGTTGGAGGGCTGGGGTGCTTCAAAGAAGGACTACTACAACGCCGATGCCATAGAAACCGAGCAAGATGCGCTGGACGAGGAGGCTGAGGCGCGGCGCATTCAGAAGAAGCAGTTGCAGGCTATGACAGAGGCTGACTTCGGTTTCGATGAGCACGAATGGGCAGGGCAGGACGACGAGAAAGACGCGCAGGCTGGCGCTGTAGTCACCGAGGTGTTACCGCAGCTTCAGATCACAGATGACATGTCCGAAGAAGAGCGACTGAAGATCATGCGCACACGATACCCCGAGTTTGAGCACATATCGAGAGAATACCTGCGACTACAACCGCTGCACACCGAGCTAGCAGCTGCCGCAAATGCCGCCCAACGACTGATCGAGTCGCGAGCCGCGAAAGCCAAATCTTCCTCCGCCTCCCTTCTTCCCACACCTATGGCTGTCACCAAGTACCGAGCTTGTGCAGCATATTTAGCCGCCATGGCCATGTACTTCGCAGTCCTAGGATCAACGGCAAAAGATGGCGACGCACAAGCTGTAGCACTGGACCCGAATGAGCTGCACGAGCACCCCGTCATGGAAAGCCTCCTCAAGTGTCAGAAGATGTGGACCAAAATTGAAAGCCTACCAGCTGCCGATCCGCTTGTGGAGATGGACAACGGAGATGACCTATCCATGATCGAGGAGGCTGACCCACAAACCGACGAGATCGACGTTACAGCCATTGCGAAGTCCAAGAAAGCAAAGAAGAGCAAAGCTCAGCGTGCTGCCGAAATCGCTCAAGCAGAGGCGGAGGCGCGTCGTGCGGCGAAACTCGCAAAGACTGAACAGGATCTTGCCTCGCTTTCTGCGCTTACCGACAAGGCCGCACTCAAGAAAGCAGCCAAGAAGAAGAAGCCAGCGGATCAGAAGCTCAATCTGCTCGATGCCGAAGACTCGGACTTTGGCGAGGAAACTGCACTTACTGCACAAGAACTCGCGGACAAGGCAAAGAAGAAGAAATCGCTGCGCTTCTATACATCGCAAATCGCGCAGAAGGCAAACAAGCGCGATGCGGCTGGAAAGGACCATGGAGGCGACGCCGACGTACCACATCGCGAGCGTCTCAAGGACCGACAAGCTCGTCTGCAGGCCGAAGCCGAGAAGCGCGGCCAGCACAAAGACGCCGGTCCAGGTGTCGCGCTCGACGAAGGCGGCGAAAGCTCAGGCGACGAAAGCCCACCACCACGCAACGAAGACTACGAAGACGAAGAAGGCTACTACGACATGATCGCCGCGCGCTCCAACGCCAAAAAGCAATCCAAAACCGACCGCGCAGCCGCCTACGCCGATGCGGCGAAACAGAACGCAACCGTCATCGAGGAAGAGGTCATTGGCGACGACGGTCGTCGCATGATTAGCTACCAAATCGAAAAGAATAAGGGCCTGACGCCGCACCGGAAGAAGAGCGTGAGGAATCCGCGTGTCAAGAAGAAGGAGAAGTACAAGGAGAAGCAGAAGAAGCTGAAGAGTATGATGCCAGTATTCGATAGTAAGAAGAAACAGGCCGGTGGCGCAAACTATGGCGGTGAGTTGACGGGTATCAAGATGGGCTTGGTTAGGAGTAGGAAGCTTTAGCGACTGTACTTTTGTTGATAGGCACGGTGAATGTATACCCGTATTATTGTGAGGAGCATCTGCAATTATTGGTCTGTGTGAAAAGCGTGTTGTTGTTGTGCCTCGATGTTGTTTGTTTCCCGATAAGGTGCTTCGAGCTGTAGAACCCTAACCCAACCATGAAATCATCTACTGTATGGCTCGAGCCAACACTAAGTGCAGGTAAACTTCTTACATGCCCACCCAATCCATTTGTAGCGGACAGCATTTGAGGTCAATACTTGCAACTATCATAACACGATCATGACACCCTCGAGAGGTTCCGCTCACTTCCACAGCATTACTACTTGGCCATTACAGCTGCTGCCACCACTTTGACCAGCGACTCCCTACACTTCTCACTTTCACAACCTGTGTACTTCAAACGTCTCTTACCGCATGCAATACCAACTTCGCTAACCAATTGATGTTGCCTCTGGAAGGCTAGCGCGTCCGTGCGGCTTGGTCTCGCAGCGAAACTCTCTTTCACTGCACTCCTCACGTCACAAGATCACAACGGAACCTGGCAGAAGCGCCTGGACGCGCAGATATCATATTCACCTCCCCTACCCGTAGATCAACCGACGACCTGCCTTGCTCTGCATTAGCGTGCCGAGCCGTTAGCGCTTGCTGGAAAGATATATATTGAGTTGCTTTCATCCCCGTACACTCTTCTGCTCCATCGCCCCCTCAACTCCAACTCCTCTAACCCTTATTCAATGCACTCGACTACCTTTTTCAAGGTATCTCCATCTTTGGTTTTCAATATGAAAGTAAGTCTTCTCTTCACTTCCATTCCTTCCTTCACTGACACTTCCAGACACTTGCCAAGCATCACGATATGTGACATCACAACAACACAACATTGTCGACATCGAGTTTGAGAGTTCTACTTTCGTCCATCAAAATGCCTCACACACACCATCATTTGTCCAACATCGAGTCACCCACCTTCTCACTTCGACATGCATCATCAACATCTTTTTATCAAGCCTTCATGACAACTTCATGACGACAACATGCATCGACTCATATCACATCACGACAAGCCATCTTCATGGCATTCATCCACAGGCTCTCGCTCGACTGTCGACAACATCATCCCACTTCAACAAGACCGGACAGGTGACCTAGATGTAGGCCCTGGGCTCAGCGACCTTCTGAGTTCGAAACCGACTGAACATTAGATGGAGTCACAGGGTGCAGTAAAGGCTGCAGGGTCCCTTCCTGTGCTTGGGGCTCATGGTCACTTCACCAACATTTGGTTGGTCAGATCAATCATCCTTACTAACCTTCTGCAGGTCGGTTGTGACTCAGAGTCCCCCATAGCAGCGATCGTGTCAAGACGTTATATGGTGTGGGAGGATAGAGCGTCTTTGCACGTGGCCTACCATACATTGTCTGGATCACTTGACGCTGATTCTCGCGAGAGTGTATCCCATGATCACAAGCTGCTGCCGCACACTCTTGATGGCGGCTTCGGCTCTGGTCAATTCAAGAATGCAGCTGAGTTCACTGACCTTCAGTTGGTTTGTATGGGTTGAAGTGATGCTGGCTTGGATGGATGGATCAAACCTGGCTTGGATCATTGATGCCGATGGATGGATGGTTGAGGGAATAAGAATGGCTGTTTGGCTGTTGGCTGTTTGGCTGTTGGCTGTTCGCTGGGACTTGTTACACTTCTATCTAGTTGTATCATGGAAGGAGTGTATATCATGGCTGAAATGGCAACACTTTGGAGGATCAAATTAAACTCACAGCATCAATGCATCTATTGCCAACAATTATCTTCGCATTGCTTCTGTTCGATCATGATTACTTCCTCTCATGCCTCAAGATGCTACCTTTTTCTGTTCTGCCGCCTTCGTTGCCCCGACATGCCACCCATGCGAAATTACTCACTCCTTATGCATGCCAGCCAGTAACCTTCCTCTCATCTTACACATTTACACCTTCCTTTTTGCCCTCCTTGTGCTAAATGGCTATACAGACAGGAAAGTTATGTTCGCCAAAACAGATGGGAACAATCTGAGTTCATTGCTATGCACTGCCATGATTTGTGCGATCCTTCTACCTCGATCATCTTACACGCCCTCCATATCCATTTCCTACTCGGTATCCTGTCCACCAGCACCCTCTCTACCATTCTCGCCTCTTTATCCAAACGGAGTATCGTACAACTCTGCCAACAAATGCTGCATGGCGTCCAACGGATTAGGATGAGTCATGATCTCTCTATCCTTCCTCTCAAGTACGGAAATAATATCCGAGACACCAGGTTTGTACGCAACTACATGGGCAGTCCATTTGTCCACCTGGACTCCGCTCTCATTGACGCTGGGCTGAGTCTTGAGGATTGCATCGAATATGGTGCCTTCGGGATGTCCGAAGGCACAACGAGCTTGCGCTGGAGGTAGAGTGAGCAGTGTTTGAGGTGATATTAGATGGAGAGGGGCTGGGGGAAGGGGGGCGCTGTAGAACACATACAGATGATGTGTTTCTGGAGTTTGCTGCGGATCTTCAGGTCTACGAGCATGAGTCGACGTTGCTCCCATTCCTCGGCCCTCTGGGCTTTGATGACTTGCTTCGCGTTGGAGCTCACGCTTTGGTTCGGGGTCGCACTCGCGCCTGGAGTCGTGTTGGAACTCGTGCCCTGGTTCGTGTTGGGATCCATGCTCTTGTGCCGTGGGTGTATGCGACGACGGATCGATCTGGGGGTCCAGACCTCATATATAACGATCATGACAAATAGCAAATGATGATAGAATGAGCTTGACCTTTACCAAAAAGATATTTGCGCAATTGGCTGATCTTGCCCGCGTGGTTACAGACAAGCACGCGCATGTCACATGTTGGTAAGAGTGTATCCACGAACTCATATTGATCTACAAGAGTCTTGCACTTTCTCAAATAGAAAGAAGCTAGGACATGATCAACTTGGATATGGTTGGCGAGCGTCAGAAATTATGGAACTTTTTGCAGGAGGTTATAGAGTGTGTGCCATTAATAAAGCTACAGTCTCGGTATTTTGGTATTGAAACGACATGAGCTGATCGTTGTGGTAGGTATCAGGACTGACCAGATCTACGCGAACGATGTTTGTCATGAGTTCAGATTGGTGAGCTGGTTACACACATTTACCGCGACTGAAGCTTGGTCTGTATAGACGAACGTTTGAGCTGCTGGCTCCTTTGCCTTGTCTTAGACTTAATCCATCCATCTCTTCAGAAGATCGGAGTTATACAGAAAGGGAGCTATCCTTCGTAACTGTGCGATGTCAGTCGATAGGGAGGTTCCAGCAGGGGAGCATTACTCACGTCCTACGCGGCTCGCACATGGGTCCTAACACGATCTGCTTCTGCATGTTCAGATCGCTCTTACGCATCTCTTCCTGCCATTCGTAGGCAGCCTTTATTCCTTGTAGTGTCCTTTATTCCATTCCTTGCGCTCACAAGAACACTCCATCTTCCTCGTTTCCACCCTGTGCCGCAGTATCCGCTCCTGCCACCGTCTCAGGTCTTTGGTCTCCTGTACCATTCACCCCATTCGTTACCGGCGCAGCTTTCTCTACCTTCGACTCCTCCTCCCTTGGCCTCCAAGGCAACCCCCTCACATCTGTGACCTCCCTCTTCAGTGCATCAAGTCTCTCTTCAAACCTCTTGATAACTTGCTTATTCTCCAACAGCGCTTCGTAGCAATCGCGATCATCGTTCTCTCGCGCGAACTCCTCGAGTTGGTTGTTGGACGACTCCATGTGTGCGATATTGTTGCGCAGCTCCGAATACTTGGAGTAGATGGCATCAATAGGGAGGTCGTTGAGGGCGGTGGCGAAGCGCGTAAGGGTTATGGGTTGGGATTCAGAGGACATGTTTGCAGGGTGTATGCGCGCAGGTGGTGGTGGTCAAGCGGTTGTGATGGCTATGTGCGGCCCCTTCAGCGATGGGTGTGTTTATGGCCAGTTTATGTCGATCCTCGAGATTGCGTTTGATTTTGGTGCGTCCAGGTTGCCGGCAGAAGTGTGCGCGATGTGTGTAGTAAAGGTGGTGACAGCATGTGCATGGGAGCTTCAAAGTTCTAGTGGGGCAGTCTTACATCATCTCACTCCAAATCATTCTTACGTCCTTCCACCTCCCACCAACACACAAATTGAGCTTTCCAGATAACGCACGGGGACTCCCTAAATTCTCCCCTGATCATCGCAGTAGCAGGATAGATACGTAGTTTGCCAGACAATGTGTAATGTGGTCGTTACTGCTTATCAAGCGGACATGCGGCTACTCCAGCTGCATCATGGTTGCAGAACTTAACACAACTTGAAGTACTTACACTCAGCTGTATATCTTTACTATACAGCAGTAAGGACCATGAATAATCGGCACTTCGCAGCATTCATTGCTCCAAAGCTCGATTGTAGGGCATATGTGGGCATCAGACTCATGATGAGAAAGCCGTTAATATGAGAAAGTCGCCATATCATTCCAACGCCAATCAGCAAATCAAACTATGCACCCCCATATTCAAAGTAAGAGCTCCGGAATGTCGGCTTCTCTAATCGCAGCGGCACTACAACATTGCACCCGCGAAGATCGAAACAACGATCATACCCAACATACCCAAGCCGGTCTTGCTGACCGCTACAGGCACACCCAGCGTGACCGCCGCGCCCGGAGTAGATGATCCTGATCCAGCCCCACCTGTCTCACTTGCTCCTCTAGTTTTGCTAGGCGTTGAAGACGCCGTTGCCGAGTTGTTTCCATTGCATCGTATGTCAACAGGTCTGACGCCCTTTTCCATGTAACACGCCTGCAGGTCCGCAACACTCTGTTGCACGGAGAGGCAATACAGGCCACAGGACGCGCCGTTGAATGGCTCCACGGGCGCGGACTTGCAGCAGTCTTTGAGCGCGTCGGAGGTGTTGGAGGGGATGCCTTGGGTGCTGATGACGGCACACGCGATGTCTTGGGTGGGGAAGACGGTGAAGTCGGCGTTGGCGCAGGAGGCGCTGCCTGAGGGTGAGGGAGCGGAGACGACGGAGGACATGTTTGGATGGAGGTGGCAAGCAAGCTAATGAACCTGTTAGCAGTGAGTATAGATTTTTCGAGGGCATGGATCCGTACTTTTGATATGCAGGTGAGTAACAACTATCGTTATTCAGTCCGCTTGTTCTTAGGTTGAACTATTTGTTTGCACGGCAATGAATGTACCACAAGATCAGTCAAGTGTAACAGAGAGTGTTGTCTGTAGTCGTGCAACAATCAATTAAGATCCAATGCTAAGTGATCTGAGCTTGCACACTACTCCATAGTTTTGGCAGCGCCATCGTCGAGGCTGTGACGTTGCGCTGGCTCCACTGCGCCGTTGCTCAGGAGATGTAGTGCCTAACTTCTATTTTTGGCTGCCGATCACTCAAGGCAATTGTTTCAAACGATCAGCTCATGCATTCGCCTTCCAAGGAGCGGAAGCAGGCAAGGCATGCAGAGAGAGATGCGGAGTCGACTGGAGCACATGCGCTATGAACGAGAGAAATGATGTGGTTCCCGATGGGGCGGCGTGTTGTGGCTGCGGCTAGGTGCGGTCAGCCCTATGACCCTGCAGGGGGCGAAGACCACGAGCGTCACATGCAAAGTGATGGACATTTGAACGCTCTCCTCTCCAGTACTTTTTGAGGACACGGGCACATTGACTTCACTTCCATCTAGTATGACTAAACATCACGCTTCTACAGGCCAGCCATCTCAATCTCGGTCGCTGCGTAAACGAATGCACCGAGACCCTTGCCATCGTTCAGAGACAGAGGAACGCCAACGTAGTACTCGTACGAGGCGTCGCCCTTGAGACTGCCAACCTCAACTGTTCCCGTCCAGCTCAGTGTACCGTTGTTTTCGTACTGAACGAACTCGTCGACCATCAGGTCCCACGCCTTGAGCGCCGTAGATTTGTACTCATCATTCAACAGACCCAGCCTCATGCCCTTGAGGTAGGAGTACGCAAACATGGCTGTTGCGCTCGACTCGATGTAATTGTCTTCCTGTCCTGGGTATGGCTCGTTCATGATCAACCACCATCCGCCACTCTCATCTTGCGCTTTCTTGATACCGTCAGCAAGGGTGGTGTAGTAGTCCTGGAGCTTGGCGAATCCGGGATGCGACCTGGGAAAGACCTCTAGGACCTCGACAAGAGCGACGAAGTACCAGCCAAGGGCGCGGTCCCAGACGTGTGGCGAGGCGCCCGTGACTTCATCGGCCCATACGGCAGTCTTGTCCTCGCTGTAACCATGTGCGAGCAAATTTGATGTGTGGTTACGGCAGTGCTCCTCCACCAAGTCGAACTGCAGCTCAATGTCGTCCCATGCTGTCGTATTATCGGGCTCGAAGTACGAAGTGTATGTGGCGTAAAATGTATCGGCCATGTAGATACCATCGAGCCACATCTGGTTGGCATAGATTGGCGCGCGGTGCCAGAAACCTCCTGAAGCCGTCCTCGGCCATCTGTCGAGTTGGTCTCTTAAACCTTTGGCTGCAATCTCGTACTTCTTTTCCTTGCGACCTCCAGCATTCCAGAAGTACAGAAGGTTGTTGCCCATACGGATGTCGTCTAGGGTATAGAATGTCGCGTTCCAGCCAATGAGTGTGCCGTCCTCAGTAACGAGAGATGAGACGGCATCAGAAGCATAGGATAGTAGTGCAGCGTCGTTTTGTGTCGTGGCAGCCTTCTGGATTCCTTCATGAATGACCGCCATGACATAATGGTTGTTGAGCTTCTGGCCCTTGGACAGCCATGACGACGACATCCATGTTGAGAACGGCTTTGTCACGTTCGTGGGTGCCGCAAGTGTCGAACTGGCGCATGCAAGTAGCGCAGTCAGTATTTGGAGGTGCATGTTGAAGTTACGATATTATAGACAGGGTCTCAATATCTGGCTGTCGATCTGAGACAATAAGAAGGTCGGACAGAACGTTTCTTTCTTGTAGCGGACGTATAAACTTATACGCTGAGTAACGATTGATCAAATCTCTCAGCCGTTAGGCCCATTTCGGTTGTGGTAATCAATATCCTTGTACATCCATGCCGCATAGGTCTGAGCCCTCTCCACCCTTGGCCCGCGGACATGGTACGCGGTCTGTCCGCTGGCGGAGCTTCGCTCGTTGTGGTAGACATTGGCAGAAGGATGGGAAGCTTGGCGTGAGGCTAGAACGGAGAAATAGGAGATTGGAGGATCTCGAAGTTAAACGGGTGGATCGTCGGAGTGCTCGCCGGAGTGCACGCTTGAATAGGAGGCGAACGTGCTTTATCGAACCATACATGCAAAGCTCAAGTGGTTCTACTGTTGTTACAGGCAACTCGTGATATTGTTCGTGGTATTGTCATGAAGCTTCGTCTGCCATGATAGAGTTACTTGATGCGCTGGATGTAAGGAAGGATATCCACAGGTTTGTGGAAGCTTGAGGCTAGTTCTTAGGTCGCCCCCACATCATACTTCGAAGCTTTCCACCCACACGAATGATCGTTCTCTGCATCCAAAGCTCCCTTGTACATGCCTAAGAATTTAAAAGATATCATGGGAAGCACCCAGACTGTGACGTTGATGTCACGATAGAGGGATGGCCTTATAGTCCGGTGTACCTGCTGTAGCAGTCTACTTCAGGTATCGCTTCCGCCTTCTGATAAACAACCTCCTCATGAACCTCATCGACTTCTTCACGTCTACTGAACATCCTTGAACCATAACCTCCTCTGCGTGCGCTGCTGCAACGCTTGATACCACACGATCTGCTATTTTGTTTTTGGATCTGCCCACTCCCTTCTCAAACAGCTGTCGCAACAACACAATGGCCTCAGCATTCTGCATTGACACCTCTTCCCTTCCCTCGACCTTCCAAGCAACCTGGAAAGCAAACCCCGACCCTACAGCTCTTCCATTTCCACGTTCAAACCCACCGTTTGCACTCACCGCAATCGATTGGCACCAGCTCTCCATCTCCGATGCAGATTTCACACCTCACTCATGGTCCAATCTGCATCATCTAATTTCGACTAATCAACTCGACGAGCTCAAACGCTGGCCCTCTGCCCTCAAAGCTTACCTGGCATGGACTGCGCACGTCAAGGAGAAATATGGAAGCATCATGACGTACCTACTGCAACAGCGTCTTTTCTGGGAGCCTGTCGAGGACGGCTCAGGCGCATTGACTTTCCAGGTCAATAACTCTACGCCATTTGGGGATGCTGGTGACTACAGAATTCTTCGAAACGACTGGACGTATGCGTTTGAGCCGGGCACCCGACATATTGTGGTTTGGTTGAAGCAGCGCCTACCGGTGGACAGCGAGGGTGCATTGAGTGACGAAGGAAGGCGGATGGTGCGCGAATTTGTAGATAGAGAATTCAGAGCGAAGGCTGGGGAGAAGGAGGAGGGCAGCAAGATCATTTGGTTCAAGAACACGACAAACCTCCAAAGTGTAAGGAGTTTGGAACATTTCCACGTTCTAGTCAGGAACATTGATGAAGAGGTTCTGAAGAAGTGGACCCAGTAAATACTTCCTGACATGAGATTAAAGGATTTTATTAGAAGCCGAATATGCTTCTCATGCTTCCTGCAGACACATATGGAATACAAAGGTACGCCTTTCCATTTGAAGCACTTATGTTGTCGACTGTACTTTTTGTCACCTCCTAGCTAATTTCGGAGGTTGGTGTATGTCCTCCAAATCTCAAACATATACCATAGAATTTAGACGGCGCGAAACTATTACAAAAGGTAACTGTAGCCTATGTCGATTCAATAAACTCGTGAGAAGACGTAGATGGCAGACTCGTCAAATTGTTAGACAAGGGGCCTGGGTTGTTGCTCGTATAAGAACGTAAATCGGTGATAGCCAAGAGCATTCTGCAGCGCTCCAAAATATGAGGCACTTAACTTCCAGAAACACCACCTCAAGAGTGCCAAGGTCGAAATGTATACTGCGTTCCGTGATCGCATGGATGTATCTCGTGAACGTTGTATTGCCATGTTCACCGTCACTTGCTGGCACATACCACCACTGCGTGAGTCTTGATCCCTTGGATCTATCTACATACATCGACCCGTTCAATTCGTCAAACCGCTGCATTTGCATCAGTCATTCCATAGCCACAGGTTCAGCGATCGAAGCAGTAACTGACCTTTCAGAGATACCGATCATCGGATCCTCCAGTCCAGCTCCGACGTCCCACCATCCTTCATGCCAGTTTCTTGCAGTGAGGTCGTTTTCCATGGCTCTGAAGAATCCAAGTGGCTGCGTATTATCTTCAAAGTTAAATGGAAGATCAGGGAAGGACGCGAATGCCGACATGTCGAGTTCAGGCATGTTCGAAGCAGTCTGCTCGGCGGGAGAGCCTGCTATTACAGGTCTGTGCCGCTCATCATAGAAAGATCGCGAGACCTTGTTCAAGGCGTTGATCGTTTTCGCGAATGGCGCGAGGTCGGTCCTCGTTTTGGACGCTTCGGTCATGGCAGCGGCAATGCTTTCGAGGAGCTGGATGTCTTCTTTGCAGTCTTCGGGTTTGGTACAAAGCAAAATATGCTCGTAAAGGGAGAAGACGGCACAGAACGGATAGAAGCTTATGAAACTGCGATCTCATTAGGGGAAAGTCTTGGCATGATCTTTGCGTGAATGGCACATACTGTAAGCACACTGATTGAGCCTTCTTGGTGCTCATGTCTTCAATAGTAAAGTCGATGGCGTATCGAACGACCTTCCTGGCTGATCTCAGAGCGATAATATCGACGCGCGGCAAGTCTGCAGATCTTTTGACCAACCGTCTGACGCCTATGATGAAGCTATGGATGGTCATGACATGATCAGCGATAAGATAGCGAAGAGCCTCGGAGGGATCAGTTTGCATAATTGATTCCAGCTTCCATTCTTCCATTAATTCCTCCAAACTGTTGCAGTATTCATTGAGCTTCCGGCTCAGATCGTGTTGTTGAGTTTGGTTAGCAGAGTCATCAATTTCGTTGAGTATCTCAGCCGTCATGACTGTGTATCTGAGCCAGACCACAGCTAGCATGACTTGATAGACACTTGGATGCATGAAGTTTGGGCGCACGATTGAAGGAGGCCGAACACGTGAGGATACCCACCGCATCTGCGAGAGTAGTCAATATCTGTTACAGGCGCCCGCCCTACACATGTCGAGATTGCGCACTCACCACTGTAGGCTTCCCATAAAACACCCGGAACAACTGGTCCGTAGATAGGACATGCCAGTACAGGTACCTGTCATTTTCCTTTTTGTCTTCTTCTTCGAATGTATTTGCCGGAATGGCGTCAATTTGATCGATCTTCTTCATCTTTACATAGTGGCAAGACTTCAGGTGAAACTTCCAAGATAGTTGGTAGTCATGATTGTTGGTTGCTGTCCAGGCAGTCAACGCAGCGGTATGGCCATCCATTTCCGAGTCGTTTGGGGTGTCAAGCCACGCTGGGACTGCCTCGAGGATCTTGAGATACATGCCCTGAGCGACCGGATCTCCGGGGCCTCGAATGTCGTTCAAGCCGTAATAAAGGGCATTGTAATACATGACGTACATGCCGGGATCGATGTTGACATATGGCGAGTCTATGATGTCGGGTAGCAATCGAAGAAGGTCCAGATCAATGGATGAGGCGAAAACATCAGGGACGACCATATTGACTAGCACATCAATGAAGGAATCAATGCACAACCTGGCTTCTGATACGGTGAGGGTTAAATCGACCTTGCAAGCGTCAGTCCGAATTCGCAGCTTGCCGAGATCCTCCAATGCATCGTTCAGGGAAAGCATGGCATCATCTACTCCCCCCATTTGCAGTGATGGAGTGTTATCTGGAGTTGCGTGTGTCTGAAAGGTGCGTCGAACGTCGGAAACCATCCGATAGACCCAAGCTAAGGACGGCAGGGTCAGCTTTATTCGCTTGGCGGGATTGAAACTGGTTGTGCTCTCACATTCTTGGCCATCTCCTGTCATCAAAGATACTTCTGGTGAAGGTATAGAGTCCGCGCTGTTGTCTATCACCGATGGCGTTTCAGTCTCCGATCTGGTATTGTTCTGAGGCCTAATAAAATGAGAAGCCGCAACACATAAATAAAATAAGTGGAGAGATATATAACTTACGGGGAAACTCCAGGCCCTGTCTGTGTGATTTGCTTTTCAAGTTGTTCGAGCCGCTGACTCAAGTGATGTACAGCTACACGTTGCTGTGCAAGTCTCGGCCTTTGGCGTCTTGCCACATACTGACAGTCCGCGTTGGCGATGACACCTGAGGTTCGGGTACAGAGTCAGTATATAATCGGTTGTGGAGAGGATGGGCGAGTAAATAGATGGCTTTGCTCATGCGGTCCACAAATTTCAAAGAAGATGTGACATGTTCGATGACCGCACTGAGCCCGATCAACCACTTTGAACCCAAGGACTTGACGCACATTGTTGACAAACTGGCTCTCCCCTGTCACATTTGATCTACATCGTCAGCGCCACACCTTCATGATAATGTTCTTGAACAATGTAGCCAAGAGGTATCTCCTGTCTCAGGTGCAAAAACTGGAATGGTTGGCGAATGCTCCTAAGCTTTGAAGCCTCATAAGAGATTTGCAGAGGACTATGGACGAGAAGACATGCTCAGGTCAGGTATGAGCAATTGGTCGTGGGCGACTCGGACGGCTTGTCTGTCACCGCGCAATGGATGTCGAGCATGGTTGTTCTATTCTTGCAGGCACATGTGCGTTCAGGACGTGATAATACATACTTTCTTTCGCTTACAACGCTGACACTATTCATCGTTAGCAGCACGTCATACATTGCAGGCCGATCAATATACAGCAAGCTTCATGGCTGAAGTCAAGAGAGCAGCTTGTGACGTGCACAAAGCTGTTCTTGTGGTCCCGGTGTTCGGAGGGTAACAGTAACCGAAAGTGCGAAGATGCGGTGCAGAGTGGCTGACAAGAACGAAATATGGAGTGGAAGACTTTCGGACAGCGGCGGGACTCCGGCCGCTGAGAGACAGCCGATGAACATATGACTTGCTCAGCGCATTGAGTGCTGCATAGCCATTGCTGAAGCGTTTCATTGTTAGCGAAGTACGACCGGGGCCCGCAACTTGCCGGGCCCGCGCACTTTGCTTTCGCCGGAATCACGCCCCACCTCAACATCTCGCGCCCAGTCTGTGGCTGTGGCAGAAACAGAGCCACCTTTCTTTGGCTTACGAAATCCGCCTTTCAGAATTCATACCATTAGCAGCCAGATTCGGATCGCTTCTGCACATGTTGTGTCACACAACACGTGATTTCGTCACATTGACCATGGGTGTCGCACTCGTATCCCGCTACAAGTGTAAGTGTAGTCTTACCTAGATGTCTGCTTGGCTCTTCACAAGTCTTCATACACGACCACTGGAGTATGTCCGCACGGGTCAAGGAGACGAGAGCCCTGATGACAGATCATGCTACGTACGATTCGCCTTTGTTGACATTCCCAATGAGGCCAGAGCGTCTCATATCATCATGCTCAGTTCCATGCCTATCCGCGCAATAGTGGTTTGCTGGACTCTCGTAAAGACGTGGTGGGATGACCTCATGTAGCCAAGGAGGAGTTCGTACTTGGATCCAGTTCGCGTGTACCTCTCCAAGATCTTATATGGGTTCCGTACTTGGCGTTGACGCGGGGCCTTTCGGGCTCTCATGTGTCCGAGCAGGTTTCGCACATTTCGGAATCCTTAGCCCTGGTACAAAGACTTGGACTAAAACAATGATCTTACTTATTATATACCCCAAATGCAAGTCGTAGCAGAGGCAGGGAACACTTGTGGCACTTCTTCGGTCACATATCTGAAACGGCACTCACGATCCATTTGAAACGAACCCGGTCTTGTGGTTTCCCATTACCCTACCCTCGGTACCACTACGGAGAAGTCGATAAGACTTGCTGCGCGGATCTGTACCAACATGTCTGCTGCTTCAAGTATCGAAAAGGCAGCCGGCAACGAAGCGTCGATTGCGGACCCGGTCAATGTCAACTCGAGTTCTAGCTCAGATTACGGTACGGCAGATGAGAACAAGACTGATCGACAACAACATAAAGAAATCAAGAGCCTTGCCCGACAATTCTCGACACAGTCAGCTCAAAACCATCTCGGATCGCCGTTTGATGCACCGGAAGGTGGTGGGCTAGATCCTAGGAGCGACCAGTTCCGTGCGAAGGACTGGGCCAGAGCGTTCTACCATCTACGCTACGGCAGTGGAGAGGCTTTACCACGTCTGGCTGGAGTGGCCTTCCGAGATCTAAATGTCTGGGGTAAAGGTTCTCCAACCGATTTTCAGTCCACTGTAGGGAACAAGATACTGAAGCTACCATCTCTTTTCGGCCATGGCTCACAGAAAATCGAGATTCTGCGTGATCTGGACGGCTTGGTACTGCCTGGCGAGCAACTATGTGTGCTAGGTCCTCCTGGGTAGTTCATGCATTCTCACATCTACTTCATCGCTGACAAGCATTAGATCTGGCTGCTCCACCCTGCTGAAGACGATTGCTGGAGAAACACATGGCTTCCAAGTCAGCCCTGATTCATACATCAATTACCAGGGTATATCAGCCAAGGAGATGCAGACGACATACAGAGGCGAAGCAATATACACCGCCGAAGTTGATGCTCATTTTCCTCAGATCAGCGTTGGCGATACTCTATACTTCGCTGCTTTGGCGAGAGCACCGCAACAAATACCTGGTGGTATTAGCCGAGTGCGATACGCCGAGCATTTGCGCGACGTAAGTTCCTGACATCTTACATGTGTCTGATGTTCTACTTGTACATCCAGCTAATGTTTCGTAGGTCATCATGGCCATGTTTGGTATCAGCCACACATCGGACACCAAGGTTGGAGACGATTTCGTACGCGGTGTCAGCGGTGGTGAGCGAAAGCGGGTGACCATTGCTGAAGCTACGCTCAGTTTCGCTCCGCTGCAGTGTTGGGACAATTCAACGCGTGGTCTCGACTCCGCCAACGCGGTGGAATTCTGTAAGACACTTCGCACTCAATGTGATGTGTTTGAAGCGACTACTTGTGTTGCCATCTACCAGGCACCACAGGCTGCCTATGAGGTTAGTGCTGCTATTAAGACAATTTGGTTAGGCTGACGATTGGTATCTCAAGTGTTTTGACAAAGTCACTGTAATGTACGAAGGTCGACAGATATTCTTCGGTCGGGCAGACAATGCCCGTGGGTACTTTGAACGTCTTGGATTTTACTGTCCTCCATCGTCGACGGTTCCCGACTTCCTCACCTCAATGACATCCCCGTCGGAGCGCAGAATACTACCCGGCCATGAGAATTCGACTCCACGCACCTCTGAGGATTTTGCACGATGCTGGAAAGATAGTCTTGAACGCCAACAATTGCTTCAAGATATCGAACAATACGCTCAAGCTCATCCACTCAACGGGCAAGACTGCATACAGTTTTCTCAAGCAAGGAAGCTCGAGAAGTCGACCAGTCAGCGCCAAAAGTCACCTTACACTTTGTCTTACTGGTCACAGATCAAGCTCTGCATGTGGCGTGAGGTACAGAAGATCAAAAACGATCCTAGCGTACCATTGACCATGATCACAATCAACTTTCTCGAAGCCTTGATTATCGCCAGTATTTTCTACAATCTCCCAGATGCCACGTCGTCGTTCTTTGGTCGTGGAGGGTTGCTTTTCATGATGGTGAGTGCTGCGCTAGACGCACGCTGGTTGTGCTATCTACACAGCTTTCGAGGAAATGACTAATTGCCCTAATCAGGTCCTTCTCAACGCCTTCGGCAGTATGCTGGAGATCATGTCCTTGTATGCGAAGCGCACAATTGTCGAAAAGGTAGGTCACCTTCGCTGAGTCGTGCAGATCTGATAGCTGATACATTCGAAAGCATAACAGATATGCCCTTTATCACCCCAGCGCGGAAGCATTGTCATCCATGATTGTTGATCTGCCTTACAAGATTACCAATTCGCTTTGTGTAAATTCTACTCTCTACTGTGAGTAACTCTCATTATATATGTACGAAGTTGGAAGTATAGGCTAACCACCCCGTTAATACGCAGTCATGGCTAATCTTCGTCGTGAACCGGGTCCTTTCTTCTTCTTCTTGCTTGTCGCTTTCACAATGACACTTTCAATGTCGATGTTCTTTAGACTTTTTGCTTCTATGACGAAGACAATCGCACAAGCTCTGGCTCCGAGTTCGATTATCCTTATTTTACTGGTCATGTACACAGGATTTGCCATACCTGTGCAATATATGCGAGGGTACGTACAACTTTCTATCTCCTTTCGTGAGAACCTACAACATTACTTCATCTTTGCATATGATTCTCCGCTAATGTTCGCAGGTGGGCAAGCTGGCTTAGATGGCTTAATCCAATCTCTTACGGATTCGAGAGCGTCATGGTCAATGAGTTCCACGGCCGCCAATTTGCATGTTCAGTGTTCGTCCCGGCTGGTCCTTCCTACGAGAATATATCTTCCGAACAAAGAGCTTGCGCCGTGCAAGGCTCGCAACCTGGTCAAGACTACGTCTCCGGTACAACCTACGTCGAGACAGCTTTCCAATACCAGTACGGAAACCGCTGGCGAAACTACGGAATCATTGTTGTCATCACAGTGGCACTTCTTGTTGCTCATCTTGTCATGAGTGAGATAGTCGCCTCTGCACGCTCCAAGGGCGAGGTCCTGGTGTTTCGTCGCTCGAAAATGAAGAAGAGGGGCAAGCATTCAACTACGGACGAAGAAGCTGGTAGCATGACGGCACATACTGGTGAAAAGGTGGAAACAAGCGACCGAGCCGAGGATCGTGTCCAGAAACAGGTGTCAATATTCCATTGGGAGAAGGTCAACTATGAGATCCAGATCAAAGGCGAGACACGCACAATACTAGACTCTGTCGACGGCTGGATCAAGCCAGGTACTCTGACAGCGCTTATGGTGAGTTCCAGCCAGGAAATTTTTTGTTGGAGGGTCCTGACTATCTGCAGGGTGTCTCAGGCGCTGGCAAGACTACATTGCTTGATGTCCTTGCGAGTCGCACTACTATGGGCGTCATTACTGGCAACATACTTGTAGATGGAAGGGATCGAGATGAGTCCTTTCAGCGAAAGACTGGCTACGTGATGCAGCAAGACATCCACCTGGACACATCAACAGTGCGAGAAGCGCTTGAATTTTCCGCTCTTCTGCGCCAGCCGCCGGAGTACAAGCGAGACGAAAGGTTAGCGTACGTTGATCACGTCATATCCTTATTAGATATGGAACAATATGCGGATGCTGTCGTTGGTGTGCCTGGCTCCGGTCTAAACGTCGAGCGTGAGTCACCCTTCTCACTTTAGCAATGTCCTCTCATACTGATCATCATCATCAGAACGCAAGCGACTCACTATTGGCGTCGAGCTTGCTGCTCGCCCAAAACTTCTCCTCTTCCTCGATGAACCAACATCCGGGCTCGACAGTCAAACCTCCTGGTCGATTTGTGATCTTATGGAGAAGCTCACTCGCAACGGGCAGGCAATTCTGTGTACAGTTCACCAGCCATCATCTCTCCTATTTCAACGCTTTGATCGATTGCTTCTTCTCGCTAAAGGTGGACGCACTGTCTACTTTGGAGACGTGGGTAAGGACTCGCATGTACTTCTCGACTACTTTGCTCGCAACGGGGCACCAGAATGTCCACCTGGTACTAATCCAGCCGAGTACATGCTTGAAGCGATAGGCGCAGCGCCAGGTGCTCATACATCCATTGACTGGCCAGCCGTATGGAAAGAGAGCCCGGAAATAGCGAATGTGCAAAAAGAGCTCGTCAGATTGCGAGATCTCGCCAACCAACCATCTGCTGCCGTAGACTCGTCAAAGAGCCATGACGCATTCGCAGCACCTTTCAGCACTCAAATCCAAGCCGTTGCTCTCCGCTGTGCCCAGCAGTATTGGAGGACTCCATCATACATCTATTCGAAAGCTATTCTCACCGTTGGTTGCTCCATCTTGATCGGCTTCTCTTTCTACATGGGCGAGAACTCTATACAAGGGCTACAGAACCAGATGTTCGGTGTTTTTGTTTTCCTTTTTGTCGTCATCCAGCTCTTATACCAGATCATGCCGCTCTTCATCAGCCAGCGGACGCTGTACGAAGCGCGTGAGCGGCAATCAAAGACGTACGCATGGCAGGCTTTTGTATTGTCGAACATCGCTATTGAGATGGCATGGAATGCTGTAAGTCTGAAAATGTTATAATTTCCGCATGTCTTCTGTACTGATACCCTATTCAGCTCATGGCAATCCTCTGCTTCATGGTGTGGTACTACCCAACCGGACTCTACCGCAATGCAGAATGGACAGACGCACTCCATATCCGCAGCTTCCACACGCTGCTCATAATCCTGGCTGTGTTCCTTTTCGCCAGCTCGCTCGCACACATGCTCATTGCCGGCTCTCCAAGCGAAGAAATAGCAGGCGCCCTAGCCACATTGCTCAGCATCATGCTCTATGCCTTTTGCGGTATACTCGCCAGCCCGGACAACTTACCAGGGTTCTGGATCTTCATGTATCGGGTGAACCCTTTTACATATCTCGTTTCCAGCTTCATGTCAACTACTCTCGGCCAAGCCCCGGCCTACTGCGACGAGACTGAATATCAAAACTTCTTTCCACCACAGGGCCAGTCCTGTGGCGAATACATGCAAGAATACATCTCAACCGCAGGAGGATCTCTCCGTGACCCATTGGCTCGCGATACGTGCCGGTACTGCCAGATAGATAGCACAAACCAATTCCTGCAGCGCATCCATGCAGACTGGGACACGCGCTGGAGAGACTTTGGGCTACTTTGGGTATACATTGGCGTCAATGTCGCAGGTGCGGTATTCTTTTATTGGCTCTGTCGCGTGCCGAAGGGTAAGAAGAAGGCGAAGAAGACCTGAGGCTGAAGATCGACATGATCGCTGTTTTCATTGTCTAAAAGTTGTATTTGTCCATTTCCTCACCTGCATTCATCATCAAACTTTCCTTCAATAGTACTCATCTTCGCATATCTCCTTGCTTGTACCTATCATCGTCATCATCATCTTCTTCTTTCACGGAGATGTTGTTCATACCATGTAAACTAGCATTTATTCCTGACGTTCGCGCATCTCACTAGCATCCGCGCCTTAGAATTCTTGTATGTAATAGCGTTGCATCGGATCGTTTCGGCCACAGGGTCCAAAGCATGATGTAATAGCCTGTACTTTACATCATCGACGCGCCTCTGATTAATTTGAAAGTGTTTAGAGCTTGTTGAAGCTTAATTTGTCAACACACAATGGCAATGCTTGGTCCGTTTTTGTGAACTCAGGGTGCATAGAGAAGCTTCAAGGATTGATGCAATGATGTCGATGAATGGAAGGGGACGAGATGGTATTGCTACGCAAGCTCATCGTGAGCCGACGTGGGCTGTTGCGCTGAAGAGTTTCTCGCCATTGTGGTAAGCAAAACATATTGCCATTTCTCAACACAAATTTGAAAGAAATTGACGAAACGATCAAGGTTCACAATCTCAATGGACACAGGCATTCTCTCCATCATCCTCAACCTCCTCCCTTACCACTTCACAGCGCAAGGAATCCTCTCCACTATACTCTTCGTTTTCAACCTCGTCCTCTTCACATCCTTCACCCTCATAAGCATACTCCGGCTGCTACGGTTCCGTCGCCACGTGCACGCCCAGACGATATCCTCACTCGAAGAGCTGTCTTACCTCGGCGCCCCAGCCACCGCGTACCTAACCTTAGTTGCGCAAGTAAGCTTAACCTGCAGCACAGCGTGGGGCTATTCCTGGACCATTGTAGCGTACGTGCTATGGTGGATTGGGCTCGTCTGGACCGTATCGCTCACCAGTTTCACCATCATCGTGATGGTGAAGCGCAACATAGCAACCGATCGTACCCTCTCGCCTGCTATATTCCTCCCCCTCGTCAGCGTCATGACCCTCGGCACAACGGCCGGGATCCTGACAAACTACTCCGTTGGCATGACCCCCTCCCTCGCGGTCCCAGTGATAGTCGTAGCCTACATGGCGATTGGCTATGCCTTCTTCCTCTCCCTGCTTTACTATGCATACATGGCGCATAAGCTCATCGCAGTGGGATTACCTGAGCCAGCAAAGATCCCGGCGCTGATGATCATGGTGGGCCCAATGGGACAGTTCGCTACTGCGATCCAGGTGTTGAGCACAGCAGCGAGTACGAGAGGCATGTTCGGGGGTTATAATCAGGGAACGTGGTTGCAGGCGAATGCGGCGTCGAGCGTTAGTGCGGCAGCCGTGTTGATTGCGCTGCTGACGCTGGGGTTTGCATTCTTGTGGGTCACGGTGTTGTGGTACATCGTCGTGGAACATGCATTGAAGAGGAATCTGCCGTTTGGACTTACTTGGTGGAGTTTGATATTTCCTATGGGTGAGTTGAAACCATCACCTTCATGCTTGACGACAGTTACTAATTGGCCTCAGGGGTATTCACGACGGCGTTACTAAATCTAAGTGTCGCGCTGAACTCTGCAGCATTTCGTGGCTTTACGGCTGCACTCTTGATGTTCTTGTTCGTGGTTTATTTTGGCAACTGGGGAGGTACCATTTGGCGTATCTCACAAGGAACTGCGCTGGGAATACCACAGCAAAGACGACAGGAATTTGAGCAAGCAAGAAAAAAGCAAGAGCGAATGGATCGTTACGTTGTCAGGAACGGCAATGTGAATGGGCATGCAAACGGCAGTCATGTATAGTGTGTATTCTACTCTGTAAAGTTGTCAGATATCAGCTACGTCACACCGAAAGGAGTGTCATGAGGACTAGGAAGGAGCTGGGCTTTCAGTGATGCACCACTAGCTACCATGTGAAATCTCACAACTCTGATAGGACCACAACATGATTTATAATAAAGGCATAAGTCTAAGTAGCTACCCCTGTTGTACCCCATATGGAATCCACAAGGATTATTTATGATTATAACGTGTCATAGTCCTCCTTGTAGAGTTGTAAACACGATATTCGAATGGCAAGATGGTGCAACAATCAAAACCAGGTCCGGTGTAGTCAGGCGAATATGCGAATTGCATAACACGCTATATACACAGGTTTGTCGAGCAGAGAGTGCTTGGGAAGGTATATCACCATGTCTCATTACTGCTGGAATCATGACTAGTTTTGATATTGATGGCGATATTGTCTTAATTTGTCACGCCTCAAATCACGTCCAAAGACGGT
The DNA here is from genome assembly GCA_020747045.1 of Phaeosphaeria sp. MPI-PUGE-AT-0046c. Taxonomy (NCBI): domain Eukaryota; kingdom Fungi; phylum Ascomycota; class Dothideomycetes; order Pleosporales; family Phaeosphaeriaceae; genus Phaeosphaeria; species Phaeosphaeria sp. MPI-PUGE-AT-0046c. Next base: position 1,928,968 of record JAGTJN010000001.1, on the reverse strand, counting down.
TTTCCGTTCGCCGAAACGCCATGGCTAAGCAGCAGTGTTTTCCAAACCCAAAATCGCAATAACAATGCACATCTCGCTCAGCTTTTACGCACTAAATCACTCATACGCGCTCAAATCCAAAGGCACACTGCTTCCTCTCCCTGCTCGATATCTTTTTGCTCCATTGGAAAAGTCTCGTGGACGAGGGAATTGCGCTTCGTCCTGGAACCTCCATCGTAAGTCGTGAACAGGCACAACCTTACCCTTCTGTGCTGGTCCGCCGCCAAGATTTGTTGGACTTCTCATCGACCCTCCATTGGTCAAAGTATACGAACTTGCATCGAGCATCGACCGCGATGGCGCCGGACTAGCTGCTGGACGACTGGGGGCTGCGCTAGGCGGTGGAGGAGGTGCAGAAGCTGCTGGAGGGGAAGGTGCAGAAGCAGGGGGTGGCGGTGGTGGGGCGGCTGGTGATGTTCGTCCGTGAGATGCGCCAAATGCGTTTCGAGCTGCCATTTCCGCCAGCGAGGGCCCGAGGCCATTTGAAGCTTTCGGTGGTGGAGGTGCGGGTGCCGACGGTGCTCTTGAGATGCTCGAGTCGTATTTGTACGGGTCGTACTCGTCATCATCGTCTACTTGTGATTTCGAGGGTGGAGGGCCAGGTGGCGGAGGTGGTGTTGATCGTGCTGGCGCTCGCGGTGCTGATGAAGGGGGAGGCGGGGGAGGTGGAGGAGGCGCGCCAGGTGTCGATGAAGGCGGTGGAGGTGGAGGAGCAGGCGGAGCGCCTCCAGGAACAGGTGGTGCTCGAGCGGGCGATGCTGGGGGCGGAGGCGCCATACCAGATGGCTTTCGAGACGTAGGTGGTGGCATGGGAGGTTTCTTGCCAATGGGCGGAGGCGGCTTAGGCTTCAAGCCTATACTCGATGCAACAGACGACGGCCGCGAGTCCCTCAGTCCGCCGAACAGAGGATTGGGCGGTGGTCGGTTGCCCGGGACTGGCGGCGCAGGCGGGGCTCCTGGTGGTTTGGGCGCTGCCCCTCGTGGCAGTTTGGGTACTGAGCTTCGCGATGTCTCTGGGTCTGACAGGTAGGGCGCATTGTCCTGGTTCGCCCCTGTCCTGACACCGCCCGACTTCCGCAGCTTGGGCATGCCTCCAGCAAACAAGCCTCCTAGCTGTGGCGCAGATGCCATGGCACTCTCTCCTCCTCCTGTATCGCTGTTGCTGCGCGCTCGATTCCCTCCTGACGGCGGTGCAAGTCCAGGCGGCGCCGGGGGCCGTCCCATGCCAGGAACTGGGGGCGCTCCTCCTATAGCTGGCGCACTTGGGCCGTCGGACACTTTGCCAACTATTGGTGCAGACCGGTCGTTGACCTGTGTGACTTTCTTCAGTCTCGCTCCCTTTCCAATATCGGACAGCAGTGCTCCCTGTACCGTGTTAGCCACAGCTCTGTGTCATGCGTGCGCCCCAGCATTGGGCGGTTGTCTGCTCGACTGGGAACATACTCTTCCTGCTCCTGACGGCGGCTTCGCTCCTGGTGCTCCCTTGCCCGGCATTGGCGGCGGCGGAGGTGGTCCTCCTGCGCCTCGTCCCATGGGCGGCATGGGTGGAGGGGGAGGTGGTGGTGCGGGCATGGTGTCGTGTGCGCCTGGGCTGGGTCTCTGGTAATCCTTCTCTTACAGTGGTTTTATAGGCAGCTCCCCGTGTATTCTGCTGCCTGTCTTTGTGTGTCGGTGTGCGGTGAGTGTCGTGGACGTCAAGGGCGTCCTTGGAACCTTCGATGGCAGTCGCCGCCAAGACGCATCTCTCAGCCACGCATGGCTTCGTCACTTTCCGAGCTCCACCTCCGCCGCACATGTAAACCCAACATCGCCGCCATGAAACCCGGCAGTCTGCCCATCCGCCTGCGCGCGCGGCCTGTATGCCAATTGTGCGACTACATAGCTCAGCAGCCCGCAAGTCGCCGCGCGTTCGTGACGGCATCAAGCATCAAGGCACCCTCAATTCGCAGGCAACCCACCAAGAGCCATGTTGCACTCCCACAAACCGTCGTTCGATGCATCACCACCACGGCCAGGCAACTACGTGACTTGGAGAGTGCGCGTGAGGATAGCGCGTCGCTGTCGGACAGGATTGCTGCCTTGAAGGGACAGCTTGCAGACGTGGAGGCAAAATTCAAGATAATTTACGACTCTCCGAGGATTCAAGCCGAGGCTGCTTTGGTAGCAACGCTGGAAGAGCTGGACCAGGTCGCACGCCATACTATAGCGATACGGACACAGCAACCAGTGCGTGCGAAAGCGACTATCCGGCAAAGCTCAGCGGGCGCAATCCTGTCGGGCCTGAGCGGCGACGAAAATGCCAAAGCCCCTCGGACCAGGGCGAAGGCAAGGTCATTTGGGCTCGATGCACTTCCTACATTATCATACCTCTCCAAACTCGCACAAGACTTCATCAACCACGAGAAAGTCTTCCTGGGTCCGAATGTCCTCGGACACTACATTCACCTGCAACGATTGCTCAATCATCCGCGGACAATACCCGAAGCACTCTACCTTTACGCCAACAAAGCGATACCAGAAGAAGGCTCGTCGCCTCCCAAATATGCAGAGCCGTCACCCAAGTCAGCGCGGCAAGTCATTCCCGCAGACCTCGCCGACGATGCCTTGACCGCCGCCATTGAGGCAAAGGACATGACGCTCGCTCTTACAGTTGTCGACCATACATACTGCGCACCAGCATGGCGCCGGCACCGCATGATCACAAAACTAGGCCTACCGTCCGCGCTAATGGGCATGGCTCCTTTCGCCATCTACATGATCGCCCAAGAGTTGTCTGTGTACAGCGGATACATTGACCCCTGGACCTTCAAGCTGTATGCCTTCGCCGGCATCAGCACTTACGTAGCCTGCACCGGCACCCTCGGCTTTGTTGCCCTCACCACCTGGAACGACCACCACGACCGTGTTGTCTGGCGTCCCGGTGTACCGTTGCTTGATCGTTACATGCGTGAGGACGAGCGTGCGGCGTTGGATCGGATCGCATGTGCATGGGGCTTCAAGGAGGAGTGGAGACGTGGAGACGAGGATGGCGAGGAGTGGGAGGGACTGAGGCAGTGGATCTTGCTGAGAGGCATGGTGCTTGATAAGCCCGATCTGATGCCTGGTATGAATCCGGGGAGATAGGTGCAGAAATGTAATAATAACAACAAATGCACCACACGTGCTGCATTGAACCAAAAACTTTAGCCTTCGTTATTCACGGGCATCATTCTCTCTATCTGCATCATTGACTAGATCACCCAAGATACCAAAAATAAGTAAAGCCATGCTTCGCGCAATCGGCTCCGCCGTCCCTGCTCGCAAGAGGTGATATTGGCAAAAATAGATCTGAGGTTGTAATGCGACACCTGTGTGATTCGAACACACGCTCCCGAAGGAACTGGCTAACTTCCCTTCATCAGAAGGATTAGCAGGCCAGCGCGTTAACCACTCCGCCAAAGTGCCAGAGCTGTTGATTTATGCTAAAATAGAAGATTAAATAATTTATATTGAACTATGTGATATCAGAGCATAGTAGACTGTGTGTAGTGCGACTTTGGACACAACTTTGCGGATGTGTCATGATGTGTAATGGGTTAGGCTGGCTTATGACCACTGGGGTTTGTGGTGGGGCGCCGTGTTTAACCGACAGATGGTTGGGAACTTGGAGGCACCACAGGTAAGAGCACATTGGGTCATCGTCAATGCTTTCAAGGAACATCAAATCAAGGTGACGAAAGATTTTGATTGTTTTTCCTGGAAGTTTGATGTGTCCCAGGACATCCTCATGTATCTTGTTCCTTTCCCATCAGAAATTCCGGCCAGGAGACACTCATGAGACTTCAAAGAGCGTTGCGCGACTGTCCAAACCAGGTGTCCGTGGGGAACAGTTACATACACATCATATCTGCTCACCAGCTTCTTGTCCATCTATATCAGTCAGCTGTGAGTGAACATATTTAAAGCATTCACCTGCCCTGCACCTCGTCCGTCGTCCCACCCAGTCCATCACATCTCCTCGCCGTGCGTCGTCCTTTGGTAGCTCATGGATTGGCTGAGCACTCCTAAAATTGCGCATGAGTGACAGACACAAGACACCACACTCTTTGGAGCTCAAATATTCCAATCTTCACATTGCACGTATAGCTCCTGTGGGAGAATTCCGCTGGAGGTACTCTGACTGACTGACTCACCGGAAAGCTCTCTGCCCATTCGTGTTGCAGCCGACGATGACAACTTTACCCAGTAATCATTCAGCAAGTCGAAGGGCTCGATCTAGATCCGGACGACAAAGGTAGGTATTTGAGCTATTTGATTACTTAACAAGAAACCCCTTTCCTGCCCATTTGTCTAGCTGCAATTGAAAGATTTTTTTTGCACCAAGCTTTGTTCTTTGTAGATACGGAGTCTACAATTTGGTAGCATCTGGTAGCTATGCTGCACAAGACTTAAAATATTGCGCATCGTTCATGTTATCTATCGAGATTCGGTGATCAGTCTTTTCTGAGGCTTTCCAATTGTGACTTTGATCGACTGGGCTGTGATGCAAGTGAATCCCTGCTTAGCCTGTATGATAGATTCGACGCGTGGCTTTGCTATTAGGACCGAGGGCATAAGAGATGTAGGGTTGTACCAATGGCTGACAAAGTCCCTTTTTGATTGCCTGAAAAATGAGGCTTACATGCAGACTTGACTGCAACGTCAACCCATCATCCCAATATGAAGGTGGCACCTTTCGGAATGTTTTGACAACGAGCTCGTGCTGATGGCGACAGTCAAGCTGAGGTGCTCCTTATTAGCTGATTCGGACACGAGCGAAGACTCGCCTCCACACCTCGGCTACGTGTTCACGCAGTGTACTGCTGCGCCACCGCGACGGCAAAGTACCCAGAGATTTTTATGTGTCAGAGGATAGATCCTTACCCTTATAGAATGCTATAAGAAGACATCTTGTTTATTTCTGGCGTGGTGTATCACAAACACATTCGTCGCATTGCCCGCAGCATCCGTCTTACGCTTCTGAGCCTGAACAAACCCAAGGCACATGTTACCTGTAATACATCGGGCGACCTATGGAGATGCACACAAATGGTCACCGGTGGCTGACATGCGATAGTCTCACACCTCGTCTCGTAGCATAGTCGACGCTCGCTGCCCAATCCTTCTCTGACCTCCAGCGGTGAGTATTAGCGGCATCGATGGAGAATACGGGAGTGGCAATGAAGATAAAAGAACATGGCTCTGATAGGTCATGTTTGGACACGGCAGCTTTCGAGACATGCTGTGAATCTGGCTTGATAGGTGAATAATGACATTCAAACATATGTAGGCTTAGCTTAACCCTTCTAAACAAATAGTGAAAACAATCCTGACTGTAAACCTACTCGCAAGCCGGAATCGGATGATCGAAACAAGACACCAAGAAATTAGATGAGATGAAGGCGACATGATTCATCTGATGGCGTCGCGCTTCACTTTGGGGATCGGCGCTGGATCCTTTCCTGCACGTGCTCCCAATCTCCTGGCCTTTGCTCAAGACATGGACATCTATTCGAAGCCTACTGGCTACGATAACATGCCGGTACCCACTGGCTCGGTGGTTGCGCGTCGGTAGGACGAGATCCTTGTTTCCGTTTGGGGCATGGGTACTTCCAAGGAATGATGTCGCTTCGGCACTTTCCAGGTATCCAATCCTGTCCGACTGTCTCACCGCGGACCATTGGTCGTCTCGATACCAAGCTTCAAATGAGGCTACCAGGCGAACGACATGTGGTGTAGCACCGGAGCGATCCGTGTACGATGACGGGCCGTGACTAGCAACGTCCTCTTAAGGTTCCGGTGGGCCCCCTAAGTTAGCGTCCGACCTTCTCCAGCCTCTCCGACGTTCGACGACTTTATCTCTCGTTAGATGCCGCCCATCTGCGATATCGACAACACCTGTTCTGTCCACTACGCGCGACACGCTCTTTGGGGTGACTAAATCTCGCATCCCGAACGCTTCCTTTTATCGACAAGACCCTTCCTGTTAACCACAAGTTCGGAAGTGTGGAGCAGCCGTCATGCAAGCATCGATACAAATGCTCTCACAGCATCAATACGTTCTGGGAACGATGCCGACCATACGACGTGCCAATACTAACGGGGAACGTCGTGGCTCTTTACGTTAAGCAAGCGAAGAAGAGACCTTTACTCCCCGGAGGCTCCATCATACCCACACGAGGTCAAGAATGGTTCGAATGAGATCGTGGAGTTGTGGTTATCGGCATATATGCTCGAGATGACGGTGAAGCAGAGAAGCATACAATATACTGCAGCACACCACACCATCATGATTCGTTGGACTGTTCGTTCTGTCCATGCATGATGTTTTGGGCATGCTGCGCAAATACTTCAACTTGATTGTGGCCAGGTCAAAAGATTCGACCCTTGGAAGCCGTTCCATTAAGTTCAAAGTGTTCGCCCTTCGTTAAAATAATATGGCCCAAGCGCTCGGTCTGTCCAGCTGGACACGCTTCGGAGGACGCTTTCCTGTGCCTCCTGTGGAACTTCTTCCCGCACTGTGGAGGACATGCCACTTGTGTTGTGCTGCCGTGAGCCGCGTGGAATAGCCGCTCGTGCACCCAAATCAGGGTGGCGTCGTCGGTAATGCTTAAGACGCGAATCTTGCCTCCGAAACACGCGAGCGCACGATGGAACCTCGCAAATCAGCTCGGTCATCCCTTCAGACTGATGATATTGTCGACGATGACGGTTCAGGTTCCCTCTCGCATATCTTCCAGTAAAAGTTTGGCCACAATCCGCATTAGGGCAGTGCCACACGTCCGACATTGTCGACGATCCGTTGCTCGAAGGTGATTCCCCATCGGAAGATGAGTCAATAGGAACCAGATGTGGTGACAAATGCTGGGATGTATCTGGACGCCTGACAGTGTCAGCGGTTGGTCTCTGGGTATTAGCTTGTTCACTTACTGAAGCAACCCAGCCGACAAAACATCACCATTATGTTCTGTTGCCTGTGGCGTACCTTCCCGTACATTCAGCCGGAACCCTGAGCAGTAGCTTCTGTCATCTTGCCTGTGACGCAGGTCAAAGGCACTCCTGAAAGGATGTGCCTCATCGGGCATCGCGTCAATGTCTCCCAGATCGACACTTCGAACACTTCGGCCATGCTCGTAGATGCCAGCGGCAGCATTTACGTCATTATTGTAGGACGATGTTGAGGTAGTCGGATCATGATCATCATTGCAAAACATGGCGCTACCGTCTCTCGAGCGACTCGTATCTGAGACTATCTCGTGCAGTTCCGTACGGTCTGGATCGCAATACGAAATTGTATCACCTCTGCCAGCTCGCGTGTTGTCACTCGACCAAGGAAGTTGGCTGAGGGTTGCGTCCTGGTCCGTACACATGTTATGCGATACGTTTGGCATTAGGTACGGTGTCGCTAGCACGTCTTGGTCGGCTACGATTGGATGGACAATTCGATGGACAGGTTGAAAAGAGCCGTCGGAACGTCGCGCATGAGATGGCATCAAGTTAAACGGCAACCACTGGTTGGGTTCATCGACCGCAGATGCAATAGGATCTGCCATCGTATAGTGCCCACGCCGCTGTATGCGATTGCCACTTGGACAAGCCATGGTAAAGCCAGACTCTCGTCCAGGGAATGATGTTTGTCGCAGCGTGCCCGGTGTGTTAGGCACTAGGAAGTTATGGGGATTTAGACCGCAATCGCCGCTGAAGACACGTGAGTCAAAGCCTGTAGGTTTCATGTACAAACCATGAGTTTGTTGCTGTTTGCCTGGTAGTTGTTAGCTGAGTACGCATAGTCTGCATAGGTCTCGCCTTACCCGAAGGAGGCCCTCCAGTCCAAGGTACTCGGGTGGAATGTGTTGACACAGTGGAGACACTTTCTTGAATAGTGTATCCTGGCTGCAAGAGCTGGCTTGGAGTGTTCACAGGGATGAAGGGACGCCCGAAATGACTCATGTTGAATGTGTCCGCACGACGATTGCTATCCCGAGAGTTGCGAGAGTACGCACATATTGTCTCATTATCGAATCCCTCCTCCGGCTCAAATTGATATGGACCGCCTTCCATTGCACCCGCGAGTTGTTCGAAGATCCGCTTCCGCACGCGGTCGATATAGCTGTATGGCTGGGTACTCGTCTACACTGACGGGGAGATGACCAATCGCCTGTGCCAATGTGCCTGTATCGAGGGTACGACTTGTCTAGATCCAGGGGATGTGTGGGCTAGCTTTTTATGAAAGTACAGATCCTGCTTCGACATACGGGGAAAGAACACTGTCGCCGTAACAGTTTTGGATCCGAACGAGAGCGTTACAGGGTGGGTTCGGTGACGTATTAACAAGGAATGCCTCAGAGGCAGTATGATCGAAAGAGGACCTTTCTGTATCAAGAAGTATGATCCGAACAGTCCGATCGCGGAGGTCAACGCCTGTGAGTTTCACACGACGCCAATAAAACGCACTCTGGCTGTAAGGCGATGCCAGGCGAAGGGCAAACCCTGAGGAGTATCTCGAGACCAATGGAGCTAAAGCACCGATATGGCTGCAAGCCCCTGGATTGTATGGAAAGCCTAGTTCCGCTTCACTTCAGAGAATGCCGTCCTTCCGCGGTACGATACAACGTCGGTGCTATCTGGTGACAAGTGCCTTTTCTCTCCGATTTGAGGGGACGGCCATGCGAACAACACGTTTGACGGCATGCGCATTAAGAGACTCGCATGGATGCGCAAATCGTAAGCCAGAGATATAGAAGAGTGCGATCAGACACTCTGAAGCGCCTGGGCATAGGCGGTGTGCCATGGTCTCGCTGGCAGGCGACGCGTATATTTTGAAGGACGATGTACTCATGTAGCATACCCATGGGCAGATTGGTACCGGTATGAGAGTCAACATGTATTCACATTGGCCGAAACAAGGATCCCATGGGAATTGGGAAACATTCCTCGTCCCACCACTTCAGCGTGGTCAATACAGGATTAAACTGGTTCTGCTTACTAGACAATACGAAGAGCTCGACCGTGGCTCAGCATCCCAGCCAGGCGACGCCATCTTCTTCAAAACTGCGTATGCGGCAAGGGATCGACGTTCCAGCAAATCCTGCATTGTCTTTCCGGTGAAAGCGACAACAGGTATGACAAGGGACAGACGGGGTATGCTTAGGAGAAGGCCGAGCCGTAAAATTGATTCTATCGAGCAATGGAAGCTTGTATGACGCCTTACCATCCTAGATCCGACCCATTCTCCGATAGCCTACGAGCCGGCGAGACCGACGGACATCGATGGAGGACAAGGAAGTCGACTAGGTTATGAAAAGATGTCCCACGGCCTTGTCGACAAGAACACGGACAGTGCATAATCAGGTTTGGAGCAACCGACTGGCAAGGGAAATAGATTCTGCACCTCAATTAGGTCAAACGCGGCACGTGTCCCAACAGTCTTGTCCGCAGTCAAGTACCGCATCTCTCATGCATGCGTACTGCATTCGTTCTCAGGCACTTTGTGCTAAGGTTTGGATACAGCGATTGGATGTAGATTGCGCCGGCTTCCAAGCGACTCAAACAGACAGGCGAGGGCCGATTGTTGGCCATGCATTGAGTGCTGTCTTGCACATCAGGTTCCAAAGCCGAGGTTCCGAGAGCAGAGTGAATATCATGCGATAGCGAGTGTAGCTGAGGCTTTGCTTACTGATCATCATCGTACTACAGTTACTTCGACGGTCCTAATCGCTGGAGAAACGTCCCGCAACACGAACGTGTGCCGCTCAAGGTGGGTGGAAGATGGCGTATGCATCACATTGCTTTGTGGCCCTCGCATGGAAGCGCCGCCAGCACATTCAGATTGCTTTAAGAACCAGATCCACCGACTGCGCACCCACTGATCAGCGTGCAGCAAGCGCCCGCATCTTGCTTGCTCAAAAGTAGAAAAGCTAAGTCGGGTTCGCATGAGTTCCCACGCATAGCTTTCAAGCGTGTCCCCGCACCTTGCTTGTTCTGCAAGTGTGTCTTACAGTAAAGCCCGTGGATCTTGGGTCGTCTATTCGAAGCACCAAGAAAATACCGCCATGGTGTCTGTCTGGCGCAAGGCATCGCAAGGTACTAGCTGCACCAGCATCCAGATGACGATTGAGGGGTGATCGTCACAATGTTTGGCCTCTTTAGGCGAGTTAAAGTGATCGACATAGCTCCTCTCACGATCATAACGTCATTGACGACGAGAAACGGCTCAAAGAGTGTCACGAGCAGTGCGGTGTAAAGAGTCTTGGAAACACCTGTATGCACACGTCGTAGCGACAGAACGGTACACCGCTTTCACCGAAGGCTTGCAGTACGTACTGATCTTGGCGACCCAAGTCAACAGAGCAAGCCCCGCAAGGCCCTGCACTTACTGCTCAAAATGTGAAGTGGCATCCTTACAGATAGCCTCCAAATTTACGGGATAGAACGATAAATTCAGGCAAAAGTTAGTCAAAGTCTCATACTGCAGGGCGACCCGTGAGTCATCAGCAGAGCCGCAAGGCTCGAGAGTTGGTGTCAATCTGGGTCAAGTGGAGTTGCCGCGATCGCTTCTCCTGCCAGCGAATTAGCGCCACCGAAACAGTTACGGCCAATGCACGGCACTTGTTACCATGTCTGGGACAGCTGTGACGAGTGGCACAAACCTCAGGTCCAGGAGGCTTGCAGCTTCGTTGCCATTGTGCAGCCTATTACTCTGAAGAACGGATGGCATGCTCTACTCCCTCCCATGTCCGTCTCGAGTCAGCCGGTACAGTAGAATATCCTTCGGTTCAGACTCGACATCGATGCCATAAAAGTTGACAGTGACACTGTAGCACTCCTGACTTTCGGGACCTCTGCAGTGTCACATGTCAGCTTGGACAAATACCACAGAACCGCAACCTCTTCTGATGATTTTGCCGAATTCTTTCATAGCAAGCGAGAATGAGTCTTATCGCATTCTACTCAATGTAGCATGTATGAGGCTTGTCTCGGTGATAGACAGGTCTGGGCCCGTCTTGCATAACGTGGTCGCATAGTATCGACCCATGTCTTATAGAGGCATTTCTTTGATAATTCAAGAGCAGCCTCGTGGTGCAAGCAATATCCATTCATGTCGTCATACGACATAAATCAAATGGGACTCGGAATGCATCACCATTTGGTCTCCTTGCACCATACTATCCAGGACACATGTTATCACCATCTAATTTGAGCCGTTATGGTTGTGGTCAGTCATTTGGGACATCAGCGACAGGGATCAAAAAAATAACCCTACCGACTGTGGCCTCGTTTACAATACTGCAGTGCTGCCACATGACAATTTAACCGGGGCTTGGAGGTGTCTCATCCGTGCTGAAATCATACTGGAGAATCAGCATTGTTCGAAACAGACACTTGCCTACATGCTAGATAATATTCGAGCAGACCTCGACCTCGCTCGCGAACAGTATTTGGTGTCTGACAAGGCCAAGAAGACACAGCCACACTGAAGAGCATTCAAACGTTAAACCAAGGAATCAACACGCGCAACAACGTCGGTACATTGACTTCCATTCGAAATTTTTGGACAACCTGCGTAGTCATCCTTCTCACTGAATGGCAAACGTGGTTGTTCTGGACAACTTGGACCATCTGTTGACGAGGAAGTCAAAGTTGGTCGAAGAGAAGCTCGAGGCAGTACCCGCCATTGCACAGCCATAAAACTAGACCGTCTTTCGACACAACTGCCATGTTCAGCCAATACCTCTCGGGGAGTATCGGATCGGCACGGCCGTATGGGCACGCAACGGTAAACCCTTTGGGGCAGTCCGAGCACATCGGCATTCCTATAGGCTTCCAGAATAGGGTGCAAGACTACTCTGCTAATTGTATATGAATCATGGGCCAAATGATGCTCGACTTCATTACCGCCTAGGACACACAAGCTCTACTTCCGCCAGATCTCAGGGTTATCCCCGCGACCGGGACTGCGATTAATGCAAAGAATATTACCACACCCTTGTTGCAGCCCGGTCTGTCAACGAGGGCAATATTTCATCGTCAACGTACACATCAGGTTTTACAGATGTCCGGCTCGCCCCGCGAAGCCGTAACATACCACCTCGCATGTTTGTGCAAGGCAGAGTTCACGATAACATCATACCCGCCGTCCGCCTCACTTTGAGCTTCCTGTACCGGATATGGAAGGGTCTTGCGAGCTTCAAACAAGGGCTAAGGGGTTGCCCTGCACTGGCCGCTTGGTAGAGCATTATTTCAGAGGGCCGTAATCTTCACAGAAATAGTGTACGATCTACTAGCACGTTTTTACAGGGCGCTATGCTATTGGCAAGGCATGAGTCCTTCTGATTGTCGGAACAACGTCGTCGGCATTACTGCCGTAAGTGGCATCATGTAGCATGTCTACCGATGGGTATATTCCGACCCATATAACCCAGATTCAGCCCTACGGAGCAAGATGCCACACGCTTGCAGGGAGGCTGACGACTTTTCCTGGAAGCTTATTCTACCAAGCGATTGGACTACGATCTTCGTGGTCGATGCTTCACTTCTTCTCTTGCATTCACCTGGGCATTCCAGCATTCTGCAGATCTCATGATGTTTTGATTACAACCTGCGGTCGACATAGTAGATAGGTCAGGGATAGCATCGATCTATCCAACATCATGATTTTGATCTCATCAAAAGAGCCGGACGGACTAGCACAGCAGAACATGAAGTGTCAGCAAGCTAATATCGGCGCACATATCCACATCCCGAGGACACACCTGCCGCACGAGAGATGCCCCCTACAGCGCCATGAGCATACAGACAGCCGTATTCTCATTGCGGCGTGCCTGCGCAAGGATGTAAGTCTTCGGCGAAAGCGACGTCACTTCACCATCTGCACGTCTAGGCGCATTGACCACAGTTGCCTTGTTGCCTCACCGGACCTCGTACCATCGGAGCGCGCCGATGGGATAGATAAGTTACCATCGCAATCATGGATAAACTTCCATTCCAGCTAAGGAAATTACACCCGACCCGTTCTATCATACACCTTTGTATGCAAGGTTGCGGCAGGCGATGAAGCCCTCGACCAGTGTCACAGCAACACCCACATCAAAGCCTCAATTCCACTCTACGCCCGCCTTGCCCTTTGTGACGCCCTCTGCATGCCCAGCATTCTGTAATGCAATGCTAGTCTAACCCGACCGCCATTTGCAGAAGCCCGGCTGCAAGAACAAGGGCACAAAACGTGGCATGTGGACATGCCAATCAGGGCTATAGCACGCCCGGACGACAGGCTGGCGACGTATCATTGGGGTTGATTTGGGGTCTTGCATTAGACTGGAATTACATGGGCCAGGGTGTAGGGACAGTCTGGAAGGTTTATGGCATGTGGAGAGGGGCACGCCGACATCGCGGCATGCTTCAAAACCTCAAGGTCATGTGCAGCATGTGAAATGTACACTAGGATGGCACAGGGCAATGCAAGTCACTCGGTGTACTGTGGACTGGTCGACAACCGGGCAGGGTGAAGGCCACTCTACTTTGATCGGGCAGACGAGAATCTTCGGATTATGGACGGACTGAACCTGCTGCAGCTCCAGCATGAGTAAGATAGATTGGGTATAAAACTAATGCACAAGTAGCATAGAACGCAAATGCGTCAATGCATCAACCCGCAAGATGCATTTCTCTCGCGAGTCAAGATTGTGTCCTTGTCCAGCAAGAACATTATGCTTGCCACATACGGGCATGGGTATCAACGAAAAGGAAAAACTAATCCACCTCAGAATCTGACGCTGCATCTTCAACGATGTTCAGCCGATTGACGCCCGCCTGCAGTCCGTGTCATCGCTCCTTTCGTCGCTTGTTTGGTCTTGCGTCCGGTAAACGGTGTTTCTTCCACTCATGTTTACGTTTCGCATCTGCGCGGTTGTACACCTGGTCGCAGACACGGCAGACTTTTCCGGTCATTGGCTGTACCAAGTCGTGCTTCTCACGAACATGTCTTGATAAATTTCCTCTGCCGTATCTGAAGGCTAACGTCAGATGATTGAGAGAAGAATCGAGTTTAGTTAGAGCAACTGACCTGCCTGTGAACTCTTTGTCACAAATGTGGCACTTCTCTCGTGGGTATTGTGTGGCACGCCCGCTACTAGAAGATACCCGATTGCGCACAACTTCCCGTTCGCTTCTCTGGCGTGCAACCTCTCTATCGTTCAAGACTCTACCAATCTGGTCATGGTTGCTGGTGTCAATTCGTTGTGTTTCACCAATGGATGTGGACACGTTTTCGGCCGCATTATGCTCGGGCTGCGTGCTTTCAACATCAAATGATGGAAACCACACCGAATCATCATCAATGTGATCGTTGGTCGTCGGGAAAAAGTCATCATCATTCCAAGAGGTCTCAACATTCAGGCTCGGAGCTGGCGGTAGCTGCAGCTCGTGGCTCGAATGCTGATAGTGCATAATTTCTCGTTGGGGCAATACCGGAGTATTCGGGAAGACGGAGTTGTGTCCGGACTCCATGTTCCAGCTTTCTGTCAATCGTGTTGTGTAAAGAGAACCTTCGACGGGTGTCGAGGTGAAAGATGACGCAGGCTCTGAACATGCCATCCTGTGGTGTGAATACTGAGGCGCGTATTGCTGCATGAAATGCGAAAACGACTGGCAGGATGACGGCCTAGCTGAGATTGGGCTAACAATCGGCCAGTCTTGCCTCTGAGTGTGGCTCGTAGCATCAAGGTTTGGTGTAACGGGTGATACTGGCGATGGAGTAAGCGAGCTGTTTGCGCTCGACAAGTATGGCGAAGCCTCGATATGATTGTCAACATGTAATCTCGGCGATGGCGCTTCAGTGGTGAGTCGGGGTAATGCGCGATGTACCATTCTTGGCACCGAAGGGACCTCCCATTTATCCAAATCAGGGAATGTTAAGTCGAATTGGTGCTCTTCGAAATCCGTCGAAAATTGTGCAAAGTCAACGTCCACGGGGCTTTCCAACTCGTGTATTGTGTCGTGTTCGAAAGTCGACATAGTTGGCAACTCTGTGGGCGGTTTTTGCGCACGATCACCCGAAAGTTCTATTATGGAGTCGTTGTCGCAGTGTGCAGGAAGTTCTACCGGAGGGAGTTCGACTCCACTCAACTCCACGGATGATCGATGTGGCTGATATTCTTTTCCTTCCGATGTGCTGAGTCTTGTATCCGCTCTTGCTCTCGACGGTGACCATCCAAAGTCAATATAACACCGACCGAATTTCAAGACCCGTATTGATTTGGGTTTCTTGATAGCGAAGGATCCCGTGGCTTCCAATTCCGCAATGTAACGAGTGTCGACGTCAGTCTTACTGCTTGAGCGACTGCTTTTGGGTGCCTTGACTCTGAACAATGTCAGCTCAGGCGAATGAAGACTTGGAAGACACAATGGGAGTACGGACTCACTTGGTTTCCCAAAATCGTAGATCAGATGAAAGGTGCATTTCTACCAGTAGGATTGCTGCTGATCCAAATACTTGCAGATGCTCGTAGCAAGTGGGGAGGACTTTATCTACCCGCTGTCAAATGCTTAGTCCAGATGTCATGGCCGCCATCTAATGCATTGTCCTGGTGGAATCTGTTGGGCGACTTTTGGAGGAATATCGAGTGTCCGCTGACCAGTCTATCAAGAGCTTGGTCTGAGCTAGCCACGCTGCAGTAACTCCATCTCCTCCAGTCATCGCGATAATGGTCTACCGCTGCGCCTCTGACCGGCCGTCAGGCAACGAGGGTCTGCGTTTCTGCCTGGAAAAAAGGCAAAGAGGGGTGAGCAGAGGTTCCACAAATGATCCCTGACAGAGTGCTCGCGCTGTCCGATTTGTGCGTAAGCCTGCATATGAGCCTCGCAATGCGACTGTCTTCATTGCGAAAAAGCGCAATGTGACGACGGCAAGTCCTGTGCAGGGGTCCAGTAGACCGCCATTCGGCAGCTTAGTCCTCAGGGACTCATAGGCCTAGCTGACGTGTACCACGAAGGATAGACAGGCATACGTTGTAGGTTGCTTGCCTAGACTACGAATCGGCGACGTCCGTGATGTCGAGGGTGTTCAGGTGTTCAGCTAAGAGCGCGGATGCTAACCGAAAGTGGTTGGTCTCTGGACGATCCTGACCGGTCGTCGATGAGCTGGATTGCGCTGCACCAGCCACGCACCGCTACGTGAGATGGCAGCGTATGTTCACCAACACTGCCATATTGCCCTTCAGAAGTAAAAGAAAGTTGTCGGCGCCAAGAAGCTACCGAAGGTTGCTACCGAAGGTACCGCAGAGGGGTAGCATAACGTGGGAAGCCATGCAGTCGATGAGATGCGGCTCAAAATTCGAAGTTCTGGAGGAACATACAGTTCTTGCGTAGAGATGTCGTAGCGATGGAATCGATGTTGGCGAGTGGGGGTCTGACCGGTTGGCAAGAATGGCTGCACAGCAATAAACCGCGCATCGTCGGGTCCAAGATGGAGGATTCCACCAGCGTTCAAGTCTCATAAGAAGGTATGGCTGCTCATTATATCTTAACACCAGAGCAGAGCATGAACTATAATTATCTCTACGGCGGAAGGTACCACTCGGTCGCTCAGCCCTAGATCTTCAAGTTCAAAAATAGCACGCATTGGGGCCTATCTTGAGCGTGCCTCGTTACGATGGAAGCGATTGGCCTAGCGGTGCAGTCGTCTTTACCTATCATATGATACCCTCCGGTGAGTGCTCCAAAAATATCCCATGAATTCTTTTCGAGACCATTGCAGGAGGTCCACGTCGTACCAGATTCCTAATAGCTTCCTATCGACCAAACCTCTTTCGTTCATCAGAGCATTTCGGGAAGCGAGGCATCAATGTCTTTCAACCTGATGCAGCCCGTACTGTAGTGATTCGATACCATTTGAGGATTTGATCTATCCCCGTTGCATGACAGTCGAGATTCAAGCAACCACAAGAAGATCCACATCCAGTTACTTGTATGCAAGTCTCATAAAACCAACACTGGCAGTGATCCACACACCTTGATCAACACGGCCTGAGACATGTGTGCCTCTCTTACAAGCAAACAAATGACCAACCAGTGATCCTTCTTTCGAGTGCTTGCGTGCTATCTACCTAGTTGAGTGCTTCACGTGATCTGCTTTGGATGACACCTCTTGCTGCGTTCTGACTTAAGATTGCGAACATCAGTGCTATATTATCCGTTTATAGCAAGAATCCTTTTGGAAATTGACTTTTCAAATGGCCATGGGTTCAGCTTCGTAGTACAATTTTCAAGTTGGCTACAAGAGCCTAACGTTAGAGCAATAACTCCTGGGACTTCAAATTGACTTGATGAGAAACTCGCGGAAGTAACAAATTGGAACCTGCAAATGCTGTCCGCACATCCTGACTCCTCGCAAACCCCCATCAGATTTCCCGGCCTTATTCAAAAACTACCTAATCCCATCCTGTATGCCTCCGCCCCACCCAACTTCTACGCTAGCCGAGCCCCCATACACAGAAGCCGCTCGATTACCACAAATCTTACGCCGTGCCCCGCACTGGCCAATGTCTTCTCCCAGATGCCCTTCAGTCCGTCACTAGCTGCGTTACTGCATCACGCATCACATCTCTGCAAGTCCTCCATCTGACATTGTCCTCCAGGACTCCACCGGTGAGCAAAACACGGGCCGGGTAAATTCAAAAACAGACACCGGTGAAGAAGGGTACGTAGATTGATTACGTAGGAGGGCGGTGGTGGCTTTGCTGCTTTGCTCGGCGAGGTGGAAATGTGTGCAGATGTTGCAAGGTTTGTGGTCAGGTGGTGCGGTGTGGTGAGGCTCTGCGCTCAGGGCGAGGAGGAATGTTGTAGCCTGGAGGTGCGGACGACGGGGTGCGCGACTGTCAGACAGGCAACGCAAATTTCGAGCCACTTCAACATTTCCACGCAATTTGCTTTGGTGATATAATTTCGTTCATTGATTTTTTGCACATTAAACATTTGCGAATGTAGAAGGCGTGGAGATCGTGCTCGATGCTTGCAAACAAATACTCCTTGCGAATATGCAAAACACCTCGAAAAGAATAAGGAAACCAAATGCCTACACAGCTCTCGATCACGAGGCTGAGGCTGATATGCCGATGTGGGAGCCGAGATCATGAACCAAGACCATTAGCAACCCGCTTTTGGCCCCCAATGCGAAGATGATCGCTTGACAGATGCCTAGAGCTGAAAAGATGGAACATAGCCTCGTAGCATGCGCCCTGTAAGGAGATAACAGACATCATCTAAACGAATGAGGGGTATAAGTAAACCGTTTGTCGTCACCTCTGTCCAGCATGGCAACTGTTGGTCTTTCAATCAGTGGTAGTTGTGGCTTCTTCTGTCACCATACAACTCAAATTCCTCATCTTCAAATCGGCGTCGGTCCCCTACCTCACAGTCGTACGAAGAGTGTTGTTCACGTCTCGCGTAGTCGGATGGTCGACCAACAGAGTGTATTGCGTCGTACGGTCCGCTCCGCTGATCCTCACGCAAGCGACGCTCGACCGGGTGCTGTGGATTTCGACTCTCGTTGAGATCGCGAAGATTGGAGTATCCTAGCGGCCTGCTGTTGGGCTGGTGCTGGGCTGCTGGAGAACGGTAGCTACGGGTCGGCGTTGGGCGTGGTTGTCTTGAGGTACTTCGATTGTGCCGCCCAGCCTGACCATCGAGCCGGTCCATAGCTTCACGTAAAGCTGGATCGTCGATCACGCGATCGACTTCAGAATTGTGTGATCCCCACGATCGGTATACTTCGTAACGGCTTGGGTGTTCGTGATGAGCTGTGTGCTGACCATGTCGGTATGGTGGATAGTTTTGAGCATCTCCATCTGACCCAGAATCCTCGTCATAGATGTTTCGTCTGTTGGAACGATGTGTGCCTCTAGATTCTCGACGTCGTGTTGTATTGGTAGTGTTTGCCGAGGTATGAGTCTGTGACGGCTAGACACGATGTTAATCAGCAGTTTGTGCCGTTTATAATGCTTCACTTACTGGTTCATAAGTGGAGTATGTGGCTGAATGTGAGCTCGTGTGGTTGTGACCCTCATTTGCTCGGCCCGGACTGTAACGAGGAGTGCGAGACGGGTGTTGCTGATACGCCATCTCAAGGGACTGGGAATTGTGCGCTTAGGACAGCAGACAGGTATGATTGAGCGGTACCGAAGCAGGCTGGAGCAACTCAAGAAGTGGTGACCTAGCCTACAATAGGATGGTACAATAGGAAAGACGGTACGAAGCAGCGGGATGGATCGCTTGTGATTCACGTTGGTTCAAGTCTGCCACACGTGCTGTGACTCAGCGGAAGGTCGTTGCGAGAGAAGGTTCGAGTGCTGGGAGATTGGAAGAAGATGGCCTTCCGGAGTTAGAGGATAAGCTGTGGTTTATGGACTGCAGGACTGTGGTGCATATCAGTCCTCCGGCTTCATTTGCACTTCGCCCCTTGGGGGCTTGAGCAACCATGCCTGAGGCCCTAGTCATGCCTCCCAGTTTCAACGGCATGCCCGAGGAGTGCTTCGCGTCCGATGTATGCCTCAGGGCTGCAGAGTTAGTCTATTTTTTGGTTCCTGCAGGACTAAATTCTACACGCTGCACTCTGATGCCCCGTGATAAGAGGCATACATCGAACATGACTGGTCGTGCCACGAAAAACTCACTAGAAGGATTTCAAATGAGGACCATTGTGCACGGAAGCATGGCCGGGAGAAGCCAAGAGAAGAGGGCGCCCGCGGTGTGGAAGAGGGCACCGGGGTCGCGTCGAAAGGGCACGTGTGACGTGGCTACTCTAGACATCTGAAGGAGCACCGCAAGCGCCAACGATATATCCCGAGAGGAGAGATGTAGATCTGACCGGCGACGTTGATGATGACAATTCGGGCAAAGGGTCAAGACCGTCGAAGTCGAAGGTGCACGCATGCAAGGCCCGAGTACATGGAAAAGGCTAGTCGGGTTGCCAAAATTGGAATGCGCAGAGCAGCCGTCAGTAGGTGGGCCAACACAGCGGCGCGTGTCAGCTCCAAGCTGCGTGTTGACCGCATACCCTGTGTTGCGCAATTGAGCATGTACATATGGCTCCCAACTTGCGCTAACACATGAGAGACCTGGTCTAACGAGACACATCAACGGCAGGGCACACAGGCCCATAAATGCTGACGTACTCCCAGGTCAAGCGAGCTGGCATTGTGCAAAGGCTCGGGCGGGCCGCTGTATGCGCGTGTGTGCCCATAGCGGTGGGTGTAAGGGCACATGAGGCTCTGCGGAGACACCACAGGGTGTGGGGTACGTCAGCGAGTCCACGTACAGCCTTGCAACTGTATGTCAGCCTATCCGTTTTGACCAATGACATCAACAGAACCATGCGTGTTGTCAAGGCTTCCCTGATTAGTAGCATGTTCCGCACAGCTTACTTCAGCATACTGTATAAGCTTTGAGTTGATGTATCTCGTGTTGACATCTCTTCCGGCCAGAAAAATCGCGCTGTGACATGCTATGGACCAGCATCTGGCGGGCGTGGGTGGCCCTATGTGACAACGTCATATGCGGGTGGTTGAGCACGAATCATAAGAGGCGCGAATATACCGATCTCTTCGTTGGAACGAGGTCCACCTGGATTCGTGAGTGGTGCTCATAGTAAAAGTGGTTATTTTCAGACTTACGAATGCGCGTTCACCGTCTTCGGATACTTCGATATGACCCTCGTACTTCCATTCGTCCAGCCCCGCTGAGCTCATAAGCATCCCAGGATCCGATGGGACCTGTACCTCGTTTACAGAGGACAGCACGAACGGAAGTATTCTGGTGTGACATAGAGCCTCGTCCACTATACTAGCCCATGTACCTGTGAATAAGCTACAGTTGCGGAGTGACATCATTCTCAATGTATCCTTGTGCCGAACGAGGACGTCCAAAAAATCTGACTCATCCGCGTTGAGTCCCTCGAGACTGAGTGTTTGGAGTCACGGCCATGTCGTGTTGAGACCGAGACGATGGAATCTCAGCTCCTCAGGTTGCGCGTTGCCGATGTGGAATCGAATCTCTTCTGGTCCCCCACAATTGACATGTAGGGCCACATGTCGCAGGTCTCTAGCGGCTCCAGTCAAAGATTCTAGGTGAATGGCTCTTTGTGTACCTAGAGTCAACGTGGGCATGTTGTTGCGCATAGGCCACACTTTTATGTTAAGCTCGCACTTCTCCAGGTGTTGAAACAAGAATTGACCAGCTTTGAGATCTGTCTCAGGATCTGGACAGTCGAGTAGATCGAACGTGAATGGAACGCCCTGGTCGTTTTCGTCGAACTGCTCAACTCGCAGCTGACGTACTCCGGTGTACTGTGCTGCATAGATAGCACCAATCAGCTGGCGAAATGGGTGGTTCTTGCGTGAGACGTTATCTCTCATCGGGTAGCGGCCCGGAGCATCAATGTCCATCCTGTAGTCCCTGGGCACCAGATCGCGTACCGTCTTCCTCTCGACAGGTACAAGGCGCGAAGAGGGTGAATATGTAAGTCTTGACACGTTTGTGGTCGCACTGAGTGCCTTGGCTATGGTTTGCAAGAGCACTCCACTAGCTTTGAGGTCTTCTTGCTCCTCATACAGCTCTTTGTATCGCTTCCATCTGTGCATCAGTCAGTTGTAGCATGCAGGTACTGCTGCATGGACACATACCTCTCCCGAATGAAATAGTAGGACCCCGTTCGAAGATGGTCGTACTTATTGTTCTGTGTCTTGTATTGATCAGAGCTGCTGGCTAGCCACGTACAAAAAACCGATCCATCAAACACAATCTCGTGGACATATTTTCCAAGTACCGGATGTTCTGTAACTTTCTGAAAAGCCCCAAGGGCTTCATATCGAGCACAGGCGACTACGCTACGAAACAGCGATGGTGATGCATTATCTCGTAGCTTCCTTGATACGCCTCGCACAGCCTTGAGGTCGGTGTTGTTGAGATGCCTGAAAATCTCCAGCTGAAGTTCAGCAGGAAAGAAATCGAATCTCATATTTTCTCAAGCCCCACAAAGCTATCGGATGAGGAGCGAACTAAGGCTCTGGGTGATGGCACTGTTTGCGGCGCTGGGGTTGTGAGGTGTTACTCAAGTGTGGGGAAGCAAGCTACATGAAGCTAGCTACCTAGCTAGGCAGCAGGGCGTGAGGGATTACCTACCTATAGCCAGTGAAAGAATGTTGATCTTCACTTTGCCGTCGCATTCCAGTTCAGTATCAGAGTTCTCTGGATCATAAATTTAGGGCTTTCTTAATTTACTTAGCGCGGCCATGACACCATCGCTCAGCTCGTCTTCCTTTTTCTTGAGCGATTTTGGGACAGTGCTGTGGCCTGCACCATGAGCAGATCCGAGTCCATTCTCTGCTTCACGCATGGCCTCCTCGTCCTCGGCGAGGTCTTTCATATCCTCTGCAAGGAGATGGTCGGCACGCTTATCAGCGTCAGATCCGATGGCCCCAATTGGTGCAGTTCTTTCTATCTCAATAGCAATTGGAACTGCCCGATCAACTGTCTCGCGTGCTTCACTTGTAGCAAACTCTCCGTCAAGCGCAGGTCTTTCACCTTCGCCAATGGTCACGTCTCGTGACATAGTCGCCCGAGTATCCTCGCGGCTAGGACCTCTCCGGGCGGCCGCCTTCTTCACTCTGAACGGTTCCCTGACGGCATTGGCCCAGCGCTGTACTTTCTTGTCACCCCACCCTGCAATCAGACCTATCTCCTCAGGCCCAGCATTGATTGCGGTGCGAATACTGCCAAAGTTGGAGACTAAACCCACTGCGTCCGTCTTGTTGATGCTGCGAGGGACAGTGATGAACTCGACCATCTTCTCGGAGTATGAGTTGGACTGCTGAGCACGTATGCCCGTTGGGGCCGCATTCTCGAATGTCTTGAACAGCTCCAAATAGCGCCCAGCCTCCTGTGCGCTCCAGCACAGCATGACCGTGACATTGTTGACCAGTGACGTCTTGGACAGCTCCTTCAGCGGCTCTTCGTGGTTCTCAATGTCGACCATGGTGAGCAGAATGCGAAGGTTGTACTGGCCCTTGAGATCGCGGATGCGGTTGTAGATGTACTCGGGGTGTAGCCTGTGGTACTTGAGCGAGAGGAAGAGGGCGCATGTCGTAGCCCCAACAACATAGTCAGCAGGAATGTCCGAGTATTCCCAAGCAACGGTGCGGACGTTGTTCAGAATGGGATTGCCCTTTTGCCGTGGGGAAACGAGGATGGAGCTAGGACCGGATCGCGAGGGGAGTGCTTGCGGCTTTGGCTGCTGGATCTTGGGCGCGTTGGCGGCTGGTGGTTGTGCTGCGTTGGCGGGCGCATTCTGGGCGGTATTGCCAGCGCGCGCGCGGTTATCCATACTGGCCCGAGGACGAGGACGGCGTCGGCATTGGGCAGCACTGGCGACGTCTTCTGTTGCTGCACTCTAACGGGCAGCCGATGCAGCGTGTGTCTGTGACGGGCCCGGCACGCACGCCTAATTAAAGGCGAGGCACGC
This sequence comes from Phaeosphaeria sp. MPI-PUGE-AT-0046c, assembly GCA_020747045.1. NCBI lineage: Eukaryota > Fungi > Ascomycota > Dothideomycetes > Pleosporales > Phaeosphaeriaceae > Phaeosphaeria > Phaeosphaeria sp. MPI-PUGE-AT-0046c. The sequence continues at coordinate 1,905,399 of JAGTJN010000001.1, read as the reverse complement.
TCCCTGGTAAATGACACCGGCACCCGTGCACGTGACGTGGACCCCCAGCGTTCCACGGACCATGCATACCGCTGCAGACAGCCCATCTCCTTCACTCTCGACCTCACCACCACGCACCCCGACACGCCACCCCCGCCGCCCCAGCAACACCCTGCCAGCGCCGCCCCCGTCCACGGTCACGGCCGTCTTCGCCGCATGCGCATCGCCTAGACGTCGACCCGCGCCGAAGCCGCCAAGCGCTCATCACCAGCACTTTCGCCCTCGTCTGCACGCCCGCCGCACGCCCCGGGGCTCCTGTCTGCGCGCATCCCCCTCACCAAGCACAGTATTCATGTCGGAGCACACTGCCAAACGCCAACGACTGGACTCGACAGGACGATTCTCGCCGGCCTCTCCGCCCTTTGACGTCGTCGCCAAGGCGGGCGGCCATACAAAGACGCCCATCCATCCGCGCACACCCACCTCCCCGCCCTATTCCTCGATGAGTTCGCAGGCCAATGGAGGTTCTGCCATGAGTTCCGCGGCTGCGCACTCGGACAGAAGCCCGCCCGGATCCACCGCCATGTCTCAGACTCTCTCACAGTCAACCGCCTCAGCCAGCATTCCATATCCCTTTCCCACCCCGGCAAGCACCACGGGCCAATACTCTTCCGCCACCATTGACGGCGACGGCGATGCGTTGATGGCCGACAATGCCGATGATGATGAAGCAGCAGGGCCCGCGCAACACAGACGCTCAAACCACGACCGGGAAGACATACCAGAGTGGTCGAAGAAGGGAGGACTGAAGGCTGCTGAAGGCATAAGTGGGCACGAGCTGTTCAAGGTCGCCAGCTCTAGATGCGAAGTGTCCAAACCCCATGCGTCGCAGAACCTCTTTCGACTCTACAGCTTAGAAGGCCTTGCCAGATCAGTAGCGCGGACAGACGCAGTCACAGGAGAGAAGATCAACAAACTGCGAAAGTCGTACGAGGGCCACATAAAGGCGATGCAAATAGCAGGCAAACCCAAGGCACAAAAGATGGAAGGCGTATTCTCCATGCCAGTCTGGATGCCGGACGAAGAATGGAAGGTCCTTAAAGTTCAAGGAAAGGAGATGGATAAGGCATTGAATCCTGCGCAGACCGCGCTCGATCCTGGGTTTGGCGGTCTACTCGACAGCGCATTCGCAGGCATGACCTCTGGGTCATTACCCAATGCAGATGCTAACCGATACCGGACGTACATTGGAACCGACGATGTTGTAAAGCCAAAGCCACAAGACGGTCCCCCGCATCGTCCGTCACCACACCCTTCAGCTGCGCCCACACCCGGAAACTCTGCTGTCGGCAGAGGCGTAACGAGACCAGAAAGGTCGGGTTCGAAACGACATTACACAGATGCGGCATTCCAGGGCTACGGCGAGGGATACAACGACGATTTTGGTGCAGACTCGACAGGCGGAGAAGATAATGCCCAAGGGAATATGGCCAAACGACGGAAATTACAATTTGAACGAACATCACATTCAGTCGAAGTCGGCGGCGCACGACGATAGCATCGATGAAAACGCGCAGAATCAAAATTTTACATGCCGGAAAAAAGTTTACCAGGAGTTTACAGAACCGAGATCACGAGAGCAAAGCCAGCGACATGAGCGCCAGACCGAGCTGCGAAGAGGCCGACAACACGCCGATGACCGCATGCCACCGCCATTGTCTTAATCGGAGCAGTCGTGGCAGCAGCGGCAGAGATGCGCATAATGACTTTATTTATCAACATCCCCCCTTTTCTCCATTGAACATATATACATTCAGCACCATCAGTAGCAGGCGTTGAGGAAACCAAAGGAAGTACTGAGTCTATTTTATTTTTTGCTAGCTTGTCACTTTTTATTACGCCCCCTTTTTCCTCGATATGGGAGACGAAAGAGACGGGGCCTTTGTGCATATACTGGGCGGGTTTTGTTTAAAGCCGTATGATACCCTTTGTAGGATCCAAACATGGTGGATTTAGTGAAAAACTCAAAATGAATCGAAGCCATTGAATGAATTTGGTGTGGTTGTTCGTGAGTCTTTGTTGAGGAGAGTGGTGTGATTGTTGATTCTGAGGGGTAGATGGGGTGGACCTTGTCTGCAGGAAGTGGTGTGATCTGAACAAGAAAGAGTCTTTGGTTTACAAAGAAATCGCACACATGTTTGTTTGTTACTTCCGTCCGAACGTGCGCACCCAGATCTTCCTACCATCACACCTCCTACCACTTAGTCACATACCAACCCCGTCACCTCTCCACCTCTTCTCATACCCATTCCCACCGACCCCTCTATCTCCTTCCCCTCCCAATCCCCCATCATATCCTCTCCAGCAAACATGCCACTCTTCCTGACCCGGATGTTCGCTGCCCTCTCTTAAATAGACAAGCAGTGGTAGTAGCAAGTACGCGTAATTCTACCCGAACAACCACCAGGAGTGACGAAATATGGCATGATTGTTATGTGACAACTCAGCATTGATCATGTCCCACGTTCTTCGCCACTGATCATGTCTGGGGCTGGGTTGAAGACTGCATTCACTACCAGCACTTACGCAGCACCTCGGTCTCAAACGGTGCATCTTTTCAAAGAAAGTGCTTACATTTCGCCAATCTTCCTGATGTCTTGGAACGCGATTTTCACATCATCGACCATGTATGCCAGACCCTTTCCCTGATCACTTTCCCTCTGTTCGACATGCACAGGCTCTGATATCAAGGACTCAAACGCCAAGCAGTTCTCAGGATACAGCCTTTCATGGGCATATCGAAACTCAACAGAAGTTCAAGTAGCCAAGAAAAGATTATGGTTGGATTGAAGAAGCAGAGTGTACAGGAAGAGGGGCAAACCGTGGCACCGGTGTATAGAACCTGTGAAGACTCACCTCGGTTTGTGACATAGTGAACGCTGTGCTGTAGGCAACTAGCATTGAGGTTATGCCTGCCAGTTCACTACAAGAGCTGATTGGTTTCGACACCGATCTCGTATAAACAATACTCTTCTCAGTCATGTCGGCGACGTTGATGCAGTTGAGCATTGCATTCTTTGTCAGATGTGCTATTGAAGGCGATGCACTTGTGCACAACCGACAAGGGGCCTAACCAGCGCACAAAGAGCGCGCTCGTAGCATACCAATAGGTAAAGCAGTCCATGGGAGCAATTGCAAAGGGAAAAGTGGCCAATATTGCGAGTAACGGACGAATTGAAAGTGCCCTATGCATATGATACAGACAAAAAGTACAATATGTTACCGGCATTGACGAACATCATGCCTTGATGGTGTAGTTGCCGCGATCATCGGACTCCACCACCTTCGGTGTCCTCTGGCTCTCCCATAACCGTAATCTTGTCAGCCTCTGTTGCCTTTCCGACTTTGTTTCCCCCGCGACCCCCTCTTCTTTCGCCTCGTCCACATTATCCCGATCTGCAATATTTTCCTGTTCGGCCTTCTTTCCACTCGAAAGACCTCGAATCTTGAGTAACTTCTTGACCTCGTCCTGTAGATTTCTCGCAGAAGTTCTTTGTTCTCTCTTGTGCGGCTGTGAATTATTTGCAACACTATCCTTCATCTCTTGTTTGCGTTCCTCCTTACCCCATGGCTCCAGGCTGGGGGTCTTGGGCCACACGAAAGGCTGCTCCATCTCAACTGTCATGTACTTCTTCGACTCTTCTCGGAACCAGTGTCGTGGTTGTTCTTGTGTGTCGCGCACAGGCATTTGTTTTACAAAAGACCGAACGTTGAAGCATTTGACATTGTATGCGTGGTAAAGATAATCGCGAAGATCGTACTTGGAGAAATCGAGCGGGACGAGGAAGCGGGCATGGTATGGTGAGAGGTGCGCTGTTCGGACGAGGGCAATTGTGAACTTGGGTCTGAAACAATTGCGTCAGTGTGTTTCGTGTGCAGAGCGTTGCAAGATGCATACAGGTAAATCTTTTTGGTCCCGAAGGCTATCAGCTTCTTGGTGATTGGGATCGCGTCCATAGTGGGCAGAGCGTCGAGTGGCGAAAAGCAACGGATGAGGATGCTACAATGTGCACTGCGATGGCGTTCGTGATCGCGCTGGCCAACTGTTGCGCTGAATTATCGTGACGGCGTTGCTCAGACGGATGTCGTTGCTCTATGATATTATGTCGGAGGTGCCAGACTTTCGCCCGATGAGTCACGTGCTTTTCTCCCCACGACACCGTTACCGTTCTCACTTCGCAACGATATTAACGTTAAATTTAACGGACACCTCCACATCTGATCGTTCATTCAATCACTTCTGGGGAGTTGGCCATCGGTTTCAGGATCATTTACCGCGATGCTTGCTCCGATTGTAAACGCTTGGGGAAGGATGCATATGCTCGAGTTTGAGACGTTCTTCACCAGATTCCATAAAGATTACACCAGATCCCTCAAACTATGTGTTTTGCTGGTCAGCTTGTTCCTTCCTTTGTCTTAAGATTCTTCGGGCATTTTGGTGAGTGCTTGCTTGATAACGACAGTAGGTGTCTTGCGTGCTCCACGACACGTCAGATCTCGTCACTCATATATGACACAAGACATGAACAAGGCCAATTGCTCTTTGAATTGCATCTTACACTCTTATTGGTGCATGTAAAGGGCAAGAATATTCACAGGTTAGACAGAACTTCGTGCTGTGAACCATATCTTTCACATCCATATCACCTGGCGATGGGTCTGATAGCAGGTCTAGCAGGGTAGAGAATCTTCTTTCAGTGTTTTCGTCTTCCCATGCTGGAAGCATTTGGGTTCTCTCGTAGCTGATTTGCTCTTCCAACAGTCTCTTTCCATGTTGCAGGCACAAGCATTCTGCTGGTTTACACACTCTCTGCATGGCTGTCTCAACTCGCATTTATTACAAGTTTTTGCAATTGTCCTTCATCCCGCCTTTTTGTGTGCGTACTAAGCCGTTTGTTTGGTCCGACGCAGTTTCGGCACGTGTACACGCTTTGCTTCCGCGACTGCTCTCCAAACACAAACGCTCATCTTGGCAGCCACTTTGTTTGCCACGACTGCCTCTTCGCGAACCCTCGCGACCTCACATGCATCGCCGCATTAGCATCTGCCTCGATTCGTGATGGGCACGCCGCGCAAGTTCACTCCTTTCGATGCTCCGCCTCTTGGGCCAGGCATCGACCCTACCAAGTACATCGGCAAAAAGCCAAACAAAGTCATTCCCGTACCCAACGAGTACCGACGACAGACTCTTGCACGTGAAGGGCAAATCCTTGTCAACGAGCTTAGAATCGGAGCTAATTGTCATGTGGAACTCGACTGGGACTATAACAAGATCATCAAGTTTGAGGTATATGGTACGGGTGCCGACGTTGAGAGAGGCGTCAGTCAGATTAATCGATGGATCTCTCGAGCCCACACCAAATCAAAAGACTCCTCGGCTTGGGCAAAGATTCCAGCTTACGATTTTGACGACTGGTACTACGACCGCATTGAGAACATACAGGATGAGCGCAAGTTACTGTTCAAAGGTCCTATGCCACTGGAAGGCCATCCTGATGCCCCCACGTACTCGGTGAGTAGCAGAGAGCTTAATATGCGTGGAAAATACACTCAAGGCTGCAACAGGTCATTCTGAACTGGCCGCAGATGTTCAGTGACGATAACCTTTATCCTCGCGATGTCTTCGGCAACAAACTTGAACGTTTGGACACACTTCGCATGCAAGATAAGGTCTGGTTCGTGCCGAGTCAAGACAGAATCAGTGCCAACTGGAAGATCACGATAGCGGGCCATGGCCAAACACACGTTGAGCTGGCGATGGACCATCTCGTCGCGCATCTCAATCAAGTTCGCTCAGAAACCTCTGGTTTGGGCCATACCTGCAATGTGCTCTTGGACTTCGAAGAGGGCATAAATATCAAGCTTCAGCGAACCGATGACTGGTGGCCAAATCACACCGATCCAGTGGTCCCACGCCTGCTGCCTTCCCCACTCATGAATGCGCCGGGAACATTTCGCCATAGTGAAGCAGGGTTGCCGAGTGTCTATCTCTCTACGGTCCAGACTGCTATCAAAGTAGTTCTCGAGAGAGTGCGTGGTAGAAAGGGTTCGTACGACTTTGCAGTACGCTTGGGACTCATTGCCATCAAAGCTAAGCACGTGAGCGAGGACAAAATCGGACAGACCTTCGATAAGAACATATTTCTTAAGGACATTGACAGAAAGATCGAGCTGGACTTCAAGAGATGGTAAGTGGCATGGTATCATCATTTCAAAGCTTCTCTTACAATATCAGGCTTGCTAATGATGACGTCGGCTATCGCATACTTCGTCGCTTCATGTCCAGGGACGATGTCTTTGAACCAACAAGGTCTGGTGGTTACTTTGGATTCTTGCCAAAGACTCTAACGGAAACTCGTCCCACCTTTCGAGGAACTTGGGTTTTCCGGGATCCGAACAGTATCATCAGTGTCACGCACGCAGCACCCCGTCATGCGGGTCGTCCAGTACCTATGAGCCCGTCTCCAGCTGCGCGAGAGTCCACTGCGTCACCGACAGTCTCGTCATTCGTGGTTGAAATAGATTGGTCAGAGGATGAAGAAGATCTGTACGAGAAGGGATCGCCTCGATACTACAAACTTGAAGCAGAAGCCTCCGGCGTGAAAAGAAACTTGGACGTTAATCTACTGGAGCTTGGAGAGTAAGTGATCCACATGCAGTTGTGAAGCGTACTGATAGAACCTTGTAGAAGCCGAGGATGGCATTTCGCCCTAGAGTCGAAGATAGCCGTGCTGGAGAGGGTAGTACCTCCAGTATTGGTCGGTTTCGCACAGCGAGTCAAAATGAAACCGAACTACGATCCTCGCTCCACTGAGAACTTTGCGCAGTGGGAAGCGACGCCGACCATCAAGCAACATCTCTTGACTGGTCGCCTCGACAGCGTGTACAGCTTCGGAGTCAAGGGCACAGATTACAAGGCAGAGCTCACCGCCATGTGGTACCCGGGTAATCAACCAGTGAACTTTCACTCGGGAGCTTCATGCCACCCCCCTAGTCAAAACAAGCCTGTCTGGGGACTGTTTGTGCGCCACCTCGATTGGGCAACTCACCTCGCTGAGCTAGAGTGTCTGCCCATCGGTAGTCGAGCTAATTGGGAAGACACTATCAGCACCTTCTTTCCTGAAGATGAGGAGTTGTCCCTGGGCGCTCTCCGCCTCGAAGACAAAGGTGCCACGAACCTACCCGTCAGTGGGCTCGACATTCTGACTAGGAAACTCCTGAAGCTCTCCGAGGTGGTTAGTTCAGTCACGAACGAAGGCGGTGTTGCAGTCTGAGCATTTGTATCCCAACAGGGATGGACGGATACGAAAGTTCTGGAACGACTGTACCCTCTTTTCCACATTTACTTGAAGTTGTAGAGGGTCTCACTTATTCAGTCGAACAGGAACAAGGGAAAGAGCACACACGAGATTGGAAGATTCAAGCAGCAACTGAACAAAAGGGTGTCTGTACCTAGCAAGCCTCCTGCCGCGAAACCTCAGAAACAGTCAGTGCCTGCTAGAATGTGCCTTGCCGCTCTTGATACTTCCATGCGACTTCTGTGAAGCCTTCTGTAGGATCATACCCTGTGCCTCCATGTCTCCCCACCATGTTCCAGCTGCACGGCAATCCTTAGCTGGAGCGTAAACGTACATTGGGACGACATGCACGAGTGCCCGATCCTACCAGCTCGCTCATCCGCATTGCCAATCAATGGTCGCGTGATGGCTCTTCGATTTCATCAACCCAATGGCAGCTCTCAGCCACTCTTCTCCCCGCCTTGTTGGCCCTCTTGACTCTGTGCATTCATGACTTTGACCCTCATGACCTCTTCGACCAGCCTGACATTTCGTGCCTTGCCCTCGACCACGCCTTCGAGATCCTTCAGACTATCACCAAGGTCCTTCACTTTCCTCTCGTAGAAATCCTTGGCATCAGCAACTCCCTTCTCGACGAAGAAGCCCGTGCCCACGTCTACCAGTACATGCTCGTGATCTGTGAGCTTCCCTGGCACATAGAGCGACGATGTGAGTGGGACGAGCAGTGGTGGCGAGCTTGTGGGTGTCGACGAAGGGAATGCTGTTGTGAGCGAATTTATACAGTCGCGAAATTTCGACTGTGCGGTTCGGAGGGACTGAAACGAGGTGGAGAGGTGGGTAAGTTCGGCGTCGAGTTGGGATTTTAGGTCGCGCAATTGGGGGATGGGGAGTTGTGCGAGGTCGACTGTGAGGATGGATTAGCTATGCAATTGGCTTTCCAGGACGGCAAACATACTCTGCCCACCCTGTTGCTGCTGGGAAGCCATGGTGTAGTGTGTTGGGGCTCGGGTGACGTTTGGTCGAGGAAATGTCTGGGAAGGGTTTGGTGGGGGTTGTGGGGTAACTTGAAAGTGCCGGTAACGTGAGAGCGCGTTTCGTTCGAGGAGCTTGGACTTGTTCGCGCTTTTGTCGCAACACTTTTTGTGCAACATACGAGGTATTGAACATGTCTTCTCCGACCTTCTTAGTGCGTGTCGACCCAAGCTCGGCCATGCGCTCAGTAGCTCGTAGTCTACTGACGATGCCGACAAGGCGTTCCAAACACGGCCAGGGCAAAGTCAAGACAGGCAGGAAGATCTTCAAAACTGCAAAATGCGTCCTTCTACCGAATAAGCTCGAGAAAGCATTCGAAGCGGACACACCACTGCGGATGAAGAGAATGTTCGAAGATCTCCCAGCATATCAGAAATGGATCAGCCAAATAGAAGAGTCGTTGGAGGACCCAGATGTCCCCAGATCGAAGTTCAGACGAGGAAGCAAGCAAACGTCCTTAACCGTCAAGACAACTCTGAACAACGAATACCTCGAACAGTTTGGTGACATGTCGGTGCCTTTGGAGCGATCAGAACAACATCCCCAAAACGGAACCACCTTCGACAGATTCGATGCACCATTCTCATTCCTCCTCGAGTTCATGAAAGCAAAGGCCGGGCCAACAAACTACAGACTGTATCTGGCACAACACTCGCTATCCGACTTACCCGAGGCAATGCGAGCCGACCTTCCCACGCCCGACATCATGAAGTCACTCGGCGGGAAAGGCGACATCTACGGCTCGAGCTTGTGGATGGGCAAAGCACCAACGCGCACCCCGCTCCATCGCGACCCCAACCCGAATCTCTTCGTACAAATTTCGGGCAGGAAGACTGTCCGCCTGATGCGGCCTGAGGTCGGGAAGGAGCTTTACGAGAAAGTGCGGGCTATGTATAACAAATCCGGAGGCAGCGCAAATCTGCGAGGAGAAGAGATGATGCAGGGCGAGGAGTTCAATGCATTGGAGAGAGCTGTTTGGGGAGACAAGTCTTCCGAGAGGGGGCAGAGTATGGGCGTTGAAGCCACGCTCAAGAAGGGCGACGGACTCTACATACCCAAGGGGTGGTGGCATGCGGTGAGGGGAGAGGGCAAGGGGCCAATTATCTCGGTAACTTGTTCATAATGTGTGTTGTATGGTGTGAGTACTGACTGAACTTGACAGGTCAACTGGTGGTTCCGTTGAGCAATCTTCGCTCTATGTTGTCATGACTACGACCTCAAATCATGCTTACAGAATGATACCTGGACATCACGCCCACGGCTCAATCTCCACTCTTATGATAGCCTCCGAGCCATCGACCCACGTTCCTATCGATCTCGTACCAGGCACGACCTCGACCTCCCTCATGATCCTATCTACCTTGCCTTCCTTCTCACTATCCTCTGAATCCCACTCATCTTCGTCGAAATCCACTACAGTGCTCTTCGCCGGCATCCAGTCACCCGTCTCCCACAACAACTTGCACTCGGTCGGCTGGATGCCAAAGTGCTTGCCAACCATACCAAGGACGGTGTACGCTGTACAGCTCATGGGTATCTCGGCTTCATATGTGCTCGACTTGTCGGCCGCAAGATAAAATCGTATCCGCAGCAATCGTGCCGCAAGTGAGTTTGGGTTGACTTTATTTGCCGATCGCTGCACGTCGGGCTCGCCGTACTCCTCACAGAGCCACTTGTATCTCGGATGGCTCTTCAGGATTTGCTCAGTCATATTCTCCGGCGCGAATTGCACTTCCTTGGCGATCATTGAGAGGTAGTACGACTCTGCATTGAGGCGCTCTTTGGGGTTGATGGGGCTGTGGTTAAGCGTACTGAGGTTGCCGAGGCGCGCGAAGGTGAGCATGTAGCCGTCATCTGCGGTCAAGGCACGGCCGTCTGGTGCTTGGAGAGATTCGTAGAGTGGGTTGTGGGAGACGCGGAGACTGGTTAGGCCGGGGAAGACGTGTGCGAGGGTTTCGATGAAGGCCCATATGGCAATTTCGTTGAAGGAAAGATCGACCTCCGTTAGTGTGGATGGGAAGATTGGAATGGAAGCAGGCGAGCTGCTGATTTCGGAGATTTTGTTTGACTTGAGGACGAGGCGTTGGAGGTGCGGTAGCTTGGTTAGTGAGGCGATGTTGGACAAGGACGGAAGGAGGTTGTCTTCCAAAGTCAGGTCGGTGATTGTGGGGTTGAGCATATGCTCTCCGAGCGCCGTGTAGAGATTACTCGAAGCTCCGAAGATCGTCAACGTTGGAAACAGTTGCGTCAACCTCGCAAGCTCGTCCCAAGGCAACAAGTTCTCCTCTAATCTCAAGGTGTTAATGTTTGCAAAAGCTTTCAAGCACCTCTCCCTCTCTGTCTCACTCAATGTCGTGTCTCGAAAGCGATTCCCACTGCCATCATGTTAGCCAAACCATACAAACACACCCGTCAAGAAAACATACTCAACCCTCAAGTTCCTTAACTTCTCCAATTGCTCACATATACTCCCCACCTCCCTCCACTCCTCAAACAGATTCCTACTCAAATCCAACTCCCCCGCCTTTGGACACGCGTCTTCCACATCCCTCTTCCCTCTTCCCCCCATCCACCCATCTCCCCTCACTTCAGGTCTACACATGCCCAGCCCATCAAGAATGACGATGCGCAGTTCGCTTAGCTGAGCAAGCTGTGCGCGGATCTTGTCGAAGCCGACCTCTTCAGCGACTTTGCCGCTGAACTTGATGGGGCGGGGCTGAGGAGGAGGCGGGCGATTTGGGTGATTGTCGAAGACGATTTGCACGGAGGGGTCGGTGAGAGGGGGCGAAGAGCGAGCGTCGGAGGCATATTTGGATTTGAGGGCAGAGGGGAAGGAGAGGGAGGGGTCGGGGGGTCTGGTTGGGCGGATGAAGGAGGCGGAGGTGGGCGAGTGGTGGAGGCCTGGGCGAGGTTAGGATAGGAGGTTACATATGGAAAGCAGCTAGACACTCTTGTAACAAGAGTGCTTGGTTGCAAGAGTCGAGATAGACGTTTGGTGTAGCAACAGTTGTATTGAGAGATCAAGACCAGGGGAGTCGATTGACTTTGAATGAATGATGTGATATTCTTTGTGATCTCGATAGAAAAGTCTTTGCTTACAATCGAAGTATTTCACGCCTTGATGTTCTCCGGCATGTTTTCCTCGAGTCGGGTCATCCCACTCAACACCTAACCATTCGCCTTTGGTGCCCTGGACCTCGCCATGGTAACGAACAGTACAGAGTCTACCATCGTATGACAGACGCTTGCCAATGTAGAATTGTAGTCCCATATTTCCTCCTCTTTCTGGCGAATATGCTCGAGCAGATCTGCTGTACTCGCGCGGTGCTCTTGTGCGTAATATAGAATGAAGTCAGGGCTTCCGTGTCAATTCTGCCTACTCGACATATCTGCAAGCCACTTGCAAGGGGACAGTGTTCGGCAGTGAAGGAAGAGTGTCTTGAGCAGGCAACTACTGCACGTGATGGCGGCTGAATTAAGCTATCGCACTAGCGTGGTTCCTGGATCGTCACTCCCCGGAATTTCTGAACGCAGCTTCCCATCCACGCGCAACGATCACGATTACAACAATCAGCCTCGTGGCAGCTCCGTCAACTGCTACAACACCCAGAAAACTGTTGCGCAGCACCTCTCTCTATAGCCAGCTCACTACGGGCTTCACATCATGGACTACCAGGTACTTGCCTCCACTATACATGTTTGACATGGCTGCTAACATTCCACAGAACCGCGCAGGCTCCAAATTTGGCGGCGGCGGTGTCGCCTCACAGTCAGCTACCAATGCGGATCGCCGTGAGCGTCTGCGCAAGCTTGCGCTTGAGACCATCGACCTCGACAAAGACCCATACTTCTTCAAGAACCACGTTGGAAGCTTCGAGTGCCGCCTCTGCTTGACAGTCCACCAGAACGACGGCTCGTACCTTGCGCATACACAAGGTCGCAAGCATCAGACCAACTTGGCGCGTCGTGCCGCGAAGGAACAGCGTGAGGGCAAGAGGGATGATGTGGGCCAACAAGGACTCCTCGCCGGCGTGCAAGTCAAGAAGAACACACTCAAGATTGGTCGCCCCGGTTACCGCATCACCAAGGTCCGCGACCCAAATTCGCGCCAGAACGGACTGCTTTTCCAGTTTCAGTTCCCAGACATCACCACAGGCACCATACCTCGCGTCCGCTTCATGAGTGCTTATGAGCAGCATGTCGAGGAGGCAGACCCCAACTACCAGTACTTCATCGTCGCCGGAGAGCCCTACGAGACAGTTGCAGTCAAGCTGCAGGCTCGTGAGGTCGACCGCCGAGAAGGCAAATTCTGGACGTGGTTCGACGAGGACAACAAGGAGTTCTGGTGTCAGCTGCTCTTCAAGACAGAGCGCGACGAGCGCTTCAGCGCTGTTCCCGGTCTAGCTCCAGGCCGCAAGTAAGGCAAAGTGCTACATGCTAGGGCAGTCGCTTTTTTTCTGGCGCTCTTTGATTCTTGACCCGGAGATTGTCATGATTACCTTCTTACTTCATGGTACTTGTTACAGGCGGTGTTTTTGCTTATGCTATTCGATAGCGTTCGGTCTCAGCATCAAACGGCGTTACGGACCGTCAGGGACGGAGAGACACTCTTCAGGGTAATTCCCATAGGTAGGCTTTTTTTCAGATCGAAAAGGCCTAAATGTAACATGAGTACGCAGATTCTCGCCTCCCACCACTTGTGACCATTCGTTGAGGTTACTCCACACTATACAAGGTTTCAGGACTAATGACCACTTGCTCAGCTACGCTCAAAATCAGAGATCATCGGCACCTCGTACTTAACCTAGTCATCGATTCTGTGCTGCCGGATCCAGAATGGTCTGACATTGTTTGCTATCGAGTCCAGATCCTAGTGCATTGTTCAAAGCATTGGCTGGGGTGTGTTCCGAGTCATCTGATGCTCCTTGCCCATTGCTATCTTCTATCCCGGACGGTCGAGCAATCCAGGCGAAACTCCACCTGACCTGTTCATTGTCCGTACAGGTCTGGATTTAGAGTATGATTGGCTGCAACGACTTCTTCTGGGCCATGGACTTGCTGCAGCCTCGCCACCTTCCTGGCTTTGGGCGAAGCTATGCACCCACACTGTGCTGAGTAGCATCGGCAATGCATGGATTTTGACTTACGTAGAGATAGACCAAGCTTCATCAACGCCTTTGGGTCTATTTGTGGATTATCGACCATCCAGTCTTGAAGCTTTACGCAGGCAAGTGCCGACACTTCAGCTCACGACACCCCACCACCTTCCCCCACTATCTGGAGCGAGTTTTATTGTGTGTTACGCCGCGGAGCTTGGTGTCTGGTAAGCTCGGATCGCACCGACTAGGCATACCTGAACACTGTTGCACATCCGACCACAGCCAATAGTGTGCGACAAGGACTGAGGTGCTCCGTCTCCGTGGCGCAGATGTTGCAATATTCACTGTTGCACGTTGGGAATTTTTGCTATAGGACATTATTTCTCTCGCCAGAGAGAAATGGACAAAGGAAGAAGCTCACCGCCAGAGCTGTACGACCACCGTATCCGCCCCACACTCTGGCATGCGAGAGGGATGGTCTAGCTGATCCAGGAATCAAGTTTATCAGTGGATACGTGCGCGGCCTCGAACAGCAGTGGAGTAGATGGTCACACTGTGAGCCCCTCGGTCGGAATCATGAAACAAACTACCTGCGGCAAAAGAGCATCGTGTGTTATCTGATGGCGACGATAGCTGAGCGCCTGTGGTGTCCCAAGTGCATCTAGTGGAGCATAGCCTCGCCCGCTCTTTGAGCGTCCCGAAGTCGCAATCCAAGGCAGTGGTAAGCAGTGTCATATGATCAAGCAGCTAGCCACCCCGGCCTGACTGGTGCAATGCCAAGGGGTGGATCATTGTCCATCCATTGACCGCATAGTCGACCGTTTCGACTTGACCACATTTGTGTGCCGAGGGTGTGGAGATGGATGGTTATGCTAGGAGGTGAGTAGACTGCGTCATGATCATGACCTGGGGTGTCGAAGAGGAATTCCAGAGGCAGTCGCTGCACTGGCCAGATTGCAACAGGCTGGGTCACCAATCCTTTGTTCCTTCCACTATGGAATTTTTACGACATGTTCTATTTGGATGCAGGGAAGTTTGTATTGGACTGTCGTCAAGATAAACGGGACTAAGCGACGACGAAAGCTGTGGCGGCGTGGTTGATCCCAGCACGATCTAGTCAAGTCACAGTCATGGATAATTAGGGTTGGTCGCAACCATGGCGGCCCGAATTGTCTGTATTGAGCAAGCCATGGAAGAACAAAAGCAGGTAAAGTGAATATATTGGGCGCCTAGGTCCCTGCAGCAGAGCAGATGACAAAGTTTGCGCTGAGACATCGGGCTGGTGGCACAGCCTCTGCGAACGCGTCGAGAAGGCAAAGATATGTACCTTGAGCACCGACGCGTCGATGCATTGCGGGACCAGTGTTGGTAGGCAGGAATAGGCGGGTGTCCAATTAGTTGCGTGTTAATTTTGTCAATGCAAAGGATATTGGCTCAAGGCAAAGTGGTATATGAAAGGCACAGACGGTGTCAAGGAGCGGTTTTGGCGCAGCGGAGAAAGGAAAGCCATGGCGTTTCAAGCCCCCCGCTTGGATACAGTGGCGCGAGAGGTTAGGGAAGGGGTTCGTAAGATGGACTACGGTGTGACGGGGAGATCGACGACTGCACGGGCAAGGCCCAGGATGTGGACAGCGCCCTTGTCCGGAGAGCGGGACGTCTTGTGGAACGGATCGTCGAGGCAGCGCCTGTCCATACGGAAGGCACAATGGCGTTGGCATGAAGAGCTGTGGTGTCGCGGTCGCGGCCAAACCAGAGCGTAGGGACTGGGCCCCGGGAGAGGAGCTGGCTCGAGGCCGGGCAGCTGCAGGCGCGGGGCAGCGAGTGGCCCAGAGGGCCAGAGAGCCAGAGGGCGCTGGACAATGGATTGCGCATCGAGCGGTGGGCGATCGGTAGACCAGAAGCGAGCGTTTGCACGGAATCACGGGAGTGCTGGCTGCAGGCAGCAGGCTGACGCACCGCAATCAAGTCGCGCTGCTTCATTCGGCTGCTGCGGCAAGCATGCGGCGGCCAGATGAGGTTCGTACGGGCTTCTGGGAGTCAGACGATACGGCATGACGACGGCGGCCGCTTATGCACGCCTGTCTTGGGCGGCTGCAGCTCCCAGAGCGCAAGCTGGGGCCGTGGTTGCAGCGATTGCACCGGCAGCCTGCTGACACGGCCGCGTCGATGCCATCAGCACGCGGATGCGTGTGTGAGTGGTGGAATGCAGGCCAACTGGCCGCTGTCGCCATATCCGCTCAGCGTCGCCCTGATAGGCAGCTCGTCGAGACGCACGACGCCCGAAGCATGAGGCCGGACGCGCTCGGGACGTGGGAGCTTGGCCTGGCGGGCGCTCGACGCTGGTGGAGCAGCAAATATCGAGATCCGCGCTAAGGGCTGCTATCTCATGCTTTGCCTGTATGTCATTCACTCCAGACGGCCCATGCTTCGCTTCCCGCCGCAGACGTGAGAGACGCATCTGTACTGTCCTGTCCTGTCCTGTACTGTACTGTATCTTTGGCAGTTGCTCGTCGCCGTTAGCCCTGCCGTGCGCGTCTTGAGCGGGCCGTCAGCTGGGTTTCGCATGTCATTGTCGCCATCCTGTCTCTCCTCTCTCTCATCCACCAATAACCCACACTCACTTTACCAATAATCCGCACTCGCCTCGCCCAACGACAACAACAACAACAACAACCACAACCACATCTGACAACACTCATCAACCACATACAACGACACAACGACACAGGTTCGTGCTCCTCCATCCTCCGCGAGTCGCACCGCCGCCCGCGCCGGGAAGCCTGCAGACGTGCTTACCAGACGGCGAGGGCACCCTTGGAGCGGGTAGCGTCGTGCAGCTGGGCCTTTGCCATTCACGTGGCGCCTTTACTCCACTCTCTGCTATTGCCATGGGCGGTGCTGCTCTGTGCACGCTTGTCTTCGCGTCTTCTGCAACCTTAACTCACTTTTGTTAGCCCTATATCTGCGCCTCTGCTCCCGGCGATCGTACCCGTCTGCGATTCGCCCACCAGCACGCCCAGGCATCGCTCCCGCCGTCCTGTCCTGTCCTGTGATTGTGCGACCATCGCACCAGCCCGCCCACCTTGCATCATCGCCGCTCGCCCTGGACGCTGCCGTCGCCCGTGTGCTAAGGACCAAGGACCTCGCACACTGCTGACGCCGACTGTGCGCTGCTCGCTGGCTGGCTTGGCCCCACCGCTGCAACTTCGGGCCCTGCACGCTGCCGTCGCGACACCACGACGTCCTCTGCGACAACCCACCGGATGCCCACGCAGCCCCAACAGCCCGTCGCGTGTCGCCATCTCCTCCGCGTCGCGCCCCGCCAATTGGCACCCCACTGAACGCACCCACGCCCGCGAGCACCACTCGCCCTCGAGCTGGGCCGCTCCTGCGCCGCCTGGAATGTACTCGGTGCAAGCGCATCCCGTCCACACCATGTCAAATGCTGGCATTGGCAACGGCATCATGGACCCCTCGGCCACCATTGATCCCTCAGCCCTCAACGGGCCCGCCGCGAGCGCCATGTCGCGCGGCCTGAAGCGCAGTCGCTCCCCCGAGAACAGCTATGCCGACCTGCAGTACGGCGAAGACGGTATGTATCCATGTACACAAGAGCGCGCGCGTGTCCGCCGCACGACCGCAAACACGCTGACAGCGCGCACAGAAGACGGCAAACCACGAAAGCGTGGTCGCCCGCCCAAAGCAGCAAAAGGCGCGTATGCCGGCAGCCCCAACCGCTCCTCCCAACCACCCACCCCATCGCACGGCGGCACCGCTCCTCCCGTGCAGACACCACAGCTCCAGACCGCGCCGCTGCCTCAAGGGTCGCCGCCGCGCGCATCGCCCTCGACCAAATCCACACCCACGAAGCCCACCGTCATCAAGGCCCTGCCCACCGTCCGCGACCACACCACGGACCAGCTCAACCCCGAGGGCGACGAGTACATCCCCCGCGAAATCGACGACGCCGGCGAGCGCAAGGTCACACAGACCGGCCACCCGCTCGAAGGCCGCGAGTATCGCTGCCGGACCTTCTTCGTGCCCAACCGAGCCGACAAGCTGTTTATGCTCGCCACCGAGTGCGCGCGCGTCCTCGGCTATCGCGACTCGTACCTGCTCTTCAACAAGAATCGATCGTTGTTCAAGATCATCGCCACGCAGGCGGAGAAGGACGACTTGATCCACCAAGAGATTCTACCCTACTCTTACCGGTCGCGGCAGATCGCCATCGTCACCGCACGTTCAATGTTCAGGCAGTTTGGAAGTAGATTGATCCAAAACGGGCGCCGAGTGCGTGACGACTACTGGGAGAGCAAAGCCCGTAAGCAGGGCTTCACCGAAGAAGACGCTGCGGGGGAGAAGCGGCCAGGCGCCGCTAAGGCACGAGAAGCAGCTGCGGCAGAGGCTAACCATGCCAACGCCATGGCATTCGCGCATCCAGGAGCGTACACTGGCAACGCTCAAGATTATCTTGGCGGCGCAATCAACCCTCTGCAGCCGTTCGGTGGCCTGAATCCAGCACCCGGTAGCATTCCTAATGTAGGAACAGACGCGTACGCGCAGCGCACCACGACAGATCTACAGGTCCGAGACTACAGTGGCGTTCAACGGCCTCGACATGAGATGGCTGGAGTGCCTTACCAAGACCTGACTCGGCCAACACCATCGGGTGAAATCCTGAACGCAGCTGCGCAGACAGCCGACGCTAACAAGCAGTTGGAACAGTCGCGCAAGAGCCGCAAGGACTATCTAGATAACATTTGGAACCGTCCACACGAGCCTCCTGTCCAAGCGAATCGTCCAGGAACTGCTGAGGGTGAACAAGTACCCCAGGTCTCACAAGCTATCCAATCACCGCGTGTTGCTTCGACCTCTGTGACGATGCCCGGTAACCAGTATGGCATGCCTGTACAGACGCCGCAAAGACCAGGACAACAGATGGCGCCTCAGTCGTACCGTCCTCAGTCTATACCTCAGAACAACATGGTGCCGTCTCCAATGGGTCAACAGCACACGCCACTTCGATCCGACCAGGTGCATCGTCGTCCACCGAGCATCGGTATGCCTCAGGGTATGACACCTTCTGGCATGGCACCGGGTGGTATGATGCCTGGTGGTCAGAACCAGGGTCATGGTTATCCTCCATCTCACATGTGGCAAGGCCCGCCACAACCGTCACCACTATCACAACAGCACAACATGCAACAGTATGCCCAACGACCACCACAACAATCACCACTACCTCAGCAATCACCGATGCATCCCTCCGCCCAGCTTCACCACACTCAAAGCAGCGGGTCGATGCACGGTACCCCTGTACAGCAGTACCAAACGATGGGCGCTATGGGAGATCCAGGCTATCAGAACATGGGACAGAATCCCTATCAACCTAGCCCGAGCCCTCATCAGTTTATGCAGCATCCAAGTACTGCAGGGCAGCAGCCGAACATGTCTGGCTGGGCTCCGCAGCAAACCCCGCAGCAGGGATGGCAGGGCTATTAGCTGTGTCGCACGTAAGCAGCGGAGGCCAAACATCCGCAGGGGATACAACATCGGTTTGTGTCTATCCCAAACGTCCTCCTTGCTTCGACAGCATCAGCAAAGGAATGGAACGACGATGTAACACGTAACGCACGCGATACGATCATCAACGACAACGCCGAGCCACGACCACAAGAAGACGCACGTACGAGTGGATGGCTGGGGAAAGTCTTGCAGGGACTGGGTGCTTGGATTCGACTTTTTCTTTGACCGAGCATGATTTGCTCATTGTTTCCTTGGCATATCACAACCATCGTTAAGGCATTGCATTCGTTCGCCTCTTTTCGAGCCCGTTTACCCTTGCCTTGTCATTGCATCGCACGGATACATAGTCTTTTGCGGATTCGATTGCATTGCATGGGCTTTGCGGGGATTTGGGCATGATGCGCTCTGGGGATTTTTCTGCATCGCAAGTGGCGCCCCCGTGTTCATTGGCTTGGATATCTGACAGACTGATTACCATTTTCTTCGATCCATTTTTTCGATATCATCTTTACCCCATCTTTCTCCCACTCCTGCGTTCCGTCTCATCTGGTGGTTCAAAGGCTCTTTTCGGACAGAGTCCTTTTTTTGGTCGGTTGTATGCACAAGATTCCCCCTTTTCCTATTCCTCTCTTTGGTTTGGGTAGTTGTTACATCACTTGCATATCTGGGTATTGGAAGGAAGCACATATCATGCTCTCCCGAGCGTTGGCCAGGAGCCTCTTTCAGGTTACTTGTAAGTGTGTGGGAAATATCACACTGCATTAGGAGGATATTTTTCCTTCACTGCTTTGGCTCCTTTAATATTAATCTACACCCGTTTCGTGCCCATTATACACACATTACATACAAAACTCAACTCATCATCCAACGATTATGCAAAACGATGTGTCAAATGCGTCAAAGTTGCGGAGCGAACTACTCATCTGGACCAGTTGTCGCAGAATATGCACCCCAGATGTCGCAACACTTCATCTCCGGAGGCCCACCGACGATCAAGCAGAATCATTGCGTTTTGCATCACAAACAGCTATCGAATGCAGGTCAGATGACCCTGCAGTAGGCTCGTTACATTGCCGTGCCTCAGGCATGCCGAGTAAGACGCAGTCTGCACGGATGTCATCAGATCCATTACCCGGTTGGGCAAAAACATTACTTTGCAGGTTTGGACCAACACGAGTTGGAGCGACAAGGTACATGGATGTTGTGACGGATCGTGCAACAAAAAGTAGCGGTAGCGGGATGCGGGTTTGCGCATTGACGCGCGACGCAATTCGCATGGTGAGGCGATTCGTTCGCCAATCTGACAGCGCAAGAGTGTGTGCACTGTGGTGTGGGTGACGGGCCGGGCGTTCGCAGCCTCAAGCGGATGGAAGTTGCTTTTGGACGTGGCTCATTTTGAGCCCGGGGAAAGGAGCTTGGACGCGCAACAATCACTATGTTGTGCTTTTAGATGGATGAGGCTCGTTGTTCGTGTCACACAGCCTCGCCTGTCTCCCGTTTCTTTGCTTCGACACACCGCTAAACATGAGCTTAGCGACATCTCACACGCCTCGCTGCCCTATGGAGTGATTCAACACGTAATCGTCAAGACACTCGCGACAGCACATTTCACATGGCGCCGGGCGGTGGCGCTTGTCTTCCATGTCTCCAGCCCGTCCATGGCAGATCGCTGTCAGATCAGCCGCCTCACGCGACAGAAGCGACAACCGCGTGGACAGGCAACGGCCTCACCGCTCCCAGTTTCTGAGATGAGAAAAGCACCGAGAAACAAGGCAGATGGAACTTGTCTGGCTTCTTCGCTAGATTTCCGCGCGCGTGACGTTTCGGGAATCAAGTGTGGTCGAATCGAATCGATTCGGTCCGCTAAGGCGTTTTACGATTCGCAAGTGCATCGAGGTGCAAGTTAGTCCACATCCCAGCGCCGGAGCCATGTTTCCTACCCGTGTGGATCGTGTGCTCATTGACTTCCTTCCTCTCTCCGGCCGTCGTGGCTTGCTGAACATTAGATATATTCTTGCCCGCTTCCCATTATCGAATGGTGCTTTCTCGTTGGCTCGGACGAGTGAGCCGCATATGTCAATTTTGCATAGCGCGATTGACAATAAAGTACATTCTTTATAGCCCAGGAAGGCGGGCGGACGGTCTCGGGCTGCAGATTAGTAGACGAGATAATGCAGTGCACTGTGGGGCGATTGGATTAAGATCAGATCGTGGCTGTGTTGGCTGTTAGTCTGGAATGCTATATTCTGGCTTGTGGTCCACAGTTGGGCATACATGATATTATCAACATTGGGTTCTTGGAAGTCATTGGCTAGACTTGTCGGCCGCTGTGGCTAGAACTATTGCATTTTAAGCTTTCATCCCTCCTTCGGCGTGACTACCCACTCGTGGCTAATCTGATCGACAAGCTGTGCAGGACTGGACTCGAAGGGTCTGATACTGGTAGGGGAGGGGAGTCTTGATGTAATGTCCAAAGGCTTTCAACGGTGTTGATCTGATAGGACAAGGAACCACATTCTATCAAAATACAAGCTCTTTCTGTATCTAGTTTGAACTCGTCGTGGCCTACAGAGCTTCGTCTTATTGGCCAGGGGAGGAATTACCGCCATACTTCATTCCATTCCAGCTTCAGAGCTCACGAGATCTGGGCTAGAACATGGCCACGCGGCGGCTCGTAGTTTGGAATTGTCAAGTGTTACACGTACTGCAAGGCGGGAGTGTACGCGTCGTCCACGTGTCGTTGACGCGTTGAGGGCAGGTATCTCGAAGTTGGTCATTGGTAGTCTTCATTGCCGTGTCAGTTCAGTCACACCTCTGTCCGAGTTTGGATAAAGCTTGTGGAAGGAATGGCATGGCGTATTCACAAGTGGCCGGGACTTTTCGCCACACATTATAGCGAGCGAGTCACAAGACATGAGCTTAGGGAGGATCACTGACAGTTGGTGGAACTGACAGGTAGATCATAAAACCTAGAACCTGTGTATGATTCCGTGTCGCGAGCAAAGTGTTTCTATCACAGCGGAGACAGAGTACGAGTGAGGAGGTTGGTAAAATTTCCAGCTTTTGGAAATATAGTTGATGGTAGTGCGAGATGGTAACAATTATCACCACAAGCATCTGATTCACACCTTGACCATTCCTAATCAATCTGTCTTTCAACTATTGATCAGTAGCCATTGTATATTCTAGTGATACACAACTTGACCAACCATCTGAGCTTCCAGCGGCCTGGTCCAGTCTCATACATACCATCAACTCCATAACTTCTGTCAAGTCATCCCCGCAACCATCTCACACCCCCTCATTCCATCCCCCTTTCCCTGCACCATCTCAACTACCCTTCCCGTCACCGTTCACCTCCCCGTCACGAAGTCACATGCCCATCCAGTGTTCTTCCCCAATTCCTGGCCATTGGCCGGCTAAATCAACCCCCTCTCCCATCTTGCGCCTGGACTTCCGGCCGCCGATGAGGCCTATATCACACGGTTAAGGTTCTCATATTACCTTCGCTGAGGTCAGGATCAGCGAGGATCGGAGGAGCAAGGGTGCTGAGAGAAAGTGACGTGCATGTGATCGATCAACATCGGAGTTGGGGGCTAGATTTTGGTAATGACCTGCGTCGATTGGATGTTAGTGGCTGGATGTTGCATACGCCTGTGTAGAGAGTTGAGGAGCTAGATAAGCATTGGCTGGGGTAATGGTGCGTGCGGAGATGGACTATAACCTGATGCCGTGCATCGTGAGCGTCGGTGAACAAGCGTTCTCGTAGGACGGCACCAGGCCTCCGTGGTTGAAGTGCCGGGTCGAGCGAGCAGAGTCGTGGTTACTTCCAGGTTAGTTTTCATGGTAGTCAACTTTTTCAGTTGTTGTACACTGCTCCGTGTGAGGCAACCGAAAGAGAAGAATCGTACGACCTAATATGATACACCTAATATGCGAGTCGAGCTAACCAATGTTCAGAAGCTGGTTCAAAATGCATTCGATGGGGGTCCTGTGTTCTATGAATGTCCTGAGCACACGTCTACCGCAGTCACGACCGCAGGATGTTACACGCTAGAGAACTCACACTCTGGATGTGCTCCAAACGCTACAAATATTTACTTACTCGTTCCACCCGTGGCTCATCGAAGTGGCAACTCGCTCTTCGACTCAAAGCTGTAGCGCAACCATTCACCAACAGCCCTCAAGCTCTCCCACCTCACAGTCTCGTCTGGCTCTTGCATAAGCTCCATAACGCGACCCTTCAGACCCAATTTCTCGAGCTGTTGTCTCTTCTCCGGTACTTCCTTGACAAGGCAAGCCACGTCGTTACAGCCGATAGCTAGTACTTGTTTGTCGTTGTCCCAGGGCTTAGCCAGAATCTCCGCAAGCTTTCGAGGAAGCTCGCCCTTGTTCTCTTCGAGTATGCGGCGTGCGTTTTCGCGCCAGAAGGTAGGGTTACGATGAGGGGGTGACCAGCGGAGGTGGCCAGACTTGATTTCGGCAGCGTATTCATCAAAAGTGGTTTGAGTCTTGGTGTACTCCTCAAGCAGATCGTTGAGTGACGAAAGATCCTCAAGAGCGTCCTCATCCGTAAGATGGCGGGACTTAAGGCTGTTGAGGAGCGAGGGTATGCGGGCGAGGACGGCTGTTGGTAGGAGCGTTGTTCGGTTGGTGGTGAGGAGGTTGAGCAGGGTGGAAAGCATCAGGCGGGTGGTCTTCTCCTTGGGAGATACGCGTAGTAGCTGTGTGTATAATACGACAATATCATGGTCACTGATTAGAAGTTAGCAGACGCAGTGGTTCAAGTACAAGTTCGAACGTACTCTTGCAACCCTTCACCAACAAGCTCGCCCTCAAAGCTAAGCTGCCAGATCACAAGTAGGACATGATATAGTAACTGTAGCCCAACACCGCCTGATAGACCGCCGTCGCCGCTGCGGACACTGTTGCTACCATAGAGTGTCGAGTCTGTATCCTTGGCGGCGCCTGCCGCGGTACGGAGGATGTCGAAGAGCGGGTTCAGCGTCTCTTGCCTCTGCTTCCAGAATGTGTGACGAGCCTTGGTGCTACGCAGCACAGCCGAGTAAAAGCGTACTGCGATGTCCTGCAGTGCTGCATCGGATGACTTTGCGAGTGTGGACAGGTAGGTGAACAGCTGAGGCAAGGCTTCATCGACCTGAGGCGTGCTCTTCGAGTATAGAGTGACAGCATGTGAGAGGAGACCTGTGAGGACATTTGATGTGAGGAGCGGAACGGGGTCTTCGCTGTTCTTGAGGAGCGGAAGGAATGGCTGGTAAGGCGCCGGGTGCTGTACGAGGGCTGCCGTGAGAGCGGGTATATCTAGGTATCGTCAGACTCGCCTTTCGCGACATGTACTTCAGGATTATATGCGTCACATACCTTCGATCATATCCGCCAACAATACCAACATGTAATGAATGATATCCTGGCGCTTGGCTGCCGCCTCGAAGATGCTCTGCGACCCGTTGCCACCTAGCAGCAGTGTGACGAAGCTATCCACATCGCCTTCGATTGTCTGTTTCCTTTGCTCTTTCCGCACCTTATCAATTGACTTGATCTTCTTGAGGTCTGCATCTGTGATCGTCTTGGCCCGCACTGCGCCTTCCCATGATATTGGCCGGCCTCGGATGTTGTTTTGTATCGAAGCAAGAAATGACTGCGGATCTGTCGCCATGGTGATATGTGCTGTTCGGTACTGCAGCTGCGCACGAAATGATGGGTCTCAAGGCGAACAGCGTGGTGTCGAAGCTCTGATGTTGTGCTTCTGATGCTATCACGGCCCACCAGAGCTGCAACCCGTTCGTCATCTGGCTCTAGCTCCAGGTCGTGCTAACCATTGTTGCTCTAGCGCAGTATCGCTTGGCATCAAAGCCCTTTGCAGCAAACATTGCGCCTCAAGTACCCGCAACCATCCCCATCACAGAAACTCAAAGTTCTCGCGATGGAGTACTTCAGTCTGAAAAGGTCGAACGCCGCCAATCGTGGCCAGTCGAACCTTTCGAGCAAGGTCTACGTGCGATCTACCAAAAGTGGCAAGGTCCAAAAAATCGTCAGAGAGCTGTACTTGCGACAAGATATACCTTGCTCGTCACATCTGTGTAGGGCTTGCCTAGACATTGCGCCAGCCGATTACGCAAAGAAAGGTGAGATTTAGATCATGTTATGACAAGCCGAGCTGATCGTTTCCAGTTACGCCATTCGTGCTTTCAGACACACCAGCTGGTACCAGCGAGTACCCAAATGGCTTGTACCTTGTACCAGATACGAATGCGTTCCTGAATGGCATGGATCTTTTTGAAGTCGAAACAGCATTTCATGATGTCATCGTTCTCCAAACTGTTCTCGAGGAGGTCAAGAACAGATCATTGCCGCTCTATCACCGCCTAATTGCTTTAACCAAAATGGAAAGCAAGCGCTTCTATGTGTTCTTCAACGAGTTCCGCCAGGAGACACACGTACCTCGAGATGTTGGAGAAACGATTAATGATCGGAATGACCGAGCAGTGCGCAAAGCAGTTGATTGGTACAACCACCATATTACTGAAGCTGTAACAGCAAGAAGCAAAAAACAGTCACGCATTCCAACCGCAATCATGATCACCGATGATCGGGACAACTTGCGTAAGGCAGAAACAGAGAATGTGCCTGCATCCAGCTGTAAGTGGTGTGTACTCATATAGAAAACTATGTTGACCCCCGCAGTGGCTGGATTTGTTAACGGACTAGAGAACGCTGATGAACTCTTGGATATGATGAGCGCCGCACAAGAGCAGAGGGAAGTTCGGTCAAAGAAAGCCGAGGTGTTCTACCCAGACCACTTTTCCACGTCAAAGATGATGACTGGTGTCAAAGCCGGAACAATGCATCAAGGCGTATTCAATGTCTCCACCTATAATTATCTGGAAGGCTCCGTACACGTGCCCGCTTTCGATAAGTCGCTGCTGATTCTTGGCCGAGAAAACAGCAACCGAGCAGTCTCGGGTGACGTCGTCGTTGTGGAAGTATTGCCACAAGATCAATGGAAGGCACCGTCGACCAAGATTATCGAAGAGGAAACGCTCAACAAGAACGACAATGCTGAGGCTGAAGATGGCGAGAACGTGATTTCAGATAAGGAGAGGAAGGCTTTACAGGATGAGGTCAAACGTGTCCATGGCCAGACCGCCGAGGGCAAGCCCCAACCTACCGCACGCATAGTTGGAATCGCCAAGCGCAATTGGCGGCAATACGTTGGTCATATTGATCGAGACTCAGTAAGATCAAGCTCAAAGACGAGCAGACAACAGCAGACGGTCTTCCTCGTCCCCATGGACAAGCGCATTCCAAAAATTCGCATAAGAACACGACAGGCCGGCGAGCTGCTGGGACAGCGAATCCTGGCCACAATCGACTCCTGGGACAAAGACTCGCGCTATCCAGTTGGCCACTTCGTACGATCACTTGGAGAGCTCGAGTCCAAAGGTGCAGAGACCGAGGCTCTCCTGTTGGAGTACGATGTACAGTACAAGCCATTTCCAAAGACTGTCTTGGACTGCTTGCCAGCCGAAGGACATGATTGGAAGGTACCAGCCAGCCTGGAGGACCCCGGATGGCAAGGCCGGAAAGATCTACGAGATCTGCTGGTATGCAGTATTGATCCCGTGGGCTGTGTCGATATCGACGATGCTCTGCACGCTCAGAAGCTGCCAAATGGCAATTTCGCGGTTGGTGTTCACATTGCCGATGTATCACATTTCGTCAAACCAAACAACGCTATGGATAAGGAAGCTAGTCAGCGTGGCACAACTGTCTACCTTGTAGATAAGCGCATAGACATGTTGCCTATGTTGCTTGGAACGGACCTTTGCTCCCTAAAGCCATACGTAGAGCGTTACGCTTTCTCTGTGCTATGGGAGATAACACCCGATGCTGATATCGTTTCTTCTCAGTTCACTAAATCCGTTATTCGCTCAAGAGAGGCATTCAGCTACGAGCAAGCACAAATCCGCATAGACGATAAGTCTCAACAGGACGATTTGACTAATGGCATGCGAACGCTGTTGATGCTATCGAAGAAGCTGAAGCAGAAGCGTATGGACGCCGGTGCACTCAATCTGGCGTCGCCTGAAGTCAAGGTTCAGACCGAGTCCGAGACTTCTGATCCAGTCGATGTGCAGACCAAGAGACTCCTCGATACGAACTCACTTGTCGAAGAGTTCATGTTGCTCGCGAACATCAGCGTTGCAGCCAGGAATTACGAGGCGTTCCCACAGACAGCTCTCCTCCGTCGCCACGCTGCACCACCAAAGGCAAATTTCGAAGAGCTTGCCAATCAGCTGAAAGTCAAGAAAGGTCTCGAACTCAAGACCGACAGCTCTAAGGCACTTGCCGATTCACTCGATACTTGTGTCGACCCCAGCAACCCATTTTTCAACACCCTTGTTCGTATCATGGCAACACGCTGCATGATGTCTGCCGAATATTTTTGCGCGGGTACACAAGCATACCCGGAATTCAGACATTACGGTCTTGCAAGTGAGATTTACACACACTTCACTTCACCCATTCGTCGCTACGCTGATCTCGAAGCACATCGACAACTCGCCGCTGCTATCGAATACGAACGACTAGATGCGAGCCTACAGTCCAAGGCTAAGCTCGAAGCTGTATGCAAGAACATCAACGTACGACATCGTAATGCGCAGAATGCTGGCCGCGCCTCGATTGAGTACTATGTAGGGCAAGCGCTCAAGGGCAAAGATATCACTGAAGACGGTTTCATCATGAAGATCTTCTCCAATGGCTTCGTTGTCTTTGTGCCCAGATTCGGCATCGAGAGTCTGATTCGACTGAGAGAACTTGGTACACCTGAGCCTGAGGCGGACTTTGATGCGGAGAACTATACCCTCAACATCAAGGGAGATGTCAAGAGGCAGATCGAGCTATTCGAGAAGGTGCAAGTGCGCATCACGGATGAGATGGAGGAGTCTACTGGCAAGAGGAAGGTCAGACTCGCATTGGTGTAATTGCGGTCTAGTGAGAAATGAAATGAATATGTTGTCCAATCTTGCTTCGATCCTAAGCCATAACAATGGCACAAATTCCAGATTTGTCTACAATGGATCACCACCACATAAAATCACCAGTCTTCTTTTCACACTATCAGCTCAGCTCGTCACCTTCCGTCTATGCTGACGCTTCTAACCTACCTTTAACTGACTTCCCCGTGCTCACATTCAAAGTCAAAAGCCACTCAGCTGACATGCCCCTTCGGCTAACTGATTACTGATGCTGCACTCGGTGCATACGTCCAAGTCGAGAAGATCGAGTAAGCATGGAAGGCACACCTGCTGATCATGAACGCCTGAAATGATCGCTTCGACCCATTCCTTGCACAAGTGAGACAAGTGATCATGTTCTTCGAGCATCGCGTCAGGTGAATCCCATCTCCACGACGATCCGTTCGTACGGCACGAAGCTAGAGTCACATCTGAGTTTGATCGCGAAATTCAGTAGTAACAAAGTACCAAGCATCTCAATCATGATCCGCCATACCCGTGATTGCACGTACGGAACTTTGTACAAGCCTCACCTTCCCTTGCATGCCTCGCTTACAGCAATGATCAAGTCTCATCGGCCCTTTTTGATGACCGTTCTCCCCACAGTATCAGAGCGTCGTCGGTCAGTGCACTGATTGAAACGCGCAATTTGCACGGTCGAGCGTTGAAAGCATCGTTCGCACCGTGTACTTGCTAAAGCTGCCAATCGCACGGATCAAGAAGGCGTGACCGAGCAGGTTTTCTTCGCAACGGCTCGCGTAGAGGAGCTTTTTGCTTTTGCCTTGCAACAGTAACTTTGCGCCCCTGAGGAGGGCGAAGCGTGCGGATGCAGAGGTTGGTAGACTCCCTGGTACAGCTGTGAACTTACCACCCACACTCAATGTCGACGATAACACTACTGCTTGCCCAGCCATTGAGTCGAAACCTAGACATACCCTCTTCTTGCGATCGATTCGACAGCTCGGTAAGTAGGTATATACAGAGCATAGTCCAATACCCATGGCCCATCGCAATCCATCCAGAAAGGGGCCAACGGACCGTCGCGTCCGCAAATGGAACAATGACAGTTGTTCTCGGCTGACCTACCCTGCAACTCTAAAATATTCCAGCCTTGCTTCGAAGCCAGAAGCGCCGAAGATCCCAAATAGCGATTGACAATGAGCGTCCACGGAGCGTCTCCGTGCCGAAGATGAGTGTGCCGCGGTGTGTGCCGCTATGTGTGCCGCTTCGCGTGCCAAAACCTGCATCTTCGCTCCACCGGACGGAAAAGTGGCATGGATGCGGAGTTTGGTACGATGTCGGGCTAGTGGTGTAGCGCGGAGTTTATCGCAGCGGTGACGAATAGAGACTGGGATGAGTGGTTCAGCTGCGCGGGTACAAGCGATGAGGATCAGCGTCGTACGGAGTAGGCGAAGGACAAGAGAAAGATTTCAGTGTGTCTTTGATGTACATGTACGAGAGTTTGACACAAGGTTTGATGTTGCTCCATGATCTGCGCAGTGATTGGACGTGTGCGTTGTGATGTGGCGGAGATTGGCTGACCCAAACGAGCAACCATTGCAAGCGATGAGGCTGCGATGCTGGCCAGGTTCTCGGAGGCAATTACGCTGGGAGTGACCATCATGTCGTCTTGCATTTCATGACAATGTGAGCAAATTTGCCGTATGTGGCTCTGATGTAACGGCAATTCAGAGTAAATTAAGGCGCGTAGTCGCGCACTCCTCCGTACCGTATTCGCAGAGAAGCGAGATCAGATGCATCCCCATATACGATATGCATACATCCCCCGTACATGCTGCTAGTTATTGCAGACATCCCAATGGTGCGGTCCTATTCTGCAGAGATGAGTACAACCCACTTGGTCCACTTCAGAATGGAGTGCACTGCGCAGATTATCAAAGCTGGCTCGGACGTAGCTGTCCGCAGTAACGTTTTGTGACCCCATATTGTGCCGGTGATGGGAAGACTCTTAATCGAGATCACTTGCATACGAGGACCCCACGATTTTAGAATGTGAAAGCACACTGCAGCTGCCATCCAGAACTTTGGGAACCGCGCATGTCCATAAACGGGATTCAATACAAGTGCACCGTTCGTCGTATGCGAACTGGCCTGCTGACCAGCTGCTTCCGGTATCAACCGACGAGCTTTGACACGCAAGACGATGGGAGAATATTCCGACAGGCGCACTTGACGATGCAGCCATCATCGATATCTGCACACATATTCGTCAGGATCGGTACTGGAGCCGCACCGATCAAGGCCAGTTGGGTAGGTCTGGTGATGAATTGTGGTTCATAGCCGGGAGTTGGGTGCTGTTAAGAACGAGGATGGTATATGCGCCGTGGGGGTTTCAAGGAAACGGGATTACGGTGGAGTCATTCTTGTCGCTTCACCTGCTGGAGCTGCGGCCTTGCTTGGCATGAAATGTCATTCTGCTTGACGAGTTCATGACGGCATGAAGTTCCGCGGAGAGCTCTGAGAGAGATCGAGTGCGAGCAGCACTGCCCACCATATCTTAAATCGGTGCAGTATCCCAAGTAAGTAAGGAGGAGGAAGTGTCGGTGATGTTGTACGAAACCACTATTTCAGCTCCGAAGCTGAATTGGTGTTCTCAAGCTGGAATGCTATGATAATTGGCCAGCGGGGTGATTCGCGATGCAGCTTGATTGCAGATACTCCAACACCTGCAAACTGAAGTCACGTAGTGCATCCAGATGCGAAACTGTACTGCTCACGCAGTGAGGCGCAGTTTTATTGCACCGCGAAGGAGCTTTTTTCGTGTCCGTGCCGTCAATACGCTGACCCTGCAAGCGGCTATGTCTGGGGCGGTCCTCGCTTGATGGCGTTGAAGATCAGGTCCACGTGCCGTTGCGCACTTTAGCCGGTGAGTTTAGACACTGAACGCCATGTCCGTGGCAACATTATACGGTAATCGCGGTAAAGCCGTCTGGTGGTTGCTGTGTGGGCATCACTCGGTCGCTATAGCGCACGGAAAATCGACATGACATTGTATTTGGATGTCTGTATGCTTGTATTTAAACACTACCTGACAATGTTGCCGTTAATCGGAGTTTTTGCGATGCGTGTCATGGGTAGACATCGTTGCTTCTTCGGGATGGACTTGCAGCAAAACCTCATCTCGGTTCGGCGTGGTGCGTAGATCTCGACTTGGAACAAGTGGTAGAGTTTTTGTGGATGGCTCCTCGACATAGTGGTGACAACGGATCGAGCCATTCTCCTGCGACTGTAGAGGCTGAACGTTGAAGATACCCTGTCCTTGAAGAGAATGTCTGCATACACCACATCTAGACACATGTTCGAGACTTTGGTAGCATCCTGCTGCATCATGAGGAGGTTCCACTAGGGATTTGCTCCGATGTGTGGCTAGTGGTCGGAGAGACTAGTCACTTCGAGAGGCTAAGGGCAAAAAGCAAGGCGATGGCTCCACGTTGTCCCTGAATCGCAGCAGCATCGAAGTCGCCATCTAGTTTGTAAGGCCCGTTCTCGAGCGTTTCACTCCAGCAGGGGCGGCTTTGGTGGATAGCATGGACTGAGTCGCTATTGGACGCCAATGAAATGCGGCCCCATGGTGAAGCGTAGAAAGGTAATCAGCCATGAACATCTGGCAAGCTGGTGACCAAGCAACGGCCTGCGACTGGGAACATGTCGATGCATCTTGAATGCATCCTCTGGTTGCTTGCAGCGGAGACCATGGTCATGGCACACAGTGCTTACTACATGCATGTGGACTGGGCACGCTCGGCTTGGTACGCGGCTTGCTGCTTTGCCGATGGATGTGAGGTGCTAGGCTGGGCCTGTGTGTGCCATGCTCTCCACCGCTGCTCGACCAAGATGGTGCTGTGATAATGATATGACGAGCACATGAGCAAAGTCAAGCTTTGGGGCGAGTACTGGAAATTACGAGTGCTCGGTGAGGGCGGACTAAGATAGGGAAGCTATCTGGGCGGGACGCACCTTGTGCCCGCTATTGAACGAGTTTGGTTGGCCAGTGCCTGCGTGGAGGCTATCCCGTTGCGTGCTAGGCTCGCCTAAGTAGATCGACGTCGTGTCAGTAGTGTGCAGAACCCACCAGGTACACGCCCCTTTGCGCAGCCCATGCGTTTGCTTGTCTTTTTTCGTGCGACGTTCCTGGGGGAGCAGAGCACTGAACGTCTTGCGGGAAGAAGCAAGCTCGGACGCGCCGGCTGGTGAGTTGGCAGCATCGTCGTCTCCAGCCCAAGCCGACAGGACGATGCGCTTCAACGACATGTGCCCCTGGATTCATCTCACGACTTGATGAGCTGGCATGGCCGACATGTTGCTGACCTCGACGACGCCACGTCGGCCAGTGCCTGGCAGCGTGCAACTGCAGACTGGACGGGAGTGACAATGCCCCTGCAGTGGTACGGCAGATGCGACGGCGCAGACTGCCTATCGAGGACATGGGCCATGGTTTATTCCAACGGCGTTCCAAGATTATTCAAATTAGCACCAACATGGATGCCGCCTAGTGCACTGCTCACCGATATTTCAGCGCCTTTGGTACTAACAGACTTTGCTACCCATCATCAGGTACGCACTTGTACCTGCATGTTGCTTATGGCCAAGCCTGTCCGTTTCTATAACACGCAACATTCCTGTCGTTCGGTGCGCCTCCGTCGTCTTCTGGCCGACCAACTATCCTTTGTTCTGCCTTGTTGCGTCCCGCTAGTTGCATACCATCGCTACCCACCTAGGTCGTTGTGGAGCGAGGCGATACCTACACGCATGCACGCATGACTAGGTTTCCGCCCTCGACACCCCTCCACCAGTTCCACAGTACTTTACCCGCATCTGCCCTCCTACCCCCATATCAGCTCTAGGCTCAGACAATCATTGTTTCCTTGCCCGAGCCTCACCAGGTTGCAACTACCATACACCAAACATGGTGATGCTTGTATAATCCATCCGCTCCTTCTCATTGCAACTCGGAGTACCGTCAACTTTCTCCTCCGATCCGTTGCAAAGAGTCTGGTCATCCCGTTCAACATCTCACCGGACTGCCATTCAGCCTCATCCATACTTTGTTCGTATTGCTACCAGGGTATTCAACATCAACGCATATTGCCGACCGTTCTTCGGCAGAAAACATGGAACAAGAAACCAAAGTCTGGATCATTCTAGGTGCTGTGCTCGGCATACTTGTTCTACTCGCTGTCGCCGTTGCTGTCCTGTTCTGTTGGAGGCGGAACAAAAGAAGAGTACGCGGCTTCTCACTACGTGCTGTGACACCACTGGACGATGCCGAATTCGAATCATGGCGACGGCCCAGTCAGTACACGCAAAGACACGAGAAGTACGCCATCCGACCCGTAGTCACACGAGACCGCATCTCCCCAACCATGTTCGAAAAAGAACTCCATACGTATGAAGCCCCACGGACGCCTTCGCCAGAGGATATTGCAGCACCACTCCAGTCACCCTCCAGCTCGATCCGCAAGCCAGAGAGGGTGCGAAGAAAGTCAAGCGTTGCATCGTCCATTGCCGATCGACCACCGACACCTTACTCGCCTTCCTCACCAAGTGGCGAGTTCAGTCGAACGTCTACTTCATCTCGCAAATCGCAACCTTTAATACACTATCCTTCTGTTTCGGAAGCATCGGCTTTCAGGTTCGACCTTAATCACGAGTACGGCACACACCAGCAAAACCCACGCTGGATATGACAGCCTTTCTGATTGAGCTCGAAATTACACTTTCTGTCAAGTGCCACAACGAGATGACTTCGTCAGTGTGCCACCTGCGCTTGGCCATGGTATCCCGGTTGCAGATATATCCAGTCACATCCGATTGACGATTGTTAGCGTTACATCGCACCACTCCCTGTCGTACACCCACCGACTTTTCGAAGACATTCCGCATGTCACCACTTGCCTTTTTGGCATACCATTCTTCTCTTTAACCATTACGACAGCACATGAAGTTGCTTGCTTTGGCGTTAGGCGGATATTTGCATATGTGATACCAGACATTGAGTCACCTACACAGGCTTGATTGAGCCTCGTTTCCTTTTTGTTATCGTGGCACAGCGCACACAGCTTGAGGTCAATATGATCTTACACGCTCCTGATGCAGTGGTGGAGAGATCGCAGAGCGAATAAGTACCATGTATCTAGTGTGCGCAACCGACGCTGTAGGCCAGGCCCTCGTGGCAAGAATGAACATATTACACACCACGAACAAACATTCAGTACCTTCAGTATGCTCGTCTGTGCCGATGACTTGAATTCCAAGTACTACAGCTTGCTGTTGCGCCTATCTCGCGCTCCATTCCATTAAAGACGCGCCGCTCATCACACCATCTCCATGCTCTGCGGCAATCGCGCACTGCAGACCGTCGATTACCAGTAGCTTGCAACAAGAGCCTCTTCTCTAGCACCCGCATTACCCGACATGTACCCGCCTGCCGTCCCTAAGATATTGCGATAAGCCAAAAGTCATGCCGCCAACCTCGTGGCGTTCTTCACCGCCAGAAAGCCACTCCACAAGACTGGAAGCTGAAACCTTAACGCCAAAATCCACAATGGATCCCCACATGGCGATATTGACGAGGTCGTAGCGGCATTGCCCGCATGAATCGTGAACGAGCTGCAGCCGACGATGTGACTGAGTTGCACCCGCATTTGCATGCAAGGCACACCCCGCCATTGTGCTGGAGTCGTGGCACAACGTGCGCTCAGACGCAGGGGAGTGAGGTGGGGAAAATGTGGCTCGTGGCTGACTAACGCGGATGACGTGCAGCCAGGATGTGTGATGTTGAGGACGGAGTAGAGTCCCACTGCATGCACACCGTGAAAGAACACTTTTCGATTTTTTCTAGAAGCAAACTCCTTACAGACTATAGACACAGATTCATTGGAATTAAACACGTCGCACAACCACAATTCACCAAGCGCGCATCAACTCCTCCATCTCAACCACGCCTAACTCGTGCTACGCGCATAACACGATTTGGCCCGTCGCACCCCACACATATCAGACATCATGGACTTCATACAAGGCACGTCTTCCTTCCTTCACTCTCACTTCGATCAGCCCTCTTAGCTAACACGGCAACAGACTACGCATCTTTCCTCCCCCGCCTCCTCCCCTCCTCACTCGCAAGTCCGCTTCTCACACTCGTCACAACCGGCCTCGGCCTAACGCGCACTCTCCAAACTCACCTCACCCCACTCCTCACACGCGTAGTCACCCAGCCCGACATCGCCACCATCCTCGCGCTCCTCGCCATCTTCTTCATCTCACTCAAAATCCTCGACATGGCATACCGCGCCGTCATGTTCTGGGTCAACATGGTCATACGACTGGTCTTCTGGGGCGGCATCGTCGTGTTGGGCATGTGGATATGGAACCGGGGTCCGGATGGGTTTGTCGAGGATATTGGAGGGCTGTTTGACTTTTGGAGCGGAGAGTATGAGAAGTATAGTGGAGAAGTGAAGAGCTACCGAGAGCATGAGCAGGGCCAAATCAAGATGAAGGCGGAGCAGAAGAAGAGGGGATGGTATTGAAGATGCAGAGAAGCTGAACCCAGAGAGTGGGGTGATGCAAAGACTGTTGTTATACTGGCCATGGGCGAGAGCGCTTGACCCGGCTGGTTGGAGACAATGTTATTGCGTGGAGTCTTGGAGTATAACAAAATGGCCAGCATCATCTTTGGACGGCATGGACATAGCATTTCTAGGCGTACGGGTCATGGACGCGTTCATCGATGATGCAATATTACTCGGGCACAGAATCTCAGAACATATTACGAACGGGTTTTAGGTCGGATTGTTGTACTCGTCAGGGATTAGGTGCCAATTCAGGACGAAGTCACAGCAAAGGAAGGGTGAATGGTTGTATACGTGGGCAATGGTGTTACAGGAAGCATGCTCGCAAGTTGCTGCTTCAGCAACCAGAGAATATAGAGCCTTAATTGTATCGGTTCTAATCCTAGGAGCAGGACGCCAACATCGACCCTAATCCTTTCCTACGGACATCATACGCTGTTCTCACCGTACAGACATGATGCGCGTGGCCATGATATACGCCCTTTCATGATGCATTCAATATCTTTCAAGCATTACATAGAGTCATGCACCATGTAAAACCAAGCAGATGATGTCACTCAACCTGCAGATAATCTCTCTTTAATGGGTCTCCATAGCGTATCGATATTGTACGTTTTGTGGCTCTGCAAAATTTTGACTTCGTCTTATCTAGCATCAGATCTTCTTTTCGCTCACTGACTTGGCGTTCGGTGGCCAGTTGCGTAAGATCAAACATGTCCATAGCCTGAGATAGTCTACACACAATAAAGGCTTCGGATAGATCACTCCAAAGACATAGCACCATAAACACAATTACGATCATGAGAATGGAACATCAGCAATGCAAGGAGAATGATACCTCTAAGATTGCATTTTGAGAAGATCATAGCGATAGATATCAGCAGAGCAAATGAAGTCTGGCCTCTGAGGGGCTGCAACCAGAGTGGTACACTTTATGCCTCAAACTATCGAAGAACCGCTTTTAAGAAGAGATGCAAAACTACCAAGGGTCTTCAATATGAACTGCTCGCCGGATGGGCTCTGTTCCACATGACTTTGGGTTCCCCTCCATGGGGGGTTATTTTGAATTTTGGAGTCGGGGAGATATCTTTCAATGAAGCCCTAGTGCAAAGACTTATATTTTTGCTGAAATTAGTGACGGCCGGTACGACGTTCGGATCCGCGCGATTTGTGCTACGCGCAACGAGCGATACATATGAAATCCCCAGCTTCGAACGTGCAGGAGCCTGGCTCTCAGTTACAGAGAGGCCCTGATACGGGGCCTCTGGAATTGCGATCGGTACCACGGAACAACAGGTCTTCGTCATCATTTCAAGGATGTATAAATATAGGTCGCGCTTATGATGATTACAATCAGATATCCAAGACGAAGAGCACAATCAAAGCATTATAGCTTCGACCCCTTCTTCTCCTTTGGCGTCATAACCGCATTCAACTCCTCCACAAATCTAGCGCTCAGCACACTCCTCTCGATTCCTTTCTTCGAACCCCACTCCTCTTCCGTCTTCTTCTCCCAATCCCAATACCTCTGCATATCTTTCTGGATCCATTTGCCAATATGATCTGCGCTTTCTCCAACTTTCTCCATCGGGATCAGATGGCCCGCATCTTTGACCATGACATTCGCTACGCGGCCCTCTGCTCGCCCACCACTACCACCAACACCGGAGCCAGTGAGACGCATCTTCTCCTCCACAATGGCGTCGTTTGTAAGGAATGACTTATCGCCGAAAATGTAGAAGACAGAAGGGCGGAGATGGGGTAGTTGGTTGAAAACAATGGTGCTTTCACCGCGGTAGAAGGGGGCTTGAGGCTCGACATCTGGGTTGAGATCGGTGTGCGTCCGACGATTTACTTTGGGATTGCTGAGAGTGAAGTCGGCAGACGAAGGCTCGGTATCACCGGGGCGAGCCGCGAAGTTGGGACGCAAGAAAGTCATGACTTCTTGATGCTTGGTCGTCGTCAGAGTTACTTCTGGCGACTTTGCGTCCGGAAATAGCTTGGTTGGCACATCGCGGAGACCGTTCTGAACCCAGCGATCCAGTACTCGTGAATCCCACGTCTGGTAGAACTTGCTCCTCTTAAAGCTTTTAAGGGCCTCTTCACGGGACGGCCAGCGCTCGCGCCGCTTGGCGGATGCAAATGCTGGCGAGACGTTACCGAGAAGAGAAACTTTGCCCTGGATGACTGGGTCGATCAGGATGAGAGTTTCGAAGAGACGTGGGTGTAGAAGAGCGAGGTTGGCGAGTTGGCAGCCACCCATGCTATGGCCAACACCAACGATGGGGCGTGGCATTTGATCTCGAAAGATATTGACTAGGTTTAGCAGATCACGACTATGATCAAGCCATGCAGCTGGGAAGAGTTAGATGCGTGGAATCGTTTGCTTCCTATGCAACTTGACGTACGGTCGTTGCCCAGCTTGTCTTCGTTCAGCACGCTACTCCATCCTTGATGAACAACATCTGCTATCCAAATGCCTCGAATGCCGAAACCAAATTGGCCGCATCTTTGCAGCAGATCATCCCACAGAGGTTCATATAGCTCTTTTGGAAACCCGTTCGCATGCGCTGCAACTATTGTGATATCACCCGGCTTTGGGCTGGTGTTGTTCAGTGGTATGTACTGCTTCACTGCCATGTGCATCACATCTTCTTGGGTCGTGGATGTTGCGCGAGGAAACCCACGAATATGAGACGCTGGTATCTTGTGTTCCTCTATCCGAAAATATTGTGAAGACATGATGCTCGTAGATGATGTGTAGGTTGAAAACGTCTGGAATGCGAGAGGCGCTGTTAGTAGAAAGCCAATGCTGATTATGTGTCCGTCTTGCTATCGTATGATGTGACTATTTTGTAAAGAAGAGTGGAAGGGACAGGTAATATGTCGATGATTGAAAAGGCTGTTGGCAAGTGTCGTGATGAATTGCCGTCCATCTAGATGCGCTTGCCGAGGTCCATTCGGATCCATGCTCCCCACTCTGCGATGGTATTCGATACGCAGAACCAAGCTGCACTTTTTAATTGGTCAGGTGGAAAGAAAAGTTCACCATAGAGTCTTGTCTAGCCTATGTACCAAGTGTTCAAAGACAAGTGTTCAGGGATGAATGCCACGGCCAGCTGGACTCGATTGGTAATGGATGTGGGTGAGGTAGGTCACGTGCGCTGTGACGCGGTCGCGACTATCCGTCGCGCAATGTTTCGATGCATGAACTGCGTGTCACTTGACACTTCCACCCCACCACATCTCCACCACGGTCCTAAAATCGGATGCCATAATGGAGGACACGACCATGATGGAGGCCTCGCAGGGTCTTTTCGGCGAACAAAAGTTTACCATAATACCAAATGGTATCTCAGACAAGCAGTTGGAAGAGGTATGCGACGCGTCACGAAGGAAGGGAAGCACGGTTAACGCGTTGAATAGCTGCGCAGACAGATTGCTGCTGAGAACGGAACCATAACATCCTTCGATCCTTCCGTTGGCCGCATCGATCGCCTCGAAGAAATCACATATATTGTCTCCGAGACGTCAGATTTCCCCGACTACTACCGCGCGCTTGATCTCATGATACATGTTGTCAAGCCGGCATGGGTCACAGCGTCGCTGAAGATGAACAAAATGAAGAACCCACGAACGTACAGTCCAGATCCGGCACTCTTCATGAGTGATGTTATTATATGTTGCGGGGACATCCCCACTGGCGATAAAGAGGCAATTGAAGGCGGCGTACTAGCTATGGGCGGACAGATCACACCGGCTCTAACGAAACAAGTCACACATCTCATCGCGCTTGATCTGAGCGAAGAACGTT
This sequence comes from Phaeosphaeria sp. MPI-PUGE-AT-0046c, assembly GCA_020747045.1. Classification (NCBI taxonomy): domain Eukaryota; kingdom Fungi; phylum Ascomycota; class Dothideomycetes; order Pleosporales; family Phaeosphaeriaceae; genus Phaeosphaeria; species Phaeosphaeria sp. MPI-PUGE-AT-0046c. The sequence goes on along the minus strand of JAGTJN010000001.1, from coordinate 1,865,958 downwards.
GCCAGCTTGCTATCAGTAAAAGGCTCCAGCTCACAATAGTCCTTCCTCATTGGTATGCATACCTACCAGGACCAATCAAGGACGAAATGCTAAGTCATCTAGGTTCGATGATTGTCTCAAAGTCGGCCGCCGCATATCAGAGCGCCCCTACACACTTCCCGACCCGGAAATACTGAACATATTGGGTAACCCTCCAATCCCGGCTGCACGAACGAGCCAGCAGATACGCGATGCCACAAGTCCCGACCCCATGAACGAACCTGTGCCGCCAACGCCGTCGGCTCACCTCGAACCGCCACGTGCGATCAAGGCCTTTGCAGGAAAAAATGTAAAGCTTGGCGCGGATCTCAATGTCGGCAACAAACTCAGAGATGTCATCACTGGAATGATCAAGGCAGGCGGTGGCAGTGTTGTTGCAAAAGTGGAGAAGGCAGACATCTATGTATGCAAATATCGAGACGGAGACGACTACGTCAATGCCTCTCAGAGCGGAAAAGATGTTGGCAATTTGAGTTGGCTGTACTACCTGATCACACACAACGTTTGGACAAATCCAATGCGGCGGATGCTACATTATCCACGGCCGCTGCATGGGATCCCAGGTTTCAAAGACTACAAGATCAGTATCTCGAGCTACACAGGCGAGGCGCGGGTGTATCTGGAGAATCTGGTCAAGGCAACTGGGGCAGAGTTCACAAAGACTTTCAAGCAGGACAACACACATTTGATCACAGCCCACAAGAACAGCGAGAAATGTGACGCAGCAGCAGAATGGGGTGTTATGGTACTCAACCACGTTTGGCTCGAGGAGAGTTATGCGAAGTGCAAGAAGATGCCGACTACGGATGCACGCTACGGATACTTTCCGCCACGAACAAATCTCGGTGAAGTTTTGGGACAGACTGAACTCGATCGTGATGCTGTGGAGAAGATGTATTTCTCTTCCAGCGCCCGCAAAACGAATAACGTCGCAAAACCAGCCGAGCAGCCGAACGCGGTACCTGCTTCGAGCATACCAGTAAACAGGATCAACAGCGATGTGCCAGCTCCGAAATCACCAGTGCCGGACAAGGCCAAGCGAACGAAATCGGCTGGTAATGCAAAGACGCCTGTACCCGCGCGAGTTTCAGATGAGAAAGAGAACTTCACGCCCGGTAGCCGAGGTGCCAAAGATCGAGCACTGGCAAAGATGCACGAGGCTGCCCCTGATATTGCAAAATTCGAAAAGGAGATGAAACGCAAGGGTGGTGTGATTCATGGCGGCCGACGAAGAACGGATGACGAGAATGGAGAGCACGTCAAGGTGTCAAAAAGTCGTGACTCCACTGCAAGCAAGCGATCTATCGATGAGGTCGAAGAGGAGGAGGAGACCGAAGAAGAGGCGACAGAAGCACCGGCGAAGAACAAAAAGGCGAAGAAAGACAAACTTGCGCCTATCAAGTTCCGCATGTTGGTGTCGAAGGATGAGCGATGGGCGAACAATGATGAAAAGGCTTCAAAAGACAAGGCTCGACTTCGTGAATTAGGTCTCTTCATCACAGATGACCCCAAGAAGGTTGACCTGCTCTGTGCGCCAAAGCCAGTGCGTACCAAGAAATTCGTTGCAGCACTAGCCTGCGCGCCCATCCTCGTATCGACTACATACCTAGACGCTGCCCTGAAGAACAACAAGTTGCCGTCACCGGAAAGACATGTTCTGGAAGCCCGCGACTTCGAAGAAGCGAATGGCTTCCGCATGGACGAAGCTATGGTACGCGCCAAGCAGAACAAGCATCGCCTTCTGAAGGACTGGACAATCTTCTGTACACAGAATGTCGCTGGTGGATTCGAGACGTACAAGGACATTATCGAAGCCAACGGCGGAAAATGTGCACTGTGGAAAGGTCGAACGACGAGCATAACGGCATCCAAACGACCCAAGAATTCCGCCACCGAAGAATCCCAGAACCAGCAGGAGGATGAAGGCGACGTGCTGTATCTGGTTAGCGAGCCCGACAAGAAGGAATTCACCAATTGGGCCAAATTCAGAGAATTGGCAACAAAGCATGATATGATACCGCGTATTGTCAAGACGGAATGGATCCTTTGCGTTGCGATGGCGCAGTATGTCCATTACAAAGACGATTGGGAACTGAGCGAGGATAAGGTCAAGGCGGGGAAGTGAGAACAACTTTGGTCATGAGAGCAAATGATGAATTAAGCGACAGGCGTTTGTACAGGGCATACATCTGGGAGGGATCTCCGAACAGGATTTGAGCACGGAAGGGATATTGCAGTTATTTGCGCAGCATTCTCAGCCAATGGTGTGGGTTTGGCATTGGTACCATTGTATGTTACGTGGTACAACACAATTCTTGCAAGGGCCTCCGGCTTGTTGTCAGTAGCCAAAGGCAACACTGCGACTCCAGAGCGGAGTACATGATTTCAACCCGTCTCTCAGCTTCCTCGCGCCCCGATTCCACTTTGTGCGTGCATTCGTGAATTGCTCCATCCTTGTGCTCATCTTCTTTGCATCGTGAGATGGTCGCATCAGCGACCCCCAGACCTCCATCGTGACTTTGAAAAAAAGCTAGACCTCCATGCCAGTTCCACCGCGACGCGGCACGGACTGTTCCCTCTGCTACAGCCATTAGATATAATCTCATGCTATGAATCTTCCTCAAAAGAACTTCACGCCCTCACTCCCCTCACCCCCAAATATCTGGGCCTTGCCCCTCTTCACACTGACCGCCAAACTCCTCATTAACAAGTCCATCTCCATCCCCCTAAACTCCTCCTTCGCGCTCGCGTCCCCCTCCACAATCTCATACAGCGTCAACACCGTGCCCTTCTGCCCCGTGCGCTCCACCCACTCCTCCAACACCGCGCTCCACTCCTCGGGCCTGCGCCAAAAGATCCAACACCTACCGCCGTCATCTTCAGCACCCTTCTTTTTTCCCTTATCTGCGCCAACGAATTCTGCGCGATTACCGCCTTCGGAGGTTGACATCCATGATAAGATGGCTTTGGCGTCGCGCAGGTTGAGGCGGCGCCGGAGAGAGGCGTTGTTGAAGAGGGGCGTCTCGAGCGCGTCGATGGGGGAGAGGGAGAAGATGCGGTGGTGGCGGCAGTAGGCTTGGATGAGGGCGGACCAGGATGTGAGTTGGGAGGAGCGTGTGGAGGCGGTGGGTTGGAGCGTGAAGAAGGGGGGAAAAGAGTAATGTGGTGGGAAGTGGAAGCCACTTGGAGTGGACGCAGTGGGAGGTTGTGGTGGTGCTGGCGATTGAGATGGTGGCAATGTGGAGGAGGTGGAGAAGTTACTGGGCAGAGGCGAGGCAGATGCCATCATGACACTGAGGAAACCGAGTACTTGTGTGGGTGAAGAGAGTTGGGGTTGTTGTTTGGTGGGGTGCGGAGTTGCTCTCGGGGAAGCGCGGGGAACTCGAAACGTCATTCGCTGCGTAGTAGAGCAGTCCAAGTGAGTGCATGAGTCGTGTACGTTGCTTCAAAGTTCTACAAGGCTGTGAATTACAGTAGCCAAGCTCGGCGGTAGATGATGTTATCGTATGTTCGCCATAAATTACATAGCCTTTATGTTCAATATGCATAATGGATAGACTGGAACAATTGGGCAAATATGTACGGCGAGCTGTCGTTGCGATCACTTTCAGCAACGAACAGGTATGTGGGATGTGGAAATTCAAGCCTCCTAACGTCCGGGGGCGATGTGCCAGGCGAAGCAGAGTGAACCAATCCATGCTAGCAATGTTTCTGAACTCCAGACTAATGCAAAGCAACCGAGTTACCAGGACGCCGAATATGCTATCGTGATGCCAACTCATTTAGTACTAAGTTCTGGGAACAGAACATGGATCATCTCATCCAATAAAGTAAATGCAAGATGTGTGCTAGGCTCGTTAGTCGCGGTCCCTCCATCTAGTAGCGTCATATTACTCACTTCAATCGCGCGTTGTTCAATGTCCCTTCCAGCTTCCTTGCCGCAATTTGCGCATTCTGCCGTCCCACTACACTACTCGTCAACTCGGGCACCAGGGTATTGAGAACTGTGGCAGCTTCTTTCCGACTCTTTCCTCTCTCCTGTGATGTTCTCTCAACCCCCTGTTTCAGTCTACCATTTGGCCACATGGAGTCTTTGAGTGTGTCAATGTACTTTGCGATACTGTATTCAGACAGGAGACTGTCGAAACTCTCACGCACTTTGCGTTCAATGGTTCCACCAAGGAGCTGATGTAGAACAACAATGACAGCACGGCCTCGGAGCCAATTATTTTCCCTGTTCAGCTCGAAAGTCTCCAGGAAGAGGTCCGAGATTGGCTTTACGAAAGGGGGTAGCTCCTGCTTCTCGAACGCGAGGAGTTCGGCTTCTGCTTCGGCATCGTTGTTTGGCTCCGCACCAAGCATCCCCGAAGAAGTAAGACTCCCCGGTTGTGTTCCAGCAGTGGACACAGCGCCATTCGTGCTAGCCATTTGAGTAGTTGCTGCGGAGATGAGGTTCTGCCCTGCAACAGACAATTGATCGAGGACAGGAATGTTGCCGAGAAATTCTTCCATACCGTCTGCAACCGAATTGTAGATCCGCGAAACAAAGTCATTCGAATTCAGGTCCTGGTTCTTCAGAGCGTCGGCAGGGTTGATGGCAGCTTGCGAGAGGAATGCGCGGAGTTCACGACTACGACATACAGCCGGTATCAGGAGGAGTTCCTACAGCTCAGTCAGTCTTGTCCATGGTAAAACATGACGTCCCACATACCCTGAGATATTTCTCAAGCCCAATCCTCCGCTTGTGGAGGAAGTCTTTCTGGAGCTTGAGCATCATCTGTCGCCTCGGAAACTCTAGATTGCGCACTTGGGCAAACTTCCCTCGAAGCTTCTTGTTCAGGTCATGGAATTCGCTGTATCTGCGGGAGATGACCCAGGTCGCTGCTGGCATCTGGTCACCAGCGCGTCGCCTTACTTCAATGACGTCTAAGTCCAATCAGCTGCATGTACCGTCCAGAATTATGACTCATTCTACTTACACATGGCGTATTCTTTGCCATCTTCCTCAGTACCGACCATGATTGACTGGATGAAGACGGTCGCCCGTCCGTACAAGCTGTTGTCACTCTCTTGGATAATGTACTGCTGTCGTTGTAATTCCTTCCTCTGAATCTCTCGCTGTAGACTAGCTTTGGACTTGCGCAGGATTCTCAGCTCAGCAGCATTGTTCGTCAATTCTGCTTTAGTTGTCAGGGAGTCAACAATCGATTCTTGTGTTACTAGACGCTCGATGTCGGCGGTGAGCGCATCAATAGCTTCAGCGAGACCAAGGTCTCCAGGAGCAGCTTCGTGAATTTCGTCGTTCTCTGCGTTGTTCTTGGGTGAAGTATCTTCGATTTCGTCTTCCAAGAACTTCTCTTCATCACCAAAAAGGTCGTCGTTGAAAACGCCCCTGGTCTTTGGAGCACCCACAAGACCGAGCGAGGCTATACTTGGCCTGTCCTTGCTTTGCTGCATGAGTGGGCTGGGAGAAAGAGCTCGTTGCTGCATCATTGGGTTTGGAGAAAGAGCTCTCGGAAGATCCACAGAGCCTCGTTGTGACTCCATGCCATGCAGTCCACTGTTGTGTCCTTCAAAGAAGATGGAGCCCTCAGGCTCGTCTCCCATGATATCGGTCAAGGCAGCTTGCATTGCGTCGACAACCTGGGAGTTGTTGCCGTTGTTGCGATCCTGTCCATGATCCGAATCAAGGCTAACTGTCGATTGCGCCAGCGGATCAGTGTCATAATCATCGTCAAACAAGGCAGCTCTTGGCGTGGTAGGTGTGCCCAAATCAAGAGACCGCCGTGGGGGCGGATCTTTAGTTCTGACTACTCCCTGACTTTTCAGATCCGAAGATGAAGCTACAGCTCTCCTTAGGTCACTTGGTGGCGGCTGAACAGTCAGCCTCTGTCCTGATCGCGTCCTGCTCATGGCCGGTGCGATACTAGCTGGATCATCCAAGGTTCGTGCCACGGCCGTGGTCTTGACACTACTGTTACCCCCGTTGGCCGCCTCGTCCATTGCCAGCCATTTGTAGTAGAGGGTTGACTTCTTAAATCTCCGAAAATATGGTTCTTGCAGCTGGTCATAAGCTGCAGTTTGTGCTTCTAGTAGTGACCGTCGTGCATTGTGGTACTGCAAAGGTGTTGCCTTCTTCCCAGCCCTGAGGAACTCGGAGACAGCTTTTCGAGCTTCAAGCAGTATTTTGAGTTCGGGCTTGGAGAGGTACGCTTCGTGTATCTGAGCGAGATCTGTGCGATCTGAATCTGTCCATGCAGGAAACGAGCCAACGTTTTCTGGAGGCTCGTCAGTGTCCACTTCTAGCGGATTTCGAAAGCCATCAACAACCAGCCAAAATTGCACGAGTCTCATGAGTTCTGCCTGATCCATAAACTCCATGAAGCAAGATAGACCTGAGGCATCATAGAGCACTTCTCGAAGAGATGCATTAGCGAACTTTGATGATGTTCGCTTGTGCTTTGGCTTTTCCTGAGCTTCGACCTTTGCTCGTACAGTGCCACCAGTGCTCAGATTAGTGACTTTAGTGTCCAAAATCTGTCGAGCTGTCTCCAACCGCCGTAGATAAATCGGGTCCTGTCCTTCGACAATGGAATCTTTCCGTAATTGGCTCGAAACTTCGCTGCGAAAACGACGGGCATCTGCCAGAGTATTAGTCTGTCTGATGGCTCGGATAAACCTCTCGAATCTCCGCTCGTTGTCGCCTGGTGCCAGCTTGGGGAACTGAACGTTTTTCGGGTTCTTCGGCGAGGCTGGGGCATGCTCGTCGAGTGCTGCTCGCAATTTACGAACAGTCTTTCTTTCCTGCAGCAATGTTCGTCCCTAAGTTGTGTTAGGGATGGTATGGCACGGTATTGTGGTATAAGATAACCTACGTAGCCTTCCATGAGCTGATTCCACGTGTCTGGATCGGCAAGCATTTGCATGACAGGCGACAGGACTGCACACGCTACAATCTCCTTGATCAAGATGTTGACTGCCGGACTGGTGGTCATACTCGGAGGCATAATTTGGGGAAGTAGCCGAGAGACTATGCCGCGCAAATGCTGCTGTTGTATGGGTTTGGTGTTGGAGTATGCCAGCGAGGCTGCCGGATGGAGGCGTCCATCTCTGTACTTGGCTGCGATAGCTACGTCGAGCTCTTCCGAATCTGTGACATTGCGCGACAGCTTGCGCCCACGTACAACGCGCTCTGCTTCGTAAGATGCCCGCAGGTGCTCGGTTATGATAGGTATCATGCGCGATACCACCGTCTCAACCATGTCCACAGCCAGTATGCGGTCCCGTAGCTCCCTCATGGCTACCCGCACTGCTTTGTCGACCTCGTTTACGAATGTTGGGCTCTTACTGATATTGCCGTACCAGCTCTTCACAAAGTCGCGCAATATCAAGCCAACTAGCACGTCGATGCTGTCCGATACGACGTAGGATGCGGGATAGAGCGGTTCCATCATGTACATGTTCCTCTTCGTCAATGCCTCCCTCTCAGCCTTCCACTTGTCTGGCGCCACAAATGCGACATGTCGCGGGCCGTAATTGGCCTCTCCTCCACTGCGAGTCTCCTTCTTCCATGATGTCGTGGCGGTTAGCCATGCTACCAGACCGAGGGCCGCAAGGAATCCAGTGACCAGAGCGTAGGGCAGGTAATGTAGCTTGGGCTGCCAGTGGGTCAGATAGCCCCAGGCGATGAAGACGGCGACGGCGGCGAGGATCACATCTCTGCGCTTCAGGGCCATAATCGTGCGGGCTGCGCCCGTTCCGGCATCTTGGGTTTACAGGTCGAGGTGCGGGCAGCGGGAGGCTTGGTGTTGGCGTTGGCGAGCTTGGGCCTGCTGACGTCGGCCATGATCACCAATGCTTCGTTCACATGCATCAATCGTTATTCGTGAAATTGCAATTCAGCTCGATATACTACTATCTCAGTGCTATGTACACGCTATTTCGATATCTTTTCGATGTCATGCCATGGGCTAAATCGAATTTTGGATATCCTACAGACACAAGAAAACTTGCTTTGCCCCAGCATCGTCCATGACGCCCGAAACTCCAATGCAAATGCGGAAGTTCACCTCAAATACGCGTTTAGAACTTTTGTCGTCCAAGCGTTGGCTTCCAGTCTAGTGGATGCGTCTCCTCGGTGGCATCATCGTCCTCTTTCCAGATCCTGACTGTCTTGTCGATGTGCCCCGTGATCAATCGCAGCCCAGTTCTGTCAAAAGTTGAACATAGAATGCCAGCTTCAGCATCAAGGGAACCTGGTTGCACGACTGACTCGACATTCTGGAACTGGTGTCCCGTCTTCCAATCATAGAAAGTTGCGCTACCGTCGTCTCCTCCAGCAAACGTAACGTTGTCCTCATTGACAGATAGCGTGTTGACGATGCTGTTTACAGGCTGGAAGTTCAGCATGAAATCTCCGCGCGGACACATCCACTGTTTCGCCGAATTGCTGGAGCCAGAAGCGAACGTGTATTCGGTGGGGTGTATGGCTACAGTGCGGACGCTCTTCTTGTGGTGTGTTAAGACAGTCTGAGTCTTGCCAGCCGCCAAATCCCACAATCGAATCGTGGAGTCCATACTGCCTGTGATGACTTGCGGATCTCCTTCTTGACACTTCACGCTGCTGATGGTGCCTTTGTGTCCGCCAAGTACGTGTACGTTGGTTCTTGTCCTCATGTCCCAGACTCGTGCTACGCCGTCTCGGCCACCGGTAACAAGAACGTCGAGGGTAGGATGAAGTGATAAGCTGTAGACGCCGGAAAGATGTCCGTGGTAATGGCGGATGACTTTGTTGGTTTCGAGGTCCCAGCACTTGACCATCTTGTCCTCTCCACAGCTGAACAGGTACGGATGCCGTGGTGATACCTCCACTCCACGCACAGCTTGAATCGTTAGCAAACCCGTCATATACGCGGTTTGAGATGTGCTTACCGGATATGTGCCCCGTCAAACTCAATTTCAGCGCCCCAGATCCAAGGTCCCATAGTTTTATGACTCTATCACCTGCGCCAGAAACGAAGAATTGATTGTCCGGGTCGACACATAGCGAGCGCACCCAGCCCAGGTGGCCGGCCATGACACGAGCAACTTTCCAAGGCCTGTGCCACTCAGGTCGAGCTTGTCTAACGGTATCCTTCCTCACGAGCGCGCTGGATGGCGTGTCTCTCATCGGCGTCGGTCCTTGTGCGTTGGGCGCTGCACCTTTGCCTCCAGCTCTTAATGCTAGTTGCATGGATTGTGAGTCTCTTGCCCTATCCGCCTTCTCTGACGCGCCGTCAATCATCTTCTGCATCTTCGGATCTGAGGCCTTCTCTTCGGCATTCTGACTCTTGATCTTCTTGCGCCGCTCCGCAGCTGTAGATGCTGCAGCCGCCATTTTTGCGGCAAGGGCCGGCGGCAGCTCGCGTACGTGCTCGTATTCATTGCGTATCCGAGTTGCGACATTTACTTGGTCTGCAGTTGTAGAAGGTGCCGCGATGGAGGGAGCGATCGTGAATGCAGGATTGCTGGCATGATTGAGGGCAGCAGATGATGCGAAATCCGCTGCAAATATCTCACGAGTGCGTTTTGCGGAGGTACGGACAAGCTGCTCGACGGAGCTCGGTGGTTGCGCGGATGCAGTCTCCGCCATGATGCCGATAGATCTCGACTATTCGAGTTGAGAATAGTTGCGCGCGCAGATTGTCGTGATAGTCTATGCAGAAAGCGACGGGTCCCCAGTTGTTGGAAATAAAGCGCCAATGATGTGTGGTTCGCGTACTGCGCGTTTGCGACTTCAACATCGAAGTTTCCTTAGCGCGCCTTCCTTGCCAAGATATCGTTATCGTTATCGGGCCAGTGAAATATTTACATGGTGAAAGTATTGCAGCCTGACTTCAGCTCACACGTCGAAAACTCCTGTGCACAACCCTAAAGATAACATGGCGATACCCATGCCAATGGCTCCCTGCGCAGTACTCTGCCTCACGGCCTCCAGCTTTCAGAGATGCTCTGGATAAGACACCAGCCATGGAACATCAAAGCAATGGCAACATCACTGTAACACACCACTTCGCTGTACTCTCACGGGAGCAGTATGGATCCAGAACAACCTCCCGAGCCGCCAGTACACTGGATTGGCCTTGACAGCCTCTAAGAGCACATTGATAATCTGACCTCGATTCGTTATTGAGAGGTCAACTTTGTGGCATCGGCATCGTCTGGCATCGTCGCACCGTGAGCTGCCGGCTGAGAACATCGCGCATGCGATACAGCTGCAAGTTATGCGCGTCAGTGCCTTTTCGGAGCTTCCAGACAGGAACACGATTTTTCTACTGCTGCTACCAGTCACGTGAGACGTCCTCCAGGAGTGTACTCTGACATAACTCTCAGTGTGGTCATAAGTGCTCTTAGACTCATCTTTAATGCTCTCGAATACAGGTGCGGCGCTTGGGTTATGCATCGACTTGTGTGTTGGTACGACTGCTGACGTCCGTCATCGCGGATGTCACCCCAATGGCACGACTTGATTTTATGCAACCAGCGGTGGCAGCATCATCTTCAACTACAAGACAGCATCTTCTCGCCTTTCTCAGTCATCGTCGATTGCTGTCATATGTTTGTGTCAGATTGACTGTGTAGCAACCAATTCCGAATACGATCTTCAAGGCCGCTAGACGCCCTCCCAACACATATCACTTACCAGGCGTAACAGAAAGTGATCGACCAAGCAAAGGCACATGCTGCCGAGGAGCCGGCGACAAAGAGCCGAGCCGTTACGACAAATCTTGTTGGCGAAGGAGAATGACGCAGGTCCATAGAAGATTGTTAGTCGCATTGGAGCGAAGCCTCCACCGGCTGGGTGTGCCGAATGAGCAAGTTCCTCAATCACATCAACTTCGATCAATGCTGGCCTTGAGAGGCGTGTTCTAGTGTGAGCGCATGCAGGTACGGAAGTCCAGCAAAACGTCGCGCGATCGACAGACGAGTGAGCAGCGGCAGATTACCTTTCTGTGCATGTGCAATGACCGGCTTCCGGCCGGGTGGCGCAACTGTTCAGGGACGGCTTACGCGAAGGGCGCGATTCGTTGGCCCCAAACGCTTGCACAAGAAAAGGCACGGTTGTAATTTATGACGGGCTTGTGCCCAAGAAGAGTTGGAGGATTGCGGGGTTTCGGCTCGACCTGACATGCGCGCAAGTATTGAATTTGTCGTGCATTCACGCGTTCGAGATCGCATAGTCTTCAAGAAAATGCGCAAATGACCTCGTCAGATTTTGGAGACGCTTGATTTCACTTGGTGTCTAGAAGCACAGCACGCTGTCGACTTGATGTTGTTTACAGACCACGCGTACATTGCCCCCCCTTGAATATTCCCCCAGGTTTTTCGAGGCCACTTTACCAGAAGCAGTTGGCGTCCGGACAGACATGCAACGATCGCGTTCCTGAACCAATGAGCCAAAGCTTGTGGCGTCTCCTTGGCGTCTTAACCAGATGTCATCTCATCCGAATTGGACGTTCGCCGTGGCCGCCGGATTCACATCCAATCACGTCGAGGAAGCTTCTTGCCAGTACTTTTTCCTTGTTCTCAACGCAAGCAAACCTTGCTCGTGCATTGTTGGGTCTGACGAAGAGACTTGTACGTTGTTGGCAACTGCTCCTTGCCATCTTCCATTCCATTCGCAGGACAAGGATCATACCCTGAAAGCGCCCTGGCCGTCTGGGGCTCGAATGGGACGCTCGACCACTGCCAGTATTTCCCCAGACGGCGTAATGAAGATCTGGACGGTGGAAGACCCTCGCTGTGCCGCATTATGCATGTGATGGATGACGGCAAGTGGATCGTATCGATGGCCGCGAACAGGTCTTATTCATGGAGGCCAGTGCGACCTCATTGTTTATTATAAAGAGCTTCCGCGAGCCTGCTTCTGGTCGGCATCCATACAGTCACTTCTTATACCCAAATACATAATCAATAACGTCGTTCGCTTCGTCGATCATCACGAAACCACCAAAACATCAGTCACCATGAAGACCTTCACGATCGCATCCGCCCTTGCTCTGGCCACTGTTGGCTCAGCTCAGCTCAACAACATCCCCCAATGCGCCGTATGTCACTCCGTCAGCGGAATTTTCAAAGCAGTCACTAACATTTCATAGTTGAGCTGCTTCATCGGCCCTCTCAGCTCTGACGGCTGCTCAGCCCTCACTGACTTCAAGTGCCATTGCCAGAAGGGCGCTCAGCTCCTCACCTCCGTGCAGCCCTGTGTCCAGGGTGCATGCAGTGCCGCCGACCTGGCTTCCGCCGTCGCCGCTGTCCAGAAGACTTGCCAGGAGAACGGTGTCCCCATCGTCATCCCCAACGCCTCTTCCGCCGTTGCTAGCGCCACCTCCGCTGCCGCGTCTGCTGTCTCTTCCAAGGCCGCTGCTGCTACCAGCGCTGCTAGCAGTGCTGCCGCCGCTGTCTCCTCGGCTGCCGCATCCATGGCCTCCAAGGTCTCGTCTGGCGCTGCTGCCGCTACCAGTGCCATGTCGATGAAGCCCACCCAGTCTATGGCCACATTCACTGGTGGTGCTCCCGTTGCCACCCAGGCTGCTGGTCTTCTCGGTGCCGCTGCCCTTGCTATGCTCGCCTTGTAAGCGTAGCGTGATGGGATAATGTTCTGAAGGATCGATGAGTGATGGTAATGAGCTGTGTATATGGGAGAGCGGGCTAGTTTCATGGGAAAACCACAAGCATCATGTAAAACACATATAGTCGTGGTCGACATAAATTTAATAATTGCATATATTTATGTTACTCTCATATGGTTTCCTCATACATTTGGTGAACTCGCAATGGTCGGCCGTTGTCGACGACTCCAGGAGGTCTACTTTGGTGTTCCTAGATTCGCTAAGTGGAACCAGTCTCCCCAGGTACCGTTAGAGTAGCACAAGGTCATTCTGCCGCAGCACTTCGGTATTGACTGTAACCATGCGTAAGAAGCTTCTGAACGCCGCGTCGAGCTCGCACGATGTGAGAAGATGAGTAGACTTTAGCAAACTGGATATTTTCCCTTTCTGGACCCTTTTGGTTCATGCACAGCTGCTCTACGATCCAACTGCGTGCTGTGTCGGTCTCCTTGCGCTTGTCAGACAGAAATCGACGTATACACATGAGGGAATATCCTGGAGAGCCCACCAATGGTGGATTGTTGTATCCTTCGTAGCTAGTTCATGTTCGTCAGGCATGATCGCCAATGCGTGCATCGCTTATTCCTTCGCTGTAGCTCGAATCCTGCAAAATCATCGAAGCGGAATAGTAGCCACACACAACTGCGACCCTTGGCTGGAGCTAGGGTGATTCCTGCTGACCCAAGTACGTTGCAATGTTTCAGTTCAGGTGTGCGCTTCGTGTGTGAAAATACACTGAGTCGTCAGTATCGGGCTGCTCGATGTTGAGGATGCCACCTGAAGAACGGGCTTGGGCTTAGAACACTGAGTGGTGATCCCATGTACCCATCTTCATATCTCCGTCTTGTCTGCCAAGTCTGGTATCTGCCAATGTACACGGTCTACACTCCTCTGAAGAGCTTTGAGTATAGCCTCGCGTGAAGAGTGTAGGGTGACTTCTAAATGATGTCTGATTGGTAAAAGGTGAAGAAAACAGATCCCACAATAGCTTATTTCATACCGTGTATAAGTCCTGGGGCTTGATGCGGCGTGCAGGAGTCTACAATGTTGGAGGCTATGTGCTCTTCCTTTGTGGGCCTGCAGATTTCGCACGAAAGATCTCCGCTGGAAGATTTGACGAAGTTTTACAGAACTATGGCATCCACTGTATCGATGTATTCTATTTTGTTGTTACATGTGGACGAGTTTTCACCATGTGTACAGCGGCCAGAATGTGCGTAATGGAGGATCAGGGCAGCAGAGCCGAAGATGTCCAAAGCGCAGAACGCGTGCTTGCCAAATGCAGCAAGTTGGTGCACAAGAGACATGAGCTGCTTCGTAAAAGATATATGGTCATTTCGGAAGAATGGGAACGGTAGCGGTCGTAGTGAATACAGCTGGACCTAGCAAGCAAGCGAGTGAAGTTCAACGTTGTTCGGATGCGCGGCACTGCATAATTTGTCGCCACCAGTTATCAACCATCCACAGAAAGCCGAACCTTTGTGACACTCTTTCCTTTTGAAAAGAGACACGAGGGAGGACATGATTTTTCTGGCAATTGCAAAGGCGTTCCGGGGTGATGGGAAGCGAAAGTAGTACTACTCTATTGAGAACTGTCAAGACATGCGCCCATGAAGCAGCGAAATTTAGCCAGCAAACAATTACGGGTTTGCATCTCTTTTCGCAGGCAATAGACCAGCATGACATCACTCGCGGAAAAGGAGGTCCATCACGATCTCGTTTACCGGCCAGAGTAACCAGTTTCAGGCCCCCTGCTCGGTCGCGCATGATTTACTGAATGGTCCACCCAGACCGGCGTGGCCAATGCTCCACCACAGGGCAAGGCGACACAAAGCTTCGAGACAGTGGTTGCGGAAATTTCTAGCCTTGCCAAGGGGATGTAGCGTGTATTGGACGCGTCACTAGTGTACTGGCGAGAAAACGATGCTGCAGATGGTGAGGTGACTGGTGTCAGGAGGATTGCCGTTGGTATCGATTGTGTCAGGTGCGGGTGGAAATTGGCTGGGGAAGAAACAGTCGGGGACGGGGAGATGCAGATGTTTGGCAGACGCTTCGACAATCGGCAGACCCACAGCCATGGATGCATGGACGACACGAGGTCAAAAAAGTCAGTGGTCTTGGTGGTTCCCACAGAAACATGGTGCCGCCGATGTGCGCCCAAAAGTGTGGGAGTCGATACTTCTGAAACCGCAGTGGCGTGGCACAGCGAGACAGGCAACGCACACAAGACGCAGTCATAGCAATCCATCAGTCATCCGTGGCCAAAATTATCTCGACACTGCCCTCTGTGTCGATTGTCGGCATGTTGAATCCACCAGCACACAATGCATGATCCATGTTGGCGACAGTCTCGGCTCAACAAGTGCCTGATGGACTGGAAATTTCCACGTCTTTGCTGAGCACAGCGCCATTTTCGGAAGACAAAGCATTGAGCAGCGGAGGCTCTGGCTAGCGGCTATAATTGGCCTGTTCTCCACCAGCAGCGGCCTTATGGGGCATGGCGTGCGTTGCCCGGCCAGGGTGGCGTTGAGCGGGACAGGGGCTGAGCTCCGGTGCTTGCTTGGTGTGTGCTCAGCAGAGTGGAAATGAGACTCAGTTAAAAGGGAGACGCGTCGTGCGCCCTGCTGTTTTTGTCCTCCCATCACTCTCACTCACATCCATCGCTGCTTATAATCTGTTCTTGACATTAACTTGTACAAGTCCATCCCATCGCTTAGCAAACACATCAATCGTTGAATCTTCATCACCAAACAACCACTTTCAAGATGCGCGCCTCCGTCTTCTACTCTGCTGCTTTCGCCGCTGCTGCGTCTGCTCAGTCTGTACGTAGTCTATCCATCCACTACTTGATCCAACAAGTCACTAATAACCTCACAGTCCTCGATCGACCCCTACCCCCAGACCAACCTGCTTGCGCAGACCAACTCTCTCGGCGTCGTTACTGGCCAGTTCAGCCAGCCCCCGGTTGTTACCCAGCAGCCCACCCAGCCCGCAGTTGTCACCTCTCAGCCGGCTGTCGTCACCACCCAGCCAGTACCCGCTGACATCCCTGCTGTCGGCACTGGCATCACCACCCTCGTCTTGGCCGGTACTGGCTCTGCGTTCAACACCACACGTACCATCGTTGTGAGCGCAAACAACAGCACCACTGTCCAGCTCGTCACCTCCACACCCGCTTCCGGTAGCGCTGGTGCGTCTGGTGCTACAGGTTCAGGTGGCTCCCGCGTCTCTGGCAGCGGTGCGTCTGGTGCGTCTGGTACTGGCGCACCTGCCAGCACTGGCGCCGCCTCTGCCCTCCAGATTGCTTCTGGTAGCTTTTTCGGCTTCGGTGCCATCGTCGCTGCTTTCTTGTAAGCGAGTGCTCATGCCTTGAGCATCGCGCACGTTGAAGAACATGGCACAACCACGCTTTCGTGCACTCGGGTCGCCTCGAGTGGCTGAGGCTTGGTTCATGATGAGGAAGATTAATCGACATCGTTGTCGCATGTGGTGATATGATACCACTTTACTGTCCTTGAGATACCTTTGAGATTTGCATTGCATTGCATCGGGGCGTTTTCGGTACGGCACAACGCGCCGAATCTGGCTGTGGTAATTAGTGTAATGGATGACTGGCTCGCGAGCCTTTCAGTTTTGGTTCAATTATATAGTCGTCACCATATGTGAGAAATAAAGACAAAAGCAATTGACTACCAACATCATGTTCATCGTCAGACGCGCTTGACTTGACTGACCTCGGAAGGTTCACCCCTGAGATCGTCCCGCCGCCATGCACTGCAGATCGTTTTCCCTTGAAATACCCCGCCAAACAAACATCACGTTCATCTGATCTCGCATGACGGCTATCCTTGCGTGTGAAACATGACATATCCCAAACACTCCACTTCAATACCGTACAGCGACCCGCCAAGTCGTCTGCAAACACTTGACATATGGCTCCCCAGACCACTCGAGGAATCTGATGCAGACAAATCATTATGGATAGTGTACGCATGCTTCCCAACCTACCACATATCCCGCATCGCACAATCCCTAACCGACTTCGCAGCTACATCCACGGCGGCGCATGGCGCGATCCCCTCCAGACATCCTCCTGCGCTGATGCCACCGTCTCCCACCTCTCGCCCACGCCCACTGCCATTGCAGGCATCGCGTCCCTCAACTACCGCCTCTCGCCCTATCCTTCGCATCCCACGCACCCCTCGGTCCCCAACGATGCCGACCGAACCGTCGCGCACCCCACGCACGTCGGCGACATCGCGACCGGCATCGCCTACCTACGCAAACAATACGGAGTCAAGCGCTGGATCGGCGTAGGCCACTCCTGCGGCGCCACGATGCTATGCCAATACGTGTCTGGAATCGGCACCGACGACGATGACGGCCGCGGTGGCGGTGGCGGAGGCCCAGAAGCTCTTGTGCTAAGTGCGGGCATCTACAATCTGCCTTTATTCCTGCGCAACCACGCGCCGCCCGCGTGTCCGGAGAACATTGCGCAGATATATCGGGATATTGTGCAGGGCGCTTTTGGCGACGATGCAAAGCTGTGGCAGGGCGTGTCGCCCGTGGCGGGCAAGTATGGGGAGCAACGGTGGAGGAATGGCAAGTTGATTGTGCTGGCGCATAGTTATGATGATGAGTTGGTCGAGAGGCAGCAGAGGGATGTCATGTGTGTCGCATTAGACCGGGAGGGCTGGAGCATTGTCATGGAAGACGGGGATGAAGAGGCTGACGTAGCAGTTGGAGGACGGGTATTGGAGGTCAGAGATATCAAGGGGACGCACGACTTTGTGTGGAAGGATGGAGAGCAGTGTGCGAGGTTGATAGAGGAAGTTGTGCAGAGATTGGCACATTGAGGAATTGTGGAGATAATGAAGTGTTGATTGTGTAGCTATAGACATGTTGAAAGTGGAGTCTCTGTGACGAGGAGAAGACTCCAAAGTACCCTGCTTTTGGATCAATACCCAATGGACCCAAGCTATGCATAACGCCGCCTTTGCTGGCCTATGCTGTTGTTACAGCCAGATATAAAATACAGTCGTGTCGTGTCCAACCAATGCCTCATCCTTCTACCTCTTATTCAGCCTCTGGTCCATGACCTTGGTTATCTCGTCGTGAACTTGATTCGCGCCACCCTCGGCGTCCTTTAGTTGATTTTGGAGATCTGCAATCGTCTGGCTTGCCTGAGACTGGGCATTGCCTTCTATTTGCTTGCCAGCAGACAGTTTGGCTTGAGAGGCGCTCACGTTGCCGTATACTGCCATTGCGCTTGCGATCATGCCGCCAATGTCACCAACGTTGCCGGGCACAACAACACTCGTACCCTCCTTGGCCAGATTGCCAAACGCCTCGACATACTTTTCGGCGACAGAGAGCGAGATGGCGTTTTGTGCCGCACCCTCGCCCTGGGCAATAGCACGCGCGACCGCATCAATACCATTTGCAGTAGCTCTCGCCTTCAGCAGAATAGCTTCAGCCTCACCATTTGCCAAGTTGATCTGCTCCGATCTCAAGGCTTCAGAAGCAAGGATGACCGACTGCTTCTTTCCCTCGGCAATGTTGATAGCAGATTGTCTCTGACCCTCAGACTCGAGAATCTCGGCACGTTTCGAACGCTCGGCGGTGACTTGACGGTGCATGGCTTCCACAACAGGGTCGGGCGCGTGGATGTCGCGGATCTCATAACGCAGGCAGGTGACACCCCAGTCTTGGGCTGCTTCATTGATAGCTGCGGTGATGTTCGCATTCAGGTTGGCACGCTCTTTGAGGACGTGGTCGAGGGACAGTTGACCGATCTCGGAGCGCATGGTGGTTTGCGCAAGCTGGGAAATGGCGTATTCCGCGTCTTCCACGCCGTAGCTACTTCAAGTCAGTACATGTGCTTCCGTACAATCACGCGCAAGGGCATGTCTTACCTCGCCTTGTACGCGTCGAAGACCCTAGTGTACAGGATACCATCGAGCTCCAGCGTGACATTGTCGGCTGTGATGGCGGACTGGCTGGGAATCTCGATGGCGTTTTCCTTCAAGCTCTTCACATAGGCGATCCTGTCAATGACTGGCATCAGAACGGCGAGGCCAGGCTCCAGTATCCTGTTGAACTTTCCCATGCGCTCGACAATCCATGCTGTCTGCTGCGGAACGAATCGAATAATGGTGTTTGTGGGAGTGCGCTTTGACGAGGAGAAGTAGGTGGTGGGCCCGTTTCCTGAGCCTTGCTGGCCAAAGGAGCTGAAGACGCTGGTTGGGTTGGAGGCGGCATGCGAGTTGAGCTGCGAGAAGCGGCGGACAGATGTGGTGGCCAAGGCAGCCGCAAGAGGAGAAGACCTTGACTTGGCGAGTGCCTGTGACTTCTGGAGAAGGCCGGAGCCTGTCGAGGCTATCAGCCGTGTGCGCGAGGCCATTTCGTGTATGTTTGGGGCGAGTAGTGATGACGAGACGCGGAGCTCTCAAGAAGTTCCGCCTAGCCCAGCTCCCCTCGGAAGACAGCTCCAGAAAGTCCGACCTGACATAATCAACAAAGCAACGACCAATTGCCTCATCACCACCTACTAAACCACGAGCAAGCTATACATGAGAGACATGTCGATCTTATTTCTGCTTGTGCACGATCTACTATGCCGTCACCTCAATCCCTCAGCTGTAGTACATACTTCGTGGCTTCAATTGATGGCTATCATATGACATTGTAAATTCGGCGTCAAACGGTCAGGTCACGGCATGGAGAGATGAATTGCAGACCACGATAGCTGTGTACCAGCTCTTAAACATCCTCGTCTCACACTAGGACTTATATTCTCGTCAGAACTAATATCCTAGTCCAACAAAGTCATCTCAACATCGCCTTTCTTCACCTCCACCTTCTCCACCCCTTCATCCTCCATTTCAACATCCTCTTTAACAGTAGTCGCCTCCTTCTTGACATACGTCTTGCCACACACTGTCAGACCCACACGACGACGAGGCGGTCCCATAATCTCGGCCATGCGCGCACGCGTTGCCGCAGCGGCGATATCAGCTCGAGACATGAACTTGAACGGGGCGGTTTCAGCGGGAGAGCGCGGCTCATTCATTGCGGCATCTGACTTTGTAAGTGAGTCAAAGGCGGGCTCGAGAGGTGCCATAGGCCGCCCCAAGATGCGATCTCTGTTGACGACCGGACTCCAAGTGGGTGGAGAGGTGGGAACAGATGAAGACGTAAAAGCAGGTGCGGAAGCAGTAGTCTTCTTTGGTATAGTAGGCTGGTGGGGCGGGAGCACGAAGCCAAAGTATGGCACCTCAACGTGGCGCCTGTAAAGGTTGGATGACGATACTAACTTATTGGTGCCGTGCTGCAGGTAGCTTACTCTGGATCTTTCTTTGGTGTGTTGGTGGCGGTTGGCTTAGAAGCCCAGCGACTGTTCTGGAGACCGGGCATCTTCTATTGCTAGATGCGTCAAATCGGAGAGATCGCAGCCTGTTGGCGACAGCTTACTCGTACAGGTGCAGTCGATACGTGCGTTGACTACGTGTGCGTCGGGTTGAGTCGAACTCTTGGATCGCGTGGGAATGAGAAGAAAGAGCTTCACACAGGGCCAGCTTAAACTCTGCTGTAAGAATACGCATGAATCTGTGAAGTGAAAGTGAACGAGAGATGTAGTTACGGACTCGCGGTGCGTGTGAAACTTGGAGCATCTCATTACGTCAAGATGAAAGAAAGTAAAAACGTTTGACCTTGGAACTATATACAATATTAATACTTGTTAAGGAAACGCTACGCTCATAGATGACCATGCTAACGACTGAACTTGAGAGATGATGCGGACCAGGCGACTTACCTCTTATGAGCAAACAGTACCAGAAAGTAAGACACCAAAGACAAGACACATACTATCCATAATTCCTCACCACACCATCATCACTCTCAGCTTGCCTGCCCTACTGCTCCGGCGTTAACGACCGATCCCAATCCACCTCCTAAATCACTACCGCTTACTTCTGTCTGCGCATCTTGATTATACACATTCCCATCACTCTTCCAGCACACTCCAACATCTACCTGCGACACTTCCTTGCAGCTCAGACTATTGCACTTGACATCACAATCCGTCTCAGGGTTAATATACACCGTCAACACTCTCAGGCCCTCATTCCCTCTCCACCCCTGCCCGTGCCTAGGAGCTCCCCTCCAGCCCAGATCACAAACACAATATCCCCTCGTGCACCGCGCATTCTTACCACATGTCCCAATCGAACTATCACCCGTGTTGCATTTGTGGATCGGACAATCCTTCTGTCCGTCGTCCTCGGGTGCTATCGGTGCCGACGAGTGAGCTGAATCGCCAACCCACGGTTGACATCTCGAATCACCTGGACACTTTCGACAATCGAGATGTATGCTCGGACATTTATGCCATGTGCTAGGCTCGTTGTCGACCATTTGCGAGCGCCCGCTGTCGTCCCACGGCGAGACGCCGCCGCTGGGGTATGGGGAGTCGAGATCTGAGTAAGGAGACCATGGGGGCGGGAGAAATTGAGGGGGGAGGTCGATGGTTATCGCGGACGGGCCGGTGGTGACGTCTTCTCCTGGGGTGTCGAATTGCGCGGCGCGTTTCTCAGCGTAAACAGCTTCCCTATCGGAAATGTGTGGCCTGGGCGGGGTGTAGCATGCGGCATATACTGTAGAAGGCAGAAGAGCGAGGAGAGCGATGTGCTTCATTGCGAATCTTAGCTGCACGAGGAAGTGGGTCAAGAGGGGCGAAGTGTAAGAACAATAAAGCAACGAAGAAATCATGGGGTTGCTATGGGAGCTATGAAGTCAGGCGCAGTGATGTGAGGAATGCGTCGTGTGACACAAATACATTCCAACCCCAAATTAAAGACATGTCGTACGCCTATTTGCCATCGTAACCAGTCACACCCTTCCCTGGTGTCCCTACATTACCACTTGTAGACTGACCATTGGCAGCAGCGAGATTTTGCGTAAAGGCAGCAGTGATACCCATCTGATCGGTCAGGATGGAAATGAAATCAAAACCACGGTCCGCATACGCTTTGGCCTCGGCTCCGCTATTGGTATAGATGCCCACCTTCTTTCCTTCGGCATGCGCAGCCTCTTTGATCTTTTCGATTGCGTCTTTGAGCTCTTGATGCATCTCACCAAGGATCGGCTTTCCAATATTGTTGCCGAGATCGAAAGGTCCGATGAGCAAGCAGTCCACACCTGGCAGGGCAGCAATTTCTTGCACGCATTCTAGCGCGGATGCGGTCTCAATCTGCACAATCGTGATCAGGGTGGAGTTGGCGTTTTGGAGGTAATAGGTCAAAGGCTCATCGTTGAAGCACTGTACTGGGAGTGGCGAGCCAAATCCGCGGGTACCTTGTGGCGGGAATTTGGTAGATGAAACCAGTCGCTTTGCATCTTCGACTGTGTAGATCAATGGAACGACGACGCCATGAGCTCCAGCGTCGAGAGCCCTCTTGACCATCCATGCTTCATTGGCAGTGATGCGAACGAGAGGGCTGACACCTTCTTTTGCGATGGCAACAACAGCTTCATGCATTGCAGCATCTGAGCTTGGTTTAGCTTCTTATCCAATAGTCGCGTGATCGGATCATACCAGAGATGTTGCCATGCTCGGTGTCAACACAGACCCAGTCGACTTTCGAGCGCGCAATTGCACGAGCATGGTTAGTCCCTGGAAGCATCTAAACACACTTGTGAGCAATGGAGATTACACTGACAAGACAGACGTGTGTACCTGCCATGCTCCGAAACTCGGGCCTCCCTTTTGGAAAGCTTTGTATATCTTGCTCGATTCTTGAAGAGTGTTCATGGTTCTAGATTTGAGGAAAGGCTGAAGAGATGGATTCGGGTGCTTATAAGATGTATGCCTGAGGAGAAGCCGCGTTACAGTAGGCGATATTGAGGTTACACTCCTTTGCATCGCGTGTGACATCGTCATCAGCTCGGAGAGTTGTTGCGTACATTACCCCTCTCGAATCTACCCCACATTCTCCACACGCTAGCCGAAGCTCCTTGCGGCTCTGCTCCGGGAATTGAACGCGACTCTCTGAAGGTCCATAGACATGGTGGGTTGGAGATGAGCGCCAATGCGGCATGACTGTTGTGGTCGCTTTGCACACCAGTGACATGTTCGATTGATCTCGCCGTCGAAAGAGCATCGTGGTTAGTTCAAGACGTCTCAGCGGTATCCATCATCTGCATGACTTGCTCTTCCTTGAACCGATGCATGAGCTTCAATGACGATGGTGTTGTTTCTGGAGCATTGGCTTTGTCGATGTGGATCTGTGTGACACTTAGGTACTCGCTCGAAGTAATATATGATCATCTTGCTCACCACCGGAGTGTCAAATTCGTACAGACTCTTCCACTTCTCCTGACCGGCTTCCATGACATTGATTTCTCGATATACTAGAGGTCTCTTTGCCTCGACGTTTCGAACGACGGCCTTGGCGGTATCGCATAATCCGCACGGACTTCGAGTGAAGAAAGTGATACGGCAGTCAAGAAGATGACGAGTTGGGCGGAACATGGTCAACCTGAACCGTATGATACCTCAATGGCAAGGAGGCGAGAACAACGTGAAATTGGTAGCAGAGCGACGTCTACGCCAAGTCATGTCTAGGTAGGCACGTGGAATGCATGGCGAGCACACACCGCCCAGTAGCTTAGCTTTCGCGTTCTGCCGACGCTAGCGCTCTGACGTACCGCGACTTCCAGAATATTCGGAGCCTCAAGACAATTCTGGGGCGCACTGGGGACAGACACAACAACAATAGCTTCCTTCCCAACCCTCGTTCGCTCGTACTCTTTCCAGCACCATGGCGAAGAAGTGTGTTCACAAAGGCTGCGGCAAGACATATGAGAACGACGACGAGGATTGTGTCTACCATCCCGGCCCGCCCGTCTTCCATGAGGGGCAGAAAGGTGGGTGCGCATTGTTCGGCATAGCGTTGTCTTATTTTATTCTGACACCATATGGCTAGGCTGGAAATGCTGTAAGCCTCGAGTCCTCACGTTTGACGAGTTCCTGGCAATCGAGCCTTGTACCACGGGCAAGCACTCTGAGGTTGACGACACTCCCGCACCTGAGCCGGTCCAAGCACCAGATGTCCCCAATGGCACGCAGGTCAACCTAGGCTCTCTAGAAGAGTCGCTCCCTACGCCAGCTCCACGACTGCCTGCTGCACAAGCTGCGCCAAAGCCCGCCGCATCACCAGCGCCGCCGCCGGAATCCGAAGACGATGACCCCAGTATCGCCCTCAAGGAAGGCATGACATGCAGGAGGAAGGGCTGTGGAGCCACGCACAAGGGAGGCGACCGGGAAGGCGAGCAGTGTGTGCACCATCCAGGCGCACCCATCTTCCACGAGGGCAGCAAAGGTTGGAGCTGCTGCAAGAGGCGCGTCTTGGAGTTTGACCAGTTCATGAACATCGAGGGTTGCAAGACAAAAGAGAGGCATTTGTTTGTTGGCAGCGGCAAGAAAGACAAAGAGGGAGGGAGTGAAGAAAAGCTAGAGACAGTCCGGTGAGTTGGTCGACAACCCTTACGCTGGTATGCGAGCTGATAGCAACGCAGACACGACTACTACCAGACCGCGGCGAACGTAGTCGCCTCCCTCTACCTGAAGAAGATTGACAAATCAACAGCAGTCGTCGACTTCCAGCCAACGGTCGTCAACCTCGACCTCCGGACGACAGACAACAAGCGCTACCAGACAGAATTTCCCCTGTTTGCTGCCATCAAGCCCGAGGCGAGCAAGTTCAGGATATTAGGCACCAAGCTTGAAATGACACTCGTGAAAGCCGATGGGACTAGCTGGCAGGTTTTGAGAAGTGACGACACGCCGACGGGTGAGATGATACAGGTCGGCAGGGCGGGCAGGGCATAAAACTACACAGCGCATACTTGATGAGATACGAAACCAGTAGTTGCATTGCGAAAATACCACCAAGATGCACAATCCCCGCATCTCAACCACTACCCCCAACCATACTTCAGGAATGCTTATTAATCATGACGTGCTTGCTGCTTGGTAACTCCGCATGTGTCGCAATCGTAAGCCAGTATTACAGCAGCCGAGCATAGCAACTATTACTAAACACAAGGACCGACGTCCGAGATAGAAGAGGGGCGATATAATACGATCGATAAATGTTCTGAATTGCGTCAACTCCACAAGCCAACATAGCCCCCTTCAACCCGAACCCTACATATACCCAACATCATCACCGCAACTTCTCCCTACATCCATCATGGTCTCCAAGCTCATCGCTATTATTGCAGGCGTAGGACCAGGCACTGGTGCCGCCGTCGCCCGCAAATTCTCCAAAGCCTATCCCGTCGTTCTCCTCGCCCGCAAGCCCGAGAACTTCGAATCCCTAGCCAGCGAAATCAACTCCTCAGGCGGCAAAGCGCTAGGTATCAGCACCGACGTTTCCGACGTCTCCAGCCTCAAAAACGCCGTCGACTCCATCAAGAAAGAATTCGGCTCTGACATCGGCGCCGCAGCGGCCATCTTCAACGCCTCAGGTGGCTTCTTGCGCAAGCCGTTTCTCGAAACCCCACCCGAAGTATTCGCATCAAGCTTGAACGTCAGCGCAAATGGCGGGGTCTTGTTTTCTCAAGCATTCTTGCCGTTGCTGTTGAATGGCGTGAAGCAAAAGAGCGAGCACCCGCCTAGTCTCATCTTCACGGGCGCGACGGCCAGTGTCAAGAGTAATGCGCAGATGGCGAGTTTCGCCACGGGCAAGTGGGCGCTCAGGGCGCTGAGCCAATCGCTGGCAAAGGAGTTCGGGCCGCAAGGAGTGCATGTGGCACATGCGATTATTGATGGGGTGATTGACATTCCGAGAACGAAGGAGTGGTTAAAGGACATGCCTGCTGAGGCGAAATTGAGCGCTGATGGGGTAAGTCGTGTTGTGACTGATATGGGAGGCAGTGGGCTGACAATAAACGTACAGATTGCGAATGATTATTGGTGGTTGCACACGCAGCCTGTGACGAACTTTACTTGGGAGATTGATCTGAGGCCTGCGGTTGAGAAGTGGTAAAGTGTTCTATTTCATTTGGATAGAGTTACGCTGAGGGATTAAGGGACGGGAAGATAGGTGTTGTTGAAATACGAAGACCAAGACAACAGGCACGCATGTAATAGTTGTGCACTCGTGACCTTTTTTATGTCAAATGATGTTTTAGCTGGCACTTTTCCCCCATGATGCTTCATCCTTTGCTCTGTGCTGTTGATTTGACACGATTACATTACTACCTCCATTCAAAACACTACACTAGTAAATCACATCTCCAAACTTCGTGCTACCGCAGTCTCAAGATCTGTGGCTGGTATTCTGCAAGACCGAGCGCTTCGCCATGCATGATCCCATGTACGTAGCACTCTCCTATAACGGTATGTGTACCGTCGTCTTGCTGCCTGAGCACATGAGGTACCTCAGAACCATGCAAGATACAGATGATATCGTTAGCAGTTGCATGCCTCGGCACCCGCGCGAGACGTCCATCTCGGGTCCGACAGAACCTCTTGCTCTTTCCCCACTTTTGTAATGAGTCTTCGATCAGGGTGTTGGTACGACTGTGTTCCTCGAACCACGTGTGGAAAGCCCATGAATCTGGCGCAAGGGCAGCTGAGAATAGATCGATGGATATAGCTTGACTGACCACCGTTTCGAAGGCTGTCAGTCCGTATGGTGTTATTGGCGCTGGATTGTTTATGATCTCGCTGAATACCGCAGGTGCTTCACGGACAAATTTTGAGTATCGCAGGAAATACTCGGAGTATTTTCTGGGTGCAGGTTTCCCGGAGCTCTCGAGATCACAGAGCATTGTCCGCCAGAAAGCATCGTACATTGTTGGTGTCATGGGCTGGCTTGCCTTTGCAATGTCCCAGCATTCCAATAGCCATGTCTTGAGCCCATATAATTGCTGAATCGTAGCGTGGTCGATCTCGAAGAGCGATGTCGTTTTGAGACCATATGGCTCAGATCCCAGGATATGAATCGTGTCCACAATTGCTCCCTCGACATGCATAACGTTCTTGTCATGTGTAAACCACACTTCGCTTTCTTTACCTTTACTGGCACAGAAACCTGAGGTAGCATTGGCGCGGACAAGCAGATGTCGGTCCAAGATCTGGGTCCAGTCCGGCACCCACGAAGGTAAATCAGTAGCTTGGCTCTCTTTTGATCCAGATGTCTCGCAGGACAATACCCGTAGTGTTTCGTTTCTGGCGATATCCCAGATCGCGAAACGCTTGTATAGCTCTTCTACCAAGAGAGTGTAGTCGAAGCTGATCTCCCAATCGAATATGTCACGGCCTTCTGAAATGCTCATTAACGCGAAAATCTTGTCTCTTGGATCTCTGCAACCACCATACGTGTTGTCCAAGGCGACAGTGAAGAGCGGATCCTTGGTCTCCCTTTGTCGTATTTGTTGTATGCTTGCGACACTAGTACACGCGAGCCCACTGACTGCATCGAGGTACTTTGTGAGGTCGTTGTCAACCAGATATGTCAACGAAGTTGCCAAAGCATTCCAGGAAATGGATTGGCTTCCACACAGAACAATGGCTCGCTTGGCGCTGGAAACCTCTTGAATGACCCACAGGCGATGGAACCAAGATCTTTGTAAAAGTGCACGTATAGAAACCCAGTCGATGTTCTTAATGTTTAGATTAGTATCTTCGTCCTCAGCCCAGACAACTGTTCCGAGTGCTCCAAGATTTTCGTCAAAATATCGCCTCATGACCAATTCGCCGACGGTGCGAGGAACAAACTTCTTGTTGAGCGTATTTGCACCCTTTTCCTTGGACCAAGTAATGTGCCAGAGATTGGACTGCCAGGAATTTGCGTAGAGGCTTTCGATAGAGGAGATTGCACGTAAGCTGTGCATATCCTCTTCCCCAAGCCAGATCACAACTCTATCAGCTTTGGCATAAACGTCTCCCATCAATCTCACTTGGTGGATACGTTCGTCCATGTCTGATTGGTCGATACACAAAGCGTCCACCCACAGGGTTCTCATTCGGTCTTGGTAGCGAAGGTGTTGAAGTGCTGAGTATAAGTTGGAAGTAACCGGTATGTGCGGACCTTCCACGGCGCGGATATCTCGCGTAGCTAATTCTTCTCCCCACGCATAAGACAACGCCTCGTATCTTCTATCATTCGTTCGCAGAGCTACATGCTCCATGTGAAACATGATTTCATCCTCGAGCTGGCCAGGATGAAGAACAAGTCTGCCAAAGAAGAAGACACGGTCAGTAAGTCTCTTCGAAATTGTGTAGAGAGTGAAAATGCTGGCCAGTGGCCTAACCTTACGGCCAAACTGGCCTTTAGGTGTAGGCAGAGAGACAACTTACTGTAGAACAGGTTAGCTAAATTGTCACAAGCGTATCATTTGTAGCAGCAACTTACCAGGCGAATTTCATCTTTGCGAACCAGAGATTGATAATGCGAAGAGTTTGGCTTGGTAATCCCTTTCTGAATAGGCGCGGTTTGTTCTAGCTTGATGTCCCTTAGGTCTTCTAATCGATCATTTTCCAGATGCACAGGCGGGAGAGTCCTCTTGTAGGAACCATAATCTAACCATACTTTGGCGAAAAGAGGTATGGCTGGTACGAATACAAAAACAAAATATCCAACAATCACAATCCGGGCGCCTCGGCGATTATGGGCGTGCTTCCAGGACGGGTGAACAGTTGGTGTCGATCTCGAAACAGCATGTCCGGGAGTATGAATCCAGCGTACTGAAAGGCGGTCGCAAGGACTATTGGTGAATTTGCATGTAGTCCCGACCCTGCTCCAGAATCCACCCAAGCTGGTGGCGCAACCCCGTATCGGAACTTGTGTGAAAAGCCAATGAGGAAGATTTATCATCGCAAGAACTGGAAATCATAACAGCATTAAATAGCTAGCGACATAGCACAATGAAGGCATTGTGATCAGAAATTGTGTCGTGATATTGAAAGTCGCGAGGCTGGGCGGAATCGTTTCTGCTTCCATGTGTCAGCTTGTCACGTGAATGGCACAATCTGGACATATCCCGCTTGAGCAGCATCAATACTCGCACGACAGCTCGTGGTGTTGTATTCGACGTATCAACTCATCTTCCGAGGTAAGCAAAGTTTAACATTACTGGCATCGGGTCTATCATAGATAATGCATTCTTCATTTGACACGACCGGCTTTTCGCCAGAGCCGTTCTACGCGTGCGGGGTGAAATCCGGTGTGATGCATAGTTGGGAGGAATGTGTGGAGGTGTGCGTGTAGTCTCGAGAAACAGTAGTTCTGAGGGGTTTTACCTACCAGAGATCGTAACGGATTCTCGAAAGCCATGCAGCAAATCCAGCCAACAGCTTTCCTAACTCTACCACCTCGTGCAATCATAATACAGCGTCTTAAATTCCATACGAATTTTCGCGTTGAACGCTGAAGTCGTACAGTGCAGAGGTTCAACCTCGGCAGACAGTGCTGATCTAAGTTATCTCCGAACACAATTACAAAGCAAAGGACAGCGATCAAGTCATTGATACAATATAATCCTCTAATTCATTCACAACTGTGCCAACAGATGTCGCATTCGATTCTTCTTACTGGTGCCTCAGGCTATTTGGGCGGATCGCTCCTCGCCCAACTAAGCCGCACCGAACTTCCTCCCCACAATGACCTTTATGCCCTCGTTCGATCCGATCAGCAAGCCGAACAAGT
Organism: Phaeosphaeria sp. MPI-PUGE-AT-0046c; assembly: GCA_020747045.1. NCBI lineage: Eukaryota > Fungi > Ascomycota > Dothideomycetes > Pleosporales > Phaeosphaeriaceae > Phaeosphaeria > Phaeosphaeria sp. MPI-PUGE-AT-0046c. The sequence continues at coordinate 1,836,548 of JAGTJN010000001.1, read as the reverse complement.
GAAGCAGTATGGAGCGAAGCCGCTGACTCTTGATTTCGCGAATGAAGATGCTACCATAAAAGAAATTGTGGATGCGAACATCTCGATCATCTACTTTCTGATCGACGCCTTGAAATGTGAGACTCAGATTCTCTTGATTAGAGCACTCTGGGAAGTCAAGAAGAAGACGGGACAGGAAGTCCATTTCTTACATACTTCGGGAGCGAAAATATTCAGTGAACATGCTGGAGTGCCGACAGATCGTATCATCTACGATACAGAACCGAAATTGTTTGATATGCAGAAGGCATTGCAAGCCCCGCATGCTCTGATGATTCAGGTGAGTTGTCTCTCGATCATGCCAATTCGTATCAACCAAAGATTCTTTGAACCTGTGAGATGTTATCTCTTCATAGACACATGCTTAATGGTTCACAGGCAGTGACGACGAACAACACTATCATTGAGACAGCTGAGTCCCATGGAGTCCGAAGTTACATCTTCATACCTTGCATCGTCTATGGCGAGGGCGACGGATTCGGAAACAGGATCTCCATCCAGACCACAGCTATCGTTCGCGCAGCCCAGAAATTGGGCATAGTTTATGACGTGAATCCTGCAGGCGCGGTACGTGAAGTCATCGTCGACCTGCGACATACACAACATGTGACTGATGATACTGCAGAAATGGCCTGTTTGTCACATTCGAGACAATACAGCACTATACGTGAAGCTCCTTCAACGCATACTGTTGAGCGACAATCCCGACTATGGGAAGAATGGCTACTACCTCGCTTCATCGGGCAGTGTGGCTTGGTCGGATATATATGCTGCAATGGCGAGGTCATTATCTGAACGAAAGGTAGTGACTAGTGGTGAGCTTATGAAGGCAGACAGTGGAGCTCTGGAGAAAATTGGTCGGGCCCTTGGGTGCCCAAAAGAATTAGTTCCTGTGCAGATAGGTGGACTGTAAGTATTGGATTTTCAGTAATTCTGTTCGAACAACTGAACGCTAATTCGTCCCCTAGTTGCACTCTTCAAGCAAAGCACGCTACTGAAATTGGTTGGAAGGCCGAGTATGCACCACAGGATATCATTGGAGCTGCGGATGTGGAGGTGGATTTGATTTTGAAGCACTTGAAACTATAGATCATGTATTTTTGGAACCCAGTATTGTCCCCACTCATCACGGCGTCAACTAGGCTGATAATTTTGCTTTCAGCCACTTCTCCAAAGCTTCATTGACCTCCTGAGGCTTCTCCAATTGCACCCAGTGCGCACCTTCAATTGTCTCGTACGTCAGGTCTTTTGTGAACTCCTCCTGAACCTTCCCCATCTTTGGTGTGGTAGATGGGGAGCAGACCCCGTCATGCTTTGCGTCAATGTAGAGAACTGGGAATTCCAAAACTCCACCATTCTTCTCACTCTTCGCGTAAACAGCATTGACATCGTGATTGAGATACCAAGCGGTTTGGGGGAAAGCGCCGTTCTTCTCGTGATTCTTGAGCAAATTGTTGTACAAAGGTTCATCGAGAGTGGTGTACTCGAGGGGAATGTCAGGAAGGTTCTCCGGGTGGCCTCCAAACCAACCTCCATCCTTCAACACCGTGCTCGTTGGTGATGGCTTGCCATAATTGTTTGGGTCGTGTCTGGCATACAATACTTTATGGATAAGCTTAGGTGCCTTTTCGAAGCTCTTGACGCTCTCTTCTGGATGCAGCTCATAGTATCTCATGTAAGACCATTGACCCCACTCGTACTGATCTTCAGGGTAGAGATCTCGATTAATGGTTGTTTTGAGGAACTCGAGTCCGAGTTCGACCGACCGATATGGAACCGCAAGCTCGGCCATGCCCAAGAACAGCTCTGGGTGATGAGCGGCAAGAGCACTGAGAAGTCCACAACCCCAGTCATGGGCGACCCATACTGCCTTCTGGATGCCCAGCTTCTGAGCGAGTTCGACAACTTCGCCTACCATGACTTCAAGAGAATAAGCCCGTCTCTCTTTGGGCGCTGATGAGCCACCATAGCCTCGCATGTCGGGGGCAATAACGCGGTATTTCTTCTGCGCAGAAAAGTACGCTAATTGATTCTTCCATGTCTCCGCAAGATCCGGCCAGCCATGAAGGAAGATGAGAGGAACGCCGTCCTTGGATCCTCCTTCGTAGTAGTGTGTTACTTCACCATTCTTGTGCGTCACATCGTGTGCTTCGTAGGCTTCCATGTTGCAATATAATTTAAAGAAATTTCTGACAAGCGTGTAAATCAAGAGCAGAAATCAGGAGCTTCTAATCTGCATAAAAAGAAGGGTTGCTTAGCTTTTATGTACCTCGGCCGCCTAGGCAGCTCATGGAGCGGGGCTCGCTCTTACCCACTCTAACTGAAAAGTACTAGATCGATGCTGACTGCTGACTGCTGATCCAGTCCCAGTCCCAGTCGTATCTCAACAGTGTTCCCCACGATACATCAGCAATTTGATTGCTAATCACGATTGAGCGTGCGAACGTGAATTCCTGGGCTCGTTTTGTTGCATTTCCTCAAGTACGTCTTTTTGATACCATATGTGTGACACCGTCTGCATTGATATCATGCTCTGCTGATACCGGATATGGGTCACGATGCGAAAGTGTGCAGGGCGTTAGATGATGTGAGAATGAAGCATAACTTAAGCGTAGGAATATTATCGGCTAGGCCGAATTAGTCGTCAGGTGGGAAGGCGGCGTTGGTTCCAGGGCACAAGAGAGCACGACATCATCTTTGACCAGTCTCACACATGTCCTAATTGACGCATGCGGAAAGTATTATGTTATTTGATACGAGTGATACGGTCTACCAAAAGTAATGAAGAAGATTCAAGAATTCTCAGAAGAAGGAGATGTCCACAAACAGATTTCGCATAGCTCAGCCCTGACACCGGGAAACGATTCCCATCCTTGCTTAAGACAACAGGGTTCGTGAAGAGTCCTATATAGCATTATATGTACACCCAGGGTACTCTGTTTCCATCAAAGCGATGAGCTCTTTCCAGATCTGCTTCTGCATATGCTGACCGTCTGAATTTGTCATCCAACATGGTACCCAGTGCCTAGAGTATGTTGGTTAGTTACAACCCATGTCTTCAAGTAGGGAGAAAATCTTACTCCTTGACTTTACATCCAGACAAATGTTTACCATGAGTATCCTCCTCTGCAAGTAATGCATGAAGAATTGTACGACTACCCTGTTCTGCAGTACGTGACAATACTGTCCGTATAACGCCTTGTGCGGCTCGAAAAAAGACCGAAGCATCGCGAGCAAGACCCGTCGAACATATTCCAGGCGACACCATGTTGATAGCCACGTTGGTCTTTTCCACCGGAAACATTTCGCTCATGGCTCGTACAGCATATATCTCGATCAGCTTCGTCAGCGCGTAACTGAAACCACTCATTAGTTGCCAACACCGAGATTATAGAAACAAGCACTTACCGCTGGTTCATGTCTTGCTTTTTGGAGTTGTTCACGCCCATAAGGACATTTTGACGGCCGCCTTTGTCCAGCTCATGCTTAGCTGCAGCCTGGAATCCAAGACCACTGACGAGAAAGACTAGACGCGGCTGGATACCATATCTTCTTGCGCTCTCAATCAACTTTGGCATAACTAAAACTGCAAGAAACATCGTGTTGACAACGTTGACCGTCATGGATGTTTCCATGGCCTCGGCCACTGTCCACTTGTTGAGGAAGACTCCAGCATTCTCGATCATTCCGTCAATGCGATCCAGTTCGTTTCTGACTTTCTCGGCAAACTTCTTGACCGATACATAAGAAGCAAGGTCGAGGTGCCAAACTTCTGCGACGCCCGTGCGTCCTGTTGTTCGCTCGATGTCGATTTTCGCTTTTTCTCCTGCAGTGGTGTTTCGAACGGCAAGGATGACACGCGCAGCTGAGCTGGCAACAAGATGACGAGCAGTCTCCAATCCCAAGCCGTTGTTGGATCCTGTGACTATGTATGTCTTTCCAGAGCACGTATTCTTATTTACCAGGACTGGTAGCTTTACGTATTGCTCGGCGAAGATCTGTGGCATAGACATGTTGCACGGCGTGGATAGTGCAATGGGATATTGATGTGGTTAAAGATATCTCAAGAAGGGCGTAGAGCGTAGTTCAAAGGTTAGATGGCAGATGTGTAAATTTCCAAATAGATGAAAGGTGTGTTCTGGAGCCAGGCGTACGCTCGAGATCTTTATAGAAGGACATGGCGCACGACAGGCCGCCAGACATATGCTCATCCATGATCGTATCTCCGCGCTTTTTCATCCGGAACAATGGTGTGAGGTTGTAATGCATTGGGGCAGCTTTCATCTTGGCAGCGATATTTTGATTGGTTGACACCATTCTACAACCAATCAGAGATTGGTAACCTCTTTGGGACAAGTCCCGCATTTATCCGATTCCGGGCGAGTGAGGCTCAGCTACCTTTTGAATGACCATAAAACGAAAGGATCGAAAGAATTTCGTCCGCTATCTCCAGCATTGTGAGTGTGTCCTCTCTCGGTCTCCGTGGTTGTGTTGTGCCATCCCTTATCACCGCTGTTCAGGGGCCGCTCCACGACAGCTCATATTCAGAGGAGTCGAGACTACTTCCAGAGTGATCAATTATTTAATTCCTCACAATGCTCCTACAATTCGTCAACGACCCAACCATTGGCCCCAAGGAGCGACGCCTTATACGGTCGCATGTGATGAGAGGCAAGAATGCTGGGAAGTCACGAATACCTCGCAAACCGCTTGTACACCGTGATTTTAAAATACCGATATTGAACCCACAAGAAAGATTCGATGATGGTGATAGCGAGATCAAGCATATTATATATCCGCATCAACCGCTGTGGAACGAGCTTAGCTTGACCTCATATCCTTATCACATTGGCCCTGAGAAAGAGAGATTCGTGTATCAACGTGAGTGACAGAAATGCTTTGCTAATGGAACTGGTCATTGAACGGACATATCCAGGTCTATGGATAATAGCTAAAGCACTCTACCCACCCGAGTTCTGTACCGAGGTCAACCTCTCCCAAAACGCCTGGTTTCGATACGTGTTCGAAGACGCAGCATGTTAGTCTACTCCCAACTAGCTCAATGTCAACTCCACTATGAAGAGCCTTACTGATGATCATAAGACTTCCACTCCCTCCTAGCCATCTGCTGCTCATTCATTACACATTTCGGCGGTCCGCGCCACATATCCTCGGATGCTTTGAGGCACATCTCACAAGCCTATCGCATGACTAATGAGCGACTATCAGGCTCGAAAGCCTGTTCTGACCAGGCTATCGCAGTTGTTACCATGCTTGCTATCTATCAGCGCATGCACCATCAGCAGTCAATCGGCCTCGTGCACTTCCAGGGATTGCAGAGGATGGTGCAGCTACGTGGTGGACTAGCAAAGCTTGCTAGCGACAACAGAGCGTTGGCACAGAAGCCGTGGAGGCTGGCTCTCGAATTTGCGCTGCAAAATGGAGCGCTGGTGTCATTCAGTCTGGACGATGTTGAGGGTTCAACCCAGTCGACAGGCTTCAAGTCTTTCGACGCTATTCTCGATGAGCAAAAGCACAAATTGGGGTGGAGAACGATGACATACCCCGTGTTCGCCATCGACCCAGTCCTCCTCAAACACCTCTCCTCCATCAACCACTTCACCAATCTCCTCAACGCCACCACCGACAAGACAAAGCTCGAGCCATTCGACTACTCTGATGCGGTCTGCTTCATTCTCCATCAACTGATCACATACGCACCTCTAAACCCCCTTCACCGCCATCATATACCGCCCCTGGACAATCTCATTCACTGGGCTTTACTGGCAGTCATGACCACGCTTCTGCCTGAGTATGGACATAACCAGGCACGTTACGACTTTCTCGCAAACCAATTGCGAGGAGCGTTACAAGCTATGCATGCTCCGGAGACGACAGAGGAGCAGGAAGTATTGTTGTGGGCATTGTTTGTTGCATACGCAACGATTTTGGACAACGCGGAGGACGAGACAATGCTGACGAAGATGGCTGTTGAAGCATTTAAAACACTGAAACTGCATGAATGGGATGATTTGAAAACGGCGCTATGTAGGTTTGCTTGGATATATGTATTTTACGACAAAGCTGGGTTGAGGTTGTTAAGCGAGGTCAGGGAGCAAAGCCCGATAGATACACTTGGTGCAAGTACCTGAACATGGAGGATGACAGACAGGAGAACCATTCTTGGGGTCAGGCTAATAGATTGAGATTACCTAGGTATTAATTTTGCCTCGCTTGCTCCTCATGACCGCACTAAGAAAGACCATTTAGAAATCTGCTACTGATACTAACACACGAGAGCAGCTCCCCGAAAAAGAGAGCATGCAGCAAATATGCATGCCCTGAAAGCAAGCCAGCAGAAAATGCCCATGAAACCGCCATGCATGTGTTGTTACTTGCAAGCAACGCTTGTGTACAGAGGTCGGACCAGGGTGTATTGAGGTGCTCGATTGGCATAGGATTCCTGCTTCATCCCAAAAAACTGATGCCGAAAAATCTGAGTAAGGTGACGTTAAGGGCCACATTCGAGTGTAATTGGATCTAGGGATACCGTCATCGATACCGTTGATTCGATTTGGATCGCTTACTGCGTCTCAGCGGCAGCATGCGACCTCCCTGTGCAATTTGCCCATTACCTCTGCTGCGTGACATTGTACATTTCGGAGCAGACTCGTCGGAAGACATGGAGGCCATGGCGAAGGAGTCAGTGTTGTGTCCAAAGTAGAGCAATATACCGCTCTTCAACTTTTTGAGCCCGAGAATACCAATAGCGCCAGCGGAATTGCTGTTCTTGACGCTAGGATGACCTGTAATTTGTTAGAACCACACTTGATACAAGTGCACAGGCAGATCAACTCACCCATGAACTCATTCTGGATCATCGCCTGGAGAGCTTCGTCTTCGGAGACCTCGATGTATTCACCACCTTGGCTCTTCTTGACACTCTGATACAAGCGCTCCGCACATACTGTAGCAGCCAGGGTTGTTGCCATGTGCTCACCGGTCCCGCTGGTAACGGTAGCTACGCACGCTTGCTCCGGGTCGTCTGGGTTCGTAGGAATAACTGCGGCACCTACACCAACTAGGGCTGCTGGGCCGACGCGTCCTCGATACTTCATGCCGATGCCACCGGATGACGCCCCACAGGCGATATTGCCCCAGCTATCAACAGCAATAGCCCCTACAGTATCGGTAATGTGGTCTTCTCTTTGGACCGGTTCGAGCCGTGGCTTCTCAGCGGGTTCGGGTGGAAGGGGAGCAGTCTCTTTGACATGATTCAAAGGCGTCGAGAAACGTGGTGTGGGTGCAGCGATATGCTTCTCAGATGGTGTGACTGGCAAAGGTGTGTCAGACGCAGACGCTGATGGTCGATAGTCCCGCTTTGCCTTCATCGTTTCAACACTTGAAGCTGACTCTGACTCAGCCCCAGAGCCATCACCCCACGATTTTTGCCTCGAGGTCGGCGCTATCTGAACAGGCACGCTGTGTAGATCCTCCATCTCGGTATCCTCGGTGAAAGTGTCGGATTCCATGTTTCGGACCTCTCGATGCTCTTTGTATTGGTTGATGGTAGGCACTTTCTGCGTGCTGTTGATAAAGGCATTACGCGAGGATTCTGCGATCGTGTAAGGCCGAGCCACACCGAGTGCAGGTGATTGATCTGAGGTGTCCGGTGTGCCGATGCGACCTCCACTGCGCCAGGAGTTTGACGAGCGTTCTGATGGAAGCGAAGAAGGGTCAGATAGTATAGCGGAGCCCCTCCTGGCGTTGTACAGATCCTCTTCAGGTATCGAAGGAGAAGGTGAGAGGTCCTCATATACAATGCTTTGTAGCATGCGCTCGGTATGCTGTTCACGTAGCCTGTTCTGCGCCACCTCGTCTTCAGGTGCGACATCGCCTCTTACTTTCCAGCACGAAGGGTGATTACCAGACTTTCTGCTCTTGCGCTCAGCAGCTCTGAGATCAGCGCGCCATCGAAGCCAGCGTTCTTTCGCAGCAGGCGAGACAAGGGCATCGTGCGGCAGTATCGGCATTCCCATTTCGATAGCAAACTCCGTCGCACCTTGAGCGACAAGGAGATTTGGGGGCACACGGCGGAGGGTGAGCGAGTGCATAGAGTGCTCATGTACCAAGCGGGCCAAGGAGATGGGGTTCTTGATTTCTGCGAGACTTATTAGTGAAGACTTTCGCGGTGTTCGCGGACGATGAGCATACGAGCAACAGCGCCGACAGCACCGCTGCGTCCATGATGGTCAACAATGGCAGCATCACACTCGACCACGCCGTCCATGGCCAAATTGCTTCCATAGCCTGCATTCGTAATCTCTCGATCTTCGAGGGTCTTGATAGCTACCTCCACGGCATCCACGGCTGTACCACCATTTTTCATAATCAGCATAGCAAGCTGCGCGGCACTATGTACGTATCAGTCACCGTGTACAAGTTCTTGGTCGGCCAGCGCCTTACTCGTTGCAAGCTTCGAGGTGAATCTTTTCATTCTGATGGCTGTGATAGCCGGCGCCCGCGTGTACGTAGATGCAGCAGACATCAGCACTGGGCGGACTACGCGTGGCTTTGCGTGCAAGAGTGTCCAGTGGGTACGCGCCGTCGGTAGTCGGACTTTTGTGAGAGGAGTTGGACATGCCCTCGGATGTGGAGAGGCGCTGCCAAATGCTACGCAGTGACGAACGGATCGCGTGTGCGTGGAAACTCGACGCAGTGGGTAGGAGACGGTTCGTATGGCCGTACGGTCAAGGCTCAGTATTTGCTCATCCGCAATTTAGATGAATAAAGAGGTGATAGGAAGAGGCGAAGTGTCAAGAGCTTTAGGTGAGTCGGACAGGATGACGAAAGAATGAAAATGAATGGAGCTCGCAGCAGCGGTGTTGGGGCGGGGAGAAGAAGTACGGGATGGACTAAAGCAACGAGAGGGGGGAAGTGGTCAGAAGCTGTAGGGCTGGTGGTAGTAAGAGAGAAAGTCAGTCAAGAGGTGAGTGCTGGTGTCGCTGGCTCCTTCCTCGCAGCGCGTCCATCTATGTGTGGGCGTTTGTTTGAGTCTGCACGTACTCGCATACAAGAGGCAATCGCGGCCGTCGAGGCAGGAAGGAGCGGTGCAATGTTTCCACACGTTACACTCCAACCTTGCGAGCATCCAGATGCAGATGCAGATGCAGATGCATGTTCATGTTGGTGTTGTAGGCTCAGTGTTTCCCCGCCATTTGAGCTCATTTCCGCTGGTGCCAAGGGCGGAGCGGGCATGTCTGGTTCGAGACAGCCCACCCACATCATCCACCAACCTCCGGTAACCCACTACTCTAACCCAGGCACACCGACGCCTGCTTGCGCATTCTACACCTCGGTATCGGGCAAACTTGAGCTGCTTCTTGCAAGTCATCCTCTACGCGAGCAGTAGCGAAGATGGCGTCCCAAACCCCCGCCGTTGTCATGGACAAGTAAGCTCCCAGCTGCCTGCGGACCGCCATGTTGCGATTGAGTACTGACACGGGCTTGCAGCGGCACGGGCTACTCGAAGCTCGGTACGGGCATCTGTATGCAGTCTCAACCTGTTCTATAAGTAACACGCCGTTCTAGGTTTCGCCGGCAACGACTCCCCCTCCTTCGTCTTCCCCACGGCGATAGCTACCAAGGGCCCAACAGGCGGTAGCGGCGGCTCGGGTTCCGGGCGTCCTGCTGTCGCCAACAAGCCCTCTTTTCTGACCGGTGGTGCTGGGCCTGGCGGACACCTCTCTGGGAAGCGCGGAACCGAAGACCTCGACTTCTTCATTGGTGACGAGGCTCTTGCGGCGGCAGCAGGCACCGGCTATGGCATCAACTACCCCATTAGGCATGGCCAGATAGACAACTGGGTATGCGCCAGCAGCTTGTAGGGGATCACAGGGTGCTGACGCTCGCTAGGATCTTATGGAACGCTTCTGGTCCAACTCGATATTCAAGTACCTGAGGGTCGAGCCAGAAGACCACCACTTCCTGCTCACCGAACCGGTAGGCGATTTCCCATGATTCCAGCTCCATGTCGCTTACAGCATATAGCCGCTCAACCCTCCGGAGAACCGTGAAGCTACGGCCGAGATCATGTTCGAATCGTTCAACGTCGCTGGTTTATACATTGCCGTACAAGCTGTCCTCGCCTTGGCTGCTTCATGGACCAGCTCCAAGGTCCAGGATCGTTCTCTCACGGGAACCGTCATTGATTCTGGTGCTGGTGTCACCCACGTCATTCCTGTTGCCGAAGGTTACGTTATTGGTTCCTCGATCAAAAGCGTGCCAATCGCAGGTCGCGACATCACCAATTTCGTCCAGTCGCTACTCCGAGAGCGTGGCGAGCCAGATAGCTCTCTCCAGACAGCGGAGCGCATCAAGGAGGAATACTGCTATGTCTGTCCGGATATCGTAAAGGAGTTTGCGCGCTTCGATCGCGAGTCAGACGACCGGTTCAAGCAGCACACTGTCAGCTACCCCAACGGCAGGTCTGCCACCGTTGATGTTGGCTACGAGCGTTTCCTGGCGCCCGAGATCTTCTTTAATCCCGAGATTTACTCCTCAGACTTCCTCACCCCTCTCCCCACGATCGTCGACAATGTAATTCAGACCTCGCCCATCGATGTACGAAGAGGACTTTACAAGAACATTGTTCTCTCCGGAGGTTCGACGCTCTACAAGGATTTCGGTCGCCGTCTGCAGCGTGACATCCGGCACTTGGTAGACGCTAGGATCAAGGCGTCAGAAGCAAGGAGCGGAGGCGCGAAGAGCGGCGGTCTGGAAGTCTCGGTCATCACGCACAAGAGGCAAAGGCACGGCCCATGGTTCGGAGGCAGTCTGCTTGGTCAGACACCAGAGTTCAAGAGTTACTGCCATACCAAGGCCGAGTACGACGAGATAGGCCCCAGCATTGTCCGAAGGTTCGCGCTGTTGGGTGGACCGGGCAGTACGTAAAACAGTATGGGGTGGAAGCAGTGAGGACCAGGAAGTTATATTGAGCGAGCATGATATATCAGCAAAGTGCAACCATGCGTTGTCAATGTCGTTCCAATGCACTGTAGTCAAAGGAGTGATATCCCATGAACTCTACTGCTTACACCTGAGCCTCGTTCCCGCTCCCGCTGTCACTACTTTTCCTCCTCAGAACAGCAACACCCTCCACATGTCCCGTCATAGGGAAGAAATCAAAGCCCCTCAAACTCTCAATCTCGTAACATCCCTCGCCCATCCCAAAGCCTCCATCTACACCTTGCAGACCACCCACCAGCACGCCCACATCTCTTGCCTGTGTGTGCACATTACAGCTCACATACACGACTCTCGCAGGCCCGTAGCCCACCAATTGTCGTAAGAATGACTCATCACACCCTTTCCTCGGTGGGTCAATCATAACCACCGTCTCGGCCGCAGGCGACTCAATTGACGCAAAAAGGCGCGCTGCATCAGCGGCTATGAAGCGCGTCGAAGTCGTGGGCAGATTGTTCAACTCTGCATTCGTAGTTGCAGATTCAATAGAGGAACTGCTAATATCGATTCCAAGAGACGATTTGAACAAGCTCGACAGCGTGATTGTGAAGAGCCCCGAGCCAGAGTATGCGTCGATCAAGTGCGTGATGCCATGTTCCGACTCCTTTGGTAGTATGTGTTCGCGAATATACTGCGTGAAAACAGGTAGGATCGAATTGTTGTTTTGGAAAAAACTTCCCGCTGGGTTTACGAACTGGAATGTATCGTCAATGTATTCTGTCGATTTGGCGTTTGGGTTTGTGACACATGTTTTGCGATGAATGAAGTCTCCACGCTCTTCGATGACAGCATCGGGATCTTCCTCAGCTGCCGCATCGTACGAGGCTTTGGGTACGCGCTCCGTGCTTTCGCGGAGCAGGAGGGTTGCGCCTTTGCGATAGGAGCCCAGCGCGTCGGCAACACGTTTGCGCTCGCGCTTGTTGCCGTTGCGCACGGCGTCGGTGCCAATGGGGCAGTCTTCGATATCCATTGTGATACGGGTGCCCTTCTTCATGAAGCCGATGGGAGGCATCTCTTTGAAGGTGCGCTTGATCCCGTGGCGGCCGTCGCTCCGTCTTGCATCTGGGGGACCGTCGAAGTGGGGTGTCAGTTTTGTGCGGTAGCCGTATTGGAGAGGTGAACCAATGGTATCTCCAATAACTGGGATCAACTCTGGAGGTAGATTTGAAAAGTTCTTGTACGCCTTTTCCACGATGGATCGCTTGTGTTGTAGCTGGAAGTCGTAGGGCAGCATCTGGAATTGGCAACCGGAGCACGACGAGAAGTACGGGCACTTCACCAATGCTTGGTCTCTGTGTTGTGAGGGTGTGTTGACTTTGACGAAGTCGGCCATGGTGTACTTTTCCTTTTCAAAGTGCTTGAAGACCTTGGCAGTTACGGTGTCGCCAGGTGCTGTGAATGGCACTACGTAGACCTGGTCCGAGTCTGAGTCGGTTCTGAATCCTAGACCGTCACCAGTAGATGAGATTTCTCTGATCGTTACATCAACTTCTGCGAGCCTTTCTGGCAAGCTTTTGGGGGACTGTTCGGCGTCTTTCTCCAGGTTGAGCTGCTGGATGAGCGCAGTGACGTCCTTCAACAGAATCTCCTCATTCGTTCCATTTGTCTTCAGAATCGTACTTCCGATAGAGTGTCCGTTCTTCATCCTCTTGTTCTTGAACCTATAATTTCCCCGTGAATTTTCCTCGCTCCTCAGTGGTGTCTCAGCGTGTCGTTTCTCCCCGAAGCTCTCCACGGGCGCCACGTTATCTGCGGAGGACGCCATATTGTATCTGACAATTTTTATTCCCCGAGACCCTGTTGAAAATGTCCGTAACGGTCGAGCAAGAGTTCGTGACAACATGCAGAACAGGTGAGGTCGAAAAAGTTATGTTAGTCACTCAGTTGGGAAAGGCGGCGATTGGCTACGCCGACTAGCGGCTCTTTTTCTACCTCAGTTGGAGAGCAACACACGAGGCCCGCCCGCCTATCCCGCCGTTGCAGCGCCCAATTGACCTCAGACGGGACAGTCAAGCTGACCATGAGTGTCTGTCGCCCCGCCCGCTGTCTCTTTACCAAGGCTACATCGACAACCCTTCCGAAGGCGACACCACAGCGATGCTTCCAAACCTCTGCGTCACGACAAGCCCGCAAACGCCGCCCAAACTACCCTTCAATCAAGGCAGATGACCTTAAGCTCCTGAACCAAGCCGCCGAGGCCGAGTATCCAAAATACGACACCTCAGAAACAGCTCTTCTCGCAAAGCAATACACTCCCTCGCAAATCGCCGCCATCAAAGCCGCTGAAGGCGCAATCGACACACGGGACTTCATAACACAAGGACAGCGGCGAACTGATCCGTGGCGGTTGAACTACGAGGATGATCTGGCGGAAGTTGATCCTGTGACGGACACACGGCGAAGACTGGGTCCTGACGATGTTGAAGCGCCGTTTGAATATCGCCTTGCCAATGATGCGGAGCGGGACGATGCCATCTCGCGTGTTGCGAACGAGACTCTGGCGAAGATGTACCCAGACGGAATACCAGAAGGAGAATTGAATAAAGATCAACAAGAGAAGTTGGAGGGCGCATTCGAGGCAGCGCTCTCGCAAGCTGCATTCGATCCTCGCGTCACATACACATCCGAGGACCCGGCTTCAGTTGCAATCCTCGCCGACCCACGCCACTCCATTGTAGCCCCCGATCTACCCCGCATAGAGAACCGCATGGCACGCCAGACTCGCCGCTTATCTACCGAAGAAGAAGAGGACCCCCGCCAAAAGCGACTCCTTCAATACCTAGACTGGGACAAACAAAAGCTGCGGAGTCTCCGTGTAAAGACGCTTGTCATGCACCGCGTTACGAACCAGACACGCATGGGCAAGATCGGTAGTCTGTACTGGCTCACCATTGCAGGTAACCAGGACGGTCTTTTGGGTGTTGGCGAGGGCAAGTCAGTTGAACCAGAAGAAGGCAAGAAGCAGAGTGTCATGAGTGCGATTCGCAACATGCGTCCCGTGCCACGGTACGAGAACAGGACGACATTCGGCAATCTGGAGTACAAGGTCGGCGCAACAAAGGTGCAGCTGTTTTCGCGACCACCTGGTAAGTCACAATCACCACCACTATTCTGAGATGATACCCTTCTGACTGAGCACAAAGGCTTCGGACTCCGCACTCAACATCTCATCTTCGAACTCGCCCGCGCCGCTGGCCTCCAAGATCTCGCTGCCAGAACACCCCGCTCGCGCAACAAGATGAATGTCATCAAGGCGACATGGGAAGCGCTGACGAACCAGCGGCTACCGGACGAGATTGCACGAGCGAGAGGCAAGAAGATGGTGGATGTAAGGAAGGTCTACTACGGAGGCAGTGTGCATTAGACGAATAGTCATGCTAGGAGGGCATGGTTGTATGTATGATAGATACCTTGCATTAGATGGAGGAGAGAGGGACATCATGTGCATATCAACGGCATTTGTAGCATTATGTACGTGTGCAAACTGTATTATCATCATCGTTCCTCTGCCGTCGTCTCCGCAGAGATGCGCAACCGGGGGTATCATATCACATCGCATCGTTCCGCCACTCTCACGGCAATTATCCTCTCAAACCCGCCATATCTCCGTCCATGGACACGATGGTGTCTCATCGCCCATCCACGCTCCCCCTGTCCCCCGCTTCCCTGTCTCCCTCCTCACTCCCGCCCTCCCCAATCTGCTGATTCAACACAATGCTATACACACTCGCCTTCAACAAGGTAAACACCAAACTCGTCTTCCTTTCCAGCCCTCTCAACCCGTCCAGAATGGCGGCGCTAGGCTTGTTGGACAAATCGAGGAGGAGCGCGGACATCTAGAACCCACACAAAGTCACGTCAGCTAACCCAATTCAGACACTCGGAGTTTGGAAGGGTAGAAACGTGAGTGCGTGGGGATAAAGGGGGTAGGCCTACCGTGTTCAGGTTTCCGAGTAATCGTGCATATTCATCCAACACTTCTTGTTCGAGTGGGGAGAGGCTTTCACTATCGAGATCGGCGGGCGAGGCTTGCGAGGTGGAAAAGGCGGCGTCTTGGGGTTCGGATGCCATGGCGCTTTGTTACTTGCCCGCGAACGCCGTGTGTATTTGTGTATGTATGTGGCTGGAGACTGAGAGTTGTTGTAGCTATGTGCTCCTGGTGGGTGGTGGGGAAAGGCGGCGGCGCGTTGTTACGGAGGTAGGTAGTAGGTTCTCGGAGACCTGCGTGGCTAGCGATTGGCGTGGAAGGGGAAGTAGCACTGCAGTTCGGAAAGAAGTGGCTGCTTGGTTTGAAATCTCAATGGTACGCTGTAGATGTTTGGGGCGTGTTGATGCTTGGCCTCGAAATGCGGCCGCTGCGGGGAAGACGCGACTTCTTAGTGGTCCATGCGTTTCGTCACCAGCATCATACCTATGCAGAGGTACATCAAGGCTGATCTCATTACACTGTCATATGTTTCGTGTTCTCTACTTTTTGTTCCACTTCCTTTTCGGCATGAAAGCCTTGATGTCATTCTTCCACTGTCCAAATGGCTTCCGCCCCCGGACTGTGGCCTCTCTCAAGAATGTAACTCCACACAAAGAACGCTACGAGATAATGTACGAGTTCCAAGCAACCAGAAAGATGGTCCTCATCGCCTCGGTCAAAGACAGACAAGTAAAATGTGATGTTCCAGTAAACGCCGCTGCCATGAACCCTAAAATGTCTATAACACCATACTAAAATGAGCTAGTCGGGACTGTGCATCAGAACGCCTGCCATGGAAGACACAGATGTTGCGAGTGTCCATTGGATTTTGAAAGATTTGTTACAGAGTAATCTCATTTAGCGTCGATCCTATCGATGCGAATTTGAGCTCTGTGGTGTAATGTATTCGTGGCTTGAGTCGTGGTGGTGCTCATCGCCATCATGATGGAGAGTTACGCTGTTGAACTCTTCAAAAGGATCCGCGATCTCGCCCATCGGTGTAGCAAGGCCGGAGTCTAGAGGGACTCCCTTGACCTTGGATGCACCAATGTCCACGCTGTGGCTCTCCTTTACGTTGCGGAAGTTGGGAGTCTCAACACCTGCACCCTGGTGTGGAACGATGGGTGGTTTCATGTGACGCAAGAGCGCCCACTGAGTGGTTCGGAAGAACGGTGCTGTCTTGATGTCAGAAGCTCCAGCACGCGAACCTAGTCGTCGTGTCTCGTCCTTGATCAACAGTTTGCGGACAATGGCTTTGCACAAGCTATAACGGTTAGAACATGGCAGTACATCATGACCCAAGAAAAAGCTTACTTAGACACCTGCGGCGCACCAGATCCTTCTGGGAATGGGACTTCGTCCCTCAAGATGTTGGCAAAAGTCGCGTTTCGATTCTTACCCTTGAAAGGTGTTGTGCCGTACAACATTTCGTAGATCAAGATGCCGAGCGTCCACCAATCAACTGCGCTGGTGTGTCCACAACCCTTGATCACTTCTGGAGCAATATACTCCTCCGTACCGACAAACGAGTTTGTCCTGAAGTTGGCTATACAAGACTTGGTGTCGATCGTTGGGAGATTGTTGGAAGAGGTCCCGCTCCTGCCGCTCAGGATCATTGTTGGGCGGCCGCCAGTATCAGACTGCTTCGACAGATCGAAATCTGACAACATGATATGGCCAGACTGATGGAGTAGAATATTCTCGGGCTTCAGGTCGCGATAGATGAAGCCCATCAGGTGCAGATACTCCAAAGCGGCTGTGACCTCGGCGGCATAGAAGCGCGCGGCATCCTCGTCAACACACTTATTCGGACGTGTCTGTAGAGCGCGGAAGAACTCGCCACCACTGCAGTATTCCATGCAGAGGTAGAGATGATCTTCTGACTGAAAAGAGTGGTACAGAGTAACAATAAAAGGGTGGTTGCTGGTTGCTAGGATCTCTTGCTCAGCCAAAGCGCGCTTGATCTTGTTTCGTTTGATCATTTCTTTCTTGCTCAAGACTGCAATTTGTCAGGAATTGGACCATTTTAAGACCGCCTAAGCCATACCTTTCATAGCATATAATCTGCTTGATTTCTTCTCTCGCACAAGATATACCTTGCCGACATCGCCCTTGCCAATGAGCTTGATCTTGTCAAAACTACCAGGGCCGACCTCGACATTTCGAACCTTGATCGAGTTGGAGCTGTAAGTCCGTCGGAATGCCACCGACTGGCGAATCTGGCCTGGCGAGGGAATTGATTTGCCCGCCTCAAGGGGCATGAGATGGTTGTTTGCATCTGCCGGAAGCGTCTCGACCATGCTCAGTGTGGAGGAATTGGGGTGATGAAGTACGGGCTGCTTGCCAAGCTCTGCGGTCTGCGGCCGTTCAGTCGACTTTCCTGAAGCAAAGAGGCCCTGAGCGTTGGGTGCGGACGCTACCCTTCGCAGCTTCCGTGCCAGCTCCTCCTTCCCGGCTGTTGTGGCATCTCCACTCGAGCCATCCGCTTTTGTTCTTGTTATTGATGGGGTATCTGGGGGAGATGGTGGTACGCTACCTTCGTTGTGATGGCGTAACGCGGGGGGGCCTTGGTGGGCAAAGTAGGGGTTGGCATGGGCCGTGGGCGAAACGGTGTCGTCGAGGGGATTGCCCTCGCTGGCAATGGTCTGCGAGCGATTGCGCGAGATGTGAGGCATGAACCTCGACTGGCGGAAGCCGGACTTTTCGCTCTTGGGGGTTGCCATGCCGCTGCCCTCGTCGGATATCTTGCGGGAGTCATTGCTGCTGTTGATGCGGAAAAAGTTCTTGATGCGCTGCGAGACATGGCTGTTGGAGGCGTTGAGCTGCTTGTTGGTGGACAGGGAGGCGCCCGAGAAGGTGCGCTTCTCCGTCATGTTGGTGTGGGTAGATGCCGAGGAGCTGAAGAGCTGCGTCATACTAGTGGCAGTGGCAGGGGACCGAGGCAGCCAGAGGGGTCGCGACGATCAAGACGATATCGTGGGGAGAGCGAGGCCGTAGATGAGCGGGCACTGTGGTCGAGACGGGCGGGTCAGCGGGCCATGTCCGAGCTGGGACCGTGAGTGATGCTGCTCGCGGTGCAGGGCCGGATCGCTGGTCGAGGTGGCTTGAGCGTTGCGGGCGGGGAGTGGTTGGTGCGGCGTGAAAGAATGTCGCCCGGGAGGATGGCGCAGTGCGGCAAGGCGATGGGAGCAGTGAGGAACGGGGGCCTTGTGCGCGGCGGCGGCGGTGAGGCAGGGCACTGGCGGAGCTGGAGAGGGAAGAAGACAATGTCTTGGGTTTGGGTGACCGCCTGCGAGTGCCCTGCGGCGAATGATGGAAGGGGGAAGGTGCCAGGTGGGGACGCTGGAAGCCGCGTTCGAGCCCCCGGCAGCCACGCACCTCGCCAGCTAGTCGTGAGCTAGCCGACTTGGACATGCAACCATCGCCGCTGGACAGTGCACTCCGACGATGTCTTCGTTGTATTTCCAAGCATGTTCCCAGTCCCACCACTTGCCGCGCACACGCGCTGCTCAAGGAATCTCCTGCGCCTCTTGCCAATGCGACCATGGCGTCGCGGCCGTCCGCTTGCCGCTCCCCACCATGAACACCATTTCGATTTATCAGCACGCGGGAGACAACAGCACGTCATCGCACCAATTGCGGACTCGGTCTGATGAGACGAGCCATATCTCACCTGTTGTCTGTGCTGGATTCGAAGTCACCTGCCACTCCGCTGAACTACCCCTTCCTGCCACGCTCACATCACATACTCACGACAGCAGCGTACGCACGCTATTTTCCAGTACAAACATTTTGTGCTACCATACTTTCCCTGGAGTATATCGGAGAACTACTTATACTATGCTGAAACCCTGACCCTGCAAGTTGTAGAGAGGTCGTGCGAAGCTTCCCCAACAGAGCTTGCCCACCACCAACGTCCTTGTCGTCGACCCCAGAGTCTGCCAATCCAACAAGAGACATGTTGCAGAATCTTGTATCGTGTTCAGTCCGAACCCATGTCTGTTACCGCTCATCGGTGTCGACTGGGGCAGAAATAAATGCTCTTCGAAATGCTGCACGAGTAATGTATGTGAAAGACATCTGGATCCGATAGTTGTGTTTCGATAAGCCTCAGTGCGATACCACTAGTCGAATAATGAGGGCAATTGGCGACCTTACCCCATAGAACATATTCACCAAGCGAACATGAGTTGGCTGCCACTCAGTTCCTGCTGTTCCTACGCTGCGCCTCAATCTCCTCAAGCTCCACCTTCTTGATATACTGGAACCTGGTCCGCCACTTCTCGGATCGCTTCATCTTGTCCTCGGGCGACATAGTACGCGGATCGTCCTTCTTGTTGCGCCTGAACTTGTTCGTGACATGCTCGAGCTTCGCTTTGGTGGGCGAATGCTCCCCCGACTTCTTGGGTGAGCTTGATGGATTGGGTGATGACACACCGTTGTCTCGACCATTGCTCGAGGACTTGGCAGGCGAGACAGGCGCTTTCTGCTTGCCCTTTGCTCTGAAGCACGAAGCAGTGGTCTCTTCAGCCTCTGCTGCAGCGGCTGCTTCGGTGGAACGGCGACCTATAGACGGGCCATTGTCGTTGATATTCGTCTCCATGATAAGTCCCGTCAGATCATCCATTGCGCCATCGAGTCCAGACATGCGATGACTAGCAGATGGCCGCATTGTGGATGCCGGACCACGGTTATAGCCACCGGAGCTGATCTCCTTTGGGATCGGATAGAATCGCTGGTTGTACAAAGACGTGCCATAACTACGATTCTGGAGTTGAGCACCCGAGAATTGGCGGGCGAAGCTGTCATTGGTAGGCGGTTGGTCAGCATGGACTGACCTGTCCTTATCCTGAGCAGACTTTTCCAGCTCGTTTTCCGCAGAAGAGTAGCCAAGGAGCCGGCCTGATACCAACTTATCAGGGAACAGGCTAGCTGTGGCAGGATACTGCATACTTGAGACATTGCGCTCGCGTGAAGCATACGTGGGCTTGGTGGGAACATCATGAATATCTCTCGCACTGTTTTGAGGGTCATAAGCATTACCTCGATGCTTGCTAGGCAACATGTTGTCCTTTGCCGACCGAATATTCTCGCGGTTGGCAACCAACCCGATATTGTGATTGAAAGTCATACTAACGGCAGAGTCGTGCGGCATGGAACCGACGATCAGATCTTGAAGTGACGGTGTTTGCGAATCGTGGCTGCGAAGGTGGTCGCGAATAGCGATGTCAAAGCGGCCCTTCGTAGGCTCATCTGCGAGGAATTGAAGAAGACCTTGAATGTAGCCTTGTAAGACTTCGGGGCTGTCCGGCATCCCAATATGGTCGTATCCGGCCTGGTAGCCCTCTTGATACGTTGTTGGCACATGGACTGATGCCTTGCTCGAGAAAAGCCAATCCTCTTGCGCGCCAGAACGGGGTTCAGTGTCTTCTCGTGATGCAGCATGGTTGCTTGTAGCCTGGCTTGGCCCATAAGCACCAATGGCAGGAGCGCTCTGTTGTACAGCTTCCGAAAGCTGAACAGTGGCATTCTGTCGCAGGGAAGAGGAAGATCGTTGTTGGCCAAACGCTTCTGGCCATGACGTGAGCTTCGAAGTAGGCTCATTCTTCTTCGATTGACCCGAATGGCCCCCGTTCCAGGGACTGGCCGGCCAATGCTTGTCTGGGGTCGCTGGCACTGCAGCAGCTCTGTCGATGGCTGATGGGGGTGCTTCCATTGCTCTCGGAGCTAGTCGGGTGGAAGAATGCTCATGGGTATTCGTGGGGAAGAAGTCAGTGGTATCGACGCTTGAGAAGCTGGGGTTCTGTGACAAAGCTCGTTGGACACCATTCGATTGTGGTGCATCTTGAACGCGCCAGGGCGACCTCTTCGGGGGAGAAGGGGTAGGTGGAGTCGCGTTGCGAAGCCCATTCGACTTGATGGTAGGCTCATAGGTGGGGCTCTTGGGGTTTAGAGTTTGCTTACTCGTCCCTTCTTGTGGTGGCTTGATCTCGATGGCGTGTGAGCGACGGCTTGCTGAGCCCGGAGAATGAGGCGGGTTCGTCTGAGGAGCAACAAACGGCGCTGGCTCAGCCGGGGCGAAGTTTGGAAAGGCACTGTAGGGTGGCGGATATATCATTGGAGCAGGAAAGCCGCCGGCCTGGAAGTTATACATCGGTTGTGTAGTAGATTGTGGCACCTGTGGGACGTAGGTTGGCAACGAACTGGGATTGGGCATAGTTCCTATGGGGTCTAGGAACGAATTGGATTGTATAGATGAGGCGTTCTCATTCTCGAAGGCCGAGATCGATTTGCGAAGCGCGTCAAGCTCAACAATGAGACCACGCTTCCTTTCGATCATCCCAGCGCGCCAAGCGTCATTTTGATGACCAGCTTGGAGCACCTCGGTCTGCTCCACGGTGCGGAGTTCCTGTCTCTTGAGCGCCTGCTGAGCTTTGAGTGTTGGAAGGTCTAGTCCAGTGAACGGCGAAGTAGAACTGGCACGTGGAGGTGCAAAGGATAGCCCAGATACGCTGTCATGGCTACTGAGAGCTGGAAGATCCGATGATGGTTTGGTTGCAGGCTCCATATTGGCACTTCCACTGTAGCTTGTAGTTGAGTTTGTGTTTACTGCTGGAAGGGCAAACATGCGGTCGCCAATGAAGATGACAGGTTGACCTCCGACGACATCGATGCGCGCGCCGGTGTTGTTGCTCGACTGTGTTTGCAAAGACATGGTGTTCCCCGAAGCCATGCGTAAAGGCGCCTGGAAGGTGTTGTCTGGGAAGCGTGAAGTACCTAGTGGTGGAAGATCGCTGGGAACAACTCTACCTCCGGCAGTGACTCGCATGCCCGGTGGGCTACCGTGTTCTTTGAGAAGCTTTTCCGCTTTGCCGCGCTTGATAGAAGGAGTTGGCGACGGTCGCTTTTGTGGTGCAGCTGCAGCGAGTGGTTGTGCGACGGGAGGCCGTAGGCTTCTGCCTGAAGATCTACTGGCTAGATTTGCGGATGCAGATGCGGAGGGGCGCAGGACGTGTTCTACGTAGCGGATCTGGTCAGCTTGGAACGAAGCCGCTAGGAGAAGAGGGGAGGAAGAAGATGGGATGTGCCATAGTAAAGCTGGTCATTAAGCGACGGTATGGCACGTGTGCGGCAAGGTCGGGTAAGGTGAGGTGAGGTGAAGAGAAGTGGGGTGCAGTGAAGTGAAAGGGCATAAAAGGTGGCCACTGACCCTTGATCACATCCTCATCAGCGAACCTGTCTAACGATACAGCCGATTCAGACACGGAGTCGCGCAGCGCGAGTAGTTCCTCGACCTTGTATGCGAGAGACATCGCGGATGCTTCGACGTTCTTGACGAGCAAGTAACAAAGCGTTGTTGTAACCGAGCGTCGAAGTGGGTAGGCCAACGAGAGACCAAGCCAGGGAGGTTTGAGATGGTATGATCCGGATGTCCTGCTTGGGTCAGCGGTGAACCTGCAGTAAACGCCAAGCTGTCGTGTGGTAGATCGAATGTGGTGACGGCAACGTACCCCAGACGGGATCGATGGATGATGTAAATTGAGAAACGAGCGACAGCTATCCAAAAAGCTGAACAGCAGCAATGCGGAACAAGAAGTGCGGAACAAGAGAATGGAAGACAAATGAGTGTGTTGGGATGTGAGGGAAGAGGACAAGACCGATGGTTAGGTATAGCCGACATTTGAACGCGCCTCCCTGGTCGCTGCGTTGGAACTTGGAAGGAGTAGTAAGAGCTGGAGAAGGATCACTGAGAAGATCATGGGGTGACGGGATTTCCAGAGCTGGCGCTTCTAAAGTCGGAAAGCACGCTGGACGAAGGCGAGTGCAGTGCACAAGTGATTATGCAGAGAGCCATTTGCATTTCTGAGCCAAACCGTGCCAGCATCAGAGAGGCTTCGGCCATGGTGAATGAAGAGACTGCTTCACTATCTGGTAACATGGCTGTAACACTTCGTCTGAATATACGGACTGGCGCTAAGAGTGGTCACGCCATACACCATGTGAACTGCAGAGAGACAGCAAGCACTTGGAAGATGGCAAAAGACTGCCGCGTCATTTGTAGTATGAAGTTTGGTACCTACAGGACATCGACCCCATTTTTGCGGCACAAACCGCAACAGCGCCATTGCTATGCCCATGATATTCTCCATCAGTGCACTGCGTCTTTGCCTGCACTTCTCTGCCGCTCAGAACTGAAGCGGTATCATAAAATCTAACTCTTCCAGTCCAAGTCTACCTTCGCCGTGTCGTTCGTGTGGTCGGCGGCGGATCGAAAGCGTCATCATCCTCGATTTCATCGTCACTCTGCGTCAACTGTCAGTATGCAATCTCACCGAGTGCCTGCCATGAGACCTACCGGTTCTGCCGCCTTCTTGCTACGTGCTGCAGAAGTCCGTGTGGGCTGGCTGCGCTGTACACTGCCCTGGGAGAAATCCAGTATTGACTGCTTGGAAGCTGACGCCTTTGCTCGAGCTGCAGGAACCTTCTTCGCGGGGGACTTTGCGCGTGCTGGTGCTTTGGTTGGGGCCTTCTTAAGCGGGGCCTTCTTGGCTGGAGCCTTCTTAACTTCGGGAACGAAGACAGCGTCGTCACTCTCTTCGTCGTTGTCGCTAACCATAATCACGTCTTCGTCTTCATCATCATCATCATCCTCCTCCTCGAAAGCCTTTCTTTTACCAGCGCTCTTCGCTGCTGAAGCAGACGTTTTCTTCGCTGCAGTCGAAGTTTTGCGCGTTGTATCAGCAGCTTTACCTCGACCGCGTGCTGCCGGCTTCTTAGCCGCTCCAGAAGTCAAGGCGTTGTCTCCTTCGTTGTCCCCTTTGCCCTCATCTGGCCGAATAAGAGCGCTCGGATCGTCTGCCCAATGACCGAGGTCGTCACTGTCCCAATCCAATGGTTTTGCTTTGAGACGCGACTCTCGGAACTTCTTGAGCTTGCCAGCGTCGAACAATGTTTCCATGTCCTCCTTATGTTGTAGTACTTTGTCACCTAGATCACCCATTTCCTCTGTATCATCGCCGAGTCCGGTAGACACCGACAGCAAATGATTGAACTGATCCTCCAAACTCTCCTTTACGAAATCAAGCATGGCATTTCGGTCATCCTTGTCCACGAACTGACTCACGGCATCTCCGAATGAATTCTGAGGGAGGATAGTTAATGTTTGTGCACTCAGATACTCTTTAACAAGCTTGTCAACTTTGATGGTGCCGGCTGTGAATTGTTCCAAAACTGACGCGTCTGGCATATCGGCCTTGCTCTTTGATGTCTTTGTCGCCGTCTTTTTCTTCCGATGGAACTGCACAACGTCGTTCTGGTTCGCAATCTTGCCTATGAAGAAATTAGAGAATCGTTGTGGATTATCGATCTTAAATTCTCCCGGTTCAGGAGCTGTGTACTCGACGCGGAGGCGCACCAGTGGCAGCGGAACTTCAAATTCGTCATCCTCGTCTTGATCATCCTGGAGTTCGAGCCACTCCCGATTAGCCTGTTCGATGAGTTCCTCAATCAACATGGTGAGATGTTGCGTTATCTTTGCACGGTTGTCGCTAACTCGCCAGAGCTCCTTCTTCTTTATCTCCTTCTCTTCAGCAAGCACAATTTCCTTCATGATGAAGGGACGAACTGTCCTTAATCGGATGGTCTCTGTCTGGAACTCCTTGCCCGTGATGCTCAGGATTGCGACATGCTTCGGCACAGCCTCCCCCGGCATGAGAGAGGTGGCGATCGAAGAGCCAGGCTGCATGACGTGGAACCCCATCTCAGGGTTGAAACGAGGCTCTATCAAACATTCGTGCTCGTGGCCCCACACTACAAGGTCCATGAAGTGAGGTAAGAAGTCTTCGGGTAGATAGCTGGTAGGTGTATGGGCACTGTGATTCTGATGGACGCTCATGATGTTGAACCATTCATCCTTTTGTGTTCCTGGTTGGAAGAATCTGACGTTCCCATCTTTCCAGGTATGGAAGAGTCGCTCGTCTCGTACATTGCTGAGCCCATAGAGTGCCAGTTTCGTTCCACCCTTTTGAAGGAGTATTGGTCTAACCGCAATCTTGTCCATCTCGGGAGTACGGCCAAAGTAGTTGACGAGCCCAGAAGCTTGCAGCAGGTCCAGTGGCGAGTATGAGCCTTCGCCTGAAGGATCGTCGTGATTGCCGTGAATTGCAAAGACCGGGATCGCGACATTGATATCTTCGTCTTCATAGTTGACATGATCGAATATGCCTCCAAAGTTCTCGCTTGCGTCGCTAAGCATCTCCAGCTCGCAAGGCTTGTCTCCCAGACAATTCATCCGTATGGAGCGCATAACATGGTAAAGGGATTTGCGGGACGGCTTGTTCTCATGGAAGAGATCTCCAGCATGTAGCACCATGTCGACGTCATGTTCTTTGGCCAGACACATTACTTCGTGAAAGGTCTTCCAGCTGTCATCGCCGCGTCGTGCATCTTTTTCCTGATACCCGACATGACTGTCTGTGGCGACCAAGATCCGGATCGTGTCTGCACCTGGGAGACGTTTAGTTCCAAGAGTACAGTCTTAATGCATTCACACATCAACCTACCACGCGGCTGGCTGCGTGCTTGTGAAGGCATAGCTGAACCTGTACGGAGGTTGAGTGGCCTTGGAAGCGTGTGCGAATGCGACTGATTTATGACCGGCACAGTCGTCGAGGCTCCCTTATAGAATGACAGCCCCGCTCGACACGTGCCAATCACTAAATATGTCGCCTTTCACGCATCACGGACGACGCGCTCTGCCTAGCCAAGCCATTAGCTGCTAACCCGTGATCACGTGGGGCGCGACGACATTGACGGAATATCCGCAAACATTTCGCCGACCTCACGCTTCACGCCGCACGCCGCAATGTTCCCCACGCGAGCGCTCTGCGCTCGATCGGTTTGGAAAGGTACGTGCTCGTGTTATCGGCTCTATATTCTCGCGATGCTAACATTGACTAGGGCCTAATATCGTGCCGTAAGCTCCCACGAAAGCCATGACATCGACCATGAACTGAACAAACCAGGCTGCCAATAAAGCGAGGGAAGCCCGGTGAGAGGATACCACCGATCAAGACACAAGCGCGCTCTGCGACTATCCTGCCCAATTTTGTGGGGTTGAAATTCCAGATACACACTGGCAAGAATTATCTGGACATCACCATAACAGAGGACATGGTTGGGCACAAGCTTGGAGAATTTGCGCCGTACGTTGGAAGAATATATGCCATCGCATGGCCAATGATAACTGACTGGCGACCTGTAGCACACGGAAGAACTTCACCTACAAACAGACAAAGAACAAATAGGCATTGAACCTGGCATGCATTCGATGGAGTTTGGGTATCATTGATTATTATCTATGAGCTTTCTGTACCGTTACTGTACAAATACAATCACCCTTCTGCTGGGCAGATTGCCTCGACGTATTGTTTGGGCCTGTTTCCATGGCCAAGTAACGCCTGCAATGCATAATCAGAAACGCCGACTCCCTGCCTGTTACAGCCTCTGCGAGGTGCTCCGCTGCTTCCTCATCGGTAGAATTCGCCGCGCTTGATGTTGACTCCATATTCACCGACAGCCATGCCGAGATCTTCCATGGTCAGGACGGTGCGTCCTTGACTTCCGCCTTGCCCACCACCTCCGTAGCCCGGGCGCTGGATGCCGAGGTTGTAGTCTTTCGCTTTGGCGCTAGAGTCCTTGCCACCTTGGGCGCCTCCCGGTGCAGCTGCGCCTTGTGGACCGCCGGCCGCACCTAGCCCACCCATGGGGTTGTTGCTTGCGTTGTTCGAAGATCTTATGCGGGAGTACTGATATGCGTCGGCGGCAATGTCCGCAATGAACTTCTGTGTCGCCAGCGCAAGGAGACGCGCGAGGTGGGGTGAGGTGTGTGGTGGCGGCGGTAGGCCGGCGCGTGTGAGATAGTAGTTCGTAACAGCATCAGGAATCTAGGTGCGCTGTCAGTCTCGCCTCCATATTAGGCAGGGAATGGCATACAATAGGCGCATACTCGTCCATCTTCCCCAGGAACTCTCGCAACGTCGCATCCTTTTTTGCTGGTATCCGCGCCTCAAATGTCTGGGCTGTATCTGTGAGGCCGTTCACGGGAGGCTCTGCATCGGCGGCGCCCTCCATGTTCATCGCGTCTGCTTGTGTCGCGTCGTGGTTGATCTCCTCTTCAACAGTTGGATCTAGCTCCGCATTTACCTCCATGGTAGAGTCGGGTGGTTGCGTTGGGCTTCCGGACATGATTGCGGTGAGGCTGCGGAGCGAGGACGCAGTCTTGAATATGACGTAAGATGGTGAAGTGAGGGCGCGGAGATGGGGCGGGAGTGAAAGAGAGGCGCCAAGAATCAGATGCGGAAGGCAGGCGTGGAGAAGCTCCAGCCAATCGGAGCCATCGTACGTCTCATCCGTTGTGTGTGCTGCGACGCACCTGCGCTCATACAGTGCGGTCTCGGTCTTCGCCCTGTTCATTGAATTCCTTCATGATTACACTATTACACTTGCCAGTCTTGGGATCCGTACCGAGCTTGTGTTAGTGGCCCCTTGTTGTTCGTCACGGTGATTGGCTGCTCCTCAACAGCAACTATGGACAGTGGATGGTTTCAATGAAACTAGGCAGAAGGACAGGGCTGTACGACCAACCTGTGCTATTCGTCTTGCGGCATCCCAGTAAATGCGTTTGAGTCGCAGAGCTTCCACTGCAGTACAATCCCAGGCTACGTCTGACGACAAGCCGCACCGCATTCAGCCCCTCCGTGATACATCACTGCTCACGCATTCATTCGCTTCACCGTTCAGATTCCCAATGAGTATGTGAGTTCGCGAGACAAATAAACGTTGAGACCGGACCTATCACTACTCGCTTAGCTACTAAACTGCAGTACTTTGCGTGCTTCACTTTTTGAAACCTAGGTCTCGCACACCTTCCGGTTGCAAGCCTTGCTACCTCGGCGCATTACTACTATTCTCTCTCCATACTCTCTCCATGGTCATCCTACAAGATCTGCCGGTGGAGTTGCTGGAACTCATATACAGGTCACTAGCAAGTATCGATGACGTTCATAGCTTTGGACGGGTGTGCAGGAAGAGTCATCTCGCTATCCAACGGCCGACTAGTTATGTCAATGTCATGCGCTCAGTCATATCGAAGGCCCCTCAGCACCGTTACGATCATCAGCTATGTAAGACGCTCGATCTACATCGGGAGGTGGTCAAACGCGTGCAGTATGGCACCACTCCCCACTTACCAGCCACTCGAGCAGGTCCACACGGCTACATTTTCAACTCTTGGGAGAACGCGCTGGCCTTTGCGACTACTCCGGCTGCATGCGACGATGCAATCTGTCCAAACTGCTTGTCAGATGAGACAGTCTACGAGATCTTGGCTCGGTACCAAGGTCTGAGGGTGTTCGAGGATATCTGGCTGGAGAGACAACTTGACGCGAGCGATTACTTCTCTGTAGATGAGAGTCCGACTGCATGCGCTCTCGACTTGGAACATGCATTCAAGGTTGTCGTCAACCGAAACGAGCTTTACAGAGAAGGCGAGATACCTACAAGGCGGAGCACAACACCTGAGACCCAGCACTACAAAGCACTCAATGCTGATCAACGAGCACGTTTCCATGCGGCCGTAACGCATGTCTGGCTCATGAACGAGATACGCTGGGTTCTGGCCAACTTCACGTATCCCACACGCTTTGATGTACAGATTCACTTGCTCGAAAATTGCAAAGAGAACATTGCGAGGCAAAAGCATGAACCCTTACTTGACGAACTGGATCAGTATGCTGTATTTCGATTCATGTACCAACATCTACTCCCGGTGTACGGCGCCTATCTTGCGGATGAGCCTATCGGCAGACTCCCGTTCACGTTCTCTGCCAATTTCACGAAAGATTTTGGCTTTACAACAAGGTTCGCATTTTACATCCTTTGCGATATGTTCGAGTTTGGGTGCATGCTAACGACCAGAAAGGATCCTACAACTCTTCATCACATCCAGTCAAACCTACTTCCAACCTCCCGATTTGATCGACCTAATCGTGCGGTGCAAGAAAACTTCACAAATTCCATATGCTCCGCTCGAGATCCCAAAGTCAACATCCACCTGGCAGCGCCCATCGCCAGCGTTTGCGTTTCCCCATAATCTGTCGCCAAACATCTTCGACGACCGTAACAAGCGCTTCCTTCAGCAAATCTCCCTAACTCACCTCAATCTCATCGCGCGCTCCTCCTTCCACCAAACACGACATGCAATCTCCCCTGGCATCCTTGCGCCGTCTGGAGCCAATGCCCCAACTCAAGCATTCCTCATGCGCGATCACGCTAGCGACTACTTCCTCGACCGCGCAATGGTTGCATTTGAAGTGGACGAGGTCAAAGATGATGCACGGCTCAGCAAGATTCGCAACGTGTTCCCCAAGGAATGGGACGATGCCATGTGGTGTATCTGGTGGTGGGCGAATAGTGAGGACAAGGCAAGGGCGAAAATGGAGAGGTGGAGGGTGAAGACACTTGTGGAGCCGGAGGGAACGCGGGTTGCTGTGCAAAGGTCATTTTGACAACACAGGAGAGCGAGGCTTAGACTTGGGGTGACGAGGGTGGGACCGAGGATACGAGATGTGGGCAGGTTATAGGATATCGGCCGGAGGATCCAGTACGGAGAGATATGTCTGCAGCAGGATTGGATATTGTTGTACGAGTTACAGTAAGTTCATCCCGGTCATATGCTGAACAGTCTTTTGATCGTGTACGTATTCTGCTTTAACCTTAGACAACATGTCTAGATTCTTCTTCCAAGATCCATGGAACGAGTACTATCGATGTTCGTATATTTGGATTTTTACAAAAGAAATTGGAAAGTACTGTTACGATTTACGCCGCTCCTACGTGATTGACGAGATGGCGCTTCGACTACAATTGGCCAGGTTCTGGTCAATTTGGTGTTCACATATGAATGCAGGCGCATGACGTCGTACGTATCAAGTCGCTGTTTTACCATTCGCATTTGCTCACCTCCCCTTGTACGCTAGGGTGGATATGTGAGATTCAATCTCCGTTATAAAAAACCGGGGATGCGACAACCAGTCGTTGATCGGCAGCAGCGACTGCAGATGGATCGCGTGGTCGCCACCACTACAGCTGCAGGGATCGTATACCTGGTCAACGTCTCGGAGGTGTAGAGAGAGACTGCGTACACCTCCATGTGAGGAAGCGCCAATGGGTCACAAGGATCCATAGACCGTGGATGAACAATTTCCAAACTCTGCTTGTCTATTCCTCTTGACGTCGTGTCGATATGAACTGCTGCTGTCGGCGCTGGCCATTACAGTAATTCCTCCGAAGCACATGCCTCGAAGGAAATAAAGACCTGTGCGGAGAAGCTTGAATGTGATCATGTGAATTAGCCATACGTACCTGAATTCCCAGGTTTCATCTGTGATATTGCAATCCTGGCTAAATAGCAGTGGCGAACCCGGCACACGCAAGTGTTCTATTCATCTATACCACTGTAGAGACCGAGCTTGCCGGTATTGAGGTTGCACATTTCATCTGCTGGAAAGAAAGTGCTCCTGTGATGAGCTATTTATGGCAGCTCGTATCTGAGACAAGGGCGGGTCGGAACGAGGACGTACAAGGACGTGGGACTGGAACGTGTATTTGCCGAGACATTCTCGCGCACTTCAATGTGATCCTGGTAGCCATGAGATTCGGGATCGCAAGGCTGTAGAAGAACTGAGGGTGAAAGTGGTCCATGAGGTGAAATAACGATGGAGTCCTCACACTTTTACTATCCGCTGTAGTTGTGAGTACAGCCAGGCACTAGTCAGACTGCTGGAAGCGGAGGAAATTCCAAGTCAGGCAATGGATATGGCACCCGAAGCAACGTCTCTTCTTTCGGGTAGATGTGTAGCGCCTCGCCATCACAGACGGCAATTTCATGTCCGACAGCACACCTGCTTGATTTGGCCTTGGATCAGCGGATTCACAAATAGTGATGGGAAGAGTAGTGTAGAAGCTTGCTACGGAAAGGACTTGAATTTGCCAGCATTAAGTCCCCTAGTCAAATTGCTCGGCAAGGCTATGAATGGCAGCAGGCAACTCAAGTGTAGGCAGTGGAAGGCCAAGTGCATGTCGACACAGGCAGCGGATTCATGGATGATTGCCGTGGCTATATGAGGGAGATGAGCGGTGCCCTTGTTCTGGCAGTCGGCAAGACTCGGAACGTCATTGACCGCGCTCCGTTCTCCCGTAGCACAGGGATATCTCGCTCGTGCTCCATTTGCTGGAGCAGCCTGCGGCGGGGCGCTCGTGGCATTAGGGCAAGACGCGTGCAGCATCGTGGGTTGTTGGGCGTCAGCGGAGGGGTGGTAGGCAGCAGCAACAATGGAATGAGGGGTAACGTCATTGGCATATCGATACAGAATTCACCCCAAACCCGCAATGTCTATGCAAGCATTGCGAGCGCCATAGTGCGGGCGGGCGAGGCCGATGCAGTGAACAGGCTAGCAAGCACGGCTAACAGGCCTTTGAGTAAATTCTCTGTGCGTTCCTGGGCGTGTCTGGTGAATGCTGCCGAGTGCGGGTCAAATTGTTCAAGCACCAAAAAATTGCAAAACCGCGCTTGCGCTTGCGGTGGTAACCTCTCTCCCTCCACCTCTCCTACGCTCGTCTGCCCGCACACACGACTGTCAATATTCGTTCGTCAACCGGCAACTGGTCTGCCTTGAGAAGTCCGCCGCCGACCCCTCAGACGCCGCCTCAGCCCCGTCGCCATCGCTGCTTGCGCCTTAAATTCCGCTGCAACGCCCGCTCTCGTGTGCCTGGAGCCCGTCGTACCTCGCTGCAACTGTCCACCTTCGCTCGCCCGCCAACCACCCGTCCAGCTCACACTGCGCCAGCCAGCGTGTCAGTCGCTTGCTCATTGTACGAGCCGCTCAAACCGCCGCTTCACGCTTGTCCCAGAGGTCAGTCGCGCACATGTTGCTTTCTACGCCCTCTGCTCGCTTGCTGCACGCCTACTTTGCGCCTGGAGCACGCCGCAAGCATGCAATCACTCTTTTGCTTTTCATGCCCGCTTCCACTGGCTCAGATGCAGCTTGATGTGTTGTTCTGCCATCGCATCTGCCCCTCTATTGTCGGCGGCTTGCCTGCGCATTACGCCCATTCTCCCCCATGTCTTCAACCATCGAGTCCATGAATACCTCACCTCACCTCACCCGCATGTAACAGACAGGGCACTCTCCTCGCCTTCTCATCATCCGATATCTGTTTCTTTTGTGCACCTACGCCAACAACCCGTTTGATCGCCTGCTAACAATATTTGGTACAGCTTGTCTCGGCTGCGGAAAAACCTCCGGCGAGCTTTGATATTCGTCCCGTGCCTGCACTTGTTTAGCTACACAGCTTTTTCCTGAGCATTGGCCAGCGCCCTCGAACCATACATAGCTGAGATAATCAATTTCGGTTCATCCACCGGACACTACGTGCGGAGAGGTCCAGTAACTCACCTCTCCGGACAACGCAGCACCAGCACCGTACTGGTCAGCTCATTGTATCGCTCCCACCAGGGACAGCGAACGATCATCAAAACCCTCCTAGCGAAATTCCATACTTCAGTCTAGGCACATCCTGATACAGCGCCATGGCTGCATCCACCTTTTCGTATGCGCAAGCCGCGAAGGGCATGTCGACACCAGTCGCACAGAGCAAGCCGACGTCCGGCGCTGTCACTCCCGCAAAAGACTCTGCGCTCACGACCGCGAATGGCTCGACAGGCGCAGCAACTAGTTGGGCAGACGACACCGAGACCGAGTCCACCGTCCAACCGCCCACATCCGCCGCCGCCTCTCGTGAAGGCCAGCCACAGGCATCCTCGTTCGCGCCCGCACAGCCATCGCAATCCGTAGAGGATTCAAGCATATCTTCACCAGATCTTGGTGCTTCCGCGTCATCCGCTTCGACTGTGACCAAAGATGACGACGTCTCCTCACTGCCCAATGCCTCATCCGAATCTACTTGGGACAATAAATCTCAAGCCTCCACCTCAGTGGACAAGTCTGCAGAACCAGTCGAAAAGACCTCAGAGAAGGTGAAGAAGGGCAAGAATACCGTGGTGAAACCACTCCAGGAGGCGCCTTTGCCCGCCGTGAACATCTGGAAGAAGAGAGCGGATGAGCTGAAGTCTAAGATACAGAAGCCAAATACTTCTACTGCCATGAATGGAGCGCCCCAGGGCACATCAGGCAAAAAGAATGAAACAGATACCCGGGCGCAGTCTGCGCACGTCGCTGGAAAGTCTAAGAACGACGAGGACAAGAACGTCCATGCCCGCAAAGAGCCAAGGGGCGAAACAGAAGCAAGGAAAGACAAGAAATCTTTCGACAGGGATGCTAAGCCCATTACGAGCACTCAGCCTCCCCCACCTAAGCGGGACCAGGAGTCGTGGCCAACTCCAGAAACAGTCATCAACGAAGACCGTAAGAAAGCGCAAGAGAAAGGCGACAAGGAGCAGAAGGAACAGAAAGAGACTGCCACGTCTACTTCTCACGGCAAACATGAATGGGTGAAAGTCCCGTATACACCATCTGTCGTCTTCAACACGCCTCTACCAAATGCCGCCAATCCTCGGAGGGGTGGCCGGCCTGGTGGGCGAGGAGGATCACAGTCCAATGGGAGACCTACCTCGTTCGGTGTCAACGGCGCTAGCCAGCCTGAAAAGGACGGCTCCGTTGCTGCTACCGTCAACGATGATCAGTCAAAGCGAGAGCGTACTGATGGGGTTGTCCCTCAAGAGACATCGCCCAAGGCGAAGCGCGCAGGCAACGCTGCGTCACCTAACTTGAAGGACCAAGCACCAACAATGCCATCGGAGAAGTCCGGAAAGGCTATTGGATCTTTCGTGGCAGAGGCCGAGTTCAGGCCTAGGACGGCCTCTTCTGCCCCAGATTCGAGTCAATCTGCTCACCAGAATGGTAGCTACTCACGCCAGTACTCTGGTAGACCCAACAAGCCCCGTCGTGGCGATATGTCCTTCGCAGGAGACCGTAGGAGAGACGGTGATGTGTCACCAACAAAGGATAACACCTTTGATGATCGACAGCACTCGGCAGGCACACAGACTGACGTGCCCGCAGAGGCCGACCGTCGACACTCGACATACCATGATGGTGCGAATGGTCACCAGCATAAGCAAGGTCGCTACAACTCACACTCTGGAGGTCGTGAGCGTGGACGAGGCGGTGGCCGTGGCGGAAGGGGTAGCTATACCCACGGAAACTATCCGAACGGACATATGTCTGTACAGTCTACGCCCTCGTTCAACTTGGGTCCGCGTTCGCCCACTACGTTCAATCCAGAGAACCCCAGCTTCTTTGCACCAGCACAGGGCAAGTACGGCCGTAGTGGACACCGCTCGCAGTCAGTGACCAATGATCCCTACCGATATGTGCCATATCAGTCCGGTCCTCCCATCGCGCCAATCCAGACTTACAACATGTACGACTACAGCATGATGCCACAGCCACCAATGAGTGCTGTGCCATATGCCCCATACATGGACCAGTTTGCACTGATGGCCATGATCACCACCCAAGTGTAAGTATACTAACTCTTTTCACTGAGAATCTCACTAATTGAAGTCAGCGAATATTACTTCTCTGTGGACAACCTGCTCAAAGACATGTATCTCCGACGACGAATGGACTCGCAGGGCTTTGTTTCTCTCGACTTTATCGCTGGCTTTAACCGCATCAAACATCTATCATCAGATCTTGAGCTGATCAAGCTGGTCTGTCAGCAGTCGAGCGTTGTCCAGTATCGCACCGGTGAAGATGGCCAGGATAGGCTTCGCCGTAGGGAGGGCTGGGAACAGTGGGTATTGACTATGGCAGACCGTGATGCCGTCGCGCAAAATGAGGGTCCAAAGGAGCTACACCATCCGCCTGTTCCTCATCCCAGTGGCTTTGACCAATCAAACACTTCTCAGTGGCCTATGTCTGCAGTCGAGCCGACCGGTCCCTACGGAAGCAATGCTTCCTACCCTCAGACGGATGGCCACGGTCATGGCCAGGACAGTGCTCCTGCCACAGATGGTGTGGCCAACGGCACCTCAGAGAACACGATCGATGCCGCTGTCACCAACGGTCAGCCGATCGAAGCTTCTACCAAGGCTGTGAGTCCAAACCCGATCTCTTTTTTATGCACAGATTGGAAACTCGACAGCCATCATGCGTAAGCCGTTGTACTCGCCCGATAAATTTCTCTACGGTACCAAAAACATTTTCTAATGGCTTGCTCAACAGTAAAAACCAGGTGCAGAGTGTGTCGGAGGATAAGACCATGTGTTCAGTGAAGGTGGATAGCACTGAGTTCTCTGACAGGTATGCCCAGTCAGACTCTCATGGATCTAATTGTATACTTACTGCGGACAGCAATGTTGACTGCCATGTTTCTGGACTTTCTTGCGATGTTTCTATACCCAGATCGATGTCTCCTGCACCTATGCATCTGTAATGGTCAAAGGCGAAGCGGCATCTGTTCTTTCTCTCCCACACGACTCTATAGGCGAATCATACCCCACCCTTCGATCGAAAGCGCTCCAGCGGCGCGACGATACTTCTTACGGTACCACCGTCTACGACATGGACCGTTCTTTACACATTTTGGTCACAGTTTCTAATCCCAAACTTCAACCCCACGATGTACTACGAGTTTCGACATTTTGCTTTCGACGATACTGTCGATAGGATGACCGATGTTTGGTATTCTGGACTTGATCAAATACGGGAAAGCTATGATGTCGTCACACGTCCTTCGAGGCAGAGTGGTCCGCAATTTATGTTGGCCTCATGGAGTCGGAGGACGAGCTTGAATGGGCCAACTCTTTCAGTACCTGCGATCAGCGAATCCAAGTGGGAGGGTCCCATCTCGCAATTGGGAACTCGTAGCCCAGCCGTTGAACGATGGGATGCTGACTGCTTTGACTTCATGAGGTCGATTGACCTGGATTATCTGATTAGAGGCGTCGATCATCTGTTTTTTTACCAGGCGTTCTACACATCAAGAAAAGTTTGTGTCACGGCGTTAGTACCCGGCATTCGATTGCCCTGGTCCCTCGATGCTTTTCTGCATATAGTTGCTTGTTTCCACCTCTCACATTCCCAAGTTTCGGCAGAACTGATTTTCCCTGACGAGCCAAGGCGGGACTCTGGCATTGTGATAGGCGTCTTTTGTTTTGCATGACCTACGAGCCCCCGAAAGAATCTCATTCGATTCTCCTCTCAGCATAGCGATTCGTGCAATGCTCGCGCTTGAAGCGCTCAGATACTAGAGCTCCAGCTAGCTCGAGGATTGCAAAAGTGGACGATTTCTGTAAAAGTACGAAAATCACAAGATTGCATTATTGGACAAGTTGATACACTACTGGGGTTGCACTTGCACGTGAACTTTTATGCGAAGTTCGTGAATTTCGCTCATAAGCTGCTCCAGAAGGCGGCGATGAGGTACCCGATCCATTGACTCCTGGAATGACCAAAATGAACGCACTAGAATGAAGTGTCTTAGGCTTGCCCAGGTGGCGAAGCGGTGTGCATGTGATCGCCGTCACCGTAAGCTCGGACTGGACCCTGGAATTCGCCACTTCCCTCATGCGCCTCATCATACAAGGCTTCCCCACAAGCGCTGCTCCTAACTCCTACATCGCACCAGAACCGGTCGTACAACACCATCATGGCACCGCAGCTACATACGCTGGTGGTCAAGAACGCGAAAGCGTTCAAGTAAGTCTGGGCTTCAAAGCACATTGAGCAACGACTAACCTTCTTTACAGGGCTGCCTGGCGTCACGCTGCGAGGCTTATACAGAACCAGCTTCCAGCAGGATCGAGACCAACACAAGCTCAGCTACAACCAATTCTTGCCCGCAATTCTCCGACGCATCCCATTCATCGTCTTGCCTTCCTGAAGCAAAGTAAAGGACGATGGTACACAACTCACAGCTCCATTTCGGCCGCTGTTCGGCGCTTCACGACCGCCGCCACTCGTTCAGGTGTCAAATACGACAGGTCCTTGTTCCCAAAATCGCGTATAGGCACTATTGTGAATGCACAGAGTGGTTGCGCGCCTTTCGCCTCTACATTGAGGCCCAACCTTACCGGTGGAACACTCGGCCGAACAGCAGGAGGATATGGCTGGGGTTCAGGTCGGGCTGGAGGTGCACGATACTTCAGCCATGGTCCGGCAGCACCAGCTCAGGTCATCAACAACGTCTCGCAAGCGGTGCGAGCATTTCTGGTTGGTGGCCAGAAAGCTCAATTCGACGGCGTCAACCCTCACACCGGAGAGAAGCGATTCAAGGCTGTAACTGCCCTTCAGGACCAGGTCAGCCGCACTCTCAACAAAGTGCCTAAGGCGACCCCAGGCTCGTACATCAGTTTTGACATCAACCCCACGGTCACTGCACTCACTCCGCTCCAGGCCGTGAAGGGATTCACCGCTTCCGTCTCGGAAAAGGCCACTCTCAACAACGAGGGTCTTATTGATATTCTGTCTGTTGACTTTTCGAGAGCTGTCAAGGAACTCGCGGCCGTGCTGAAAGACCTTCAACGCTTAGCCGCACTCGGCGATCTACCCATCTCCTATGAACGTTCAACACTCAAAGTTCATTTTCCTGGATGTGATTCGGCAAGTGTGGAGACCATCTGCAACGATTTGGAGGTACAACGCGGTGTAGTATACCAAGACGAGGACTTTGATTCGTTTGTAGGTACCGAAATCGCCCTGTTATTCCCCTTCGCTCCCAGCCAAACCCCATCGGAATGCTCCTTCTTCGACAAGCCGGTCACGGGTCGTCAACATGTCCAGCCTGCGATCGAGTGGCAGCATATGTTGACGCCATCGAGTATTAGCTCGAACGCGTTCTCTACTCATTCGGAGCACAGTTTCGATGATCTCGCAGACATCGAAGCAGAAAGAAATCCTTGGCTATCATCATCATCGCCCTCAGGATACGAGAGCTTACACACTAGCGAAGCTGGAGACATGGACATGCATACTCCGATGGAGTACCAAGGGATCGAGGGCATGTACAGATTTATGGCTCAGTGTGAGTCAAGATAGACGCCAGTTCGGGCGTCAGGATTTATGATACCAGTGGGCTCAGATTGCCATCGGCGTTGGATTTGACGTGAAAATGAACAATGGAAATTATCCTTCCTCTCCTATGTAGAATTGAATCAATATGATCACCTTTTGACAATGCTCTGTAATCATGTGCGCAACAACCTCCTTGCATATCCGCTGTGCGGCTAACGTCCTCGGGTACTCGACCACTCCTGCCGAGATGACCAATGAAAACCATTTTGGCTAACCTTAAGCGTACGGGTCGTCTGGAGCGTCACGTAAAAGTTTGGATTATTCCCGACGAACTGCTTACGAGCCTCCACTTTTTCACGCCCTCTTGTAACGGGCCAGCTGCAATGTCTCCTCCAACAACATGGACATCGGTCCCAAGGTGCCTTGCTTACTCAACGAGTCGGCCTCCCAACGTTGGCATATAAGTTCAGTCTGGCTGCACGAGAAAGCTGGACACAAAGTTATTTCCGGATCATGACGACCTCACATCGGCAACACGAGAAAGAAGTGGAAAGTGGGGAAGAGCTGGCGACTACGGGGACAAACAACAGTAGATTGAGTTTCGATGCTGCAAATGACGCCGCAAATTCTACTACCTTCAACAATCACGAGAAGGGACAGGATCAACCTCCCGAGGAGAACGGCGCAACGTTGCAGAAGACCAAATCAGTTGTTGACGAGCCTCCAAATGGTGGCTATGGATGGGTCTGCGTCGCTGCTTGTGCGACCATCAATGCACATACTTGGGGTCTAAATTCTAGTTACGCTGTCTTCCTCGCGTACTATCTAGCCAACAATGTGTTCCCGGGTGCTTCACCTCTCCACTATGCCTTTATTGGCGGACTCTCGATCTCCCAGGCTCTCATTGTCTCTCCACTGGCTACCTTGACGATTCGCCGCTTTTCCACCCGCACCACACTACTGATTGGAGTGGTCTTTGAGACTGTCTCGTTCATCGGCGCCAGTTTCTCCACGCAGATATGGCACCTGTTCCTAACCCAGGGTCTATGCTTCGGCTGGGGCATGGGCTTCCTCTTCGTCGGCAGTGTCGGCATCGCAGCGCAGTGGTTCACGACACGTCGCTCGCTCGCAAATGGCTTCGCAGCTGCTGGATCTGGCATTGGCGGTCTTATGTACTCGCTGTCCGCGCAAGCCATGATCCGCAACATTGGGCTTCCTTGGGCTTTCCGCATTCTGGGAATCATTGCCTTCGTGGTGAACACCTCCTGCGCACTCTTGATTAAGGATCGAAATAAGCAGATTGGAAGCAGCCTGCTGAGCTTTGATTGGCGACTATTCAAGCGAGTGGAATTCTGTGGACTCATGGCATTTGGGTTTCTCAGCATGTTGGGCTACGTCGTCTTGTTGTTTTCACTGCCTAATTATGCGAAAACAATCGGTCTTACTGCACAGCAGGGTAGTATCATCGGTGCATTGCTCAATCTTGGTCAAGCGCTAGGACGGCCACCGATCGGGTACTTTAGCGACAATATCGGACGATTAAACATGGCCGGCTCCATGACGTTTGCATGTGGAGTGTTCAGTCTGGTCATCTGGGTATTCGCGAAGAGCTTTGGAGTTGTTGTGTTCTTCGCCATGATTGCAGGCATGGTGGCTGGCACATATTGGGCGGTAGTCGCGCCTGTGACAGCAGAGGTGATGGGTCTGAAGAGGCTGCCGAGCTCACTCAGTATCACATGGCTGTTCCTGGTGCTTCCGACGACATGTAAGTCTTGAGCCCATAGGTGTATTCACAAACGAGCTAACGCTATGAAATAGTCTCGGAAGCTATTGGTCTCGAGATTGTTGCATTCAACGGTGGCAGCTACCTCGGAGCGATCCTATTCACTGGCTTCATGTACATAGGCGCTGCAGTGTCGTTGTGGATGGTTCGGGCGTGGAAGATTGGCGAGCAGGAGCGACAGGCTGCGATAGACGGTAGTAGGAATGGCGAGGTACCAGAGGGCTTCAAGAAGAGTGGTTTTGCTCAAAGGCTTGTGGCTTGGCGGAAGGTTTAACAAGGATCCCAAAGAGAAAG
Source organism: Phaeosphaeria sp. MPI-PUGE-AT-0046c (assembly GCA_020747045.1). Taxonomy (NCBI): domain Eukaryota; kingdom Fungi; phylum Ascomycota; class Dothideomycetes; order Pleosporales; family Phaeosphaeriaceae; genus Phaeosphaeria; species Phaeosphaeria sp. MPI-PUGE-AT-0046c. Next base: position 1,796,341 of record JAGTJN010000001.1, on the reverse strand, counting down.
TTTGGTTCGTGCATTCACTTTACATAGCATTGCATATGGTATACTAGCGATTCGATATATTTTTCACATATGAAGTTCAGAACTGTATAGGAGCTCGTCTTTGGTTATGCGCCGCACATTCTAGATGGTGGTTGTCACGATGCATGAGAAAAACCTAGCTCGGGCTACAAACAGTGCGAATCTTAACGGCTTACATTTCTATAAATACGCCAACAGAAGAGCTTCTCGAAACACATCCAAGATTCTTCAGTCATGCATCTTGGCTCTTCATGCTGCACGGCTTCGTTAGCTCCCGTCGCTAGCCACTAGTCAGGACCCCTTTTGTGTTTCCCTTGATCATCCCAGTCCTGTTAACATCGATGCCACTGTGTTGTTTATGACTTTTGCTCCTTGTAACATGGTATCAGAATACGCAGCTGTGGTTGTGGATGCATGGAGCTCGGCTGGTAGCTTGAAACGTGTCGTGCACATGCGCGATTGGTCAGGACGCAATATTTGTTGTATATGAGCTGTCAACGCGACATGGCAGATGCATTAGCACAGTAAATGAGTTTAGGCGCGTTGTGACACCTCACAAACGCGTCTGCCTGCGGTGCTGCCAGGCCCGTTGGATGGCGATGCAGATGAAGAACGGCGTTGATGAAGTGTAAACACGATTATTACACACGCCCAGCTTCGAGAACGAGTCGAGGAATGCAGTGCTGTGCGATGCGTGCCCGCAGCCATGTTCAGCGTAACGTTCCACCCGTCCCCGTCATGCGTCGGCTCGGCATGGCGTCCCCTGATGTAATTGCCACGTTCTGACACTCCCAGCCAATCAACACGGGCCAGCCTAATCACCATCTCCTTTCCTCGTCAATTTCCCTCCACCACACCTCCGCATCTGCTTTTTGCATCTCTTGCTGTTGCTGCTACTGCTTCTGCCACGGGATGCTCGCTCGTCCTGCTGTCTCCAGATCAGTCTGCTCTTACCTTATGTCGCTCCTTTAAGCTGCCCACCCTCGTCTTTCCTTTCTAGTAGACTTAATATACCTGCCTCACCACCTGTCATCCGCCTCGAGTCGGCCTTTGCACGCGTTTCTGCAGCTTGTAGTGTCGCCTTGTGCCTCTGTGCCTGCTCAGAACCGATTCCGACACGTACCGAAGCTTCCCAGGCGCGTTGAAGCTCACCGGAGCTGTGCAAGAGGAGATAGACATTGAATGCAAGCTCGACGGTCCTCGTCGTCCTCTCCGTCCCTGCCGTCATCGCCGCCTTCTGCCATCCAGCGTCTTGGCCAAGCGAACAGCCCCCGCGAGGCACTTTCTCCCACGCAGACGCTGTGGACAGCCCCGTCTCCGACCCGCACCCTTGGTCACTCGAGCCCGGAGCTTCCACCACTTCCGTCCTTCCCAGCGCTTGGAGCCAATCCGCGTACGCCTTCGACCGTCGCAAGGAACGAGAGGACCGACACTTCCTACTACACAGCTAGCTGGGGGAGCCCTTATCGTCACCCGCCTCCGGTCGCAAACTCGCGTCGCCAGGTTTCCACCAACTTTGGTAGCGACGACTTCGACGGAGACTCGTCTATCCTGCAATTTGGTCTCGGACATCTGCTTCCGTCGCGACTAGAGATCGAGGAGGAATCGCCCAACCGATTCAATCTTGACCATCTCATCCCTCGCTTAGACCAAAGCGCGTCACCGGTGCAATTCACCCTCGAACATCTCATCCGATCCCGTGTTCCGATTCCAGAAACCCCAATTAGGGATTCGCAGCAGTCCGCGACCACTCCCCGCGCGACGGACCAGAACCCGACTTCGGCCGAGTGGGTGCAGCAGTTCCTCGAACGCCGTTGGAATCGCGAGGCCAACGACTGGAAGAGCGACCATAGCGCTGAGACGGACAAGGAATCCATAGACGAGCCGAGCGCTTCTCTCGAGCCTCCGCCAAAGAGAGGGCATAAAACGCATAACACCAACAAGACCCTGAATCAGCAGGATTTCTGGCGCCACTTCAGCAAGGACCAGAAGGACGCAATTGGCAAGATGATGGCCTCCAAGTACGCAGTATCTGATGCCGCTCCTCACTCGAGGACGGCATCAGCAGCTGAGCTATCTAATAAGCAAAATGCAGGTGAGAGCGGTAGTCAAGTCGACGAGATGCCTGTCTCACCACTGGTGTCCAAGTCTGTTGAGGCTTCCAATTCGATTGACAAGACTCTCAACAAGCCAGCAGACGATTTAGCTACTGCTCCGGCCCAGGCTTCCAAGGATAAACCACTACCGGCTACCCCAACGAAGTACCTTGCGCCTCCAGAGCCAGTTCGCGCGCCTGTTCAACGTACGCGTAAGAAGGTCATGGTCAAAGGGAAAGGTTGCATTATATCGATACCGCGTGACATTCCTCGTGGCACTCCAGGTTATCCACCAAAGCCATTGAGTGCTGATGCTGTGGATGCGAAGCTGCAGAAGCTACAGCAGGAGGGTTACGATACGCGTGGTTTCAGTACTGGGGCTGTGCAGCCACACAATCGCGCTGTGTGGCCAGAAGAAGCAGATGTTCGCGCAGAGCGTGCGCAGGCAGGATCTCAGTATCGCGTAAGAATTTCCAAGAAGGCGGAATGGGATCAATATGTCGCGTCCCTACTGGAGGCGAAACTCGCGGCTCTTGGTGTCAGCCAGGGAGGTGAAGAAGATATCCCACTACCTCTATCAAGATCTGCCTCTAGCCAGCAGCATCCAGGCCAAATGTTCTCACCACCACTTCCCACCTCGTCCGCTGGAAGCCATCGTATGGCCAGGCAGGGAAGCATTGTTTCGGGTTCTTTCCCATTCGGTCCTTCGCCAGGGCACATGTCTCGACAATCGATTGCTTCGCCGGGAGCTTTCGCGAATCCACGAACCAGCATGCACATGCACCGCCACTCAACATTTGGATCCCCTGCCAGCTTCGCACATCATGCTATCTCGCCTTCTGGCACATGGTCTCCAGGCAATTACTTTGGGCCTCAAGACGGCCGCACTGCTTCACCCGCTTTGCCCTTCTCCAGATCTGATATGTCCGGCATTCTTTCACCAGCATCTCCTTTTGGAATGCGGCCAAATTCGCAGTTCCCTCCTACGCCTACCCAGCAAGACGACTTCTTAATACAGATGCAAATACAACAGCAGCAACTTCAGAACCAGCTTCTCCAGCAACAGCAGCAGCAGGTCATGGGTATGCGCCCTTCGTCAACCCTTGCTGAAGTTCCCGAGGACGAGGACGAGGAAGACGAAGTACCAGCAATGAAGCATGCTGCTAAGCCTGCGCCTGAAATTGCTGTTCCAACTCCTCGCGGACATCGTCACAATATCAGCGAAAACCTCGAGCGCGAAGCTGCCGATGCCGAATATCACCTAGAGGAGGCCATTGACAAGCAGTTCGCAGAGGGAGGCGACTTTAACACGGAACCTGAGATCAAGCATCAATTCAAGCCTTCGACTTCTGCAACTAACAAACCTTGGGACGACTCTCGGACCATCCTCCACCAACCTCAGCCACATAGCCGAGCGCACTCTCTTGCCAAGCAGCATCAGCCTGTTGCTTTCTCGTTCCCGGCTCAACAGAGCCCTCGTGGTGATAGCGATGGCGCAAAGACCAACGGCTCTGACTTGACCAACCCGAGTCTTGAGGACGGTGACGCCGAAGCTACAACGCAAAGCTCAGCGCAACATTCCAAGGCGCCATCACAGGTTAGCAATTCTTGGAGGGATAACAAATTTGCATTCAGCAAACCTGCGTCTGCTATCCACAGCAAGCATACTTCTCGGTCTTCCATTTCAAAACTTAACGTCGAGGCCAAAGAGTTCAAGTTCAACCCGGCAGCATCTTTCAGTCCTGGGTCGTTCTCGTCAGGTTTTACCTTCTCGCCTGCTGTCAAGTCGCCTGCGAATGTTTCGGTACCACGAAGCAACAAGCCAAGCATCGACGGCATGTCGAGCTTTAACGTGGCCGCACCTGCTTTCAAGCCAGATGCGCCAGCGTTCAACCCTACTGCAGAGACATCGGTGCTTAAGTCTGCGGTGGAGGTTCCGGAATTCAAGCCAGTTGGCTCAAACGCCAACGTGTTCCCGTCCAGTGGCTTCAACTTTTCTAGTCCGCCATCGTTCAAGCCAGACGCACCTGTGTTCAATCCTAGCGTATCGTCGTTTAACCCTAATAAGCCAATGCCTGCGCCCACAAGCTTCTCATCCAAGATCTTTGGTGATGTCAACCTCTCCGCGAGCGACATCATCAAGCCTGCATCACGCTCTAAGGCTGTACCGATCATTCGCCCTGATCTTACACAGCAAAAGACGCCCGAGGAAGATGCTGAAGAAGAAACACGCGAAGATGAGGAGGGCCGCATTATGCAAGCAGATGGCCGCGAAAAGCGAGCTCGACGCGGCCGTGCTGATGGAGATGATGTGCCCAAATTTGCTTTGCAGCCAATTCTTGTATCGCAGCCACTGGCCGAGGTGCCGGAGCCTGAGAACAACAAGTTTATTCCGTTCACAGCCGAAGACATGCCAGAGGACAAGGAGAACCTCTCCCCCGATGGCAAGAGGGCCAAGTCGCACTCGAAGAGTCCGGAGCCATTGGCTGCGCAGCGTGAGCTTCCCGCTCAAGAAGCTGAAATTCCAACGATGCAAGCCGAGCAAACATTGGATGTCCTCGATGATGATCAGACACCTGATGCCAGCGACGTTCCTACACCTACCATCGAGGAGCCTCAGCCAGTCGCCAAAAAGCATGGCCACAAGAGCACACTTTCTGCCAGCGCGAAGCCGTTCGAGTTCAAACCACAGTTTGGTGCCGGGTATGATTTCGGATTTCATGTCACGAAGCCATCCCAGACGCAAGAACCGGCCAAACGTCAGGTCACTCCTCCCCGCTTTGACAGCCGTAGTCCAGCGACAACATTTCGACCAAGCGACGACGGATCATACAAAACTGCTCTGGAAGGTGGCAGGCATGCTCGTTACCCTGAGAGCGAGAGTGTTGATTTCGAACATTTGGGTCAGGCGTCCTTTAACGATATCGATGCAGTGATGAAGCACATGAATGAGGAGGGGTCCGACTTTGGCGTTGAGCGCGACGAGACTTCATGGGACCAGTCGTCACCCCAGCGGACTCCACATGAGTTTGAACGGTCTGATCTGCAACCTAATCTCAATATGCGCAGTGATGCACCTAGTCCCAGCCCTCGCAGACTGTACGCGCCACGAAATATGCAAGGCTCAGCGACGTCGGCGCAGGATCCATTCGACGATGAGCGCGCAGCAATTGCCTATGAGTCTCCTGTGCATCGCTTGAACAACGCTGATGATGTGCCAATGAGCGACTGGGACGAAGGCCTGCTCACAGACGGCGAAAACAAGATTCAGACGCGCAGTCGCTTCTTCGACCAGCACGTTGATGACCTCATGGGCCGTCTGTTGCAGACGCGTCTTGGTCCGCTAGAGCAGAACCTGCAGGGCATCCAGGAAGCCCTTGCAATGATTTCGCAACGGCCCAGGCGCGGTCGTCGCAGCATGTCCACTGGAGAGCGTGACAGCGACGCCGATGACGAGGATGATGACATTGGCGCGGATTCGCACTACCGCAATCGCTCTCCACGCAAGGACAGGAGGTTGGAGAAGATGCGAGCCGTCGTCAGGGACGCGCTAGAGTCGCACCAATCACAACTCTCAGTCACGACAGCGCCAACCACCCAGCCAATGCACCCTGAGCAGATCCGGGAGATCATCGCTGATGTGCTTGTGGCTCATCAGTCAACGGCTACACCTGTCGAACACGTGCCCGCTGACCAAATTCGCGCCATTGTCGAGGAGGTTGTTGCTTCACACGAGCCAACTGCTTCAGCACAGAATCTCGAGCCAGTCAGCTCTAATGACATTCGTGCCATCGTGATGGAAGCCGTCGCAACACACGTGCCTCAGCCTCTGCCACCTCCAGTACCTGAGCAAATATGGCCAGACGATCTCAAGGCAATCTTCGCCGAAGCATTCGCTGCTCAACAGCTGCAAAACTCTGCACAATCCCTCCAGCCCGAGACAATCCGATCCATCATCGCGGAAGCGTTGTCGTCCCACCAGCCTCCTGCATTCCCCGCCGTGGAACCTGTGCAACCTGACACAATCCGCTCCATTGTCGAAGAGACATTGGCATCTCACAGGCCAACCACTCTCGAGGCACCTGCAGACATTGCTCAACCCACGGTCGACTTGTCCGAAATCTATCAAGCTGTTGGCAGCCTGAAGGCATCCATCGCTCAGACTACTAACCATCAACTGCAAGCTGACGACATCCGCGAGCTTGTAGATGACGCGCTCAAGCGCCAGAGCATGGAAATTGCCACACGACATGAGACTCAAGTCATTCAAGAAAAGAACGACCGCATAGCTGGTCTTGAGACGTTGTTGAAGGAGGCCAACCTTCGTTGTGACGAAGAGGCTGAAGCCCGCGCCGCACTCCAGACGCGCGAAGCAGATACTGCTCGTCTACTCAAGGTGACTGAGGACGAACTTACACTCCTCCAGCAGGCTGCCAGACAGGACGAAGATAAGATCCGTGCACTTACTGAGGAACGCGATCTCGCTCATCGCAGCCTCGACGCTTACCAGACTGATGACGATGAGGTACGATCCCGACTTTCTACTCTAGATGCTCAGAACGAGGAGCTCAAGATGAAGAACGTTGCGCTGGAAAGCTCCGAAGAGGATCTGCAGGCCAGGCTCAAGACCGTCACAGCAGAGAACGAGGCACTGATGATCACTCTTGAGGAGCACCGACTGTCAGCCAGCAAATTCCGCGACGACATCCACCACGCTCGTGAAGACGCTGAACAGCTGCGCAAGGCTATGGACCAAGCACGTTACCAGACTGAAGAAGCCACCCGTGTTCGCGAGTCAATGCGCACCAAGCTCGAGAAGCTACAGCAAGACATGGTCAGTGCTTCGCAGCAAGTCGCTACTGAGCGTGCCCAGTGGCAAAAGTCCGAGGAGTCCTCTGCTACCAAGTATGAGATTCTCAGTGCCCGCATTGAAGCTGAAGGTCGCACACGTGAGCGCCTTGAGCGTGAACTCGAGCGATTGGAGACTCAAGAGCGTGAGGGTATGAAGCTACGGATCCATCTGGAGCAGACTCAAAAGCACAACGCCAGACTTGAAGAGACCATTGATCAGCTAAGGAACGAGTCAATGGAGCACCAGAAGAATGCGGAGCGGTACGAGCGTGATATGCGTGAAGCAAGGGAAGCCGCCCACGTGGAGATCCGCCGCACTCGCGTACTTATGGAGGCCGACATAGACGCAGCCAATAACCAGGTCAACATCGTAAGGCACGATCTCGAAAGCCAAAACTCGCGCGTTCGTGCAGAGCTCGACCAGGTCCGCTTGGACGCTGATACTGCAAAGGAAAAGCACGAGCTTGACCTGGAAGCCGCAGCTGATGTCAAGAAGCAGGCTGTACAAGACGCACTCGAGAGCAAGAGGCACAGTCTTCAGGAGCAACAACGAGCTCTTGAGCGCCAGCTTGAGCATATCACGCAAGAGCATACTCGTGCCCTCAACTTTGCCCACGAAGACAGGGACCGTACTGAAGCGTTCCATAAAGATAGGCTCGCGCTTGCCGACTCCAAGGCGGAGCATCTTAATGACAAGATTGCACTTCTCGAGGAGAAGTTACAGGTCGCCAAGGAGGCTGCCAACGCTGCTGCGGCGGCGGCTGGCCGATCACCGACAGCCTCGTCTGGACCCAGTGTTTCTGAGAAGATCTCGCCCCAAGCCCTGCGCGAGTCCATTGCTGTGCTTCAGGACCAATTGCAAGAGCGCGAACAGCGCATCGAATCTCTCGAGCATGAGATGACTGACCTGGACACCGAGGCTCCAGCCAAACTCAAGGAGCGAGACACCGAGATTAACTGGCTTCGCGAGCTCCTCGGCGTTCGCATCGATGATCTGAATGATCTCATCAACGCTCTCGCCCAGCCCACGTTCGATCGTGAGACTGTTCGTGATGCTGCCATCCGCATCCGCACCAATCTGCAGATGGAGCAGTCGGAGAAGGAGCGCCTCATCTCTGGAGGACAACAGTCCTTCCCAACGCTCAGCACGCTGTCCAACTTTGCTTCGCCCAAGGCAGTTCAGCTCGCGGCAGCATTTGGCAACTGGCGCAAAGGCCGTGGAGAAGCCACGTCGGCGCTCGCTGGAGGCTCAAACACGAGCTCTCGCAACCAGACGCCCTCCCGTGCCACTCCACATTCAGCGCAGTCCTTCCTCTCGGGCCTCATGACGCCTCCTACGTCCAACCTTCGCCGCACTCCTGACCTCCCGTCTTCTGCCTCACGCCCACAAAGCATCCGCACAAACTCGAACAGCTCAAAGGCCTCTACGGAAATGGGATTCCCCGGTCTCAGCAACAGGACGTCGTCTGTCCCCCAGACGCCACCGCTGATGCGCAAAGCGAGCTATGACCAGGACGCCGAGATGGAGCAGTTCAGCGAAAGCGGCTTCTATGACGATGAGAGCACAGTGGACGGCGAGATGACGCCTATCGCGCTCAACTTTGGCCGTGAGCTGCAGAGGGAGTCTTCGCGCCAGTAAAACATAACCACCACATATACCTGTATTGGTTCCAAATCGACTTGAACATATTTTCCTTTGTACAAACTCAGAATTTTCCTTTACCTCTAGCTCGATAGTGGGCGTCCTACTCCTTGAACCTTTCCTTGTTTCTACTGTACGCACAATTTGCTTTGGCTCGCCTTTCGTTTCTTTATTGTTGGATATTTTGCTTTGGACTGTCTTTAGCGTGAGCGCGAGCGCACCATTACATAGCTTGGGATCTGGATAGGATGGATATACCCCTAAGACCGACGTGCATAAATTGTATACAGACTGAGGTGGATTTCGTAATTTAATATATTGTAAGGATCAAGATTGAATTGGGTTAGAATGTCAATACTACATTGTTGAAAGTTATGGTACATTTTTGGCTGAGTGGACTGCGAGGGAGCGGTCGTTTGAAGACGAGGTCGATATGAGGAGATGTGCATGCTTGTTTCTACCTGATGTGTGATGATTAAACCCCCCAAACTTTGGCGCCGTCGCTAATGAGCATGTCGTGAGATCATGAAGAGACTCTCTTGCTGCACAGCGTGTCTGATGCTGGTATGGCCAAGAAGAGACGCGGATCAGACAGGTAAGGAAAAAGGTCCAGAAGAAAAAGATTCCGTAGCATTCTAGCAACCTCATGAAACAGAAACATGAAGAGGGCAGAAATGCCAATCTTTGCTTCGCCGACCGTCTCCTCAGGTCCACAACCATTTCCTGCACCTCTCCGCTCCACAAAGACACGGCACAGCACCTTCGCTGGGCTCCTCCACCTCATCGCCCTCTTCCTTGTCCAGATAGTCAAATGTCAGCTCCTCCCCAGCCTTGATGAATTGACACGCGAAAAACGCAATGTCATACACCCTAGGATCGTGCTTGTTGTAGCTAACCGTATACTGGCGACAATTCGGCTCGCACGAATGATTGATGAACTTGGTCGGTCCGCCCATGAACTCGCCATCCACAACATAGATGTGTTCATCGTTCAAGCCTTCAGATTCTTGGAACTTGTCGAGCGAGTACAGGTACGATGCTTTGGCTTTGGACGACGCCTTCTCGCGGCGCGTGGCTTCCGCGTCGGTGATGATCTCGCCGCGATATGTGTCGATGAACTGGCCTTCGTGCAGGTCTTCCTTGCAGCGGAGACCCCAGCCGCGGTTGGTGCTGGTCTTGAAGATCTCGACTTCGACGGTGCGCCCGAATTGGACGTTTTTGTTCCGGCAGTAGGGGCCGCAGTTGCATTTCTCGTTGCATTCGTAGATGGGGTGCCGCGAGTTGAGGTAGAAGGGCACTAGGCATCCTGTGCGCTGGATTTTGGTTCCTTCGGCAAAGTATGGAAACTTCTTGGGGAAGCCTATCGTGTCGCCGCCGTTGGCGAGATAGTTCTTGTACCGTGCCATCATCTCGGGGTCTGTTATCCGAGACTCGTCGACCGCGGCATATTCGAGGCAATCACACTTCTTTGTGTATTCACAGCCAATGCTGCGTCCCATGTGCGGCGAGCACTGAAGACATCCTTGTTGTGTCTCCAGGGAGAGTCGATGAACTCCTTCTCGGAGAACGTAGTCCGGTATGTATTTGAAACGGAGGGAAGGTGTCGAGTTGTCTACTGTGTTAAATAGATGGATTGGCTTATTTCCTTGGACTTGCTTGAGCCGACGCACATACTCAGCACGTATCCATATCATTGCAGTGTCCACCTTTGAGTGTCGAGCCGTGCGGACCATCTCTGGAGTTGGTACAGTCCGAATATCGATACTGCTGACATCCGAGCCCAAATGCTATTGGACAGTCAATTACGGTTTCACACCAGCTGAGATACTACATACAGGGCGACAGAATATTAAGCCATCCTCATTAGTGTCGAGGACACCATTGTAGGTGTCGACCGACTTCGGCGCAGTTGATGACACAGACGATGATCGACTGGCCTGCTGGAACTGGCGATCGAAGGGTGAAGGACGCCGCTCGTGACCTTCAGTAGATTCTGGACTCTTGCGCTTCTTCGTCAATGGAATGTCTTGTATCGACCTTGGACGCAGTCAGTTTACAAGCTTCATGCGATGTCGATCTCATCTACTTGGCTCTTTGATCCAGATAATCCTGTACAGGATCAAGGCACCGTACTAGCTCATCAATAGCATGCCAGCTTAATGGTGGTGCATCTGTAGTGAGGTTCGTCTTCCATTGAACGAGAAACTGCTCTTCCTGAAATGGCGACATCCGATCAGCCGTGCACGGACCAAGTGATGATGTCCCTTACCTGTCCAACAACTCGATTAGAGAGTACTCGATCAACCTAGTGTAGCAAGCATTACTAGACGCGTAAAAAGATGCGAATATCCAGCTTTACCTTTTCGCGGTATACCCGGCGCTTTCCAGACCCGCTGGCAGGAATGACCACCATGGCGGGCATTCCAGTCTAGCGCCATGTTAGCTCGCGTCCATAGCATGTAATGTAGAAAAAGTCAAAGTCATGTTGTTTCAGGACAAGTTGACAGCCAGTAATGATTGGATATAAGTGACGGACCAACCTACGAGGCGCACAGCTGTCCTGCTGAAGCGAGCGGAAGCTAGATGCTGATTTAGATAGTAAGTTTATAAACTCTAACTTAAAAACTTAACATACTTTAGTGAATATATATATAGAATTGATAGCTTAGCCTAGATGTGTAGGACTCTAAAGCTAGAGATTGTATGAGCTTCGTGTAGCAAACAGCTAGGTTGTAGCCTTGTAGGCAGTAACGCGCTAATACGCGTAGTCAGCGTGCACAGACCGTCTATCTAGCTATGCTAAAAAAATCTAGATAGCATATACTATGTTGTATAAGTTTAAGCTTCTACACCAAGCTAGGAATATTTCTAAATTGTACGTGTTTCTTATCTAGTTTTGAAGAAGTAAGATTTAGCAGGCTGTAGCGACATAGTAGCTCAGACTATAAGGGTTTTTTTGTGCAGTGATTCGCCTACGGCCTACCCAACTTTCTATTTTAAGTCAAGATGCTATTACTTCATCTCACACTTGGTAGTAACTTCTGCTAAGCTAAAGAGTCTGAGTATATCATCTAGTAGATCAAGTTCTTAGTTAATTTTGTCAGGTTAAGACAACGTAGTTGTGCAGGAGTACAATTACGCGACATCATCACTCTGCCGCTCTGCGACAAGTGGGTCGATCCTTATCGATAACCTTATTTTCGGCAACCATCAGAAAAGTTTCCCGCGGCAGAGTTCACGCTTCACCACCAAAGACCCGCTCCTGTCGCAACCTCACATAATGGCTTCCGATGCGCAGAACAATCCTTTTATAAGGCATCTCACGTCAAGCGGTACGAAACATGAATGTAAACGAACCTCACACGCGTGGACTAATTCTAGCGACAGACAAAGATGTTCGCGACGAAGCACTTGAGATGCTGCGAAAATACCTGGGCGCGCAAAAACAGATGTCGGAACTAGATTTGCAAAAGCTATGGAAAGGCTTATTCTACTGTAAGATGTCTCCATCCTGATCCGCTCAGGACCATGTTCTGTCTGAATCCAGGCCGTTTGGCTGACAACATTACAGGTTTATGGATGCAAGACAAACCCGCGCTCCAACAAGCCTTGTCCCGCGACCTCGCCTCGATTGTCTCCCGCCTCCAAACACCAGTCGTTCTCCCCTTCATTCGCGCCTTCTGGATCACCATGTCGCGCGAATGGTCGCATATCGAAGCGCTCCGACTCGACAAGTACCTGTACCTCATTCGTAAATACCTCAACGCATCTTTTGAGTTTTTGTCGCGGCAAAAGTGGAACAAGGATGTCTTGGAAGAGTGGAACACAATTACGGAAGAGACACCATTGAACCCCAAGGATATGAAGATCCCCAACGGACTGCGGTACCATGTCATGGACATATGGGTGGACGAGCTGGCGAAAGTGGTCGGTGATAAATGGGAGAAAGAGCCGGGAAGCGAGACGCTCGAGACACTGGTACAGCCAATCGAGAAGATGAAGAAGGAGGGTGCGCTGAAGGTTCTCCGCATCGCTGCACAGGAATGTCTGGATGAGGAGATGCTGAAGTCATGGAGAGGCATTGTGGATGAAAAAGACGATGAAAGCATGGGTTCCGATGACGACAGTGAGCAAGAATGGGGCGGGTTCGCTGATTGAGAGAAGAAGATGGAGAGACAGCATTTGTGCATTTCAGCGAGGCGTTCATGGTGGTTGGACATTGACAGGCCAGTAAGTGCCGACAATTTAGAGGATACCAATTCCAGGTTCACCAGTAATAGACAGGACATTTGCCATGTCCTTCTAATCATTCAACGTCCTTTCCATCTCAATCCTCCCGCTCGTTGTTAATCGCCCCATCTACCTCGAATTAGCGCGTGTCTCCACAACATGTCAAAGTCTAGGACATCACTCACACTTCGTCCCCGTTCTACCTCCACCCTCGCTTGTCTCCGTATATCTCCCCAGAAAATCCGGCCTGATCCCCAACACATACAGCCTCCACAACAACGGCGGCGCCAACATTCCCATACAAACCCCCGCCACATTGGCACTCAATGCCGCATCCGCACTTCCCTTCTTCGCCGCCTCGATTGCCAAAATCGGTAACAAGCACGCCTCTCCAATACCTAGCATCAAATACGTCGGCCGCCTACTCTCAATTCCATTGCGCGTATTCGTCGCGCCGGCCAGTAATGCGCTGGTCAATCCGCCAACGACTATGCCGCCAAAGAGACGTGCAAACAGGATCGAAGATGGATTGATGTCCGATGGGTGAAGGAGGAGGAAGGAGAGGACCCAGCGGGTGTTCGTGATGAGAGGGATGGTGAAGAGGTTTGCGAGGGCCTCGAGGAGGAAAGCTTTGCGGATTATGGAGCCTGAGGCGGAGGGGGCGGGGGATATGGGGGGGTTTGCTGCTGGGGATTTTGTGGTGGACATTTTAGTTTATTGTCACTGTTTTGGTGTTCGACTTGAGACTAAAAGTAGAGAAAATGTGAACATAGAAGTAGTTCATCGTTCATAAGTCCTACTTGTAAAGGAACATGTATGATGGTATTTGACGTCATCGATCTCCAACTCTGTGACTGGTGAAGTGTGCGCATCACCATTGTTGACTTTGCATGTCCCGAGAACATTCCGCTATGCAACTGCAGCCCCATGCTCCCTACTTGTATAGTGTGATCGGACTTTAGACCCTTCAGCTTGCAAAAGCGAACGGGCATCCACCACGGTCGCTCTTCATCAGCCGAGCTTTCGTTGCCGCACATTCATCGTGACCCAGTTTCTCCAGCTTCGTGGGGCCGACTTCAAAGATCTTGTAGCCTTCAGGCTTATAGTTCTTTCCATCAGGATAGGGTCCTCCAATCGCCCATCGGAAATAAGCTAGCGGTGAATGACGCGTGAAGAAGGTAGGTTTGACGTACCTGTACAAGAGTCAGCAAAGTACATATGAGCTTTAAAAGAGAACACTTACCAGGGCTGACTGTCATACTCGTTGATGAAGTAGCGGCCGGACTTTGGATCTGGTGTTGCGGAGACTGGGCTATAGCGTAACATAACTGGCCTCGGGGGGATCAGGTAATGCATCATGAATTTTCTAACACCGAAGATGCCTTTGATCAGGGTCTTGTAGATGGGTGCAGGCTTCTCGTACATCATAGACTCTCGTAGTCTATCGTCCATAAGCGCCTTGACAAACTCTTTCGCGACTGGCTTAAAAGGCTTAGGAACGTCTGTCAATAAAATTGCGGACGTCTCCTCGGCGAGTTGATGGTTCCACTTGTTCGGTACCATGAATTCGCACTCATAGTCATTTGCCCACGCTTTGACGTCTTCGAAGAATTCGAGCCCGTCCTTGAAAGAGCTAGGGCCGTGTTTGAGAGGTGAGAAGTCGATGCCCATGGCATCGCCGATACCTTTCCAATGAGTTCCACTTGAGATTGTCAGTACATAAACGATGGTCGTTACTTCGCTTGTACTAGTTACACTTACATGGCGCATGTCTCCAAGGGCGTCAGTGATCGCCACTCGTACAGGCCAACCCATCGCTCGACCTCAAGCACAAAAAGTGACAGAGTGTAAAGCATGTCGTTGTTACTAATCTTACCAGCCTTTTGGTAGCGATTGTGCAGGTAGTTCATGCGAGCAATTGCTTCGTTGGTACGTTCAGCCGCTGGAGAATGGCCTGTGAATTCGATGATCAGAACAGCTGTATCAGCGTATCTTCGACCAGCATATTCGACCTTTCCCAGCTGTTGGGTCTCACATAACAGCTTTGAGATTGAGGGTATTCCGTAGGTCCTTTGTACCGAGATTAGCAGTAAACCGCTGTCACGGAAATTCGACTGACTTGAAGAGAGCAAATGCCAGCGCTTTGCCACTGGTGAAGGGGAATTCGAGACTTTGAACATATCTTGCGATCTGGAAAGCGTCCTCGGAGGTCATGTTCTTGAAGTCTTCCCGCGTCTTGTACGGCGTCTGTGCATGTTTCTGGTTCCTTCTCAGGTAGCGTAAGCTCCTGCAAAGGGTGACATAGCCCACGAATACAGCCAGGCCCGTGGCAGTGGTGGTACCTAGCGACTGTGCGATCTGGTCCATGTTGTTGCTTGGCGAGGTGTTAAGAAACAGTGGAGGTGAGCAGATGGCAGGCAGATTAATAAGTACGCTGCGAGTGGGCCTGCTAGAAGAAACCTTGGAGGTCTCGACTAGGATAGCTTCCCGAGGTCATCCGTGTCGATTCCCTCGCAGGATTTACTTCACGTGTCACGGCAACAATGTGATGTCAGCACCAGTGGCACAAGGGTGAGGTGGAAGCGAGTTAGGGAAATGGGCATTCGCTCGCCAGCAGCCTAATTGGGCCGAGATGGTGCTGATGCAGGGTCCGCCGTTGGACCGGCGCCATGGCCCATGTGAAGAGCGGGACGGCGGGTAGGGTGCTTGCTGGCTCACCGCAGGCCTTACCGCCTAAACTGCCTGACAAAAGCCCAGCGTCACATCAGCTTTTGTACTTGAAGCTACCTGCACTGCTGGGCCTGCCATGGGTCGCAGACCCAATCAATTGATCCTCGAGTACTTTGAACGCGGCCCCAAACTCGAAGATGCCAGCAATCGCTACCAGCACACGTGCAAGTCGTGCGGCGAAAAAGTATGCTCACCCCGCAATACGCTCCGTGATGCGCAATATGCATAGCTTGCGGATGGTGGGCAAGCAGAGGCGAAGTCTGCTAACGCCTCGCAGTTCCCCAAAGGCCGCATCGACAGCCTTACCAACCATCTGGTGAAGAAATGTCCAGCCCTCCCACTCCGCGACCGCCAGCGGGCACTGCTGCAGTTCCACGACCTCCCCGACAACATTGCACAGACGGCAACTGCCAACGCGCCCCATAGTCAAGCTCAGAATGGGGGCCCGAAGATGAATCTGCCGTTCGCGCCCTCGAAGCAGCTTTCTGCGCTCGAGACGCTGGCTGAGGTCTCAAGACAGCATCTCGATCTGTCTGGCCAGCGCATGCCGGACAAGCAGCAGGCTCAGAGCAACAACAACAACCATGTCAGCCATGCAGGACTGCTCGAAGAGTTTCTGATAGACGACCGGTCGGATGGTGCTGATTTGGGCTCCATGTCGCATGGCATGGACATGTCTGCTCCGCCCGCCATGTCCACCATGTACCAGTTCAACGGCCCACTACACCACTCGCCAACGGCCTCGCCACACATGGGCCATATGCCACTACCCAATTCCTCTTCCATGACGCAGATGGTACCTTCGCTTGTCATGGCTGCTTCGGCAGCTAACGATCTTATGCCGCTAGGAAACGGAATGTCGATGGAGCCTGACCTAGGCCTTGGCGGCAGTGGCATGCACATGTCTGACAAGTTCTTCCAAGCACAAGGTCGAGGAAACTGGGCAAACCTGCAGCCAAATCCTTTGGACCCGCTTCTGCAAGATCACGGCAAAGACGACCAGCTTCACAAAACAACAACCCATCCACGGCCAATCGCAATGAACCCGAATCCTCAAACTCACTTCACCACTGACTTTAGCGTGAACCAAAAGGTGACAAAACCCAAGGTCCGCGGACGTTTCTCTGACACGAGACGTAAAGAGGTGCAGGAGGTGCGCAAGCGGGGTGCCTGTATTCGCTGTCGAATGCTAAAGAAGCCTTGCTCGGGAGACAATCCTTGTAACACCTGCCAAAACGTAGAGAGTGCGCGCTTGTGGAAGCAGCCGTGTATCCGCACACGCATCGCGGAGGAGTTCAATTTATACACCGCTGGACTGCACACTACTCTGGCCCACCACGCTGTCTACCAAGCGAGGGGGTCCATACGTCTGAACCAGATACCAGGACGTATCGAAGCTTCCCACTACCCCCAATCTGGTCACTTCGCCACTTTCAATCCTGTGAACTGCCAACAATCAGCCAATCCCCAGGGAACGGACATTGATCCCGCCATCTTTCCTGGCTTGCGCGCTCCGGACATTGAGCTCATCGACACTGATGATGATATCAGTGGCAAGCTTGACCTGTACATCAAGAAGATGGCGCCCAGTTTCTTCGAGACAGAAGATTCAGCATTCATGAAGACTACGATTCAGACGGCCTTGAGCATCACTGCATCTAGTCAAGATCAGCTTCTGCCTAAAGCACTGGAGCTCTGGAATTTTACTCGTACACTAACATCCAAGACTCTCGACTGGCACTTCTTCTCAAACCCCTCACTCGCACCTACTATGGCACCGCCTAAGCTTGCTGAAACGGACTTGGAAGATCCCAACCGGACATCAATTACTTCCGCGAACCAGGCATCATCATACAACTTGATCAAGACGCAGCTGATGGGGGCTTCGGAGAGGCGTGCTGCATGTCTTGCCCGCGTAATCATGAATGACTTGGAGCGCCGCCTCCTGCAGCGTCAACAAGCGAACCCGTTCGAAACGTTCCTTGTCGCCGTTATTCTTCTGGCCTGTGTCGAGCGTATGTGCTGGCTCTTCCGCACGTGGGAAATGCCAGCCTCGGATAGCACCGACATGAACTCAACGCAGTCAGCAGCGCCAGCTGACACCGACTTTGCAAGCTCTCTACGGCCTGAGAATCCGTCTTTCGACGCTGTTCAAGACGGCTCACAAGGTCCCGTTCGCCCTAGATGGCCGCTCGATAAGTCACCTGCCGCTTTTTCGCAGCAAGGCGAACGCTTCAGTGACATCTTGAACATGTTGCTGAAGATGCGTGGCGTTCCTCCAAAACCATCACCACGCAGTACGGACGGCATGTTGGTCGTGTGGGCGGATGATGCAGATGAAAGCATTAGGGATTGGTATGAAGGCATTGCGATTACCACTGGTTTGCTAGACGAGAAGGCCAATTCACGATTCATTGGGGAGGATCCGAGGGAGTGGGAACTAAAATACGTTGGCAAAATCATTAGAGGGGATTAAGATATGAGAGGTTGTTGCAGGGGATGATTTGTTTTGCTTCATATTAGAAGCGCTTGATACCAAAAATTTTTGGACGGTGTACCGAGCCAACGTAGTGGGACAAGGTAGGCGATCAGTGTTGTTGTAGTGACAATACAATCATGATACTCCTCAACGCCGTGCAGCAGCAGATTGCTGTCGAGTCGAACATGCCCTTATTGAGCCTATCAGCTCTTCAAAGCCTCCAGTCTGCCCCTCATCTGTGCCAACATCTCAGCCTGATCCTCCTCCTCTTCCTCCTCGGCCTGCGGTGCACTCGGCAACTCCTCTTCCTTTGCCTTACTAGCCGGCAGCCGATCCTTGAGCACCTCACTCAGCACCTTGTCCACCTCCTCATCTGCTTCCTCTGTCTCACCCTCGAGCATCTCATTATCCATCAGCGTATCGTCGACCATCTCCTCAATGATGCCCGCGCGCATCAACTCGGAGCTTAGCTCGCGCATCGTCCCCGTCAGCTCCGGTAACCGCACGAGGCTGTTGACGTCCTTCATGATGCCTGTGCTCGCCTTGATGCTGCCCTCGATCTTACGGACTGAGAATGCCTCGTTGACCTGCATCTGTACGGATTGCAGCTGCACTTTGGAAGTCATGAGTCGGTTATTCTGTTTTCGTACGCGGATCAGTTCGCGGGCGAAGATGCGGACGTCTTGGTTGGCTTGCTTGGCCATGGAAGGATTGCGTTGCGCGCGTTTGGAGGACTGCTGGATGAGGGTCTTGGTCTTTTGCTCCGTCTGCTTGAGCTGTTGGATGTCGCGTTCGAGTTTGCGAACATTCTGACGAACTAGAGCGTTGCATTTCCGCTTCTGTAGCCATGGTTAGATGAGCTCCAATGCTGGGTGCCGGGCAGGAGGCTTTGTGTACCTGCTCTTCTGGTGTCGGCTTCCACAGAAGCCCACGTATGGTCTCCATGGTGAGCGGTCAAGTTGTGGGTGTACCTGCGACCTCCTCGATAGTGTCTTGATGATAGGTTGAATGTGCTTGCATGCGCCGGCGGTTGCGGCGAAGCGGGTGGGTGTGCGCAAAATAGGGAGATAGGTCGCAGTACGAGCAAATCACGTGGATGTATCAGCTTGGAGCACAGGAGATCCAAGTAGAAGGCAGTCTGTAGTCGAATTGCTTGATTGTGCACGCGCGAGTAGATGCCTTGGAAGCGTTACTGGCAACGATACCGAGCATGGGCCATGTTGGTGACGTTTCGCGGGGCAGCATTAGCCGCAACCCACCAGAAGCACAGCAAGACGGCGACAACTGATTGCTCACGACCACGAACTTGTGAGATTCGGATTATCATAGAGCGGGTAGGAAAATCACTTTCCGTCATACCAAATACCCAAGTCCACAGTCAATCCTTACTAGACCTGGGCATTGAAGCTCTCAATTCTGTGGAGCTTCCATTGCCTTCTACGCTAGTCTCTCCCCAACACCACATTTCTTCTGCCTTCACCCGACTTCGACAGAAACACAAACAACATCTACAAACCCGCCCAACCACTCGAGTACTATCCTCCACCCAGTAGCCTGTATACCTCCGAAAACTCAAATACTATAGACGCCAAACATGACAACCGTCGTTCCAGAAGGTAAGCTTCAGCCTTGCCCTCATTCAAGCTCGTCACTCGTCCAACCGAGGTGTCCACAAACATGGACCGTATCACAACGCTTCTGTCCATTTGGCAGTAACAGGCTTGATACGGGCTTCATGGATTCTGCGGAATGATTGCTAACAGCCGCTAGTCACTTGGGCGCAACGCTCCTCGAGCAGCGACCCCGAGAAGAACTACGTCTACCTCACCATTGTCGCGGCCGATGTCCCCGAATCAGACCTCAAGCTCGACCTCAAGGAGACCTCGCTGAGCTTCAAGGGTACTTCAACGTCCAAGAAAGTCACATACGCCATTGACATCGACTTGTACGCCGAGATTGACCCTAAAGAGTCCAAGATCAACCACAGCGGTCGCGATGTCGCCTTGGTACTGCGCAAGAAGGAGCTTAAGGAGGAGTTCTGGCCTCGTCTGCTCAAGGACAGCAAGAAGGTGCACTACCTGAAGACCGACTTTGACAAGGTACGTTGCAAGCGATGGCGATATCTGAGTATCTGATTCAGGGAACTAACTTCGTTATAGTGGGTCGATGAGGACGAGCAGGACGAGGCACCCGAGGAGGAATACATGAACCAGATGAACCCCATGGGCGGCGCTGGAGGCGCTGGCGGCGACGGTGGCTTCGGCGGCATCGACTTCAGCAAACTTGGCGCAGCTGGCGGTGCAGGCGGCATGCCCGGTATGGGCGACATGATGAGCCAAATGGGAGGCATGGGAGGAATGGGAGGAATGGGTGGAATGGGTGGAATGGGAGGAATGGGTGGCATGCCCGGCATGGATGGAGAAGACAGCGACGATGATGACGACATGCCTGAGCTCGAGAACGACGAGGACAGCAAGGACAAGGCGCCTGCAGCTGCTGCCTCTGAGTCCGCGTCAAGCGAGAAGCCCAAGATCGAGGAGGTTGCTTAGCCGGCCAAAACTTCCGTGGATGAAAGAGCATTTAGGCGAAGGGGCGAAATGTTGAACTATCCATGATGTTTCGACATTTTTGGAGTCAACGCCTTACTGGCCTTGTCCGTACTGGTGGAGCATTTAACGAGGACATGTTAAAAGCCTTCCATGGCGCGTAAGAGCATGTCAAGGTAGATGACCATAACGAGATACGCAAACCCTTTATACGCCAGTAGAATCTTCTTCGAAAGCAATGCTGAAAACTTCTTCACTTGGGTATCTCTATGCTGCAAAAGTGCGCCTATTCTGTATCGATACAATGCATCCCCTACTCCAACCCCCACCCTCTTACTTTCCCGGACTCTGGTTAAAGTTCATACTATACCCCCCACTCCCCTCATCCTTGGTAAACTGAAAATTATCTGTACTCAGTCCAAACGGCTTCAAGATCCCATTGCCCAACTGCTTCAGTTTTCCCATCATATCTGCCATTTCCGTATTCTTCGCCTCCTCCAACTCCTGCGGCAGCTTCTTCAATGCCGCAATCACAGCCTTCATGTCCAGGCTTGACAGCTGGTTCGGCGGCTTTGACAGCGCTTGATAATCTTCCAGCGCGCCCTGTAGCGATGCCCAGCCTCCAACTTCGTGTCGCGCTTTGGCACGTCGTAGGAGCGCTTTGGTGCGCAGTTTGTGGACGTCATTTATAGAGTGTGAAGTGCGAGTGAGGGCGTCAAGAAGGATTTCAGCGCTGTCGTCGATTTCGTTCACGGTTCCGACACCATTGCTCTGGTCTTGACTCCCGTTTTCAAGTCTGGGGTCCTTCTCTGTGACGGGCGGTGGCGGATCTAATCTGTCGAGTGCTTCGAGCGCTTTCGTGGCGGATTCGACGGCTTGCTTCCATTCTTCGAGCTTAAGGTGGCATGCGGATATGTTGGAGCGGAGAACGGCAATGTCGTATTCGAGGTAGGAGGGGCAGATGCCGAGGGCTTTCTCGTAGCTTTGTATTGCACCGCTGTATTCGCCGGTTACAAAGGCTTTGTTTGCAGATGCTTTCTCGGTGTTTGATTCGGCAAGTAATTGCTTCTCTTCTTCCGGGGGAAATATTTCTGGAGGCGCTTGCGGCGTCGCTGCGGGTTTCGAGGCTTCCTGGGCTGGCGATGACGCCATGATAGTTATGGCACTGGATGGATGTCACTTGGCGTGTGCTGCTTTGTTTGTCGGCTTGATCGTCAAGCAGCCAAGTAAAAGAGGGTCCAGATGTCAGTGACGATGATACTGTGGCTGGAGTTGTGGCTAAGCCTGTGGCTGGTGCAAGAATCACGTGCTTTTCCCGCTGTTCCTTGTGAAAACACGGGCTCGACTCGGACACGCGACATAGCGTGCTTTGCCCTGTCTTCGATAGGCAAGCTGAAGGGCTGGAGCAATCCCCACGATTCCACGACTCACGGTTCATCACGCTCTAGGTTTGATCGTGCGCGGTATCAATATGCCGACCCATCCGGGCGCCACCATCTTAAACTTCACAGATTGTATCTTGTTAGATGACTATCTACGATGATGTGGACCATGCTTCAGATAAACGGGCTTCACAAAAGCCTCTTCACCCATGTTGACTCGCACCAAGGCACATTTAATGAGGTCAGCACAAAGCTTTGCGAAGCTGAGAACAAGACACTACACAAGGCAGCCAAAAGCTTCGTTTCGCTGCAATCAATTCGTGACGAAGCTTGTTCTGCCGAGGATAAGGGAAGAATTACTCCATCCAGACACTTCGTCGGCCAGTCCTAGCTATTCGTGGCTAACCACCAGCACTAATCATCACCCTCGGACCCTTCCCACCGAACTGTGGCTTCGATGATACATTTCTCCTATTTGTGGAATCTATTCCTACGTCTCCGTCCGCCATCGTGCGGAGCGTTTGGGAACACTCAGAGCCATTATGCACTGAGTCTGGGGCCCCAGATTCGGCTATGACAGGCTGTGGAGGCCAACTTTACTTCTTGTGAATTAAAGCCAAGCTATCGAAGCAACATTGGCAAGGTGATTCGTGTAAATCTGTTAGGTTCAAGCGGCTGGCATCGACCCTAGGACCTGGATTTGGCGTCCCAGCACATGGGGTGACATGGGGCGGTAGCGCGCAGCCGTGCGGCAACCATCACATCTGTACAGTATAAGGTCCTCCTGTTTTCGCATCTACTGAGACCCAAGCACTATCTACCCTTTTGAGGAGCTTGACGTGGTTATTGTATTCTCCGGACGAAGTGTCGTCTTCTTGTCAAAGTATTTTGTGCATACACCGCGACAATGGTCTCCAAGACTAGGGTGTACAATTGGTAAGTCCATCATCGCTATCAGCGACATACATCTGATATGATAAGGTACATCTCGCTCGTCGCAGCGTCATGCATGGTGCTCTACGGCTACGATGCTTCGGTCTTCAACGCCTTGCAGAACACGAAACACTGGAACGCGTATTTCGACCACCCGGGTCCAAACCTCATAGGAGCGATTAATACTGCTTATACTGTCGGTGCGGTGGTTGCCGGCTTCTTCATGGGAGGACCCCTTGCCGACTACGCCGGACGACGTATGGGCATGGCTGTCGGTGCTGCCCTTGTCATTGTTGCTACCTTCATGCAAGCATTTGCACCTCGTGGAAACATTGGTGTCTTTATTGCTGGTAGAGTAATCATTGGTATTGGTCAGGGTCTTGCGTTGAGTAAGTTCGAAGAGAAGGTGTACAGCAAGCATGACTGACAATCCGCAGCCGCTGGTCCCATATACATTGGCGAAATGGCCCCTCCTGAGATTCGAGGAAAAATCATGTCTTTCTGGCAAATGTTCTACTCCGTCGGTTCATGGTGAGCGGCATTCCGTAACTGTCCCTTATCATGGCCACTTTACTAACGTTCTACAGTATGTAACCCACAATGATTTATACCTTACACACATGGTTTGGACATGCACTGACATCGTACCGCGACATTTAGTCATCGCGTACTGGGTCAGCTACGCTACCTCCAAACATCCAAAGGGTCTCGGGGAGTGGGACTGGAAGATGGTCGTGATCTTCCAGATCCTCATGCCTCTTGTCATCCTGTCTCAGGTCTTCTTCATCCCCGAGTCTCCCCGATGGTACGTCCAAAAGTCGAAGAACTACGATGCGGCTCGTAAGTCGCTTATCCGTGTCCGAGACACTGAACAAGAAGCCGACGAAGAGCTTCTCAGTATCAGAGAGGCTCTGGAATACGAGGCCGAGGCCATCTCTTCAGGTTACTCTGCTCTCTGGAAGGACAAATCTATCAGGAAGAGAATGTTGATTGCCATGATCATAAACGGCGGTCAGCAGATCACCGGTCAAGGCACACTCAACACGTACAGCAGTGCTATTTATAAGAAGGTCTTCAAGAGTACCGACACAATTGCTTTGATCAACGCTCTCAACGCTACTTGGGGCATTATCGTCACGCTAAACGCTACATGGACAGTCGATCGATTCGGCAGGAAGTTCTTGTTCATCGTCGGCGGTATTGGCATGGGCATTTGCATGCTTATTGCAGCCACCGTGGAAACACAAACACCGTCTGTTGGTGGTGTCAAGTCGCAGCCTGTCGGCATATCGATCGTCTTCATCATGTTCCTTTTCGCGTTCTTCTGTAAGTCAAGCTGACGCTTTTTAAAGGATGACGCTAACGACAGTCAGATAAACCTTCATGGGGCGCCACAGTTTGGATCTTTACCTCTGAGATCTTCTCCATGAACGTCCGCGCCCAGGCTGTAGGCATGTGTTCCCAATCACAGAATGTCATCAACAGTATTGTGCAGCAGTTCTTCCCAATATTCTTGAAAAACGAAGGTTTCTACGCGTTCTATATGTTCGCTGGTATCAATTTCCTCTTAGTCGT
This sequence comes from Phaeosphaeria sp. MPI-PUGE-AT-0046c, assembly GCA_020747045.1. Taxonomy (NCBI): domain Eukaryota; kingdom Fungi; phylum Ascomycota; class Dothideomycetes; order Pleosporales; family Phaeosphaeriaceae; genus Phaeosphaeria; species Phaeosphaeria sp. MPI-PUGE-AT-0046c. The sequence goes on along the minus strand of JAGTJN010000001.1, from coordinate 1,771,859 downwards.
TTTCGTTATTTTCTTCGTACCAGAGACGAAGAAAGTGTCCCTGGAAGAGATGGATGAACTCTTTGGTGGAGTGAACCATGTCATCGGCGGTGCCGAGATGGAGCAGAAGGATCCCGCCAGGCATCAGAGTCTGTCGATTGACCCAGAGAGCAAGACCATTACCGAGAAGAGGGTAGTTTAAACTGTTTCAGGGTCTAGGGATTAAATTCAAGTACCATGGTAGCGTGCGCTAGAGAGGTATTTCTGTTATTTTTGACCCCCATTTACCACATCAACCATACATCTGACCAGCGCTTCCCAAAGAATCACAGAAAATGAATTTCAAGCATATGATATCGTTCCTTGGTCCAGGAGAGAAGAGGTATAAATGATTTTCCGCCGCAGTTCTTTTCGGGATGCATCTTTCACTACACATCCACTCGCAGCACATGCCCAGCACATACCCAGCACATAAATTATCAGATAACACACCTCTGAGATCATGTCCAGTCACGATACAAAGTCTTCAGGGAACGTTTCAGACAGCTGGGCAAGCACAGTTATGAACAGCATGGCAAGCCACAATACAAGCGATATCGAAAGCCCACCAGACAGATGGCCAAGCGCGCTGATCAACAGCAACGGGGTGCACAGGATGACAAAGCCCCAGCAGTCATCTCCTCTGAACTTCGACTGCCCGAGCGACGTCTCGTCAGCAGCTGTCTCCCTTCCTATCAGTATACCAGGGAAGCAGACTGCAGTCGTCAAGATGAATAATACCGCTTGCTTGGCCGACAACCATCCTTTCAAAGATCACAAAGTCCACTGCTATAAGGATAGTGTCGGGGACTACTGCAGGCGAGACAGAAATGACGGGTGGGAGTTCATGCGACAGAAACGAAGAGAGAACGTGGAGTCGCAGGTAGGGAAAGTATTATTAGGGTCGTGGATGTCGGTCGTTTCTGCAAAGACACAGAACGTGAAGAGGAAAGACATTGTTTCTGCAGCCAAAGAAAAGCAAGAATCCGAGTTCGACGAGATTGAAACGTATCTTAATGGTGGCACGGACCTGTTAGCATATTTGAGGAATGTAAGGCAAGAGGTGAAGACAAAGGAGATGAGTCTTGGTGAACTCGGAGTGTTGGTCTTACACGCCACCTTACCAGATGCATTGCATTCAGCCCTACCCGTCCGTGGCCCTGCTAACAGCACGTCATCCGCGCTAAATAAATTCCATGTACGAAGGACGCCAAATGGAGTCGCACGCCGGCCGGTCGCCCGTTTACTGGGACAGCATATAGATATTTCGCGATTGACTTTTCACTCTGATCTACTGAACTCACACCTCCGTTTCTCTACTTTGACAATCACTTGCAACTTGATCACACCGATAATCCAACATGGCAACGTGAGCCCCACCATGCCCCTCCAACACCATTTCACCTCACTAATGGAGCTATAGCAACATCACATGGCACCCATCTCTGTCGCGCGCTGAGCGTAATGGCTTCCGCAAACAAAAGGGCTTTACCATCTGGTTCACCGGTCTCTCCGCGTCTGGAAAGTCCACAATCGCAACCGCGCTCGAGCAACATCTGCTCCACCTCGGTTTCGCAGCGTACCGCCTCGATGGCGACAACGTGCGCTTCGGCTTGAACAAAGACCTTGGATTCACAGAGAAAGACCGCAATGAGAACATCAGGCGGATAGCAGAGGTTCGTCTCAACCCCGCCGATCGCACGCATCACCGCATCGCACGGCTTAAGCACGCCATATCCAGCGACTGACATGTTCTTTTTTCTAGGTCGCCAAGCTCTTCGCCGACTCCTCCACAATCGCCATCACCTCCTTCATCTCCCCATACAAGGCAGACCGCGCCCAGGCTCGCGACCTCCACGCTGTCACCACCGGCTCTGACGAGCCACTTGCCTTTGTGGAGGTCTTCGTCGACATCCCGCTTGAGGTCGCCGAGGCGCGTGATCCCAAGGGCCTGTACAAGAAGGCGAGGGAGGGCAAGATCCCCGAGTTCACAGGCATCAGTGCGCCGTACGAGGCACCGGAGAAGGCGGAGATCCACATTCGCAGCGATCTAAAGAGTGTGGAGGATAGCGTGAAGGAGATCGTTGAGTATCTGGAGAGCAAGGGACTTTTGGCGTTGGAGAAGTAAGTGTGCTTGCTTAGCATCTTGGTTTTTGGATGTTTCTGAAGTAGCGTGGGATGAATTCCGGGTCGTGGCTCACGACTGTAAATAACACGATTGCGAAGGACAAATATATTTGCATACGATGGAAGTTATTGCACGAGTCAAGTAGCATTGGAGCGCTCCACGCCATCCTGTGATCATTCGCGAGTCTTGTGGTAGATGGCTCGTCGCACCAGCGGTTTCCTGACTAATCTTCTCATAAAAAGAATGCCATGAAACATGTCTCTTATTATGTGGATGTACGCCGAAGAGAAGTCGTTCTGGGTGACCCTGTAGAAGTGAGATGATGATAGATTTTCGGTCCGTGTTTGCGATAGTTTCAGCAATGAAAATTAAACTTTTACGGTACAGGACGAATTCTTGTACTATAGAACAAATATATGTATGGGTGCTGTCGTGTTTTTGTCGCACGAATCTCAAGTGTTTAGCAGAATTGCCCGACAGTGCGAAGCTGGTACTGAACGACAGCAACGTGTCGAGTTGTTTGGTTCAGTGAATATCAACGCCACAATATCATTCCCAACGGCATCAGGATGTTTAGATCTGCATTGCACTCTCACTGCGGGTTTCGGTGGTAGAATGAAGTCCGATGAAGTTCTTGTCACGTGCGTTCTCTGCAGCGGTAAATATAGCAGCAAGAACAGATCGACATGCACAAAGCACTTCCCCCCTGCAAGAGGGGTGTACTCCAGTTCTCGAGCCGGGATAAAAAATAATTTGATTTGCTACCACGGTCGTAGCTCGGCAGTGAAGCGTCCTAGCCGAACATCTGCTCCGCCACCCACCACAACACCAAAAAAAGATCCTGGGGTATCTGGTTGGAGCCAGACGAAGTATTGATGAGAGTGGGACTCGAACCCACGCCACTTTCGTGACCAGGAAGATAGAAGAGATTCTATCCTTGTGCTAAGGAGAGACCTTAACCTGGCGCCATAACCAACTCGGCCATCTCACCATTTGTGATTTGATGGCTAAAGTCAAATTTATTGATATAATATTCTGTGCAAAATTTGAGCGGCAGCAGGGTGTATCGATCCTGTAGGGTTCGGTGTGGTTGGGCGGGGTGTCAAGATTTTCCGGCTAAAAGCATCAGTGGCTGCATCTGGCCCCCCGTCTACTTTTATTGGTAGCTAGGCGATACCAACCACTGAAGAATGCATCGTACGCTCTATTGTTTGGCTACATGATTTAGGACCAACGATAACAACAATTATTGGATAGTCTGACGGTCAGATACAATCTTGCTTTGATGCCGTATGAAAACACCGGAAAGACGGAGAACGCAACTATACTTCCAGCGAGGAGCAGCAAGCAAAAACACTTCCACGAGAACTGTTTACTTGGTTAAGTCCCAAGATCTGTTGTGTGCCAGTGTGCCCCTGAAGTTTGCGACTGCATCTATGGAGAACATGAAGGGCAATTTGTCCTATCTGAGATCTATGCGCAACAGACCAAAAGTCTAATACCAGTGATCAAGGCAAACCACAGTACAAACACGCTCGTTAGTTTGTCCATTTGGTCTGCCCAAATAGGGTACAGTCACGGGATCTAGCATCTCCATCCCGCTAAGACACTTTGGTACTGGTGTCTTGGCAAAGAAATGGCCGCGAAACTCGATCGCAATCAACGCCAGGCACGCGCAACAATTTATCGAAACGAGGAAGTTTGACCTAGGAGCAGTGATTGCCACATTACACTTGGATTCCTGCGAGAAGTCCCCGGTGTTCTGTGCCTGGCGCTGTCACACGCCCCTGGCTTGCGCTTTTGCGACGCGTCGACCCATCGCGAGCTGGACGAGCTACCGACCTCCCTCTATCAGGCGTCGCAAACGTCAACACCATGTTTACAACCACGGGAAAGACAGCGCCTCCGCAGGCTTTCATGTCCAGCTATGCGCCGCGATTGCGCAGCCACGGAAACTCCCTGATATCGCCCGTCGTCCCACTTGCCAACACGTTGCCAGCACCGCGCGTGACGAAGCGCGGAACTGCTGTACTAAGCTATGCGGAAGATGCATACGATGATGACGACTTCGAGGACAGTGACCGCCCGCGCCGCGCGACAGGCTTGCGAAGCATTCAGCGCGGGACCGATGCATCAACTCTGGACCAGACTGCGCAGATAGCGGCGCTGGGGGAAGAGCTCACCAAGCCTATCGAGCTTCAAGGAATCTGGCGAGATTGGATGGGCCGACCTAAGCGCACTTTGTGAGCAATGCCTTCGTCCTGGTTACGATGCTGGGGAGTCAATTATAGCTAATGCAGCCTAGGACCGAAAAGCAAGTCCAGACACAATCTGTTCTTCCAGTGACTTTGATCCCAATCCGCATCGACGTAGACATCCAACCGTTCCGACCAGATGCGCCGCTCCCCACACCTTCCAACGCTCGAGAATTCGGTATCAACGAGCACCTACCGGCATACAAACAACCAGACATGACACCCGCGTACAGACTCAAGGACTCGTTCTTGTGGAACCTGCACGAAGCTCTTACAACACCGGACCAGTTCGCCAAGCAATTCGTGGATGAGTTAGATCTACCCAATGATCGCAAACCGCAGCTCATCATGGTCATGGCGGGTCAAATCCGGCAGCAACTTGAAGAGTATGCAGGAGTTGCGTTGCATCCTCTCTTCCACTCGACATCAGCTCCTGCTCTTCAAGGCACTGTTGGACAGCCACTTCAGCATGTGGTTTTGCAAACTGGCGTTTCGACTCCTGTTGCATCTCAAAGGAACGGCACTGCGACGCCTGTCGTGCCCCAAACGAACGGCACTTCCACACCCATCACAAATGGGGTTACAAGGATGAATGGGACACAGACACCGGCTGCCCTGCCAAACGGTATCACTGCAACCGCAACCGCGCTACCCTCTGAGGAGCTCCACAACCCCGACGATACCTATCGCTGTATCGTGACGCTGAACATCAACCTGATGAACCGGCTTTACACTGATAAATTCGAGTGGTCACTGCTGCACCCTCCTGGGTTTGCAGAGATGTTTGCAAAGACCACGTGTGCCGATATTGGACTGTCAGGTGAATGGGTGGCAGCAATGACACATGCCATCTACGAAGCAGTGTTACGGCTAAAGAAAGAAGCATGCGAGAATGGCGGCCTTGTCGGAGATGGAGAGATTGACAATGATGCGGTCGAACCGGCCATCGGAGCTGGATGGAGATACGATCATGAGCATCTATGCGACGAGTGGGAACCAAAGATCGAGATGCTCTCTAAGGAAGAGATCGAGAAACGTGAAGGCGATCGCGAAAGGCAAATTCGAAGGCTGAGGAGAGAGACAGCACGCTTTTCCTCCACATCAAATATGCCTGGTGGGCCTCAGAACGAGTTTTTCAACAACATAGAGCAGCAAGAAAACATGGGACGAGGTGAAAGAAGTAAGAAGAAGAGAAGGTTCAGGAGCTTGAGTCCGGTCGGTCGCGACACTCCGGGAGCGGGGTCAGGCTACGGCGGGCAGGAGGGCCTCCTTCAAGAAAGGTACGTCCCAATCCGTTATCATGTCTTCATGCAGACTAACGTAAATATAGCGAACGACACACCTGGCGATGTGCGCATTGCTATGTATGGGGTACCGCTGTGTGGGCTGTCCGTGATGGTCCACGGGGCCCACGGAGTCTTTGCAACAATTGCGGATACCTGTACGAGCGGGACAAGAAACTGCCTCCTTGGTCCGAGAACCTGTTCTATCACGAGCGGCCTCACCATGAAGTTCAACAACCTTATCGACCGCAGCGATGATGGTGCTTGTTGGACACCTCCATATTGTAGCATTTCTCAGCGTGGGCGTTTCTGGTTGCTATCGTGCTCGATAAACGAGTTGATGTACAACACAATGTCGGAGCAACCTGGTGATGAAGAAGATTTATTTCTCCGGTATGACAGAGGCGGACTGCCTTTTTTCATTGGGGCTTGCGTTCTTATCTTTCCTCACCCCAAAGCATTAAATTCTGTTGGCTCTGCTGTGGCACGAACTGGCTGGTGGCTCATCTCGATAAATCGAGGCCTCAGGGCGTCGTTACCATCCAGAGCTGGGTCAAAGCTGAGGCCGCATCTGTACGAGTACTGCATGTCACAAATCAGCTGTATGGAAGTAGCAGCAAAGAAATCTGATATCAACATTTACAACTTCCTTTGTCTCGTAAACCTATTTCCTAGCCAAGGGGTGTGCTGCTTTCACTCCTTCACGGTGTCAAAGCGTAGACTAGGCGATAGCCAAACAGTTTGCCACTGTTGAGAACCCTTTCGATGCATTGCAGAAGTTGGACATCGTAGCGAGCCCGCGATAACCTCCATGCATCTCAAGTCTCATCGTCGAACACCCTTACGACCGAAACTTTAGCACAAAATACCAAACAAAATGTACTCCATGAATTGAAATTAGGACAAATATTACAAACTGCGATTCATGCGTTCATATATAAAGTCAACGACCCGCTGTGCTCGGAGCGAAGGGTGCCTGAGGTGCTCATGCGGCTAAATGGTGGCCTTGCACCGGGTCTTTGCAGCGACTTCCACCACCACACCACCATCTGAGATCAGCATTTCTATTGTGCACTCGGGAAGAACATTCGGTCATGAAACACCGTGCAACCACCGGTGCCTAGAGATTTGCACTGGATAAAAGAAAGGACAGCGGAAACGTAGATTTGGAAAACACGCCACCACATCTCGTGTTCGTTGTTTTCCTATTGTTCGCAGGCTCTTATTGTGTTCCCGAGTAGGCAAAGGCGTTGGACGAACATTGCTAATCCAGCAAAAACACGCCAGCGACACGATCCAAGTTAGCAGCTTCGATGACACATACTGGTCTAAATATCTAGTTGCCTATCCAGCTATTGTTGCTCCAACAGTGCCGGTGAAGCTCGGTCTGCCTGTCAGACATCATTGGGTCATGCATAACAGGGTATGTTACACTCGAAGCTTGAAACAGCTAGCGTGCCCTTATTGAGCGATGAGGGTCACAATAGGAAGTGTGCATGTGTGTCGTGCGTGTGTGGCACAGCATAGATTAGGAAGTTGTCTTAGGATGTGGGTGCACGACTTGGCGCCTGTTTTGGCTTGCTATTGTGTGGGTGTTTCAGTAACTGTCAATAGAAATGGCTGGGGTGGAAGGGTGGTGGCTTTCGAGTAGGTATATTATATGTGGGTGGGCCTGGTGCTGGTGTTGACTACATCAGTATTTTGCGAACGAGATTGATCGAAAAGAGTACAACATTGTAAGATTGATTTGGACACTACCGCGATAGAAAGCAATATGTAAGTTTGGATGTCTGATATATTGAGGTCTAAAACTAGCTGACTTTCCATCAGAGACCATCTGCGAGCGGAAGAATATTCCTAGACTTGAGGACGACCACGAGCCTACTCCGTCAGACTAAGATTACAATACCCCATATCAGTCCACTCCGGGTCCTCTTGCTATCCCAGCCAGATTTCCTCCCGGGAGAGTCTTCATCCATCCGCCTCCAGCTTTCGCGATCTCGCCTCGCTTGACCCATACTCATACGGCGATCACGCCACACTCGTCAACATCACGATACCGCATCACCATTACCCGGCTGAAGATATCCACAAGATCAAGAAAGCAACATAATGGATCCACACCGCAACTTTGCTCTCAACACTGCAAAGATCCGAACTATTCTTCAGTCAGCATCTCAGAATAGCGCTACTTCAAGGCGATCAGAAGAGACCAGTGACATGCCCGCACCACCAGCATACCATACTGTTGTCGATCCACACGCACCGCTACCAAACATGCAGAACCCGTATGATGCGATAGATGACGACGAGAAGGACGAAGAAGACGTGCCCGAAATCACAATCAATGCAGCCACACAAGTTCGAGGAAACGGCAACATCATCTCAATCGCACAGGTGGATAGTGTGCGGATAGCAAATCTGATCGCGGTGATGCTGCAAACGACAGGAAACGACGTCAAAGACACTGAACCGGCAGCACGAGCATCGACATCGACAACAACGCCTTCCCACACCCTCCCCTCACTTGCATCTTTGACAAACCCCACCAAGCCGACACCACGATATCCCAAGATCAATATCACAGTCAATTGCGGAGCAACCGTGATCGGCGATCGAAACATTGTGGGCCCAGGGTTGGGCGATATCGCGAGGCAGATGCAGATTGCGCAAAGGAACCAAGCATTTCAAGCGCAAAGACAGGCGACTGAGACTAGGGAGTCGCTTTATCGGGCGCAGGCGTCGATTGCGCAACACCATGGATTGTTTGGTTCTGGATTGCAGACGCCGCCGATGAGTAGGGGTGGTAGTGAAGAGGGGGCGAAGAGGAAAGCGGAGGATAATGGAAATGCAGGAGGGGAGAAGAGGAGGTGTTGATCGTGGATTTGGCATAATGGTGAAGATGAAAGTCGGGTATTGGGTATAATGTTTTTCTGATGTTGGTGGTGGGTCGAAATATTCCCCACGGTGTTACGAAAGCATGACTGTCATGGCGTTGTGTTTGGCTTTTGTGCCGTTGATCGTTGGAGAAGCAGATATTGATGTGTCTGTATTGCAGTAATACACAACATTATACCAATGTAATTCCTCCGGAGTCACTATCAATTGTGTCGTTCCATAGTCGAGACATTGCGCTTCAAGGGTTACTTAGCAAAGGGGTAATGTGTGGCTGGATGTCATTGGAATGACAGCTTGTGTCACCATGAAGACAAGCCATATCCTCATCGGCTAGGCCAGGCCACGCAATGTGCAGGTGCACATTAGCAAATACTGTACCGATTGTGGAGGGCAGAGTGCGTCCGGCAGATGACGAGCGATTGCTGATTGAGCAGGCCATGTCCGGCTCCGCGTGATCCATGTAGCACGTCGCGTAATGGCTATGGCAACGGTTTTAAATAGTCTGCCGTATCGGGTCGGAGGTGTCGGTGACACTACATCCGTAATGAACGAGCTCCCTAGGCAAAGGTGGCCTCTCCGCCATCGCCACCGTGCGCCGAGCAGTCAAGACGCTGCGAATCGAACGGCGTCCTCGCGAATTGGAGTTGGTAGAACCGAACAGATTTTGTCTTCGGCAAGGACTTGCGCAGATGAAGTGAATCGGACGGCATTGTGGCTAGAAAGGCCGCACAATGTATCCTCATTCATTGCGTGTGGAGGTTACGCAGCTCCTTATGCCCACCCTGGTGCTCCAAGCACTAGCGCGATAGCGGCATACCGAATAGGCCAAGGCCAAGCTCAACACCACCCCATAGCACCTTCCCTTCGTAACTCAACTTGTCCACTTTACCTCCGTCCGCTCTTTCTGTCTCTATCATCCGCCTCTCGCCCCAACCCATCACATCGGCATCGCGGATAGTCACATCCTCGCCCCACTCAACGCGCCCCGAGTATCTGTATCCTCCCATACAGCAGCTTCCCGAGCACGACACTACTACACCTGGCCTCTTTGACTCGGGCGACAGGGAGGTTGCGTGCGCTATCTACATCAACTCTCGGCTCTCGCCATTGGAGAAGAGACAATTGTCAGGGCATAGCTCTCACTCAGCTTCCTCGAGCAGCTCCCCTTGCGTCATTGCAACTCACTTTCACCAAGCTCCCTAGCTCGAGTAATATCTTGCCCAAGCCTGCATCTCACCTGCTGCGATCCGCGACTCGGCTTCTCACTAGCTCCACTTCACGAACCCTCAGCCAAACCCAATTCCACTTGGGACACGTCGCGCCTCCACGTTCAATAGACATATATATCAACTCAACATCATACCTTAAGAGCAGCACTTTCTGCCCTACGACATCATGGAGACCTGGGTTAATTGGGCTCTGTTCCTTGCCCTTTTTGGTGCAGGCTACTTCTACTACAGCCAGAACCAGCGTGGTGCTCCTCGCGGTCGATCCACCGCGACGCGCTCAACTACAGCCAGCGCGACCGACACCGCACAGTGGCTAGACTCAGAGGTCAAGAATAAGGCAGCGAAAGCAGCAAAGGCGGTAAAGGCTAAAGCACCGCGCAAGTCTGTCAAGTCCGCCGTCCAGGAGACGGCAACTAAGGCAGAGGCCTACTTGTCCACTGCCTCTTCCACCGCCGGCGCTGATGCCGACGACGACCTCTCCCCCATTGCCTCCCCCTCTGGCAATGCCATCAAGTCACCCAGCGGCCGCGATGTCTCTGACATGCTCGGGCCCCGATCTGGTGCGCCTGCCGTTCTCAGCATCAAGCCTGCGGAGAAGCCAGCTCGCGCCCCGAAGCCCCAGGCTGTGAAGGCAGAGGCTCCTTCTGAGTCCAAGAAGGCGCGCCAGAACAGGAAGAAAGTGGAAGAGGCCAAGGCGGCTCGCGAAGAGGAAGAGAAGCAACGTCAGGCCCTTCTTGAGAAGCAGCGCCGTACCGCCCGTGAAGCCCGTGGCGAGCCTGCGAAGAACGGGCTCCCAGCTGCCAAAGCACCCGCGTCCAACGCGTGGACCACAGTCCCCTCCCGCGGTGCTGTTCAACAACCTGTATCAGCCCCTACAGGACAGCTTCTCGACACTTTCGACGCTGCCTCCACGGCGAGCTCCAGCGAGGCCCCTACCAACGGCACGGCCCCGACCTCTGACTCGATGTCCAACAGCGGGTACACCAACGCCGCTCTCTCAGAAGAGGAGCAGGTGAAGATGGCGCTGGAGGATACCACCGCCTGGGAGACGGTCGCCAAGGGCAAGAAGCAGAAGAAGAAGACCGCTGGTGGTGATGAGGAGGAGGTCGAGGCTGTGACCCCACAGGCCGCTCAGCCCGTCAAACCAGTCCACATCGACAAGTTCGTGCGTCCGACCATTGCGGAAAACAAGAAGCCCAGCTCTCGCTACCAGATCCTGCAAGAGGACTTCGTCGGTGGCGCTGACAACGCCGACGACTGGCCTGTCATGTAAACGCATACCAGCTGCTTTTCTCGTCAAGCTACATTTCAGCTGAACGATCGTGTGTACTACTATGAGCGTGAGGAATATGGCGATGGTGGGTCGGTGCGTACCGGCATGAAGCACTTGATAAGTTTGCAAGAAAAGCGACGACCGGCAAATGAGGCGAGCTTTGATTTTACTTTCGTTCTTCAACTACTAAAAGGCATGGGCGTTTGGTTCTGGCATTGACCTCGAGCGGCCATTTTGACCTCCTTCTACATCTGTACTTTTGTGTGTATTCAATTGGATCGTCTTGCATCAACATTCTCGCAACCCGTCAACATGTGGACAGCCACGCCGAGATGACGGGCTGGTAGGTAGAAATGAAACATAGAATGCTCGAGCTTCTACTTGCTGCCACAAAAGCCTTCCTTGGGCAATGCTTAGGCGTGTAGCTGAAATGTGTGTCCACTTCACAGCCCCTCTCAACTATTGTGATGTCGACTAAGCGTCATCAGCGCCACAACCGTTGTAATGCATGGATCGTCCACTTCCAAAAATACATGAGCACCAGACGGAGACTTGACTTCGGGCAGATCAGGCTACTTGGCAGGATGCGGAATCGGGGTTGGGTGCACAGTGCGGATCTGACGTTTCCGGTGGTAATGAAGTAACATCTGGCATCAATACAAATTTCGAACGAGCCGAGGTGACGGTTGGCCAGCTATACAGCGGCTCCTGCCCGCAGAGCTTCCTGCGGGTGAAAGAGTGTCACGCGCCGGCTTGATTGCCCTTGTAGCGTAATATAATCATAGCTGACCACGGGAAAGCAGTTAGTTTACGGCGCGTTCTGGCTGAGAAGTGAAGTCTCACCACGGGTAAGCTAGGTTTAGTGCGTTGAAGTTCCTTGGCAGGCGCGACAGGCCACGTTCACACGAGTGAAGAGCTTCGGAGGCCCCAAAACCCCAAACTCGCCCACTCAACGTTGCTCTCTCCGCGCCTCGACTTTTCTCTCTCCTTTACTTTTCCACCACAGCCATGGCGCAAATACGCGGAACCGCAGGCTACCATCTTGGCAACCAAAGCCCATTTGGCAATGCTGGGCGAACTGATGATACAAGGAACGACCCAAGTCCGCTGGACCAGCTCAGGGCGCAGACGAGCAAGATTGAGGATTTGTTGGACACAATGTCCGACCCGATCAAGCCGTGAGCCTCCTCTGCACATTGCTGCGCATTTGCGTAGCCATCGTGTTACCATAGCCGCATCCGAGCACATGCTGACTGCGAGCCCAACAGATATCTCCCAGCAATCGGTCGCTTCCTGATTGTAGTCACTTTCCTCGAAGATGCGCTGCGCATAATGACACAATGGAACGACCAGCTCACATATCTCCACGATTACCGACACAGTACGCACTCGCTCGATCGTCATGGCTGTCGGCAGGCAATTGCTGACCAGAACAACCTATAGTCTGGAATGGTGTCACTCACCTCTTCCTCATCGTAAACGTAATCGTCATGACTGGAGCTTCGATTATGGTCATCGCAAGGAAACACTCGGAATACGCCGTAGCCGGTCTCATGGGCGTTGTCATCCTGCAGGGTATCGGATATGGGCTGGTGTTTGACCTCAACTTCTTCCTTCGCAATCTCTCCGTTATGGGCGGTCTTCTCATGGTTCTCTCCGACTCTTGGGTCCGCAAGAAGTTCGCGCCCGCCGGTTTGCCAACCCTCGATGAGAAGGACAAGAAGATGTACTTCCAGCTCGCTGGCCGTGTTTTGCTCATCTTCCTCTTTGTCGGCTTCGTCTTCCGCGGCGACTGGGGCTTCTGGAGAATAATTGCCAGCTTGCTCGGACTTGTCGCTTGCATCATGGTTGTTGTTGGTTTCAAAGCCAAGTTTTCTGCAATCATGCTGGTTCTCATTCTCAGCGTCTTCAACCTCTACGTCAACAACTTCTGGACCCTACACCCCCACCACCCTCACAAGGACTTTGCGAAGTACGATTTCTTCCAGATTTTGTCCATTGTGTAAGTTTTGAATCCTCCAAGGTTTTCCCCCATCAAGCTAATAAAATATAGCGGTGGTCTCCTCTTGCTGGTCAACATGGGTCCTGGACAGTTCTCGGTCGATGAGAAGAAGAAGGTCTACTAGAGGACATCGATATTCCACAACTCGCATGTCAAGTTCAAGAACCTGGACGCGAGCGTCCAGCACATCTGATATCACGTGCCACATCTTATGGCGGGCATGACAGCATCTATTTCGAGTTCGGCAGAGGTACATTTGGAGAAATTGGTGCAGAGACAAAAGCGCGATGGCGCCCCAGCATGGGCATACAATGTGTAGACTACAAATATTGGGCGTTTGTGTGAAACTGCAACTGTGCAAAGCTGCATGAATTAAAATTATTTGAGATCCCAATTGGCGAGACAGACCATAACACGCAGACGTGCCAGTTGTGGACACATGTGGACTATTATGTAAATTGCGTCACAGTGGAGTATCGGCGGCCTCCGCATTCAAGCTACAATTCCTACCTACCTCGCAAGGTTAAATCCGCCTAGTACCGGGCTAGTTAGCTAATCATGCCCAGCCGCATGCCGTTTACTTTCAGCATTGGTTTGTGGTTCTTTGTACAATCATCACATCGGTTTTTGAGACAGAGCTTTCTAGATTCTCACTTCCCGATTCTCACACACTATGGCACCAAATAAGATTATCATCGACACTGATCCAGTAAGTCGAAAGCCAACGTATGAGCAGAAATGAAACTGACGAGGAAAATCCAGGGCATTGACGATGTACTTGCCATATTGCTTGCACTGTCAGCAAAACCTGAAGAGCTGGATATTTTGATGCTTTCGCTCACTTTTGGAAACGTTGAGGTACAAAAGTATGTTCATTTGTGTAGCTTTCTGGTCACTTTCTGTTTGTTCTGCCCCCACTTCAGTTCTCATCAGAACATCGTACTTTTGCTCACTTATAGCAAAATGATTTGCCGAAGTCTAACATGACTCAGCTGCTTGCGCAATGTTGTCACGTTGTTCCACCATATCGAGAAGGAGCGGGCGTGGCGCAAAGCGAATGGACGACCCCAAGGATTTGAGACGTTGGACGTCAGGAAGCCTATTGGTATGTAGAACCGAATCTCTCATCACTATGAAAGTTGGCGCTAATCGTGTAATACGTAGTCGCCGTGGGTGCTGAAGAGCCTCTCGCAGAGCATATGATGGTGGCAGACTTCTTTCGTAAGTGCGAGCCATGAGAATCCAACAATTGGCAACTCACAATATCTAGACGGGGTCGATGGCCTCGGTGGCATACATTCCAGCGTAAATTCACATCCTCCTTGGATCATATCTGTACTGATGTACTTCAGCATCCCCATCTCTCACCAGAGGAGACGTGGAAGTCTCTTTTTTTGCCCCACCCAGAGAACCTATCAACCGAAGAAGCGGCGGCTTTGGAGCAGGTCAAGGAGAAACATTCGCTCTTCACACCATCTCTCAAACCTGCTTATCAGGTAATGCTGGATATACTGGCAGAGAATGAAGCAGACACGGTCACCATTGTAGCAGTCGGACCTTTGACCAATCTCGCCATTGCTGCTGCGAAAGACCCAGAGACGTTCCTGAGAGTCAAGGAAGTCGTCGTCATGGGAGGTGCCGTAGAGGCCCCCGGAAACGTAAGCAACCCTTCTCATCTGCTCTTCTCTGTTTTGAGCTACAGCTCATGCTGCGAGCGTAGCTACCGCCACTGCACATCATTTACTCCCCTGCTATCCAAAACCTTCCCGTGCCCAACTTCAGTCTTACCAAGCAACCCGACTCCCCTATACGAAGACAACTAAACCTCCGGAACCAGATGACTCCCGGAGCGGAATTCAACACTTATGCCGACAGCGTCGCCTCAGCGCGCATCTTTGCGCTCACGTGCCGGAACCCGCGCATGACGATGCCACCTGTACTCACTGGGCATACGAAGGAGCAGTTACCTGCTTATCCGGAGAAGCTGAGTAGACAGCTCAAGTTGAGGCTATTCCCACTTGGTATGTGCTGAACGGCTTCATCTTTTGCCTCTCTGTCATCTTCTAGCCTTACTTATATGTGACTAGATATCACCGAACAACACGTTCTCCCGGCCTCTCTCTTCGCCTCCCACGTCTCGTCCCCCTCAATCTCTGGCTCCCCACTTGCAGAGTGGACAAAGCTCTTCCTTACTGCCACGTTTGAAAAGAACGCCAAACTCAACCCACAGAAAGATGGCGGCCAGATGGGGCTGCAGCTACATGATCCCCTGACTATTTGGTATGCACTGTGTGCGAATGATAGTAGATGGAGTTTCAGAGAGGAGGATTTGAGAGTTGAGACGAGCGGGCAGTGGACCCGAGGATGTATCATTGCGGATCGCAGAGGACGGCCCATCAGTGAAGGGAATGGGAGCCTGGATGAGGAAGTGATTGGTGATGCTGGGGGCTGGAGGGACAGTAGAAGGGGAAATAGGGTAGGGTGGTGCGTGCAGAGTCCGGGCGAGAAGTTGTTTGCTGGGGTTTTGTTAGAGCGAGTGTTTGGGGCTGCATCGAGCTGAGTTAGGCGCAGACTGCGCTTTGAGGCTACTTGGTCACGATGTTAAAGATCTCGATAAAAGTGTTTAGACATTGATAGAATGTATACTCCACGCTAAAAGTGCTATGACATGCTTCCCTTCCCGGCGACTCAGACGCAACTCAGGAAAAGGGTTAAAAGTATCTTTTCTGATCAACGCCATCGCCCTGGCGCACCACCTCTCCACAACGCTGTTCCCACCAAAACGGCCATCGTAAAAGCTAGCACGATCCCCGTCGTCTGCGACGGATAAGTGTCCACCTGTGCCCAATGCCTATTATAACTTTTCGCTCGCTCAACATACTCTACTCTTCTCTTCAGTTGGTCTTTCTCCTCACTCTTAAGCTCCGGACTTCTTCCAAGATTGGCATACTCTCGTACCAATGGATCCTCATCATTGCTCAGATCCACCCACTCCCTCTGCTTCTCTCCTTGATCCAACGGCAACGCAATATTCAATCCACAAAATTCTCCTTCTAGGCCCGATTTTCTCCCCTCCTTAACAGATCCATCATTAGGCAACCACTCTTCCAGCGTCTGCAACGGCAGGGAGCGGAAAACGAGACAAATCCACATCTCCAGCACATTGAGTAGTAGATCCTGACAATCCATGCCCGGCAACGCATGGTTTCCCATACCCTGCGACGGAATCTGCGCCACCACTCCAATCGCATTATAAATGCTCTTCTGCATGGCATGATAATGCAAGCTCGGGTTATCCCTCCGATACCTAAAGTTGAGATGTTGAGCAACTCGGGCGCGGATGGAGCCCGCTTGGCCAATGTACATCCTCACGCGCCGGTCTAGTCCTAATACGCCGTCCAAGTAGATGCCTGCGCCGGAGTGCTTGAGATCTCCGCCGACGGCTTTGAGCGCGTCCAGACTCCAGCGCCCCGAGAGGAAGGTCCATACCTGGGGTCTGACGCAGCGGAGACAGAGATCTGGGAGATGGGGGTGTCGGGCTATCCAGGCGGAGTATCTGGCGGCATGTCTTGAGTCTGAGTTTTGGAGTTTTTGCAAAAGGTGTTTGAGGATGTGTTTGGCTTCAAGTTGGGTTGGAGTGAGTTCGGTGGGAATGTCGTACATGGTAGATTGGATATTGGCGTCGACGTTATACGGTTTGAATTTGTGAGAAGGGAGGCGAGAGGGACTGGGAGGTTCGCCAACGACAGACATTGTGGATGTGGTGTATATGGGTCTTGGAGGTGAAGCGAGGATATGTAGGCAGCGGCTCCAATTAGGTCTAGTGGCGAGGCAACGAGGTGGTTGGTAACCAGGATGTTGGGGACATGCAAGTTTGCGCCTTTGGCAACTCGGGTGTCAGATATGCGAGAGAATGTGTGGCTTTCATGGTATTTAGTCAATGACAACGTTGTACCATGGTGCATGGACTAAATGTTGACGTAAGGAAGATGGGTTGAACATGGATGAGACTTTGGAGCTTTAGCGCCCGCTCGCTTCGCAGAGGACCGCGGGAGTGTCGATCCAGTTCAGTAGTCAGCATTTCTGAGTGATGATATGATGAGATGTGGTGTTTCTGACTACTAACGCTTTGCAGAATGGTCTTTGAGAAGTCGAATTCAATGCTGCTAATTCAGGAGAATTGGTGATGACGACAGTTAGCACATCGACAGATACAGAATGCTACAATTTCGCCATTTTCTTGTCTTCAGGCCTTCCTCCATGGATATTAGAGCGACGAGGAATACAAAGAAACTTGGCGTGAATAACAGCGAACAGGAAAAAGTATTGAGGGCGAAGCGATAGTCGATGTTGTCTCAAAGGGGACTAGTAGTGATTCGCAGACCCCTGCGACTTGAGGCCACAGCAGCAACATGCGCGAACAAGTCCAAGCTCCAAACACATTGCCCGCAACTTCACACCCTCGCGCTCAACAGACCACCTCACACCAAGATATATCCACGTGACTCTACACAGCATACGGTGACACCGTCAGGAGCAAGCAAACATGGTGAGTGAGCAGCTTCCACGTACCGCGCCGGGCAGCTTCCCGAACTTGCGCTAACTCGCCGTTTCCTCATTCCAGGCAAACGTAATACAGAACTCGAGCCACGATGACATGATTGTACGTCTGCCGTTGTATGCAATATATTATCCTCCCAGCCGACACATACACCACGATTCGATCCCGCACCCACCAGCTACACGCGCGCAATGGCCGATAGCGGACAGAACGTGGACCTGCTTTCGATCGAAGCTAACGAGGTTCAGCACGATGCCGTACTCGACTACTACGGCCGGCGGTTAGCAACTTGCTCTTCGGACAAGACTATCAAGATCTTCGAGGTCGAGGGCGAGAAGCACACATTGGTCGAGACACTCCGAGGGTCCGTCATGCCTACAGCCACCACATAGACAATGTTGACAAGAGTACCAGACACGAAGGCCCCGTGTGGTGCGTAGCATGGGCGCATCCCAAGTACGGCAACATCCTCGCATCGTCCTCATACGACGGCAAAGTCATCATCTGGCGCGAACAGTCGTCCACCTGGCAAAAGATTTATGAAGTCGCCCTCCACACCGCCTCGGTCAACATTGTCGCCTGGGCGCCACACGAGGCTGGCTGCCTCCTCGCATGCGCTTCCTCAGACGGCAATGTTTCGGTACTCGAGTTCAAGGACAACGCATGGACACACCAGATCTTCCAGGCATGCGGTAGCGGTGTGAACAGTGTTTCGTGGGCTCCGGCGGTCGCACCGGGCCAGGTTGTTAGTGCGAGCGGAAACCAGGCTGGCTCGGCGAGACGCTTTGTTACGGGTGGAAGCGATTGCCAGGTCAAGCTGTGGGATTTCAGTGCCGACACTGGCAGCTGGTCACCTGGACAAATCTTGACCGGACACACAGACTGGGTCCGCGATGTTGCGTGGTCGCCTACAGTGCTCTCCAAGTCATACATTGCGTCTGCCTCCCAGGACAAGACAGTGCGTGTCTGGACGTCGTCGGATCTTCGTACGTATATTCAATTTCTTGATATTCGAATTTGCTAACTGTTGCAGGCGAGTGGAAGTCTACTGTTCTCAGTGTTGATGCCGTCGCATGGCGTGTGAGCTGGAGCTTGAGCGGAAATGTGCTGGCCGTCAGCACCGGCGACAACCGAGTCAGCCTCTGGAAGGAGAGGCTGAGTGGTGGCTGGGAGTGTGTCAAGACGCTTGAAGAGTAGGACATGGTGGCTAAAACGATAATACAAAAACGCTCGGTTGTGAGCTTGTCGAGCAAGTCCCTTGATTTGTGAGCCAACCAAACATCCAATGATGCAATGTTCAATTTCCCTCCCGCGACAGTTTGCTGATTATCTCATGTAAAACCAGTGATCGTTAACTTGCGTTTGATCAAACTATTTCGTCGTTCTCCTGAGATGTCTCGAGGCTCTTCGTTGATACCCTAGATAGACGTGCCAGATTCAAGTTTGCAAATGATTCGAGAACCAAACCTTCATGTTGGCGAATGTTAGAGAAGCGCGATCATCCGGTTTCCATCGACGCCAACAGACCATGCTCATTACTCCTCATCGTTGTCAAACATTATGGGTACAAGTTCAAGTTATACAAGTGCATATGATCTTTAACTTTCCTACTGCGGTGCAACCAAAAACACCTCTTTGATTGACGTCCGCAGCGTGTCACACCCATTTAACCTCACAAACATGGCGACCGAAGCCACCGGCCCCACAACATTGGGATCCCAAGCTCTTACCCTATCCGCCTGCCAAATGAGCTGCTGGACGAGATGTGTCCCTGGCTTCCCACGCCTGACAATCGTGTCCTCGGCCCCGTCAATCATCAGCTTCGGGACTTCATCTCTAATTCACCTCTATAGGTCAGCTCTCTTCCGCCTTTCAGACACAGTCCTACTCACTCCCGTGCCAGAGTCATCTGAATGAGATTACCATCGTTTTGCGCGGACTAGTCGAAGGCTCTAACCTACTGTCATGAGAGCTCTGGTCCTCGATGATATAGCAAATGTTTGAGACAGAATTTTGCGGTATACAGTCCCTCAGAAAGATTTGAGCAGAAACTTTCTCAATGCGGTCTCTTGAAATAATTTGAGATCGGCTCGGAAACTTGTTTCCCTTGGGGTAGATCTGAACACTTCACGTCTCGGCTCTACATGGGACCGATATGGAGACACGGGGCTCCTTGTGCCTTAGATACCACTCGCTATCGCAGTCTATCATGGAATCCAAGTCATGGTGCGCTGGCTCTGGCCCTCTGAGCTGAACGTGAAAGATATATTCCCCGCATTGCACGTGCCACTTTTCCTTACCATTGTTGTGTATATTTTAGTCCAGACTGTTCCTTGCAACACAGGGGAAATTCACAAGAAACTGTCTCAACTTCACTCAACTTAACTCAACTTAAACTCAACTTAACGAACATGGGGATTGCCGCCGGCAGCCCAGCCACCTCCAAGCTTCAGGATAAAGCACTGAATCGCCTACCGACCATCATCCTCTACGAGGTCGCTGATGGCTCACAATCCAACAACTTCGGATCCTCAGCCACATCAATCGCAGCTTGGAAGGCTTCATTATCGAGTAAATTGCCCGCTGTCATTACAAGTCATCTCGCTTCCGCCTCCATCCCAACACTCTGCCTTTAATAACGGGGTTTCGAGGAAGGAACAGATTCGCTTTGCAAAAAATTGGTAGAAGTTATATCCTGCCATCATGAAGTCGCTGATCCGTACTGCTAAGAGGTGAGAAAGGGGTAAAGCTTTGAACTATGCAGCACTGCGAAATGATATGCAGATGGCTCGAAAGGTTGTACGGCTTGGTGGAGATGTCAACTAGGAACATCGTAAATATAATCCGGCTCGTGTGAGCACTAGACTTGAGTAGAACCTTGTGACGGGTGCAAATATATGGTTCGCTTCTTCTTGTATAGATGCAGCAGTCCATCTGTTGAAGGCGACTATCTGTCGGAATTAAGCACAACTCCAGATGAAACCCGATATACGCTGCGTGCTACCTTCCTTCAAAGGTACGATAAGAGTGCACTTCCTCGCCGTAAGAAGTTCAATCAAAGAGACCCATTTCTATGGGGCAATCTCAATCTTCTTGATGGGCTTGTCTCTAGGATACCAAGCATAAGCTCTCAAAGAGAGTGTACGTACCCACAGCAAGGTGTTGTAATAGCTCCTTGAGGAGAAGGCGCGGGGCGACAATCTTCTGCCGAAAGGGAAAATTCAAACTTGGATCTTTCATGACATTTTCAACAGATCACAGACATCACCGGAACACGATACAGCACTTGGCCAGTAAGCCTTTGACAAACTGAATATGACCACGTGATGAGTGCAGGATACAAGCAATTGTAGTTCTCTTCAGAGAAACGAGCAGCATCATAATCATAAGAAACTTGAACAGTGTCCTATAGTAAAACGATCCCAGATCACATCAACAACTCCACATTTGTTCATTTTACCCAATGTTTCATGTAGTAACCACACCTCATTTATCCTTCGCAGCAAACTTTCCATTCTTGCCATCTCGTCTGATTTTCAATACAAAACCAAATCCTTGCACTTCTCAACTTCTCCCCAACCAATACCAATCCGTCTTACCCACACCCCTCACCTTGTTCTCGCCTAGCTCCACGCACCATAAGCCACATCCTGCAGCTTACCCTCCTCCATGTTCCTAATCCCTACTACTCAGTCCCTACCCGCATAAAACGCCCCAGATATAGAAACGGTTAATGCAAGCCAAGATGCGTGGTGGAGGTGTTCGCATATAGATGCTCAGTGCTTATTTTTATTTTGGCGAGATGAAGTGGGTAAGTGAGTACCGACGGGATGGGAGATGAAGCTGGAGTTGTGTGACTGCGAGAGCATAGGGCAGATACTCGGGTTGTGGAGGTATGGCGTCGATGGGGAGTGAATGGAGGGGCAGACATGGATCAGGGCGCTTATGCACGTGGTAACATGGCATGAACGGTTGATCTGCAAGCCCACGTGGTGTGAAATCAATATATGCTTTTGTGACCAATGAGAATAATTTGTCATCCGCCATCTGTGATTGGGACGTAAGGCTGGATGCTTGTAATATGAAGGGCAATCTGGTTGCTTTCCATCGTTCTTGAAATTAGCTCAAACCAGAGGAATGGGACGTCTACATCGAGGTACCAAAAGTTATATTTCTTCCTCAATCTTCTGACATGGACATGGGCATGTCTAAAGCATTCCTTCTGGGACAGTGGACATGTACGTGGCTGCTTTCAATATCAATTGTAATTTAGTACACTTCATGCTAACGGAACAATACGTGCTCCAAATGCATGACCTTTCTCCTTTCCAAAGCCTACGAGGTGCATTCCAAAAGTCTACCAACTCATTGAAAACTCGCAGAATCTCCAACTCCAATATCCCAAATATCTCCCTTCACGCTGCGTATTCCTTTGGTCTGCATACTTCCAAAATTGACTGGTGATCGTTTTGGTACATACTCTGATTCTGTCCTTCGAGCATGATCTGCTAGGTTTTCGGTCGGGGCTGAATCCGAGTCCGAATCATCGTCGTCCGCGAGCTCCGACTCTTCGATTACTTCTTCGAGTTTGACCTTTGACTTTCTCGACCTCCTCTTGCTTTTTGCGCTAGGAAAGGCCTTGTTGCTGCTTTTGTCCTGAGGGGGGACGAATATAGACGTGAGCACGAAGCCAAGGAGAAATCCGACAGCGGTGCCCGCAATACCAAGAGCTGTACCTGCGATGCGGTTTTTCGTCGAAGTGGAAATCATGCTGGTGTTGGAGGTTGTACACGACGTTTATGAGGTTGAAGCGTAACCTCTCGAGTTCAAAGCTTGTGTCCACATGGTTGTAAATCTTTCGGTTCAGCCACTTGTTGTGAGCCAATGAGAGATGCATGGGTGATTTTAGCTGCAGAATAACACCTTTACACTTGACTGCCCCGCTTTTTCGGACCATGTATCTGTTCTGTAATTGCAGTGCTTGTTGTCAGAGGACCAGAACGATGTGTAATGTATTCGGTCGCCTTGAGTGACTTCTCGAAGCTTTACAAGTCCATTACAGGCTCATTACTTTTGCTAGATATACATGATGGGATGTCTGCATCGAAACAAGTCTCTTTCTATTTTTCGAGCATCATGGCACATGAGAAGAGGTATACAAGTTACCATTCTTGGACCAATTTATTGTATAAAAAGTCAACGATACGTGCGACTGCCAACGTGTGTAGCCATCATCATCCCAGGCAATGCCCGGGAAAGTAGGCAAGCCAATCGAACTATAGAGTGATATGATTCCACATGTGCAATCACTTGCCTCATTCCCGGCCTAAGACTTGAGGCATATGTCGTCAGAAGTGCTTTGGACACTGACAACCTTGAAAAGTAACCTGCCTATAACACGAGCCACAAGCAAGAAATGAGCAGCAGAAGACTGGCTTCAACCAGAAGTATCCTGCTACTCGAGTCCAAATTGGTCTCTCCGGTTGGTAATTGCGAAGCCGATCCGATTTGCAGCGTCAATCTTCAACATCAAAGTCGCCGAGCGCAGTATGGATGCCTTTCACCTGCATACCTCCTTCATTCACTAGCTCTTCTGTCGATGATATCCTGCTCTTCTTCTTTTTCTTATCCTTCTTGCTTGCCTTCCTCATTAGTACCGGCTCAGTGACAAGCATATCATCATCCGGTGGCGATGAACCAAGTAATGCCGCCGCAGACTGGGCCTCCACCCCCAAATATCCACTTTCCATCACGGATGCGTCACCTGGCTGGACAATCGGGAAGACGTCAATTATGTGAGAATCGAATTCGTCTATTTCCTCGATTATCGTGGCAGTACAATTCCCTTTGCCTTTGTCGTCATGCCTCTCTAGTGGTTCCGGAAGTGTGTTGTCAAGCAATTCTTGACCATGCTCGTCATCGTTCGCGGCGTTCTTCTTCTCCTTTTGCTCCTGTGATACACCATCAAGGGCATCATCAATCGCATCGTAGAGCGGGTCATCGAGTACATCGTCATCAGCCTCGGCCGGGTCTATTCCCTTACATACTGAGATGTTTCCAGTTACTTTGACGTGATGTGTGATAGTATAGTGCGTGTTCTCGGTACTTGAATGCCATAGTTGACGAGATGCAGCGAAAAGGAGGAAGGCAAAAGCTGCACCGGCAGTAGCGCCAGCGATGAAGTCTCTTGATGCCATTGCGACGATTGCGAAGAGTCGCTGCGAGCAGACGATAACAGGAGCATATTTGTATTACCGGGAAATACTCAGCTGAGTATGCAGATGCCGTCCACGTATTTGGGTCGCGCATATGCATGTGCTGTCCAATGTGGTAGGCTTAGTCGAACGCGCTGCTTTCCTAAGAAAGCCTACACATGCTGGAAGTCAAGCAAAACAGATAAAGCTGCGATGCCGGAATCCCAGCTCCATAGAATGAAAGCACAACATACGAGAAGGACTTGGAAGGGCAACAAGAGCCAATTTCAGCTCGGCGATTGACTTGAGTGATTTCCTTGGGTGCGGTGCTGCTTCGTCGTGCTTCAATGCAGCAGGGTCAAGCGAGAGCACAGCTCTTTTCGTCGAGAATCTGACAAGCAGATGAGCACCCCACTTCAGCGATATGCAATACTGCTCCCATCGAATAGTCATTGTCTCACTGCTTATACCCTGCCCATCCCCTCAAAGTCTGCTTTTACACTCCGGATACCTTTGACCTGCATAGTCCCCTGATTCACCAATACCGACGGCAAAACTTCGCCATAACCATCACCGTCGTTCGGACGGGTCGAGTGCGAGTAACTGGATCTATTCCTACGTATGTGGGTCACTGCGCGCGCCGCCCCAAGAGCGTGTCTCCAGCGTTGATGATCTTCCTGAGCCTGTGGCTCTGGGGCTTTCGCGGGCCGGACGGTTGGACTGGCAGGCTTTCTCGGGGATTCGAAAGTGACTTTGGGGGCAACCCGAGCTTTCCCTGCCGGATCGTGTCCATTATCTGAATTTGCATCTGTATCGGATCCATAGGCAAGGCCATCATCTTCTTCAGACAAGTCGCTGGAGTCGCGGTCATACTGGTTTGGGGTTGTAACATTGCGCAAGAAGTACCATAGGGAGAAGATTGGTACAGCGAGTATCAAAAGTCCCACTGCATTGTTGCTGACAGAAGATGTTGGATAAGATTGGGACTGACGTCGCGGCGACATGGTAAAGGTAGGTGTTTGCGTGCTATAATCTCAACAAGTGATTCTTGAGAACCACCTCAGTCTGACTTTTGTTGTTCCACTGCTGCTTGGCATGGACGCAAGTCTTCAGCTGAGCTCTGCATGAGCGGCAGGCTATATATGCAGTAGCTGTGAGCAGAACTATGCAGTAAAATCCATCGGCATTACAGTAGTCCAATAGATACAGCTTGCATCTACCGGGGTGTGATGATCGCTGGCGAATCAGATGTTTTGATGGGGTTGAACGAAGGGACTCTTGTTGAACATGGTAAATATTGTGCTTCTTGAAATCATCGCTCCACAGTGAGATATTTCAAGGCAATGGTCAGGTCGGTTCAAGTGGAATCCGGTTTCGCATCGAATACTTTGTCGAAGCTGCTTGAAGCTTGCACTGCGTATTGTGGCAACTGAGTAACATAGGAACGAGGTATATTGAGAAACCCCTTCTGCATGTCATCTAACGTGGCGTAAAGTCTAAAAGAGCAGGATGGATTTGGAAGATGATGAATGCCTTCTGCTATCAAGCAGTCGGGCTTTTCAAGTGGAGTACATTTCGGATTCAGTCCTAGTCCAGCGCGAATTGAATTGACAAACAAGGTCGAGGGGTCGAAAGGCTGGAGCAGGAGCTCGAATCTCGAGTCAAAGCGTACATGAAAGATGGAAGTAGACAGCATGTTGTGACCTTGTATTGTGCAAGATTTTGACTCTGCTGTACTATCTATCTGTGCCAGGTCAGTCAAGACTTGATGCTTTCTCCATGGTCCATACATGCATTAATAACCTGTCTTGCATTGCACATATTTGTCAGCGCGTGTTTGATGACTATGCGACTACCACAAAACACTGTACTCCCCATATCACATATTACATTACAGCCTCGTGGTCACAAATCACTTACCAAACCTTCTATACTCCCTCACCACTTCTGCCCATCACTCAAGATCAAAAAGGATCAAGCCACACCACTCGCAATGTTTGCTTTCAGTATTTTTCAACCCGCCCAACCACAACCATCATCCGGTGAATCAATATCACATCTCCATCTACCACAAGGTCCGAGCGCCCACATCCCGATCTTACCAACCAATACCCGTCCCCATGCAACCTGCAGCTTGAATGCATCATTGTTCTCCGGGCGCTTACAGGCTCCCAGGTCTCCCCCACCCTTCGGAGCCCGATAGCAAACAACCCACTTACATAGCATTACAAGTCGCGAGTCCAGCTGACCGTTTCTGCGGCCCAAGGCAGGCGAGTTCCACCAGCCATTCCTCGCGTATCCGATGCGAGCTGTGGGAGTTAGACACGCGCCATGCGATCACATTCTCCGGAACCCGCCGAGGCTGGGATTAGAAGACGGTAGCTTCAACGACCCTGTGTGAGTGTGGGTGTGTTTAATGCCGTGCCGTTGCAAGCGTTGGTGCATCGTGTCGTGTCGAGTTGTGTAGCGCCAAAGGGGGGTACGTGTGACTGACTTGACTGACGAACGCCAACAGGTGCCTTTTCTTGGGTATGATGTAAAGGACATTGGAGCCACAACGGCAAACCTGCTAACTGCGGGGTAGACAAAGACTGTGGATTTCAGTTCATGCACAAGAGTGGAGCTTGCAGGTTAGGTGGTTCGTCATGCACCCCGAGACGGGCAGACGGCTGGCCCACCACGCGTTTCGAAACATTGAGCTATGCCGCTTTTTGCGAGAACTGGAGGGCTCGACTCTGCTCACGTGAAGTTCTCCTCGACATGGACATCTGTGCTGAGCAAAAGGACACATTAGTATATAGAAGCGTCGCTACTGGAATGAATAAGTTTGACCCATTACTCTGGAACCACCACACCCACCCACCCAACCAGCTGTCTGTGTTCCAAACTTACAATACCTAAGCAGCCTGATTTTATCCAAAGTGAGGGTAGCTGTCACTTCCTCAAGCAGAACAGGAATGTTACCCGGCGACGGAGCAGCAAGCCGCATGTGGAAGCCTTCTGGGTCATCTGCTGTGTCGGTACTAAGGTACAGGATATTTGTGAAACGCAATGCGCGATCGGTAGCTGTCTACACTTTAGACACTGGCCGTGGTGTGGTGTGGTACCCATTCCAACGCAAGGGAGTTCAGCCGGGGAAAACACCCATCATTCGCTCCTCGCACTTGATTTACTCCGGTGAATGTGACAAGTCGAGCCAGCCCGGTCCAATCGAGCCCCACGAAAATAACTTGTGCATTGTGTACGCTGCAGGCTCGTGACACCCTACTCGCGACACAATCGACACGACGCCCACACACGCACAACGCGATAGCGCGTCCCCTCCCACCGGACACTTAGCCGTGCGACACAACAGCATTTGGGTAACCACACGCCGCCGTGCATCCGGTCAAGTTGCTGCATAGCGTGCCTGTCGATCCTGAGACAAAGCGGCGAAAGCCATCGCGTCCCAACAAAAGACATGCTTTGAGTCCAGTACTGCAAAGCTGCTGCCTAGAAAGCGAAAAAGAACATCTAGGAACAACCTTGTTGAGTGACGGGTCGCACATAAGCCCCAGGATTGAATCAGCTATGCGAACGGCTCAGAGGGATAATAACGCCCCCTAACGCCCCGCGTCCAGGGGGTTCGCGCTACGCTTGCCGTGGGTTTTTACGAACGGACAAAAAGGGGCAGGTGGACGGAGGCTCAAGTGAAACCGACAGCTGGGGGTACCCAGGCCAGAGAAGGAGCGCAGAGCCGCATGGTTTGCGCTGGATGCCTAAAGGGTCTCTTGGTGACAATTTGACGTCTTCCAAGTTGTTTGTGTTGTTGTTGTCGTTGTGTGCGATGGGCGCGGTGGGACGGCTGTGTGTATTTTGGTTCTGTACTACACACCATCACTTCCTGCGATGCGCGGCTGGAAATGGATGCAACCAGAAAAGTAATGCGCCTCGTTTTGCGCGAACGCAATCCCGCGGCGCGAGTGCTCTGTTCGATGACCTCCAATTCATCTCTGCAATCGCACACGTGGATAGGCCTTCTAGCACGCCCCTTGATCTCCTTCGACGGGTTATCCCACGCGCTTCGTCGCATCAGTGATAGGTCGCCCGCGCATCCTTCCCGCCCGCTCGCAGGTCACACCGGGAAGGAAAAAGCAATCACAGAATTAAAAAAGACGAATGACATGCAAAGGTGCATGCCAGTCCGGCGCATCAGGCTTCCATGCAGCACACTGCAGCAGCGCACTCGGTAAGGCTGAGGACCAAGGACCATTTTTGGCTACCCAATCGTGGCTGCGATAACAACGTGTAAGCGCCGGCTGGGGGCAGGTTGCGCGGATATTTCAGTGCACTCTACATGCGCGTCAAACAGTAACGCTAAAGAAGGGTGTAATGGCATGTGAAATCATGACTTGGTGGGTGTGTGAGAAAGCAAGCTTCGTCGATGCAGTGTGCCCGAGACATGGCTCGACTCGGGCATGCATGTGTCTCAGAACCATGTGCACCAACATGCAGGGGCAGCGCGGATCCTCGCATCACCTTTGTAAACAAAACGTTCGGAGTAGCAGCTGGGTCGGGAGGTTGGTAAAAGAAGCAAAAGCCAATGATATTGATAAGTGGTGATAAAGGATAATAATAGTGTGCGCAAATAGGGTATACTAGATTTTGACCGTGAGGTCGCCTCGACGAGAAATCCTGTAGAGAGCTCCCAAATCTAAGACCATCAGTCATAGTAGCAAATCCCATGATAAAAAGGAAACCCAAATTCCACATGAAGGCTGTGAGCCCAGCCCAGCCTGAACACCATGCATAACAAAACCGTGATTGAAAAAAGTGATGTAAATCAAAAACTGAAAATGGGGGTATTGGTGAACGCAGACTTTTCCTGTATCCGCCCGATGCAGTTCCTTTCCGCGCGACCCAGTGGTGTTGTTACAGTGATGAGCGTCTAGAGCGAAAGATGCAGCAGAATTAACAATTACAAGAGCAAGAAATGGGTATCTCGCGTAAGATCAAGCTGCGCATAAAACAGAGACAGGAGAGAAAGGAAAGACCTAGACAAACGCCAGCGCCGATGCGTCCAGGTGAAGTAAGTGGAGAGATGACAATGTCTAAGCAGTGGGGTGGCGGAGGATATCGTCGCAGTTAGCATCAAAGCGCATGCTCCAGAGACGCATGCCAGTCATGAGCTTCTCAGTCTTCTCAAGCTCACGGTCGCGACCGAAGATGGAGTCGACAAACTCGCGACCACTGTTCTTGCCCATGGAGACGGGCTTCTTCTCGCCATTCTCTTTCTTAGCGGCCTTCCACATGTAGTCCTCGCACACTTTGAGGAGCTTGGCGAAACGAATCCAAAGGCGCTCGCCGCTCTCGAGGAAGTCTTCAACCATTTCGTGGCTCTCCTTCTTGCGGATCTTGTTCATGGTCTCTTCAGCCCTCTTGACTTTGCCGGCGAGTTGGATGAGAAGGAGCCAGAGCTCACCAGCCATCTCGGCGAGAGGAGTGGCAGGGCCGTTGTAGAAGACGGTCCAGTCGTAGATCCACTTGCCGAGTGAGTTGGCGTCGAATACGGATCCGAGGAGCATGATGGGTTCTTCGCTGGGGTCCCAGTTCTTGTAAGAGTAGCCGGCAGGAATGCCAGCGCGGCGCGCATCCTCTTCGGTGGCCTTGCTGGTAGGCTTGGTGGCGGCAGGCTTCTTGGGGGTGGTTGGCTGCGCTCGGCCGGTGCCCGAGGCGCGTCGTTGACGGCTGGCTTTGGGGGCATCATCATAAATCGGCACCTGATCATAGTAATAGCGATCAGCATCCCCGTACATGGCGTGTCGAGCGTACTGTTCGTACGGCGGAGGCGGAGACTCGTCGTACGTGTTGTCGAACTCGTAGTCGCATTCGTATCCATAGCCATTCTCGTCGTAGACGACCTTGGTGTAGACATACGGAGCCGACTGCGACGGACGACGCTTCCTCTCGCGATGGGAGCGCTTGAGAGGATGGGCGTCTGAGTCGCGGCGATGCCGGCTTGCCCGACTTGGGCGCACGTAGTTGTAGTAATCGAAACCACTTACATATTCGGGCGTGGCGCCTGGCGTGCCTCGCGGCGTTGCGTATGCGCGTGAGGTGGGGACTCCGCTATCGTAGGCGGCTCCACGCGGCAGGCCGTGCGAGTACTGAGGCGGAACTGCGTGCGACGCGCGTCGAGAGTGGCCGTATCCTTGGACCTTGGGGCTCGTCCTGGGCGATGGCGATGCGAACTGGGGCGCATGGCGCGGAGAGTAGTAGTTCTGGCCGGGACCTGGGGACATGGGCGGCGTGGTGCGGTGGTGGAAGTCGTATGGCATCGAGTAGCCCGGAGGCGGAGCCTGGAATTGGGGAGGGTACATGTTCGCGGGTGGTGGAGTCGTTGGGCGTCGGCGCGCGGGGACGGTGGTGGTGTCGAGTGCGAGTACTCGAGGTGGAGGAGGAGCTCAGGCCGGTGCCTGCTCACCGTTGAATGTGCAAACCGTACGTCTGAGGGCGCGCGCGAAGGCAGCGGGTGGTGGAGGAGAGAGGTGGGTGGGCAGCAGCGGAGGGAGAGGAGAGGAAAAGCCGTGTCTGTCTGCTGCACATTTGGTGTTGAGGGCTCTCAGCTGCTAGTGGGTGCCAGAAGGATCCAGACTGAGGGATCCTGGGGTCGCGGTGGTAGACGTGACGTCTGGTAAGGCTTGGTAATGGTGATGTTGGGTCGGAGTACGCAACGAGGCATCGGCGCGGGCTGCGCCTGCTTTTGAGAGGAGCGCACGGCAAGAGCGCGGACCAAGGCGGGCGCACTGCAGCACTAGCGCCTAATCCCTGCGGGCGCCACCAGACCAGCCAAGGACACGGCCCCTGCTAGCATTCCTCGCCGACGGGTCAGATTGTCAGATTGACATGCTCTCCCTGATATTACCCTGCGCAGGGCACGAGTGGCCGCTGGAAACACTCATCCAGCGAGGACAGAGGTCGCCGTCGTCCTCCACAGCCTGCGAATCGGTGGGCGTGCAATGCGCAGTGCAGTCTGGTCTGGTCTGGTCTGGTAGTTTCCCAGTGATGAGTCACCACGC
Source organism: Phaeosphaeria sp. MPI-PUGE-AT-0046c (assembly GCA_020747045.1). NCBI lineage: Eukaryota > Fungi > Ascomycota > Dothideomycetes > Pleosporales > Phaeosphaeriaceae > Phaeosphaeria > Phaeosphaeria sp. MPI-PUGE-AT-0046c. The sequence goes on along the minus strand of JAGTJN010000001.1, from coordinate 1,740,960 downwards.
TCCGTCGCGCCTGCCGCAGCGCGTGCTATCATTACATTACAGAGGAAGGAGCAGCCTCGCCCGCGCGTCGCTGATCTAATCAATCCCATATTTACGCTGGGTAATATTGCGCCGCTATATACCCGTACTCGTCGACGAGTGTCCTCTTCGCCAGCACCCAACACGCCTGGCAAGCAAGCATTGGTAAGCAGGCCGACCATAGTCCCCTTTGCGCCAGCTGTGCCACGCTCGTGTCGCCGCTGCCATCTGCTGCCGTTGCTGATTGCAGCATTGTGTTTGCTGCTTCGCGGCCTCGCAGCAGGCATCGTCCTCGCGAGCAAGAGACTCCATTTCTGCCCATCCAACCCGCCGCAGTTGAGCTGGGGCACGGATTCCGGTTCGTTGCTGCAGCTCGAATGTAGCGCGGCGGCCCACCTACGCCAGTGCCATATGACAACCACAGCTGCGAGCACAGGCTATCTGCCCACATGGTTGTGTGCGCAGCACCGCGGCGTCCGTGTCGGTGGCCGACCACTACCACAACATCGTTGGCCTGCGACGACCTTCGCGACTCATTTCAGCTCGGAATGACTTCCCTCCACCCTCCACTATCTCCAGTCTAGCACAAACGCTACACAGGCACCGTCGACGCGGCACACGGGCGACGGATTGCGCTGGAGTCCTTCCATCCGAAACATTGCCAGTCCACCCAACGTCGTGCCGTCTCGCCTGGCATCCCCCCTGTTGTTCCCTTTGAGCCGCACTCTACTGCTCGGGCCTCTCTTGAACCCTTTGCTTCGCCCTCAAGTACGAAGCCTAATTTCCCTGCGGTGAAAATTTTCTCACATGTCTCACAGACTGCCCAAGTCGCGCGGTTGTTGTGCTGGTCTCTCTTTACCGCTACTTTCGCATCTCTACCGCTCCTGTTTCCAAGGCATATTGCACCGTCAAAAGATGCGCTACGGCTGCATCCCGCTGGAGCGGCCCCATCTTGATTCGACGGGGAACACCAACAACAAAGTAAATGTTCACTATGCAAGGATCCTGTCTCTTCCTTCACATCCATTGCCCCCAAAGCAGTAAGCTTGCACCGCGAAACAGTCCCGCGCTGCATTTCACTGGCTCAGATCACTGCAGGCGTTCCCGGCCTGCATGATAGCGTCCGCCCGGGTCGCATATTGACCTTGTTGCGTCCGTCACAACACTCCTTGTAATTTCTCGGCACACAATATCATTTTGAATTTCGAGACTGATGCCCAACCCCTATTGGACTGTTTGGGCCCTCATCCTTGTGGCTGCACGCATTACGGTCTACCGAAGCCGCACAATACAATTTTTGACACCAAGATTTCGCTATAACTCCACTCCGCTATCAGGACAACTCACCATGCGTATATGCGCAGCGCATCGCATTGCTATGACTCCTCACGTTCACTACGTCCGCGCACGAAAGCATGCCCGCCATATTGTCTCTCTTCGACTGATGCTGCGCTTGATCAACGGCTTTGCATTATACTAATAAATGCAGAGTGTCACAAGACATCGCATGCAGCTTGGCTCCGGAATTGACTTTCTGGCAATAACAGAAACGAATTCTGTACTTCCAACTGTGGCATTCTACCAAGCGAGTAATGACGCATCGTTTTACGCCAGCCCTATCGTGCACAGCTCGCAGCACTGCAGCTGCAGCTTTGCGGATTGACCGGGTCGACACGTTAGTTCTGCCACGATCGCAGGCTGAGAGGTGCTGTCGACGTATGCAAGCCGTTTAGCTGCATGATGCAACTCCTAAAATATGTACGGCTTAGCGAATCACTTGACCGCCGCGACGAAATACACTGGAAGCGCAAAACATCAGCTCGAATGTTCAAGTGGCAGTGCACAGCGTCGACGAGTCATCAGGATCACATGCAATCTGTCCAGATTGTCTCCTTGGAGCTGTCGCGGTGAAACGCCCCAGCCAAAGTGTGGCGAGCACAGCCTCAGCAGTATTACTGGCCATCCTCGGAGTAGGCGACGCTCTTGTTCCGCGAATTGGAATTCGCAACGGCATATGACCCAAATGGCAACTTCCATGATTGCTCTGGAAAATGCGCTTGGCCGACGACAGACCATGTGACGATGAGTAGCGTTGATGCTCTTGGATCCGCGCATTGATACGTCGCAGTGTTACGACTGAAACAGCATCACAAGCCACAGTTGAATCTTGGCTCATTAACTTGGCGCTTCTGGTATGGAATGCCACATCAAGTGCTCCATACGTTTCTACGCAATTGACTATCATAGATGCAACACTTGGAGGCGACTGCGTCTTGCCACCCCGCCTCCCTTCGTGGTGATTTGTGACTCATGGTACAGTCTTTGACCCTCGCTTACCTAGCGAATGAATATTCGAAACAAGCAGTCCCCAGCATCGAAGAGCATGGACGACACGTTTTCATGCATATGGAGCCTCATCAGCGTCATAGCACTATTTTCGTGTTTGCATAATCTTGATCATGGATCAGGCATGAGCAATGGTTCTGCTCGGTCGCGGCCCAACTTCGAAATCAATACTGCGGATGTCGTTCAGGCAACCACTGTATTGGATTGCTCACGATCGCGGTAGTTTCATTTGAAGCGGTTTTTCTTACGCGTCTCAGCATGCTTTGACATATTTGGTTACATTCGCCAGTTCGACCGACCGTCTGTCACATGCGCCTCGTGTTCTTCAATGTCGCGATCTCGACACAATACTGGTCGATTTATTTTTGCGCTTCGTCGAATCGTAGCCCAGAGACTCTATTCGCCGTGAGCCATATGACCGTCTTATCGACCACAGTTTACAGCACGGACATATTTCTTGTTCTGGTAACCGCTGGCACAACGAGAGCGCTGCTGCCTAGGGCTTAATCCAACTACTGGCCTCTACTGGTATTGGGACCAAAGACATCCATAATGAAAATCATGAAAGGGGGCGGATATTTAGGCAGCTCTAGATATGAGACGTACTCGGTGTAAGTGATGTTGAAGCTCATGGGAGTGGACTAGACAGTGTCCGTAGTCACGTCGTGAATGGCTGTTTCGAATAGCACAGCTCACGTAAGTTGCATACGAGATTTGCACTGGCCATGCCATTGTAACCCCAGAAGGTCCAGGGATAAAATGGTGAATCACATGTTGCTTCGAACGTGTAATCTCGCACGTGCAAATGCGAAGATGCTGTAAAGCAGCGAGAAAGTTTATTCAACCAGTAATTTCTTATTTGGCCAGGGTAGCATGCCATTACGATCACCACTTCTTCGCTTTCACATGACTGACGCTTCCAACCTTATCCCTGGAATAACGATTATAGACGAATCAAGTAAAATCAATAAGGTGAGAATATGCTTGTCGTCTCTGAGCTGTCATGCCAAAAACCAGATGACGCTCTTGCCATACCTAAAGCTGCTTCACCTCCAGCAATGATCATGCAAATGTTGTCGTCTTGAAACCATTGTACATTATTTCATTTGACCCGCTTGTTGTTCTTGATTTCACTATGGATCATCGAAGTTTTTTGGCACCCCAAGGGCATTCGATGATATATGTTGGCTGTGATTCGTCTCAGATGGGACTTTGCAGATGCAAAGCTTTAACAAGTAACTACAATATCAGACACTAGCGAGATCGTCAAGGTGATACTCACGAGCTGTGAATGTACTAAGACACATAGAGTGATCATAGTCGCAACGCGAAATGACTAGTTGATGTTTCTTAGCTTATCTGATAAGTTTACTAGGTCGCGAACTTAGCGCATGTACATTCTAATCTATGTATTCCCTTGAGCATGGTATGGCCATTAGACCACTGGTACTGCTCCTACACATCTCGCGTTCAATCGAAGCCTTCGACGCGCAGGTGTGCATATCGATATCATCTCGAGACTGCAGCTCCGAGTTACTAACATTTCACAACCACATTAATCCGGGCATCCCACGGTTTTGGTATAGGTGAAGAAGATTGAGGAGCGCTTAGAGACAGAATTGTCATATTTACGCTGTGACATGATTGTTGGTTGGTCTCCTCCTATACTTGACACCCTTCTGCGTATTTTGAGTAATTTCCAAGGGCCTTACATCTTGTTTGCATTCAGTGCACTATGACGCTCTTCTTCCTCAAAATAGAGTGACTACTTGGAAAGACTCTTGTGTATGATAAGTGGGAAAGTTACTCACAGAGTCGACTATAGTGTGTTCAAGCACAATGGTATCAGGCGATCAATCAAGTCTAGAAGTTCGATGAGCAAATCAGTTGAGATCTTGCTAAATGCATTGAAAGTTATCTATATCGAGTAACTTTCACAGTCATTAATGCTAGCTAAGAGAAAACACTTGCAATGTCAACTGCACCATGGTTTTGTATGAGCAAAGATATGTCTGAGGTAGTAACTAATCGCCGCTCTCACTATACCTATAGGCAGACATATTGCATGATGTCGTTTTGGCAGTGATCGTAGCAACCATGCGTGTCAGTCGAGGAATCACGAGTCTTTCTATGGTTATGCTACTTTACCAAAAACTTTTTCTGACTGTAGCCAGTAACCCCGCTACGAGGCTTGTGTCCTACAGAATTGTGCTTGACCGAGCGTTCAGTGTAAGATTCAGTTCTAACTTTTCACATTTGCTTGTATGCCAAATGCATATTCGGATATGAGCTTGACACGAGGCACAATGCACATGGACGGATATAGTCTTCCAGGTCGCTTCTCTTAATTGGAGATAATGGAGCATGTACTTCCCTATCTGATCGATGTAATTGAAAACGTAGTCTGGAAAATTGCAACACAATTTTCTTTACCTAGCATAGGTGAGAGTTTTGGTTGCATGTTCGCGAGAATGTGGTGGCAAAACACTTGGTTTCATGGACTGCTTCCAATTCATTGCGACTCGCAGTGGAATTGGGTCGACATCTTGATCGTAGCAATTGTTATTGCACAATGTTACTGAGGATTATTGTTCTTTAGCCACTAAATAGACCCATCATTGCACGAAATTACGTGTCCAAAATGTGAGAGGCGTGTACATAATATCATAAGCCCATCAATTTTCAAACACTGAGTCCTACTCCAGCGATAGCAGGGTTGATCAAACTTTCGCTCGAGTTGTAATATCTCAACATCTAATCTGGTATGCTATTCCAACTCAAAGGGAGTGAGCGAATTGTTCCATGAATCCCGAGTGCACATCAGGCCGTACGTGCGAGCCTCCTGTCTCCTCAACAATTAGTGTACCTGTAAGAAGATTCGTGGCATTTCGAATCATGCTCGTGACACTCAGAATATCCATAAGCGTGACTTCGGTCTCTTTCTTGGACCACCCAAGCTCCGTCGGAAGGCGCTCATTCTCTACACCTCATCAGTCAATGATCATGAAGCACAATCGAACCCAGTCATCTTACCAAAGAAGAATTCCATCAAAGCACGATCCACTGTACCGACAGACATGTCACCAAACGCAATAATTGGCGCAGCGACCTCACCCAAGCTAAACTCCTCAGTCGACGCGGTGAAGGTGTAGTTCGGATTCGACGCACGGCTCTCAAGCTGCCGGAATAACTTGCTGTTTGCAAGCTGCTTTGCCGTAACTGTCTCGTCTGTCCACCACTGACGGGATGCATTGTACACGGTCTCATTGAAGATGTGATTGTTGCCGAAGAAAGCATCAGCTCGCGTCAGACTTGCATCGTGTTCCAACACGTTGTGCACGTTGAGGTGAGCCAGTGTAAAGAACGTCGCGTTTGGCTCCGGATTGGCAATGATGGCTTGCTCCCACATGATTGCTCCAAGTGAGGCATCGAAATTGAGGCCTCCGTTGAGGCCGGCTATTGCGTTGGCTTTGGTTATGTTGCGGCCGTTGCGAGGGAGGAAGCCGTGATTGGCGAGAGTGTTGAGCATGGGACATGGCCCTCGAACTTGAGGCATTGTCAGTCGCGACGATGCCAGGATAGAATTCCGCGTGCCTACAATCGTTCGGCCCCGGAGCCCTCCATGCATGAAGGTCCTTTATTTCGAACTCTGATTGGGCGCAAGCACATGTGGCTATACTAGCTGCGATAATAGGAAACCTCATAGTTGGCGCAAGGTAAGGTCAACACTGTGAAGTCTGACTGTCGTGTTTGTCGTTGTTACAATTTGATGCTTGCAAATTGTTGGCTGACTCGGTACTTATATTCGCAGTTTCTTCAGATGTGATCCATGCAGAAGTGACTCGCAATTTCCCTACTTAGATGGTTAGAGTGAACAAATGATAGGCTTAGGACAATAACTCTCATTTCTTCGCGTCATATTCCATATTTTGATGAATTATGATGATCATCCAAGCCTACCAATGTTCTACAGTATGCGAGGGAGCCAATAAGAGAGACAGCAATGGTGGCTAGTATAGTGATGGCGCCTCGTTGGAACGAGACGTGGAAACACGAAGCGGCGTATCTCCGTCTCCTCGTATCCAGGTACGATGTTAGCGTAGGCCCGTTCCATACGCCACTACCGCTCCCTTCTGACGATTGGAGCGACTCGTACTACCTCCAAGTCCGATATATTGATGTACAGCACTCGCTATGTAGTTGAGACTTAAAGTTATGCAGTCCGCAACGTCCACAATCGGCCGAGACTTGCACGTCACATTCGAAGACCACGGCCATCGACCAACCATTCCATGAAGCGGAGCTTTCAGTCATTGCATATCTAGAACGGCCAAAGCCGGCTAATCTAGCAGATTCGTGTCCGTAGTCGCGAATCGCCAGAGTTCTAGTCTTTGAAATGTGCGAATAAAAGGCTCTATAGCAATAATAACAGAATTGCGCTGTGTTACCATCCGTTCTCGAGCCGTGTGCATTTGAAAGAATAAGGTGACCGGTGTGCTGTGTCTTATACAAATATACGAAGTGTGTCGCCTTTCCTGAAAGCGTGAAAGACACACTCATTTATTGGACACAATGGTATTCTGTACTCGGCGATGGGCCAGGTTAACGCAAGGCTGGATTTGGATGCTTCCATGTAAGTCGTACCATGAAGCACCGCAATTCTGCCTGACACTTGGCAACCGAGGGACAGTAAGGCGCCCTCAACGAGGACATAAATGTTGACCTTCGAGGCTGTCGTATTTATGCACCTTGTGCAAGAATCCTAGACAATTATTCGAAAGCCTGCAGAATTATCAAGTTGCTTGGGTTGCTCAGATCGCCTGCCTCGTGGAAGGTGCGGCTCACTCAAATAATCCACGACCAGTACGGTCCGGTCATGCTTTCTAGGTAGACACAATGTGCGTTGTTAGGGCTACGTAGTTGTGGACATGGCTAACCATGCACCAGTGTCGCTTGAGGAGGTGTTGGGACACCAAAGAAGCTATGATTTGTAAGGTCAAATGAGTAGACCTAGCACATGTGAGTTAAGGTGTGCTTTCCCTCAACCCGGCGTGCAGATACACAAGTCCAACAAAGTCAGACGTCTTTAAACATGTTATTTCCTTGGAAGGTCTGGTATCTCTACAGGTGGTGATATCTGATCAGGATCTTTGAGACCGGAAGCTACTTCAAAAGTAAAGAACATTCGCTTTAGACGTCGGCTATATCATTGCGTGACAGCATCAAAAGGCTGGAACAGGGTTAACGCTCAATGGGTCAATCCTTGTCGCTGGTAACGTAACTGGCTCATCCTATTATGTTCTGGCTACGGCACGTTGATGCATGAAGTGCGGTCAGGGCGCGATGATAGCATGCTCGTGTGAAGATGAGTAGCAGAAGAACTTCACTGAAGGCCAAGCTCACCGTGTTGCATGAGAGTTGGAGCAAAAATTCTGCCTCACCATGCTACCATCTTACAGACAGTTTGACTGGTAGAACATGCGTCGCTGGCCGCCTTCGCAACGTGCAGATATATTTTGGGTCTGTCGCCGTTTTGGCAGGCGACATTATCGAGACCAGGCTTCACGACTATCATGGAGATCCGAGCGTGAGGGCCTAGCATGTTAGTCGCACTATGGGAGAGATTGACGCAGTGATCTGGACAACGGGTGCGGCTCTGCTGCAAGGAGCCTAATCTGCCGTGTTGTAAGCTATGTTGGCATCGGACACTCTTGCTGCGACCATTTCACTGCATGGGTCGAACTTGGTAGTGCGCAGAGCTTCTTGAGGTCAGCCAGTGTGCGTTGCGTACTTCATCAGCATTGTCTCTTAACGGATGTTGAGGGAGCCCTTTTGGAGTCGGTCCCACTTGCATCATGCTCCACCAAGCGTCAAGATTCTAGTATGCTGAGCTCTAGGTATAAGGATGAATACCAAGCACATACGTGACTAGTGCTGTGGCTCAGTGTCCACAAAGCGGAGTAGCAGGGGCAGGACAGCTTCTGACCAGAATACCGCCGGATTTCTGTAGTCTAAGCGCTGGAGGCTCGCGTGACGGGGCGCCATCAAGAGCGAGTCATCCGTGGATCGCTTTCAAGGCTTTGCTGAACCTTGATCCAGATATTCACTTGCGTGCTGTGACGCCACCCCGTATATGCATGCTGCCACGTCTCTTGGTACTTTAGTTGCGGAGGATGTGGCACCCGTGCCGCTGAGAGCTGTCCCCAAGACCAATAGACCTACAGGCTGTCAGCCTCCACAAAAGCGGTCTGACCATGTGTTGTCAAACAATCCATGGTGGCGTTTCCACAGTTCGTGATCCCATGCTATTTCGACCTCGCTTTGAGCCGCTGCCTACTGGTGGTGACGTGGTGATGTTGTGTCGATCATCATGACTCGCTTAAAGAGCTCGACGATTGCCAGATTAATCAATGCCCCTCAATGCCACCCGCATTTCGGCACGGCCGGTCACCCTAATGCCACATGCCGTCTGAATAGCATAGTAGGGTCTCCATATCGCGCCGTATGGCTATTTCGAGCGCCCATGGGCCGAAAGGAAAGCCTCAATGTGAACAAGCACGAATCCGGATGCGCTATATGGCTGTGCGTCAGAACTCATGCGAACCCCACTTGTCTTGCCCACATCGATCGAGTTCGATGCAAGGCTGCTGATTCCTAGTCCGGAGCCCATTGGAGAGAGTGGACGGCTCGAAGCGATGTGCAAATGTCAGCGGCACTTGAGGCCGACTTTCTTCGAAGATGGTGGACCTACTCTTGGTCCCGGCCTGCTCAATGATCCTTGAACAGCAAAGACTCAAATCTTCCTCTGTAAAGCGATTGTTCGATCACGAGCAGCAGGCGCACGTGCACACGATGGTGACTAGATCTCGCAACCATGGTGGCTGTGTTCCTCGATTTGTTTCTGGTAGCGCAGCCCTAGTAAGTGTGGATCGAACGGCTTGCACTGCATCGCTTATCAACCGCCCTCGCCTGCGTGTACGCTCTACTAATGAGGAAAGCCGCAAGTTGCATCCAATCGTTACATCTAAGCCTGTGGAGTTGAAAGCGGTAGACGTGCGTGAGAAGTGCGGGAATGACCGCGATGGGCATATCCGGCTGCGCGTCCTTTCTTGATCTAGATGAGATTCGCATATTGTGGCACATGCCAGATGATTGTCCCCAAGATGACTCCGCATTACGGCTGGCATCGACTTCTGGGATACTATGGCAGTACTTTGACCGGTCACACTGAGCAGCCTATTTTTTGTCTTTCACCAATGGCTATCGGTATGCCGGCGGCAGATGTAATAGTCGCTTTCCGGTTGGTCGCAACTTTAAGAATTCGCAATTGCAGGCAGTCATACTGGCTTCTGTCGTTCGGACGACCCAGTGTGCAGGCTTGGCAACTCTAAACTTGCGCCATCTACTGTGGTACTGTCCACAGTGCCTGCTGTCGCGCTCACCGGACGGGTTCGCAAGAGACATGACTTGTTACTGCGATGCCGACTTCTTGTGGCAGAGGCAATCGTACCACTAGGTTCGGTACTCGATCTGCCCTTGTCCGCTGCGTACCGCTGTGAAGGTCAGAACAGTACTGTCTCATACCAATCAACCTGAGTAGGCAGCGGGCCAGCATCGCAATCCGATGCAAATATGCACCCTTGTCAGTTGGAACTCGACCAGAAGCTGACTTGTATACCGAAAGTAGTCAAGCCGCAAGCATGCTCATTAGCAAATGGTCCTTCAGAGTCTGAGCGCTACCTGCCAGCGAGACCATGCCACACCGCTCATGTAGCAACATTCGAATACGCCCCGCTGCCTCGTCGTCCACGATGATCGAACACGGTTTGCAAAGAACTTTGTAGCTCGAGATCCTCCATCTCCTGGAAATACTATTGGCGTATCCTTCCACTTGACTCGGATTCTGTCGGATTCTGTCGTCTACGATCCCTGGTTCCCGTCGCAGAAGGACCTCTGAATTTAAGTGAAGCGGAATCAGGCTTTCAACTAGAATAACAGCTCGAATCACGTATTGAGGCTTTGAACTCCCGACTCGAGTCTATTGGCCAAGCAGCACGACAGAACTTTGCCCTCTGCAAGACATTATTCCGCAGTCGAAAGGGCGTTCCGCCTAGGATTGCATTGTGCCGTGTCAAATTCGTGGGGTTATATCGACGTACCGGTACAACTGGATCTGGCCACATGTTATAGAAAGGTCATCGTTAACCCGTGTCGCATCTGGGCACTACCTTTTGCACATTGACTCGACACTGAAAATAGCGATTCGCAATCCAGCTTCGACCTAGAGCCACCTCCTCTTCTGTCTTCCTTGTCCCCGAGACAGGTGTTGGGCATCGTGCCTGTTCGTTTCATCGATTCGTTCGAAATCTCGGATATTTCTTCTTCGAGGACAACACCCACGTGAAGGAGTTTGACAAATCGTTGCGTACATTCAGTGCTTGCTGGCAGAGGTCCTGTTCTACCTCGATTCAGAATGGCGAGCCATGCTTGTCACGGTGGCCGACGCAGACGTGACGGACGTAGACGTGACGATGAGAACGGTGCTGACCCACATGCCGAAGCTTACAACATGAGTCGTCTGGATCTCCTCTACATTCCTGTGGGAGCTCCGGACCGGTCTTCAGGGCCCGGAGCAGGTGATTCAGAGGACTCGTTTGTTGCGTCGTCTGAAGCCCAGAATCATTGGACTGACAATTCTTATGGTGAGACATGGTCTATGCGGGCGTATAAGGATTTAGCTGATAGTGATCAGGAAATAACTGGCAACTCCACAGTCCTGTCGAGAACCTGGCTTTCCATGCTCTCAGCCCCCTTGAGCATGGATTAGGTACAACCTTTGCAAGAACCGAGGCGTACGGACCAGGAATCATTGTGTCACGGGATATTAGCCCAGGACACGGCACCAAGCCTGCATTCGACTTCGCTGATGAGCAGCTCTTACATCAAAGTGGGCAACAGCTCATGGATAACTCGATGCAATTCAGCAATGACCAGCCTAGCACGTGGCTGCCACTGTCATCCGCCCCGACACAGTCTCCTGGACGGCATAGGAATGCCAGCTCAGATCAAACAGCTTCGAACATAGAAACAGATATGAGCAGGCAATATCTCGGAGGGATAGCATACCCAACATATTGCCCGTCGTACGATACGAACCCGGGTCAACATACTTTTGATCACCAGCTTCCTTGGTCGGTTGGAAATAGGCGATTCGACAGGAGTGATGGTTTCCCCAAGGATGATGTAGTATACACAGCGGCACACGAGGCATGCTCAGATACAAGTCGCTCGAGGGGTGCGCGTAGCGCAATGTCTCATACTGACCAACACGATAGGACGACCTCAGCCTCATCCTTCAGAGACGATGTAGATTCCGCGTCATCTCTTCGCGGCCTGGAACAAAGTTTTGAGACCATTTGCCCGGGGACGTTGAACTCCATGGAGGAAGAGTCACGATCGCTTGTAGGTGATCTCGGCCAAGACCGTGGACAGCAGCATGGAAGTTCCAGTGTTGAGTTTCGGTACAGCGTGCGTGAAGGTACCCCTCAGATACAGGAGGCCTACGATGCTGATGTCGTTTCCGAAAGGTTCTTGAAGTAGGTGAGCTCGTGCAGGCTTGAAGACAATTGCTGATACATCCAGCCATCCGGGAAGTGGCTATCATCCCTCGCCATCTGCAACGTCCCTTGCATCCTATTCTGAAGGAGGATCGCCAGCAAGTGGTGCCGAATGTTCCACCATGTGCGAGGTATTACACTGCCCAGAAACAGACTGCAACAGCCGTTTTGTTGGCAGATACGGCAGAGGAAATTTCAATCGTCATCGACGAGTGTATCACCAGCCTGGAAGGTCGACCGACTTCGTGTGTGAGGTTCCAAATTGCCATCGCGTTTTCAAGAGACAAGATTCTCGGCTAAAGCATTATCGAAAACGTCACCCTCAACTAGGTGCACAAGCGCCGATTCCGCGGGGACCGCAACGACGCAGGGCCGCCATCATAACTCGGAGTGCGCTACTAGATTTGAATCAGCAAGAAACACAGGAGAACGACCTCCGAAGCATGTCCAGCTGGACAGAAACCTCTGTGCGCCAGGCTATCCAGGATGATCGATGGTCATAGAGTTCGAACATTCTTCATCTTTTTATTTTTGTCTGGTCTTAGAATTGGACGCTGGTGCCTGGCTGGTGCTCTCACTGCACATCATATACCATCATTCTCTTGGTATGCTGTCTGGGCGTGTTGCTGCCTCGATTCGGCAGGGGCAGGTGGCCGTTCGGTGGTTCGTGTTTTATTTCTGTGCAAGTGCTCGCTTTGTACGTATCCTCCATGGATGCTACCGAGGCCGAGCTGCTGTATGATACCGTACCAGAATTGTCGATACCAGGTGCTACACACCGCCGGGCTGGCGCAGCTCACGCAGACGCTCTTTGTCGATAAATATGCAGCATCAAGCGCGATATGTGAGTCGAAACAATGGTGTGTTCGTTCGTGTCGATCAGAAAAGGCATCTCTAACAACGTGAAAAGGTTGAAGTCTAAGGGAGATTGAGCGGTGAAACATTGCGAACGTCGGAGGGATAGACGCTAGGCTGTGGACCCGTCGTAACCTTTTGTGAACCTTGCTAGTCATGACCAGGTACCACGCGGTTCTCGGGACGTCCCGTTGCTACACCGCATGTCGTTGGCCTCCTCTCGGTACAAGACGCCCAATAGTTGCCGATGCGATAGCCAGCAAGTAGTCGATGCTTTGGAAATGCCAGACAGCCACACTTTCCTTGGCGGGACCCATGTCTTACAGTAGGAACAAGATTCCGGTCTCGAGACGCACAATCGACGGTGACATGACTATTGGCCGGAGCGCTGTTCTGGTTTGAATATTTCAAGGCTCTTCGGGAAGGAGGAAGGAGTTCTCGCAAATGATCACCTTGAATGGTACCTGTGTGAAACGCACGTGCAAGATAGCGGCACGCCGATCGGGAAAAAGTGAAGCGCAATGCTGGCCACCAGCCGGCACCAAGTCAGGATTGTAAGCTAGTCATCTCAGCTAAGATGTCGTCGTGTACGTCAATGTTGGTTTGAACAATGGGGACTATGATTGGGCAATCATTTACCGCATGTTTCAGCGGCGGAACTAAGATTTTAGTACACATTAGGAGCACTGTTGGGAGATTACTTTACCTGGTGTAAAAAGGAGAGGAAGCCTCACTCAATGTTTATACGCGATGCTCGTATACCGCTCTTTATTTCAACCCATGACTGAGCACGAGAGGTCTGCCCGAAGCTGATGTTCACCGTAGAGGACAAGAGGAATGGAGGTGTGAGACGGCAATCCGTCAGCTTCAAGTAATTCGCCCCTCAGCAAGAGGTCCAACAAAATACGATGGCAACAATCGTGTGACCGTGCTTGTCGACCAATAGGTCGAAGCTACGCGTTCTCTTCATCAATAGACCTTTGAGTCATTTAGGCAGCAAAGACTACCGACAGGTCTATACAACATTGACAACCTCTCGAAGCGCACCCCATTCGTGCATGTAAAACTCGCTGATAGATATCTTACAAAGACTTCGGCATTGAGTGCTTAATTTGCTCATAGCCTACAGTCTGGTTGAGGTGAATGTCACAATTTCGCCATCACAGTGGCGCAGCAGGAGAGAAGTGACATCTAACCGAGCTGAGAATACAATTCTTCGCTCATGTCCGAATTCTCACATAGCTATGAATGCGAACTCGTGCCTGTGACTAGAATAGGATGTATGAGTGGCGAAGAGAGTAGTGGAAAGATACTGTAAGGCTGCGATGCGCCCTGCATACTTCTACATGCGAGCCTCATTTTATCCTAGCCAGCCTATGAGAGCTAGCGCCATCCTGCACGCCGCTGTCTGATATCAGCGCATTCTCTAGTATTATATCGTCTACTTATTGCAGGTGGTGTCTGCTTCGAATTCAACTATCGATTTTATTGTCTAACTCTAGACCAAAAGTTCACATATACCCAAAGTCTGACTGATGCAGATGGACATCAAGCATGTATCTCCGATGGAGTGACTGCAAATCGTAATGACAAAAGAAGTGTATAAGATGGAGACACGAACGATCGCATAAAACTCAAGCTCCTATCAATATCACTATATTGCTGCTCCAAAACAATCACGAGTATTTCGCTGCGACATTGAATACAGTGTCACGGGCTATTATTCGAGGAGTCCATGCGAATCGCGCGATGCCCATATCACAGGACCTGTGAAACGCACATAAGGGCTCAAGTTCTAAACTTGCCATGACGATACTTATGGCGTCATGTATCATAGTAAATCTATCAATTGCAAGGAACATACCTCAGAGACCATTGCCCTTGCAGAAGGGATTGCAAAGGAGCTACTCAAATGTGATATTGCCAACTCTTTCCGCATCCTTCGTGGCCAAATTCCACAATCGAACAGTGAAGGGAACTGTCCTGCTCGTTCGACTCATCTCTCCAGCCATTGCGTTCCCAGACCTCGTAATTAGCAAACGGCTGTGTATGAGTAGGTTATGTAGTTCGATCATTATAGCTTTACTGAATCAGACGTTTCCCAAATTGTGGCGCGATTGTACAAAAGGTCACGTGGTATATCTCACTATACTCGAAGCTGCGTAGTGGCATCGATTCAAGACACACACAAGAGCTACTGTTGCACACAGATCTATGTGAAGCGTAGGATTGTTCCTCTTTGCGTTCCAAATCTATTCTCTCCGATATACGTACATACCCGTCACGAGCTTGCGCAAGGTGTAAATCTACCAAGTCTTTGCGCTTCGATCTTTATGTTCTATGATGCCACGGGTTCAAGTCTTCTCAGTGCAAATGGCGGCACACCATCCTACATTATTACGAGTACTGCGAGCGTAATCCAGCGATACCAGAGGATTGTTTAACCCCGCTCCCCAACCTCCTCAAGACGCCATCTGGGGCCAGCCTAGTCATGACAGATTCCTGGACATGTATGCCAAGGACACAATGAGGATCCTATGCGTGAAGGGCGGCACGCATCGACTTCACGCTAGATGCAACCGCATGGCGCACAGCATCTACGTAATACGTGCCAAGATCGACACACCAAAGTGGATCATCCCCACGTTTACATTGTTGGTGGAGCTGGGAAAAGCGGAAACCCCACAGCAAAGATCGCACGTTCGGTCCATGCACAAGGGTAGGCTAGCGCCCGTATGCCGGTCGCGGACCGCATATGTGGTTTAGATTCATGCTGAAAACATTGTGTGGCTGTCTGGCACGGCAGATCTAGGGTCCATACGGATATTTCAACCGTACTTGCATGTGTTGACAGGGTCGGCTGCCGCGTTTTCATGCGGTTGTGCCGCGCTGGCGTTTTGAGAGGTGGTTGGGATAGGCGAGGCACCTAGACTCAACCCATCTGAGTGTCGCTTGTCGCGCTTTCAAGAGTAACAACGCAGAGCGATTTACGTCCAGATTCCTGGAAGTTTAGCCATATACCGACCTTCTGGGAACGAATCTCGCAAGCTAGCACTCAAAACTCGTTCGAGATGGTAGTTGGTACGTGCGCTTAATACTGCATGGCGCAATCATTCTGATAGCGAGCTGGGGCGTTCCTATCTTGGCTTTGAACAGGCATCGAGCGGTTCACTTCTAGGTAAGCTGCATATCACTTTGCAGCTTGTGTTCCCCCAAGTGCTGCGAACACCTGTTGAAGCCCGCAGAAGCTGACGAATGAAACTGGTACATGGCAATGAAGAGGCTCCGCTGTAGATTATGGCACCCTCTTCGGCGGTCCCAGAGCGTCGCGTATGGGTAGTTCATCCAGCCGTGTTGCCGCCCACAATGTCTAGACCATGGTTCGCCAGGTGAAGCGCCATTGCAGCCATGGATGTGGCCCCAAGGCCTTTGAGCTGGCCGAAAAGGGCCGCGTGACAGTACAGAGGGCTTACATCCTAGCCCGTCGCAATCGCATGAATTGATGATGCGTTGCATGATGAATTATGCGAATGAGAGATCAATATACTCCACATAGTAGCGTACATAGGCACCCGTGGGCGTTAAGATGAGCGATCTATTCAGTGGAGAACCTTATGGAAGGGGATCTCGCGGAAAATAGCAGATGTCTGAAAACATTCGAAAGCCTCAGCCGCCCCCATAGCATCGTAAGCCATCTTTTCGGCCTATGAGAGACTATTGGAGTGGCGCTCAGATACACATGCGCCCCGTAATTACCATGGGACGGCAGCAAGCCAACATGCAGCCACTGTATATCCTGGATTAAGGAGGGTGTAGGGTCGCGGCTAAGGATGACAATGGCTGATCATCCTACTGAAAAACGCATGTCTCCCGCTTCGCGCGCCATGTTCTCTGTGATGTGACTCTTGTCAAATTGTTGTCTACCTGTTGTTTTGTCTCAGCTTTTATGGATTCCCACAAGCCCGAGTCCACCTGAGTCTACTCATCACCTAACCGTACCTAATACCTCGACAGCCGCGGCATGCAAGCCATCGTCAGCCCCACATGGCCACCACAGAGCATCTTTACAACGACCTTGAGGTTAGCATGAAGCCAATAGGTGTTCCTTCCTACATTGTTCGAGAGTATTGGGGTACTGCAGTCGCTTGAACAGGTTGCCTTCATGTGTCAGGGTCGTCTTAGCCTCAGCCTCGTTTTAAGCAGAGCGACAAAGGAAACGCAAGTAGGAATGCCAGGCAGATCCGTGAGGCAGTCAAGTCCCCCTCGCCTTTAACTCTCTGAGCATCCGCATCTCTTTCAAACAGATTTATCGCTCTTGTTCAGTAGCTGATGATAATCTCCGGGGACGATGTCGGCGCGCTTGGGCGTCGAGGGACGTGGCAGGACGTTTAGTGCGATTTTGCAGAGCACCGCCTACCGTCGTACACAACCACCGACAACGCTTCGGCACCAAGCTTCACCATCCGTGTACCTCTTCCAGGATCTCTTGCAAAGCTCTGCCGACAAAAGGTATCGCTAGCCACGGGGTCAACGAGTGCCGCCCTGAACTATCTACAAACCCCCTCTTCAACCGGCCCAAGCTCGAAAAGGCAGAGTAAGGCTGCCGGCACGACAGCACCTACGTTGTTCGAAAGTAGACACAGTATGTACTCCAAGCTACATGTAGGCTGTGCTTCCTGCCCGCTGACTTGAAGTCACAGCCGGAGAGCGTCTGAGGTCATTCAGGATCGGCGACGGTGTGCACACTAGCGTTCGACAACGACAAGTCTCGTTCTTGACTGTACGGTGCTGGTGGGAGTCTCTCTACTGTGTTGCTGCGGACGTGAGCTCCCCAGCTTGGAGCTACTCGGGTAGGCTCATTATCGACATCGACACCGAACTTAAGCACGGCAGTTTGCATCATCTAGCTCTTGCCCAGCTGACGTCGTTCGGCCAGACTGTCAATCGAACCCAGCTTGCCCAATTTTCCGCGCTCTTTCATCTAGATCCTCCTCTGTTGGTAGACAGGTTCGCATCGGACTCAAGGACTACGCGTGCTCCATCGAACCGACGGTAGGAAATACCAACGTGTGACGTCTATACACCAGGCCTTAAACTCTAGCACAGAGGCGGTGAACTTATACTGTAGGACACAGCAAGGCATCCACGACCAAATGAGTTCCAACGGAGACATCCGATACGATCTTTATCAGCCAGCAGGGCGCTGGGAGCCTGAAGAACCAGAGATACAGGAGCCAAAGAAGCAGGAAGAGGACGTGGACGCACAGTCCTTTGACTATGCCCTTGACTTCACTGAAGTCATGACTCGCCCTGGTGCCCAAAGGATGCCACAAGATCCGACTTATATGCCTCTTAACTTCAACCCTTATATACCAGAGGATCTGCAGCCTCAGGAGTCAGACTGGCCCAACATCAGTAACGATGGAAACAGTCCAGTCAATCACGCACGACCGCCTTCCATCATAATTGACGGCGTTACCATGGATGGCCAGGGTGGTGGGCGTGAGCTGTGCACGTGCACGAACGGACACCAGCGTCAGACACATCATTTGATAGCTTCGGTCCACTCTTCACATGGGCCATGGAACCACTTGCAAGGATCAATGGAACTCAATACCGAACCCGACAGCTCCTGGATGCATCAGCACAGTATCTCAAGTTCGTGGCATTCTTCAAGAGTATCCAGCCAAGACGGATACTCCTCAGGGTCGAATGCGATGGCAACATGGCCATCCGTAACGTCGGGTGACCCGAATCTAGAAGGCATGGGCGACAGCTTCATGACACAACAGCCAAGGTACATGTCATCAGAGGGGCCGTATCGGTTCGAAGAGCCTCTCGAGAGCTTCCATCCGGAGTCTCCGGGCATGATGGCTTCGCATGTTGTCTGCCCGCGTGCGCCAGAACATCTGTCAAGGTTAGTAAAGTGCTCGGTCAAGTGCACAGCGTACTGAAATCATGCAGACCTTCATACCAACATACACGGACCTCCGAAGACCCAGGTTTGACGACGGAGTCGCTACCACCACTTGCCTTAAACGCTGTCGAAGCCCAGGCAACGGAACCTTCAGTACAATGCGAACATGAAGGTTGCTTTCAGATCTTCACTGGTAACCATCGTCGCGGGACGATGCACCGCCACATGCGTCTTAAGCACTCTGGCAACCAAAATGAGTCTGGGAAAAAGTTTTTCTGCGAAGTACTAGATTGTGACAAGAGCTTCAGCCGGCAAGATGCTCGCCTCAAACATCTTCGCAAGAAGCATCCTGAGCTTGGTCTGGCTGCTGCTTTACCTCGAAGATCGGATACTACGTGGTAGATTCCCGGCATGACACCACAAGGCGGTACCGGTATGGCGGCTCTGACAACATATTTGGAAGGCGGAGTACGATACAACAAGTACTCGAGGGTAGGCGCAGATGTACTCGAGCTGAACATGTTGTTTCGGAGAGCTTGATGTTGCCTCCTTTCTTCAACACGGACCTCATGACTCTTTCTTATGTTTCTATCTCTTTAGTGTAGGCTCATGGCGTTCGGACAAGACAATGCTGGGCGAGCCAACTGACACAAAAAGTATCATGGTTATCCTCACGATCACCCTCAAAATCTCGGCAGCCTAGACTCGTCCCTGGCTCTTGCTATTGCGGCTCAGTCAGACAGCCTTCTCTGAGTAGGCCTAGGCTGGCATTTCTCTGTGGCGTTCTATGTTTTTGGTAACGGCGGCTTGGGGTTCTCATTTGGCCTTGGCGTAACGGACTGGATACGTTTTGAAAAGTTTTCAGCAGTCATACAGCTGTAAGTCGATCGTGTGTGGGCGTCTGTAGGCTGCAGGTATGTCCAGCGACCGTCACCATCTTCGATGCGCGGCAGAGAACCACAGCCTCTGGAGTCTTGCTGTTGGAATTGCTCGGCCGCTTGCAGTATGATTGTGGTGAACTTATCGTGGTTTGGAGAAAGAGCTGGATGTTATGGAGGGCTGGAATGAGGGAGGACGCGTTGGGCACTGGGCCGCTTCGCCTCATATTCGCTACCAGACCATTAAGTTATAGCGTCCCGACTCCTGCTAGAGCCACCTACCGGATTGTGCCGTCGAGGCACGGACATACACAGACGGACAGGCCCAATCTCCACCTCTGTCGCTGCCGGCTGACCTCGAAGGACATGTGAGGAGGCGAAGCGAGCCTCATTCGGTGGGCGCAAGAGCTGGCGCGACTGTCAACGCTCACGATTCCCTCGCGCCCAACAGTGTCTTACTGGCGTGTCCCTTAGAATACCATGGGTACACCGGGGAGGGGCTGTGTACAACGCTCTATCGCAGGAGCTCGGTTGGCTTTCATTTCTTAGAGGTGTCGAAGCTCGTTACGAAATGTCTGAGGACATCACCGGGGACGAACGATGTCATTGTCGATTAGCGCGTTTAGGTCCGGGCGTTGGCTTCAACGTCGTTCTCTGCTCATGGCGCCATGTCCTTATTCCTTGCGCATGCAAGCATCCCGTACCGTTACGAAGTTTCTGTCCTTTTATTCCAGCACCCTGCACCGCAGCATACATAGCTGCACATTTTAGCTTTTTCATTTGTCATGGCCTTCCAATCACGGCCATTCCTAGCTACCACCGAGCAGGTAGCAGGACACCCTATACATAAATAACAGCCTTTTCACACCCTATCGATACTCCTCAGGCCAGATACCGTCATATATACACGCGTATCTACACAGAGTGGTGTGGGTAGAGTCAATGTGATTTGCTACCGTCTATCCTTCTAGACTGTGCTGACCGCTTCCTGATTCGTACCTGATGCCAAACATGCAGTAGCATTCGCAACCTGACAGGGCGACACCGCACGGGACGACAGGAACGCGTGGCAGTTCATGTCAGGTGATTGCATACGCCTGTTTTATACCGATATCGTCGTCATCTGATGTGTAGAAAACCGCCGGATTGCTTATTGAAATGGAGACTGAGCACACAGCTCGCCTGCCTCGATGACTCCAGCCTACCCTCCCTGCCTAAAGCTCGCAGGCATCTGCATGATAACCTGGCCATCGGACGCGAGGATATCTAGCAAATGAAACGCTGATCAGACACTTGCCACTGCCAAATGCTCGAAAATAACAGGGGCGAGGCGCCACAGTCCGGACTCGGTGCTGCCGTCTACCTCCTCAAGCTATCGAATCATATCTAACATATGCGTGGGTAAAGTGGATGGACACTCTGTTTGCACCGCCTCCTTCCTGCACACGCCACCTCATGATGGGCAAAATTACCTTGCTAAGCAGGTCCTAACGAACTCAACAGATCAGGGAGACAAATCTTTCACATGAAACTATCGCGAAGGTTCCGTATGCCGAATGGGACTTGCCTCCCCTTGTCCTGGTCGTTTAACATGGCAAGGCTGCCGTACTGCAGTGCTTGACTCGGCTGAGCGTGGCCTATCATTGGTAATGATACAGCCACAGTCGATACCAGTCAACAATATGCTGTGTAATTCTCAACGACTCAGAGCATCGCGTCCAGTCAAGAACGTCACTGCAGCGTGAATGACGCCCTTCAATTAAGCGTCATGTCTAGAGACAGGCGTTATGATCGCTGGGTTTTGCTCACAGCATAGCTGCCCAAAAGGAACCAGCAAACCAAGCTGAAGTTCGATTTCCAGTACGCTACATCACAACATACTCTCCGCCATCGGTCAGAGTTTTATTAAAATGCCAAATCAATGGTGCGCGATCCAACTTTTGTGGCTGCATTGCAACGCACATGATCACGATCGCGACCATCGAATCCATACACGACCCACACAATTTTCGTACTCCTTAGACGAGCTTCGGCTCTGCAGGCCAACACAGCGAATATGCTGCGACTAGCATCCAACATTTGTCGGTCAAGTCCTCCACGACTTGCACGACACCTAGAGACAAGGTTGGTGACAACAATGTCCAAATGGAATCAAACTCTGCATATGGGCGTTCTCAACACGCCCCTCACAGGCGCGCTTGAAGCGCCAACACATGAAAGATCAACTGCTTAGGCAAGTTGGCCGATTTTACACCTAATGACAGTATTCTTGGACCTGACACCAGGCCGAATTCGCCAATGTCGTAGCAACCAAATGACCGACTCAATCAACGAGGACATGCCCTTCTGTGGTTGTCAAACCTGTTAGGCTCCGAGAATTTGATTCATACCTATATTCCAGCAACGACGGTTCAAGATAGCACTGAATGTGTATATGAAGACGCATCGGGAGACAAGCCGTATAAAGACCCAATTGGATTGATACCCGATGCGGGCGGCCCCTGTGGTCGGGTCTCCATGGTGTACTGAGCGTATGCGCCCTGTCGTTTTCGCACATCCAGCCCGATGGAAGGACCTTGCACACATCAACGCAGCTGTAGTTCGCTCAGATGCGCTCATGACGCAAACATGGTTAATGCTGGTTGGTACAAATGAACGGAAAGACCAGGGTGTGGAATTGCTTCACGCCGCTGAACAGCGAAGCAAATGTCTATCCTATCGCCGTCGACGCTTCCCTGTACGCTTCAAGCCCTCATGCAGAGTCTGGCCAATTTCGTCCGTATGTGCCAACATGCTGTAGATTCGTTGACCGTTACACCACAACTACTTACAGCTCGGACATGTTGCATTTTGGCGCTTAGGGAAGGTAATGATTAGAAGCACTGGACGACGTCTTGTCGTCACTCCACCATCACGTACCGCCACAAGGGAAGCACTTCTTAGTGCATGCATAAGGGCTTTTGAGACAGGGCGTAGCTCAGAGCCCGACTACTTTACGTGGTATGTCTTAGGCTGCAATACTGTCATCGATACATTGCTATCAATATCTTCACCGTTATGCAATAGATGAAGATGAATGTCATTCATTCTGAGCGTAGAGTCCTTCTGATACCCATACTGCATGCAAAGAGCCATTTTCTACAATATCCTTAACGCCATGCAAATGCCTTCAGCCTCGTTGTCATACATGTACACCCCCTTCCCCATACACCGCTCAAATCTTCTCCTCCACCACCTCTCTCCACTCGCTCTCCGCCCGTCTAATCAGCTCCTCATACACCGTCCATGCCAACGCACTACTGACCGCCTTTCTCGCAATTCTTATCCCCAGCCCATCAAACAGACTCCTCGTCCCCTCCTCCCTGAGCATTTTCTTCGCCGCATGCACCATGTTCCCATAGCGACCCGGCATCAGCTGGATGCGTGTTTTGATCGCGTCGAACGGGTTCGTCACCGTTGTGCCTAGGCATGCGGCCGCGACGCCCGAGATGAAATTTATGCCTGCTGATGTGCTCGAAGACAGTGCCAGCGTCGCGTTGATGTTGTCACCGGTGCTGCCCTCTTCGATCTTGCTCGCGAGGCTCGAGAGTCGGCGTTTGGACTGTTCGTAAAACAGCACGTAGAGGCCCGCATACGGCGCGTCCCTTACGGCCGTTGCGCCGAAGCCCGCGAAAAAGCCCCTGAGCCCCTCACTGCGGAAAATGTCGCGACTCGCGCTGAGCAGCGAGTTGTATGCGTACAGGCTGCTTTCGTAGCGGACTTTGAGGACGGTGATGGGCATCATGATGAAGCCCGCCCATGTGCGCGCGAATGCACCGGTCGCTAGATTCGCTGTATTACTCAGTTTTGGCAGAGAACTCGAGTGGCTCCCACTTCCAGCGCCGGCACCATCTTGAGTGCGTGCAGCGAGTAAACTCGCCCGCCGCCTCAGCGCATTCAGGCCTGAAAAGTATATCGCCGACCCACATCCCGTACGCAGCGTGCTAGGCAGTGTGCCGCGCCAGAACTGACGTATGGGGTTTGGCCCGCTGGCTATGGACTGGATGGTACCGTAGAGGGTGGAGGAACGTGATTGCTGGACGCGGGTTTTGAGGAGGTCGGCGGGCTGGAGGAGCACGGCGGAGAGGACGCCTGAGCTTAGGCCGGCGAAGAAGTGGACTGCAAGCCGCAAAGATTAGAACAGTATTCAATCAAACATATATGTATAGCTGCGAATGGGCATGAGGTTTGGGCACATACAAGACGACGATGCGCGTGTTTTGCTGCCATCTGACATTTCCGTGGCGGAGGGTGGGCAATTGCTATGAGCTGTGCTATGCTGGTAATGTCTGCATGGTGCATATGTGTGGTTGTTTGGGTGAGCATGTCAACCTTTGGCGAGCGGTGTCGCTCCAAACAAAATGCATGACGTTTTCTACCGTGAACCGCAGACACCCGAATGTGCTCGGCGGAGTGGTACGCCGAGCGGCGGGCACAAACGCCGAGCTTATCATGCAAGGAATAGTAAGACCTCACGTCACGTTGTATGTTATGGTGGAGTTCCGATATAGATATTGCTCGCATCAGTAATTATACCTAAGGTCCCTGCGCCGTGTGGCTATCTCGACGGAGTGAGCCCACATCTCGTGCCCTTTTGACAACTATGTATGCGGCTTCTTGCTAGTGGCATCAGGTATCCATACACTGATATCCTTCTTATCCGTGCGCAATCCTTCTGTAGCCTGAACCTTCAATGACTTGTTGAAGTACCGATCCATCACCTTTAGGGACGGCGTGATCCAAGTACCCCGCACCAAGGGGTATAAGTTGAAGCGCACCGTCTGCCTACTCATGGGCAGTAAATGTAATGCTCTCAGCTTATGGCCACTGAAACCGAATTCCTCGCTGGCTTCCATGTTCAACTCAAACGTAAGGAAGTGCATCGTCGGGTTCTCCAGGGTATAGTCGAGGTGCACCAAAGACTCTACACTGTCCGAAAGTTCTGCCGAGGCCAGTACCCGAGGCTCGCTGGAGGGTATCTGGATGCGCGGGATGGGAAGTGAAGACGTAACAGTTGGAGCTTCAGGCTCAGATGTGCGCTGCCAGGTGATGTTCAGTGTAGTGTCTAGGGCAGTCGAACGACGTTCCTCAAGATTGTTCTTCCGAACATCCAGGCTGAACGACCACTCGTTCAGCACCTGGGGTTCCACATTCATCTCCTGAATCTCAAACTCCTTGAAGACCTCGCATGCTGCACCGCCATGAACCCCATGCACCTGCACTTGGAGGTCTTTGACCACGAGTGGCTCATCAGCAAAAGATGCTACCTTTGCCCGCAAACCCCATTTTTGCGCGATGCCAAAAGCATCTGTAGAGTCAGGATGGATGTTGCTCTCTGCATCCTGGAGGTCAAAGTAGCTCGGCCATGGTTCGGGGTGTACTCGAGCATTCAGATCATAGCTGGCCTCGAATGGTGCATTGAAGACAAGGTCGGCTATCAGAATCTTCGATATCGGTATATCGCGATCGCTAAGCAGATGATACAAGACCTTTACCTCCAAAGCGTAGTCTGCAGGATCTGGTGGTGCAGTGAAGCGTATCTTTTCTGTTGTCCTCTCGCCTTGGCCGAGCTTTCCGACAACATGACCAGGCAGGTCCATGTCTGTAGAACCATCTAGCGACGGCGGTACTTCTTTCATTGGCGAAGATGCGGGATGATCGAGCCACGAGTAAGATAGCGAGTCTTTGGAGCGACCAAGCAGTCGGACTTCGAGAACGGCTTCTGTGTCTTCTTCCTCCAGATTGAGTATCTCGATGGCGACAGTCACTGCTTCGTCAGTGTAATACTGGTTGCGTACATCAGGAAGCCTTATCTCCATCTTTGGAGGTTTAGGCAAGATTTTGATCGTCGAACCAGAACCTCCCTTCAATTTCCGAGGTTTGACTCCAGTCTTGGTATTGGTAAACCAGGCAGGTACTTGCTTTTCGCTGTCTATCTCCATGTTGGAGCAGATAAGATCGAAGTGCTCCGTGCTCATTCGAAAGGTGCAGCTAGTGATGTCTATATCTCCAGCCTCACGGAATATGAGTGGAAAGTTGAACACCTTCGTCTGCCCAGGTAGCATGGTCAAGTTGGAGTTTCCAGTCCACCTTGGTTTCTGGCCCTGAACCACGCTTTCTTCCATCATGACTTCGTACATGTCGGTCGTCTCAGAATCATTGGTGTCGACGTCATGTGTCAATTGGACTCCACCTAACCCGCCTTCGAACTGAAAATCCAAGGTCGATAGGACGATTGGTGCAGAACCCGGTCGCGCGTTCGATTTGATTACAATCTGGGACTGTAGTGGTTCACCAACGTTGCCCTCGATGGCAGAAAAGGCGAAAGAGGTTGTTACTACACCAGTCAGTCAAGCCGGTTTCTATTATGGGACACACTCACGGCACGATATGCTGTCTTTCATGTCAAGCTTGACAATCACTTTCTCATCAGCTACATTGTCTTGAGAAAAAGCGGCCAAGCAGGACATCAAATCATGTTTATACCTCGTCTTACCCGGAACCACTAGGCATGGTCAGCAACATAGAGATAGCGGGACTAGATTTCTACTAACCATGACTGTAGAGCTCCCACTCAGTAGCAAGATATGTTTCTCGATCTCGTACGCGCAATGCACACTCATGCAGGGCCCACAGCACTTCCGAGGCAGGCGCCCACCAGCCTTCCTTTCTCCAAGCCATTGTCTGCCAGAGTGGCTGGAGTACTTTGAATGCGTCATCGAATCGTTTGACGTGGAGTAAATTTCGTGCGACCTCCAGCTGCAATTGATCGGCTTTTCGGTGTTGCCCGCGTTGTTGAAATTCGGGAATGGCAGCGCGCAATTTTGCTGATATGTCGCTCCAGTGCTCGAATCCGCCACCTACTCCTGGTAGAGGGAGCTCTTGATGAGGCTGTGGAACAAGGTATTGATCATAGATCTGGTTCCGATTCGAAACTTTAGTGGCTGGGGACATGCCAGGAGGAGTCCGGTCATCTTCAGGCATCTCTCGAGCAAGGATATAACGCTTTTTGGCATAATCAGCCGACAATTTCTGCCAGTAGCCAGCATGATGCAGCAAATCCCATGGTGGGAGTCTTTCGCCAATGGGGAACTGTTTTTCTGGTGGTGAATACATGGCGGTGAATGCAGTACTCAACGGATCCGCATCGAGCTGTACTATGCGGAACTGGGGCAGTTCTACCCGTTGGATGACCTGAGCCATGACCTGAGCCCATCGCGATTCCCAGGCTTGCCATCCATAATTGCTTGTACCTTTACCTCGACGATCCAGGACATCCTGTAACCTATGCTTATACCTCAACCATGTCTGTGCTGCAGAAGTAGGATAGTTATTCCACAGCTGACACCGTATATGGCGCAGTGCGATAATATCAGCTATCAGTCGTATCTCGTCCCAGCGAGGAGACCAGCTTGCAGTAGTCTCAAAGATGCCCTCTGGACCAAAAAGGGCATCGAGAGCTATATTGTAGTGTCTTTGCGCGGCATCCATCTCCTGGCGAAATTCTGCAAAGACTCCCAGCTTGATTTCATATCGAACACTCCAGCCCGGATAAGACAAGGTCTGTGAGGTGCCACGAGTCGGCGGGGCTGTGGGTGGAGGTATGGTGCCCCTGCCCTTCTTTCGTCTCGCATGCTTGGTGAGATCGCGGTAGTACTCAACGCAGATGGGTTGGAGTGTCGACAGTACAGAGGTGACAAACGCACGCAATTCGACCGGAGATGTGTTGGGTGGAAGGAAAAACAACGAGTTCTTGGGGTCGAGACCGGTGGTGCGCCGTATGTTAGCCAGTCGCTCTTCGATGTCTGGCGCCTCCAGTATCGTCTTGTCACTCAGCAGCACAACCGCATAGCGCGTCCGGTATTCGGACTTGATTATCTGGGATCTTATCTTGTTGATTTCCGTCTTGAGCTGGTTGTCGTGCAGGCTGTTCGTGATAGGGTCCGTGTTGAACTCGAAGAAGGATATGAAGACGGAGGGCACATAATCCTGGTGCTTTGCAACCCACGGAGGCGCAATGACGCCGTCTGGGAAAATGGCAGCTCCAGGCGAGAGTGGAGAAATGGGTGAATGCAAGGTCCAGGATGCAGCGGCGGCAATGGTGGGGCTGCTCGGTGGTGTTGTCTCGGACGTCGTAGGTGCATAAGCCTTCTTGGGCGGTAGCTGGAAGTTCTTCGAGGGATCAGTATGCTTGCGTACATCTTCTCAGCGTGTACTGACCCACCCTCCCTACGGCGCGTATCCTGAAGCCATGCGCAAGGCCTTGACGGGCCGATGTCCGCCCGTTCCAAGGCGCGTTTGTGCTGTCTGCACTGAGAAAATCCTGCAATAGCGCCTCCGTGTGCTTGCCTCCAGTCACGGGGGGTAGCTCCGAAGTGATGGAGGTGGCAGCCCTGCCAGGCAGCACATCTTGAACCGGCGGAGGAGGATCGAGCTCTTGGGTGGCCCCTAGACCAGAAAGGACTATGAAGGGCAGGTTGTGTTGCACATATTCGGCTGGATATGCATCCATTGCTACTGAGAGCCTTCTATCAGTCCATAGAGTGCGGGGACGAGATGTGGGAGATGTGGAGGTGGTGCGGATGTGAGTTTGGTTGATTAGTCGCAGATGAGAATGATGGAGCCGTCTCTAGTCGCCATCAACTGTGGACTGCGCAGGATTGGCGTTCTCGAGGTGTGTTTGCCCGTGTCGTGATAGCTAGGGTGGTGGTTCCGCGTGGTAGGGTTAAGTTTAGTGCTTGTCTACCGAGACCCTTCGTCATGCCCGGCGGCCGTGTTTCGCGGCGGCCTCTTCAGAGCTCCTCTCCACACGACGCGCCCACCCGCCAACCCGCACAGCTACACGCTGAATGACCCGTCGCGCGTGGAATTTGGTCTGATGCTACCAGGGCGTATCCATACTTGCCTCTAGCGATCTTGTCCTGCTTATTCTCGGCGCAACCATCCTCGTCTTTACCCACGGCCACACGTCCTCATAACCTGCCTCGAGCTGGCCAGGGCCTCTTCACCATGGCGAGCCAGCAGCAGCAGATCATTGATACCATCTTCAGCATGAAGCGGAAGCTCCTGCGACAAGAAGACAGTAAGGTTTGTCTTTGCGGTACCATCGCGCGCAAGCTAACGAATACAGCCGACACCGACGAAGGAGAATCATTCGCAAGCCCCTACAAGCAAGACCTGAAGCGCAAGGTCCAGTACGCGCGTGGAAGTGATGCCGACTTCCCTACCGACGTTCGGCCCTTCAAAAAGGTGCGTGGTTTACCTTGCGCCTGCTACTCTGCAGTCTGCTAAATTACTGCAGCGCATCGAGCACGCCGGTTACAAACGATACATTCTGCAGCGCAACCCTCCAAGATATGATCCCGATGGGGACATTGTCGAGCCAGACGACGAATATGACGACGAGGACGATCTAGAAGTGGTCGAGGAGAATCCCTACGCCGATATTCGTCTCGAACGTGTGTAGCTGATATGGACGGTCCAGGGCCACTAGAAACTGACAACTTCACAGAACTACTTGCGCCCTTGACGTCTGCCGCCGACTTGCCCACCCACCCATCATTAAGTGTCGCATACACATCGAAACACCTCACAGATCTGGCCAATGAGACAGGTGCTTTGTCAAGGAAGGAGATGATCACTATCGCGCGCGCAAAGACGCTATTCGTGACACTGGTTGGGGATTCCTCGTTTGCTCCTGCCGCACTAGCACGCATGGTCAACGCGCCTTTTCACAAGTCGTGGACAAATGGGGAAATGCGACATGATGAAAGCGGAGAAGGTTCGCATGGCGAGGACAACATACATAACGCGACATCAGCGCCAGATGACGTAGACATGGCGGACGTAGGCCAGACGAATGGCGTCCAGACCAACGGCGAGAATGGCAAGCTACATCACGAAGAAACCAATGGCACGGCGCCCGCGACGAACGGAGTTTCGCACGAAGAAGGAGAGCCAACTGCGGACGGGGAAGATGGGCTTGATGATGCGTCAGATACAGCCTCTCAACAAACAGCACACCGCATGACAACACGCGCCAGAGCGAACGCAGCTTCGACGCCCTCACCTCCTCAGTCTCCGATAAGTGGTGCCAATGCTATACATCCTCTGTTCGCCTTCTCTACCGAGTCCATACCCGATCGCGACCTCGGCTTACCAGCACATGAGGCAGAAGAGACGCGCATGCTGTTGATGGCCTATGTACAAAAGCAAGAGGAGGTAGCTCGCGCGACAGCTGATCTCTACCGAGGACTACTACAAGCGGACCGGATGAGGCAGGATGTCTTCAAGTGGTCCAAGGCCGAGGGCCATATTGGAGAGATGAGTGATGGCGAGGACTGGTATGATGGCGAAGAGTGGGGCCTTGACCAGGAGCTGTTGAAGGGGCGAGATGAAGAAGAAGACGAGACAGCGGCGGCGGGCAAGAAATCGACCAGGCAAAGACGGAAGCCTGATAAGGAAGACAGGTAGGACCGCCTTTCTTGGTGTCCTGCGTGAAGCCGCATTCTTGTTTCGAGATGATTTTATTTTTTGGCGCCACGAATATCATGATACCAGGGCTATGCGAGCCCAGCTTTCTTCTCACAGTCGTTCCTTGAGTCGCTCCTGCCTGATGCTGTCGTGTTCTGTTGACGTAGGAGCGTGAGTGCCTTCTTGATCAACCAAAGCTCACCTCCACCGCAACCACGACGACAGCGAATCGATGCAACATGGAATTCGTTCTGCGATGCAACGACCTCAAATGTCGCACTCAGCTTCAGGACCGTGCTGTGGTCACCACCTGCAGGTCTGTCTCAGTTTACAGCATAAACATGAAATCTGGAGGCTGAGCTGAGCACTATAGTCATCTCTTCTGCACTCGGTGCGCGGACTCGACCGGCCTCTCCAAATCTGCGGATGCACACAGGATATGCCCAGCGTGTGGCGCACCGCTTCACAATCCCGATGACGTGGTTGTTGCAGGTTTGAATCCGTCCGAGGACTACAAGACCAGTATTCTCAGCGGCCTGAGTCCCACAATCATCATGGAGTGTGCCAGTCGCGGGTTAGCGTTCCATAGCTATCAGACCTCTCAGGAAATCATCTACGAGGAACATCTTGCCAAGGGCTTGACAGAAAAGTACAATACGCTTAGCCAGCAGATGGACCAGCTCATACACGACGCAAACTCGCAGGTCAAGACTTTGCAGGACAAGATGCAGAGTGAGGTTGTTCTGTCGTAGTCATGCTGTATCACTAACTTAGCATCAGGTATGCACGTGGAGTATACCGCGCTTGAATCGAAGAACCATGAACTGAGTACAGCTTTCAAGCAGAAAGCCCAATCCCTGCAACGTACCACGAAGCAATACCAAGCATTGAAGGCACAAGTAATGGCCTCCCATGTTGCTACAGCTGCAGGTGATGAGGCCGAGATAACACTCCAGACTGCACGTGGGGACCGGTTCATCGACAAATTGCCGGGGACAAGGCGAGGCACTGCCATTTACAGCCAAGCAGGCCAGCATATCGGCGGCGATAGAGCTCATGGTCGGAACGACAGCAGAAGCTCTGATAGCAGTGGACAGCAGCGAGGTGGCATGGGCCTTGGCCACAGCTTTGCGCCTCCTCTCCAGGGGCGTCGTCTAGGTGGCAGGGCGGGCACAGGTCGTGAGTTTGGAGTGTACTCGTAATTGTCTACTAGCTAATGCTCTACAAGAATCTGGCCAGTTTGGTACGCCATCTCAGAGCCAAGCCAGCCGTCTTCCTGTTCTAGGAGGCACACGCCAGAGCACTTTCCAGAACGTAGAGAACGGCCCACGTTATCGGGCTTCACCAATGGATAGGCAGCCCCTGAGAGGTGGCGTTGCACAGAATTTGGGCAACTTCTCGCTCAGCGGTGCAGGAAAGCGATCCAAGATACCTGGACTTGGTGTTCAGTCTGGCTCGTTGGGACGATGACTTTAGTGGTGGTGTGGTCGGCAGCAAGATGGGAGACTGGCTTGTACTACAGAACAAGTTCTCTGTGGACTGATATCCCTGTTAGCGAAAGATCAGAAGACAGCCTGATGTCACAAAGCACGATGGTGTTATTTGGTCAAAATGACAGTCTCTCTTATTGTCTAGCCAGGAAGACGCTTGTAGTATGACATAAAAGGGCCGGCGTCGGGCTGTATGAGTCCTGTCCTGTCAGGCACTGACCCACCCATGGTTCACGACTGCCAACATTTGGTAGTCAAGCGTACCCTGACAGACTCGCTTTTGCAGTGCTGTGCAGCAGCCAATCAGGTAGGCGACTGATGGCCTCTTCAGGATTACATGGGTGCAGCTTCGTCATCACAGCGCGCTGCTGAGTTGGCAGCGTGCAGCGGCTCAACTCGAGGAGGCGCTGGCCTGCCTGAAGAACTGCTGCTTGCAGCAGGGTGGAAGTTAGCTCTGGTCGCGCACACCGTAAAGTCGATGGTCGCAAAGTAGGGCGCAACCGGTCAGCGACGGAGCGCTCTGTCGCGGTGTCTGAATTGTGCGCTCGGTCAGAGGCTGCCGGTGAGTATGGCGCAGCAAATCAGCAGACCTGTGAGTCTTGCACGACGCCCTGGTCCATGCTACGCGCCTCGCAGGTTGGGCGGAGTGCTCGGCCTTGGTGGGGTGAGTGACGTAACCGAGGACGGTGCATCTACGCACCCACACCTTTGCTGCTCCTCGCACCTGCCACCGCAACGGTAATGCCCACGCCATTTCTCTTGGGCCCCAAGGTTTAGAGTTTGCTGCCCTGACTACGAGTAATCCGATAAATACCACCGCCGCCGACTACCCGCAAGGACTGACACCACTCCCTCGCCCGCCTTGTCAGTTCCTTTGCCTGCCCGTTGTATTCTTCGTTGCGACAGCCCACCACCCACTTGCGCTAGCTGCCAAGTCGTCCGTAGTGAGAGTGAGAGAGTATCCGGTACGCTTGCCCCGCCATGTCTCTACCATCTTACCCCCCTCTGTGCCCGCGCTCACACAAGCTTTGCCTAGCAGACCCTGACCCAACGGAACCGCGACACGCCCGCCCAGGACCAGGAGAGAGAAACATAGTGCAATAGAGAGCGCTTCCACCCACTGCGGGCTTTGAGCACCATGTCCGAGTACAGCTACGACATTCCGCGCCGCTCGCACCGCACCCGGGAGCCAGAGTATGTGACCGAGACGACCTACATCGAGCGCGGCGGCCGTGGAGCCCCAGTGGGCTCCAGAGACCTCGTCTACCGCCCTGCACGCGAGGACAGCATCGAAGACATCCCGCGCGACTTTCCCCCGCCCGGCGCCGAGTACAGACAGACCAAGTACCGCGAGGAATATGCGCCCCGCCGTACTCGCTCCGTGACTCGCGATGACTACTACGACGACCGCTATGATCGACACGACCGTGGCAGCCGCCGCTCGCGCGACTACGACGACTACTCTGAGTACTCTGAGCGCCCCAAGCCATCACGCCGCAAGTCCATCGTCGACCAAGTCAAGGACTTTGGCGAGGCCGCAGGTCTAGGAGGCGTCATCGGCGCAGTCACTGGCCGCAATCGCTCCCGCTCCAAAGAACGTCACCGCGGCCATGACCGTGGCTACGACAGCGACTACGACCGTCGCGACCGTCGCTACGACTCGAGGTCGCGCAGTCGCAGCCGCGGTGGTCGCAAGTCCGAGAAGTGGGAGCAAGCCGCCAAAGCCGCCATTGTTGCTGGTGCTGTCGAGGCCTTCCGTAGCCGCAAAGTCCAGGGTCCATGGACCGGTGAAAAGGGTCAACGCATTGCAACCGCTGCGCTCGGTGCCGCCGGTATCGACAGCCTGATTGACAGAAACCCCGAGAAGCACGAGAAGCGCCACATCGCCGAATCCGCTCTTGGTGGCATTGCTGCCAGTCGTCTTGCCAATGGCTCTCGCTCCCGGTCACGTGCCCGCGGCCGCGACGGATCCAGGTCACCGTCCAGGTCTCGTTCCCGCTCCAGGTCAATCTTCTCGCGCTCCCGCTCCCGGGGACGCTCACGCTCTGCCGATGGCGAAGGTGGCGGAAACGGCCTTGCCAAGGTCGCCGGTGCCGGTGCTGTCATTACCGCAGGAAAGGCTCTCTACGACCGTGTTCGCTCCAAGTCCCGTGCCAGGAAGGAACGCTCTCGCTCATCCAGCCGTGATAGCTATGTGCCATCGCGCCGTGGAAATCGCCGCTCCTACAGCCGAGGCCGTGGTATGGACGAGTACTCTGAAGCCTCTAACAGATCTAACCCGGATCGCAGACTAGCGGCCGCAGGCGGAGCGGGTGCCGGTGCCTTAGCAGCGCCGAGCAGAGGAGGGGAAGATCGGGATCGAAAGCGGGATTCTAGTACTGATTCCGAGTCTTCGACCGACATGGAGGAGAGACGGAAAAAACTTCGAGGTAAGGAACTCCTTACTGCCGGTCTTGCAACGGTGGCAACCATCCATGCAGCCCACGGAGTCTATTCGTCCATGGTGGCATCCGAGGGTCGTCGCAAACTCGTTAGTGAGGGTGAAATGACGTCCGAGGAGGCAAGGAAGCGTAAATCAAAGAACATGCTCCAGGATGCTGCTGCGGTCGGTATAGCTGCGCTGGGAATCAAGAGCGCCTACTCTGAATGGAAGGAAATGAATGAGCAAAGACATAGCGTGAAAGAGCTCGAGGCGCGCCGCCGCAAGAGGAGGAAGGCCAGAGAACGAAAAGAGAAGGAGGCTCGTTTTAATGCAATGAACGGTGTAAATGCACAGAACGGTTATGCTAACCAGTACGCATATCCTGTAGTCGCCAACCCGGTTTATCCTACGTCCTATGCGGATGCGAATCCTTACGGTGCTATGCCGCCACCCCCAATGGGCACGCGGTACTAGTCGCCTTCTGCTGTTACTTTCCTTGGGATGGGAGGGAACATTACTACATCGATACCTTTTCTGTTCAGGCGGACTGACTCAATGAACGGTTCTATACCTGGTTTTGCTGCATGTATTTCTTTGTTTCGAGGACCCAGATCCTATCCACTCATTTCTTTCACGGCCGATCTGCAGATGATGGCATATGGGTGGAGGGGCATGTTGAATAATGGACGAGTCTTCCGGCTCAATGATTGTAACGACTTATGAACGAATAGAAATGAAAGGCGACGGTCTCTTTACATATAACATTTTCAGCTCTTTGTGATATGATCGCGTGGCTATACCATTATGATGTTTTCCCAAACGGCTAACACTCAACATAATCATACACTTCACAACATCTCCAACAACGCCGAGACCTCTTCTCTGACCGCTTCCATGCCAACGTCCTTTTTCACGCCCAATCGTCGACACTGCACCTCCACCTCCCTCTTCTCCTTCCAGCCACGCCCCAGCACAACAATCACGGGATATCCAATTGCATCCGCATCCTTCAATTTCCACCCCACGCCTTTGCCCTCCCTGTCATCCAGCACAACATCCACAGCTACACCATCCTCTCCCGTGGCCAAGACATCATACACCTCCTCTGCCTCCCTCGCCTCGACCTGCGGAGCCGCCACCACCAGCACCTCGTATGGCGCAATTACCCTCGGCCAGTTCAGCCCTCGCGCGTCGGAGAGCAGAGACGCAATGGCGCCGATGAGTCGACTGACGCCGATGCCATGGCACCCCATGTGCATGTGATCGCGCGTCTTGCCATCAGGCAACGACACCAGTGCGCCGAGGAGCGCGGAATACCGCGTCCCGAGGTGGAAGGTGTGGGCTACTTCAATTGCTTTTTGGGTACTGAGGTGGCCGGTCGGGCAATGCGGACACGAGGAGCCGGGGGTCGTGGGTGTGAGGTCTGTTGGTGATTCTATGGTAGTTGCAGTGCTGTTGGGTGGGAACTCGGCATCGTCCTCTATGATGTCAAGGCTTGGGTCAACGATCGATACACTAGCTTTGGTTTGGGGGAGTAATTTGGCAAGTGTGTCTGCTTCGATGCCCGTGTCGAGATCAATGTCCGCGGGTAGGGAGCGTTTGACAGCGTGCAGGTTTACGTGCGAGGTTACAGCGTCCCAGCCTGGATTGGTGTCCACGGATTGCCCGGGAGGGCCGGGCACGTAGATGTCTATCGAGGTTGTGCGGTCGGTGCTGATGCCGCGGAATATGAGAGGATAAGCAAGGTCGTCGTTATTTTCGTCAGATTCGATAACGCGTTTGGTGACGAGTTCTTCGTTGGCAACATAGCTGCAGGAGTCGCAAGACCAAACATTGTCTTCGCCTTTGGGTGAGGCGAAGTGGTATTCGTGAGATAATTTACCGCCCATATTGCCTGAGTCGGCGTCGGCAACGAGGTAGGGCAGTTTGAGAGCATCGAATATGGCGGTGTATGCGGTGCGGACTGCTTCGTATGTTTCCAAGGCTGTAGAGGGCGTGGAGTCAAATGTGTAGAGATCTTTCATCATAAACTCTTTTGCTCGTAGTAGGCCACCACGCGGGCGGCGTTCGTCACGGTACTTGCGTCCGATTTGGTAGAGTCTGAGTGGAAGATCCTTGTACGAATGAACCATGCTAGCCACAAGTGCTGTGATTTCTTCTTCGTGTGTTGGAGATAGAAGGAATCCTGATTCTCTGCGGTCGTTGATGCGGAGCAGTTCTGAGTTGGAAGAGTAGCGTCCTGATTGTCGCCACAGTGTCTCTGTCGTGATGGATGACAGCGATGTTTTTGAGGCGCCAATAGATTGCATGTGCGTATCTATCAAGGTTTCGAGTTTATTTTGGACGCGAAGACCTAGCGGTAGAAGGTGGAAGACTCCTGAGTGTGCCTATCACGTGGTGAGTGAGGTGCTGGAGGTGCTGGAGGAGAAGTGGCAGAAAGCATACCTGACGAAGGAACCCGCTCCGTACCAGGAGTGCATGAGATTCATCTACTTGATGTGAGCATGTTGACTTGAAAAGGCTCAGAAATGTTACCTTGTTCGCCATCTTGGGGCGCTATACCACCAGTTGGTGTCCAGAATTTTGATAACCGACTCCGCGAGTCTGTCTAAGTGACATCAACATCAAGTTATCCCAGAATCTGAACAATTGAATCTTTAACATACCGCTATGTATCTAGCATTTTGTGAAACTTTGAATACTCGTCTCGTAGTCAGTGTGCGCGTGGAAAGTGCATGTTTCCATATATTCGCCGTCATTAGCGCTCAAATTGACGTCTGAGAATGTATTATAAGGTTTTCAACGATACTGCAGCTAATTAAATAACGGAGACGTTGATTTTGAGTGGAAAAGACGACGCTCATCATGTTGGTTTGCGACTACGGAAGAGCTACCGTCTTGATGAGTTTGAGCTCGGACCATCCAGATCTCGCGATGCCGACGAAAGATTTCTAGACGTCACGTCGTCCCCCCATTGCACACCCATCACAGCTCAAGTAAGCCTGGATACATGTCCGCATAGGTGTGAAAGATTGAGTACTAACCATTGGTGTAGATATGCCTCCGCGAATACCGCTCCGGCCGCGCGCGCTCTGCATACGCTGCACAAATCCCACCACACGTGCAACTCTGCGAGCAGCTGCAGGCTATGCTTCGGTAGCAACAGCATCGGCCACCACGCCAGCTCCGCCAATTGGACAAACAACTCGTTCGGCGCCTCCAATCTTGCGGTATCCGCCAACACAACCACCCTCTCACAAGCCACCGGAGGTCCGCAAGACGCAGTTGCACAGGCAATATCAGTCGCTCTTGAAATCGTCGCCGCTCATCCTGATATTCCAGCACAACAATGTGAAGGCAGTAGAACTGATGAGCATACGGAGAGAGTTGGCAGTCGCATTACGCAAGGTGGACGCAGAGAGGGCGAAGAATGGACAAGACACATTAGCAGACGAAGTTAAGCTGCAGATCATCCAGACCAACATTTTTACGAGCGCATTACGAGTTGTCGAGTTCTTCAACCCCGAGACACACACGCTGCACCACGCACAGCACCCTACAGATCCTAGGACATCCACGAGCGCACAGATTCCACAGACGAGTTACGCTGCCGAAGACGAGCGGTTCACCCATGGTCTCTCACGGCGTGCCTACGAGATTGCGAACAACCGCAAGCTCAAGCTCGAACTTGAGCCGCTCCTTTCTGGTCCGCTCGCCGTCGTGGCCTTCCCCTCCGTCTCCCCTCAATACCTCAAAGCTGTACTCTCTATCCTATCGCCTTCCAAGGGTGACTTTCCTGCTCCCACCCGTCGTGCGAGTCCCGACTATTACGAGCCCGCGGTACAACAAGGTCTTCAAAAGCTCATGCTGCTGGGTGCGAGAGTCGAAGGCAAGGTCTTTGACGTCGATGGCACAAAATGGGTTGGTGGTATAGATGGAGGTATCGATGGGCTGCGAGCTCAGCTTGTGCATATGCTTCAAGGTGTTGGTGGAAGCCTTACCGGTGCGCTTGAGGGCGCGAGCAAGAGTCTGTACTTCGCTATGGAGGGCAGGAGGATGGACATGGAGGAGAAGGAAAAGGGTCCAGACGAGAAGAAGGAATAGCTGTAATCACAGCCATGCTTTAGCCATGCCATTGAAGCATGTTGTATGTATAATGTGCATGTATGCTGTACACTGTTATACCATCAGAATCTCCAGGGACGACGCCAAGTGAGCCAATTAGCGCATGTGCTGCTGCTGCACATATACTCCAGACATCGCTCATCGTCTACTCCGCGCTCTCCAGCCTTGTTGTGTGCGACTGCAATCTTCACTGCTTGACCTATTCTCTTATCCATCGATCTTTTCACAGTTTTTTTTTTAACAGATATCTACTACCTAATCCCCCTCGCTCATGTCTCACGACCTCTAAAGCTTTGGATACGGGCCAAATCAAAGTCGCGATCCTTGGGAGATATTCAAGCGTCAAGATGGGTCCAGACATCGTGCCGAAGATATTCGACTTAATGGTACAAACTTTCATCAAGGGCTCACCTTTGTGGCGACAAACACACCAGCGACGTCCACTGCCGTAATCCTTGATAGATTCTTTCAGATTGGCGCTAGACGTCTACATGATCCTGTTCCTCGTCAACGACAACTTCTCAAAGATTTTATGGCTGCTACTGTTCCAGCTTCACTTCCTATGCCCTCGTCGGTACCGAGCTCCTATCTTGATGATTCAAAGCTTCACAGTTCTCCTCTCGACATTGCGCTCATCAAAGACCGAAATATTCATCCGAACTGTGCGAAAAGTATAGGCAAGCTCTGTGACGAATGTTTCAGATATTCAGGAGATTTATACATGGCCGAGCTATGCATTCATCTGAACAAAAAGGTGAGTTGCTCTGGATGAAGAGTGCACGATGGCCGTTGTGAGCTGCCAGAACCTGCTTCTACTACCTTCGCATCTAACCATACAAGGACGTCGCCTTCACGCTGCTCTTCACCACTGCCTTTTTCAGCATGGTCTTTGCAACTCCTCTATATCTGTGGGCTGTCTTATTCTGTGTCCTACTTGTAGTATCATTAGTGAATTACATGGTTACGTCACAGAGTAGCCAGAAGATAACGTGTAATGATGCCTGGGAAGGATGTAAAAGGTCGTGGAAAGAGCTCTGTGCGAGAAAATAAATTGAAGCAAGATATGGAGATTGCCATGCTATGACGCCCATCTCTGGATACAACTGTAGATAATGTACAAACCTAATAACGCCGCGATGTGCTCTCTCAAGTATTGCAATACACTCGCCTTCCTGATACACGCTGCACAAATGCCAGACTCAAACACCGGTACTGATACATAATTCATCGCCACATGCTCTACTAGTACAAAATACGGGACTTGAGACGACGAACCTTGAATGGCCACTGGCCCGACCCGGGTTCCTGCTCCACAGGACTTCCGGGTTGGCTCGGCCACTCTTTGATATGTTCCCGCGCCTCCTTATGCCGCGTTTGAAGACGAGGAGGCTGTGGGCTATACGACGACTTATCTACCGCCTGGTCTGCCCTCTTCGATTGAAACGTCGAGCTGGCAGTGGTGGCAACAGGGCGTGTTTCCGCGCTTACTGATGCTGAATCCTGCGGTGGTGAAGACGGCGAGCTAGGGGCAAGCTCAGGGCTGACAGTAGGCCTGATAATGGGGACGAGCCCCCTTTGATGTGCTTCTGCGTTTCCTGGTGCCGGGTCCGAAGTCGGGTGAGACTGGGCGTCGCGTGTCTGATCTGCGGCATTATGATCCCTCCATGCCTGAAACTTTGAGACGATGGTGGTGGCATTAGTGCTTGATTCTGTACTTTTTGATACCGGACCCCGAGACGGGGGAGAAGAAAGGGAGCCGGGCCACTGATTTTTGGCTACCTGTGTTTTCGTGCACATATCCTTCCGGACAATATTGGCGACACGCGAGGTTTCTTCTGCACTTCTTGGTGCTGCGTACTGGGATGTTGGAGACTGTGGGCTGTTCGACTGGTCTGCAGTTTGGGAGTCTTTTGACATGGAACCTATAGGGGCAATACTAGGGCTCATGCTCTCAGAATCTCGAATGCGCTTCGATGCGGTGGTAGGCTCAGAGGTTGACAACGCGTTTAATACTGCGGTATCAGAGATTGCTGAGTTGCCCAAGTCGCTGACGCGTTCTGCTTCCATCAACGGGTCTGTCACCATCGTGGTAGATTCTCCGATCTGCTTGTCTTTAGGTCTCGGTGTCTTTTTGGATATTGAAGCCTCCCTTTTCTTTGTGCCTTTGGATTTGCGGGGCGAAGCGCCAGCTTTAGATGGGGCAGTCGATGCTTGAGTTTTGTTCTCTGTGCCTTCGGATGTTGTGTCGGAGCTGAATCGCCCATGCGCGTTTTCGGGTCTGGCCACAAGAGCCAGCATACCTGTGGCAGCTATACAGCGAACCTCTGACGCCGTATTCAAGCCTCTACAGTCACTACCTTCAACATCAAGGGTTATGGCGGACGCCTCGGGCTCAGGATCTAAGACCAGTGGCGCTGAAGCGGAGCTACTTTGGCTGTCTAGTTTCATCATGCCTGTTTCTTGCGGCCCAATCATTCGCAGCAGCCTCGTTACCACGAAATCGGTCGGGAGCTTTGCTCGTCCGTCAGTTTTTTGGTAAATTTGACTTGGTATGTGGCCCTGGTAAATGGTGAGCTTGTAATTGAGGATTCGATGATCTGCCAGCCGTATCGACGGATTGTTCCTCAGGATATTTCTGAATGTCTGGTCGAACTGACTCTCTGCTTCGAGTGCTGCATCTTGCAATGCCGGTGTTGCAGCAAATCGCATATGCCGGATCCCCATATGAACGAGTACAGCACGATGAAAGAGAGCTTCAACGCCTTCATTCCACTCTTGGGATCCTATGCGGAAGCCCCGTTCGATCGCATATGCTATGACATGGCGGTACTTGTAGGACCATAATGCCATCCACCGACGTAACCTTTTCCGCCCTCTTGGCTGGCAGTATTCTTCGGCTTTGCTCAGTACATGGCCATAACTTACGGGCGGATATGACGCCCAGTCTCCGCACTGCCGCGTGGCTGGTTCTTCGATGAGTGCCCTCGTGATAGATACAATGTTTAGCTGTAATTTGAGAAACCTTATGTTGACCTGCGACGTTGCGGGTAGTCTTTTTACGGATGCGTGCCCACTATGCAAAGCAGTATGTTCTTCGAATGTCAGACGAAAACCAGGCTGAATGAACTCGTCTCTCCAAGCCGACATCTGCTGTGCCACCATGTGTAGGTTTAGGTCTTCTTTCCTGGCCGTATCTCTCTTTTGTATTTTAGTTTCCTTTTCTGCCTCAGCAATACGCAAATGCTCCGCCGTGGCCATGGGTATCTTCTCTGCCTTGGCCGTGGGTATCTTCTCTGCCTTCACCATGCGTCTCTTCTCTGCCTCAACCATGCACTTGATTTCTTCCTCAGCTGAGCGTGTCTCCTCTTCCTCAGCTACAGTCACGTGCATCTTATCCTCTTCAAGCTCCCGCACTGTTTCACGTACAGCCTCTTCCCATGGCATTGGTTGCACAAGATTACTTGCGTTGTTGCTCATAAACTTCTTCTCGAGCGCAGCAAAGACTCGAATAGCAAGCTTTGTGGTTTGATATGGTCCGGGCATGTGTGCTGTGTCTTCAGTGGTTTGGTGCCCCAGTTCTGCTGTTGACTTTATCGCTATAGTGGCCAATTCCGATGCCTGGACGTAATGAACTTGTGCTTGATCCGGCCACTCTTTCTTCCAATGTGTCGCATGCCCTCCCTGCACCATCGTATCCACTACCAGATTCATTAATGTAGCGCGATGAAAAGTAGCCCTCACATCCTGCTTCCACTCATCGGAACCAAACTTCAACCTCTTTCTTATAGCCTTAGCGATGCTCATCTCATACACGTTTGCAGTAGAGACGGTGAGGCTAAAATTTTGGTGATACGAATTCTTGGCTGGTGGAGTGATGTATGCGGTAACTTGATCTCGCAACTGAAGGTGTGTAGGCCAACCCCGAGGTCGTTGTAATTCTGCAATCGAAATTATGCTTGCTGTGCAATCGCTAATCTTTTGTTCCAGGGCACGAGCTTTGCGAAGCATGTGGACCGCTTCCCCCGACGCTTCGAGATACCAATATTCCTTGCCGAAAATGAACATGTCTCTCCATGTGTTCACCTTTGCTGTTTCTTCAACCGTGTACTTTTCGAACTGATTCGTGTTCTGCTGGTCCTCAAGCTGATGCATCATCTCTTCGTTCTCGAGTGAAGACGTGCTCACCCTTTCTTGAGCTATGCGCACTCTCATGTCTTTTTCGCGATGGCGCATTATCTTCTTTGTGTTCGTTTCATATGAGCTCTTCTGCTCTACCGCACTCTGAGCCTCGTCCTCTCCTCTAGCTTCACGCACCTCTTGCTCTTCTGGCGTTACATACAAGCCTCTCGCTTGTTCTGTAATCATACGTGCTGGCCCTTCTACATCTTCCCCTTTCGTCACCGTTGCAAGTGTTAGATTGTCCACCATGAATATTTCCTCCTTCTTGCACAAGGCTTGCTCTTCGAGTTGGTCTTGGCCCCGCTGTTCCTTCATTATGGTCTTAAACATCTTTGTGGGGCCCGGACGCGAATGAAAGTGTCCTGCTGTTACACGGTCGAGATAACGTCTCAAGGCCAATTGTGCCGCTATCGACTTGGCAGATCTCTCTTTTCTTGCCGCTCTAGCCAAATATTGTACCTGTTGACGTGTGCTTCGTCTAATAGGCAAGCCTTGTAGTCTACGAAGCATCCGACTAAGAGAATGCGCTTCTGCAGTGGCCTTTGTTGTGGGCTCCGTCACAACGACGTTCAGCATTGGAGCATGAACTGGCAGGGCCTCTGTCTGGGTGACGCGGTGGGCATCAGTTGATCCTCGTTTAGCATCTGCTCGTTTGGGATCTGCTCGTTTGGCAGCTTTCTCATTTTCGAGAGTCAAATTCGTTCTTTGTTTGTCTGTCATCTGCTCCCATGTCTTGAGGTTGCGGTGTTGATCGAGCCCAAGTTTATGGACGATAGTCTTGACAGCGTTCGAACTATAGCCCGAATCCACATATACGGCTCCTATCACAGCCTCGAACCCTTCAGCGAGTTGATTCTTTTTCGAGTTTTCGCCAGTCCTAGGCGGGCCTGAAAAGCACTTTT
Source organism: Phaeosphaeria sp. MPI-PUGE-AT-0046c (assembly GCA_020747045.1). Classification (NCBI taxonomy): domain Eukaryota; kingdom Fungi; phylum Ascomycota; class Dothideomycetes; order Pleosporales; family Phaeosphaeriaceae; genus Phaeosphaeria; species Phaeosphaeria sp. MPI-PUGE-AT-0046c. Next base: position 1,697,699 of record JAGTJN010000001.1, on the reverse strand, counting down.
GCAATTCAATTTTGAGGGCTGTTACTGCGAGTGCAGCCCTAGACAGTGTGTCACTTTCCATGTCACTGTATCTTCTCGTGGAATGATCGGTCTTATACCAAAGCTCGCAAACAGTCATGGTAAGCACACGATCACCCAACAATGCAAGGCGATTGTTGGGGTAGGTGGTGAGTGCCTGCCGACAGAGCTCGCGATCCTTGAATACATAACCTAGGTAAAGTTCCAGAGTTTCAATCTTCTCCTTGGGCTGCAGAGCTCTGTCGAAATGTAATTGTCCACTCTCCAGAGCAAAGAAAGCGAGATCTCTTCGATGAAAAAGCTCTGGTAGTTGGGCTTTGGGGCCGTAATGTGGATATTCACGCTTCCACAACCAGGCAACGAAGCGCTCTGAGCGTGTTCTTGCAATGTTCTTGAGGCGCCATGGAAATACCGCACTTTGATGAGAACCTTTGACCGAGGGATAGGCCCAGAACTGTTTCCATCGTTGATGGAGCCAAGTCCTGTTGAATTTTTTCATTCTAAATGGCGCGACTGCCACACTTGTGCCTCCTTTTCCATGTTAGATATACCGACGTGGTTTGTGAGGATCCTGATTCATTGCGGGCCGCATTGAAGTACTGATACACACCTTTTCAACGTAACTAGCATGGCCTCTCTCGCGCTGTTGTTACTCATTGTTTTCCACAGAGTACTTGCCAGAATATTCCAATCACGATTGCGTCCACGCCCGTTCGGCGACGTGACCTTTCATGGTGATGTGCAACCTTTACAGAAACTTTTGGGCGTGGCGAGACCTCGGTGGCCCCTGCGCACCACAACCTCCGCTCGCATGCTGCATCCACCCTTTGTGTAAACAACGTAGCTCGGTCCCTCGTTATAAAATACGTGTAGCTTGAGGCGCCAGTTCTATCTTTGCTTGCGCCTGATGCAATAGTCGATAGTCAAGGTGTGAACGGCTACATCAATCGTCGAATACAATCGTTGTACTGTCGGCTAGCTCATCTCGTGGCACCTCTTTCGATATTTGTCTAAGCACATATATTGGCCTGGTCTAGAAATCTCCCACTTTCTCTACTGTTGTACTAACAAATGTAGTCAATCCTTCTCTGTAAGCAACTCCATCTATGCTCATCGCAGAAGAGTACGTTCTCCCTTCCTAGGCTCTACCTCGTCCATGCTTAGTTTCAGAGCGTGAAGGGCGATTTTCAAATCTTCGCAGGGCAACAGCCTTGGGGCGTGGGCTTTTTTCTGGAGTCTTGGATTATGGAGACGTTAAAATGAGCCAAACACATCGGAAAGAGGCGATAGCTGGGCGCCAGAGCCGAATTCCGAAGACAAATTACGATGAGCGCTGTCGCCTGGTCGGACAGGATTGGCCGCAATAATGGATACCAGCTCTTGCATCCCGAAAGGCCGTCAGCTACCGCCAACGTCGCTACGGACTATATGACATTGCGGTGAGCCTCGAGCAAGGACGACCGAAGGAACCCACCGAGGTTGCCAGCCGTCACCTACCTCTCGCAGCATCGCGCCGTCATCGGGCACATTGCTGTCCTGGCGACGATTGGTCTGTGCGACGCTTAAAAAGTGGAAATGAGACCCTGGCTAAGGTGATGAGACGAGGTATGATTGGTCGTTTAATTAAGCTTGTCTTTGGCCACATGAGCACAAGCATGGCCCGCACGCGACTGCATGGCGGCTCTGCGATCCACCATGTTGCCCACCAGTGAGTTGCGTACAGCGGACAGCCTCACAACTAGAGAGGCATCACTGATCGGCTGAAAACCCGTTCGGACATGGCAATTCCAGACAGCATCCTCTCAGGCCTTGCAAGCGCATAGCCAGCGACAAATGCCAACAATACTCGCGAATCATCTCGCCAATACATGGTCAATTTCTGCTCCAGCCTTGTCGCAATCTTAACTCCCCCAGTCGCCGCGATGCTGTTGGCTGGGCGCTCCACCCCTGTGCCCATCGTGAACCGCCTCTGAGCCTCTGTGCTCGTTTCATATACAGCCGGGGGCACCCCCATCTGCGCCCTCCTCTCCATCGTTCACGGTCTTCCACTCCTTTGCACTACTGCTCAGCTTCTCCACAGAACGCGTTACGGTTCCACAACACACTCTTTTCCCTGCCGTTTGACGCAAATCGCTCGTTATTGTTATTGATCTTCACGAATCTCCCAACACACATTCACCATGCGCGCCAGCAATGTCGGTGCGCTGTTTGCGCTCGCAGTCGGCGCCGTGGCTCAGGCTCCCATCCCGTATGTCCCACGCATCCGTATTGTCGCACGCGACACACGACGATTTGATACTTTAGCAAAACCCATCGTGATGACTAACATACTTCGTCAACAGTGCTCAAGTCCAAAACTCCGTCCTCATGGTCCTCGCGACCGCCCTGCCCAAGGACACGGTGAGCTACGCGCTCGCCTCGTCCTCGGCCTTCGCCGCAGAAATGGCCTCGTCCCTCTCCGCCGGCAACGTCCCAGCCTGGTACCAGGCGCTCCCCGGCGACGTCAAGAGCCTGCTCCCACAGCTCTACCCCGTCGTCGCGTCGCCGACTCCCACGCCCTCGTCGAGCGCATACCACACCCCCGTCGCAACCATCAGCGCAAAGCCCACAGGAAGCAACTCGACAATCATCTCTGGCATCCACATGCCTACTCTCTCGCCTTCCTCTGCGCGCCCATCGCTACCTGTCGCCACAGCTAACGCGGCATCCTACCCTGGCGCTGCGCTGGGTGCGGGCGCCGCTGCTGCTATGGGCTTCATTGGCATGCTTGCGCTCTAGTAGTCGAACTATCATGTGATAGTCGAACTATTACTCCGAGCTTCCTATACCCTTTACCTTCGACATTACCCCCTTTTTTCGATCTGCAGAGACGAGCATTCTTAGCGGGCGGCGCTTCTGGTTACGCCTCAACTCTTTCACGACGCAACGTTGTCATTCTTTGGAGGACGGACGGGCTTCTGCATTATACCTTTTGTGTGTGTGTTGGTGGGTGGGTGTGTGATCTTCACTTTTCGTGGTTGGATACGAATGAACGTAATGTTTATTGCGTCCGTGGATTGATCGTGGTGTGTGGTTGGTAGCTTTTAGTTTAATCTATAATACAACTGGTGTGTCATGGTTCCAGAATGCAGTTGCGAGCGACGAAGTACTGAGTCGATGAGGACGTCGAGGTCTCTTTAAGTACTTGAACGTCCTGAAATATATGTTTCTCTTGGGGCGTGCGAGCGTACGGGCTGATGACGCGTAAGTGCAGGTTCATCGTATCGTACGCAGGTACCCGTCGACCCACTTGTCCGTCGATCCACATGCGGCTCTGTCAACACCACCACGCACGCCACGGTCAGCCACCTCAGTCCACTGCGACAAATATGCAATTCAGTCGCTGTATACATCTTCATGTCGGTATTCCTTTTGCTTGTTTCGTGTACTTTTTCCTCTCAAGAGGTTGCCATCCCATCTGACGATGCATCGCCGTGCGGAGATCGCAATCTGCATTCACTTTTTACGAAACATCCGGCCACACGCTTTCGCAACAGCCAAGACGTATCTTCGGTACAGAACTCCGTGGCATTGGCGTACACTCTAACGTGTTAGAGCCTACACTCCTTCCCTCTGCGATATGTACTGAATATGGTCAGGACTCTTTACATGCCGAGTTGCTGACCACTCATTTTGCCCTCCTCTGCTTCGCATCACCATTGCTTTCCTTTGCGGTGGGCTTCGCCCCAGCCTTCTCCTTATCTTTCTTCTCCAATGCCCTCCTCTTCGCACTCTCCTTCTCAAGTACTTCAATAGTCTTGGAACTGCTCTCCCACAACTGCTTCTGCAATGTCTCGTCATCGATCTCCTTCCTCGTGTAGGGGACCCGCATGCATTCCTTCAAGAAATAGCCGCCATCTCCTCTGCCCCATTGTGCCTCCATTGCTGCATATAGGAACGTTTGCGCACCCTGGTCGCCGCTCTTGAGCACTAGCCACCACATAGGCCACATAAACAGGTATAACGCTAAACCCCAGAGCGACCCAAAGGTGAGGAAGCGTCGCATGCCTGGTGTTCGGGTCCAGCCGGGATCGACCATGATGACTCGTGCGTTCATTGGCTTCTTATCAGGCCGGGCGTAGGTGGACAAGTGTTTCTGAAATGCCACGGCAAAGGTCATAAGCGCAAGCTTCGAGGTCGCATACACGCCCGGAGGTGCTTCGGTCTGTCCAGCATCCGTCTTCCCTGCCTTGTTCGTCTTCGCATCGAAGTCCGGCAGCTTACCGCCCATGTATGCACTGCATGTTCCGAAGATGATGCGAACATCTCGGTCTGGTGGTTGCGCACGCAGTGCAGGACTGAGTATGCTTAGGAGATGAAAGTTGGCGATGTAGTTCAAACCCCAAGTCGACTCCAGTCCGTCTTCTGTCATGGTGGCTTTTGCTCCAGGCGGAACCATTGTGTTGGCGCATAGAATGATCATATCCAGCCTGCGGGGCGGTGCATTGTCCACCCATTTCGTTGCGAACAATCTTATGCTGTGTAGAGAGGTGAGGTCGACATGTTCGGCGGTGATGAGCTCATTGCCAGTGTCTGTGCGCAGGTCTTCGATATAGTCGACGAAGAAGGGGTCGGTGAGCGGCTGTTGGACGAGGAGGATGATTTGTGCACCTCGAGATGCAAGTCCTCTTACTACTTCAGCACCTATGCCAGATGTTCCACCCTAACTGAATGTCAGCAAAGGTCTGACCACTTGTAGACGCGGGGGACAGCTCACTGTAACCATAACCACCTTGGAATGCATATTCCTCTCCGACCCGTTGACCGCGCCATTAAAGTACCATTTCAGCAGGTATAGCAGGGCGAGAACGGGAGCTACCTTCACCACGGTCCAGCCGAACGGTATAGAAGACAAGCCCTCAGCAAATACCGTGGCGAGGATGTTGACGGGCATTGTTGTCTGGTATGGCTCGGAAAGGGTTAAGCATTGCGGAACGACGGTGGCTCGCTAAGCAGATCGACGCACGTGGCGTCATCGAACATGTGATTGCGCGTGGGCTTTCGTCGCCTGGAGCATCCCGAGGTCGCGTCCAACTAATCAGCAATATTTCACCTGGCCCAACTGCGGCGGTGCCACTCCCTTCACCGTCGCGGTAGTATGGAGTAGTTTATCCTAAACACACTCCATTCACGGACGAGTCACGACTCCACGCCACCATGTCTACACCAACCATGACGCCCCGCACCGAAGACGACTATGCAGAAGACGAAGACACTCGCTACGACGACGCCGACATCTCCACCCTCCCCTTCGCCTCCCACCCCGCCTACGGCCGCGGTCTCTGGAAGAATCCTATCCAATTCGTCTCCGCCGCGCCCTCAGTTCCCGCCCCAGCAAAGCCCAGCAATGGCAACACACTGGCCGAGAAATACCTCGCCATCATGTTCCCCAACGGCCAGCCCCTTCCCAAAGCCGAAGCGTACCCCGCCTGCGGCATCTGCGGCGAACCCGTCAAAGAACAAGACCAGCGCATGCACTACCTCAGTCCTGCGCACCAGGCCGCCTTACCGCGAGCGCCCATACCATCTGCAATTGACCGCACGAGGATGGGTCTCAAGTACATGTCCAAACACGGATATGATGTCGATGCAAGACTTGGGCTGGGGGCAAGTGGACAGGGTATGTTGTTCCCGCTTGTGCCCAAGGAGAAGAGGGATAAGTTGGGTTTAGGGATTGATAAGAAGGAGCATGAGAAGAAAAGAGCGCTGGGGGGCGCAAGTGTGGCAGATGTGAAGGAGGGAAGGTTAGATGCAGGGAAGATGAGGAAGATGGCCAAGGTGGAGAAGAGGAGGCATGATAAGTTGCAGAAGATGTTTTATGGGAATGATGAGGTGGAGAAGTATCTTGGACAGCTGGATGGTTGAGGCAGGCAATGAGGGAAGGGAAGCACGGAGTCAATCATGTTGGAGTGATAAGTCTATTTATCATGTAGCATAGCGTCGGCGCAGGTCTCATCAGGCACATTTTGCCACTTTTAGATACCCATCTTGCAACTAAGAAGCCTCAGACTTCCTCTCTTGAATGAAGAAGCTTATATGAACAAGGTTACAACAGACTGTACCTTCGCAGGCATATATTCTCGAGGATCAAACTTGCTTGAAAGCCATGACATGCCTAGAAATAATCCTATTGTCCAAAAGTGTATCCTGCACAATCGCTAACGCTATACAAACTATCTACACGTACATGCTCTCCCTGCGTTCCTTGCTCTACTCCCCATTCTCCCCACTTGCCTGCGCTGCTTGCATCGCCTTCCACCTCTGCGCATTCGCCATGAGTTTCGCCAGTTTCGCCGCGCTCTCATCATCCGCAGGGAAAACATAATCCACGTACTCCTCAAACTCTCCGTCGTCGAGCTTTCTCCTCTTCTTAACCTTCCTCGGCATTTGTTTCTCAATCTTCTCCTGGTCCTCTGCGCTGCCGTGTGCAGCCTCAAACGAGCGCCATGCAGTAAGGAGAGCGACGCGATCAGACGTAGCAGACAAGTCCTTGAGACGTGTATGTGCGCGATCGAATACTTCGCGAGCGCGCGCTTTGGCAGATTCAGAGACGGGACGGTCTTCATCGTCTGCTGTCGCGCCATTCTCGTCGGAATCGTTGTCGGGGACTGAAAGTTCGAATTGGGCCCAGGAGGTCCAGACTTTAACGTGGTTGGTCTTCTCGAGGAGACGCTCGTAGAGGGCGCGGGTGCGATCGTATTCACCTTCGCCTTCTTCGAAATCAATGTACGACTTCCAGAGTAGTTCGGGCATGTCGAGCTGGGGCTCATCGACTGCGAGTTCGAAGATGGCGCGCGCGCGATCGAGGTCGTCAAGGCCACGTTCGAGCTCGGCGAATTTGATCCAGGTCTGGCAATTGGAGCCGTTCCATTCAATGTATTTGGTGTAGAGTTGTCGGCATCGCCCGAATTCGAAGAGCTTCATTTCGAGCTCAATGTAGCCTTTGAATAGCTTGTCTTTCGGACACATGCCGATAGCTTGACCCAGCAGTTTTCGCGCAGTGGTGAGCTGGTTCTGGCGCACCTCGAAGTGCGCAAACATCAGCCATACTTTTGCGAATGTGAAGCGCTTGTGGGGGAGCAGGCGAATGCACTCTTGGTAGATCTGCCGTGTCCGCTCGATGTCACGCGACTCTGTTTCCTCATAGACCGCATAGAATAACCAGAGGTAGATGTAGCGCCGCCAATGTCGCTTTTCTTGTGTGGGCGGTATTTGCGCGATGGCGCGTTCGTATACGTCTCGCACGCGGTCAGTGTTTCCTGAAGTCTCCTCCAAGCGCGCAAAATCAATCCATGCGTCATAATTCTTCGGGTTTTCTTTGATCTGCTCCTCATAGTGTACCCTTCGTTTCGACAGGATGACATCTTCTATACCATCCCTGTCACCATACTGCTTTTCGAACCGAGTGAAGTCTTTGTGGAGGTTGACAGACTTTGACCGCGGCATACGATCGAGGGCAAACTTGTAGATGGCTCGCGCTCGCTCCAGCTCCTTCAATCTCGCCTCGAATCTAGCATATGCCATGAACAGCTTCTCATCCATGAAGTCATCTCCGAGGGTCTCGACCGCAGTACCATAAACATCACGCACGAGGTCGCTTGTTCCGTTCTCTTCCTCGAATTTGGCCCATTTGATCCAGTTCTTCGGCTCGGGATGGACCACGGTGAAGCGCTCGTAGATGGCTCTCGCTCTCTCAAACTCGCCATGTCTCTTCTCGAGCTTAATGTACGATGACCATGCCGCTTCTTCTGGCTCCCACTGCATCCAGCGCTCAAAGACAGACCGGGCACCATCAATATTCCCCAGCGTCTCCTCCATGTAAACATATTTGTACCATAGCTTGTCGATGCGCGGCAGTATAGTAACGGCTCGGTCCAACAGATTTCGGGCATGGTTGATGTTCCTGTGCTTCATCTCGGCCTCGATGTAACGGAGCCATAATGCGACGGCGGTGCTGTCAACATCGAGCGCTCGCTCAAAGATGGATCGCGCACGTCGAAACTCCTTCTGCTCGAGTTCCCATTGCGCGTAGCGCATCCAGTTGTTCATGTTGATCCGATTGCGCCGCACATAGTCTTCAAACTCCTTCCTCTTCCGGCCTTGGAACTCGTGCAGCTCCTCAAGGTCAGCAAAGCGCTGGGTAGGCGCCTTGAGCTTGTCATCCTGGCGGTCGACTGCTTCGCGAAGCAGCTGTTCGGCGCTGATCTGGATGGGCGCGGCCGCCTTGTTCTTGACGCGCGGTGGTCCCCGTGAGGCTTCCATTGCGTCGACAATGTGGTGTCGTGATAAGTTATTTGGGTTCGCGTCGACAGAGCGAAAACGTTGCTATTCGCGTCTGTCTAGTGTGGTCGACAAATCCGTGAAGCTGTGAAGCTTGGATCGCGAAATTCAGTCGGCGATGATTTAGCGTATAACTTATCTCCACGCCAAGCATTCATGTCATAGCCGCGACTTCTTCACTCACCACCATCTCTACGACACATCTGTCCCACACAATCTTTATCTCGGCGGTCACGACGGCAAAAGGTACGTAAAAGCTTGTGTACGTGTTCGAGCTTGTCACTCAATCACTTCACACTAGGAGGGAAACCTCTGGCCGCCTTTGCGCACAATCTGCAGTCGCAACTACCGCACCACCACACATACACCCACCAACATGGCGACACTCGAGCAGGAGCTCATGGCCGACTTCGCCGACTCGGGCGACGAGGATTTGGCCGATTTGGAGGACGACTTTGGAGGAGGAAAGTCACCGCAGGCCAACGGCGATGACGACGACGAGGAAATGGTGGACGAGGAAGCGCAGTATGCTGCTGAGCAGGGAAAGAAAGAGAAAAAGGGACCAGCGGATATACGAGGTGCACAAGCGCTCATGCAGACCCTCAAGCCAGTCCTCGAGCAGATTGACGAGGTCAAGGACAGCGCGCCTGAGGTCCTGGATGGCGAGTCGATCGAGGAGAACCCCGAATACCAGCTCCTTACCGAGGCGAACGAATTCTCGACACAAATCAGCGACGAAGTTCAGGCACTGCACAAGTTCATACGAGACATTTACTCGGCCAAATTCCCCTACATGGAGGAACTTATTCAGAATCCTCTCGACTTCACCAAATCAGTCCTAATCTTGCAGAACTCGGATCTCGCCGACCTGAAAACTATTGCACAAAGCACAGACAATGCTCTGGGCGTGCCTCTTAAAAACATTTTGAGTCCCCCAAGTCTCATGGTCTTGACTGTCGAAGCCACGCGTGCCAAAGGTCGTGACTTGACGGAGACTGAGCTCGAGGTCATCGTAGGCGCATGTAAGCTCCTCCTCGACCTAGACAAGGCGAAGGACACGCTTTCGTCGTTTGTGCAGTCACGCATGAATGCTTTTGCACCCAATCTCACAGTACTCCTGGGCTCTCTTGCCGCAGCTCAGTTGATCTCCCACGCGGGTGGCATTAGCGGCCTGGCAAAGACACCTTCCTGCAACATCTCAAGTCTTGGTGTGAATCGAGCTAGTGGGCTGGGATTAGCATCCAACATTGGCGTCCGACATCAGGGGTACCTCTACCACAGTCCGCTGTTGCAGACTATTCGAGAGGACCAGAAGAAGCAGGCTATGCGAATCCTGTCCGGCAAGGTAGTTCTCGCAGCAAGAGTCGACCTCACACATACCTCAGTCAGCGGCGAAACAGGCATGCAACTCAAAGAAGAATGCGAACGTAGACTAGACAAGCTCACAGAGCCTCCCAAGAACAACGGTGTCCGAGCCCTCCCCGCTCCAGATGACAAGCCAGCCCGCAAACGTGGAGGTCGGCGAGCTCGCGCTCAGAAAGCGGCCGTAGCAACCACCGATCTCCGCGCCGCGCAGAACAGAATGGCCTTTGGCAAAGAAGAAAAGGAAGTCGGCTACGGCGACTCAGTGCAAGGCATGGGCATGATTGGCGCCAAAGATACAGGCCGTCTGCGCGCCCAACAAATCGACCCCAAGACGCGCGCCAAACTGTCCAAAAAGCAAGGCGCTGGCTGGGGCGGCGACACCACGCTCGGCGCTGCGTCTTCGCTCAAAGGCTTTGGCGCAAACGGCACTGCTACATCTCTTCGCGCACAGGGCCTGCGCACTGCAGGCGTGGGCCTTAGTGGTGGCGCGGGCACGAATTCGATCGCGTTCACGCCCGTGCAGGGTCTGGAGCTTGTGGATCCGAGGGCGAGGGAGGCGATGAACAGGAAGCGAAAGGCAGATGAGGATAGGTGGTTCAAGGGCGGGTCGTTTACGCAACTTGGGGGCGCATCGAAGGTGGATGCGGGTGGGTTCAAGGTCCCTGCTTTGCCCATGAAGAAGCCGAGGACGGATGCATAGGGTGCGGGATCAGGACATTCTGTGGTCTGTCTGAAAGAAGTCGGGAAGGGAAAGGGGAGAGAAGGTTCGTGTGCATTTGCAATAGCGCTTTGGCGCCATCAAAGTCATGTATAATTATCTGCATTGCGAAGGCGTTTACCAGAGTCTCAGACTCTTTAGATATCCAAACACTATACCAACAGCTCACTGATTGACGCAAGCATGTCTCACGCTTTTAGTATGCAATACTTACAGCCATGGATGTTTTGTCAGTAACCTTTCCTCGATACAGGTGTGTACAGCATAGTCTACTTGCAATGGTGTTGGGCGTGTAAACTCGTCCATCTCCCACACGATCTCGAACGGGCCGCGAGAGATTGTAAGCACTTCTCTTGTTATTGTGTTCATCAAGTATCTGGCGGCGATCATGAGATAGTCCCTGGGAGGCACAAATTCTCTCACCAGGTGAATCCGTGGGGTGCAGCAACACGAATTGTTCAAAGTCAGCAATCAAGCCAGTGTCGCTTTTATCCGCCTGTTGTGTTTGGCTCTGTCCAAGGTTCGACGAGCACGATCAGGTATAATTCTCCGATTGAACTGGTAGAAGACTCGAAGTGTTCAATTCAGAATGAGCGGCCTGGTTGTTAGCAATGTAAACTCTGATCTGCGGAAGTACATGAGATGTAATGCGGGCAGATGATCAATGTTCAAGTTATCCAAAAGTGATGTTCCAAATACGATCCAAGTGATGCCTAGATTTCCAAGACTTCTATCTCATCTAGGTAGTAGATTGCTGAATTGCTGACAGGGCAAAGTAACCAACGGACGTGGTATCTTAACAATAGTACGCAAGCACCAAGATCAGTCCGATCCAAGAATCCGATGTGAACGCCGGCTGCTAGAAGCCAAAAGAACCAAATTATTAATGCAGGAAAAGCCGCCCGAGGAAGGAAAAGGGCGCTTTTGGTGATATCCATTATGCTACATGTATGCAGGATCCGAAATGTGATGTATGTACGCCAAAGTGGGAACGCCAGTATGATACAGGTGGGTGATGTAGTGTCGTAGCCTTTGAGATGGCGTGGGTTCTGTATAGACCTCGAGGTGACTAAGGTGAAGGTAAGTGCTTGGGAGATATAGCGCAGGTATTATGCGACGGGACAGGAGAAGCCAGTGGGCACTATCGACGTGTTGCTGTCAAGTCTTTGACTTATTATGAAGCGAAATGTTGGTCGAATAACGTAGCGTCCTAGGAAGGTCGGGGGTGAAGACTGATGGGTCTAGAATAGTCCACTGGCGTTGACGATACGGATGAAGGCTGTGTGGAAGGGAGAAGGAAGACTTCTGCCTCCTGGTCGGGGATTGCCCATTGTACCTCCATCTTTCTTGATCTCTCCTGACCCGTCTCTGCGAGTCATTGTTGCTGTCTCAAATTTGAGCTGTCTTGAGTCGGTGATGATCGTGGGGAGCGACGGAGGTTAGGTGAGCGTCGGATCGTGTCCGAGGCAAGCGTTGCTGCTGCACTGGGTGCAACTGGCGTAGACTCCACGAAATGAGGGGTCCCTTTCGACGAGCCGCCACTACCAGAAGCATGATGCATGGTGCGGACTGTAGATGGCGTAGCAGGGGACCGACCACCAGCCCCTTGGGGAGCTCGTGGTGTTGTACTGGCACCACTCTCCATGCTGACATGCCTTGCGCGCGGCGTGGTCTCCTGGCTACCACTACCTCTAGTCCGCTGCGTTTCTGTCCTCGGTGTGCCCTCATGACTGCTGGTCTCTTTTTGTAAGGGCGAAGGCTTGCTAGTAGATGTCGATCGACTCCGTGTGGTGTTCCGCTGACCATGGCTGGCCTGCTCTGCTATGGGAGGACCCCCAGCTACCCGTCGACTACTTTGAGGGCTTCTTTGAACATCTGCAGCGGCAGCAGCGGCATGTTGCACGTTTCCTTCCCCCGGAGTCTGCGTGATACCCTGTCCAACGGGCTCGGGACTAGCCATACCGACGCGCGGTGTTCCTTCCCAGCTCTTTCGCTTCATCATACGGCCCAGAATGCCTACGAGCTCTGCAGCATCCTCGAATTCGGAGTCGTCCATTGCCTCCTTTGCCCGGTATACATCCTTGATAGCCCGTCTAGCGATTCGTCGCGACGCATCGTGGTCATGCACGCAGTCCCATAAGAACGCACTGTGCTCAAGAGCCGCAGACAACCTGAGTGGGTGCGAGCCATGAAGGAACTGTGTAGCGTATGAAGTCGCTGTTGTGAAGTAGCCGCTTGCCAATGGCACGAAGTTCAGAGGAGGCAAGATAAACGATGATGGCTGTGGAATGGGAATGGGATTCAGGCCAGGCGGCGCGTTGATGGGCGGCGCTGGAGATGGTGTTCCGACAGGTCCACCAGCAGCATAGGGGTTCGTCACGAATGACGTTTCTGACACGATAGAATCGATAGGGTCGCGAAGGGTCGGCTGTTTACCCGCACGCTTCGATGAGGGTGAAAGCCCGGAGGTGTCCGTCTTTCGCCCACCATTCCCACCCCGTGGTGATGTAGGCAGTGGAGGCACCCCTGGTGCTCGCCCTTCTGTGGATGTCATGTTTGTTGTCGTTACTGGCGGCTGGTTGTGGAACAGGCAGAAGATGTGATAGAAGCTGGCTCGAAGCTTCACACTCAGCACCCTACACTCAGGTCCATGCTGACCATCTTGAGCGTAGGGGAGTACGTAGAGCTCCAAGATGGAGAGACCTTCGCGAGACATCCATAAGATATGCTGGTACGCCGCAAGGGATGGTGTATCTCGACTTGTGTCTAGCTTGCGCAGTTTACGTGCGCGGATGAGTCGCCGTGCGAGCAAGACGGACAGTCCCAGGATTTGGTAGAGAGCGCCTGACAGAAAGGGATTTGAGTCTTCCGTCTGTTTGGCTATTCGGCCCAGGAATTTCTGGTCAAAGTCCAAAGACGCCATGATACTGCGGCTAGAATTGCTGGAAGGCGTAAGCGTATTGTTTGTGAGGAAGTGACGGTTGGCAAGATGGAGAAGGAGCGATAGGCAGAGGGTAAACAACTCCGCACAAACTCTATGCACTCGGCTTCCGAGATACAGATGCAAGGGTATTGCTTGAAATGCTTCTTTTGATGATGCAGCTTTGGACAGGACAGAATTGATTCAAAGGACAATGCCACTTACTATCAACCGCCAACCCGGACCGTTGCGCTGTATCTTCAGAACAGACACAGTGCAGCCCGGTCCGAGCTGACCGATGGCTTCTTGCGATGACGCCGCCGGGGAGATGAAGAGGTTAAGCCTGGCAGCAGATGCTGGCCAATTGATGTGTTTGGAGAGGCGACGAGATGACCGTGCGCTTCGCCCCCGTTTGAGTGAATGATGTTTCTCGTGACGGCTCTAACCGGAAATTGGGAATTGACTTGTGCGCCACGCGGAGAATTCTAGATTAGGCAATGTTGATAAAAGTAGCGATGGCTCTACGAGCAGTGCGTGGAGCTGGATTGTGGATAGTTTCGGGGCAATGTACAGAGATGTCGGATGGATGCTAGGATGATTTGGGGGTATCTGATGAAGCGTCAACCATGCGCACCCGAGGAATTGAACGACGATATGGGGCGTCAAGGCTGGGAAAGGCTCGATTACCTTAGATGTGAGCAAGTCGCGATTTGGGGTGAATGGCCAACCCTCATTCGACAGACGGATTCAGGGCTCGGCCAATGATAGCGCGCAACGGATGCGACGACGGGTACTTTGGTCGCGAGAGGCTAGCAGTCGGCTGACATGGATCGCGATATGGAGTGTGGCTGGCAGATGGGATTCCGAGGTCTCGGGCAGCGCATTGCGACTCTGGGAGCTCTGCGGTCCAGCGCGCGAGGTCCTGCGACGAAGTTAAGAGACAAGAGCGGTGTCTGCTCCAACTGGCGGTGTCTGGAGGGTCAGTGCCCGAGGAAGCGAAACTGGGCCGGCCGCAAGCTCGTCGAACTCCAGACGGACGGGGTGGATCTGCGCGAGGATGTCTGGTCGAACGCAGCGGGTCGTCGCCGCGATGGTCTGGTAACGAGCGAGCTGTGCGCGCGAGCAATTGACGACGAGGAAGAATTGGCAGGGCGAGCGCAACACGTTCGACGGCGGTAGTATTAAACCCACTCTACATCTGCACCGGCCTCTTGGGTATGCAGGTGCAGCTCCTGCGTCAATCTGCAGCAGGCGTTTGGACGCCAACGCATCGTGCATCATCTTTTTTCCCGTTAGACTAAGCTTCCAGATGAGCTGGCACAGCGAACTTATCACCTCGCCCGCCGTCCACGACACCCACCCTGACCGTCGCCGTTTCTCGAGGCTTGCCAGCGCCGCAGAACTGTGCCTCATTGCTGGACTGGCCGCAATGGAACTACCACCGGCTGCCAGCGCATCAATTGACGGCTGATAAACCCGCCTTTCATCGTCACCCCTCCCACGCAGCGAGACGTCGACAGCCCTATGCACCGCGCCTGTATTCAGCCACCAGTCGCCAGCACGCGCTGTAGACTAGCTGTCAGGGCTGCGCGGACCCCACGGTGGACACCACCATGGTGCAGCTGACACGAACTATTTCGAGGCGACAGCTTGTAGCCGCATCCACTCGGCTCCTGCGAGCTGGATGACGCTGTGCGGTGGAGCATTTCTGCAGCTCCCAGCCTTCATGCTCCGCTGGACATTGCCCTTTCCTACCTAATCCCCCGTCCTCTCAGGGCCGAAGCAAGCTTCAGACGAAACTACTGGCAACCGACAGCTACAATTTCGTCATACTCGTCTGCGCAGACTTGCAGAATGTCTGCGTCGGGGTCCACTCGAAGCGGTGAGATGCTGCACTGTGATTGGCTAGAATATTCGAAAAATGCTGGCCAGCGCATTTAGCGGACGCTTCCAAGCAGTATCAATACACCACCAGCCTCCTCGGCCCTACTAGCACATGCACTATCGTCGTAATCCTCTGGCCTAGTAGCCCGTGGTGAACTCGTGCGGAGAATTTCTTTACCAAACCTATGGATGCCACATGCTGTCTGCCGGCGCTTCCGCAATCTACATCAAGTCTGCTTCCTTCTATATCGCTGACCGACGAATCTTGGCGTCCGAGTGCCATTGTGTAGACGTTGGGGGTGTTGTTGACATTGTCGGATCTTGTCTTGTTGAGTGTCTTCGAAGTGATTACAGTCCCGCCGAGTACAACATGCTCGACCAGCCAATGCAAAGACCCGCTGAAGGGCGACTGTCAAATAGCAAACACGGAACAGGATGACAATCCTCCAAAGGACCATCAAGCCACAGAGTACAAACATGACAACTATATCGCAGTATAACACATTCCTGGCCTGTTCAACAGGGCGAACAAGTGTCACTGTGAACCTACTCAAAGTCTCGGTTCGTCCCGCTGGATGCAAGTCGCCATTTCCGCAGGCGAGGTGACACCCATGATCGAGCCGTGGCTATCATCTCGTCTCTGTCCTATCGGCAGCTCCTTTAAATCGCTTGCAAGTACGCACCCGTCGTGATGTACGAAACAGGAAAACTTCTAGATGGTTGGGCGAAGCAGCCTGCAGATTGTGCAACCACAGCCACTGTATGCGGTCATGGTTTGCGATGCCAGATGCGGCTGTTCAGTTTGACAACGGCACCAATTGTTCGCTCAATGATGTCAAAGCTTATATGTGCTCGATGTAGATTGCTGCTGGTCGGGTCAAACTAAAGGACAGTCAGACAATCCGGGCATCGCATAGCAGTGAGCGACGTATGACATGCTATATAAGCATCAGATCTAACCATGTCAAAATTACGCATCTCGTCGCGACTTCTATTGATCATTGCGCAATTCAGTAGCTTTCCAGTCTTTACATCACCTGCACCACTTCGTACATCTTCAGTCAACTCCTCAACATCACTCCTTTGGTATGCACATCTTCACTTCTATTACATCAGCTGTACTCATGTCAAAGCCAAAACAACCAACACCCCACAGTTCTATCGAACAGACCATTCACCTCTCCCATCACCACCAACGGTCACTCGTACCACTACCAACTTCAACACAACTCGTGGCAATCTTGCTCGTCGCCCACAGATACTTTCGGTGCTGTCAGTCAGTTCCTTCAGCTCCTTCAGCTTCCACGCCTCACTTCGTCTCAACACACTCCTTGCGTACGTCATTCTCATATTAGAGAAAACATGTGCCTCTACCACGCCTATACGCACGTCTGTGGCCACACCGAGATGATCCTCCAACAGCTCTGTGGCCAGGGACAGATGAAGCAGCAGAAATGCTCTCGCGGCCATGATGGCATCATTCTCGCGACAGTCAAGGTTGAGACAAGTTGTTCAATCTGTCCGGAGAAATAAGGTGGTTCTGCTATGCGGTGGGGAGTAAAGGACCGGGAGTGGAGCCAGGGGAGGATTGTGCGGGGATGCACGAGTACGAAAGGGATATGAAGATTGGAAAAGGACAAAGATTTGGATGGGTCGTTAGATCAAATCCGTGTACAGCATACTCACCGATGTGTTTTCTTATTTAGGAGTTTTGGGTAGAAGGCGTTGGGACAATTCGGCATTCATAGGCGTAGACTGCAACACTAAAATGGACGGTCAAGACTGTGACTAGCCTAGCAGCGGCTGTGAGGATCACGGGAAGGCTTCAGCGGCCCGTTTCGTGGAGACCGTGGAATTCTGGTACGGTACAAGGATACACCTAGATGAGGATGAAGGGCTAGCCCCGCCGACGCAAACACTTTCCACGATACCCCGCTTCTGTGAACTGATGAGTTTCATTCTAGATAAGGCGCAAAGGTCATGAGATCTATATCAGAACGCTGCACAAAATAATGGGTATACACTCGAACTCTCAACGCCGTCGCCCTTCTCAGCCACATATCCACGTCACCGAAACCATGCCCAAAGCCCCTCGTTATACACCCGCACCGCCTCAAATTCTTCAACGCCCGTGCATCCCTCCACATCCGTCAACACGTCAAACACCTCCATCAGCATTACGTCGAATTCCTCCCGGCTCACTTCTGCCCCTGTCTCAGTGTTCTGCAACTCCACATATGCTATACTTGCCCTCGCGTGCGCTACTCTGTCCATGCCTCGCAAGTAGTCTCTCCACTCCTCGCCTGGATTGTTGAAATATGCAGTCTTCTGCTGAAAGGTAGATAGTGCGCTGCGCATGGTCATCCAGCGGTGCCATATATCTTGAACCCTAGCGACTCTGTCCACGAATGTGGTGCTGAGGCTGATGACATCGTAAGCCAGAAATGAGAGAGGAGATGGTCCAGCCGCTGTTCTGCGTCGGGATTGTATGAGGTGGATGTGAAGTCGTTGATTTGGTTGAGGTAGGAAAGGATAAGCGTAAAGAGCTCGTTGCGGAGGTGGCGGAGCTGGTGAGGCGAGGGCAGGTCTGAGATGTAGATTTGCTGGTGAGGGATCGGAGTGGCTGAAGTGGGAGTGGCTTGAGCGGGCTCGAGGGCTACTTCGCGAGGGGGATGATAGCTCGTGTCTTGTATGCTGAGACCGACGGGATCGTGTCGGTGAGGGTTGCGATATGTACCTGAAGGGCCAGCTGAAGGAGATCCGAGGTGCATATATGCATCGAGTGCAGTTGGTGCACGTGCCAGGTCTGAAGGACATAGTCAGCTAACGTACTAGCAGATGAATGTATTGGTGCGGTGTTTACCGCCAATGTCTTGCATCATCTCGTCAGGATCAAACACCGTCTCAGTCTCTACTGTTGCGTCCCGCGGTGGTGCATATAGTGAGTCAGTGTCACTTGTTCCGCCTCCTTGAGCAGGTGCTGAGGGCGTGATAAGGAGATCAGGACTTGTTGATGGAGGGCCGGTATACACATCCCGCTGTCGTCCTTTAAGTGTGCCTCCGCTGGCATGTGTCTGCTTGTTCACCTTCTGTAATTTGCCAGATGCTGTCTGACCCTGAGCGCCGAGTGCTTTACGTTTTGTGGGTGTAATGGGCGATCGGGGCTTAGTCACGTTTGGATCTGGTCTTCCTGCATCAGCTGGCGCAGCTGCAATTGTGGTGTGCTCAGGACCTGAGTTATTGATAGATGTTGTCATCGGAGGTGCTGTCGGTGCACGGAACGGTAGAATTGCAGATGCTGTGGCTTCTTCCTGTGGCGGTGAATGCGAGTCTTCGTCGTCCGAATCTTCTCCAACGAGATCAATCACAGTCGTGCTTGCTCTTTGTTTTCCCTTGGGTGGATTTCTGGACTGGACCACATGCCCAGTTATCCAGCACCGAATGTAGTATAGGATGCTCGAGATTTGGTCAGCTCAGAGTAAATCAGAGTACAAAGAGGGTTTAGGTCAAGGTATCTTACGTGCTTCGATCAGCTTCCTTATTCCATTTCAGCTCCCCGAGACTGGCTCCATTCTGCTCGCCGTACTGCGTTGGCGGCTTATCAGCTTCACCCCACAGAACGGCTCCATAGGTTTGTCCTAGTTGACGCGTCTCGACAGCAAACATGCCATCTTCGACGAGCATTTCCGGCACAGACTTTCTTCCGTTGCGATGGGATGCCTTGAAAGATGCAGCTATTTCCTTTATCCGGTCCTGGAGCTGATTTGCTTCATCTTGATAAAAGACGGGATCCTTCCGAATCTCGCTCGTGACGCTGAACAGTCCGATGGCTTCGTAACAGTCCCGGACCGATCTCTTTTTACTGATGCATTGTTCCAAAAATGAGGTGTGTGCAATGTTGGTTTGAGAAGCCATGATTGTCGACACCAGAAGAAGGGAAACTACTTTCAAGGAGAGGCGACGGTGTGCATTTAATGCTAAGACTACTACACAGACACAAGCAGTACACGGTGGCTGAGTCGAGCAGGCGCTGTGTGAATACCTAGATACCAGCGCGTGAGGCTGTGCGAGGCTGGCACATTCATGCGTTATGCCGTTGGATGCTTCCACAAGGCCCCATCTGTTTCTCTGGCTTTCTTCAGCCCAACGCTAATGGCGTAAGATCCTCTGCCTAATGTTCAAAGTCCTGTTGGGTTTGTCGACCACCCTGTATGAGGCTGCCACTAGCCCTTGATGAGATATAGTGAATTGACAGATGTCAAGAAATGGCCTAGTCAGCTAGAAACCTATCGAAACGACCCATACTAAGTGACGTTAGATAGAGGCTCAGGTACTGAACAGGAGGAGACATGTGCGGGGAACCTGTTTGTGGTGTTGTGGCTGCGCCGCAATTGATAGCCGCCCTAGCCAGCCGGCCAGCCGTACATTGGCTACACACCAATTTCGAGACAACCGACGTTTCTAGCACTCATGCAATAGCGTCTCGCGAGCTTGTGCGACTTCTTAACAGCTTCTGGTTGGTAGCTCAAGTCCGCGCCACCTGGTACTGTAGAGATAAAGATAGCAATACCAAGGCGTTTCGCTTGCGTAACAATGACCATGGAAAGGACCCCGAGAAGTTTAGAAATAATTCAAGCTTTTGAAGGCACGAAACGCGTCGTAACCGAAGGCAAGAATAGGACATGGTCGTTTACACTGATCAGAAGTCTTTGATGCTGAGGATGATTGGTTGTAGATGGGTATCAGTCAATTGCTGAGCTTTTTGTACTGAGCCATATATCCTATGCTCTCTGAATAATTCGCAGCACTCAAAGATGTGACTCGTTGTGGAATCTGTGGTTTCGCTCCGAGAACGCCAGGGAAAGTAAGGGTATAATAACGAGCAACCACTCCGACCATGTGCAGCCTCATCGTCTCATATTGCCGTACCGCGCTCGAAGTTCTCCCGAATCTCCGTAGTATATTTGTTGTAGAACCGCGTCAACTTGTCGTTGAACTGCTTGTTCTTCTGATTGATGTATGTGACATCTCCGGTATCCTGCTCGTCTCTTATTCCTCTTGCGGCCCTTGCCTTCAAGCGCGCTCGCTCGCCCTTCTCTAGATCTCCCACCAGCTTGTCGATGGCTTCTTTGCTCGGGGTGTGATCGTGCGAATAGCTCTCTTCTGCGGGAGTATTGATCTGGTTGTTGAGCGGGTTGACTGTGTAGAGATCTCCGTCTGGGGACTCGACAAGCTTCAACAGTCCAGACTGCACTTGTCGCTGGAGCTTCTCTGCCTTCTGGCTCGCATAGCTCTCGAGATCCACTTTGTCCATCTGCTTGATTTGACGCTTGTAGACTTTATTGGCTTCCTTGGTGTAGTCTGCAAACGCAACATTGTCTCTACTCCGTGCCTTCTTTGCCATGCGCTTGTCCCAGCTTTCAGACTCCTCTACTGTATAATCCCAATTCCTTTTGCGCTCAAAGTCAGGATCCTCTGACTTGAGCAACTTGTACGAGGCTTTGTCGTGTGCATCCTGGAGCTTGGATATTTGCGCGAGACGGGCCGAGCGATCTTCGGCATCGCGAACTTCCTTCTCGGTGGCTTTGCGACCTGTTTCCTTCTGTGCTTGGAGTGACTTGAAGCGTGCCATGCGCGCTGCAAGCGCAGATTTGGCATCTGCTGGGGCGGGTGGAGCGTCGTTGTTTGCAGGTGCAGCCTCGCCAGTAGGCGGGTCAAACTCTACTTTTGGCACGGGCTCTTGTGTATCTGTGATTTCCGCCATGTTGTTGTCGCGAATGTCGGTCGTTGCAATAAGTTACTTTTCTGAGATTCGGCATCACTGTTACGAGCGCCAAGACCCTTTAGCGTTCTTGAAGCTACCCTGGCGTGCCTGGACAAAGCGGGGCCACGACACAGACCCTCACTCCTACATTCGCATACATCCATGATGTGCTTGCACATTATGCTTGATTCGTGTGTTCTCCGAGAGTACGCGTGATAGTCGACTAGAATGGGTCATGCCGAAATGCAAGCGCCAATTAGACCGACAGGCTTCGGGCAGGATTCTAGGGACAGCCAGAGACATGTACAGAAGGTTGCCGGATACAGGCATATCTATGATATTAACCGGCCAGCTGTGCCAGCCTACTGGCCAGTAACTAGTCATCCTTCTATGCAAAGCATAGACAAGTGCGTCACAACAGTGCCCACCACAAGCTGGACAGGATGATTCATCCACCAGCCTTCCAATGCTAGTGTCTCTCGAGGCTTACAATCGTAGCTATATATGGAGTGACAGCCATACAGGCATTCATTCGTATATTCCAACAACGAATCCCCAATGGCTTCTCTAAACTCAACTTCACTTTTTTCGATCCTGCCATGCGTCATCAGCTTGCATCTATTGGTATTGAGAAGATTCGAGTTCGACCATCTCCCACTCGCAATCATAGCACTCTCAAGCATTGTATACGCTGCTTTGGTGTACTATCTGCACCTCGGCTCTGCAACCGTTATCGCCTTTGCCTTTTGGGGCACTCTTGGCCTCTGGACTGCGGCGTATCGTCTCTTCTTTCATCCGCTACGGAACTACCCTGGTCCTTTCTTCGCAAAACTCTGGAAGTGGTGGTCTGTGAAGCAGGCTTGGACTACGGGCTTGAGGTTCCATCGGACACAGCAGCAGCTACAGAAGCAGTATGGAGACTATGTAAGGACAGGTAATTGGTCCACGCCCAGAAAGGACACAGCTGCTGAGCATATTTTTTCCAGGGCCTCGAGAACTGACAATCTTCGACGTTGACGCTGTTCCCGTGATATATGGCGTCCAAGCGAAGACGAGTAAAGGCACTTTCTTCGACATGATGGAACGAACTCTTCACCAAACACGCGATAAGCAATTCCACCGCCAGCGACGCAGAATCTGGGATGGTGCTCTCAAAGCTTGTCAGTAGTGGCAGATCAGGGTCACAGTTCGCAGCTAAGTCACCGCAGCACTATCTGATTTCGCTCCCAGAGTGGAAGAATTCACAGATCAGCTCCTTCAGCGCCTGAGAAATCTAAACGGCGAGCCTCTTCCGCTGCTCGACAATATGACGTACTACTCGTACGACGTAATGTCATTGCTAGCTTTTCAGACTCCCATGGGATTTGTGAAAGGCGAGCAACTGCAAGATGCTCAGGAAGCCCTTGATATCATGACAGGAAGTCTCGAGGTCTTTGGGTTACTACATCATGTACCTTGGTTGATGCAGATGTTGTTCACATTAGGCTCCGTTGCGCCAGGTCCGCTGAAGACATGGACACAATGGAGTGTAAAACACATGCAAGCTCGGTTGGCTGTAAGTGGTTCTTCCAAAAGATCATTCCATATGATGGAACTGCTGGTTGACAAGAGCCAGATTGAGAATGCGAAGCCAGATCTCGTGTCACGCCTTGCGGATAATACCCCGAAGGATGCTGCAGGTCGAGCACTTCTATACGGTGAATCTCGCCTCATCCTAGGCGCAGGGGGTGAGACTTCTTCGACAGCTCTCACTTTCATATTCGTCCACCTCGCAACTCACCCACGCTACATCAAAGCCCTAAGGGAAGAATTCCGCGAAAACGCATCTACGTACAGCTGTCAACGACCACTACCACTACTTGATGCAATAATCAACGAGTCAATGCGCAGGTCGCCCTCTGCACTCCTCAACTCTCCACGGGAAACGCCTCCTGAAGGTATCGAGATCAATGGCCACTACGTTCCGGGAGGCACAATTGTTCAGATGCCGCCTTTTGTCTTGAATCATGATCCCCGGCATTTCGTCAACCCAGACGATTTTATACCGGAACGGTGGCTTGACCGGGCTGATCTGGTGCTGAGGAAAGATGCTTTCATCCCATTCTTGACCGGTCCGTATAGCTGTGCGGGCAAAAACCTGGCAATGATGGAAATGAGGAGTGTGATAGGGAGAGTGATCAATGAGTTCGATGTTATCATGCCGAAGGGTTTCATCGCAGAGGAGTACTGGAATGCTATCAAAGACAAAGGGATGGCTGGGCCTCCATCGCAAGATGTCATGTTTGTGAAAGTTGTGGAGGAGTGATTTGTCCGCAAATATGATTACGCATGCCGGATGCTAAAATTCGCTCAGCACGAAGGCCTTTGTTAGCATTCAAGTAACTCTAGAAAAATTGTGTCCTGGTCGTTAGCAAATCCGAGCTGCAACTTTGTACGTAGGCTGGCGCTGATTGTGTCGTAGTATGGCGAGCAAGAACAAAGCCTCACGCAGTAAAATCGCGTACGAACCTTGATATCGATAATCTGAGAATGGCAGCACTCTACAGTCTCCACAACTTGCTTGGAATGCAAGCAATAGCCTCGGGAAGACTTTAAGCAATGGGTAATTGAGCAGATCATGATAGGCAGAATCACAAACTAGTAGCACCATCCCCGCATTTGCATGCCCAAGATAGTAAGTTTGATCGACTCCAACCATGCACCACTTTTTTATTCTATGTGTATAATTGATAACCAAGATCCTGCCAAGTGTTGATACTTGGCTTTCGTGCATCACCACGTCTGAAAAAACTTTTCATCCTTGGACGACCTCTGGCAGGGTTGTGAAAGGTAAGGAATCTACGTTCTCGAATATTCCTTATCCAACCTGGGTTTCGAAATAACAATGTTTACCGCCGCCATTTCTCTGGCACTTTGCTGCTTAATCTACCACACAAAAGCAACATCACCGACTTTCGAGCAGCAATGCCTCGCCTTTCATCCAGAACAAATCATCACCAGTGCAACTCGCAGCTTTGTGGAGTTTGTTCCGGCCAACAAAACACTCCAATTTCCAGACAACGATTCAACATGCAATCGAAAGTCACAGACAGTCGCAGTAGACTTGTGCCGTATCGCAATGTCAATCACGACATCGGAGCAATCAAACATAATTTTCGAAGCATGGCTGCCGGAAGACTGGAGTGGTCGGTTCTTGGCGACGGGAAATGGTGGGATTGATGGATGCATAAAATATGAGGACATCGCATATGGATCTGCGAATGGGTTTGCGACAGTCGGTGCAAACAATGGGAAGAATGGAACAGGAGGGTTACCATGGTAAGAAACATTTCGTACGACATGTTGAACATTTCCTTGGTGGGTGTCTGGCAAGTATGCTACAGGAGACATTCTACGCATTCATTTCCCACTCCTCTTCAATGCTTTGTTATGCTAACAGGATGTAGTACGTATAGTTCAGGTCATTTATGATTCTTGTTAAGCTTTCAAGATCTGAGACTGATTTCATTGCCCTATATAGTCTACCACAACCCAGAAACCGTAATCGACTTCGCGTGGCGGTCGTTGCATACCAGTGTAGAAGCAGGCAAGGCATTGACTGAGGCGTTCTATGGCAATCCGCACTCCAGATCCTACTACATGGGTTGCTCTCTTGGAGGACGTCAGGGCGTTGGTGCAGCCGAGAAGTTCCCAGGCGATTTCAACGGGATCCTCGCTGGAGCGCCCGGAGTTGATTTCAATAATCTGATCTCATGGAGAGCTCATTTCTTTCCTATCACCGGCGCACTGAACTCAACAGGGTTTATCTCGAATTGGAAGACCGTCGTACATGACGAAGTACTCAGACAGTGTGATGCACTCGATGGTGCGATAGATGGGATCATCGAGAATCCGTCTTTGTGTCATTTCGACCCTTCCACGCTCCTGTGCGAGAACGAAGCTACAACAGCTTGTCTTTCGGAGGTGCAAGTTGAGCAGTTGAGGAAGATATACAGTGACTATAGATATCCAGATGGTCAGATCATCTATGCATCCATGCAGCCTGGAAGCGAGATTGGTGCTGCTACTGGATTGTATGCTGGAACTGCATGGGCTTATTCCGAGAGTTGGTTCAGATACGTCGTCTACAACGATCCGTCTTGGAACGCATTGTATTACGGCTTTGATGACGCCCGTGCAGCAGAAGCACTCAACCCTGGCGACATTCGGACTTTTCCATCTGCACTACCCGCATTTGAGGAGAGAGGAGGCAAATTGCTCATATATCACGGCAGGCAAGACCCTCAGATCACGTCGCTCAATACTGACCGCTTCTACGAACACATCAAAGGAGATAGGTCGTACGAAAACATAGATGAATGGTTACGTTACTTCCAAATTTCCGGCATGAACCACTGCAGCGGTGGCCCTGGTGCATGGTAAGTTTTGTAATCGCTCTCTTGAGTTCCGTCTCTTCTCTAGAAATACTGGCTGATCAATCAGGGTGCTCGGGCAAGGAGGAAACGCTGCAGCTATTGGGATTCCTTTCACAGCACAGAATAATGTGCTGAAAGCCATCGTAGCATGGGTCGAGGAAGGTAAAGCGCCAGAATATATGGAAGGAACGAAATTTGTCAACGATACTGTCGCTATGGGCGTGGACTTTACGAGGAAGCACTGCAGGCAAGTGTCACCCCATTGACTCATGTCCCATATCTAATTTTGACATTCAGATATCCGTTCCACAATATTCACGTAGGAGACGACTACAAGGATCCGCAAAGTTGGCAATGTCAACGAGAACATTAGTTTCCATGAAAAAGTAGCTTGATTGTTGCGCTATGTCTTATCCTGCATGTAGTAAAAGCTTACAGGAAGCACGACGAAATTAAGAACAGGTGGAAACAAATGTTTACCTTCTCCAAACATGAACCTCAAACCATGAGAGCGCAGAGCCCCTATATCAAGTACTGCTACCAGCCTCAACCGGGATCTGCCTTCCATCCAACTCTTGGCTCCTCGACGTTTCCTGTGCATTGCCTTCACAATTGAGCCCTAAAGAACTGTCCAATTCATGCATATTAGATCGCTCGACACTAGTAGACGGCTTGACACTAGATGACTCGAGCTCGTTCTTTTCATCATGCGCGAGTTCCACCGCCTTTCCTGCTGCAGTCCTTCGTCGTCGATGCAGCCAAAGTGCTAGGCCGAGAAGCAATGCTGCTCCAGCTACGGCACCTATGACTATACCCGCTATGGTGCCAGCCTTCGACCCAGCTGAGTCTGCGCGTCCACTCTCTTGTGATGTTGTTAGATCGCCTGTAGATGTGGGATTTCCCGATGAAGGACTTGCTGATGTAGTGGCGGCTGAAGACTGGGACGGCGTGAGTGTCTGAGCGATTGAAGATGATGATCGCGTGGCAATAGATGATTGAGGTACGTATGGCTCCAAGCTTGCAAGCTGACTTAACTCGTAGCAAGCACACGAATTATTGGGACATGACATGAGCCATCCGGCTTGACTGCAACAACTGACACATTTTAGACAGGCCCTAGGTATCGGAGCATCGAAACCACACTTACACGTAAGTCGAGATCGTGCCAGGTGTGTAGTATCTGTCGAATGCCGTGGGACAATAACTTCCTGGCTGTAGGCATGTGCTGTTTCCGAGAGGCTCGTATTGACCTGCTTGGTAGCCAAGCGAAGGATTGATGCCGTAACAGTGGTCTCCAAGGCTGTCTTTGCAAACTCCGTACCCGCATTGTGCTGTCACGTAGTCGCAGCTAGCTTGGCCACGTTGTGCAAATGATTGACCACGACAATCAGCCATTGCAAGAATTAGCACATGCAAACTGCTTCCGTGTACAGGCAATGATGACGCTGAGGTATAGAAGGAAGATGAAGGACGAGGCTGAGATGAAATGTGGGGAACAGAGAAGAAGGCTGAAGTAGAATTGCGAATCTCTATATATACACATCTTGGTTAATGTGGTTGCACAAGGCTGAGATTTATCGCCCCCACACAATCTTTGAATACCCGATGAAGTGTGGTTCGCAGCGCGAAGCAATTCCTCGGAAGTATATGCCTGTCTAATTGCCAATCTTCGATGTTCTTGGAAAGATAGAGATTGTAGTTCATACTGCTCAATTTCAACGAATTTCCCTTGTCTAGAAGCTTGAACAATTGCATCGTTAAACATGATCAGAATCATTCCTACCCACAGCCCTTGCCGCCCTGCCCCGCCAACTCAATTGGAAGGCTGCCATGATGCACCCTTATATAAACAGCTAATCATCCTATGCCAAGCCATATTCGTGCATTGTTCGGTGTCAGCTCCGGGAAAAGTAAAATTCGTTACCCAATAACCCTACATATTCTCGTCTAACGAACAGCGTGGATCAACGAACAAGAAGAATGTCTAAAAAAAGTAATGAGACTACTTACATCGGAGTATGATGTCTATCATCATGACTAGTCCTTGGCTCTAATTTTCTGACTTTGGTATAGAGAATTTACCTTGCATTAACACATGATTTACAGCCTCAAGTAGTCTCCTCGTAACGGTAGTGTAAAGCCTTATCACCTTAGGCTTCAAAGAAGTAGCTATATCGTGTCGACCTAAGCATATTAGTTTGAACAGAAGTCCTGGTGGCTTTCGTCTATATCACAAATATTGCACACCCATCTGCCTTCCGCCTTGTTCTGTCGGATCTTTGTTGAGCAACAAATCTTTCCACTTTTGCATCTAGATGTTCTCTCAGCTGTAAAGGATATGAGCCTCCTCAAGACCCCAATTGTAATACATTGTAAGCCTAATTTCACGTTGTTCCAGACACATTTCCTTATATCTTCACTGGGTATGAGGGACCTAGTGTCAAGTAAAGATGCATTGTAGCACCCACTGTCTGAAACTCACACGTTTGTAGATCTCACCCAAGAGTACTACAACGCGTCATTACTATATAAAATCTTCTTGATTAGCGCTTGAGGCACCACAGAGGCTTTTCACAGAAAATTCCTAATCGCATCATGTGTTGTATCAGAGAGAGTCATAGACGATTCTGGTGAGCAAGCTTATGCGGTGCATCATCAAAAACTAGCTCCTTCGTTTGACTCCACTGGTTCCTAACTCGCGCACAGTTGTACTGTATGCTGAGGTCCATGTCCTGATATCGCAAAAGTACTTGGTGCTGTTTGCTTCACGGCTAGTTCTGAACACTCCGAGATTGGGAGCTCGTCTGTCCTGTAGTCATTTAAGAGAATCACAAAGTGAAGCGGTGAGTAGAGTTAAGTAGCTAGCCAAGAATGTAGATGCGCGTAAGATGGAAAGGATATGTTGGAGAATTTGTGGACGGAGTAGTAAAAATAGTAGATGATGTAGCAGCCCAGCTCTCGAAGACTGTAGATCTGCCATTGGAAAAGTGGTACTGTAATCCTTACACATATTAGGTGCGTGCTAGGCACACTAGCAATTATCAAGGTTAATTTAGAATCGTACATAGCCGTACTTGCATGTGAAATGCAAAGTAAGAGTCGAAGACAATGGTGTGTATGCGATTACGTCATCGATCAGCTTTCTCTACACCGGTACCGGAACTTGACAAGCTCACGTTCCATCGTCGGCGTATCTACCGAAGCATCCCAGTAACTCAACTCAAGATGGACGATAGTACTTATGCATTGCACGAAGCCTGCCGAGAGGGCCAGAGTCCGCAAGATCCTCGTCCTCAACACTATCACTGCTGCTGACCTCGCCAGCCTCCAAAGTGGAAAGCCTACTGGCGGCGAATTCCAAGCTTACGTCTCTACGCGACCCTGATGATCGCCTACCTATCCATTGGGCTGTAGCCTACAACCATCTTCCCATTGTTCAAATCCTAGTTCAACAGAAAGGTTTTGATGCAGACGTCACGGATGGGTCAGGCTGGACGCCGGTATGTACACGTTTGTATCTTACATCAATGTAACTTGACCATAGTCGAGTATCTATGCTGAACCTTTGCAGTTAATGATGGCGTGTTCACGTGTCGATGCGAGCTTAGAAATGGTGCAGTTACTGCTTGACAGAGGAGCCGACCCCAATTCGAAGAACAATGCGAGCCAGAGTGGGTATATCACATCTCACCAAGAACTTTCGCTGAGGTCATCTAGCTGCCTTGCATTTCTGCGCTTCCAAGTCAAATCTTGATATTGCACGCCTGCTCCTTGCGCAGAGGCCTCCCGCAAGCGCTCGGGTTAAGGACAGGAGGGGACAATTGCCTCTACATCGCGCAGCTGGTAAGTGACTAATACACAGTCTCTATGCGAAACATTGCTAAATTCCCATAGCAGTTGGGAATGTACCGATGATCAAAGCATTGCTTGATGCGAAAAGTAATGCGCCTCCTCCAATATATCACTGGCTGGACCGATTGCTTACGAACGAATAGGTCCTCTTCAAGCTGGCGATAGCGATGGTTACACTGCCCTGCACCATTCCATCAGCGAAGGCCACGGCGATGCTGCTCTACTATTATTAATGCGAGGCGCTGAGTTCGATAAAGAAGCCAACGATGGCAGACTAGCACTGAGCCTTGCGCCTGATGCAAAGACACGTTCATTTATTGTACAGGCGGCAGAAAGAGAAGGGATCGATCTAGAATAAGCCAATGGGGCTATCTTGAGCCACGAATGCATATTATACCCTGGGACGGCGTTACTGCAGCATAGCGTGGAAATCCAAATTCTCGGGAACGAGTCAGATGATAGAGAGGACTGCCTGCAAGACCACGTACAACGCTCTCAAATTTGCATTATGTCAGTTGAATTCAGGATACAGTACACTGCTATATCGTAAAGCATCGACAACTATCACTGTGTTCTGCCGCAGGACGTGACTGCTTGCTTGATCTGGTCATCTCTCACACACGTCCTTCTAAGTAGCGCTAATGGCATGTGTAACCACTCTTGAAGACGAACGTATGATTATTGAAGACACCATCTGCACAGCGAGACCAAATGCGGGGTAAAGCGACTACTCATCATATGTAAAGTATGGCTAGTCGATTGCGTGCTGCTGGCCAACAAGGTACGCCACCATTGGCCAGTGTGAGTACCAGCATGTCTTAGTATATCTGCGTCATCACCAACACATATATACTTATCTTATCCACTAGAAAATAATTCATCCCGAATACCAACATAGTAGTAACGATGTCCAAAGCTACTCCTGCCACAGATCACCGGCACAGCGCTTGCTGCTCAGATCTGAACCCAACATCTCAAATACAACTTCAATCTCCGAACAAACGGCATAACATTATCTTGGTACAGCCTACGACAACATATAACAGCATGGCTACATCCCATCTCTCACTCCCACCAGAGATTGTTCTCAAGGTCATCCAGTGGCTTCCATTCCAAGACGGCAAAGAGATCGCAAGCCTTAAAGCAATTCCATATCTCAAAGAGCTTATCGAGGCATACGAATACAGCATAACGCACTGGTTCATGAGCCGTGAGCTGCGGCACGCGCAGGTCGACTTTCCGTATTGCCAGAAGCTCAATCTGAATTGGCTAGCGCAATGCGTTTCGAGTTACGATATGATTGATGCAATCATGCTAGAGCTCACGTGGCGCGAGAACTGTGTCTCGATAGAGCCGCACAATACTGCTGCAGCCAATGCGGGCTTGCTTCTACTTCACCATATGGCAAGAATACGTAAGCCACCCTGCTCATTCCATGGATGTTGGACCGGACTTCGAAGACACTTGCATGATCTTACGTGCCAGAATACTGACTGACATTCCCACAGAAACTCATATCGCTAGACTGGATTTCATTAAATCAGTTCCCCTCGATCCCTTGATCGCCATATACATAGTCCTACACCACGCCACATTAACAGCGCGATACCACGGCAAAGGATGGATAAATCAGCGAACATATGGCCGATTCATGGACAGCAATCAGCTCTCTCTACGCAACGAGCTCGAATTTTGCTTTGCAGAAGCCACGCTTTCCATCGGCGCAGACTTCCTCCACGACATGCTCGTTAATCCCTGCGATCCTAGTGGTGAGACTACCCTTATGAACCACTACCTCGACCATGGACTACATGATTGGAACCACCCGTGTTGGGGAGATGAGAAGGGCGAATTTCAGCCCCCACGGACGCAGGGACCGCAAAGGGAGGAGGGAACGAAGCCGAGGACGCTGTTTACGACATTGTTGGAAAGAATGGCGGAGCTGGAAGAGTGTGAGCTGGAGGAAGTAAGATCTAGAATTGAGGCAAGGATAGACAGATTTGACCATACGTTGGCGTTTTTGAGCCTGGATGGGAAGGAGAGGTTGTTACGGGGATTAGATCTGGAGTGGTGAGAGCTGGTATGGGCTTCCACATTCTTTTGTGTATTTCTCAGCGGCGAGGTCATGGATTCGCACATGATACGAGCGTCTTGCATGTTTGTATACTTCGATCACGCAGAAGGCTTGACCAGCTCGATCCCGACGCACAGTGGAAAGGCTTAGGAGCATGATTTTGTGTTTCATAGTTCGCATTCAGCATTATTTTTAGAAGCAATATTTCATGAGACACTCAACCGACAGCGTACCCTTAGATCCAGAGTATGTAACCTGGGGACATGATCATAAGGTAAAATAAGCGATCCACTCCAATTTACGGACTACTTAATCTCAGGATACACGTCCGTCCTCCTTATCAGAGGAACCTCCCTCCTAATCTTCTTCACATAGTCCAAATCAATCTCTGCCGTCGCAATCTTCACCTCATCGTCCCACTTCCCGTCGCCCCCTTCATCGCCCCCCAACCGCACAAGTACCTCACCCCAAGGATCAATAATCATGGAATTGCCATACGATCTCCTCTTCCCCTCTTCATCGTGGATTCCCACCTGTCCCGCCGCAATGACATAGCTCTGCGTCTCAATCGCCCTCGCGCGTAAAAGCACTTCCCAGTGTCCCGCCTTTCCAGTGGGTGTGGTGAAGGCGCTGGGATAGAGTAGAACTTCGGCACCACGAGCTCTGAGCGCCTGTGCGGGTTCGGGGAAGCGCATGTCAAAGCAAATCAGAGCTCCGACCTTGCCTAGCGTGGTGGAGAAAGGAGTGAGCAGTTCCTGCCCGCGCTCAACGCCATCGGACTCTTTCAGGCTTGGGCCTTTCTCAATGTCGACGTCGAACATGTGCAGTTTTTGATAGCGCTGGGTGATGTCGCCATTTTCGTTGATCCAGATCAGGGTGTTTTTGACCTTTTCACTCGCTGCAGGCTCGTGGATACCGACGGAGATGGGGAGTTTGTATTTCTTTGCTTCGCTCTTCAGGCCTTGGACGAATTCCGAGGTTTCGACGGATTTGCAGAGGTCTTTGCTGCCGATGTAATCACATGCTTCTGGGAGGAAAAGAGCTTGGGCACCGGCAGCCGATGCTTTCTGAACTAGGATTTGGCATTGGTTCAGGTTGTTCACCATGGACGCCGTGGAGCGAATCTGACCGATGGCCTGTATATGGTAAGGATACGAATATCTAGGTGGTATCTGTGCATGTATTCGAAGTATAGCAATGGAATAAACTTACTGCTAAAGGCATCTTGAGTGATTTCAGGTACATGTGTTGGAGAAGGACGACTTGTGAAGCCAGAAGAAATATTAAGGAAGCATATCACGTCGTCACTGAGAAGGCCATTGACACGAAACTAGCTAAGAATAGCATGGCGGCACAAGGGATCGGTGATGGCACATAATATTTCGAAGCCACCGTTGACCAAGCGTGCATCGGTGCGATTTATGAACCATATATCTCCGTTTTGACCATGCACTTCGCTTATTGTGGTCGTTGTTGGAGGGTGAAGGCCCCCACCACGTGTGCAGGTTGCGGTGCGCGTTCAACCTCCGCACCGCAGGGGTCCAAGCTTGGCTTAACGCCATTCCTCTGCACTTGTACGCGGCTCTCGTAAGGCCACGCAACATTCCCAGAGACATTGGAACGAGGACTGCGCCTCGGGAAAGCAAGAGGAACATCGCTCTCCTTCGTTCAAGAGAGCAGAGACATAGCGAGTGAAAGTATCCCCAGCGTCTCACAATCTAATCTCCGCGCAACCAAGGCGTGCAACAACGCGCCAGATCCCCCGCTGCCCCAGCACAGGTCAGCCATGAAAGGACCCAAGCGGAGAGCAAGTGCCCGGTGATAATTGATAGAATCCTTCTTCAAAGCTGCAAATACGTAGGCACATTCAGCAACAATGAGCTGGTTCAACTCGGCCCTGTCGGGCTTGGAGGTTAGCTATGGGTGTACTGACTGTTACATACATTGCTGACACCTTGCAGTCTCGTCTGGATGGTATGCTCACCGAAGAGACCCCGAAGAGACCCAATCAGAAACCGGGCGATGGCACAAACAAGCAAGATGCGCCTGAAAAGGCAGCTGCAGACAAGAAGCTGGCCGTGGAGCCAGGTGGGTTATCATAATCGAGACAACAAGGCAGCCAGCTGACGGCATGAAGCTTCGCGAAACTCGTCCCGCAGCAGGCCCAACTCGAGACTGCAAGACCGACTTGCGAAGGCTGTGAACAAGGGCACCGAAAAGACAGATTCGAGGCCGTCGTCCGACCTTGGCTCACGCCCAGAGAGCCCCGCGCAGCCAGCTCCCAGTACATCCAATGCCACAGATCAGAAAGCGGCGGACACCGGTATCAAGACGGAGGACAAGGAAACAGCTACAGCGGAGTCAAGCAATGAAGAGGAGGTCCAAGCACCGACCGACACTCACGTTGATACTGCCTCACCCCGACCATCGACCGATGTAACCAACACGGCCACAGCCAACGTGATGTCTCCTCTACTTTCGCCCACCCTGGTATCCGAACAGCCCGCCTCGATGCCCGTACCCACCATGTCAATACCCTCAAAACCTTCGATACCCTCAATCGTTACTCCACCCACTGCTTCTCCACGACAATCACTCGATAGCACCTTGTCGCGGCCCTCCATAGATGTACCAACCATCGCGGTACCCACCGAGCCCCGCACACGCGATCCAGATGTACTCTTAAGTGAACTGGCTGCTCTCCAGGAAGCTCATGAGGAGACAGTCCGCAGCCATCGCGAGGAGCTCAATGGCCACCTCGAGCGTATCGATGCCTTGCAATCGAAGCTCACATACCTCGCCCAGCAACTCGCAAACTCCGCAAAGGCCACTGCTGTCGAGTCGGATACAATACCAGCTGATAAAAAACTGGCAGAGAAAGATGCACAAATAGCTGCGCTTATGGAGGAGGGCCAGAGGCTATCCAAGACAGAAATGAAGCATCTTACCACGGTCAAGACATTACGCGCCAAAGCACAAGAGAACAACAAGGAGATAGTCACATTAAAGCAGAGTCTGGCCAAGGCGGAAAAGAGCATCACCGAACAGGCCGAAAGGGCGAAGCGTGCTGAAGCTGCCGAACGAGCTGCGCAGGAGAAGCTCAAGATTGTGGGCAAGATCGAGAAGGATATCGAGTTGATTCGGGATGAGCGCAACGAGGCTGGACTGCTAATTTCCGATCTACGACGACAGTTGAGCGATGCACTCTCGCGAGCAGAAAATGCGGAGAAGAAGGTTCAATCCGGAGCATTAGAGGCTGAGAAGAGAGCCACGGCTTCATTGAAGGATGATATTGAAAACCTGCGCATTGAGAAGAAGCTCGCAGAAGATCGTGGGAAGCGAGAAATACAGACAGCCAAGGAAGAGGCAAAGAGCCAGCAAGAGAAGGCCAAGGTGGCCGAGCTAGAGTTGCGAGGCGAGATTGCTGTAAGAGTCGACACGATCAACTTTCGAGTATTGTATGCTGACAGATATCCAGAACCTTGAGTCTAAACTCGAGCTGTTGCGTAGCCGCACAGAAGAAGCGACATCTTCTGCTACTGGCGATTCGCAAGCAAAGCTCCTCCGACAGATCGAGACTCTACAAACTCAATATTCTATGGCTTCGGAGAATTGGCAGGGCATTGAGACCACACTGACATCGCGCGTCGCAGCCCTCGAAAAAGATCGCGATGAAACAGCGAAGCGGGAGTCTGACATTAGACGCAAAGCGCGGGATGTCAACTCAAAAGCCAGGCGACTGGAAGATGAGCTTGAGACCATCAACGAGCGCGCACGCGCTTTTGAACAGGATCTTACCGAGCAACGAGCTGCAGCCCAGAAACTACAAGCCCGATTGGCCCAATCGGAGACAGCAGTGGAGGACGCAAGGACTGACCTGGAGCGAGAAAAGAAAGTCTGGGAAGCCGAGCTGCAACAAAAGTTGGAGGAAGAGAAGAACAAATGGAGGATGGAAATTCCATCGCCATCGCTACTCAACAACGGAAGCCATCTGCGCGCAGACTCACCCTCCGACACCCGTCGCAGACAGTCTCCAGACCCATTGGGCATCTATAACCGCAAGTCTATGCCTCGCTCGATATCCTCACACATGGAAGCCGCCATGCCCCTTTCGCCCATGGACCGCATGTTTGACGAACCCGCCCGTCGACCGTCATCTTCGCGGCAACGTTCCACGCCAAAGATGCGGACTCCTGAAATCGGGACTCCACAACGACAAGGCTCACTGGTGAGCTTGACCAACATGAATGGCGCTGCAAACATGCCCGACACTCCCTCCATCCACACCATGGACTACGACGAGCCCTTTGAAAACGTCTCCTCCCCGCACCGCACCATCAATGACATGATTTCCGTGTCGACTGCGGGCGCGGGTCCGTCTGTCCAACTCGTCGAGCGCATGAGCGCCGCCGTCCGCCGACTCGAATCCGAAAAAGCCACGTCCAAAGAAGAGCTCAGCCGACTTTCAGCGCAGCGCGACGAGGCGCGGGAAGAGGTTGTTAGGCTGATGCGTGAGGTGGACGAGAAGCGGAAACTAGATGAAAAGGTTGGGACGCTGGAGCAGGATTTGCGGGATATGGAGCAGCGGTATGAGACGACGTTGGAGATGTTGGGGGAGAAGACGGAGAAGGTGGACGAGTTGGAGGGGGATGTGGCGGATTTGAAGAAGATTTACAAGGAGCTGGTGCAGACTATGAAGTGAGTGAGGTTACTCGGCAAGGTACGGGTGGCTGAGTTGGAGCGAGGCAAAGCTTGGTTTATATGACGTGTGTGTGTGAGACGGCATGAAGCACAAATTGTCAATGAACAAGTATTTGTATGAACGTATTGGTAGCAGACTCAGCTGCGCTCAAGTACTGTACAAAGCGATCATGGCACACGTTCCAGTCCTGGGTATTCGTTCCGTCGTCTTCGTCTTCTGCTTCTTCGTGAAAAGGCTTGTTTTTGGCATGTACACGTGCCTGCCTTGTCTCCATCGGGCACCATCTCTACAACGACAAACCTGTCTCTCCTCGCCTACAGGAAATACTCTCCACGGCCGCCTCTACCTGGTGGTACCGCTCTCCGATGGTCCGGTACAGCTGAGAAAATCTGGAATTCAGGCTTAAGATCTTCGCCCAAGTTCATGATTGAAGCGACGTTTCCGCATCGGTAGCAGTAATTGGGTGCTGACCAAACGGTGACGACGTCCTTGTCTTTGAAGTGGTATTTGTAGCCCTCGTTGACTAACTGATGGGCGCGTGCAATGAGTTGTAGGCCGTTAACATGATTGAACTAAAAAGTTAGTCGAGATGGCAAAGCAAGAGCGCAGGTTCCAACGTACCTCTGATGACACTTTATCTCCAAACAACCAACCAGCACCTCGGGGCGATACAGCCCATGTGTCGACATCTTCGGGGTCACTCCAGACAAGATCGCAGAATGCACCCTCGTGCGGAATTTCTTGTGCTCGCGCAACGACGCGAATCTGGTCCAATGTGCGAATTTCAGGGCTCAAACCTCCGTGGACACAAAGGACTTTGCCGTCTACAATAGCAGCCAATGCAAGAAAATCGAAGACTTGACAGCATGCTTTCCACACTGAGGCGTTGCCGTATTTTGTTTGACATTCTTCGTAAAATCCGTAGACTTGGGTAATCTGCCTCGATTCGTGGTTTCCTCGGACAAGTGTGACTCGGTCAGGGAACCTGCCCCATGTCAGCTTCGCCGTGCGTTGTTGATGGCATGCAAACTTACTTGGCCTTCAAACACATGAGCAGTGTAAACGTCTCCAAACTGAAATATCCTCGGTCTACAAAGTCGCCAAGGAAAATGAAGTTTTGCTGGCCATTGCCGCCAACTGTGTTGCGTGTTGAGTCTGCGTCTGATGCCGAGCCCAAACTCCGTCGGTCATGGACACTCCTGCTGCGGCCCCGCTCTTCTTCCTCTTCGTCACCATCCTCATCATCACCGTCGCCACCTGGAGGACTGACAGGGCCAGTGTAGTTGGGGTCGCGCTGGAACCTCCTCTTCATCTTTCGCTTGACGCGTGGGTCTGTAATGGCGGTTGGTGGCTCAAGGTCGGCGGGGTTTATGGTGCTTGGTAATGTGACTGGCGGGGCGAGGGGTGCGGTGGGGGTGTCGTTAGGCATGCCTCCAGCGACACGGAAGAGCTCGAGGAGGTCATAGAATTGGCCATGGATATCACCACAGACTGTGACTGGGGTCCGTACAGGCTGGATGTTGGATTCTGGAGTTCCTTGTCAGTGTGTGATGTTCGTGATATTCGTGATATGCCAAGTTGGCAGCAGCAAGTCTGCACATGGACGCCCCGACGCACCTTCCATGAGACACTCCTTTACAATCTCGCACAATCGCTTCATGTCGGCTTCTGGGAGGTACTTGCAAGTCTTGGCTTGCTCCAGCCACTCGTCGGGTCCTGCACCCTTTGAGAGGCGGGCGGGTCCCGGCTGGGGCACATCGCTCTCCTTGGGCGCCATGGTGTTGAGGGTTGGCGGGTGGAAGTAGCACGGGAGGAAGGTCTAGCAAAATATATCTTCAGCGCTGAGGGCGCGGCAATGGCGGTACAACGAGGGCCGGTCGTGTGACGTGCGTGGGGTTGGTGAGGCGTGGCGGACGAGGGGCGTGTCTTTGTGGTATCATGGGCCTGTCAGACACCAAAAGACAGCTGCAATGGGTAGAGGGAGGAGAAGGGTGTGTATCAGCAGCGGCTATGCATGGTGAGGTGGAGCTATGGCACGGCGCATGTCATGTCCTGGTGCGAATGCAGCCGTGGCTGGTCCCGCGGGCCCTCTCGGCGCTTGCACATCGCAAATCCCCGGTAGGGCTATCGTGCATCATTCTTTCCGCCCACCTGGTGACGCGCATGTAGACCGCGGCTTGACAGCAGCCTCCGACATTCACTCAGAAGGCGCATACCAGGAACCACCATTTTGGCACCACGCCTCGGACCCGCTCCCAATGTTCCATCCTCTACACCACCGCCTGCCCCTCTCCACATCTCCCGCACTGCACCACTGCGCCAGCTCGTGCCCACCACAAGCCCGATAAGGTGCCGCTACCACTCACATAACCTCCCGGCATTCACTCTCCCATCTTCGCTCTCCTCGAGACGTGACTAGGTAGCTCCAGGCGAGATAGAGCTCCGCCTGCCACCAACCACCGCCACATCCACCTACATACAACAACAACCACCACCACCACGCGCGATGCCACCCCAAGCCGGGGTCAATGGCGTCCTGCCGGTTGGGGTCATTCAGAAAAACACACCCTCACAGCCACAGCGAGGGCCCAAGCCTGCTCAGCCGCGCATGAAGCTTGTCTGCCGACGACTCCCTCCCGGCCTCTCAAGAACCGAGTTCGAGACCATCGTGGGCCCGGAGTGGAAGCTTGGAGCAGGGAAGGTGGACTGGGTGCGGTGGAAGAAGGGCGTCATATCCAAAGAGTAGGCATCCAGGCACGGCCGATGCGTCATTCTTCATCTGACACAAGCTGTAGTGCCGCCAAACCTTCTAGGCCTGCCAGAATGTACATACACGTCCTGAAGCAGGAGTACACCACCATGCTCGGCGACAGGATTCGCGAGTGTACCTTCCACGACGCCGCCAAGTCATGGCAAGACAGCGCCCTAGTCGGTCCACCGACAGTCGAGTTCTCCCCGTATCCCAAGATGCCCGGAGGCCGACGCAGGAACGACAATCGTCAAGCCACCATCGACCAGGACCAGGACTTCAAGGATTTCCTCGAGAGCTTGACCAATCCCATCACCAAGTCCGCTGCGCCCGACGGCGATGCGCAGAAGCAAGAGAAGGTCAAGACCACGCCACTGATAGAGGCACTGCGCGAGAAGAAGGCGAACAAGGAGAAGCCAAATGCCAAGGGCGGTAGAAATGCTCGCGGCGAGGCCAAAGACGATGCCGCCGATAAGAAGGGTCAGGGCAAACAAGCCAAGGAGAACGCCTCCAACTCCGCGGACAAGAACCGCCGAATTAGCAAAGCCGACAAGGCTCAAGCTGCAAAAGAAGCAGTCAAGATCCTCAACAAGGAATCTTCGTCGGCCAAGGACGTTGCGGAAAAGTCAAATGCTGGCCCGGCCCCGGAGCGCAAGCGCGGCAACGTCGCCGGAGTCAAATCCCTGCTTCAACGCGATCTAGGTATCGCTGCAGCTCCCAATCGCCGCCGTGGTACCAAGCGCGAAGTTGGCTCTGCGACTACTGACGCGGCGGCGCAAGCCAAAGATACGACGTCGGCAGCACAGAAGCCCAAGGAGGCTCCGCCTGCTGCCCCGTCTTCCGAGAAGGCTGCGCAACCATCCAAAAAAGAACGTCCGACTCGAGCTGAGCGGCGCGCTTTCAAGGCTTCGATAGCAGACAAGCCAAACGACAAGTCACCTGCAAGTGACGCTCACCCACAGCCAAGTGCAAAAAGCGCAGCTGCGCCCGCGCCACAGATCCTCAAGAAGCCGCAAGCTGCTCACGCCGCAGCACCACCCAAAGGCCCTGCAGCCTCTCGTGCCGCACCTACCGAGCCCGCCGCGGCGAGGAACGTCGCATCGCCAGCACAGAAGAACATCACTCCTGCAAAGCCGGCTGCCGTGGTTAATCCTGCCCCGAGGGCCGCACCTGCGCCACCCAAACCTGACCCTACAAGCAAGCAAGCATTCCTGAAACATGCCAATCCGTCTCAAGGCATCACTGAGCCTCTCATCGAAGAGTCTCTGAAAGTCTTTGGTGGCATTGTGAAGGTCGAGATCGATAAGCGTAAAGGCTTTGCTTATGTTGAGTTTGCAGAGCCAGCAGGTCTGCAGAAAGCAATGGCAGCTAGTCCCATCAAGATCGCCCAGGGTGCCGTGCAAGTTCTCGAGCGCAAGGACAAGATTGCCAGACCTGCGCTCAATCCCCGCTTCAACGGTCCGCCACCACCAGGTCCACCTCGTGGAGGTCGTGGAGGCTTTGGCCCGCGTGGTCGCGGCGGACGTGGTGGCCCAAGAGGAGGCGCGCATATCGCTGCCAGTCCCACTGTTGGCAGCACTGAGCCCGCAGCTGTCGCCCCTGCCGCTGCTCCGCCTGCTGCCACGACGGTCGCCAGTGCTGAAACTGCAACATGAGATAAGAGAAACCCGCAACAGCTAGCAGAGGCTACAGCACGTTACCACTCCACATCCAAATGACCGCCTTGGCCAGGTCTCGCTGGGAATCTCAGTTGTCCGCATCTCAAGTACAACATTCGATACCACACTATAGTCTTTGTCCAGCGCCCACCAGTATCGGCTACTGATCGGCATCCAACCGAGGTGACCTGACACTCAACTCTTGACATTAAGAGCGCTCTCCAATGAGCTCTCCAGAGATAGATGTGTGAAAGTAGAGATATGCAATACAGACCACGTGGCTGTGTGTAGACTTAGTAATCACAATCCGAATACCTGGACATGGGCCGCGTTGGGACGTCAGGGAGCGAGCTATGAGTTTTCGAGGCAGCAGTGTCATGCAGAGAGTGTAGATTCAAATGAGATGAAAGTACTATTCCTACATGTGCTTCAAGGAAGTGAATTGTGCAAAGTCGGAGCGATTCGATCAATGTTTGATTCCTATTAATCCTCCACCCGCGCACCAACAATGTCAAGGAACGCAAGGAGTAGACAGACAGACAATTGTGAAGGAGACAAGTGAGATCCTGCTACGAGTTTTGTGCCGCGAGGCGTTCCAGTCTTTGGTATAATGTGGTGAGGCTTGGAGAAATAGTCGACAAGAGTTGCTTTGGGTGTTCCGGGCGCACGAATGTGAACGAAATGGCGAACACGATATGGAGAGAGCGGACACATGGTGTTGCGCAGCAAACAAGACTTTCCAAAAAAGAGCAATGTACATTAGACGGTCCGATTTCCTTCCCTGTTCCAACAAACTACCTCTCCTCAATAAATCCCT
Organism: Phaeosphaeria sp. MPI-PUGE-AT-0046c; assembly: GCA_020747045.1. Lineage (NCBI taxonomy): Eukaryota > Fungi > Ascomycota > Dothideomycetes > Pleosporales > Phaeosphaeriaceae > Phaeosphaeria > Phaeosphaeria sp. MPI-PUGE-AT-0046c. The sequence continues at coordinate 1,656,444 of JAGTJN010000001.1, read as the reverse complement.
CTTATCGAATATAAACAATGAAAAGTAGTAGAAACAGGTGCGCTGTTGAAATGCTTACACAAACTGTGCGGGTTTCCTCCGAAAGACTAAGGTTGCACAGCCAGGTCTCTCGATCCGAGAATTCGAGCCAAAGCCCAACAAGAAAATGGGGGTATATCGACGTTTCCTCCACTGCGAAGCGGAGAGAAGAACGATGGTTTTGCCAAGTCCGAGTTTCTACCAAAAGACGATGAGTGACGATGATGAGAATGAATGCTACGCTGAAAAAGACAATGCTTGCTGAGATGTGTCGAATGGGTATGAGAGATGGTCGAGAAGATGCAAATGGGTCGTTACGTCGTCGTGGTGGGCCACGTTTGTGTGTACGGATGTGATGCTCTCGATGCTAGTGATGGGTTGAAAAGAGCACTTGCTTTTTAGATCATTGGGGTGTTGTCGGGGACATAGACGCCAGGCTGGAGAGTTGCTGGCGGCATGTTGGCACGGAGCTCTTTGGGATGCTTGTAGAATGCCTGTGCCTCGGTGGGAGGAATGACTTGTTCCATTGGCTGAGGTGCCGGTGGTGGAGGCGGCGGGATGTTGTTGAAATAGTTGTCGTGGTTGTTGCCTTCAATCGGAGGTGAACGCTGGTTACCATGGAATGAATACTCAGGAACACTCTCGTAAGGAGCAATGTCCGGAACACGCATCGAGGGTGGTGACTTGGCGCCAGATCGGCTGGAGCTGCGCATACGGTCTGCAACCCGTCTAAAAGTCGTTCCCAGGTTGTCGCTCACGCTGCCACGACCGCGACGGTGAGAGTGGGGAGATGTCGTGGTTGGGAGATGTGTTGGCGAAAGTTCTGATGGCTTCTCACCCTTTTCTTCAATGGCAATATTGATCATGCCAATGTTCCCAGGTCCGCCCGGTTTTAGAGGTGGCGGTGGCGGCGGTGGAGGGGTCGCAAGATGCTGTAGTTGAGCTAGCATCGGCGGTGCAGAAATTGCATCGACATCAATGACCAGAGTGTTTCTCGCATCCTCGTGAATAGTCTCAGCAATGCTGGCGGTAATCGGCGGTGGGCTGATGCGCTTGTAATTTGTCGACGGCAAGATTTCGGGAGATGTATTCTGTCTCGAGTGGCCATTGGAACCGCTAAGCGATGGTCTGCGACCAGCAAAGGGATATGTTGGAGATGAACGCATGTTGCCTTGAGATGGATAGAGATCCTGGGGAGGAGCAGAAGCTGCACGTGATGGAGGTACGAAAGGCTGACCGAAAGTTGTTGCCGGAAGCAGAGGTCCCAGGTCGTCCTTAGGCTCCTCTCGTGGTGCTGGTCTGGACTGTAGGTTATCCGGAATACTTGGCACAGCAGGAATGTCATTCTCTTCATTCGGATCAGCTGTCATGTAACGAGGATGGCGCATAGCGCGAGGATTTGCTGGAAGGCCAATAGGAACCGAAGGAGTAGATGTAGCACCGGTCAACCGGCCATTAGCTGAGTACATTTTGATCATCTCGGGATCAGCTGTCTGGCTTCGCTGGATGGGATCGCGGTACATGGAAAGCGTGTTCAGCATGTCGTCAGTGTTGGAACGTCCATGGTTGGTAGGACGGAAAGCGAGCTCTCCAGGGTCTGGTATTACAGGTGCTGAAGGTCGTCGAGCCAGAGACAGCCGGCGGTCTGCGAGCTCTTTGGCAGCCAGCTCCCTCCTCGACATGGTGGAACTCTTCATACGGGACATACCGGAGCGACCAGACAACATCGAGTCAGGAGATGCCTCTCGCACATAGGTACGTGTGCGACTTGCTTCGCGTAGAGGTGGTGGCCGGCGGCTTACAGAACGGTCTCGCGTCGCGCGGCGCTCAGTTGACGGCTCTCTGCGGCCGCTTGTAGCACTCTCAGTGGGTCGTCGACTGGTGCTACGGTTGCGGGGGCGCACTGGCTCGTAATCTGCGTTGACCTCGTGTTCCTCACGGTGCATCGGTTGCGGTGAAGTAGGAGAGTTCTCGCCACGATGGGTGCTGCGGGCACGGCCACGATCGTCAGTCGGACGGCGACTGGACGCCCGACTCGCGACTCTACTTCGTCCTGGGACGGGTCCTTCAGGAGATTCTGCACGACGGGCAACCCTGGATGACGAGCGTGCTCTGCTGGCTCCATTTCTTGGGCGGCTACGAGCGGTGCGTGTGCTCGCGACTGACTCCGTTGCGATGGGAGACGCAACACTCATCTTGTAGAATCGCTCATCATCGTAATTCTCGTCAGCGGTAGTCGCATCCACTCTGGGCTCAGAGTAGAAACCAGCATCCTCAGGGGACATCGGCACGGGAGATGATGGTGACCGTTTTGCGGGACGAATGTAGCGGACACCAGACCTGCCACGGTTTTGGGACTCCTCTCGAGTACGGCTGCGTGCTCTTGCCGTCCTTGAGCTTGGCCTGTCCTCGACCGGATCAGCTCGGTTACGTGGATAATTGTTGGCTTCGTCCAAACTGCTGATATATTGATCGATGCTTCGCACTTTAGCGCTCTTCATGCTCGCTCCGGTCAGGGGCGGACTCAATCTCTGGCTCTGGTTCGTCTCTGGGCCTGACTCCACGACAAGATCCTGGAAGTCGAGATGTAGATCCTGCGGTTTGCGACTACGCGATCCACCACGAGACTCGCTCCGCTTCCGACTGAGGTTTTCGAACACTCCGACAGCTGGAGAAGGTAGGTGGTCAGCTGGTTTCGCCGGGCCATAAGTCGTTGCAGATAACAAGACGTCATTTGATGCGGCTGCAGTGGTGGCGCGTCGGGTCGAGAAAGGAAGTGTTTCTGCTTCTCGTCCAAGATTATCAACGGCCGTCCTTGGGTGCGCCTCACCACGCTGACCACGATCAGGGATGACCAGTGAGGCAAGAGCCTCGTTGTTAGTTGTGGATCGGCCCGCGTCTGACCTGGAGGGAAGTCGCTTTCTCCTATAGGCTCCGGGAGTCGCTGTCCTTGCGGATGATGGTTCTCTTGACGCTTCTCTCGCTGTCCTCCAAGCTGGGGTTGCACCAGACGGGCTAAGTGCCGACTCTGCTATTGGGGTAACACCGGGATTCATGGGAGTGCGATCATCGTCCTCATGTCGTATGCGCTGTGGTTGTGGGCCGGAGGCGAAATCAGTGACGAGCTTCAATGACGCCAGACGAGCAGCGATTCTGCTACTACCGACGCTTGGAGGCGACAGTGGCGGGCTGAGCTGAGAGCCTAACAAAGCCTGTTTCTGTGCAGAAAACACCGCATCTTGTGCTCGTGGTGAAAACCATGGCTCCGTAGTTTCTAGGCCCATACACGAGAAGCACCTAACAGCTAGCTCTGCCTTGCCGTGCGAAACCGAAAATTCACCCCATTTCCTAACAAGGAAGGACTGTCTCTGCCAGTCTGTGGGGAAAAGCAAACAGGTGAGCAGAATTGCCTCCATGTAGTATTTGCGGGAGACGTAGACTTCGATAGCGTCGTTGTGTTCACCCAGTCCAAGGAAAATGGCGACAGCAGGGTGAATATCGCCCTTCTCGAGCAGGCGTTGTACAAAGGCCTCACCGACCTTCTTTTGAGACCCTTGACCCATGTTGCTAAGGGCAAGCAGCATCCAGTCAGTAGAGGTCATGGATTCTGATCCGACCATAGATGCCATGAGATCCGCCCCAATATCGCCCAGCCATTTTGACAACAAAACAGCTGCAGCGGATTCCGGCTGATGCCGTGCCACTGCGTTTGTTAATGAATATCCACACAGCTGATTAGACCACAACTTACATTCGTCCCGAATGAGTTCATCAATATCATTATCCCACCCAAAGATAACCTTGAGCATATTCATACGAAGATCATCAGGAGTTCTCTCCGGCCCAAGCTCAGTAGGCCGGAACGGCACATCACTGAGCCTAGCTTTAGTAAAAGGGAACAAGTCCATGTCCTGGGTCTTCTTCGATTCCTCGGGGCTTCGCAGCACCTCTTTCCTTAGGGCAGAGTTACCATATCTTGAAGAAGCAGCTGAAGAGGTAGACCGAATGGAAACACTCTCACGTGACGTTCCTGCAAAAGAAGATGTACCAGAAGAAAAGACAGTGCCTGATGCACCACCAGAGCTCTTCGCAGAGCGAGAACCCCATGAAGGTTTGTCGTACCGATAGCGCGGTGCACGACCACTCCCTCCAGACGATCTAGAGCTCTGAGATCCTCGACTTGATACTGGGCTCAGTGGCCCAAGACGGTCACGTCGCTCTTCTTCTATCTGGTCCATCTCTTGAGCAATCTTCTCGAGTGGTGACATGATGACACCCTCATTTTCACTTTCTGAGTCAATGAGTAATTGCGGTGCTGTCTTGAGAGGGCGTGCTGTAACAGGCTCATCCAAGTCTCTGAGTCTCATCTGTTCATCGAGGGAATTTGGTGGAGATGGAGGGGTATTTGCCGGTGCGTGTTGTACGTTGGCGACCATGGTGGCCGGGCCGTTGGCAGGATTCATGTCATATTGCTGAATGCTGAAGTTACGTCCGACTGTGAATAGTGTCGCTGTAACTCCATAATTGCAGATGGCGGCAATGCCGTCGATGGTAGGAATCGGTTCGTAGGATACCCTCTTGGTACGCACATCCCAGGCACAAGTTTGTCTGTTTGCAGAGTTGTGTTAGCATCGAGGAGACCAGCATGAATGCGCGAGTCACATGATGAAGTATAGACCAGGAAACGCACCCTTCAGTGTATTGGACGATCCGCCCGTTCTTGGACCAGGCAAACCAAGCTGGCCCTGGCTCTCTCTGCTCCTTTTGGTTGAGCACACGAATGACGCATGGGACGTCACCGCTATGTGGTACCTTCGGCACACTCCATACTCGCAGATCACCATCATTGGTTTGTGCTGCCAGCATCTCTGACTTCTGTTTCGATGAAGATCCATGCCAGGCCAAGTTTGCAATAGGAGAAGGTGACCTGGGCGTAGTGAGGGTGTGTAGAATGGTGAAGGAAGGCTGCAGCGTTGCGATTAAGATGGAACCATTCAGGTAACTGTATGCAGTCAGCACGATTCAGATTGCTGGAGCGGTATGCACAGTGTCGCGTACCCAATCGCAAATGTTCGGCAGTCAGCGGCTGGTGCCAGTGCAGTTATTGGGTCAAAAATTGTCCTTGAAGACAAATGTTCAGAGGTGGAAGGCTCGAAGAGAATGATGTTACCCTGAGCGTTTCCTTCGCACGTGTTAGCTTCTGAACATGGCAGGCGAAGTTCGCAGCTTCCAGCTACTTACCAAATGCAACATTGCCGTTCCTCATCCATGCAGCTACGCGGATTTGCTCATAGGAAGCGAAGCGTGCGACTTCATCGCCTGTGAGAAGATCCCACACAATTGCGGTGGACCCTGCGTCGTAGCTTACGACGAGACGACCACCACCCCGCTCGCTGACTGTGTCGGCATGGATCCACGAGATGTCCTCGCGATGACGAGTGAAGCGTCTTTCTACTGCCAAAGTATCGTGGTGAAGACATAATATCTCGTTCCTCTGCGCAACAAGCAGGAAAGAGGCAGTTGCGCTAATTGGGTCGAACGCAAATTCGTCGGTACCGGGTGTCGCAGAAGGTGTGGGTGGTTTTATTTTGACATCTGAATGAATCGACGAGCCCTTTGTCGAATTCGACCTCTGTCGAGAGGGACCCGTACTCATTGTGGGTGGTCTGCGAGACAATTGCGCCGTCAGTCGAGGTCAATGCTACAATCGCACACGAGGCGCATTCTGATGGGTTTTTGGTATCGATTATGGATAACAGGAGCACAATCAGGGGCTTCCAGAAGAGAGATGAAACTGGAAAATGTCCGGATACTCACTTCGACCTGCGCGCTACCGAGCACTGCACTTAGTTGACGAGATATCCACGGCGGCTCGAGAGCGGTATATGCAGCCCCGCTTCGGCCAACAAGGATCAGAGTTGGCGGTTAAGCAAATGTGCATGCGCAGCCCTGAGGGAAACTTTTGCGCGGTACACGAGCTGAAGTAGAGACAGGCAAGGTCAAACACTGAGAAAGAGGAAGAAAGGAAGCAGCAGAAGCGCGGAGGTGTGCGGTGATGCGCGTGGGCACAACGGGCCTATCAATCAACGGCGCTTAGAGGCGCAGAGGGGACTCGACTATGTTCTCAGAATAGGATGATTAGCACGCTTGGGTCGGTCGAGGAGCAAGTGCTTAAGAAAAGCATGACCGGCACCACGAGGCGTTGTGATTCGAGCTTGCTCATTTGCTGGACGTTCCAAAAGCTCGCGATGGACTTGGGTGACTCGACCAACGAAGCAACATCATGCCGGATGCTGGTCGCCAAGGAGGCCGACCCCAGTCGAAGAGACGACTGTTGGTTAACTTCGCGCCGCAAAGACACTCGTGCCTGCATGTCGTGAGCGATTCAGCCTCTAGGAGGCCTAGACGGCACAGGGTCGAGAGTGCGAAAAGACGGGGGTTGAGGAAGCACACGAGTATGCCAGTCTGATTGGTCCGACCAAGGTGATAGCGGCAAGCCTAATCACACGTCTAAAGCCTATCATCACACGCAGCGGCGGCAGCGGACGGCCCGAGACATGGACGATCCATGACCAGATGTGCAACACCGGCCTGCGCAGGCGTCCATATGAATATAACTCTGCGACGTCTCGACGACGCACCTGTCCATCTCTGCTGGTGATTGCTCGTAGCAACAGTACTTCAATTGAACTTCTGAGGGCTTTCCAAGGTCCCAGCACTCCACCGAGGGGGTTGGGGCTACCCATGTCAATGCCGCCATCGGTGCCCAAGCTTTCGCGGGACGCTCCCCATCCCGCTGTGGGAGCGGATATGTGAGCGTGTGGCACAAACTGCAAAGATCGCGGTACCTGGACGATACGTGCGCTGTGCGGCATACTATCCCTCAAGTTGCATTGGATACCTCGCCCCAATTGAATGGTAGACCCGATCAGTTGCAATAAAGTCCCACCGACTTGCAGCCCCAAGGTCGGTTTGGCTCACGCACGCATGCATTGCCCCCAGCCCAGGTACCCGAGAAGCAAGGTACAGAATTGACAGCGTGCCTGGCGGGCACGAAGCCCAAGATGCAGCGGAGCACAACTGATCTCTTCTCCGCATGGCCTGCTGTGCCCTCCCGCATCGTCAGTCGGAGCAGTCCATGCTTCAAGCAACTGTCAAAGCTCCGTCAATCAGCCAGTCGGGAAACTGTTCTTGGTCCGGCTATATGAAGCTGGCCGATAACGACCAAAAACAATTGAAGTAGATTTATCGAATCCCCTGGGTCAGCATAAAGAAACAATATGGGTGGGTGAAATGTCATTTCCAAGCGGCTGCCCCAACATGTCTTACTCGCTCATGTCGTCAAGCCCCAACAACCACGATTCCGTCTGCTTGGGGCCATGCACAAGGCTTCCGAGAGGTGGATTGATCACAGTATCTTTGCAACCGCCGGCACTAGTCGCGGCAACCCTGTTGTGAATCCAGCCATCCATCTTGTACTCCTTCTTCTGTCCCCCACGAGAGCTGCGAGGGATGCGTGTACCGCGCAAATCGCGTGCTTGCTCAGCGTTGGTAGCTGTATACTCGAGACAAGTCCCCGTCAGCATGCGACCACTGTCGTGACCTACCGCGACACAGCATCTGCACAGACAGCCGCAAGCGTGCATACAAACGTGCCGATGAGCTCGAGGGTGCATGCTCTCAACGGGTGCAATATCCCCCCGCCTCCACTGCTATGCTCGCTTACCGGAAGCGGGCTGCGAAGCTTATTTTTGGCTATGGCGATATTCACGGGAGGGCATTCTTGGGCAGCTCCCACGCGGTGATTCGATACCTGGTAATGTGATGAGAACGTATCGATAGGCCCCATCTTGACAACAGCCCCGTCGTCAGACTGTTGACGGGGACCGATGACTGCGAGTTGAAATCCTGAATCACCAAACTAGCACGGAGGATGGTGAGCATCTGCCAAAAGGAGTGCGCCTCACATCTCATCTCATCTCGACTTATCACGCCAGATGTGATACGGTGTGATCAAGGCTTGTTAGTCTGGTCTTGGTCAATGGGTGGACATGTCAACAACAAGGGAGGTATGGTTATCAGAAAGTAATTATTGATATTCGCAGACTATCGCAGTGGTGGGGTATCGTAAAGGGAAAGGGGCGGTAAGCCACTAGCAAGCCTCACGGGCTTGCGATGCGAAAAACAGCGCCATGCAGTATGTCCGTCCGATTCGCGGAGGCGGGGGGGTATCAATGCAATGCAAAATCCAAAAAAAACGCCTGCAAATGCTCAAGCCCATCACACTGCTTCCTCCAATCGTACCCAGCGACCAGGTCTCCCTCTAGGAGATCTTCGCTCTTCTGCAACGAGTGTTGCAACGACTCGAAGCGCTCCAGGCTTGTCGATCCTGGAGTCTAGATGTGCACAACAGTGCGTGATCCAGACAAGCACGGCTCCCGCAGCCGTGCGCGACTTGGAGAAGTGTCGCGACAGCCGCGTGGGGATGCCCACGGGGTAGCCACGCCATCTAGGCAAGGCGCCGCAGAGCTGTGTCTGGGGCTGACTCATAGAAGGCGATGCCGTCACGAGCAAGGCGTGATGACTGCGCCAGCCTCAGCTTGCATCAACACCATGGCTGACTGCAAGAAGGCGCCGAGAAGGCGGTAAGTCAGCAGGCGGAAGAATGCCGCCTGCCGAGGCGCAGTGACAGACAAAGCCACTAGCCACGCGACAACCTTGACGCGCGCGCTACACGTGTGACGTAGACGATCAACACAACTGGTTCGCAGTCAGTAATGCGACACTTGGATGCAACAGCGAAGCGACTTACAGTGATGAAAAGAATCTTGGTTGCGTGTCGTCATGATGCTCACTCAACTTGCTCGGGTGACTCCGAGATGGGAGACATGGGCTTGGACGTGCGTCGAGACTTCTTGCCGCTGCTCCTGCGCTCACTCTTGGGCTTCTTTTGCGCGTAGAGTGGTGGCAGGACGGGGAATGCCTGCGCCATTGGGGGCTGACGGGGCGGTGCAGGTGCCTCGGTGAGGTACTGGCAGTCATCGAAGCCAAAGAGGTCCTCGTCTGAGATGAAGCTGCTTGGGTTCGAACTTGAGAGGGAGCCACCTGAGGAGCGGAGAAGGGATGAACCGGAAGGCCATGATGGGTAGGCACACGAGAGGCCGGGTCGGGAGTTTGACTCGAGTGCGAAGTTGCTGCAGATGGAGCCGGTTGGTGAAGCCATTTTCCTGGGCGAGATGCTGATGGGTATCGACTTGGAAGGCGACGAGCCGGGTGATGATTCGAAGTACATTGTGCAGAGTAGTGTAAGGGGTGGGTCTTGTTGTATGTATACTGTTCTACACAAGACGGGCGGGCGTTCTCGGCCGCGAAGTGTCTTGCTCGGGTGGATTTCTTCCTCGGTGTACTATGGTAGGGCCGGAGGGTAGGTAGGGCGAAAGCGGGCTATGACGCTGACAGTGGATGCGGAAACCTAAACCGGTAGTGTGGACACTGCGCTGGGCACCTCGAGTCGAGGTGTGGATCTGACGGAGAATGCAGCGATCTTTTGGTTTGGAACTCGGGCACTTGGGGCGCTGGGGCATGCGACTGTTAAATAAAACAGGCCGTGGCGTAGTGGATCAGGAGTCAGAAAGCAATCATCTGCAATTCTGGCCCAGACGCAACCTGGGACGTGGGAGGAAGGGCGGTCTGAGTGTTTCCGGGCTTGGGCGTCCATTCAGCGCCCCAGATCCCAAGGAGCGGTGGACGTGCATGGACACCGCTTCTTACCACAGCCGAAACCGCCCTGTCACCTTGCGCACATGCGAATGTCGATATGACTCGTCCTGCTGCCCATCAATCACCGCCTGCCTCGTCGTCGTCGCATCTGCGTTGGACAGCTGCCTTGTGCCGGCTTCGTGACGCCTGCATCGTCACCCTGTCGCATAACTTGCTTTGCCATCATTACTCACAAAAAGCACCCTGCCCAAGGCATGTCAGTCGCTGTCACTGTGCCACCCACACCCCAAAACGCCCGTCCGTCCCCCACGACGCCCCGTCTCCGCGAAGCCTGCCCAAGAAAGGACTTGCTGCATCAGGTAAGCTTAGTCTGGAAGATCATTTCGGGGATCAAGGGAGCGTAACCCTGTCCTCCCACGATATCATCCGGCCGACGTTTGCGTTTCTTCTTATGGAATGCAAGCGCCGCATCCCCGGACGCCCAATCCGCTGTTCCGCCCTGTGCTTTACGGGTGCTGCGAGAGTGGCCTCCGGCATCATGGTGTTTCTACCGGCGGCACTGCGACGCACCCCAGATGTTTGTTTATTAGCAAGGCACACATCACATGCAATCTCGACGTGCTGCCACCTGCCACCGTGACTCTTGTGTTTGCCATGATCGACACTCCGGCATGTGGAGCGCTGTTTTGCCTGTTTCCCCAGACCTCGGATGTCTCGCACGGATGAGCCGCGCATGAAACGAAACATTAAACCTTCTCCAGGCCGTGAAAGCCTCTCCGTCTCGAGAGTTGGGGAATTTGCCGGCACTGTTGCTGCTTCGAGTTGACTTTGTTTTAGCCGGTCAAACTCTGGGGTACATTAGCCCTTCACATGCACTCGACGACGATCCAAGGGTCCAGCACTCGTGGCAGTTCCGACACAAATTCTAGCCTCCGCTTCCTATCACGAGCCAACATGGGCAAAGGTATCCACGGCTGAGCGGCGGGTACTTCCAGACCGTTTCACTCGAGTGTTCTGGCTCACATTGTCTGTGGCGAGGTACTTATGCGGAATTTCGCCGAGTACCGCAGCTTCACTTCGGAAGACGGCCGAAGGGCGACCTCCCTCCGCCTGGCGTCCGCGGGAGTGACAAGCCGCTGAATCATGATTGCGGGCGCACAAGGGAAACCTACTCCATAAGCTGTTTCCAGCTCGTAAGCAACTCCGCTCCATTTCTGAGGATGCAACCTGACAGCTGACGGCATATCCAGCTACATTTGCAAGGCTGAGTAGAAGATCAATAATGCCCGGTTGCTGCAGTCAGCACACCCGCTGAACCCCATGGGAATGTGCCAATTCGGGAACGGACAATCATCAAAAGTCAGCCAGCATATGCGATATTAGCTATTATCAGCCTGCTATAAGTGGCCTTTGTCTATTTGTTTTCCACGTTTTACCCTTGCGCTTACCCGGATTCTCGCAAACCGTTTTTTTGCGCCTCTTTTTGCCAGTCGCAAAATCCGGGGTCGCAAACTAAGGTCTGTGCGCCAGGGCGAAATTTGGTCATTTGCGGGATTGTCACTCCCGTGGAAACTTCTCCCTTCCTTCCATACCACTCCCGTTTGCGTCGGATCGTCGCTCTTTTGCCGTACGTGCGAACTCGTATCGAGCGACATCCATATGAACGGGATTCGCGAACAAGGGCGGCGCAAGCATCTACTCCTCTAGAGAAACTTTGCCGCACAAGGTCTTTTTCTCCACAATCACAATGTGTTTGGACCATGACTCTGACTTTGCCGCCGTACTGACACACGATGTCTCGGATGCGGGCTGATTGGTGGATGGAAGAAATCGATAGAACCTTCTTCACTCGCAAGCACGGATCTCGAATCTGGATGATTGATTCAAGAGACTGAGACTAATGTCAAACCGCCGCATGCAGGGACGGAAGTTTAGAGCATTCTGACCACGATGCGAGCCGTTGTCAAAGAGGGGCTCTAAAACAATTCTGCATCTGACATGTGAAACCACGATGGCGTATCGATTGAAGAGAAGGTAACTTTGCCGCATACCTCTTTTACAAAATACCAACACACGGGCGGCTCGCTGCACGAAGACGTCACTGCTCGTACTTGCGCAACAAAGAGCAGGAAATTTTCATCATCTCCGCCATCCCTGGACTTTTTTTTCTCTTCGTCCTGCATTGCATTGTGGATCTAGTGCAGAGGTATCCGCATCTGGCGAAAATGAAGCCGAAATTTCTATCATGAAATATCGGCAAGGCGCCGCTGCAGGTGGGTCTAAGGAGATTGCGCTAAGGTGTTCTACGCAGCGACTGGAAGGAGACCGTCGAACCCATGCAGCGTGGCTCAGTTTGTGGCTAGGTCCCTTAGCAAATCTTCGGCGCGGAGTGGGGAGTGGAGAGTTCGTGGTTTTGAAGCTTCCGGCATATTTTCGTGAAGAGGGGGCATTTTTTCCGGTGAAACAGGTGTGGAGATATCCAGCTGGTGGAGCTGATTTCTTCGTCCGAGGGTGCAAGATGCAAAGCAAGTCGAGAAGAGCACAATACACAAGCTAGAAAACAGATCTACTGCACACAACGACAAGATTGTCCAGAGCAAAAAAGCATTCTTAACTCTTGCCTCATCTGGAAGTGCAACCGCACACGCACAATCCCTGTCTGGATAATAGCCGACTCTCATCCAGGCTCATTTCCATGCAAGGCATTTGCCCCAAGCAAAATCCTTTGGAAGCGAACTGATTCGCGGCGGCATTGTCGGGTGGCTACCGGTAGTATACAGTACCCTGCCCATCTTGCGGAGTCCAGGCGCAGCGACCCGTACTCTGTACAGCGAATGTCTCGGTCGCTGTTTTCCCGTGAAACTACTTACCATACCGGGCAGCATATTCCGTCTACATTATGTACCACAGTACATCTAGATGCACTCACTCAAGCAACGGAGTTTATTGTACGCACAGTTTGAGCAGTGGCTGCGTGGTGGCGCAGACTAGCAGATTGTCCTTTTGCCAAAAGTACAGTCAGTCGATCCGGCTGTTTGGTCCCTTTGAAATTGACGGTGTTGTGTTGTCTTGTACCACACACACGAGTCCGGTCTTCGGTCACTTCGTATCTAGACGAAATGCACCGCGACTTGGAGCTGACACCTGTCACTTGATTGGCAAATCAGACTCCGGCTCATTTCTGATTTCACGAGAATGCCGACCCGGTTTACGGGAGGCGTTTTGCATGGGATTTACATCGCGAGATAGATATGAACCCCGCGCCGCTGATGTGATAGATCGTCGTTACGCGGTGCAGCCGAGTTCAAGTCACGGAATGAGGGAGTCCGGACGCGACCACACCTTGCGACAACGGAGAAGCAAAGCAACTCCGTAGCGAAGTTTTTTTCTTGTTCACCAAGGTCACTCAAAAGCTGGAACAACCAAGTCGCAGCAATCGGGCCTCAACACCGCCCACCTTCCCAAACTTCAAATGTGCGGTGTAAGGCGGTGAAGCAACACCAGCGCTGTACTCCTCCTCTCATGTACGCCAGCTGCAAGCCACCTGCGCGCGGGAACAGGCTTGCCCGCCCCGCTGCAGAGTATGTGCGACAGGTCAGCGCGCCGATTCCGTTTGTGTAGATCCCACGCATCTGGCTATTGTGGGAGGATCCGGCAATATTGCCATTAGTCTAGTACACTGTGTTTCATGCATGCATGGAGAAGTGTCTGTTTGACGATATGAGCTGTCACTTGTCAAATACGACACGACAGCTCAGCACGAGAAGGGGGAGATGTCGAGGAGTCATCAATGCGTGTGAGGCGGGAAACAGGTTTGTATGGAGAGGGCGAGAGGCGCATGACGACGACGACTTGGGCCGCAAGACATCAACGACGAGGAGTGGTTGTCGGCGTTTGGAAACGTGCCCGCTCGGCGGCGATGTCCTACTCCTCCACTCACATGTTCCGCAGCGGGGAATTCAATGTGCAGGTGAACAGATGCGAAACGGCCTCGGAGGCAACAAGGCAAGCGAGGCGGCCGATGTCCAGTCAATCCATCACCTGGCCCTCGTCGCCTCTCACCTGCTCCTTCGCCTTACGGCGACTGGCTATCGCGCCTATCGCACCAGTTTCAAATACCACCAGCCTCATTCTCTCGATCCTACCCCAAGTCATGTCGCGGGTGGCGCGGGGCGTGGGTCACGTCCACAGCCAGAGAGTCAATGTGGGGTTTGGGGGTTTTGGGGTCTCGAGTCTCGAATTTTTGAGGGCAAGCCCCCACGCTCACCCACCGTGACCTCCACGCAAAAGGACCCAGATCTCCACAGCTGCTCCCCACGACACGGTGGAGTTTGGCGATTCCCTTGTGGGCGTGGCTGTGGATAGGACAGTGGACAATGCGTGAGACCCTGCGTCAGAAGAAAGTGATAGTTCCGAGGTTGGGGAGATGTTTAGGCGCGGCTGGCGGGGACCGAGGATGCGGCCTGGTGATGGGGAATTCCGGAACGAGTGGGCATGAAGGGTGGGGTAGGTCGGAGGAAAGGCGGATGATAGTGTGAGGCATGAGTAAGTCGTGCTGGCTCGAGACGAGCTGTAATGCATCTGAAATAGAGATTGGATTTGGAAGCTTTGGGACTCGCATGGAATGGTGTTGGTCGACAAAAGTTATTTGTGTTTGTACATGGCTTATTTCTCCATCATGAGGCTACCTAGAACTCGAATATACGCATGAGACAACCCGCATTCTCAGCTTCAGGTGTCAAGTGTTGGTATGAAAATAGTGATGCTCTTCATAAGCAGAGCTTTGAACGCCCATATTCTCCAGCCACCGCAGCATGCGCCACTCCTTGCTTTGACAGAAATTCGATTACTGTAGAATCACGTGTAAAGTAATGAGAGCTCCTTAACCTACTGAAAGGGCACTTAAAAACGTTGCGCGCACTTTTCAGCCCATTCGAAAAGGCAATTGGTGCACATTCCGGACTTCATCGCCTGGTTCCGATGCCCAATAAAAGTCCCATTGGTACTTCAATGCCTCATTACCCCATGACGTCCACCCGGAGACAAGGTATCGGGAAAATACTTCGAGTGCGCTGTAGTCTGCGGGGAGGTACGACTCAAGCATTTCTTTCAAGCATGGTTTCCTCGAATGGACGTCTGGCACCGCAGCAATCACTCTCCGCTTGACATCCGGCGCATGTGCCATAGTGGTCCAGGCATTAGGGGCAGTCCTACCCAGCAGCAGAACCTCATAGGGCTTCCTCATCCCATTGTCAATGTCAAACATTGGCTCGCCCCTCGTGGTCGTCTTGATCCACACCCACTCCTCAATCAGTCCCACGTTCCAAGTCTCAAAGAGCCCACCGGGCCCCAGCACGTGTTGTCTCAGTGCCTCCTTGTTTGTGATCCAGACGCCAACCAAGGCGTTGTGCTCCATGTAGCTGTCAAGGTCCATTCGTAGCAGCATCTTTCTGAGGTACGGCATGCCGCCGACTTGGTCATATGTTCCTTGCTTGCGCTTCACTGACCGATTCGGCCATGGTGGATCCAGTAATACGAGGTTGAAGTGTCGTGGCAGTGTGTACTCATCTGTGACCTCGCGAAACGCCGCACGAAAGGACTCCGAGTGCGCTGTATCGCTCAAGAATATGGTGGAGCAAGGTGGTATTGTGAAACGATACTCTTGGCCCGGCGGAGAGTCTGGAGTCACACTCTTGGAAATGGTCAACTCCAAGGATGATGGCATTGGGTTGTGAAAGGTGGACGTCCATGGCTCTCTTCTCGGCTCATTCCGAGAGACCGTTGCGGCAATCCAACCTTGTGACACCACCTGCTGTCCCGTTGCAACGTCTTCGGACGCTGCACTACCAAGAGAGGCCATCATCTGCTGTAAGTCAAAAGCGGTGTCGACTCCCTTGCGTTCAGCCGCTGCGGCCCATTGTCTCAGACAGGAATCGAGCTCTTTTTCCGGATCATCGATCTCCATGCTATGTGCATGCTCTGAATTTGGTTCCAGCAATCGGCGGGGCCTACACCATTGTCCTGAAACATGCGCATGTATCTCTTTCAATGCTTGCTTGATCAGGGCTTTGTACTCGACATGGTGTGACCCATGAGATGGAGGGTGGTGCGCCACAGCTGCCTTTGCCTTTCCTTTTGCCCTTTGTGACTTGGGCTGATAATCTTCCCTGGGCTCAATGGGCGCTTCCAGCGGTGTGGTCGACAGAAGCGTGTCTGTACGGCCTTGTGCAGCGGCTATCGATTGAGGAATATCGATAAGGGCGATAGTCTGTGCTGTATTTTGGTATATGATTGACGACCTTGAAGTTTGCCGCGACGCCATGGTGATGGGAGGGCAATTAGTGACGACTCCTACGTGGTCTATCGTTGATACTGCAAGGTTGTGTTGGCGTCTACTCTGCGCGGATGATTGTGAAAGACAACTTCGTGATGGTGTCACGCTTGATATTCACGCCAGTACTCTCGCAATCACACAGGTAGCAGCAGGGATGCAAGTGAACTTGATGAACATGGCGTCAGTTGGCTGGAAAGGAAGGACAAACGAGAAATGTAGAAATTTTAGTATCACTTTGTTTACGCTACAAACCTCAGCCAGTAAGTGGATGCCAGTGTTTTCATGGCCAGGAGTCCAATCCTAGACAACTCTCTGTCGCAAGGCAAAGTCAACATGTGCGATCCCACCAAAAGGATAGGTGAAAGCATTGTCGCGTGACTAGCCAAGTTTAGGACATTTCCGTGGCCTGGATTTCATGTCCGGCTTGTATCGGCCGGGAGACGATCACGGGCCTCGGCAGTGATGACGTTGGAGCACCATTGAATTCCACCCGCTTTCTAATCTCCAGACGGCACTCCACACAATACCAAGACACCCCATTTTGCGCCTAATCACCACGTGGGACATATCACAGCATCCCCATGTCGCAATAAACACGCAGGAAACCGAATGCCCACAGACCTCGTCCGCCATGAACCCATCGGAGTCAATACGCATATCATGAGCACAAGCGCACCGCAGGCGCAAACACATGCGAATTCTGCCCTGGAGCGACACCACTCAATATGTGCGACAGAAGGTGACGGTGGTGGGAATAAGAGGGAGACGCAGAGACATATGGCTGCGCAAGATGGCAGGACAAAGCAGAAGGTGGATAAGAAGAGCCCGGAGTATCTCATAAAGAGCATGATTGCGGGCGGTATTGCTGGATGTGCCGTATGTACACAAACGCTTCATAGGGATGCAGGATTGAGTACTGATCTCTCAACAGGCAAAGACAGTCGTCGGCCCCCTCGACCGCGTCAAGATCCTCTTCCAAACACGCAATCCCCAGTTTGCAAAATACACCGGCTCATGGTCGGGCTTCCCAACAGCCATGTACGATATCTACACCGCTACCGGCGTTCGCGGGCTCTTCAAAGGCCACTCTGCCACCCTTCTCCGCATTTTCCCCTACGCTGGCATCAAATTCCTCGCTTACGAGCAGATCCGCGCCCGCATAATTAAGAACAATGCCCAAGAAACCGCCGGGCGCCGCTTCATCAGCGGCAGTCTGGCCGGCATGGTCAGCGTCTTCTGCACATATCCTCTCGAAGTCATCCGCGTGCGCCTCGCCTTTGAAACTCAAGCTTCGCAACGAAGCAGCTTCGCCAGCATCGTGCGCAAAATATACGCCGAGACGCCGCCTCCGACTACTCATAACCCTTCCAACGCAGTGACCGCCACCGCAGCCCAGGTTGTAGAAAAAGTCACGCCGCACTCCGGGCTGAGCAACTTCTTCCGCGGATTTACTCCCACGCTGCTTGGTATGGTGCCATATGCGGGCGCATCGTTTCTGGCGCACGATACTGTGTCGGATGTTATGCGCTACCCGAACCTTGCACCGTATACTACACTCCCACATACCTCGCGCGAGGAAACCTCAACAAGCACACGCAAGCCCGCGCAATTACGGTACTGGGCTGAACTCACCTCTGGTGGCATCGCAGGCTTCGTGTCCCAGACCGTCTCATACCCGCTCGAAGTGATTCGGCGGCGGATGCAAGTTGGCGGCGTAGTAGGTGACGGGCATCGCCTGGGCATAGCCGAGGTCGCGAGGAGGATATACTTCGAGAGAGGATGGAGGGGGTTCTTTGTTGGACTAACGATTGGATACGTCAAAGTGATTCCGTTGGCTGCAACGAGCTTTTATGCATACGAGAGGGGCAAGTATTATCTTGGTATATAAATTTGTGCAAGAGGCGTTTGGGAGCATACCCGTGGCTCGCTGGTCAGAGAGCTTGGTTGTACATAGTATAGTGATATCCATGTGCGCAGATGCAATATCAATTCCTTGTCATAAGAGGCATGAAACCTTTTTTGTTTGTTTCCAAGCGTACTCATATGACCGTAACGCATTCATCATCTCGTGGCATCATGTCCCATAGTCATTTTCAGCCCCTTAAACGTACTCCCTGTCTGCGCAGCTCTGAATCATCCCAATGTTCGTCGCCTCATACTCTTTCAACTCCACCTTCCCATCCCTCTCCACGGTATTCGCCTGCACAAAAACCTTCCTCGGTGTTTTCTTGCTCAACACCGCCGGGCGCACCATGTTCTCATAGAAAGGCTCCACATCCGTAATGTCGTCGTACATCTTCTTCGCAGCCGCATAGTCCGCCGTCGCCTTGTAGATGTGCAGTTTCTGCAAATACGCATCTACCGCCGGCCGTCCCAGATCCAGAATACGCTCGCGCTCAAGCCGAATCGTCAAATCCGAAAGATCGTCCTTTTCCCACTCGAGCTGGCAAAACTCGACACCGGCATTCAAAAACGTCCGCAGGATAGAGAAGCGCGCTTGCATATGTGCCTGTCCCCATTTCCTCGACTTTGGGTCCCAGAACTCGAGAGCAGCGATGCCTGCGCGCGCCATCTGGAGGTAGGCAGTGTAGAGCACGTCGCCGGCTGCGGAGTGCATGTCGACGCTGCCGTCGCCGAAGCCGAATAAGGCGAGGATGGGGAATTCGCAGGAAAGCGCCATTGCGACGCATTCGGCGCGGCATTCTTCGTAGGAAGCGGCGATGGGACCGAAGACGCTGCCCCAGGTTTGGCCGGGCTTGTACCATGTCTTGATGGGTTGGCCGGTCAACGGAGAGATGGGAGGGGAGGATTTGTCGAAGTTGAATTCGCCTGGTGAGGTTTCTTGCAGGAGTTTGCCACAGCCGTGGCCCAGGAGTTCGTGCAGACCGACTTGGACTTCGAACGCTGGGTCGCGGTATTTCTGATACGCAGCTAGGTCTGAGTCTTTAATGAAGGGGATCTGCTCGTTGGGTGCTTTGGCTGAGAGGATGTTGCCGAGGGAGACGTTCTTGAAGCCAAAGTTTTGCCGGATGTCGTCGTAGTTGGGTATATTGATGCCGGCTGGGATACCGCTACCTGCAAAGGTGAGGACTTCCAGGGAGGTGAAGTCTGGGCTGAGGAATTTGTCTTTCTCAAAGGACGCATCCCATGGTAGGAGGGGGATGTACTGGGGCGCTGTCTGAACGAGCTTGCCGAATGCTTGTGTGCGCTCCTTGTTGACCATGGCGACAAAGCCCTCCCACTCGCCACGGATGCCATGTGGGTCGCGGTATGTCTCGATGAAGCCAATGTCCGACTCAACTTGCGGTCCCTTGTCCAGCACCCAAGCTTTCTGGCTCCTTTTGAACGCTTCCAGCGAGCCGGTCCTGAAGCTCCTGGAGTACTCTTCCATCATCTCTCGCTCGTTGTCATTGGCAGCGTACTTCTTAGCTTGCTCGATATGGTGCGCAATGGTGTCCATTTCCTTCGAATAGTCGCCAAATACGAGCACGACCTTCTTGCCATCGTCCAGTGTCCACTCACTATCTTTCAGGTCGCGTTCCTCTAATGATGGGTCGCTTGAAGCTGACGCAATCAACACTGAGAAGCCATCCGATGTCTTGCTGATTCGCGTGTTCTCTGGCAACAGTCCTTTGCCCTCGAGGAAGTCGCTGACACCGGTGATCTCCTCCTTTGTGATGGTAGGACTATCGGGGTAGTATGTCGAGACATGACCTGCGCTGGGGTACCCCAGATGCAGCTTTGAGACATCATCGCCAGCGTATATTGCGTCCTTGAACTTGTCGTACAGTCCGAGTGTCTCTTTAGAGAGGGTGGCTAGAGACTTCAGCTGCCGAGCCTCGAGGCGCGGTATGAACTTGGAGTCGCCAAAGGATTTGTAATTGCCCAGATTGCCGAGGAACTGCGCAGCATAGTTGAGATAGGCATCAATGTCTTCCTGAGACAGTCCGGCTTCTTTGGCAGCAGCAGAGTAGTCGCCCTTGCACTGCTTGTGTAGAGCGACAATGAAGTCATAGATGTGCTCTGATTCGGCGGAGACTTGACGGAGGACGATGCGAGTGCCCGCAAAGCAGGCTCTATAGATGTTCAGAGAGGCGTTTATCCTTGCATGTACGCATCTTACACTGAGATGTGGTGAGCATAGAGCTTCTCTTTGTCGGTCAGCGCCTCAAAGTGAGGCTTGATGGTCAAAGGCACGACGCTGGGCGGGCTATCCGCCAAATATTGCTTGAGCGTCTGTGAGTCTATGCTGGCCGACATATCTACGGTGGATGGCTGTCGTTGTTGTTGTTGTATGATGATTGCAGGCTACAGCTAGCACCGCTGATCCAAGTGAGCTGAGCTCCGGCGCGTTCTAGTGCGGGGAGGGAGGAGAGGCTGCCCCACCAAACCACATGACCGCGCGTCTTGGTGGCGGAACATAGTCATAGTCGTGTCGCGACACACGCAAATAATCGAACAGCACAACCAGCGTACAACATCATGAACAACCTTCCCGATGAACTGCTTGAGCAAATCGTCAGGGTCATTGACGAGCCGAACCCCCCCTATCAGCCCTCCGCATCACTTGCCTCACTTTGCCTAGTGAGTCGCAGTTTCCATCGCGTCACTACCCCTGTGCTATACGAGAATATCACACGATTTGCACCACATTATTGGCAATCTGGAAAAAATTCCGTCTTCTACAAACTTTTAAAGACATTGAGCACCCAGCCAAAGCTTCGCACCTACATGAAACAACTCCAGGATCTAGCAGATATAACACCTAGTAACCAGAACACGACTGTGTCGGTAAAAGCACAATTTCTTCAACATACCAATGGCATCGATCCCCAAGCGTTGATCACAGTACTTGCCAAAGAGCTTGGACTCCCAAATGTAGGAGATCTGGCGGCTCGTCACGCCAACAGTGAGGACATCTGGCTGCCACTCTGTTGTCTCATCGCCCCGAGCGTTGAACGGATCAAGACACTCTTACGGAAACGAATGATTCGACAAACCTCCTCAAACCTGCTTGTAGAGTGGATCAGTCGCTCAGCGCTCGGTATACCGCTGGGCAGAGTGCACAGCTATGATAGGCTCCGGTATCTGCACGTCGAGCCGGAGCCAGGCTTCATGCTCAATTTCCCTGTCACATACGCATATCCTCTACTTCTTCTACCAAAGCTAGAGACACTTATTCTGGGTGAGTGGGGCGCCACATATGAGAATAACCAATATACTCTCGACACAAACGAAACCACTGTCTTCCGCAATCCATGGACATGGCCGCGCCGACAATCGTCCATCACAGAGCTGTCCATACGGGATCCACACACAACCGTTAGTGTAGTATGCAAGATGATCCTCGCCTGCAAGAAACTTGTCAAGTATGAAGGCACCAACATTGAGCCTATTCGTGTGGCCGAACGACCGCGTGAGTGGTGGTATGACCACATCTCTTCGGCCCTTCATGAGCACCGCGAATCCCTTTGTGAGATCAGCATCTGGGAAGAATTTTCTCCCATCGTTTTGCCCTTTGTATATGGCTCTCTGCACTCGCTGCAACACATGGCATGCTTAGCTCGCCTGCGCATACCGTGGCAGATTCTCTTAGGCTACAATGGTGAAACTACACTACCTGGAAGACTACCAGAGAGCATCGAGGAACTAACCATCGAGCTGTTCCATGGGCCCGAGCATGATATGGAGGTTGCATTTACAGATCTCCATACGCAATGCACAGAAGGGCGCTTCCCAGCTCTCAACCATATCCATCTTATTTGGCGCCTTTTATCTGCGCCAATGCATTTCGCTTTTGATGTTGAAAAGGTGAGGAATCTGTACGCCACAGGGCAGACACGCTTTGACATCACAATTCATTGCAGTGAGGGAATGAGTAAGCCCGCCAACGACGTTTACTCACATTGCCAAAAAGCTAACACGACCTTCAGAGCCAGCACCCATGATTATCAGTCGCTACAAACATTTATTTCCGGCATATGTACGGCACAAGCATCATGCTCATCTCGGTCGGCACGTGCAGCAGCGACACTTTATACAAGCCTCCACGTGCTATAGAAGCGAAGAGGAGCACGAAGTTCTCATGACGGGTATACCTCCATGGCACTGAGCTGTACAAGCCAGATCGTTCTGTACAAGGCTCAGTATAGACTACATCACATGAGCGGTATGAAGACTTCATCAGACGCCCGCCTATACGAATGAGCTAGTTTGAGGTGATGCACTGCAGATTATCTTGCTAAAGTCATATCTCTACATCGATCTGAGTCTCACAACAAATGATTAACAGGAGCGGGAGGCTCGTGTGGATAGCCCTGTAGCTCCCAAGAGCCAAGGAAGTGAAAATGATACACTTGTGAAGTGTTGTAGCACTCTTAGAAAGACTTTCGCATTGTGACACGGTACAGGCATAGCACAAAGGCACAGGCACGAAGCATGTGAGAAAGGAATAATGATGACATTCCTGCCAAACGCAATATGCAATGACGCTAAAAGATTCACAACGTAAAAGCGTTCCACCCCTCATCCGGATTATTTCGCCTGATCCGCTGTTGATTCGTGACCCTCCTTCCCAGCACTTGGGGGCTTCATTGCCCTTCTCCTCCGCCAAAAGAACCACCCCACACCCGCAAGCACCACAACGAAGAGAATAACACCGACCGCAATACCTGCTTTGGCGCCAGGAGATAGATCGTCGATATCCTCTTCGCCATCCGCGCCGTAGGACGCAATTTCCGGGACTCCCCTCTCCTTCACATCATCAATCCTGCACACATTACCGCAAGTCTTCACCTTGCGCCTCTTGTCGAGATTCGCTGATCGCTTGTCGTTCTTCTGAGAGCCTGTGTAAGGTCCGCTTGTGTTGAATGCCATTTCAATCCACCGAATCTGGAACTCGGCGTGGTCGCCTACACTCATGTTTCCGCTCCACTCGCCGCCGTCGCCCCACATGTTCAAAACAAGGTAGCTTGGTTTCCGCGGCACGCTGTATGTGTTTGCAGCGACTTGTTTGCCGTTGAGGTACCAAAAGCTTTCGTCAGGGATCCAGTCGATACGGTGCGTTTGCCACTCGTTCCAGGGCGCGAGATTGGTGGGTCCAACTGATGCCTCAGCGATTTCGTTGCCGTCTTTGCCCACCGAAGGTTGATTTGTGTACCGCGTTTGGTTCTTGGGATCACGGGTGAGGATCTCAACATCGGATTCGTTTTCGTCGTTGAAGAAAGTGAAAAAGCCAGCTACTGCGCCTGGGTCGCCTACTACACGGCCATACATACGCATCGAAACGTAGAAGAGGTTCTTTTGCTGGTTCTCGATCTCGCCAGCTGTCTGATGGTCGTCTAGTCGCGAAGTGCGGAGAGTCAGGAACGACTTGCCGTCTTCCTCGCCGACATAGATATTGGCGTAAGAATTAGACATGGGCACTGGGAAGTCTTCGGTCGCTTTCTTGCTCCAGTTTTGCACGCCCCAATCGTGGAGGAAACCATCATTGTTAAAGATCTTGGGTTGCCAGGTTGGTACCTGCGTTGCGTCTTGTGAGTCGTTGATGAGCGGTGGTGGGTCAACTAGACCGCCAGCAAGATTTTGAAAGTCATAGAAGCGGTAGTATTGAAAGTATTGAGGTTCATCCGCGCCTGAAGAGACAGCGTAGCAGCTGCAATTTGAGTTCCCGTCCTTTGGCGTTTGGGAATTGCTAGAGCTGTATGCATTTGCCGCAATGGCGGGTGTGAGAAGTGCGGCCAGAGGCAAGACCAGAGCTCGGAGGTAGGCCATGCTACGAATCTCTGAACCTGCTCGTTATATGTTGAGTTGTAGCCAACTGGCAATATTCTCAAAATTGCGCCAGTCGCAATACAGTCGCCTATCAGACAGGCGACGAAGTCTTCTGAATGAGCACCCAAACAATTCGATAGAAAGACGGTGCAGGAGAAAAGGATGCGGGGACCAGATGGTCGCGGGTCACTAAGCTCATATATCAGCTCGAAAGAGCCCACAAGCACGCCGCTACTCCGCTTATACGGCAACGGCGCATGCAAGGTGCATGCAGGTGTTTCGGGCAGATACTTCCTCTAGTCGGTCGTCCGTCTTTTGCGTTTAGAGTGTGAGGTTGTTTCGGATCGTCTTTCAAGGCTTCGTTTCCTGCTCAGCCACAGCGGATCCAGACTTCTTGTAGGGCGAGACACCATACGAGCTCAATCGTCCCCCTGCTTTAGCCGCATTAAGTTCGTGCAGGCATTAGCCACTTCGAAACGGATGAACCGGAGTATCGCGCTGTGGTAAAACCACCCCTTTTGGTGGCTCTGGAAATTGATTTGAGCTTGGTTGCGTAGGATCTAGGAGGAGTTATGGTAAGTGAGTAGGAGATCGGCACGGCGTCACTGCTCAGCCGACGTATTGTTTCAACCAGTCTGACGATGTTTGTCTCGAGGAGTTCTGCAGGGGTGGTAACACCAGCCACACGAGATGAGCAGTGCGGGCCGAGGCTTGCTGCTAGCGACGCACGGGTACGAAAATAGGAATATCGATATTCGCGGACTGCACGCCAGTGACACAACCTGGAGGTTTCTGATGAGCCGTTGTGGACGTGGTGACCAGCACGACCGTGGTGTTTAGGGCGGCGGTGGAGCAGCTACGATGAACTCAGCCGGTGCCGTCATGACCTCGAATAAAGCTCGAGAGGAAGGAGTGGATTTGTGTACCCTCGCTTTCCACCACGCCTCCTGGCTGCCAGACGTCTCAGGATAGGATTCGACCTGCAGCTTCACAAGTGGATATATAGTGACCACTTTACACAATACATGAACCTGTCCAATGGCAGGTTCAGCTATGATCTATCCATCCTGTTGCTGAAGCATAGTCTCCGTTGCCAGCTTCCATTGTACAGCAATCTGTTGATAGAGCTTGTAGCACTGTCTTTGTTGCTCGGCTTCTTGTGTCGGGTATGGGTAGCTCAGTTATACATAAAAGCCACATGGTACCAAACCAAGACAGCTTCAACATTGCTAACAACAGTCCTATCAACTAAAAGAAAGGGCAGCAGGACAAGATGTGGTACAATATCGAGCCTGTGGTTTTCAACGAGAGAAAAGACGATCACTAATGAGTCTTCAATCCGACTTCTTTTGACTTTGCCGAATTTCGTCCTCGGGGGATTTTGTTGCTGTCGAATCCTCAACTTCCAACTTTAATTATCTGACAGATAGAATGGTGGTGCACTTTCCCTTCAAGTATAAGACTGGTTCCCCGGCTCGTCGTGAGACGTACTGGTCGATGATCAAGTGTCAAAGCTGATTGTGAAAGAAGGACACAGCAAGAGTTCTGTACCTCTTTACAAGTACTTGCCAAGGGTGCATGAATCCATCATGTGTGCCCCAGCCCCAGGTGATGTTTCCAGATCTCGCTGCACAAAACGGCTAAGACGATGCCTAAGCTTCATCTTTCTGCGACTGTTATTCGCGGCACTCAAGGCCAGGTAATGGATCCCGAGTACATAATGGGGGTTGTTTCTCAAGTCGGCCGTAACCGAGATACCCCACGAGGGCCAGTCGCTTGTTGTTCCCCTTCGTCTAAACACATAGCTAACAGATAGCAGTAACTACATCAGTCTATCATCGCTGTAAATTCGTGAAGATGCTGCAGCAGTGTAGGTGCTCAGCGTCACCATTTTCTAAGTTGCAATGTTGTTCGGAGGTCACTTGCAAGTTGCACATAAACTCATGTCATATACCACAGACTTGTCTGTGCACACGGAATGACGACTCGTGTGATGATTGAACCGACAGCCGAGCGAGTCCGTTGAGGGACTACAAGCTCACCCATAACACCAAGATCAAGCCAAAACAGCTAGATTATCATGCGAAAATTTCTATCGGATTCCATTATGACGCGTGCGTCGGCACTGGAATGTTCATGCCTTGCCCATCGAGGACAACACCCTGCAACGTCTCGCCAGCTTCATCTATCGCAGGTACCGAGGTCGATGGCATGGCTAACGTTGTGCTAGTATTGCCATTGCCGCCAGAGTCCTGACTAGGTCCCTGGAGACCCTTTCGAACTTTGAGTACACTGTCAACGATGACAGCATCGATACCTTCGTTCCGCTGCAACTAAAGAATCTTTAGTGACTTATTAATACGCATACGGTAAAACTCATGCTTACCAGGACATTAGCGGGGTCGTTGTTCAGCGATCCATAGCTGACGCAGACCAAACCGCTTTCCTTGACAACCTTCACCAATCTCGGACACATCACAAGAGGTTCAGCAGCGCTTACAACTCCAAGTAGATTCCAGCGACTGGCAAACCGGATAGCCTCCTGTAGACTCGCAGCACGAACGTCACCGACAGGAGAAGTACCGGCATCTGTGAGAAACAGGACAGGTATGGAAGGTTGTTTGAAAGACAACATGAGACAAACGTCCGGGTTGAAGGACGAGAAAATGACGTTGCGCTGTCCCATCATGTCGTAGACCTTATGGAGGACGGTGTCGACGAAAGAATTGAGCTCTACAGCATACTGGTCCATCTCTTCCTCTTCGGATTCGTGCAACATAGGATACTTCATCTCGACATTGAAGCCAACCGATTCCGGCAACTCGTTGAACATCTTCTCCAAAGTCGTGAAAGACGATTGAATTGAGAATCCTCGGTTGTTGCCTTTGAAGCCTTTCTTCTTGAAATCTCTCGTGTATTTCATGCGCTCCGTGAGCTCCTGTTGGCGATCAAGATGGATGTTACGTTGAGTGGAGTTATCCACTGAATAGGATCGCAATCTCCGAGTGTTGGGACGGTCTGAATCGCCGTTTACTCCATTGGAATGTGAAGCTGGTTCTGAAGAGGCAGGCTGGGCCTGGCGTGGCTTTTGTCCTTCGCCTATATGAAGAAATTGATCCAACGTGAGAGTGTGAACAGGCGCATCTATGCCAGTCTCGCTGACAAGGAAGTCGTGGTAGATGACGGGTACCAAGTCCTTGGTTAGTTGCACGTCAAATTCGACGTATTCTGCTCCAAGATTGGCTGCTGAGATAAAGGACTGGATGGTGTTTTCGCCAAGCTGTAATGACGTCCGCGACGCTGTGTTCTTGCCCAGACCTCGGTGACCAATGACCATGGTGGACGCCATTTTCTTCCAGTATGTGTGCTGCTCTGTCACAGACATGCTTGGGTGCTCGAAAGGAGTGATGATCAGGAAGTTGAAATTGACTGCGCCAATAACATCCAAAGTCGATGCTGCCACAATCGGTACCTTCATATCGCCTTGCAAGGAGATGCGCTTTGAACCAATGCTGGTCTTAATTGTGGAGAGTAAAGCGACACCTCGCCCAACGACACGATCATTGGACCCAGCATAAGTAGGCACAATATCGAAAAGTACCTTGACTTTACTGATGTCTGTGGTCTTGAAAGTTATTGGCTCGGTTGCAATGTTGTCCTGAACTGGTAGATCTATCACGGTAGGTTCGCCACTTGCCCCTGATGCAGACACAACAACTGAAAGAGCAGTGTCAAGCTGTGTTGCATGTGCGTCTGCAAGAGGAATGTCATCGAGCTTGACAGCAGGGATGTCTTTTCGAATGTCCATGGACCCTAGGCTGACCAATACCATTGTCTCGTTCGTCAGGTAACGATGGCCAAATGTCTTCACGGGTTCCGGTAGCTTTGGGACAACCGTGGTGTCGCGGTTCATATTCTTCGAACGACGTTCATCGAGAGACGATTGTGGCGGCGAGCCGGCTCGCGCAATCCTTGTGTCTGTTGGGACCGCAAGCGGTGAGCGAGATTTTGGCGCCAGCTCCGCGAGTTTGGCTGCGATAATCATGTGCCCTCGCAGTGCAGCATGCTCTTTGGCAGTCCAGCCTGAATTATCACATAGCCCTGCATTCGCCCCAGCAGCGATCAGAAGTTCGACGATAGGGAGATGATCGTCCACGCACGCGATGAAGAGCGGAGTCCATGCGAATGTTTTCTCGGCAATGTCAACTTGTGCTTCGTTGGTAGCGGAGGCTCCTAGCAAAACTTTGGCACACTCCGTGAAGCCATATCGTGCAGCCATGTGTAAAGCTGTCTCGCCACCCTCGTCCTGATAGTTGACATTTACACCTGCCTCGACCAGCAGCTTGACAATCGCAACAAAGTTCGACCGCGTTGCAAGTGATAAAGCTGCGCCAGATTGTGATAAGGTTTTTCTGGACGTGATCTTTTCTTCGCTCGGACCACACCAGTTCTCTGCGTCCAGTAAAGTTTTTGTCGTAAGCGGATGTCCGCCCATGACGCTCAAATGTAACGGAGCATAGCCTTCAGCATCTTGCCAGAATGGCGAGTCGATGCCTTCGCCAACATCAAACTGGCCCCAGTCTTGCATATGTTTGATGACCGTCTGGCAAATGACCACGAACCCATATTGAGCGGCGTAGTGCAATGGTAATCGTCCATACGAGTCGCGCGATTGCAAGGCCGTGCGCTGCTCTGATTGTAATCGATCGAGAAGGTATACAAGAAGTTGAACAGATTCATCATTCACACTCATGAGCTTGGTCGACTCTTCCTCAGTGCTAGTACATGGCCAAGGCTGGCGGTTGGGTGCAGTCGCTGGTACTATGAAGCTCCGCGCTTCCGTCGAACTCTGGATGGCTGTGCCATCGCCGTTCACGCTCTCACCACTCGTGGATCTGCCAATATTTATGACCAGGCGGTGGACACAGTTACGTTTGTTGATATCATCATCCTCATCGAGAGAAATGATGTCCTGCAGTAACCTGTCTATGCATGCCTTGGCGCGACATGATATGGCACGTTGAAGAAGATTTAGAAGTAATTGTTGGTACGATGAGCTAGCCGCGCCGTTATTTGCAGCAGCCTCACTGAGGAGCTGGCTGAGGTCACTGGCCTTATCGCTGCGTAATGCTTGGTCGACTGAATCGAGAAGACCAGAAGGGAGGTGCAGTGAGCGACCCGGTACTCTGCCCAACGAGGCTGCCGAATGGGTCGAACCACTATCGTCAAAAGTCTTAATGTCGCCGATGCCTGAGAGCCACTCATTGACTGCCTTCATATCCTGGTTGAGGGGTAGGTTATGGGCAAACGGCCGTGGGTTGACTTTCGATGTCAGATATCGTTCCTGCAAGCATACAGTCTCGAGCTTCTTGTCAAGCTTCTTGGTGATCTTGATGAAACCCCGGCGATTTACTTCGCCATACCATTGAAGTTTCCGCAGCTGACTGCGAAGCTCGAGTAGAGCGCCTATCAGATCTTGTGCCTCATCTTTATCGATGCCTTCCGGCGCTTGTGCAACGCGCCCATATCGACCGTGGAGCAATCGAAGCCTGCGAGCGCATTCCGCGTATTTCTTGTTATAAAAATTATCGACGTCTTCGAGGTTTCGGTCTAAGGAGAAGAAGAATTCTATGAAGGTGTCAACCGTGTTCTCGTCGCCAGCCATGTAAGCCGAGCCAGTACAGGTCCTAAAGGCAGATTTGTGGGACAATCCGCCAATCTACCTTGTAGTACTCTCATGATCGCAGCTTGAGACAAAGTGCAGCTTACCTGCAAGATCTGGAGCTGAACCATCTTTAGAAGCTTCGGCGGCGGTCTTGATAAGCTTCTTCAATCCCTTGTAGTTGATGTACGAAGCTGCCCATTCCGGGACTTGATTGCGCGGCAGGTTGTGTCCGAACTTCATGTCGAAGACTTGGCGATGCAAGTTGCGATACTGAAGACTACTAGGTCCAAGTGTGTATAATGTAGTGAAAGCTCTGTGGTAGCTCCCTTGCGAACCTTGCTAACTTTTTGCGATAGTAGACGCAAAAAGCAAATAGAGGTGGAAGATCCAGTAAGAGAATAGTTGGACGGTAACGGTGCAGGTGATTGCTACGCGACCAGCACAAGCAAAGCTTTATGTGTGCCCTTGTTAACTGGTTCCACGGCTACGTGCTCACGTCGTCCATTCTCATTGGAGGAGCCGGTGCTCGAAAGTAACGCGCCTGCAACATGGTTAAACGGCTTGTCATATAAAGGTGACCTGCAGCTGTAGGTAAGGGGAGGGCACACTGGAGCGGTGCGGTTGCTGAGCAGTGCAGACGAAGCGTGCGTAACTGGAGGTTATCAGGCGTGAAGATACGAGAGGCGTGGTTGGTGCGTCGCAGAACGCGATAGCGAATGACGACAGAGTCTCTTTGTCTAGCTGACAACAAAAAGTGACTTCCACCTACTTAAGTACTCTCAGCATTCTTGAACTCGTATGCAGAGGCGTCGGGCCATCGCTAAATCCCTGCAGACTCTTCAAAGTCCGCTGCAGAGGCTATCTCCACCGCCCGGCCATTCGCGGCGGTCGCGGCGGTTTGTATGTGTCTGGTCAGCTCTCATTACTTATTCAAGAGACGGCACGTTGCACCAGAACTATCTGGCGCCGACCAGAGAGCCAGTCGTGAGGTCGCCTGTCTCTGTAGCGCTGCACGACTCGTGATTTGCACGGTCATTCATCCTACCAATGTACCGCTAAAAAGCATCCTGAATCGCTCGCTAAACGTCCAAGTGCGGCAGGTGAGCACGCGACAGCTGTCCCGAGCTGCTCCCCGCACATTGTTTGTGGGGTTTGAATAGGCGTTGTCATGCGAGAGGCGGCTGCTGTACGGAGAGTCGAGGTTCACACCGCTGCAGACCCTGGAACGTCACGCTCTCACTCTCGTCTTGCTCTAGTCGGTCAACCTTCCTTGTGGCCATATGCCTCTTGGCTCATCCGCCCGCCAATCTTGTCTTTTGGCATATATTGATAGAACGCAACAAAACGTCAGCTTAGTCGCAGTCTCGAGTTGCATAATGTGCGATGTGGTGAGTCGCGTGGGCCTTTTGTACTGTGTCTACTTGAATTTGCAATATCAGATATCTATCTTATGATGCGAGCATAACACAGAAGAGCGTCCTGTGATACTCGCCGCCATCGTCTCCCTCGTTGGCAATAAATCCTCAGGAAAAGAAGAAGGTATTGCCTTCGACGTCCTTCCGTTGCACCTTGGACAAGTCTTTGTCTGGAGCATACTCGGTCCATGCACTTGCGGGGAAAATGTGCTTGTTTCGCTCATACCACCGTCTGTCCACAACCTTCGTGATCGCTGGGTCGTCATTGACCCCTTCGAGCTTATCTTCTGGTATCGTTGACTCTTTGTTCTTGTCTTTCCGGATCGGTTTAAGTGGATCATACATTGCAGGCTCCGTATCTGCGTCTGCATCTGGACTCGTGTTCGTAGGTGTCGCCATTGTCGGTTGCGCAGAGTAACTGAACAGGGGACTGTCGTAGCCCATCACTTTGTTAAAGAGGAAATGGTAAATTTCGTAATGCTGCAACAGGGTTAGTAGGTCGTATTAAGGGTCAAACTCAGAGTCACTCACATGAGGCAAGATAACCTCGCCTCTCACAAGCATCAAGTCATCGACGCTCACTCGTGCCCAATCTCGGCGGCTTCGATCGCCACCCACGCCCAGCTCCGCGCCTACTTTGCGCGCCTTGTCGAGGAAAAGCCAGATCTGTTCGCCTTTCTTTATCCTGCACCGACCCCCAGGCGTGTTCGTTCCGTCGTAGAACACGAATGGTATCACCACTTCAGTCTCCTTCACGGCCGCGCGCATGACGACAAAATCTTGTCGCGCAAGCTCTGTCTGTTGTGCCTCTCGTTGCAGTGCTGACTTGGTCATGACCCGGGGTTTGAGACCGACACTTGTATTTGCGCCCAGCTTCTTCTTCTGAATCTTGCCCTCGGCATCAGCATTCACGGTGGGTTCGGCGGGTGTACCCACGCGCGGCGTAGGGCCTTTTGAAACACTGGAATCGGTGTCCGCATCATCGTCGACGCCGAACGACAGTTTGCCTTTGCCGACTATTTTGCGCTTCTTCTTGAAGAGAGGCTTGGGTGTTGATGCTCTGTGCTTTACAAATTAGGATGCGCAAAATGACACAGCGGGCAGAGTGTCTTACTCGTCCACGGGCGTAGTTGTGCCAGAGGTCGTGCCAGAGGTACCTCCTCGCTCTTTCAAGTCCAGAGCTTCGGCACGTCGTTTGCGGTAGTCATTGAGATTCACCAGGCCGACAGTTTGTGACTTCAACAGATCTTCGGCGGTCGGTGCTTGCGACGTAAAGCGATCGTTTGCGCCCATATCGTTGCGGGAGCGATCGCTTGCATTGGGCTGGAATTTGTCCATGACTTCAGTACAAGGTGTAGTTTGCGAAGAGCAACGCAGTGGATCTGATTGGCAGTCACTAGTGCTTGAAGAGGTAAGGCGGTGTCACGAAAAGACGTCCCGTGACTACGCGAATGGCAGGAGCCCGAGACGATAAGCAACCCAACCACCACGTTGTTCAAGGGAAAGATTGCCGCAATTCATCCGCTTGCTGACAATCATGTGTATACGTCATGCGCGTAATCCAGGATTCCGATGATGATACGGGAAGCGAGATCGAGGACAATGGAGCCACAAACGCGCCAAACGCGCCAAACAAGCGTGTCAAAGTTGCATCTTCAGGCGGCACAGGATCTACGGGTAGGTTCCAGAGCCCCAGTAAACTGGGTACGTTTCAACTTACCATCGAAACTAGAGTCTCTAAAAAGAGCTTTTGCAAAAGCCCACCACGATCACCTGCAGTCACCATCTGCGCAGGATGCTACCTTTTCTGCGAATGAGCCACAATCTTCCATATCGCTTCCTGAACACCCAACTAAGAGGATCAAAACCTCCAACGACCCAGATGGCGACATTGTGTCCTCCACCGTCCAACTTGCGAACTCTGTCACTCAGGGCATCCTAGGAACAGCCAGAGTGAACTATCCACCCACGGATCCTGTTCAATATCGCACCAATCCAATGATTAGCCACGGCACCCAAATCGTCAATTTCATGGATATTCCTGACACAATGCGACAGGAATACGTCCACCATGAGCCCAAAGCACTTTTCCCGGAACCTTCGAGTACGATCCCCAATGCTACTCAGACGCAACGAAGATTGCTCGAGGGCATAGGAGGCCCTGGTCTGTTGGGTTCAGAATCCGATTCCGGTGTACCGCAGTCTCAACACCCTCCCCAGCCTTCGGTACCTTGGTCCGATATATTGAATTTCTCCCCTGCTGGTGCTGAGGAGCAGAGTGACCATTGCAATCAACGGAGTGAACCAGCCTCTGATGCAGTGCACCATCAACCAGTTTCTGGACGCACTCAAGACATTTCCATATCACAGCCAGCTCGGTGCGACTCCTCCGTGCGATCCAGAGATAGCCCATTGAAACATGAGATGGTCAGTGAGCACATCAAGCTAAAGGTACCCAATCCATCCCAATATCCGGCACATTCAAATCAAAATCCTCGTGTCAAGGCTGCCCAATCCGAGCAAAACGCGCAGCAAAGTCTTTCAAGGGTGCCTTCGCAAGAACATCTGAACAATGCCGGTTCTACCCAAGAATCGGACGATGAACTCATGGCTATGGGCCTGGCGGCGGAACAGTACAAACCACGACCAAGTCGCTCGAGATCACTCAAGGTCAGCACCGATGAGCCGGTGGACTATTCGATCAGACCCGAAAAGGCAGGCAAAGGGCCCAGACAACGCAAAACGACAAGTTCTGCAACCACAACGAGGTCAGCGAGTGCAAATAATTTGATTGGCACACCTCAAAAGGTGAAGCAAATATGTGATATGGGGTTCACACCGACATCAACGGGAAAGGCCCTAAAACAAAACCATGGTGACGTCACACAGACCATAGAATGGCTGATCAACAATGGCATGGGCGAAGACGAGCTCGCACGACCGAACACGCCTAAACGCACAACTCCATCGAAAGTGATTGCCGTGGACGTTTCCAATGCTGCAACTGAAAGTCCAATCATGAAATTGCAAGCAGTAGAAGACACCACAACGACGAGCAAGTCACTTCCTGTGGCCAATATTGTGCCTAGTCCCGAACCCAATCTTCCCGAGCCTCGAGAAGTCGTACGAGATCAGTTGGATCGGCCAATGGCTCCTCAAGGTGATCAGTCTAAGAGCCCCAAGGTTCAGGTCGTCATACCTTCAAGATCCCCAAGAACGAAGGCGATGCAGGAGTATACACATCCACAGAAATCTGTAGCAAGCAAACAGCCGAAGCGTAGGAAAACAACATCTGATCTTCCAGAGCCAAAGGTCGATTGCGAAACGTCTCTAGCAGTCGAGCCACCGACTGAGCAGAAGAAGCGTGGTCGACCAAAGAAGGTAGCAAACGCAAGTCTGCCGACTGGAGCTACACAGGAGGAGGGGAGCGAGATGAAGAGACCACCGAAAGTGTCCACAAAAGAGAACGATGCATTGGTACATCAAACTATCGAGGCTAGCTCAAAACATGCTACCGCAGTGGTCGAGCCTGGAGACCACAAAGTTGAAGACGCACCAACGAACCCTTCACACAGTCTGAAAGAGTCTAGTGTACAGCGTCCATCGACGACTTCGCACATGCCCGAACAGGCCACAAAAACACCTAGTCGTTCACCTACCGGCAAAGGCAAAGTAACGTATCGAGTGGGACTCAGTAGGCGAGCCAGGATTGCACCGTTGCTGCGCACACTGAAGAAGTAGAGGGCAAGATCTCAGACGGAAGAGAATCACCAAGACACGAGGTAACGAGATTTTTTACGATACCCATTTGATATTTCAATAGCTATCTTCGAAGTGTGCGTGCTGTGTGCTTCAATGGTATGTGACGTCGCCTTTTTATAACAAGCGAACCCTTCTAATGGACGAACTTGTGCGAGTATGCTACGGTGCCCACATACCAATAAATCTTGACCAGATCACGCATGAGCAGCGTATGGACCAGATGGTAAAGAACGAGATGGCTATCCGCAACATCATTGGCAAATGCCCTGCATACATGCGTCCTCCTTACTCTGCCTGCGAGTCCGCAGCTTGCCAGGTCGATCTGAAAGCTCTTGGGTACGTCGTCACTTCCTTTGATCTCGACACCGATGACTACAATCAGCTCACGAAGGAGAAAATTCAAACTGCCAAGAACAACTCAAGAACGGTATCGACACCACTGGCCCAACGGTAAGAGGCTTGCCATTGGTCACGACATCCACGAACTCACAGCACTGAACCTCACTGCTTACATGCTGGAATACGTTTACTCAACGGCTTCACAGCTGTGGCCGTTGGAGAGTGCATGAACTACCCAGTTGCCAACTGGTATCGTGAATCTGCCCCTGGTGTCAAGCCTAGCCCTACTCCTTCATCTTCTGCCTCTGCCCCAACTCCTATGGGATCCACCTCTCTCAACGGAGAATGTGGCACCGCCAGCAGCCACTTCAGCATTGGATTCAACGGGCCTGATGGATTGTCCGAATGCTGCTTCCCGGCTGGCTGGTGCGGACGGGCTGATGCTTACTGCGGCACGGGCTGCAATACTCTCTTCGGAAAATGTGGTCCTCAACCCGCCATTTCTGCTTCTGACTTTGTCAGCGTAAGCAAAACCTCAGCTGCTCCCGTGCCTACCGTTTCACTTGAGACTTCGACTACTGGAGAGTGCGGTGCTACCATTGCTCAGATATGCAAGGGCTTCCTCATCGACAGTGTCAAGGCCGAGTGCTGCTCCGAGTACAACTGGTGCGGCAATAGTGAGTCTCACTGCGGAGCTACGTGCAACCCTCTCTATGGTAACTGCGGATCATCTGGATCTAGCTCCACTGTATCCGTCACTGCCTCTGCTTCTACTATTGTCTCATCGCACTCCACTGCGTCAGCGACTCCTTCAGCATCCCCCTCGCCTTCTGGTCCTACCTGTGGAAAGAGCATTTACCCTACCAGAGATGCCGGCCTTTATGCCAATTCCCGCGACACCACACTTGATTCCTGCACTGCTCTGTGTACTTCCGACTCTGCAAGGAGTCGGGACGATGTTCGACGGACACGTGGGCGTGTGGTGTTGGGTGCGATGCGAAGTATGGAAACTGCAACAAGTACTAGATTTGGGTGATGTGTTAGGATGGTTTCGATCGCTGAATGAAGGTCATGTTGAAGGTATTAGTGGTTTATTGTATGCTTTAGGTTAAGTAGGTTGAGGTAGATTGACGATGAAAACTGCTCGAAAGAAAAGAAATGTGACAATGTGCCTTCAAAGCTTTGATATGTGATTTGATTTTAATGCTCGTGTCTACATTATTGGTACCATGTTATCATGGTCCTATTTTGACTTCAAGTATTGTTTTATTCGCTCCTTATCATGACGGTGATGGAGGGCAGAAATGGGCTGAGAAACCTTTGCATGATGCTCGAAATTGTAGCCGAGGGTTGACACGAAAGCTCAATCGAGTTTGACCTTCAGCGTGCCTATAATTCTCAATCATCCTCGTCCGATGATGCGTACCCTAAACCCAAGGAAAGCGCATTCACTGCTGTAGCAGGAGTCGAAGTCAACTGGGGCTTCTGAGTCGTGGCTATCGAGGGCACAGCCTTTGCCGCGATTGACTGATTTGCTGTGGCTGCAGGCGTTTTTAAGGTCTTCTCCACAGACTCGTTTTCCTGTAGGTGCGGCTTGCTGGATGTTTTGTTTTTTTCAGGAGTTGAATTGGCCTTCCGAAGCTTCACACCTTTCAACAGACTTGATTCAGGCCCCTTCTTCCTCTTGCGCCCTGGCGCCGCCCACTGTACCTGCTCCTCGCTAGGCGAAACCCCACCCTCTGCCTCTAGCGCCTTACTCGCATCCTCCTCCTGCTGTCTTCGAAATGCTTCAAGCTGTTCCTGTGTATCCTTCCTCACACCGGCTTCCTCTTTTCGCTTCTTCTCCCTGATCGAGGCCAGATAATCTGCCTCATCATCATCCAATCCAACATGTAAATGATACCGTGCCTTCTCTTCGAACTCTGCTTGCTTCTTGTCCTTGTTTTCTTGTAGAATCTCATACAAGCTCTTGCCGTCGTGTTGCGCAGCAAGATCTGCTTTTGCTTTCCGCGCTGCTTCGAGCTCTGCCTGCGCTTGGCGCCATTCGTCGTCCCGCTCTGTGGGATTATCAACGGTACCGCCACTCACAAAGCCTGACGACATAGCGGAGCATGTGGCTGAAGGCTAACCGTTGCTGCAGTGTTCGTTGGGTTGGGGTGTGGGGAGAAATTGTGGTCGGAAGTTGGAGCGGCTTATCGGCATGCCGAATGTGGCGATTTCCCGAACTTGGTTCATGGCAGAGGAGAGTTAGGTAGCGCCATTCTCACTCAAATTCCATCGAAGTATGGAGCTGGATACTAGAACGGGCGCCTATATTCCTGGTCTATTGCCGTGTCCCAATCACCATCCAGCTCGATCATCAAAGAAGGTTCTAGAGAAACGCCAGGTATAATTGGCAGCTGTTCCGACTTCCTTTCTTGCCCTAGTACACATCGGATACTTGAGCCGCAGCGGCTCTATTCCCTGCAAGTGCGGACTTCGTGAAGCGCGATTGGTGGGAGCTCGCCATAGGCATTGTTCCGTGGAAGAGGAGGTCCAGTTTGTTGCCCCTCCGGTGGAGTACTAGAAGCGAAAGACCCTGACGTAGTGGTGTTGCATGTGGCATAACAAGTAGATCTGCTTAAGTTTTTAACAGCTCAATCCCCGTGTTCTTTTGGCGTTTCTACACCTTGAAACTTGATTCACATACTTTGAAGAAACAATGGCACCAAAGAACTGGACTCAGGAGAGCTTTACTGTACGTGTACTTGCATTTTAAATGATCACAAACTCTTCAAACCCCTTCGTACAAGCGCTGGCTGTTTGGACAAGTCGTTGTCGAATATGATTGCACAGAAGGATCCGTTCAATACTAACAACGCTTCAGCTCAATACCGGCGCAAAAATCCCCGCCGTTGGTCTGGGAACATGGCAGTCAAAGCCTGGTGAGGTCCGTGAGGCTGTCAAGGCCGCGCTACAAGCCGGCTACCGCCACATCGATACAGCTCTTGCCTATGGCAACGAGAAGGAGGTTGGTGAGGGGATCAAGGACTCTGGCGTTCCTCGCGAGCAGATCTGGATCACCACCAAGCTCGACAACCCATGGCACAAGCGTGTCGAAGAGGGTATCACCAGCTCTCTAAAGTCTCTTGGTGTTGAATACGTTGATCTGTACCTCATGGTAGGTCTGCAACTTCTGAGGTTGCGCGATCAGTACTGACTTGCCTCTAGCACTGGCCATCATCTACCGACCCTGATGACCTTAAGAAGCACTACTCCGACTGGAACTTCCTTGACACGTGGGCCGAGCTCCAGAAACTTCCCGAGTCTGGCCGCGTCAAGAACATTGGTGTTTCCAACTTTGGGATTAAAAACCTTGAGAAGCTATTTGCCGATTCACGCTTCAAGATCACACCAGCTGTCAACCAGGTGGAGCTGCACCCTAACAACCCTTCGTAAGTTCCGAGCTATTGACGAGTCGATGCTGTGGCTAACACATCCTAGACCCAAGCTCCTCGAATACTGTAAGGAGAAAGGCATCCATGCCACCGCCTACTCTTGCCTCGGCTCGACCGATTCTCCTCTGTACAAGAACGAGAAGCTCAAGAAGCTTGCAGACAACAAGGGAAAGTCCGTCCAACAGGTCCTTCTCATGTGGGGTCTGCAGAGGGGCAGCTCGGTAATTCCCAAGTCCGTCACTGCTTCGCGCATCCAGGGCAACTTCGAGCTCGACGGTTGGGAGCTGACCGACGGGGAGATGAAGGAGATTAACTCGCTACCGGAGCGATTCAAGGTCTGCGGAGATGCATGGCTGCCTATCAAGGTATTCTTCGGTGATGACGAGTAGACAACGCCGTTCCAGTCGGAGCAGTGGCACAAAATAGATACCATAGACACGAACAGTGAATGAACAAATGACTAATAACAAACATTGTGACCAGCGGAACCATGTCATTCGAAGTGGTCTAGACCTCACGAAGAAAATCATGTGATACCGCGTTCGCGCTAGGCACGCTGATGTTCCACACGCGTTAAGCCAACAGCCTTCGCCACCCCTCCAACATCCACGCTCCTTGCCTGTGCTGCGACCTACAACACCCGCAAATATTGTCCAGTGTTTCCTTACACATCCACCAGCAAACATGAGCGCCGAAGAAGAACAGTATGACGACAGCACGATGGCCGCCCCGGGGGCACCAACACCAGTGTCTGCGCTTGAGGTATGCGATCACCGATTGCAAATGGTCACAAAGCGGCTGCTGACCCTATGCAGGGTGTCAATGGTCTGACAGCCCGCGATATTAAACTTGTCGTCGACGGTGGCTTCAACACGGTGGAATCAATTGCCTATACGTGAGTGTGCTTGTTCAGAAGACACCATGCTCTACCTTCTAACCAGGCAATCAGTCCACGGAAAGCGCTCGAGCAGATCAAAGGTATCTCTGAGCAGAAAGCGTCGAAGCTGCTAGCCGAAGGTACAACGTTTCCACCATCCGATTTATCGCTATGCTAAGAGGGGCAGCGTCCAAACTTGTACCAATGGGCTTCACCACGGCGACCGAAATGCACCAGCGACGAAGCGAGCTCATCTCGATTACGACCGGGTCAAAGCAATTGGATACACTGCTAGCTGGAGGTATTGAAACAGGATCCATCACCGAGATCTTCGGCGAGTTCAGAACAGGAAAGAGTCAGATCTGCCACACGCTGGCTGTGACATGCCAGCTGCCATTCGACATGGGTGGTGGCGAAGGCAAATGTCTATATATTGACACAGAAGGCACATTTCGACCCGTCCGCTGTCTGGCAGTTGCCGGACGCTTCGGTCTGTCTGGAGAGGAAGTCTTGGACAACGTCGCATACGCTCGTGCGTACAACTCGGATCATCAACTGGAACTTCTCAATCAGGCTGCGCAGATGATGACTGAGACACGATTCTCCCTCCTTATCGTCGATTCGGCAACATCGCTATACCGTACAGATTTTGCAGGCCGTGGCGAGCTGTCAAGTC
The DNA here is from genome assembly GCA_020747045.1 of Phaeosphaeria sp. MPI-PUGE-AT-0046c. Lineage (NCBI taxonomy): Eukaryota > Fungi > Ascomycota > Dothideomycetes > Pleosporales > Phaeosphaeriaceae > Phaeosphaeria > Phaeosphaeria sp. MPI-PUGE-AT-0046c. The sequence continues at coordinate 1,616,428 of JAGTJN010000001.1, read as the reverse complement.
GACAAACGCATTTGGCCAAGTTCATGCGCACATTACAACGGCTTGCAGATGAATTCGGCATTGCAGTCGTCATCACCAACCAGGTCGTTGCCCAGGTCGACGGTGGTCCAAGTGCTATGTTCAACCCGGATCCAAAGAAACCAATTGGAGGCAACATAATAGCACACGCAAGCACAACTCGACTCAGCTTGCGAAAGGGTAGAGGCGAGACGCGAGTGTGCAAGATTTATGACAGTCCTTGCTTACCGGAGAGCGATTGTCTGTTCGCTATCAACGAGGACGGCATTGGCGATCCAAAGGAAAAGGATCTGGAAGAGAGGAACAACAGATGAGAGTGCGGATTGTCGTTAAAGCATGTAAACTTCCTTTCGTTCCATGTGCATTGTATACAAGTCTCAGCGGTATATGGCAGTGATAAATTATATGTTCATAATATCACCCGAGTTTTTCATAGCATACTGCAAACTTACAATTTCTTCCACTAGTATTTGAAGCGATTTTGATCTTGTTGCTAGTCCCACGTCAAAGGAACCCATGCTCGAATCTCAAGTGGTCCGAGCGCCAGCTGTCGCGACCACTGTTTTTGTGAGCTCGTAGCCGCAACCAAGACTACTACCCAACACCACGCGCGCATTCTGGTAACGACTTGTTTGCGTGGATCTGATCGCGCATGCAAGCACAATGGTCAAGAATGGAGGTGCATGTCTCTACAAAGAGGCGCGGCTGAACATCGAGCCCGCGTTCCCTGGATCAACAATCGCCTTTACGCTGCCCGCAAGCTCTCTCACCACCTTTGGATCTCGTACCGCACCCAAGCGCATCGTCGTCCCCGAGATATACGCCGACCAGGACGAGGACTCATTCACAAGGCGCCACCTTGCCAGCGAAGGTTCGGTCTACTTTCGCCAGCACCATGCATATCCACGAAGCTTCCTCTGGCGCGTTCTCGACAATAGAAAAGTCCTCGAGGTACAATCTATCGACCTGGACCACAACGCGAGCGATCGTTTCGAAGCCAATCTGAACCTCATCTTCAGGTTTCCGTCCCCCATCCGACCGTTCTGCGTCGCATTCGCCGAACCTGCCGATCGCGACGTCCTCACTATCTTCGCCATCACTACGGCAAACGACCTCTACGTGCTTACCATACCCCGGGACTTCTTCGCCAATCCCGCGGCATCGGAGCAGGATATAGACACTTGGTGCAAGAGGTCGGAGCCCACGTTGTTCAGTGGGCGCATTCCATACAGACTCTTCGCCGAAAGCGTGGACGACCTCCTTGTGTCATTGGACGATGGCGCAATATGTCGCATACACTGGGACAAGGACAACAAGTCGTGGGATGGATCGCGGTATCAGCACAGTAATTGGTCAGTTCGCGGATTATTGTCATGGAAAGCGCAGCCTACCGTTCGATTCGACAACGCAGATCTTGCAATATCAGCCGCCGCCGCTGTCACACTGTCCCCAGACAAGCAGCATATACTCTCAATCTGCCTGGACCACACTCTAAGAGCATGGAATGTCGCTTCTGGGAAGCTAGGTGCACATATGGATCTCCTGGGCCAGGCTGATGGCGCGCTGGATAAATCGGGCAGCTCATACTTTATTGGACCTTCGCAGTCAACCCTTATGGCTGTCATACCTGGCCCACCAACTGGACCCTCGAGTGGACTGGGAGGCGCACAATATTATCTCCTGACGTATTCACCGAAGCAACATCAATTCAAGTTCTGGGGTGTTCGGGATGCAGACGACTCGCAACAAGGTCTCTACGATATGTGCGAAGATGCCGAGCTTATACCTCCCATCGACGAACTCATGAACACCTCCGTGTGGACAATGGAGGAGTTCCACCTCATTCCTGGACCTTCTGGCTGGAAAGGTACGGAGCTATGGGTACGCGCCAGATCAGGGCCAAGCAGCAGAGTGTACTCGCTGAGATTCGATCCTGGCGATGACCCGGATACGTTGACACAGATTTGGAAACATGACTGGATAGCCGTTGACGCCGGGCCCCTAAGCATAGATGGGCTCAAGGCCAACCCCGCAAATCCAAGCGAACAAGATTTGGACGCTGTACAAGGCGATGTTGACGTTGTCCAACAATGGCTCGATTTTCTCTTCTATCCTGGTCGATTCAGTGACGCAACATTGGAAACTGCTCTAGTGATCTTCAAGAGAGGGCTTGATGGGGCGCGAAAAGGCCGAGCCCCGTCTAAAGGGCCATTGAAGGAGCGTATCTGCGGCACGATAACAGCACTCGCTAGCAACATCGAAAGTAGGGCCGAGGATGCGCCCAGTCTTGAGGAAACTGCGGCCACACAATGGGGGGCTTTCTATGGTCTTGTTAAAGACCTGCACAAGCGGAGAGGCGAGTCGCTTTCGCTTGCGTATGACAGAGCGACGCATATGCCGTGGCTCACGTTGAGTGACTACGCATCCGTAATCCGGAGTTGCAGCAATTCGGAGATCTCTACATTGAACACCATAGCCCTATCGTCGACCCAGGCCATCAGTGCGCCTCTCCGAAAAGCATTGAACAAAACCGATCAGCGCGATGTGCCACGATTACTTAATGCTGCTTCGTCGCTCCGGAAGAGGTTGCCATCTTACGTTCAACAAGAAGTACAGCGCCAGATTGAGATGGACCTTCTACAGAGTCGTTCATTGACAGTCATTGATCGGATGGAGCTCATTGAGAACGACAGTGAACTAATACAGCACGTCTCAGATGAAGATCTGTCTCTTCTCGTAGAAGAACTCGGAACAGAGGTGAAGGATCTAAGTACCGAGACCTTCTTACGCGCTGTCCAGACTCTGGGCTACGAGGATGAAGGAAGGGTCAACTCACGAAAGCAAATTACCCGGTCTGGACTCAGCGCCTTACTTCGTGTTGCGCAGGAGACACTCGAGTCTGATCATAGCATTTTGCTGGATCTGCTTGTGTTAGTACTGGTAGTCTTTGTTGAACTGGAGGGAGAAACCCTAGAGGACTTTGACGCATCAGAGGTCTTCATGGAGCTCCTAGTTCTCTACAAAGACTGCATGACCGTCTCATGGCTAGCAAGCACAGTCTGGGCTCACCAAACTCAGACCGGACTGGCTTCTGAAACATTGAATCGGACACTCAGTGAGACAATGAAGAACAGCAAAAAGCTGCCTTTTACGCAGACAGTCCTAGAGGGGATATACGGCATGAAAGTCTTCAGCTTTCCTCTCCCAAATGACGCGAGAACACATCTACTCACACACTGGAGTCGGGGCTGGATAGCATCCATCTTCAAAGACAATAACTATGAGTCGGTGGTAGAGGACATGATGGGCATATTGCTTTTCCAGAAAGAATACGATCTAGCTCTAGATTTTTCAAAATTCTTACCTGACGGCAACTGGGCTACATATCTCAAAGGCAGGCTGCACATCGCACTTGGTGAGAATGACCTGGCGGCGATCTGCTTCCGCAAAGTGGCATATAGCCTTGGTAAGTCTTGTTCTTGGCTGTTCTTGGCTTGTACTAACCTGCAAAGCTCTTGGACATTTCAGTGTCGAAGATTCAGACTCCATTGGGTTGGTGCCGGAGGCAGACCGTAACTTATTCTCAGAAGGATTGCCCAGCTACTACAGTCATGTCATTGGCTTGTTTGAAGCTGTCAAGGCATACTCCTATGTCGCGGACTTTGCGCGCCTGGGCCTGAGATCGATGGTAGGTCAAGAGAACCAGGAGCTGAAGACAGATCTCTTACAGCGATCTTTTACTGCTTCGATCCAAACATCGAGGTTTGAAGAGGCCTATTCAGCGATGTCGAGGCATAACGATTCAGCGTTGTAAGTTCTGTAGTAACCCGCTGTGATTCTCGTACTAATCTGACCGATAGGAAATTGTCTTCGCTTCAAACACTCGTCACTTCTATGGTGACACAGGAACAAGCCACAGAACTACTCAAGTTCCCGTTTGTTGGCATAGCTGATGACGTCGATCACATTCTCTCTTCGCTATGCCAGAAGACACTGAATTTGAGCTCCGGTCCTCCATATCACCAGATCCTCTACTCTTACCGCATAGCGCGTAACAACTTCCGCGGCGCCGCATCCATCCTCCACGAAAGGTTACAGCGTCTCCAGTCAACGTCCACCAAGCACCATGATCCGGCCGACGATACACTCGCGCAGTGTTACTTGATGATCATCAACACATTATCATCTGTGAGCAAAGAAGACGCATATATTTTGGCCGAGCAAAAGGTCGAAGGTAGTGGACCACCGCAGTGGGGCATTGGACAAGGGAAGAAGCTGCTCAAGAGACAGATTATCACACTCGACAGTCTGAGGAAAGACTATCAAGCAGAACTCGATCGCGTGGCAGCTATAGAGAGCGGACAGTTCCCATTTGTAGAGGCAGCGGATGATATGGATGTATTGTAAATGTAAGATTTGGGCATATCAGCGTGGCGTTATCTGAGTCGCAATTTGTGCAAGACAAAGCTGGTCTTGGGTGAACTGGGCTCGGTTAGTTGAGGCAGTCAAGCATAGTGAAGCCAAAGTGAATTCGTTCCAGCTCGAAGGTTTCGACCAGATCAGTGTTTGATACTGTATTTTGGAATCTGGATAAAACCCCGGGAACCATGCGCGCTTAGATGCCATCAGGGATTCATCGATTTTCACGAGAAATTGCTCGTGCTTGAGCGGAGCTGGAGCTGGTTGTTAGCGCGTGCACGAACAGTACGCGCTTCTGAGCCTAGCGCGACGGATCGGTGGGGCAAATCGCGTAACAAGCGCATTGTCAAGTCGTGAAAGAGAAGTGAACGGCATATCAACGACCGACGACCGCCGTATGACCTTGTCCTGTACTTCTTGTACTTTCCTATAGCATCCTACATGCACCGCATATAGTGTCCCAGACACGACACAGCAGCCATCATGGTAGGACACGCGTCGGCAAGTATAGACCGCGCTTACACCATCATAGAACTCCAAGTCATTACGCAGACTCGCTGCGGATCACGGGTCGCTGCATACAGCTGGCCTTCCACCGAACTACCTCTTTGCGCCCGACTACGACTCCTCCGAACTCACATCCCTCGATATCCTCCTCGTTGGTCCGGTTGGGACCCCATATGCATCGGGTGTCTGGCGATTGCATCTCGATATACCACCAACGTACCCTACCGCACCTCCGACAGCGCAATTTCGCACGCGATTATGGCATCCAAATATAGACGAAGCTACGGGTGCTGTATGCGTAGAGACACTAAAGCGTGACTGGAGTAGCGCATTGAAGCTGAGGGATGTTTTGGTTACCATTAGCTGTCTGCTCATTCAGCCAAATCCCGCCAGCGCTCTGAATGAAGCTGCAGGGAAATTGGCAAGCGAGGACTGGGATGGCTTTTGCCGGCGAGCCAAATTGATGACAGAAATACACGCTGCTGTGCCTAGCAACATTGCTTCAGAAGTGAAGGAGGCACAGATGCGCGGCGAAGACATACCGCTGGAAGCAGGACCTGTACAGACTGAGAAGAAGCCACAAGCACTGAACAAGGGCAAGGAGCGGGTCAGGGTTACATCAGGCCCCTCGAAGGTTCAAACATTGGCTGCCGAGGACGAAGAGAACACACGGCGCAGAGGCGAGACACAAGAGCCGGAGAGTGACCCAGAGAGTGACTGGATTCCCGGACCGGAACAAACGACAAAACCCACGACAAAGCGAAACAACAACATATTTGGCATCAAGGGCCTCAGTGACAACATGCAACTCACCACACCTCCGAAGAGAATATATCACGGAGATTCGATGACAGTGGACTCCGAGGAGAAAGAGAACCACGACGACTCAGATCCTTTCATCACCGTAACCTCAAAACGCACCATTCACACCTCTCAATCCTTCGAACTACGGCTACCCACCACATCCACCACATTACCAACTCAACCTTTATCAACCGACACGCCCGATCTTCTCAAATTCTCACATCAGAATCCATTTTCGGCCATTCAACCCAATAATCAGACTCATCCTCTCATCAAAGAGTTCTCGTTCGATTGGGAAGACTCCGCAATTCTGCACGACACGTGCCTCATTCAGGAAGGGGTGAGTAAGCTTGATGTCAGGAAGAGGATGGCAAGTGAGGAGTTTGAGAAGAAGAGGGAGTGGGAGGCGAAGAGGTTTAGGAAGGCGGGATACGATATGGCGAGATATAATCGAGGGGACTTTGGGCCTAGGACGGGTATGGGGCGCTTGTGATGACTCTTTTGAAGAGGTTTTGGGTTGGATTGCATAGCGGAGTGGCGTTTAGTGGCATTATTTGGGCGTGTATTGGATACCCTTCGTCGTTCGAGGTGCTCATGTCGCGGTCTACGTAGCGTGGCATGACTACATGTTTTTCGCAATTACGGCGCTTTCAGTGAATCCGATTGAGACGAAGTCTGCACAAGCTTTCCAGGTTGAACATATACCTTCGATTGTAAAGAGGCCGATATTATGCAGACTTCTCAACGACCCTCCTCGCCATATCCACCACTCCCTTGGCCAACACCTCCACCCCTTCCCCAAAAATATCCACCGCCGCCTCTCCCTCCAGCACGTCGCTCCACGCGCCCCGAAACCCCACCTTTGTCGCAGCCGCTACATCCCACATATGCGCCGCCGCAAACCACTTCACATCCTCTTGCCCAAACCTGTCCCAAACTCCTTGGTACGCAGCTAGAGCAGGCTTGACTACACCCGTCCCATCACAGCTAATCACGTTCTCCACGGGCATGTCGATGTCAGCGCGGTCAAAGTAGCCTTTTACGCGCCCCACGTCGCCGGTCGTGAAACACCATACCGCAAAGCCCTCATTGCGCAATAGATTAAAAGCCTCCTTGACGCCCTCACGAACCTCAAGCGCTGCGTACCCGGCGATGCATTCCTCTCTTTGCTCGTCGCTCACTAAGCTGTGGGGGTTGGGGACCCCGCATTGGTAGAGCGTGCGGTAGAAGAGGGCGCGCAGGACGGAGGTGTATGGGACGTGGGAGGAGGAAATGGAGAGGAAGGTGAATTCAAGCTCGGCCGAGGTTTGCCAGGTGAAGCCAAAGGTTTGGGCAGTTATGTCTCAGAGGGAGTTAGTTTGTTGTTGTATGGGGTTGCGACGAGGGGGATTATGTGCGGGGTGAAGAGTTGGGGAACAAACTGCCGATTCACGTTAATAATATTAACTTGATTATATCAAAGGGAGATAAATGGAGGGTAAATATGGATATGGTGCATTATGGTCTGCTACGTACCTGTGAGACAAGAGAGTGGGGCCAATGACGCTAGCGATGCGTGTGTAGAAGGCGGAGTAGGACACGCAGGTTCCTACGACGTCGAAGACGATGTGCTTTTGAGGAGGGGACATCTTTTGTTTAGATCTGATCGGTAGACAATTTAGGTTGGAGAAATTAATGGGTTTGTACTAAAAAGGAGTGGAGCTCGGTTTGCTTTTGGATGGAGGTGGCGCGTGGGGTGTTCATTGTGGTTCGTAAGCATGGTCAAGGTACATCGCGGATTCGTGGCAATCCAACAGTCTTCCCCGCTCTTTTGCTGACACGGACTAGCCATGAGAAGTATCATCGGCAGGCAGGAGCAGGGAGTGCAACATGATGATGCGCGTGAGAAACGAGGACTAGTGAATCGATGGACTGATCTCCGGCATCTATGGCATCAAAATTCCGTTCTTTCAAGTACAAGTGCAACAACTGTGACTAATTAGGGTTAATTTTTCCTTTACTCTACTCAAGCATAATTTTATGTACCCCATGTGTGGGCCCCTTTCCGGTGGTGGGAATTTTTCACACTATGCTGGAATATTGGGCGAACCAGAGGGCTATTACTCTGCGCTAAAAACCAGAACATTTCAACGTCACCTACAATCCGATATGATAATTATGTAGTCCTTTCTGAAGGTCGAAGAATCAAGCCGAATTCGAAAACGGTCCACATATCTTCCGCGCCTTTCCCTATGTCTGGAAGTATTCATTGGAAGTGGCAGCATCTTGTCAGCTTCCTTGACATCCACTTCAGTCACTCCCATCGCGATATGATCTTTTATCGGGTGCCTTGGGGAGTCGTATACGACCCCCTCTGGCAGGGAAGCGAAAGATGTAGACTGTCTGCTGAAGAGCAGCACGAGTGCGACCATTTCCCTCTTAGAAATGGGAAAAAGTCTCCTCTGTCACTCTCTGTCCTTGCGAATCAATAAATAGTACAAGTCGACATCATTCGCCGACCACTGTCTATTAGCGAGAAATTTCAGCATCGCGCCAACTGGAGTCGCCATGAATCATATCATGTAAAGAATTCTGCGATTTATAATTCCGCACCCCCACACACAATATGAGATCGAAACTCAAGACGGTCTCTTGAATGATCCAAAGTCTTCGCAACCAGAATATGGGTATTAATCGACGTAGTACACTTACTACGGACGCCATGGCCTCGTCTCTGGTTTATTCATACGGAGTTCTAGGGAGACGAGTCAGGACCCGGAATACCGACTCGAACTCATCTCTTCCATCACCAAGCTAACCAGTCACCTAATGACCGCCTCGATCTTTTTTGTCCATCATTTGGATCTGATATGCTTTGTGCCCAGAAGAATTCAGGGTACGCCTGGCGGTGAATGAAGTACTCTTGCGAAAAATAAAGCTGCCATCGCATCGAATATCCTTGACAGGCTCTATACAGCTAATAGGAATTCGCATACTTTTCCTATCGCCCTTCTGCAGCATTCGATCATACAAAGACAGTATACGATAATGATACAAGTGTTTATGAGCTCAGCATTGCCAGCACCAGCCACGAAATCATTACGAAATTCATCTTGAAGCTCGATCTTGACAAGATATCCTTCCTGGAAGACTTCACTTACAATACTCCGGTCAAGTCGATACGCAACATGTGGATAAAATACAAGGAAACGCTGCAAACAACCTGAAGACGCACTGTACAGAAATGGCAGTAAGATCCGCACTTTTCATGTTGAATCGGATTCCAGCATTCCTGCTGCATCGCCAGTATAGTATCATGAATCAGGGCGAAGAACAATGTGTCATAGTAAACCTTTAGTGCATCTTTAGATGCAATGGGTGATTGGTACAGGTTCTTCCAATTCCCTAGAGAAGCGCATTGCGGAGCAACTAGCTAAGCTACAGTCAAACGGGCCGTTCCCACAGACGATCATGCAAGGACTAATTGGTTGGGTAGGAAATGGGACCTAGCCAGAGACGCTGAGGACAAGCGAATCTGGCGTGTGATGAGCTTGGGACGAGCGCGGATATCTATGCATGGCCATTGACAGCATTCTGGGCTAGTGGCGGAGAGATGAAATGTGTTTATGATCCGACGAGTATCGATCTGGATGTACGACTTTCACGTGCTTGGAAACTACCACTTTATTGAGGGGTAGAGACTTAACACAGTAGTAGACGTTGGCAGAAATACACTTTGGGTGCTTTCGGCCTATCCGAAGCCACAAGAGGGGCTTCCTCGATCTTCATGCAGATTTTGTTGAGGTCAGCCTCGTCGCTATTACTCGGCGCGTCGACAGCAATTGAGCTTGATTATGCTTTTTCTCGTCAAGTCAGCATACGTCTAGGGAATGCAGACCTTGAGTAGGCCGTGCTTTTTAGATGGCTTCATCATACTTGAATGTACAGTTTTGACTCAATCGTGGACTGGGCTGCAGCGTGAGCCAAGTCAGACCTAATTCACAGACTCCTAGAAACTATCTGCACCGCTCTGTCGTGCAAACATGTCTGGACTGTATCGAGTAAGAAAGGATGGAACAATCCGTCATGCTCGGAGGCGATGTCGCTTGCAATTACTCCCCACTTGGGAAGCTTATTTAGAGGACGCTAGGGCGGCGGTTCTCCCCGCCCCTTCCGCGATTTGCCATTGTCCCCTCCCAAACGTCAGCCATCAATTGGATCGCTTCCATCATCCAGGTGCACATCACCCGTGAAGCTCCAGCCTCCTATGTGCTCGAGCTTCCCCTCGACACCTCACCGTATGCTCCTCAAAGATCTGCCAGCGCGAATTTTGCATGATTGGAACAGATCTCCCCACAAGCGATGATGCATTAGCTAGCACATATACATGCGTGCGCGTTCGAAGGCTGCCAATTGCAGACAGCCGTAGCTTGCCATTCGATTCTGCACGTCGCTGTAGACTGATGCAGCTAAACTCATGCAATCCCTCGATGCTGATCAAAGTCGCCCAAAATTACTCTACATGGCAGCGTCACCAGCCAGAAATGGACAGATGTCGAACTTGCGCAGAACTACCGTGCAAAGGTGCATACGTTCCGGGCATGGGATCCTGTCCCATACGTGGAGCACTTCTCGACATGATTATCTGCTCCATTGTATTGGCATATCGATCTGTACGCTGCTGGGCTGAACCCTTCGCCTAGCATCTTTTAAACTCAATGGCTGAGAACGATGCATGCCAAAGTCCCACGTAGACTACTGTTGGACACATGATGATCGCCGATATGTGCAACTCGGAAGCGAGTCGGAGCTTGCGGATTGGCCCATTTACTGCCTCGCCAGCTGTTATGGTCCGCAGATGCGCGAGCTGAGTCTTACTGTGGGCCTCGCTACTGCACATAGGTCGCCGACGACGTACTTCACGATCTTCGAGTACGTGGTTTGTTCTCTGTGATAGACTTGTCTTTCAGGAGATACAGCAAACGATCTACAGTCTCAGCTTGGAGTATCCAGTCGGTCAGTGCGTGATGTAGCTATGCTTGTGGTGGATAACTCACGCCATACTTGAGAGCCATGGATGCTACTGCGCTGATCAAGTATAAGATCGCGCTCATTCTGGTCCAGCAGCTCCGCAATTCTACGAATCTCTTTCCCTTGGTCATATTAGCAGCTGGAGTAAAAGTACGCGTCACTATCTGCATTCTATACCCATTCACTTTTCTCCTCGAGTAGATCCTCAACCTTACAAATATGGCAGAGCCCTCAGCCACAACCAACAACATCACTCCCGAGAAGCTTACGCTGATGAAGATCAAAGCAGGAGGCTTCGAGCGAGAGTTTCTTTCCGAACCTACCACACCGACTGGAATTCCTCCTTCTCTTGACTTCCCACCTCTACGCAGCCATCACTCTTCATCAGGCGCTATGCATTCTTCAGGCAATATGCACTCCTCTTCTCTGACTCGCCGCTCCAGCCGGCAAGTCAGCTCGGCGTCCCGCCGCTCTAGCTCTTTTCTTCAATCGCATCGTAACAAGATGTCGTCTGAGCTTACTTCGCAAGCCGAAGGAAAATTCTTTGCTCTAATGGATCTCATGTCCACCGCCTCTCGTGAAGCATCATCGCTCAAAGAGTCCTGGGCTCGCATCATCTCAGAGCGCGAGTCGTTGTCTCGTGAGCGTGAAGAGCTCATGATGCAAGTCGACGAGGTCACTGAGACACTCGAGCGAACTCAGAGTGAGCACCACCACCACGGACATGAGCTGGGTGAGAGGAAGAGGCAAGTTGAGAAACTTCTCCTCGAGCTCTCTGCTGCCTTCACTGCCGTATCAGAGCAGAAGAAGAAGGTTTCTGATCGAGATCGCGATCTCGATACCACACGTACGGAGCTTCAACAGCTTCGTACCACCATGTCGCGCTCTACCAGCGATCATGACAGGATTCGGTCGGAGCTTGAGGCTCTTACTATCAAACTGAAGGTCGCCGAGGATGATCGCGATCATGCCAGACATGATTCAGACCGTCACCACAGCGAGCTTCGTACCCTCCTGCGTGAGCATACTGATCTCAAGAGCAAGCATTCTGAGTCAACGGCAAAGCTCGAGACTTCCCGCAAGGAGGTACTTTCTCTTACCGACCGCATCAAGATGTGGGAGATGGAGAGGGATGAGCATCTTCATGAGAAAGACCGCCTACAAGAGGAGCTCAAGAGGGCCAAGACTCGTGCTGAAGAAGCATCTCGCGACCTCGTCGAGCTGGCCGAACGCCATGATCGCGTGCAACGCGATCACGCAAAGATCAAAGAGACTGTTCGCGTGGTCGAGACCGAGCGTGATGATCTTGCCCTCACCATCGAAAACCTCCGTCGCGAGGTCAAGGCCAAGGCCCTTGGCTGGGAAGAAGCTGATGCACGCCATGCCGAAGTGAACCTTAAGTATGAGCACATTAAGCGTGAAGTCATCACCACCAAGGAGAAGCTTCGCGATGTCGAGCTCGAGCGCACTGAGCTCCGCGACTCGATCGACCGCTCCCGTGAGGAACATCGCCTCGTTGTCATCGAGCGCGACCAACTCAAAGAAGATCTCGCCGACGAGCGAGGGTGAGTGATGTTCCACCAATCATACATGAAACTTTGTCTAATATTCCACAGCAAAGTGGCAGATGGCCACCGCCGGGTCAGCGTCCTCGAGGAGTCCCTTCGCCGCGCCGAGCTAACCGCCACCGAAGTCCGATCCGAAATATCCTCTCTCACGGAACGTAATAAAGTCCTTGTTCGTGAAGGCGAAGATCACCGCTCCAAGTACGGCCATTTCTCGCGAGAGATTGGCGATCTCAAGGACAAGCTCGTTATTTTCCAGGCGGAAATCCGCACTCTGACCGAGGCTCGCGACCGCGCGTACAGAGACTTGAACGACTGGAAGCACAAGTATGAAGAGGTTACCGAAACGATCACCGAGTACCATGATAACAGCGGCGAGTTGGAGTTTGAGATTGAGAGCTTGCGAACGCTGTTGCGTGAGGCGCGCGAGCAAAAGGAACGTGCCATATCGGCGCGTCATACCGCTGATCGCGAGAGGGACGAATATGTCTCCAAGTATGAGGAGAAGTGCAGAGAGATGGAGAGGTTCGAGGAGAGTGCTTCGAGCCACTACCATGCGCACAGCAGTGGTGGTGGTGGCAAGTCGTTCACTAGGCAGATGTCCACGGCTGGCACGACAGTTCATCACAATGGCAAGCACAGCCATTCTCATGGCCTTGGACATAGCTCAACCAACGAGGGAGGTGGTATGTTCAGTTCGCCATGAAGGGCTGATGGAGAGATCCGTTGACTTGCCTTTATCTCGTGATGATCTTCTTATATCTAAATGAAAAATTTGACCATCTGTATTGATTTGAGTACCTTCATTCATATTTTGCGAGCATCTCACAATCTCATGGTATCACATCATCAAGTTCAAAATACTAAGCTGTGAGGCTAACTCGTGTACGTGCTGTAGCTCCAATTGAGCATTCGATGAACCTCGCATACGTGCGTAGATATACAGTCAGCTTTGCTGGCATTTCTTTTGATGACGCATAGGGAAGAGCGAATTATATACATACTCTTCTATATCTTCCATTTGGTCACAATGTATTTACTGTAGTCGGATGGTGGGTTGAAGCAGCAGAAATAGTCGTTACACAAGGATTACCGATCTTGGCCCAAAAAATGCAGACACATCGTACTTCGTTGACCCAGGCTGCATCCAGTCGAGCCCCAATCTCGCGTGTCTAGCACGTGTAGTGTCGAGTGCTAGGACGATGATGAAATGCTCCGTTGTGACCATCAACGCTTCGCAAGTAACAACAACGTCGTCTCCCATTAGAGGTATACGGGACCGCCCGGCAAATGGAATACATAGACATCCTTAAAGACTCTGAACAGGCTGTCGTATGGAGATAAGGCTTGGATAGAGCTTGAGCTGATGCCACTGAATGATGGCTTGTTGCCAATACAATCGTTTAGCAGCATCAATTTGTTTGAGCCAACAGGCGCGCGCAAATTGTCAAAGCCGAACGACAGCGTGGTGTCGCACAACAAGTCCAGAACAGGTAGCCGATGTAAGATATGCAAGTGTTTTCGGTTATTTCGGAGATAGCCTGCGTGCCTGACGACACTGCGGGGGTGGAGAACATCGCGTACTAGCTAGTGCTGGTACATCAATGCCATTCGCTGACTCGGACAGCTCTAACAACCTCGGTGCTCCGATTACCCCATCTATGGCTGTTAGACGCGCAATGAAGCGTCCTTCGTGTGACTCTCCGCTCGGGTGGGACATTTGTGCTGTCGTCTCAAGAGGCATTGGGTGACTGCAAGCAATTATTGACCCTTCTCATTTACGTCACATTCGATCTGTCAATCATGGCGCGTAAGTCGGATCCCGAAAGCCATTTCATTCAAATCTAGCGAACAGAAACTGAAATATACAGTTCCCGTGCTCGCTGGAGCAGCTGGTGCGTCTGCCGTCGCCGCGTACCTCAATGCCAAATTCCATATCGCACACGACCTCATGAATGGACGGGGCGGTATAACCGCAAACCAAGAGCTCCTCAACTATGTTGGTGACCGCGTTGCCAAAAAGCGGGTGCTGACTTACCACGTCTTCGAGGACCAAGCGCTACGAAACCAGCCGAACCATCCATTCTTGATGTTCGAAGGGAAAACATGGACATATAAGGAGTTCTTTGATTGCATATTACGTGTTGGCAACTGGTTGATGAAAGACCTGGAAGTTGGAGTTGGGGAGGTGGTTGCTGTTGACGGTGGCAATTCACCCGAGTACTACATGCTTTGGCTTGCCCTAGATGCTATCGGAGCAGTTCCAAGCTTCGTCAACTGGAACTTGTCAGGCAAAGGACTGGTCCACTGCGCTCAGGTACGTCACATCCTTTTCACTGATGTGTTTCGCATAAACAAGCTAATAGCAAGCAGTTGTGCGGCGCAAGACACTTCATTGCAGACAACGATGTGAAGAACAACGTTGAGCCCTGCCGTTCAGAGCTGGAGGAGCTAGGCATTAGGCTACAATACTATGACCCCTCGTTCCTCGCTTCCCTACAGGATACTACAATAATTCCAGAGACTCGACGAGAAAATATTACCATAGAATCCACTCGATGCCTGCTATATACATCAGGCACTACTGGCTTGCCTAAGGCCGTAGTAATGGGGACTGGACGCGAATTGACCACTGGATATTCCGTCGCGAAGTACCTCAATTTGAAGCCGGCTGATCGAATGTACACCTGTATGCCACTGTACCATGGGTAAGTACTAATGCTAAGCATATACAAGACAATCGCTGATTTTGTATTACTGCGCCGGACAGTGCTGCTCATGGCCTTTGCACAACACCATGTATACATGCTGGAGCCACCATTGTGCTGGGCAGGAAGTTTTCACACAAAACGTTCTGGCCGGAAGTAGCGGCATCAGAAGCAACCATTGTTCAATACGTTGGAGAGTTATGTCGATACTTGCTGAATGGACCGACAAATCCATACGAGCGGAAACACAAGGCAAAAATGGCTTGGTACGATATTCCGGGTACGGAGTGGTGTTTGAAACAGCCTAACGCGGTCAACTTACACTGTCAGTCTTGCACAACGACTGACGGTGCCAGCCTACTACGTTAGAGCGACACAACCACTGAGTACTCCTCTCTTCTCAAACTCTGCTAACTGTTTCTTAGGTACGTTGATAAGTATTAGCTCTGACATTAGACATGTCACTAACATTGAATCCTTACCTTGCAGGGGTAACGGCATGCGTCCAGATGTCTGGGAACCCTTCCGGGAGCGCTTCAACATTCCTGTAATTAACGAGCTCTACGCTGCCACTGATGGACTAGGTGCAACCTTCAATCGTAACTCGGGGCCATTCACTGCACATACCATCGGCCTTCGGGGACTGATCTGGAATTGGAAGTTCCGTGACGAAGAGGTCCGAGTCAAGATGGACGTGGATACAGAGGATATCATGCGGGATAAGAACGGCTTTGCCATCAGATGTGGCATCAACGAGCCAGGTCAGGTTTTGCATCGCATCACACCAGAGACATTGCCTAGTGTGCCTGGCTACTTCAAGAATGAGGGTGCGACGGAGAGTAGACGAATTCAAGATGTGTTCAAGAAAGGTGACATGTATGGACATATTTTCCAGAGTAGGTCGTCCACCAGCTGACTATATACAGGTGGTTCAAATCTGGTGACATGATGCGACAGGACTCTGACGGTCGCGTCTTCTTCGTGGACCGCCTCGGCGACACATTTCGCTGGAAGTCAGAGAACGTCTCCACAAACGAAGTCGCTGATATGATCGGTAAATACCCCCAGATTGCGGAAACAAATGTTTATGGCGTTTCTGTACCAGGATACGATGGACGCGCAGGAGCTGCATCAATCGTCATGGCGGATGGGGTGACCGAGTCGACCTTCGATTTTCAGCGTCTCGCCGCACATGCAAGAGCAGTACTTCCGGGATACGCTATACCATTATTCTTGAGAGTTACACCTGCACTAGAATATACTGGTACATTAAAGATCCAGAAGGGCAGGCTAAAGCGAGAAGGAGTCGATCCAGATCTGGTGACCGGAGAAGACAAACTATATTGGTTGCCCCCGGCGAGTGATAGATATCTTCCGTTTGGTAGGAAAGATTGGCAGGGCATTAAGGATAAGAGCGTAAGGCTAACTTGAGCGGGGTTCGTCCCATATACTGAGCGAAGTACGCCTTCATAAAACTACAATGCGAGCCCTAAGACGCGCTCGTACACCAGTAATCCTGTGCATTATTTCGATCCATCAGAGCATACCGCTTACGCCCTTGGCCTCCGCAAACATCTTTCGACGTGCAGCTGGAATTGGGTTGATGAAAGCTTCAAAGTTGACCATTTTCACGATTCGCGCTACTGCATTGTAGGCATGCAAAGCAAGTTGCCTATAAACTCAACCATGACCACCGATAATACGTCGAGTTTGGACACAAACTACCAAATGTAGCACAAAAGCAAACGAAAGCATTCGAGTATGTACACAGACAAGCATGCCAATGCCTTTGTTCATGAAGGCAATGAGAAGTGTCGGAATACGGTCCCTTGGTACGTCTTTTCCAAGAAACCAAATGATAGCTGAAAAGTGCCTAAATAGGTACGACGAAAACTCACTTTGAATGACATATTGATATCAGTGCGCTGTGAAATTTACTCTCCAACTCACAAGACGATTAGATGTATCCTGCCCGGTTCCCAACATCCAAACGTTGGTGTCGTATCGATAGCGGTTAAAACCTAGTATTGCAAGGCTGCAGAAGTAGATTGTGTTCTCATTTAGTCATTGAATGAGGATTCGTGTAGGAGCAAGCCACCATAATACTCGCGTCCAACTTGTAAGACGTATATCGTGAGTTACCATCTACCTAGGCCGGCTAATCTATAGCAACTGCCAACATTTTACCAACAGGTTTCGACTTCTTTTGTCTGTTACTTCAACACATCGCTTTTCTGTAAGACATGCCTAGCGTTAAGCACTGCAAATTTAGAGCAAACAATTGGCGTTTTCCACTTTATGTCTACAAATTTTTGCCTATTACGACTGAGCCGAGACTAGGTACCTATTACTATATGATCAATCCTTTTGAGAAGCAAGGACATAGTGATGAATCCAGAGGTAGTTCTCAGATAGAGAAGCATGAAGGGGAGAGGTGGGTCGGAACAAAGATTGAGAAGTGGTACTGCGGGGTCTGTAAAAGTCAACTTCAAGGTGGGGCAAATCATTTTCTTGCAAGAGTACACCCACCAATGTTCGCAAAGGCTTGCAGCACTGACTGGAAGCTATTGCCTGCTGAATATATTTTTTGTAATTTCAAAATTTGCCATCAATTCACCAAAAGTGAGTCTACTACGGTGGTATGGTCTAGTGGTATGACGTCGCGTTGTGGCTGGCGGACTCTTCTGAGTCCCCTGTATGATCCGCGCCAGCCTGGGTTCGAGTACGTTCTGTTCCAAATTGGTGGTCCTGAGACATTCTAACATGTCTACAGTTCCCAGTACCGCCAAATTTGAGCGTTTGCGATTCTTTTTTTTGGCCTTTATCTTTGGTCTGAGCAATCTCGATCAATCAACAAGAAGCGTGAAGCTGATTCTTTTTGCTCCTTGTCAAGTCACAGCTCACATTTGCTCGCAATGCTCGAGAGTGGTGGCTCGCATTTTTAGGAGCGAGTTGCTAGCCTGCTCCGAACAACTTCCGCGTTCGCCGACTATCGCGGGAAATTTTAGGCTTCACAATCGTCACTCGACAAACAACAATACACATGGCAGAACCCGACGCAAAGGCTGCGCCGGCTGGCAGCGGGTCTGCAGGGCCCAGCAAGCCTGAGCGGCCTCCAAATCCTGTCTGGCGAATGATGGGTATATTCAGAAGTCTCCTCTGTTGAATGCACGAGTTAACGTTGCCAGGTCTGCCAAACTTCCGCTTCCGATTGCCTTCTCGAAATTGGATGATTTTTCTCTCGATCACCGGATCATGGACTGCGGCTGTCATGTACGATCGGCGGGAGAGGAAGCGCATACAGAAGAAGTGGACACGGGCTGTTGAGCACATCGCACAAGAGACACTCGATGCTCAACAATTACCGCGCAAACTCACCGTATACATTTCTGCGCCGCCAGCAGATGGCCTCGTACCAGCGCGCGACCATTTCCACGAATATGTCAAACCTATACTCGTCGCAGCCGCATTGGACTGGGATGCCGTCGAGGGCCGAAGAGAAGGCGACGTGAGGGCGGGGCTTGCGGAGAGGATACGAAAGTTGCGGAAACAGAGAGGTGAGCCTAGTATCGAGCCCTTGGAGGAAGGACTCGAAGAATCTCTTGTGGGACTACGACAAAGAGCTGGCGTGAGAGACTGGGATGGGCCCGGCGGAGATGTCGTTATTGGAAGGCACACATGGAAAGAATATGTACGAGGACTACATGAAGGCTGGCTAGGGCCACTGGATCCTCCTGTCCCACCAGTAGATCTGACGGTGGCGGACTTTCCTGTTCCACAGATTGAAGAGTCGGCACCCATGCCTACAGACACATCAGAAGCGGAATCCAAGGTTATACATGGTACCGATGATGCCTCTCCACAGTCGCTCCCCGACACGCCTCTACCGGTGGAAGGCGACAAACCCAAGGAAGAGGAGAACAAACCTAAAAAGAAGAAACAGCCACCACCTTTCATCAAGCCCACCGAATACGAGAACGCTACACTTTCACACAACTGCCCGCAAGCACTCGGTCCTGCTGCCGTTGTACCATTCCCACATTTGCTTGGATTCTGGAACTTTCCGGTACGGATGTATCGCTTCTTGAACAGACGCTATGTTGCGGACGACATTGGGAGACAGACGGTTGCTGCGGTATTGTGTGCATACAGACCTTTTGAAGTTGCTGGCGAGACAGCGAACCTGAGCGGAGATGACGACAGTAGCAGTGCACAGTGGGAACAGCAACGTCTGCTTGCTCACGAAGAGGCCAACTTTCACAAGACGGCACGAGATCGAAGCAAAGACGAAGAAGGAAAAGAGAGGGTCTGGCTTGATGACATGGTGCTTGATCCACGGATCGCCGAGCGCATGCGGAGGTTTGTGCTAGATGCTGAGATGGAGGAGCGTGCCAACAACCTACCCACAGAGAGCAAGGAGTCCTGGATAAGTTCTTTGTGGCCAAAGGAGCAAAAGAAGGGAGCTTGGGAAGGATTGAGCGACGATTAAGACCTTGTAGATACCACATCTCATCTTCACCTTGTACAACATGATGACCAAAGCATTGTAACATCAGAAGCAGCTTAAAGCGACGTCAGCAATGGCACTGCAATTCTTCTTTTCCTTCTCGGTTGATTAATGGGTTGGTTGCCCACGGTGAGGCTGAAGCTCGGTACCTTTGTACCACGGAACTTGGCGTGCCCCGCCATTGAGCCAACTCGATATCCCTGCAAGGAAGCTTCGAGTCCAAATCATTGATATCTGCATCTTCAAACGCTCTCTCACCCGCCCTTTCCCTACGAGACTCGCTTCTGCTCTTGCGGTAATCTCCAAGCTCTATTCCCTACTGCTTCAGGCCATATCCATAACGCAACCGCCCATATGGTAATTCTGGCCGCCCCCACGTCGGGCACATAACCGCTAACACAGCGCAGGCGACCGATCAGTCCAGGAAGCGCCTCGCGCTCGCAATCCTCGACTTCCTCCAGACCTCACAGACAGACGGCTCCGTAGCGCCCGATGATGCCGAGCAACTTGAAATCGCCGCCAACTGCATTAGCGAAGCCTTCAAGGTCGACCTCGCCGACGAACCCGCGAAGAAGGACGCACTGGGCGGCCAGAACCTGCTTGCCATCTACAATGTATACGAGAAGCTCAAGGGTAAGACCACAGCCACCACCGAGGGCAGCTCCTCCGCATCGGAGGCACGACCAGCGACACCACAGACGCCAGCGAAAGACGCAGCAGCACGAGGCGGGCCAAACAAAGACGAGGCTGAGCGTCTGAAGGGACTGGGCAACGAGGCGATGAAGAAGAAGGACTATGACGCTGCTATCAAGCACTATTCCGCCGCGCTCGAGGTCATACCGCTGAACCCCATCTACCTCTCCAACCGCGCCGCTGCGTACTCGGGTCAAGGAAAGCACCAGCTCGCCAAGGAAGACGCTGAGATGGCAGTCGCTGCGGACCCGAACTACTCCAAGGCATGGTCGCGTCTTGGTCTTGCAAACTACGTGCTCGGCGATGCGAAGGGTGCGATGGAGGCATACAAGAAGGGCATGGATGCTGAGGGTGGTGGCTCAGAGGTCATGCGCAAGGGTTACGAGACTGCGAAGAAGAAGGTTGAAGAGGAGGGTGGCGATGTTGGTGCGCCAGACGCCCCACGAGGCGCTCCAGGTGCTGGTGGCATGCCCGACCTGTCCTCGCTCGCATCTATGCTCGGTGGCGGCGGTGGCGGCGGTGGTGGCATGCCAGATCTCGCTGGGTTGATGCAGAACCCGATGATGAGGCAGATGGCGCAGAATTTGATGAGCAATCCGGATATGATGTCGAACCTCATGAACAATCCTCAGATCGCGAGTATGGCGAATCAGTTTGCTGGTCGTGGAGGTGCCGGTGGTGAGGGTGCTGGTGGTCAGGGAGGAGGCGGCGGAGGCATGCCCGACCTTGCCAGTCTGATGAACGACCCGAATATTGCGGATATGTAAGTTAGTATAGGCCTATAAACAGAAGGGGAAGCTAACATTGAATAGGGCGCGAAACTTTATGGGCGGAGGTGGAGCTGGCGGTGCAGGACGTGGTGCAGGTCGAGGAGCACCGCAATGATTTGTTCGTAGGATAGCTGGGGAATATTTGAACATAGGGTGAAATGAACTGGGCGGCTTTCATGAATAGAACAATGATACCAATGCACTTCAAGGTATCACATTCGTGCGACCTGCTTACCGCAGGGCTTGTTCCTGTCTGTATACCCCATGTAGGCGGCTTGCTGCAGCCGCCTCCGAAGCATGAAGCTCTACCCCCCGCCTCTCTGTGAGCGAGTGCATCCAACCACAAGCACATGTGGCTATCCAGTCGGCTCAGAACCGGTCGACGTCCTCCGGCAGCAATCCGATCGCTGTATCATGACAACTCTCACATGTCCAAAGCAACCCCTCAATCCAACTTCAACCCCCACAGCCCGTCCCCAAGATAATGCCCCGTCTCACACGCTTGCCCTTTCTTTACCCCCTTCATCTCCTTCGTCCCCATCTTCAACACACCCACCATACACGCCGTCTCCTTTCCTTCCGCCTCAATCACCACTACCTGGCCGGGCTCCAAATCCTCACCTCCATACCGTTCTTTGTCCTCGTTGCTCAAGCTCGGATCGGGCAGCCGCCCGCCGGGAGATGTGAGACCTGGCGCCATGAGCGTTGCGCCAGACAAAACGAAGCGAATGGCGCCCCGGTCGATGCGCAGGCGGTGGAACGCAAAGGGGTATTTGTGCACGAGGGTGAGGTGGGGGAGCAGGGCGTCGTCCATGTGTTGGAAGAAGAGGGGGACGGAGTGGAGGGTATAGAGGGAGACGCGATCGGGTCTGTTTACGCATTAGATAATGACAGTGCAGGACTTGGTGAATTATGAGTGCGCACAGCTTCACGAGATCTAGTTGTTCCTTTTTGGGTAGGATGTCTTCGATGTAGGGTTCGAGTTTGGGATATTCTTCGAGGACTTTGGAGCGGATGGCGCGTTGGGCGCTGGATTTGACCTTGGATTTGGCGCCGGAAGTTATACTGTGGTGGTATTCAGAATTGATGTAGATTCCGTAGAGCTGAGGGCTGGCTTACTCTTTTTTAAACATGGTGTATATCTTGTTTGTGAGTGGTGTTGTGGTTGTAGTAGACTGGGAGAAGTGGACGTGTTGCGGGGCACTGCGCGTGAAGCTGGTGGGGTTATTTGGGAAGCTTCGTTCCGTCCTTGTCTGTGCGGCAGGAGGATCGCTCAGACATCGCATTTATTACTTCGCGCATGCGACGACACACCAACGGTGCCATCAGATGATCAATTCGGTATCTTGAAGTAGCCCGCATCTTACTGCGATTGCATTGAGCCACCGATGATCATTGTCTTTCCCACGAAGACGTTTGTAGCCACGGCTCTTGAAGCTGCTACCTATCAAAGGATGGAATTCACGCCCACGTACGGCATTAGGTGCGATGATCGGCAGTCGTTTGTCGCAAGATCTTGCCGTGTGCGAAGTGATTCGCATGAATGACTTGTCGCAAGGCCACCCGGGCGTAAATTGCCAAAGCGTTGAAGGATTGTGGTTGCGAAACGCGAACAACACGTCCTGTACTTGAAGCATCACACTTCACCTTGACAACATGTCTTTTCAACAAACCTTTGCAGCTTCAACCAGCAGGGCGTACCATTGTGGAGAACGAAATGGCCGAGTCGCATCCATTTGTGTTGGAGAAGCAGATGCCGAACAATACTTATGAGATGAAGCGCAGTCGCTCTGGAGCACTGGTCTCATCTTGGGTACACATCATTCCCGTCGCGATTACCTTTAGCATTCTTCAATTGAGCTTCCGGAACTACTATTGGGCCGATGCGGACGCCAAAAACCAAAGACTTCAGCTTTCCGCGCTCCAGGTCGCCGCCAAGGCCCATGAGATACTCATCCTAGTCTCCCTATCGTCGATGGTGCTACACTATACCCGCAAGCTCATGGTTTCGCCCGAAGGTATCTCGTTCGGACTGCTTGAGGCAGCGTTTCAGTCAGGCCTTTCTTCGAATCCGTGGACAATAGGAAATTGGGAGGCACTAAAACACCTCAAATCTCAAGTCAAGAATAGAAAAAAGACGAGAGAGGGAGGACCTGTGAAGGGGCTCCGCGCATGGCATATGGTTGTGATTCTCGTCGTCTTTGCATTTTTAGCGCTCTTCGTTGGTCCAGCTTCTGCGATCACATTGATTCCACAGCTCGGTTGGTGGCATAGACAGGATCTCATCGGATCGATGTATGTGGACCGTTATACGACTCCGTCGCCTCTAGTCTACATCACGGCGGATTTGTTCCCCACGGAAGTCGACGATAGCCACCTTTCCGGTCCGTACTGTTACGATGCAGCGAAGGACATGAATAACACCTGCCCATCTGCGCGTATGGCTGAAATCCAAAGATCTTTCACGATACCAATGCCTGGTATCACACCAAAGACACAGAACATGAGCATATCGCTCCACGAAGATGAACCTATTACACGACGGATGTTGTACTCGCAGAACGGACATAAAGCCGCAGTCACTGTTTCGAACTATGTTCTGGCCTCGTTCGCATCTCTTTTGAAACTGCCGGCCTTCGTGAATGGTGGAACCTACCAATCTCCCGGACCGTTCACCGTCGAAATTTCAGCTAATGGAGCTTCGCCACTAGATCCAATCGTTGGCGTGGAGTGCAATGATACACGGAATGACCTCTTTTTGCGCGGTTACAATTACGAATTAGATGGCTTTGACTGGAACCAGCAAAGAAAAGTGAGTATTGAAGATGTTCGGAAAACTGGCTTCATTGACATTCGCTCTATTTGGAGTGAAGACAAGCTCAAAGACGCCGTCAACGGCACTGATTTGGTCTGGAAGGATGTTACTAATACGACTGGTTCTCCCGTCATGCTAGCCTTGCTAAGACATGAGCGGAATGTGACGGTATGCTCAATGCAAGCGCACTGGATGTTCACGAGCCAATGGATTTTGTCAACATCGAATTACGACATTGCAACCAATTTCACGTTTGACAAGAAGTTCGACATGCCCTGGTCTACCTTTGGATACCTGTATACCTTGGTTGCGCGCGACATTCACCTTCACGAGAACTGGGTCGAGGCGCTAAACCCTGTGAACGGCTCTGTCAAACTGCTCGATGCACTACTCCAGTATGGGCTCCAGACTGTGAACAATACAGTGAAGCCTTCATCGAACTCCAATAGTTCTATGTCGGACCACACATATCCGTACTTCGCAGCGACAATCTCCCAGTTGCTCGCGAAAACTATTGCAAATGGCCTCTCCCGGATCGGTGCACAATATGCAGCTGATCACTTCGTAGGGTCTATCTCCGCAAACAATCTCACAATATGCAACGACAAGACAGCATGGTGCTCTGAAGGCCCCTGGTTTCCACGGCGCGTCATGCCGCTCGCCGTTGTGCCTAACATTTCGCGCGAAAACTCGTATCTCTACTTCGATCCCCAACTTGATGCATCTTGGTGGAACGACACAAGCCCAATCCTGCACTCCTTTCCGAAGCCAGCTGGTGCTGATGAGAAGTGGACAAGGATTAGTTTTCCTGTAAGGAACTATGGATACGCGTACTCCTTTCAAGGCATTGTCATGTATCTTGCCGTGGCACTGCTGTGTCTCCACGCTGCCATGGTTCTTGCACACGTCGTGTATCGTGTTGCAATTGATTGTCAAACATTCGACTTTGGAGGATCGTTGGGGTCACTGCTCGTGCTAGCCATGGGTGACAAGGCCCCAGCTGGGAGTAACATGTGGACGGAGCGCGTGGTCGTTGTCCGAGGTGAACCCGTCGAAACGGAGCAGAAGTTCAAAATCCAAGTGATTGGGAAGAATGAGGATACTATCCAGCGCATGGACTCGGAGCATGGAACCATTCTAACCAAGTAGCATGTAGTCTAAGCAAAGGCGTTTCCGGGCGGGCCCCAGCAACGGCAAAATTGACCAAACATTTCGACCTATCCACTCGATACGATAACGAGAACCTTGACAGACGCCCCAGGCATTCCCCCACACGGATATTTCTACCGAAACATGCTGCATCATTGTGCACACATCACCACCACCCATGCTACAGCCCGTTCGTCTCGCGGTGCAACTGCCCATCTCTGATTCGCCACGGCAATGTGAGCCGCTACACAACATATGTTTCGCGGAACAGTTTCCCGCTCGCATTGCATGGACCGCGTGCAGAGAAGCAAGCACACAAAACTATATGTATGCATACAGCTTCAGGGGATGGTGTGATGCGATGCGTGATACAGGGAGATAAGCCTCTAGATTTGTCTGTTGTGCGTCAATCCTTGTGATGCACTCTCCTGCACAGTTGGTTGTGGTGTGCACGCTGTGCTTTCTTTTGGTCATGGTGCAGGGTGCAGGTCGCATGGCTAGATGGGTGATCAGAACATGGCGAGGCGTGTCGAAGAGAAAGGAGAGCGGGATTGATATTTCGGTGGGGAAATAGATGTGCTAGGATTGGCTTGGAGCTGGTTCGTGGAGACTGTGGAATGAGAAGAAGGTTGGATGAGATGCATGATTGAGGATGTGCAACTGTGGACTTTGGGGGCGGTTTTAATCTTGAAGATAACAGTGGAACGATGACATACACGGGTTGGGACGGTAGGATATGGTCTTGTGTCTACAGCATGTCAGCGTGGATTCATGTGCGGTAGAGAAATCTTGGCTTCTGCCTGATGTCGCCTGTTTACACTTTGAGGTTGCAGAATCTACGTACTATGTCCGCTGTGGTGGTTCCAGACAAGGAATCACTTTCTCTCATATTTATATTTAAGATAGCTAGGCAAAATAATTCATACTGGGGGCCATTAAGGTATTAGCATCACTTTCCAACACTAATATAAACATGACCCTAGCATGATGCCTCTCTAGTCTGTTTGACGCGCAAATTGACTTTGAACCATGCGACGTCACCATGCAGATCGTAGCACTCGAATTGAATGATGATTTGTAGAACTCTATATAATGCTAGTGCTCAAATTCACAGTGTTTACGGCCAATAAGTCGTACCCGGTACGGCTTCGTGGAGACACGCGACGAAGACAGGCACATGCTCATATCTTCGGAGATAAGATGAGCTTGCCATACTCTGTGAAATACCACATGGTAGCCATGCTAATTCTTGCTACGATCGATAAACTTTCGTGTCTTCTTCGGCTTCGGGTAAGGTGTAACCACCGTGAAGCCGACAGACTCGAGCCTGTCTTGATTCCGTTGCCCGAGAAAACACTGAGCTTCCGGGAAACTCCTCATTGGTCCATAATATGAGATTTCCGATGTCCAATGTCCGATATGAGGACTTCGATTTCAAGTCCCACAGTTGGGAGATATACATGAACACCAGAACGGCAGTGCACCTGCCACGGCCCGTCAAGCAGCAATCCGTCTCGTTCTAAGCTGACACCTTGCAGCAAGTACAACCGGATGCTTCAGCGGCGAAGTATTACAATTCTGTTGTGCATCTGCCGTCCTGGTTGCTCCCTGTTGACTGTACTCCTCGCGTTCTCGCGAAGTCGGATTCTGCCCTGTCGTTTATTCAAGCTTTCACGAACACACTTGCTCCAACCCGGCAGGATCCTCATCCTTATCAGCGTCATGATCATCCCTGTTGCAATGTAACAGAAATCAGCCTACGCCGAGAGCGCTCCGCGGAGGGGCTTACCGGACAAGGTGGCCGTCCTTCTGGCCCCACGAGGTTAACTCCGCTGGAACATAATGGCTTCATCTGCGCCTCGAGTCGTACACTGCTCTGTAGTACACCTTGTCTTTCTGTGGACATATGCCGTCGCTCGAGAGACAGTCGTCAACGCGCATCTCGATTGGGATCACTATGCCCATGATCGTTGGTGCGCCCTCGTGGTTTTGACCGATGCCGGCAGTAATTTGCACTCTGACATGGGCTGCATGCAATCATCAGTAGGACATTGTACAGCGATAGACATATGACACAGGAGTGGCCCACACCCGGGGCCTGCGAATTCCATCTCTCAACGATGTTTGGTGCTTGTGGCGTGATTTGGCACATTATCAGCTCGTATTTCTGGATGCCTACATTGATAGGCCCACAAACACAACCTTCGTGTTGTCTTCCATGTGTGCTTACTCGTTGAGGGACGAGGGCGTGCTGATGAACCGCTGCGCGCTGCACAAACGACCGGGAGAGCCATCCGGTACAGCCTATCCCATTTCCAAAGCCTCCTGCTGACGGGCTATATGCTCAAAAGTGGCAAGAGGTGCGTTGCCGTACATGAATGCAGGCTGATGCAACTGGGGAACGAGGTCGGAGATTTTGCACTGGTTCGTGGGGCCGTGTAGCCAATAACACTCATAGGAGAATTCTGAGTAGCTGATCAGCAATGGAGCGCTAGGACTGCGTGTAAATATATTGGTTGTGCCCAGCCCAAAAGAGTAACTGCTGCGGAAGGCGTCGGGTACCGCATCCTCCCTGTACTTCGAACACGCCATTCTGGCCATTTCAAGGCCCAAGGAGCAGCGCTAAGCGAGCTGTTTGCCTATAAGAAAGTACTCCCCTGAATGCCTTTGACCTGTCGCATCCCGCTGCTCCCGTTACTCGTCCTCGGCGTCCCGATCATCACAGAGAAGACGAGCTCATGCATCCATGGCTCTTCTGATTGGACGACAGCATTTGCATCAGTAACGTTCCGTGCGTTACTTGCTCGACCAACAAACTCGGGTCAGCTCCAGTTCGAACTCGGGCGAGCAGGGCATTGGCCTCCGACTCTGGGAAGGACTTGAGCATCTCGAACAGAGCCTCGAGGGCTTCGTGTCTGCGTTTCTGTATGGCCGTTTCTGTTTCGGTGTACTGACATGGACTTTCTCGAGCGACACACTCGTGGCATATGGGGCGTCGTCCGTCGCACTGGTGTTCCTGGTCAAACTACGTGTATCGTTTCTTGTTGTTGTTTGTTGGTGATTCACCTTTGTTTTGCGGCCGCGACATGCTGCGCAGGCTAATGACACCCGATGCCTTTTAGGGGGCAGCGAGGGTGCTTCTCCGCGGGGAGCTGTTGATGGCAGTAGAGGTCGTAGAAGCGGTCGTAAAGTATCATTTGTGGGTGTTGATGAGGATTCCATCTCCACTATCTTCACTGTGATAAGCCCTGGGGAAGTTCTCCGAAGGCTGAGCGAGAAGGTTGGCTACTATGCCTTCTGTCTATGATCTAAGAGAAGGCAGTGCTCAAGCATTGCTCTTCGGCTAGGTACAGCAGTGCATGCAAGTCAGCAGGGCTTCTGATACGCAGCACCTCCATGGTACGACAGCGAGTAGATGCTGTATGGCAAGAGAGCCCTATATCCTGGACAACAGCGATCGCACAGCCGGTCTAAGATGGCAAGGATTTTTTGCGCAAAGTGCTGTGTAGTACAGGGACGCGGAATATTGCGTTAATTCATGTCCAACACGAACATAATCCATACCGTTTTGTTGCCGTTGTAAGCATGAGACTTTTACCATATGGGCCTGCATCCCGCCAATGAAAATACTCTCCTGCTCGCACAAAGTAGGGGCATGAACGCTGGGATATCGAGCGATCTAGCCTTTCGTAGTCAGCATGGCATTTCGACCAGAGAACTTGAATGTTTCGCTGTCTCGCGTACAGGTTCATCTTAAAGTGGGGCCGAAGTGCTGGGATATTGTTGGCCTTCGGTAACAGCAGTCGGTAACAGTAGTCTACAAATACCAGACGCTTGCACACGTAAACAACAAAGTTTCCTTCGGAAGCATGCAGACAGTCTTGAGGTTGGTAACAGCGCATGCCAGAGCCTTGAGGCTGTTGTCATCTCTTCCTTCATTGTGTGCGGAGTAGGGCGTGGGATACCTGTCCAGCCTCTTGTGTTCCTGAACAGAACCGGCGCTCTGCTAGGTGAGCGCGGGCCAATACCCTCAATTATGCAGGTGCTAACCATCGGTCGATCACCAACGGCAGACCAGATCCTGGACCCGAGGAGAAACGCGACGATCTAGAGACAGGCGTGCAGATGAGCGCCGACATGCGTGTGGTGGGAGTATGTAAGCGCAGAGGCCCCTCACATGATGAGCTCGAGGAATGTGCACAGGTTTATGCCAACGCACCCCATTGGCCATCATGCGTGGGAAGCACCTCTGGAGGATGCAGGCTGTGATTGTTGTTGAATAAATGCAAAGACGACAATTGCCCGGTCGGTCAGTTAGCCTGTACAACACCGTGTAATACTCCTAGTGGTAGCTTTCCAAGCGTTCCCGCTCCCGCTCACGAGGCCGCAATGGAGTCCCTGGCGTATGAGCTGCTAGGGCAGAGTGCTTGCAAGCGCAGTTCGAGGATGTGTTGTAAGACCAACACTACGTATGCAAGTCACAGCGCATACGTAGTACGAGTATGCAGCTATGCAGTGCGGGCGCCAACATACCCTTGCGGTCGGAACATCGCCTTCACGCACTACCACGGCATGCTATCTACGCAGCCTAGTCAGGATTGAGAATTCGGCTATATGATAATAGTCCCGACGGTAGCATGTTGAGCCGCAAGATCACGTCGAGCTTCCAATAAGTGTTCTGTATGCAAGAAGGTTCTCCAAGTCAGTACCGACACGATGACCTGCTACGTAACAATAGAGTTCAAGAGGGAATAACAGTACACCGATGAGAAACACCTGGGCACATATGCCTGTCGTTCCAATGAAGCTTGATCTGCCGACTAGCTCAGCGTCAACATGCGAGGTTGCAGTCAAGCTGACAACCGGCCCGAATATGCTGGGAGTGATAGCCACCTATTGAGTTGTCCGCGGACTGGAATGAATGTACAGGAACCGGCTAATACGGCAATATCCGGGCTGCGTATGCTTTGTTGTCATGCAAGGTTCATGTTCCTCCGCTCAATACTCAAAGTCATCGTCAACACTTGGTCCCTTGGTCTTTGCCACACTCTCCTGTCGCTGGTACATCTCAGCGATCATCCTCGATGTGGATGCTTGGTCCGGCTTCTTATCATCCCTCTCCTTGATGAAGCGGGGAAATCGTAGACTGATACCTTTACCACCACCAGAGACTTCGTCTGCAGCGGCACGATATCGTGGCGAAAGCGTGAGGTCCGCTGTTTTGACCTCCCATACGTAACGTGGCTCGAACCAGACATCTGGCTGGTCTTTGTTACCGGCTGAATGGGTATAGAACGGCTTCGGCCGGTCGATGACAATCTCCGACAGCTGCTGATGTAGTGTCTCCAAGATCGCTTCCGAGAATCCGGTACCAATGTTGCAAACTGACTCGTAATTTTGAGTGTTGGGATTGTAGCATGCTAGCAGGAAGGCCCCGTACCAACTGGTCCGCTTTCCCTTGCCGTAGTAGGCTCCGAGAACAACAAGGTCGAGCGAATCACCGACGCCGGCGAGGTAGTCCTTCTTAACCTTGAGCCAGTTTTGAGACCTTTTTGAAGGCTCATATGAGGATTCTGGGCCATCAAGCATCTTCACCATAAGGCCTTCACACGATGCCTTTACTGAGTCTTCCAAGAGGATCTGAATCTCCTCAAGTTCATTGGTGTTGCCGAATTTCGCAAATGCGAACTCGCCCTCCACTGGGATGAATGCATCCTGCAGGTGATCACGACGCTCGCGGAAGGACTTGTTGACTAGAGCCTCGCCGTTAAGATAGAGCATGTCGAATGCGAACACGCAGACTTTGACCTTGACGTCTTCGACCTTGACATCTTTTCTTTTACGGGTCATGAGTTGTTGGAATGGCAACACCTTCTTCTCCACCATATCCCAGGCTACCGTCTCGCAATCGAGGACGAAGCTTTTAGTTCCCTCCTTCACCCATGTGGGTAGCTTGGCAAGAATGTCAGGGTACTTCTTGGACAAGTCTTCGGAGTTGCGAGAGAAGATGTTTGACACTCCGCGCTCACTCTTGCCAGCAGAAGGTGCTGCCGTTGCCATTTCCATATCGGCATCATGAGCCACGAAATGAATTTGGGCCCGCTCACCGTCGTACTTGTACTCGCACGTGAAGTCCTTGCCTTCAAAGCGATCGAGAACCTCGGTGATGGATTTTGTTGGCTTGGCAAGCATGGGCTTCAGTGGTACACCAGGCTGGAGGCGGCAATTATCACGCAGGTTGAGGATGCCGTGCTCGAGCATTGCTGGGATGATTACTTCATAGCTCGGGAGCTCACTGCAGATCCATGTCAGCTCAGCATGATATGAGCGTGTCGGCAGCCCTTACCTGTATACCGTCTTCAGTATCGACTCGCCAGTCGCAAGTTCTGTCGTCGATGGTGTTTTGCCCTTTTGCAACATCTCATGATGTATCATGGCTTGAGCCAACGCAACAACGACTGTCTTCTCTGCAAGACCCAGTCGGAGCTTACCTTCAAGTGTGCGCACGATGAACTTTGATTCGCTAGGACCTCCCTTGTCTTTCTCGATGTCGACATGCTTGCCAGCATTATGAGCATCGGCTGCAGATAGGAGCTTCTTGATGCCGTCGACTTTTCGTCCCTGGGCACCTTGACCCTCGATGGTCGCAATCGTCAACAGGCCTTTATGAACACCCTGCACTGTCAGAGGCTTGGGCTTGAACATCGTTGGCTGTTTCGATCTACTCTTGACTGCTACAAGTCCAAGGTCACCAATCTCATTGTGGTCGCTATTGATATGCTGCAGGCTTCGCCCTGTACTTTCGGAGACGGCCTTCTTGATGAGTGACTCTCCGATACCAAGCTCGACACCAGTATAATCAGCAGCCAGCTTGTTGATCATGAGCAGTGTGGTAGGCAATAGATCAGATGGCGTCAGACGCAAGACTTGTCGCATGAAGAGTGAGCAATGTGCCAGAATCTCGAGTCGTTTCGTGGTCATCTCAATCTTGGAGAAGGTCGTGCAGAGGGCAGCGTAAGGCACAGGATCACCTGCTTTCCAGTCCGGGAATGGGTCTTTGGTGGTGGTCTTGAAGGTAGTCTGCACCTTCTCACGGGCCTTCTTCTTTACCTCTTGTGGTTCCTCTTCCGAGGTCAACAAATTCTCTTCCTCCTCTTTCGCACAGCCTTCATCGTTGTTCGCAGTCGGTGTGGGTGACTTCTTAGCACCTTTTTCTTTGCTCTTTGTGACTTCGTTTGGAGCAGCGACTTCGTCGTCATTGTCTTCTTCTTCCACTGCTTTCGCTTTGGCGGCAGATTTCTTGAGTTTCGTAGGCGACTTCTCCGACTTCTTGGGTGCTACTTTGGGCTTCTTTGAGGCCTCTGAGTCTTTTGTAGTTTTTCTTCGCTGCCGCTTCATGGGAGGCTCGTCTTCTGAATCTTCCTCTTCTTCTTCAGCGGGCCTCTTCTTGCCAGTCTCAGAGAAAGAGTCGTCAACGTCCATTGATTCTCCACTAGTCTCCGCTTTGACCGCTGTATCGTCTTCTATAATTTCGCTGTCCTTTGCCTCGACATCGTCTGCTGTTGATTCTGGTTCCACCTTGACAGGTTCGGCCGAGGACTTCAGCTCTTCAGAAGTTTCTGTAGGTTTCTTCTCGCTCTTCGATCTCGTTGAAAAGGATAATTTAGACTGCTGCTTTGCTGCGGTGCCATTGGGGTTACCGAAGAACTTCCTAGATGAACATGTCAGCTTTGCCGCACAAGCACTAGACTATCTGCAGGTATCATCGCACCCCAGAGTAGTCTGAGAAGACTTGACGTACCCAAGAGTAGCTTGCTTTGGCGCCATGGCTGCTGATATGTGATCGTTGGCGTTGAACAGAAGTAGTGGATGCCAGTTGCGGCGCGAGGCCAGAAGAGCAATACTCCGCGATTGCGACTTGCAGAGAGAAGTACAGGAAACGACAGGCTTTATAAAAGTGAAGTGAAACGAATTGAAGCGGAGTGGCATGCTCTGTTGCCTGAGAACCGCAGACACAATTCAGGCAGCTCGAACGCGGAGACGCGACTGCCTCGCGTCCAAAGTACGCTAACCATTTGCTGACATCATTGAACGGCCAATCTTCAGCACAGTTGCCTTGTGCATCCTTTGCATTTATCAAACACATTTGCAAGCTATTGACCAGTAACACTATTCGATCTGGCGTCCTACTTCTGGTCTACACCTTCTCCTTCCCCTCCCGTACTCCCAAATCCGCCCCCAATGTCCCACGCCTCCTCCGCTCCACGCCTCACGCCACAATTCTGTTTTAATCAAACCGCCCTACGAGGTTTGTTTGCCCATACATGCTCGTTTCAGCGCACTAACTAATCAAGCTGGCTGACAGATTTCCTCCGCATATCACGAAGTACCATCGACGACTCTATAGCGCAGAACCTCAATGCATTACTCACACCAGCGCAACGAGGTTTCGACCCCACCACAACGAGCACCCGACAGCTGAGTGCGCCAGGGCGGACGCTACAACCTGAACAATGCGACCAGTTTAAGCAAAGAGTACTATATCCCAGTTGGGCCGTGCGATCAGACGTGCTGGACTACTGCGCCGGAGTTGCGACCTCGCCTGACCCAGACGACCCGGACAGCGTCCTGAGGCAGATTGAAGATGCGAAGGCGAGAGAAAGAACGATTAATGAGCGGTTGGATCCTTACTCAGGTCGCTATTTTCCCCGAGAGGCGAGGACGGAGAGCTTGGCCATGTTGATGCGGAATGAGAGGGCAGTGGAAAAAATTATACGGACGAGGACTTGGAGTCTCTTGGGCGAACGATGCGGCAGCAGTCCAGAGTCGTCGGAGGAATCGTTCGACAAGTGGAGAGCAATGCAGCGGAAATGAGTCTGGTAGCATAACGCTTCATTGTACACTGATAGCATAGCATGGCGCGTCATAGTAGTGTAATATAGACTCAACTCCATACCTTCGTGCTCGGCAACTGTCAATCGCATTGCGCTCACGTACCATCATG
Source organism: Phaeosphaeria sp. MPI-PUGE-AT-0046c (assembly GCA_020747045.1). Classification (NCBI taxonomy): domain Eukaryota; kingdom Fungi; phylum Ascomycota; class Dothideomycetes; order Pleosporales; family Phaeosphaeriaceae; genus Phaeosphaeria; species Phaeosphaeria sp. MPI-PUGE-AT-0046c. Next base: position 1,582,459 of record JAGTJN010000001.1, on the reverse strand, counting down.
AAGCAACCACACTCGAGGGCACAAAACGTTCCTTCGAGCCTCGGTCCATAGACGCGACGTGAGAGACTCATGGGGCAAAGTGCAAAGCCGTGCAAACTGCCACCACCAAAAAAGTACGGATTGCAAGAACTCTGCATGTTGCAAAGCAACAAGAAACATGCGCTGCACGCTCACATATCGATCGCAATGCACAAGCAATCACAGCACAGTAACCGCAACAAAAGCGATATGTCCCACACCATCCCACAACTCCAATCCATCTTTTCACGGATAAACTGCAATTGGTAGGAAAGACGGGCGGTTTCCTTCTACGGGGCCGGGAACGGAGGACTATTCATCGAATTTTGAAAACAAGATTTCGGAATAACCCTCAGCAAGCCGCTTGCGCGGAGCCACGATATTACGGTACATGTAGTATACCACTGATGATGAAGAAAGGAAGAGAGGGACGGAGGCACGAAAGGTTTTGTAGGCGGCGGGTGGGGAGGCGCTGGGACCATGGCGCTAGTTAGTCAGCCGAACAGCAGCGGCCGTGGTCGGCAGAATCAGAGGATTTTCAAGAGTGAAGAATTCAGATGGCTGGTCGATGTGAAATATTTGATGGATTTGCACAGGGTACTTGGTTGTTGTTACGTATCATTGTCACTCATGTTTGCACAAAAGACTTTGGTGGTGGGCTTCATGCATGCATTTCGGTCTACACTACTGCCCATCCTTCTTCTCTCGAGTCCGTGAATTCATCAGTCATAGCAAGCCGTCTTTCGACAGCTCACATTCTCATAAACCCAACAGATCCCTTCGATGAGCGTCTAGTAGAGTCGCTTGGGGGGGCTCATGGTGGCCTTGATGGTCAATGAGCCCACGTTTTGCCAGCCCTTCTTCAGCAGAGAGACGAGGTAGTTGATGGCCAACATGATGTTACCAATCAGCTCGTCCTCAGTCATGCCAACGTTGCCGATAGCGACACCCATGCACAGCACCTTCTTCAACTGGAACTTGATGGTGGACTTGACCTCGGTCATCTTGTTGGCGAGGTCCTCGTTGTGGGAGACGGGAGTGGGGAACTTTCCAGCCTTGGAGAGACCGGGACCGAGGAGACGGGGGATCTGCTTGATCAAGGCGTCGGAGGCGATGAAGGCATCGTACTTGCGAGCAAGCTTCTTGATGAGCTTCTTGTTCTTGTTAAGCTTCTTCAAGTCCTATGATAGGGTCAGCATATGCAGCGCACATCGATGGCTGAAATAGACTCACGTCAGTGCTCATGGCATCGACACCGTGGTGCTTGGCACGATCGATATCGTGCTGGTCACCGAGGACGCAAAGCGCCATGCCTAAGCACTAGATTAGCAATCCTGTTGTCGCGATGCTGTCCAGGATCGACTTACGGGGCCTGGGAACGGTGGGCAGCTTGACAGTTCCGCTGAAACGCTTGTCACGCTGAGGGTCATAGTTCTTGAGGCCGATCTGGAGCTCGACGGTCTCGAGGAAGTTGCGCTTCTTGGTCTCGGTGGAGTACTCAAGGAGCTCCTTGACGTTGCCACGAACGCCGGCAACAGAGATTTTCGACATTTTGGCTGGTGTCTCCCAAGGGATTGATGTAGTCCTTTGGTGGCTCTGGTGCGATTGTGATTGAAGAAGAGAAAGTGTCCGAGGTGGCGGCGATATTTGCGTGGTGCGGCGCCAGTCGCTTATCTTATCTTAGCGTCGGGCGCGATGCAGGTCCACGACTTGGCATCAAAGCGCATACTCCGACACCCAGACAAAGCATGTTTATAAAGGTTTGATTGCGAACCTAAGGAAGCAAGGAGTGTGTAGGAATAAGCAGCCGATAAACCTTCACCACTATTGAGGGACTCATGCTTGCTATGCTCACGGAAGATAAGCTATCTCGTTCTGAAGCGTGCCATGAATTCATGTCCATGTTTTTGCCTATGAGTTGTCAGAGGGTCCTTCGATGTTCTAATTTAGACGCTGGTTTTGAAGAAAACTTTGGAAGTCCTCCTCGAACGAAACATATGGGTGGCATATGCTTGATGCCTTTAGTGAACTCACGGACTATGTTAAAGCCCAACACGAATCATGTTAGAGAGCTCAGCACTTGGAAAGAAAAATACTTTTACAGTGCTCATCCGCAGGAAACTATCGCAGTACTGTACAGACCACTTTTCGTTCCAGACCGCTTATGTGCTCCAACGCATGCAATGCCCCAAACTCCTTGCCATGGAAAAACGTGGCCAATAGATCTAAGTAAGATGCATATAAGAAGGTAGATTGTACAGCACACTGCACTTCCACCCCGGGTATCGCATCCGAAGTCCCTGAACGCCCATGCCGCACCAATTGCCGTAATGGAAATGCAAAGAAGTGGAAGGAAGGGGTATGTAGTGAAGCCAAACCGTCGTCAACCCGCGTCAAACCAAGAAGGAGCCGAAGCTGATAAAGTACAAAGTACAGGAAACCTAGCCGTTGACTGAAGTGGAGCCGAAAGAACATGACTAGAGCGACCGGGCTAGTGCATGAGTTGCTGATTGTTCGCAGCATCGACGTTGTCCGAGAGGTTGATGAGCAGCTGGGCGAGACAGCGCTTAGTTGCGGCGTCGTCCCGGAGAACTGAGGAGAAAGTAGCATCGCGAAGAGGTTCGGGAAGGCACTGGCGCAGAGCTTCGCGGGCGCGGGCATTATCACTCAGGCTTTGCACGTCAGCGTTGTTACAAGGCACAATAGAAGACTAGAACTTACCGGAGGAAGCATCGAACGACATGCTTAAGGAGACGGACGGTCTGCTGCTCTACAAGCTGCCCGACCATATTGCTGAGAACGGTGCCGACTGCATAGAAGCGCTCGTAAGTCTGACAGATGTATGCGAGGCCGATGTCGTCAAGAAGGATCTTCTGTACGATGAAGATGGCTACAGTTTTGCTGAGCTCAGAGCCTGTTTCCATGATACGTAGGCAGAGCGGGATGATTTCGGTAGTCAAGAGGAAGTTGATGACTTCTGAAGAGTCGTTCTTGACAAGGGCGCCGATGACGCCGAGCGATGTGAGGCGTAGGTACTCGAACGGTCGCGACTTGGAAGTCGTGTTGAGAAATGGGTAGAGGAACAGCGGAATATGCGCTGGGGCATTGTTAGCATAGCCGCTACCCTCCCTGGCGACGTGCTACTTACCACTCAAGAACAAGCCCCGGGTCTCAGTATGGGACGCGACACATTGAAGTAAGGCGAGAGCGTTGCAGACGCGATTTGAGGCTGCTGCGGTAAGTTGCGAGGGGTTGAGCAGCGGGTATACGGAGATGATCTCCTGGAGGAGAGAGGCCATGACGCCTGCCGTGGTTAGCCACTAATTGACGCGCCCATGGTCATCGCAAGCATACCGAAAGAGTGCCATAATATGAGTGCAAGCTCTGGCACTTGCTCGCGCTTCTTACTGAGCTCTAAAAGCGCGGCTTCGCGAGTGTTTGGCTTCATAAGCTGCGCGATCCAGTCCAGAACGCGCTTGTTCTCCTCGGTCATGCCGATGTCTGTATTCGCCTGAATGTCGTTCGCAGGTCCTCGAGGAGGCGCCATGTTGTTGTTTGGCATGGCTGTTCCATTGTTGCCAGCGATGCGATTGTAGTGGTCTCGTTGGGCCTGGGCGGCTGCTTGGGCTGCTGCGTGTGCTTGCGCTTGCGCCTGCGCCTGAGCTTGAAGCTGGTTTTGCTGGCCCACGTGGTGGTGTTGTTGCTGTTGGTGATGGCCCTGAGACCAGTCGCCAGCGTAGTGCTGCTGTTGCGTAAAGAGATGTTGCATTTGCTGCTGATGCTAGGTGGTGTCTGGAGTAGAGAGGTTGTTGTGTCGTGGAAGGAGTAAGGAACGTTGGCGCTAGGCAGCTATGTAGTCGGTTTGCGAGGAAGCTAGTTGTAAGACTGATCGTTCCGGTGATTGTGCAGTGATTGTCTGGTGAAGGCGCGTTATATGTGGCTCTATTTTGGCAGTACTCGAGAAGTGAGGTTCGTGGAGAGGCACCCCACTGACGGGCTCGAGCGCCTTGGCACCTGCGGGAGCTCGAGCTTCCAACCGGAGATCTGCGCAACGCTTTCTTTCAGGCGGACGCAGAGTGATTCTGGAGGGTATGCGTGCTTCTCACAATAGACTTATTCTGATCATAGAAGCTTATCGGCTGTCTAGTCTTCCTGTGAGTATTTCGAAATTGGACCGGATACCGTCGTTACCAGAGGAATCGCCACCAATTTGTCCGGCTTCGTTCTACTGCATGCAGCTCGATAGGTTCTAACCAGACGACCAGCACAATGGTCATTTGACGAAAATTCGCTGGACTCTTGTCGGAGTTTTGTGAAGCAGCACTGATCAGCAGCTCATCCGATGACTCTGGCCAATAGTTTGGTCAAGTTAAATTGTACTGGTACCTGATGAAAAAGTATCAGCTGTGCGGAAGACTTGAATTTCATACAACCTGACTACTTGTATGGAAAAGGCTCAAACACCCAGTATTACCGTGAATTTTGGAACTGCGACGTCTTTTGGGATTTATATGCCCATGAAAACCGGTGACAGAACATTTATCAAGTCCAAAGCATACCCGAAGCTACGAGTATCGACAGCTATGCACAGGATTGAAACATTGAAACCCGGGCACCACCTGTAATTGCACAACACAAATCATTCTAAGCATTGGACCGTGGATCCTATCTCGTTGTGGATGACAAGCAACTTTGGAAATCCATCTCAGTCTTTCAAAATATGCATCTCCCGTTCACAGGAGAAAGCAGCATCCTTTCACATCCTTGCAACTGCAGGTGCAGTAGTCATCAAAAGTCGAAGCCCCAACGGGTGCTTGAATGTCAAGCCCGATCTGATTTCTTAATACAACCACCAATCACCCATCCAATCCAAGACATGATCCAACCTGCTGTGACACGATTAGTTGATAGATATCCAATATACATCTCCGTCTCAATCACACCAGACAAAACCTACATGACAATGCACTTCTCCACTCAGCCCAATACAGGCCTTGAGCCTATAGGGGGTTTGATTCGAAAGTTTCCAATCAATCCCATTTTTCGGGCTACTTCGTCCTTGCCCTCGACCATTCTGTACATGTCCTTCTCGGGCAAAATCAAGATAGACTAAATCATGCGATGCAGCCACTCTCCCTACTCCGATCACCACTGGATGAAAGCTGACTTTAACAACGCTTCACCCCCGGAACCACATTTGTTTCGAGAAAAGGTGAATTGCCATGGCTTTGTTACATTTCTCCATCACATGGAATGAAGAGGTTGCTCGAGGCCAGCCGCCTACGAACACTGGTCACAGGCATCGGAGAAACTCAGCGCAAAGTGTCCAATAGATAGCATGAGAAAGAAGATGGTTGTATAATTCAAAAATGTCAATCCATTGCAGCTAGACACGGAAAGCTTGCTATAAAGGAAAACATCATCCACTGAATGTCCTGCAAACCATGCCTTATATTCCTCACAAGAAAATCATTTATTTGTGGACAAAGAAACGCCATGTCTGCATATGTTTGAAACGCAACAACGAAATCTACAGCCGTAGTTCTGTCAATATCTTCTGAGCCATGTTTTTGTACTGCCACGTCCCTCCATCCACCTTCTTGAACTGTATACCATGCAGAGAAAACAACGGCACCTTTACAATCAAAATCTCAAAGTCAAGGATCATGCTCCCGCCCATATCGTTTTGCACATGTGTCGATGTTTCGCCAGCGGCAACAGGACGTCCAGAGCGCGGGCGACGCTCATCTCGGTCCTCGCTTGCGTCCGACTCGTCCGTGTTGGTGTAGCTACGCTCCGCGCCAGAAGGACGTTGTCGTGACTTTGGTGTATGCGGGATGCGGTTTTGATCTCGAAACTCGTCGCGGTCTTTGTCGCCCCCCATCAATCCACCAAAGCTAATCCTCCGGCGGTGCGTGCCGCTGGGAGGAGAAGCTGGTGAGTCGATACTACCGGCGCCCTTGTGTAAGTCGATGCTGGGCGCATGACGACAGCTAAAGCCTCCTTTTGTTTCTTCCCACTGCACACCGAGGCGGTCAAGTACTCGTATGATGTCGCTCTGGATGAACGAGAGCGGCTTGCTGCTGGTCGTGGAGACACTGAAGAGTCCTTTGAGGAAGACAGGTTTCACTTCTGGGTTTCGGTTGGCCTTGACCTGTGCTTCCGCGAGCTCAGCATCAGTCTCTTCTGGGACATTGGCTTCCTTGGCCTGTTCTCTTCGTGCCCTGCGTGCCTGGATGCTCTCTCTGCGCGCATGGCCGAGTGACTTCGCACGAGAAGCTGTTGCTGGACGCGAACTCGTAGCTAGATCTTCAGACGCAGCATCGTTGAGTGTTCTCCCTTTCTGCGCACTGAGATCTGACCGGTCAGACCCACTTGTAGGCGGCGGGTTTCCTGGATCTTCGGATGAGCGCCCTCTGCGACTCAATCGTCTTCTCAGATCAGCAGAGTTGACACTAGTGGATCGACCAAGTGCTTTAAACTTCCGAGTAGCAATGTTACCACTACTTGGGGGCGACAAGAGCTCAGGCTGGTTAGCAGTGCTCGCTTGGAGATGTGACGATGATCCGGCATCTCTCTCGCGTGGTCTGCGAATACTGAAGCTCTTCCTTGGTACTGTGGCAGCCTCAGTAGGTCCAGATACCGCGACAGCTGGTGGGAGTAGCTGCTCTGTCCGGTCTCGGTCATGACCTCGATATTTCCTGGTACTAAAGCGTCGCAATAGACCCGCAGCAGCGCCTTCCTTCTTTGGCTGTTCGGCAGGTGGCGAGAACATGGCTGGTGAGACCGAACCTGGTGGTTTGTTCAGGTCTATCTTCTTCAAGCTGTCCGTCACCTCATCCTCGCCGTGTGTTCGAGCTCGAGGACGGGACCGACCGCCAGTAGGCTTTTCGCCCGCCATTTCATAAGTGGCCGTGTTTGTGTACGCGGCAGGTGGTGGTGGGAGGTCTGGCATCTTCAGAGGCTTTTCTCCTGGGCTGATTGGCATGGCGACTGCACCAGGATTCGTCTCCTGGAGCTCGCGATCCTTCTTCTCCTTGACAAGGAAATACACAGAAAGGAGAGGACTGTATGCGTTGACCGGATCAAGACCGCGTTGAATATCTTCCGAGGACGAAGTGGTCAATTGTTCTCTGCTCGAGATCGAAGTGCGCCTCTTGTAAAAGTCAAACATGCCCCGCTTCTTCTCAGCGTCTGGCGTCTGGACTGTCGTTCTTCGAGCTGCGATGCGGACTGCCCGCTGGTACTCCTCTGACTGGATCACGTTGGTCAATTGAGCAGTGATGTACTCGGCAGTGCCAAAGTCGAAGCCAGTCATCTTGTCTATGATCTCCTTATCCAGTGGTAGTTGCACTGGCTCGCGGTGGGGTAGATAATTCTCGGGCGGACTGTTAAAACCCTTTGTAAGCCAAGGATGGTTCATGATCTCGGTCAGGGTTAGTCGCTGCGATGGGTCGGTCTGCAACATCCTGTGGATTAGGTTTCGGCATTCTGCGGAGGAGGTTAGCAAATGGCAATTGAGGGTTATAGTATTATTTACCAGCCGAGAGCCAAGGCGGGTAGTCCACATGTCCCTTCTTGATCTTTGCATGCAGCTGTGGCATACTCTGATCATCAAAAGGAACCTTGCCACACACCAGGACGTAGAGAACAATGCCAAAGCTCCAGACATCGACTTCGGGTCCGGTGTATTGCTTTGCTTGTAGGAGCTCAGGAGCAGCGAAATAGAGACTACCACAGAACGTCTTGAGCTGGTTCTTGGGTGAGAATAGATTGCTGAGTCCGAAATCGATGATCTTGATGTCGCCGGTCTTGCTGATGAGGATGTTCTCAATCTTGAGGTCTCGATGGACGATGCTGTTTCGGTGGCAGTAGTCGAGCGCGCTGGCAATCTGGCGAGCGAATTTCCGGGCCTGCTTCTCCTTGAGCCGACCATGTGAGATGATGTAGTCGAGCATCTGGCCGCCATTGACAAACTCAAACAGCATGTACCAGTGGTAGTTTGTGCGCACGACGTCTCTCATGCCGCAGATGTAGGGGTGGTTGAGCAGGCTGACAATGGCGGCTTCTCTGGCAGTGCGGACCTCTTTGGAGTGATCTGCGCGTTCGCGGTCGGCGGCGCTCTGGTGCTGGTCCTGCGACTGTCGAGGGACAATCTTGACGGCGACCTGCTCGCCCGTCTCCGAGTGCTTGGCCAGCTTGACCTTGCCCATGCTGCCAGCGCCAATCGTCTTGCCCAGCGCCCAAGTTCCTGTGCTGGGCGCAGTGATGGTGGTCCTCCGCTTGGTGCCGGCCTGCTGTACCTGCGGCGACCTGCCATCGGCAGCTACTCCATTGACGGGCATGGCAGAAGCAGTGGAGGCGTCAGACGCATACCGCGCGTGGCTCCTCCTGCTCGACTCGGTGCGGGTGGGCGTAGAGGCGGGTGCGTCTCGCGATTCACTGCGGCGGACGCCCTCGTTGGCAAGGTTGCTCTGTTCCCAGTCGCGGGCGGCGACGTTGCTCAGGCCCTGCTGCTGTTGCTGCTGCTGCTGCTGCTGCGGGCGGGAATGCGAGTGGTTGGTAGGGCGCGAGGTGGTGCTCTGAGAGCGATGGGGGCGATCAGAAGGACTGGCATGTGCATGTGGGCGGCGGGCGGAGGGGTTTCGCACCACCGAGGGCGACGAGGGTGTTGCTGTCGACATGGCGGGCGTGAGGTTGGGCAGGGTGCAGCGGGCGGGCGTGCGAGCGAATTAGCAGCGCACTGCCTGTCACGAGCGGGCGGCGATGCGGCCAGTGTGCAGCGGGTCCCGGCGATGCGCAGAGAAGGCGCAAAGCGCGTGCTGAGGGTGGATAGCGATGTGGGAGGTTGCGTTGTGCCTCCGCCGTGCTGGTAGGGATAGGTAGCTGGGGTTGGGAGCGACCTTGGCATCAGTTATGGGCGCGTTGGCGGTCAGCGGCCTTGCATCAGAAACGAGCAGCAGAGTCGGGTCGTCCTCAGGGTACCGCAGAGATGGAGTCAGCTACCGCATCAGCACCAGCATCGGCAGCAGAGGGACGCTGCAAGGCGGCAGTGCGTTGTTATGAATGAGATGAGTGAAGGCGGCGTCGGCCAGAGCTAGCTTGAAGCTCCATTGTGGATGCACCGGCCAGTGCGCTCCAAACATGGCAGACGGCCGCAGACACAATATGGCGGGGTGATTAGTTGGCCCGTAGCTTCAGCGCCCATTGCGACATGTGCTGGCCGGCGTGACATGGCATGGCATGGCATTTCCATCGACGGCCAGAGACTGCATCCCGACAGATGCCAATTGACCCCCGGTTGTGCCTGCGACCACTGTAAACACGCTGCAGATTCAGGGTCTGGGGGCAAGAGTCGTGGTTGGCACCGTTGCTCTCCTGGTTGCGCTACATCATCGGGCCCACTGTGAGCCGCTGCCCAGCCACGGCATCAAAACACACGCCCATGCATGCACAATCATCTCGGCATCGCCAGCATGCGCGACAATACATCCCGCACATGAGACCCAGCACGGCTCGGCTCTCTCTCATCAACGATCCTTTTGGTCAGACTCCAGCCCAAGCCATTGTTGCTCAACAGCTCTTCACCGTCAACGGCTTAACTAAGTTAGTCATCCCCCGGCTTAGTCATCCACGTGCCGCGCTTGCCCACCTTTTCGTGGGTAATTCCCCGTACCATTGCGCAACTAGACGTCTCACAAAAGACGACTCCAAAAGCAGAGGCATGGCTTTCAAACGACCGCGCGCAGTGTCGCCTGCAGCTGCGCAGAAAAGGTCCCGCGGCCCGTCTAAATATGTTTCCCTTGGCACCGAGCTGCCAGACGAGGATGGCGACGATGGCGCATTCGTACCCGTCTGGAAGCAGACTGTGACGGACGAGCGAGGTCGTAGGAGGCTACACGGCGCTTTTACTGGAGGTTTCAGTGCAGGGTAAGTTTCTGAGCCACCCTACAACGAGCTCAAGACTTCTTGACTATGCTAAGATACTTCAACACAGTTGGATCTAAAGAAGGATGGGCCCCCAAAACTTTTGTATCTTCCCGCGCAAACCGCAGCAAAGACCAGAATCATGCTCCGTCGCAACGAGCCGAGGATTTCATGGACGACGAGGATCTGGCTCAGGCAGCAGAATCTCGCCAGCTTGAGACCGCACAGAATTTTGCTGGAATCGGCCAAGGAGGAGCCACAAACGATGACCGCCTTTTCGGGCTTTCCTTGATGCAAGAGGAGACAATGGGCGTTAAGATTGCGCAGAAGATGGGATGGCGGCGGGATCAGGGCATTGGTCCCAAGGTCCGCCGCAACGCTCGACTGGGAGATGGAAGCGCTGAGGATGTGGCCGCGCATATGTTTGCCCCAGACGATGCCTGTGTCGTGGTCCTTCCGCGCGAAGAGGTGCGGCGTAAGGGCTTGGGCTACACTTCAGAAGCACGTTTGGGTGCAGCCGGAACCATGGAGCCAGAACGGAAGACAATTCCACATATGCACTTCCTTGAAGACTCGGCCAAGTCAAGTGCTGTAAAGAAGACTACGGCAAAAAAAACCTCTTTTGGCGTCGGCGTCCTCAATGACACAGGCTCTGACGATGAAGACCCATACGAGCTCGGTCCCAAGATCACGTTCAACAAGACGATCGGAAAAGACAAGAAGACAAAGAAACCAAGCAAGTTTGCCAAGGCAGGTGCGCCTGATAAGCCTGTGTTTGTCTCAAGGAAGAAGGATACCTCAAAGTCGCTCACGCTGCTATCGAGGAAGTCAATGGACGGGAAGCCGCCTCTGACTGGCTTCGCCCTGGGCGCTGCTACCACCGAGCTGAAGAGCAGGCCAAAGTATCTACCTCCGAAGATACCACCAGGGTGGAAATCTTCAAAGAGTACAGCGACTACGGCAGATACTGATAAGTATCAGTCTGTTGCGGATGCCGCCAAAGCCTCCACCCTGGACACAAAGGGTCGCTCGGCACTGCTGGGTGAGAAGCCGTTGCCCGGAAAGTCTGTATTTGACTTCATGTCCAAAGACGCACGAGACCGTCTAGCCAATCTCTCAGGCAGAGCCGACCTGCCCCAAGGTCTAGGCCAGTCTGGACCCGAGGGTCACCTACCAGCAGCTTCTGCAAAGCCCAAAGACCTCTGGAGTCTCGTGCCTTTGCTTGACAAGAGCGTTGCAGCCGGAGCCCTAGCAAAAGGTGCAACAGGATGGATGCCCTACGCCGAAGACCCAAAGAAACGCGCTCGATATATCGGATTCCTCGAACTGCGAGCAGGCCTGAAAGTCGATCTGCCTGAGCGTACCCCTGGCGTCTCGATATCCGATTGGGTCAAAGAACTTCAGGAGTTTGCACATGCTGCTGAAGTCTTCAAACCCACGACGGGCATCATGGCCTCGCGCTTCACCTCTTCATCGTCAACTATCCAGCCCGGCACAAATGACGCCACCGCCGCAGAAAGCACCCTACGCCAACCGGTGGCCAAACCTGAAGACCCAGCCGAACAAGCCGCAAAACTAGGCATGTACGGCGCCATGACGCGAACCAGCTTCCCTTTTCACCCATCTCGTCTTCTCAGTAAGCGCTTCAACGTGCCTCCACCGCCAGACATGCCGCCCAGGTCCTCAGACGCGGGAGGTAACTTCAAGGGCGCGACGGAAGACGTTGTCAATAAAGGGGCCATGGAGAAGATGCTGCATGAAGTATTGACGAATAGTCCGGGGATGCAGCGTCCTGCGTGGATGGGTGTGTCCGATGAGGGAGCCAAGGAGGCAGGCCAGGTCCAGAAGGCGGAGCATGCGACTGTAGATGTGGAGAGGAATGAGGCTTTGCAGAGTGAGAGGGCACCCGAGGAGGTTTTCAAGGCTATATTTGGTGATGATGATGACGATGAATGAGGACATTTGATGACTATTCGCGTGGTTTGATCGAGACTAAGTTGACGTGTACTTTCCCACCATGTCTACATCAAGTAACTAGAAAATCATCCTCGACCTTCTGCGTCACAAGTTTGCCGTTAGTTTCATAATGGCAACAAAACTCCACCCAACCCGCTCCCCCTATCAAGGCAACCCCCTCCCCGAATTAATCGCATCTGCAACCTGACTCGTCCCAGGCCTATTCTCCGCATACCGCTCATAACTATCCAGGTACAACTCATCTCCACTTGTCGTCGCCCGAACGCTCTTGTCCCCCTCAATCGCCTGCACCCACTTCCCCCACCTTGACCCTTCCTCCGGCTCCGGCCACCCTCTATACGGGCCCAGCACTTTGCGCAAGCGCACGACCCACGGCGCAATCTGCACGTCTACAAACGACATTTCTGGGCCGAGGAAGAAGGGGCCCGTGGGATGTGCGGCGTCGACGAGCGTGGAGATTTGGTTGCGTAGCTCAGTTGCGTGTGTCACTTGGTCGGTTGCATCTTGGGCTTGGAGAAGCTTGTAGAACCAGGGTATCACGTTCCTGTTGATGTGATCTGTCCACAGTCTCTGCGTGGCGCGGATTTGTGCATCTCGAGGCAGTAGAGCGGGACTAGTAGACGAGGACATGTCCTCGAGATACTCCATGATGACGGTTGATTCGTGCGTGGACCAGCTGGGACCGTGGCGGATGGCGGGCACGAGCCCGCGGGGGTTGACGTCGAGGAGAGATTGTGGTTTGCGGTAGGGATCGACTTCGATGTATTGGTAGGGAAGGCGTTTGTGTTCGAGGGAGATCCAGACGCGTTGGACGAAGGGGCTTGGGAATATTATTAGAGGGGTGGTAACATTTCAAAAGTAAAGAGGCAAAGCATACCAGAATGCACTTCCGTATAATTTAAGTTCATCTTCTTTGGAGTGATTCTTGACCGTAGTCAAGGCGTGGCCGGTCGCTTTCTTGTGGTATGTTTTCTTGTTGGGGTCGCCACCCTGATTTGTATCAGTCATCTTGAACCGAGTAAAGATTGGGATCGGGCAAAAGTGTAGAGTAAGACGAAGTTAAGCTGAATGAGTATACACCAAGGTAGACGTAGGTGATGACGATGTACAGGCAAGTATGTGTCGAGAGAAGCCTTGTGAAGTCGGACACAAGAATCTCGGCGTCATGGACATGGAAAGAATGAGGTGAAAATGCTCGAACAGCAGATAAGATATATGATGGATGGGCACAGTTCTGACAACACCGCAGGTGCATCGAAATGACGTTATGCGGGTGATCGGCATTACCAGGGCTTGCAGTAGTCTCCGTCCCTCCGTTAAGACCCACCATGGGCGCTGGATCGTGGTGTGGTGTGGGTAACAATAGGCTCGAACATGTTTGTTGGCATGTGGAGAAATGCTTGAGAATCGGGGCGAACAGTCCCAGACATGAAGCAAGATGCTGATTGAACTTACTTGTGATTTTCTGCGATCATCCTTCTCACATTTTGCAAACCATCTGACGACACTGTTCTTCTTCACACGATCACTCTCCTCAAGCGTGTGCTTGTGCGGACCTGCAACACCATCGCCTTTGCCATTTCCACCGTTGCCGTTCACCCGCTGAAACGTATAGAATTTCTTCGGTGGACGACGAGGGGGTGGATCTGAAGCGCCCGCAAATGACGGCATAGTCGCTTGAGCGATGTGCGTAGGCAACTCCCAACCATCGACATCCCGTTGCTGCACGCCGAAGAATTGCTGTTGATGTTGCTGAATCGAAGATGCGTTCTGCATATTCGCATCTACTGCGATAGGGGTATTATCTTCGGCACCTGGTGGGGGGTGTCCGACCTGCTCCGCATACTCCTCTTGATCAAAGTACTCGGTGATCTTGATTTTGACATCACACAAATCCCTCTCGCGTGCGACCCGCTTACGCTTCTTCTTGTCCGGATCTGTCGACTTCTTGGTGCCAGGAGGTCTGCCCTTCAAGCGACAATCCCAGTAGTGTGACACGAAGCGCTTCCGTTTGTGGCGTTGGGTGGAGCGGTGCGAGTAGACGTTGTCGATGTGGGGGAAGTACGTGTTGAATCTACATGCTGTCAGCACCCCTGGCGACCACAATCATGTCGCATGGCAGCAAACATACTCTTCTTCACCTAAGGTAATTGCTTCGTCCACGTCGAATAACCTCTGTCTCCATGCAACCAAGTCCGGCGGCTCAGCAACCATCTTCAGCCCCTGGAAATGACTGCTGTGGCCTGTGGGAGGCGCGTCGTCGGCTTCAGCACCCAGCTGCGGGGCCACCATCTCAGGATGCGCATGTTGCTGGACCTGCTGTGGAAAGGCATGTACCGTCACATGTTGCGGAGCTGAACGTGGCGGCGGTGCTGTAGGCAGGGGTAGTTGCTGGTGCACAGGCTGCGGCGGGCTTTGCAACTGCTGCACGGCATTGAAGCGGGGGCTTGAGATATGTTGGTATGTAGCTGGGAAGGCAGCGTACTGTGTTGGCTGTGGCGGGCCAGACAAGCCATGGTGTTGATACTGTAGTGCATGCTGGGTTGCATGTGGGGCACCGCTTAAGGCATATTGTGGTTGAGGATAGACGGGCGGCGGTACCACCTGGTGGTGAGGATATATCGAGTCGTCTGGTGACTGCTGAAGGTGCTGAAGAGCGCCCGGATGCAGAGTGCGAAGTTGCTGGAGCGCGGGCACAGGCGAGAGTCGTGGGTCCATTTGCATGGCGTTCTCTTGCACAGCGCCGCCGCTTTAGCGCTCGTCGACCTGCATAGCACAGAGGAGTTGTTACGGAGGGAGGGTCCCGAGGTTGCGAATTGAAGGGGTCGCGTTCGCAATCGCAGAGTATCACGTCACATGGAGCACGCCCAAGATATCGCAATAGCGTCTTGATTACTTCTTTGTCTATTCCGGCACCCTGAGTGGCCATAGCACTCCTTCGCGTCATGGCCAACTCAGCCGCCAGAGAGCACCCTCAACCGAAGTCTACAAAGCACCCTTACTTTTGAGCCTCTGCCGCACGCGAGCTCAGGGTGAAACACCTCACAGTACACTTGCGAAGCGATAGGGCAGAGTTCCAAAGTCTTCATCTTCAGCCTTCCAGGCGAAGCTGGTAATCCCCAACGCCGTGCCCATGCTGAAAGTATCATGAAACGTACAAATCAAACGTCCTCTACTCTCCCGGAACCAGGTTACTCTTCACGGCAAACATCTTGGATGTGACGCCTGCAGCAAAGCCATCCACCTGCCTCGAGTATTGCTCCACCTGCCTAGAGTTGAGCAGCGTCTCTAATCGGCTGGGTTCAACCGGCAGCTTGAACAGCCTCTGCCACTCGTCCTCGGGCAAGAGTGGCTGTTTCGAAGCTGTGCGCGCTGCGTTCTCTGCCTTGCGCTTTTGTTGCCACGCAGTAATCTTGGTCTGCTCACGAGCGAGCGATCGCTGGTAGTACTGGTAGTTGTTGAGTTCGGTGTGGTGGTTCTCGATGCTCTCAAGGAGCAGATCGCAGCTCTTCTCGAGGAAGGGATCGATGGAGAGATCGAGCGCATCGAAGTTGGGGAAGAGGGGAGGGAGCGGGGTGTTGGGATCTTGCTGCAGGGCCGCTAGGTTTGGAGGAAAGTCGAGCTCCTCCTTTGGCGCCTGCGAAGGCAATTGGTGGAGAAGCGAGGTCAGGAGATGTGAGTTGCGGACGGTGACAGGCAGTTCCACGAGGATGTCGTAGTACCTGAGGCTGCTCTTTTGGAGGCTGTAATTGTTAGCACCCACATAGTGCATCAGCGTGACTGTAGCATACCTCTCAGTTGTGAACTTGCCCTCCTTGTAAGCAGTCACAAACTGGGGAGACAAGCGGTATGCGCGCAGGTTCAAAGTGCCCTCTGAACTCCGGCTGACGTCGTAGATCAAGGCGACTGTCCGCTCGTTGAGCTGGTTCTGGTAGTAGAACTGGTTCTCGATCGTGTTCAGGTTGACGAAGTTGCCCATGCTGGTGCTGGTGTACCAGCCCACGTTGTTTGCATCAACGTTCACTTCGCGGAGGAACTTAATCATCTCGTTTCCATATGCAATGTTCTGCTTGGCACGGGGGGCAGCTGCGGCGAGGTTTGCGACCGTGTCGTTCTGGCCATCGGTTTGTGCAGCAGTAACGTCGGGAAATGGGAAGGAATTTGTGATTTCGAGGACACCGTTCTTCTCCATGCCCACCAAGCTCCCCGTGGCAAGCGAGGGAAACGACTTTCCACTAGCCGTAGCGATCTTGATTGCGACCTGCGTAGTGCGGTCAGCCTTTGTGTACCCTCAAGTCATGGTGTCTCGTAAAAGTGCTTCGAGCACAATGGCGGGGCTGTTGGCGGGGTGGAGTCGCCATTTTGCACGTACAAGAGCGTCGACTTGGACCGTCTTGAAGGCCACATCCTTGAGAGCGTCCGCCATGGTGTCGTCGGTCGGGAAGTTTGTACCGGCGTGGGGAGGGGCAATCGTGTTGGGCGTCGCTGGTGTTAAAGAGCAAAATGACTGCAGTGCAGCGACGCCAAGATTCACCACCTCCTAAGCGAACAACACGGCCTAGCGCCCAATTTGGCTAGTGTCAGCGATAGCAATCAAGCATCGGAGTTCTTTGCGTCTCTGTGGTGTCAAGTATCGGCAAGTCTTGATTGATGAGCTCATGCTAATGATGCAGACAGAATGCTTCTATGCTGCTAATAATGCAGTAATATCCAAAACGCCAACGCTGTATGCATATGCAATAAACGCTTGCTCCATAGACACAACAATATGTACCCCAATACCAACGCCTGACTCAGAGCATATCCTGATCCGGAAGAGCCTTGGGGTCTTCGGTATTCCCTACAGACTCTTTTGTTTCCCCCTTGTCGCTGAATTCGGGTCCATGGACGACATCCTTGCCTGATTTCTCCACCACTTCAGATCCAGCTTCCACCGTATCCTTCCGTTTGTGCCCGTACGGGCTCCATCGCTGAGCGCCAGGCTGACGTTGTGGCCTGCGGTTGCTGGAATTTGGGTTCTTCGCAATCGACCCATCGTCCATGCGCTTCCACTCGGTATCCTGCCCATCTACATGATCAGATATGTCGGCGTCGCTTTCGTCTTCCCAAATCATAAGATTTGTACCATTAATTTCGAATGACCGACCACCTGTTCGAGGGACGAAGAAGACGTCAGGACTGCTCTCGCCAAAGTCCTGCTCCCACGTCGCCTTCTGCTGTAGCTTGAGGATGTAGTCCATTGGGAGAGCATACAGGATGTTGTCGTCCTTGTCGTAAAGCTCCTTGAGTGGGTAATCAAGACATGCCAGTCCAAAGCTGCAGTCAATGCGGCTGGACAAGGGATGGATGCGGCCACCGAAGACCTTGATCTCGAAAGCAATCCCGCTTTCAGTCCACATGTTGTCCTCAAAAAATACCTCCGGTTCAGACAGCAACGGGTGGTCATGATGTGGCCCCGACACTTCGCAGAAATGGGAAATCTCATGTGTGAGACAAATAGCCAAGAATAGGTTGAAGCGCAGGACCATTGCTGGTTCGGGATACTGCAGCAAGCTGAGCTTCTTGGCCGTGGTGTAAAAGTCAGAATGTAAGCAAATGCGACTCGTGTGGCACTTCTCGTTCAGCTTTCGCATCAACCCGTTCTTGTAGTCTTTCACCAGCCCCATCGATGCATACGCGGTTTCTGGTGGCAGCGGATCATGATGAAAGTAGAAGTGTACGGTATCGATCTGGTTCTCCAGAAAGTTCTTGAAGGTCCCTTGTCGGTCTGCCGACCATGCAACTGTCTCGCGGATTCGGAAACATGGCTGGCCGTACAATTTTGATGTTTCCTCGCACGGCTCGCGTTTACCGAATACCAAAGTTTGCCAGAAATGAGCGGTCGCTCGCGATGTTAAGAAATGAGTCGCGAGCCGCAAACCGGGCTTCAAGACTTCGTAGATTGCATCTGGACAGCCGTGCCAATTATCCAAACGGAAGATGTTGTGGATATCATTGTCGAGGGAACAGACTGGATTGGATATCTCCTTTGTGAAAGTGACTGCCTGCTTCTTGATGAGCTCGACTGGATCGAAACCCAGCTTCACTGGCTTCCGCTTGGATGCATCCTTGCGATGTCCGAGCAGCCGTCGATATTTTTCGAGAGCTTTTCGATCTGCGACCTGTGCCAGATGGTGGTTGATTGAAATGCTCAACTGCAGCCCAAAATCTTTCGGCACTTCGATTGTAGAAGGAGTGAACGACAAGACATCATCGTAGCTTAGTACATCCGGCATGTCGCGAACCAGCTTGTCAATACAAGCGTCCATAATTATGCCCTCTTTGAGCTTATGCAGCATAACAGCGTTCTCGCCGCGATCTTCAGCCCGTAAATCGCCTTCCCCAGCGCCAGGCAGAAATTGCCGCAACTTTTCAGACAGGGGTTTCGGTGGTCCACATTCGACTGGAGGAGTCTTCGACTCCGTGGGCTCCCATTCCATACTATCCGGGTCTTGCTCCTGGAAAGCAATCTTAGGGACCTCATTCGGCCCCGCTTGCTCTTCGCCAACTTCCGAATCTTGATTTAGACGTTCTTCGATAAGTTGTGTCGTGTGCAACATAGCCGCATACGCCTTGCGATAACGAAAAGGATCCATGCTGATTACCGTCAGTCGTGAGTTGTGGTTGATCCGCGGTAGACCTGGAAGAATATGGCCGGGCAGGTTTATGTATGATCCCAGGCACCAGGCACAAGAATCTGAATCGAGCAGGTTTCACAGACGTTGGGGTACGCATGAGGCTGACTTTTGTCTCGGAATAATATCTAGTGGGTCTGATGTCGCTAGCTTCAGATGTGTACAATCTTGCCAGACTGATTTCAATATAGGCTTGACTTCTGCTCCGGCCATTTCCTCCAAATCGTAATCCTCTGTGCCTGGCGAGGCTCCTGCTGTTGGCCGTAGGAGTTGGGCGATGCTGTGAGGGACGTGCTTACCCAAGCAGTGCGAGCGGTCAGGATCCGCATCGATACCGTGAATGCTGCATCCAAAAAATTCACGTCCGTCATATACGTTCAAAGGTACGGTGTAGGCAGCAGAGTCTTTGAGGTCGGTGTGAGCTGGTTAGCTTATGCAGTCACGAGTTGCGGGAGGCGCACGGTTGTTTTTCTCGTGCGCGATTTCTAACTTGGCCCACCTTACCACTTCCCTTATCCATGGCAAGATGGTGTAGGACGCTGTGGTAGACGACTCACGATGCATGCAATAGCTAGCTTTATTATATGCGGCTACAAATGAAGAGTGTGCGACATCAGGCTTTTGTTCTCAACGACGTTGGCCAACCCCTTGCTAAGCCGCCTACGCCCCAGCCTCGCGCAAGGAGAACGGTATACACGAAGGTTTAGGGAACTCAGTTGTGGAAAAGGTCGTGTGCCCGCCGCAGAAAACTGTGTGAGAACAGTTAAGAGCAAGAAAATCAGCTTGGAGATGAAGATGGCAAGTCACGATCAAGAAGCTGTACAGAGTAGTGTTCTTCAATTTGTCAATCCTAGTGAGGAGACCGAACACTAATGGCAGACCATCGTGGTAACTCGCCTACAAGCCAACAAGTCTCTAGCCGTGTTTGGATAGCACTCAAGCATACTCATATGAAAAGAGCTATGCGAAGCTGCGCAACATCTCTCAAGTCTTCTTACCGGCGGTAGCGTTGAGCCTAGCTAGAAGATACTTCTTCAACTCCTTCTTCTCATTGGGGCTCATCGTATTGATCATCTCAGTCGTGATCTCCGCCTCCTTCTCCACCTCGGCCTCTCTCTTCCCATCGTTGAGTCGTTTGACCTCTGCACAAATGCGCTCCATATACGCCATCTTGAAGCCCAGCAAATGTCCCTCGTCGTCCTCACTATCCACCGGAAAGGCAGCCGATTGGTCGTCAGCGATATTATCAGCACCCGTGTGCATAGCTCGCATAGCCGTGGGCATGAACATGTTCCTACGCCCTTCCTGTCTCTTCTCAAGGTCGGTGGCATCCTCGTATGCAGTCACGAGTCGCTGCCAGCTCTCGTAGTCTTCTCTAGTACCAGTCTGCTGAAACCGCTGACCAGCCACGAAAGACAGACGGCCCAAGGCAGCAATCGTCTTGGCTCCCTCCCGAATCCAGTTGGCACGGGCTTCAGCTCGAGCATCCTTGTAAGCACGTGTGACAGGAGTCATGACGAGCTGGCCGTCAACGCTCGGAAGAGGTGGAGGTGGAACAGGCAGATCTACGCGAAGAGCACTACTCATCATTGGCTTGAAGTCTGCTGCTGTCGGGCTCATCGCTGGCAAAGGCGAGAAGGTCGACATACTCGACGCGCAGATATTATCTTGTTGACAGGGGGACTGCAATGTCTGAGGAACGTTTACAGCTCCATTACTGTAGCCCCTCTGGTTGGCAGGAGAACTGGGAGAGCTACAAATAGCTGATTCTGCGGATCCACCTTGGAAGGATGATATGTGCTCCATCTTGCGCATGGCTTGGGTCAGAAAAGGAGACGGCAATGGTGACTGGTCCTCCGGCTTGACATGGTCCACAAACGGATCGGTGATCTTACGGCTGTGACCAAAGCCTTTAGGCTTGTGGTAAGGACTACCCTTGGCATTCGCTGAGACCTTGAGTATGTGCAGGTCGAGTTTCTGCGAAGTGTTCTTGGCCGTCTTCTTGGGCTGTTGAGCATGACGTGGAGAGGGCAAGGACGATATCAGACTAGATCCGTTGGCTTGCATAGAGCGCATGTATAGTTTTGCGGTGAGAGGAGACGCTACATCTGGGAAACACGACGTGCGGCTGGAATCGCGAAGATGGTGCGGGAAACTACCGCTAGAACCAGGGAAGTCTTTGGGCGTGGTAGGAGTCTCAGCTGCGGGGGAGCGATGCTCGAGACCAGGGAGCCAGTTATTCTGCGGCGTCGGACTTGCCTGTGTAAGTCCACCATCATCTGCTGACTCAAGACTGTTAGCGAATGCCCACGGATAAGAAAAGCCATTCCGGTTGCGAGTCCAGGGTCCCTTGAGCTGCTGGTGAGATCCATCGAGGCCGGGCGATTGCGTAGGCGTGTGAGACGGCTCCGCTGGCACGATCGTGCCGTGAGAGTTGGGGTCCGTGTCTTCGTTCTGTTCCTGGAGGACTGGCATCGAGACTGATCTTCCGAACTTGGGCGTACGATTGGCCATGGCTGCCACGACAAAGTCGCTTTGGGGCGTTACAAGAAGTTTTGTTGTGAGGTCAGTCAAACATTTATCGTAAGGCGGGTTACTCTGCGTTTGCAGGGGGGCCGTTGCTCTGTACAACGACGTTGTTATGGTGCAATGCTGCGGTGAAAGCGCGCGCTGGCCTCGTAGTGAAAGGACCGGCTGGGATGTGGGCGCAACGGGCTTAAGATGGAGATTGTAAAGAACGACCATATGGTTGTGAGAACATTACCTGGGAGCTTAAGGCTCGAAAAGATTGTGGTAGTAAGATTTGAGGATCATTGGCATGGTCCGCTCGTGTCTGCTTTCCCAAAGGACAAGGCGTTGACAGGCTGAACCTGATTCTACCAAGATTGAATGCGCGCAATCTGTGTCTATGACCAGCTGGATGATACGACTTGATACGCTAGGCTACCGTGTTTGAAGTCATCCGACCGTACAGAGTCTTTAGCGTAGTGAGAGTAAGTAGGTAACCAGATCAACCAAGAGCACAAGGTCGTATGTTAGCACAAAGTAACAAAGTAACAAGGTAAGAATGATTCACCATCTTTCTTATAGTATCGCGGACTACCCCATGTTATCATTGATCAAGACACTATAGCTCTGAGAGTCTTGTATGCAGCCTTGTGGGCGGTTTCTATCACCTAACATCCATCTTTTTACGCGGCGTTCGAAAGAGTATAGCTTTTAACAAAGTACTAAATACTAGTACATTCCTTACAAAGCTCAACCACTTCCACAACCCTACGCACACTTCTTCGTCTTGCTTTTTCGTATCTCATGGTAGTCAAAGAATGGCGTTGATACCAAGGTCTGCCTGAAAATTTAAGCACACGAGGCCCAGTGGTCAGCCTATAGCTCGCCCGAGGCGACTACGACATGGCCTAGTGGCTGCTTCCACTGTCTACTACCAGAGCTTATAGTAACCAGTCGTTGATTTTGTGTTCACAGTCCTGTGGTTCTTACCACAATACTACCACGAAATGTTGGTGCTAGGGGTGATAAACCTCTCAACAAAATTCACGCCACACACTATGTATGCCCAAGCGTTGACTGGCATGATTTATAAAGCAGCTCGTGCCATCTAACCTCTCTCACTTATCTTGCGTAACTTTACTCACCTCCCGAACTCTATTCACAGCTCAACGATGGAACTGAACTCGGACGAAATATACTTCAGGTCAGCACGCCACATGCGCCACCATAGCCAGCAAAACCTTGACACCCGCAGCCCAGGTATACACATGTCTCGCAAACCTATACTTCCTCGCTATACCCCCCAACCACCAGCCCACCATGTCAGGCTAACGGGATTTCTCTGTCAACCTGGCGATCCAGAATACAGGGCCGCAGCCAGAGCGACAGGCACAAAGGGCAACGAGCCAGTATATTGGTTCAAGGAGTATTGTTATACAGACGGATTTCATGAAGAAGTGGAAATTGTTCAAGAAGTTTACGCCATGTCGCAGGCCGAGCGGGATGCTATACTATATCCACAAACAGTGAATAGGCAGATGGCAGTGCCAACGGAAACAATCCCGGTCGACATGCCAATGATTTCATCAATACGTGGTGAGAGGGGCCAGAGGAAAACAAAGAAGGTCCGGTTTCTCGAACAGGTGATTGAACATGAGAGCGGTCAGCTCCTCAAGCCATTTGAGGAGAGGAATGGACACGACGAATCACCTGGGCAAGGATGGATATGACTCAACTGGAGCTATACGAGACAAAAACACGGTGCTCGATGAAATGTTTGAAGGCGATTATATCACGAAAGTAGCGGACGACTTTAGTTCCAAGCACGAGAAACTGTTTGCCGTCAGCGACATGCGCGAAGAAGACAAGTCTGACGACGAGTTGTTCCGCAGCGAAACTCGTATGAACACTGAAGGCATTATGTAGCCACTGCATCCTGCCGCAATGTCTTCCCGGAAAGTACCATGACCAGCATCTGCTATCCCTATTACGTATTCTAGGCAGAATGTACATAGTAGCAAAACTGTGTAGCAGTCACAACGACATTCTGAAGAAGCGATGTATCTGCCTCCTCTGCCTCCTTTATACTCCCCAAGGAGCTTGTGATGGTCCCTCGATATGTTCCCAGAGACTACCCAGTAATGACACCTTGTTGTGGACAAACATCTCTGAGGTCCGATGGAGTAGAAGCAACCTGTTAGGGGACATAACATGACAATGCTCACGGCAGTGGTTGACTCGGATAAGGCTCATTACTGCTGTCGCAGCAAGCTTGATGCAAATTCTCAATCTTGTCTCTATGGTTATCGAGTTTTGAATCTTTCTGGACACGGCTTGGCCACATTATATTTGCTAAGGAATTCAGGTTATTCGAAGCTCCATCTCCCTTGAATAGTGAATCATCCGTTATGGCTGTTCGATACAGACTTTCAAAAGCGAATACACTTCAACGTACCCAAGATCTTGTATTTGCATACACTAATCATTCCCTCTTCCTCGTTACGTTCCACGACGCAGCAACTGTTCCCGCAAGCTTCATAGCGTGGCTTCTAGGGTTTGTTCTTCTAATCCCCTTTCCACTGTTCGTCGATTCCAATGCCTCTAACTTTCGGCGCTACTTCGTACTATACATTCTGTGTGTTGGGACGAGATCTAAGCGCAGAATACCGACCCATGGCCAATTTCAATACCTTAGCTTCGAGCAATTGCTTATCCGCTTTATTCTCCTCTACCATGAAATGTATGAAGTTGTTTCGTTGAGGCGAAGCAGAATGTAGCTTAATAGAATAGTACAATGCCGGATTTCCACTGCCATCCACGGCATTTACATCGGCCCCGTTTCTCAATAACATCCTAGCCAGCTGGACATCCTGAGGCAGCTGGGCTCTCTCAGCAAGAATCATTAGAGGTGTCCAATCTACTGAACTCTGTGCATCAAGATTAATCCCGAGATCCATGGTCTTATTTCTCTCAAGTAGGATCAGTAATGCTTCTGTTGATCTTTGCCATACTGCATGATGGATCAGGCTCCAACGTGACTCATCAGCTACGTGAATATCTGCTCCATTTGTCACGAATAGATCCACGAATGCTGCTCGGTTGTGTCTAATGGCGAGTAACAATGGAGTACGTGGCGAGGAGGAGTCAATACTGGCGCCCTTCTCCAATAGTACTTTGGCAGCGTCCAGGCTTTCGTTTCGAACTGCCATATGCAGTGCCGTGACACCATTGACGCTCGCGTCGACGTCACATCGGAGTTCTAGCAGCTTGTGCATATAATGCATGCAGTCAACGCAGGTGTCGCTATGCTGGCATATCGTATGCATCAAAGGATTGAAGCCTTTGTCATCAGTGCCGTTGATGTTGACGCCTTCGTCAAGCAGTTGCTGGAATCTGTCCAAGGAATGTTCGTTGATGGCCGCAATCAACGCAGTACTGTCTGCAGGCTTTATTCTCATTCTTTCCAGATTTGAACCTTCCGATGGCTGTTGTACTTCGCCCCAAGCGCGTGTCTCTTGAGATGTGAGAAGTTCCATAGGGCTACCAGGAATCTCATTAGTGCTGGTAGAACCTGTTTGCATCGAGGTCGATGGTGACAGGCCGTGTCCTGCAAAACTCTCTGCGGATATATCCAGAAAACTTCCTGATGGCTCGAGTATGGTAGAGGAGCCATCGGATCGCGCCACGACTTCCTCTTGTACTGAAGACGAGGGATGCGCGTTCCGATCGATAGCGTTTTTCACTAAGAGAAGGAGTTCGCTGACGCGACGTTTTAAACTTTAGTTTTCCCCTCTATCAAGTAGATACAGCGCAAGCTGCACACTTATGATGCCTGTCTGTACTTGCTGTTCGAATTTCTGTATCGTCGGCGCCGAGAGCGTGTAGGATATGGATCCTGGGAGTCGTACGAAAAGGGTGAGGTCTTCTTTGTCCCCAAGTTTGTAACATCTACGTGCAAGCTCATCCAGAGTACGATTGCTGGCCTCGAGCGCATTTTGCACGAATAAGACAATGTCTTTGTCGAAAGCCTCGTCGTGTTGTTGGATAATGGAGTCGATCTTCTCGATGAGCACATATAGATGAGTCACTTTCTCATATAATCGCTTCGCATCATCGCGTGCATGAAACGTGGTTCGGGCAAACTCTATCGCCTGCCAACTACTCTTCACTGCATATGTTAGCACTGGAGAAATATGTGGGGCGATATTTTGATCTTACAAATTCCCAGGCCAGCAGATAATGGTTCAGCCATACTGCGTGCTGGAGCAGTTCACGTATTGGTGCATCTCGGCACTAGGCAGAAGAAGTTAAATTGAGGTATGAGGGTGTTACTATGTTCAAGTAGTGTACTCGAGTTTGATTGCGATGCTGCCTACGAGCTATGTCCACCTCAGGGCTGTGTTCGCGTGATGACGAGGAGGCTTTGAAATAAGACATGCCCCATGCTTGAGGCTGGAGCCTGCTTGAAGACGAAAGGTCCGTGTAGATGATAGGTATGCATGCACTCCGCCACCACCACGAAGCGAATAACTTGAAGGACCAAGATCCCACCCATGATTGGCGAGCGTTAACTCTGCAGAAGGTCGTACTCTTGGCTTTAAACATTGCGGTCTGAC
This sequence comes from Phaeosphaeria sp. MPI-PUGE-AT-0046c, assembly GCA_020747045.1. Taxonomy (NCBI): domain Eukaryota; kingdom Fungi; phylum Ascomycota; class Dothideomycetes; order Pleosporales; family Phaeosphaeriaceae; genus Phaeosphaeria; species Phaeosphaeria sp. MPI-PUGE-AT-0046c. Next base: position 1,556,739 of record JAGTJN010000001.1, on the reverse strand, counting down.
AATTGCCCTGTGGTCTGTTGAAGTCGCATGGCGAATGCCAAACCCACAGCATATAAGATCTTTCTGCTGAGCTTCTCCTTCATATACGCTGTTGTGTCAGAGATCCTGCGCGAACATGAATCATGATTTCCATGACAATCAAGCAACAGACCTCCTAAACAACAACTTCGAAGGTGCTTGAGGACCAGCAATTTTGATGGAATTACCAGTGTTTTTTCCAAGTGATTGAGCTGTGGTGGCAACTCTACGTCACTATGCGGGGACTACCCTACCTACGAGGGATGATCGACGTTATGCAGGTCTTTGGGTCGGAATCTTGAAAGCGGGGCCGAGTGTAGCTCTCATTTGTTACTAGCAGCGCCTCGAGAATTTCTTTGCTGAGTCCTCCTTTGATTGTGCAGTGTCTTAGTATGACGTTTAACATGGGGATGCGGGACGCGCTTTCTCTATCGCCGCGCGTACTTGCTTTGCAGAGGAAACAACAAGAGACAAAGCTCTCCGAATAAACTAATCGATCAAGTGTGCTCGTTCCAGGTTCAACGAGCACGGTTAGAGAAAGCTATCTTGTAAATGGTATGCTAATGCATGTTCATTCATTTGGCTGTGCACAGCGTCTTGCCGATAGTCTAATGCCTATGTTATACTACGAGCAAGTAGCCAACGAGGTATCCCGCACTGTTAGTCTCAAATCAATCTATGGGTGATATTCGCCATGTTTCAGCCCGGCTATCAAATCCATCCCGTGTCGCGCTAAAGTAACCTCGCAGGATATGGAGGACCCAACCAGTCAGCCTGATGAACGCATTTTAGGATACTGCCTTGAGCCACAGAGACGGGGCTTGAAAATCGTATACATTTTCCTCCGCGCATGCGTCCTTTGATCAAGTTGTTTACTACCGATCAACCATCAACCTCAGCCAGTCTAGTCGCAGAATGAGAAGGTAGTATTCATCAGCAGAGACAACGAAAGCGGCAGAAACCCTAGCGTCAAATGAACTGAAATGGTAGGTCAGGCTCTCAACTGGTGGCTGTATTTTCTCACCAACGTATCTTACTATAGCCCTTACGCATGAGATCAAACAGTCAACGGTCCCCAAGCTCAAGAAGCACCACAACATGCGAGTAAGGAGTCCGAGCATATTACAGAACCGAATCCAACCAGGCTTACAAATTATAGAATCGACAATCCTCTCGCCCACCTCTCACCACAAAAGGTCAACCAAAGTGCGGACGACTTTGCCATCAGGATCGATAGCTCGGAACCCGACATCGAATTCTGGCGCAAAGCAGCACAAATTGCGCGCTATCAGCAAATCCCTCGCTTCTGCGACTCAAACTACATTCGAGGTTTGACTGCATTGGAGAGAAAGGCCATACGAGAGCAAAGATCATTGGGTTTCTGGCAGCAGCCACGACCGCTACGCGTTACGATCGTTACGCTTTGCTTAGCAGCTGTAATTCAGGGTTGGATCCAGACAGGGCTGGTAAGTTTGTCTTAGACTCTTTCTTCTTGTAGTCTTTGATTTGCGGTGCGACCTGACAAGTGGCTAGAATGGTGCAAATCTCAGCTGGCCAAAACAACTTGGTTTGACTGATGTAGACGGCCCTCCGACAACGACACGGGAGATCTGGATCTTTGCCATTATCAATGCAGTTCTTTATTTCTCAGCAAGTATTTTGGGATGCTGGCTATCTGATCCACTACAGTCTTTGATTCTAGGTAGGAGAGGTGCGATATTTTTCTCAGCCTGTCTTTGCTTGGCTGGTGCAACCGGGTGCGGCTTTGCACAATCATGGCCGCAGCTTCTGGGCTGCCGGATCGTCCTGGGGGCAGCCATGGGTGCGAAAGCCAGTGTAACACCAATTTATGGCGCGGAGGTCAGCCCTCCTCATCTGAGGTAGGTTTTGCGTTGAATTCATATATCACAGGCCTAACGGGAACGATAGAGGAGCTCTTGTAATGAACTGGCAACTATTCGATGCTTTTGGAATTTTCCTTGGCTTTGCATCTAATCTCATTGTCTCCCAGACGGGTGACAATAGATGGAGATATGAAGTTGCATCAGTCGTGATCCCAACACTGATATTGCTAAGGTACGTCACATCTTCCCCTTGGCAATTATGAATCACACTCTTCCCAAAAACTATTTAAGTATCACTGACACTACCGATAGTCTCGTCTGGACTATTCCCGAATCTCCACGTTGGCTACTCAAGAAAGGTCGCTACCAGGATGCCTTTGCATCCTTCTGTTGCCTCCGCGAAACTCCTCTCCAAGCTGCTGCTGAGCTCTTCTACGCCAACGCCCAAATTCAAGCCGAGATCAAACTTCTCGGACGCCGCTCTCGCCAAATAGATGTCGAGGCCTCGCACGCGACCTCCTCGTCCCATGTTCCCAATCACGCCATAAGCGATACCTTACGCCGACGTGAGAACGCATACATGAACCACAATGGCAATCAGCGAAGATCGATTGCTGAACCGACACCTGACCCTCGTGCTTCAACATCATCTCCAACGCTGGGGGCTGGAGGAGCGGAAGGTACGGAGAGAGACAGGTCTGTTGATGCTTGTCTGCCGCTGCCAAAGCGTCTTAAAAAGTTCTGGACAGTTTTTACCAACCAAAAAGACGATATCGATCTTGAAAAATATCAACGATGCGCAAAAGCGAGTTTCTACGTCACCCGAATTTGGCAGCTCTTCAGCATGCCGCGGATCCGAAGAGCAACAACGGCGGCGCTGGTTATGATGATCACGCAGCAGATGTGTGGGATTGTGAGTCCATTCCAACTAAAGGTCCCTCGTAAACTACTCCCATTATGAAGAGTCGTCTGCTGATGAAATCGGATTCGCAAAGCAGAATGTTCTCCAGTTTTATTCCACAACAATTTTCCACGATCCTTCGCTGAACTCGAAATCCACTCTCAGCCCAGGTCTTTCTCTGGGCTTCGGGCTTGCAAACTTTGTCTTCACGTTTCCAATATATGGCTTCATCGACAAGCGGGGCCGGCGATTTCTGCTTCTCAGTTCGTATCCCGGCATGATTGCGTCGATGCTTGGAGCGTGCTTAGCATACAACATCAAGGGCGACACAAAGCGATTAGTCGTTGTTGTAATGTTCATCTTCTTCTTTGTATTCTTCTATTCGTGGGGCCAAGGCCCTGTACCGTTCGCGTATTCGTCTGAAGTATTTCCGCTCATGAACCGCGAGGCAGGAATGAGCTTTGCTGTGTTCACCAATCTGTTTGGCGCAGGTCTTCTCGCTCTTGTTGTGCCACAGTTGACACGTGCCCTCGCCAACTATCCCGACCAAAACGATGACAACAAGACAGGCGAGTCCCGCCTCCTCGGGATTTTCACAGGCCTTAATGTTTGTGCACTTGTCCTCATCTTCTTCCTCGTTCTTGAGACTGCAGGCGCGACTCTCGGATCGGATGAGGCACAGGGATTGAACTACATTTCACTTGAAGAGCTGAACTACATCTTCAATGTCAAGACGAGAGACCATGTTAGTTATCAGATCCGGGTTATGGTGCCATGGGCGTGGGAGATGGCGAGATGGAAGATCAGGCGGGCTATGGGAAAGCAGGACGAGGAGAGACCGGAGGATCCGTATCCGCTGTATACGTGGGTCCAGGTGGAACAGCTCAACGACTTGGGACAGGAGCTTAGTGAGATGAGGAGCAGTAGTGGCGAAGATTAACTACTCGACTCGGACTTAATGTACTAAATCAGCTTGGAAAGTCAGGGAAGTAAGCATCTAGGTACCATAAGATGTGGCGTCGAAGCCTTTTTTTCTTTGCGCCATCTACTTGAGGTAGTTGTATCGATTGCCAAATGCTGGCTGTCTGACAGCAGCTGAAAAGGTGCTTATAGCGGTGCACGAGGTGCAGAAAAATTAGCTGTGGATTCGAACGCAGCGTCACTGAAAATCCAGCCGCAGGTTACCGAACATACAACGCCTCGTCAGGGCTGCCGCAAGATTACTTGATAATATTCATACGATGAGCATGCTTCACTGGCTGCCTAGGCCGTGGATACGGTACATGATACCTAGAGATCAGGTTCAGCTGACAGGGTCCCCTCATCAGGGTAGCAATCGGAGTGGGGCCTGTGGCGCAGGCAGCTTCCTTCCACGGTCCGCGAACACTCAAACAAGGCCAAGGAAGTTTTGGTGAGAAGTGAAAAGAATTTCCGCATGTTCCAATAGTTATTATATGTAGAAAGAATGATGCAGCCACTCACTTTCGATGGCTTCACTAGGTGGAGCCGATGACGTGTGGCGCTTTTGCACCGCCGCTTAACCGTCACCCAAGAGCTGACTACGCCCAAGTGGTCCCACCACACGCCTCGACTCTTGCTTTCTTTCACATCACCCCGCCGTCCCGCTTCTGATCACTACATCATCATGGGAATCTCGTCACAATATGTGTTGCTGGTCGCGATCGCGATTCTTGTTCTACTGCCTTCGCAAGCTGAGGCTTTTGGCGCGGGGAACATCGCCTCTGTCTCCAAGATCGAAGGGCACAACTGGCGTCATGGAGATATCGAAGATATGCTCGCAACGGTCGCGTGCTTGAAAGGTCACAAATGGAAGTCGAACATGATCAAGGTTTGTCAACATCAATACCACACATCTTGGCTTGTGGCTAAAACACTTACAGCGTGTTTATTTTGGTAACTGGCTCAGAGATTACTCCCAAGTGCGTCCTCCAACATTCATGTGGCTAAAGGTTTGCTGATCCCCACAGGCTGTTGACACCGCGACTCTGGCAAAGGTCCAAAGCGAAACTATTCGCGTTCTTGTATGGGTCTTATCGTTCATGTCCTTTGGCTATGCTACGGGCGAATTCGAGGTCACGGCCGAGCGCCTGGGGGTCTACCGCCCTGAAGAGCATATTGATAACCCCAAGGACTATGCCGACAACGTGGATGCCAGGAAATTTGATCCGCGTCTACGAGGCCCAGTCAGCGAAGCCGAACTAGCTGTTGATCCGCACACTGGAATGAAGAACTACATTGCTAATGAAAGGGGTGGATGGGCAACTTCGGCAGGCTACATCAGATTCTCCTTTTCTCGAGCTATTCACTTTGGCCGTCTGTACACGCACGGTCCATCGGGTCAGCGGGGACGAGAGGAAGATCTAGCAGAAGCGCTGCGCTGTTTAGGCCAAGGACTCCATTGCCTGGAAGACTTTGGAGCTCATACCAACTACACAGAGCTGGTGCTACGTGAGCTTGGGTACCACGATGTCTTCCCGCACGTTGGTACGCAGGCTGGTATCACGCTCAATGGCAAGCACGTGTATCCGCTTGTCACGGGCACTTTTGGTGGTGTTGACTTCTTCCATTCAGTGCTGGGAGAAGCAACAGACCATATCACTTCCTCCGAGGTTGATGAAGTCAACACTGCGCTTGTAGATGCGGTCAACAGCAACAATACCGGCAAGAGAGGGCCAGGAGGTGAAAGTGCGTCTTGCAATGGGTTGATTGATGCCCTCAACATGATTCCAGGAACCGGCAATCTGGTCAAGGAGGCCCAGTCGCTGCAGGCTGCTTCAGACGCCCAGGCTGCGGCCAACGCACGATCTGGCTTTGATCAGTATGGCTCACGTTCTGGAGGATATGACAGCTACGGGTCTCGCGCTGGAGGTAATTCGCAAGCTCCTGCTTTCGATGCGCCCCCGGGCTCGCAGGGCGGTCCTCCTGGACCAAACATCCCTGGCACTGACACAGATCCTGCGACCATTATTCCAAAGATCTACCCAATCTTGGTCTTCAGAGACAACGTTGTGCGAAGCATTTCTGCAATCATTTCCAAGATACCCGGTCTCGAGAAGCTCATCGAGACGATCACTGAGCGTGTGACACTCTTTGTGTTGTCATTACTGGCACCCTTCATCTTGCCAATCATCAAGTCAGCCACTGCGCAACTCAAGAGCGGATCTTCGGCCGTTATCGACTCCTCTGCAAAGCACCAGTACGAGGTCTGGACCATTCCCACCTCCACTGACCCAACTCATAGCATGCTTTCCAAGGACCACTTCTCCAATGTCCTCAATGAACCGGCCGGTCTTGTCGCTGTAGCTATCCTCCAATACGTTGCTCCCCGTGTCATCTATGCTTGGGACCATCCAGATGTACCCGTGGACCAGGTATTGGACGACTGCGTGAAAGTGTTCCATCATCCCACCCTCCGTGACAATCGCTGCGAAGCCCACGTCAACATGTACGAGGTCGTCAAGAAATGGGCGCACGGCTACCGTGGCAAAGACCTCAACCACATGCTCAGCTCCGAGTCTGTTCGTGCAGGCAAGAACCACAGCGGGGAGCATGATCACTCTCATGGAGGCCACGCTCACGGCGCAGCAGGTATGCAAGGCTTTGCCACCCACAGCTCTGGCAACACACATAGCAGCAGTGGCCACGGGGGAAATTCATCGTCGAGTGGCGGCTTCTTAGGCTCATTGACTAGCAATCTTCCTGGTGGCTTAGGCAGCGCCTTCAACAGCCTCAATCTCGGAGGTAGCGGCGGCCGCACCCGTGAAGCAGGCGACTTTGACACGTCCGCTTCTTCCTCCAACCCATACCGTCCTCCTCCCTCGCCTCAGCCATCGGAGTGGGGCTCATTCCAGCCATATCAGTCCTCGCATGCTGGTGAAGCATACCAGCCTCCAGCAGAATACAACAACGTAGCTCCGCCGGGAGGCTATGGCTTGCACCAGGGTCAGTACTCCGGAGGGTCAGGCGCTGAGCCGAGCTATACGGTGCCTACGGCATATCAGCAGGGCTATGAGAACTATGGAACTGGTCCGGGAGGATATGAGCAGCCGCAGCAGCAGCAGTATCAGCAGCCTCCGGGTGGTGGATATTCGTATGATCAGAATGCGTCGTCTGAGAGTGGTGGACGAAAATGGGGTGCTGGAGGGGGCAATTCTGGGTGGTAGAATGCACTGATGATTTCAAGACGGTGTTGGCGGCGGTGGTGATTCCATGACGAGACATTATCAGTGCCTGTGGGTAAGTTGCGATTGAATGTTGATTTTTCCACCACAACTTGATAACGAAACCGTGTGCATGTGTAATAGAGCAGAGATTCATGATATTCTTCTTTCTCTTCTAACTTCCATGTCCAGAATTCCTCCTCCGTCCAACATGCCTTCACGCTCTCAAATACGACGAAAGGATTCCAACAAAGTATTTTGAAGTCGAAAACAGATGCCAAACGCCGGCTCAAAATGCTAGCGTGTCATTTATGGTTTATAGATCGTGTGTGGGGCGTGGTTGTAGTGGTACAGTAACAGTACAAAAGAGCCTCTATCATGTCGATGTTTTGTTCATTTCATTCGTATGCACTTTCTACTCGTTGATCTTGGCCAAAAGCTCGTAGTCGCGGAACAGCGAGTACTCATCCTCGCCGACCTTGATGGGGCTGCCGCCGAACTATTCACATGGTCAACCAGAGATTCCAGGCCTGCGTCCATGTCTTGGTGCGGACGCAGAGCAGCACAACGTACCTGAGGAATCAAAACCTTGTCACCGGGCTGTACGCTGGGCGCAACGCGCTTTCCCTCCTTGTCGAATGCACCGGGGCCCACAGCGAGGACCTTGGCTTCGTTCAGCTCCTTGACGGCGGTCTCGGGGAGGAAGATGCCGGTTGCGGTCTTGGCTTCGGGCTTGATGCGCTGGACGAGGATGCGGTCGAGGAGAGGGGCGATGGAGCGAATTGACTTGATGGCCGACTGAGCCGGTGGGTGGTTAGCTTGGAACCTGTATGTTTTTGTTGCGGAGCTTGCGGAGGTGGGTGGAGGTGAATGAAGTGGGGTGGGCATAGTTGGAGCTTACCATTTTGATGAAAAGGGGTGGGTTGGAAGCAATGGATAGAGACGGGGGGTTCTATGAGGTCTGAGGGTATATCGAGAGTGCAATTCAAGTGGTGGATGTTTGGACTCAGAAGGACGTTGTGTTCTCGACTCCAGAGAAATTTCCAGAATCATGGGGTCCGTGCTTCCAGCTTGGGAAACCTCGGATGCGCAATCGCACCCGCAGACTGTTCTCGTGCATTACCCTCTTTGGTCGCTGGTCTATACCTCACGCTCCCTTTTGCTCATACAAGTCCATTGCTGCTGCAAATGTTACAGCGCTGTATATGTGGAGAAGCAATGTCCTCAGGTTGAGGAAACGTTCCTCTGCTGGCGGTTTGCGCCATGAAGTAACACGCCGATGGTACAGCTCTGAGAAGAGCGTGCCAGTTACTGAGGACGAGTTCCATGAAGCTTTGGGCTCAGTTCTTGCTGAACGACGGACGAGGGACACCAAGAGTTTGTCAATTACAGGTGTAAACAAAGTCCCAATAGGTATGTGAAGCGCAGCTACACCCAAGGATCACGCCTAACAAGGGACCTAGGCCTCGCTATAAGTGGTGGCGTGGATTCTATGGCTCTTGCGCATCTTTATGCTCGAGCTCGAGAGGCGAACGGTTACTTACCAAAAGCCCATGGCTTTGTGGTGGACCACAAAGCGCGCCCGGAAAGCACAGAAGAAGCGCATTGGGTTGCGGATCAACTGCGCTCGAGACGTAGGTTGTTTATATACTCAACTATGTCCTCTGATGGGCTGATAAAATCTAGACGACATGCAGGCCTCAGTCCTGACCCTCACCTGGCCGGAGTCCTTCGACATGACGGACCAGAAACGATTCGAAACAGAAGCACGCACACGTCGATATCAAGCACTGGGAAGAGCATGCAGAAACAACAGGCTCAACGCTCTGATCTTGGCGCACCACGGCGATGATCAGGCTGAGACAGTACTTATGAGACTTTCGAATAATAGAGTGCGAACTGGTCTGAAGGCCATGCAAAGCGTTGAGTGGATACCAGAATGCGAAGGAATATACGGCGTGCACCACAGTGGCAGCTGGGATATACACAACCCTCGACTGCCTAGGAAGACCTGGCGGCCGCCCTTTGCTATAGAACAGGGCGGCATTCAGATCCTTCGACCGTTGCTGGCCATGGAGAAGTCGCGGCTCGTCGCAACCTGCGAGTTACATGACGTACCATGGGCTGAAGACAAATCGAATGAAGATCGAACGTTGACGTCGCGCAACGCAATTCGACACATGTACAACCACCATCCGATGCCGAAAGCCTTGAGCATCTCGTCTCTTGTCAATCTCTCGCTGAATATGCAGAAGCGCGTAGCGGCACATCAGACGTACGCCAAGGGGCTTTACGATCAGTGCCTCTTCAAGCTGAATATACGGACAGGCTCTCTGACTGTCCGCTTCCCACCCTTTTCAGCGCTGCTTGCACGTCCAATTCAGACTGAATCAGACAAAGCTGAAGCTAGGAACAATGCATACTATCTCTTGGAGCAAGTGGCAGACTTGGTGACGCCCAAAATGAAGGTCGCTACTGGCCAACTCGATACCAGGGTGGACAGTATCTATCCTGAATTTCAATCTTCTGAAGAGAAAGATGAGCTCACTACTGCAGCAGAAGCTGATTTGAAGGAGAAATTCACAGTGTTCGGAGTATGGTGGCGGAAGTTGGAGATAGCATCTCCTTTCGAGGATAACGGTCTGCCAAGTCCGGACCACTATGCGGTTGACCCGCACCCGAGTGAATGGCTGCTTTCGCGTCAGACTTTGGAGAACCATGAGAGAGACAAGGTGCAGCATATTGTGCCACCATCAGCGACACAAACTTCCAGCACGGAGCCCGGGGCTGAGAAAGAGACATTTCATCTATTCGACGGTCGCTTCTGGATCCAGGTTGTCAACCACACGCACGATAACCTCATTCTACGAACGTTTGAGAAAGCCGACATGGGGTACCTTCCCACCCTACAGAAGAATCGTGAGGCCATACGAAATCGCACTGGCCCCAAGCCCGAGCGCTTCATCACTGCCGCCTTCGCAGCCATCAGGCCCCATGACATACGCTTCACCCTTCCCGCTGTGTTCCGCAAGGACAGCTTGACTGGCGAAGAAAGTCTGATTGGATTTCCCACGCTCAACTTACGCATGGGCGGCATTGGCGCACCGCGCGAGATTTGCGACTGGCAAGTACGCTACAAGAAGATTAATTTCGGTTCTCACTCAGCAGAAGATATCATCGTGGGTCTATATAATGACGACTTTGTCAATCTGGAGAAGCAGGATCGCATGGCGAATAAGGGGATTCTGAAAATGAATAGCAAGCGTAAACAGCTCGTTGGAGAAGATGCGTTCACGGGATATAAGCGGATCAGTCCGTTGGCTGCTAGGAACATGAAGAAGGAGAAGGATATTCGGCAGCAATTGCAGCATGCGCAGAGGGCGATGGAGGGAGAGGAGGTGGATGGATTCCTTTTTTTGCAGGATGAGTCTGACTGGCAGAATGGACCCGACGTGCAGGAGGATGAGGAAAAGGGCAAGTCGTGGTCGGCGAGGCAGAGAGATAGATGGTCATAAATTCTACACACTCGGAAGCGCACATTTCGATGCAAGCTAGTAGACAGTGGCTGTCCCATGACGCACAGCGAAACATGAGAGAAAGCACATAAGCACAGAACAGATCAAACATCAGCCTTCTCTGGAACGTCGTTGGACCTTTCAAGCTCCTGAGCCACACACCATTGACCTACAGCAAGTCGACGCGCCCATATACCATCCGCTCTCTGACGTGTCTGTCGAAATACACCTCTGAGTGTGGTTGATTAGAAGTGGGTGAGTTGTACGTTCGCTGTGCTCCGGGATGCCAAAGCGAGTGTGATGAGAAATATGTAGTGGTGATGTAGAGGATATTTTATATACTTGTGCTTTGGACCAGCTGTGGCTCGACATTATCATTTTGCTCGAGACAAGTGCATCCAATATATACGTCTGGTTCGCTTAGACCGGAAGCGTGAGCAAACCACCCACCAAGTCCGTACATTATCCACAAACACGGTCTAAAGCAGCTTGGTCACCGTCAGAAGTTCATTGTAGACACATATTGTTCCTATCATGAAGTTGGCATTGTCGTATGCAAGAAAGATGTGCATGCTCCAATATCGAAACGAAGCTGATAATGCGGCGTAGTCGGTTCCAGGCGCGATGTATGACGTCGCGACAAGCCACCGGGCCAGAAAGGGAAGGCACAGTTGCGGTATCCACTTCTGCGCATCACCCTTTACTCCGGCCGGTGTAGCTGTAGAGCTTAATTCGACTTCTGTTTATGATTCTTGCAAGTTGCAGATGCGGATTTGAAGTGCAATTGAGTCCTTGATGAGTGGTGACGAGATGTCACGAAGATGGCCAAGGTCGCTACAGAAGCCCATTCCGATGCTTGGATGGATCCAGCTGGTCGAATGAACAGTACTGCGCCATGTCAACGTGGTCAGTTTCAAGATGTGTATGTATGCAATGCGAACTTGAAATATCCGTGTGTACATACATGTGCCACAGCGAGGCCTGATTCGCTGAATGCACGTTTCGAAATAGCGATGGGAGCATTACCGCGGTGCGCCATCAACACCCAGTGTTACACATCAATTGCACTCATTGACTCGTGCTGTGGCTTGTGGCTTTCCGGATTTTTGTCGCTAACGGCTCGGCAGGTTTGTATTTTCCAGCAAGGTCGAGGTGTCAATTTCCGGGCCCACAAGTTTGCAGGTGGTCGGTGTACATGCGCGATGGCCCATGGAGCATCGGATCTCAGATGCTGCACGGCTTGCAAATTCTGTGGGGTGGCAGGTGAGGGATTGATTGTTACTATTGTTTCAGATGTACATGCAATCCAGATCATGGCGGTGTCAGGCTGGTTCGCGCTGTGAAACACACGGGCAAACAAAGTGCAAGCAAGATGGCGGCTCTTCCAGGCTCGACCAAGGGCGAAGCGAGGGCTCTAGAGGATGATTTGAACAATCTCGTGATACGTGGGTGTGGCGTCGAGTGGGGCGTGTTGAATAGGGAACTGCATCGACTTGGAGATCAGCAGCGCGGCGGCAGCGGCATCAGGTTGCTATGAGCTCTGTGCGGGTGCAACAACGACTGGAGATGAAAGGAAGGCAGTTGCGGTCACGGAAATATAGTGAGTATTCTGGAAGGACCAGGAGGCGGGCGGGCTAGAGATGGAGTGAATGGGCGAGTGCATCTTGATACGTAAGACGACATGCGTGGTTCCATGGTTGAGCTTGCGGCGCAACAAGCGTGCAGTGATGGCGCCCCTTTTCACGTGAGCCCTGAATCAGCCGGCAATATGCTAGCGCCTGACTCGGGTGATCCAAGCTGGCGATAGATGGGCAAAGTCTGCAGTTTCTGACCATGACAGTTGGTCGAAACGGGAGTGGGAGGCTCGATTGGGATGTGCGTGTGGCTGGTAATGTATCGTGGTTGCACGGCATGTGGTGACGTTCAGCCGTTCCATGACCTGCAGCCGGCGGCGACAGGTACGGGAGCGGATCTGACTCTGTGCAAAACAGCATCTTGATCGATTGGCGGTGAGGTTGCATCGATTGATGAGAGGGCCAGGCTGGTGATGCAGCTTCCCGCCCACGCACCCACACGCGAGGGGCCGCTCAGAAGAAACTTCGAAAAGGGCCGCTGACTTGGTGGTCGACCAGGCTCGTGCAAGGGTCCTGGCCTAACGGGGATCAGCGGTTGGGCGTGAGTACCGAGTAGCGATTCGCTGCGAGCAAGGCGCTAACGCTGTCGAGCCTTGGCAGGGTATTGACACTCGAGTTGTGCACTTTCACGGCCGGCTGGGACGACGTGGTGTTGAGCATCGAGGCTGTTGCCCGGATGCAGCACATGCATAGCGAGAGGCAGAGGCTACACGCAGACCGCGTACTTCAGCAGACGCAGGGCCAAGAAGCAGCTCCGATGGCGTCTTCCTGCAGCAACAGCAGCAGCAACATGTTGTTGATGCCGATCACGGGTATAGTGCGAGAGAGGTGACCAACAGACGACGCTGGCCCATGGCAAACACTCGAGATTGACATGGCGGTCAGCGTCCGCAGACGGGCTCCGCTGCAATTCGCATACAGAGCAGGCGTGTCTCGACCCAGCGCTCTGGGAGAGGCCGAGCCGTCTTTGCCAGTGTGTCTCGTGAGGATGAAGCCGCAACAATGAGGGGCGCTGCGATCATGCGACCATATTGCTAGAGGCTTGCGCAACACCTCATCACCACGCTTATCAGAGAGGGGTGGCAGCCGAGCCCGCACGCTGCCGGGCGACCATGGCCGTCTCCAGGCTGGCTGTCGTCCGTCTCCCGTCTCTGCTCTGCTGGCAGCGAGCGCCTCGAGTCGGCGCACGCTGGTGGTGGATGCACAGCACATGTTTCAGTCTCTGCAGTGCATAACGCTGGTGAAAGGTTCGACCGGCGACTGCTAATACACATTGGCCAAGCGGGCCCACCAATGGCCGTGCTGCCGTCGAGCCAATTTCGTGTGCCAGGGGCCCATGCACCTCCTCCCAGCAACGCGCCCTCACTTTAAAGCTCTGCCTTGACCGACACTTGAAATTTTCTCTTATCCTTCTTCCTCCGTCCTTTGCCACTCAGCCTTTTCCCCCCAAAGGTCGAGTCTGCTTTGCTCTTGCGGCCACTTGCCAGCCTAGAGCTTTCCCATACCTTTTGTAATAAACAAACAGAGAGCTTGCCTCCTACCGCCCTTATCTTTCACCCACCACACTCTCTCCACACAGCACCCGCCCCAACATGTCTACCGTCGAAGCACCAAAGCCCGTCGAGGCCCCAGCTGTGGGCACAGTCGAAGCCGCTCCTGCGCCTGTCGAGCCCGTGACCATCGACGTCCCCGTTGCTGAGGCACCAAAGACGGACGAGGTCAAGCCTGAGGGCGATGCCGTTGCCCCCGTCGAGGAGAAGAAGGAGGACAAGACTGAGACTAAGCCCGTCGAGCCCATCGAGAGCGGCGCTCTTGGCTACAAGGCACCTGGCCTCAAGAAGTGAGTTTCATGCGCGGTGCAACACATGTCAGAAACAAAATGCTAACCTACCTGGCAGCGCTTTCCGCTTCTCCAAGAAGTACTTCTGGTTCGGCGAGGCCCCCGTCGCATCCGCCAACCTGAGGGAGTACCTCCGTGGCGAGAAGCCCGAAGTCGCCCACTCCGTTGTTGCATGGGCTAGCCAGACCGGCAAAGGACTGCTCTACTTTGTCAAGCATGCCGACCAGAAGGAGCACCCCGCTGGTGTCCTCAACTTGGTGCGTTCATGCATGCGACTTGCGCAACAGAATGTTGTTGACTGACTTTCACCAGGCCTATGCCACCGACCTCCACAAGGACGGCACCCAGGCTTTCGCTTTCAAGATCTCTGGCCACAAGCACACCTTCGAGGCCCAGAACGCTGCCGAGCGTGATGGATGGTACGTCGCCGTGGAGAAGGCCATCGCTGAGGCCAAGGAGGCCAAGGATGGCATCGAGTCGAGCGAGGCCTACAAGGAGGAGAAGGAGAAGATTGGTACGTCCATTCACTTTTTCTTGTCGCGACGCGCCAGGAAAAAAAGTGTCGATCCCACTAGCTTCGCAGAAAACTAACATGACGCAGGCAAGCCCACCACGCTAGCGGCTGCTGCCGCCCCCAAGAGCACTGACGCTACCACCAAGCCAGCAGAGTCCGAGGCAGCACCAGTTGTTGCTGCTCCAGTTGGCGAGGAAGCTGTCGTTGCCGCTCCCGCCCGCGCTGGATCATCCTCCAGCAGCTCGTCCGATGAGCAGAAGAAGGCCAAGAAGTCCAAGTCTCGCTCCGCATCGCGCAAGCGTGCCTCCATCTTCGGTGGCCTACTCGGAAAGAAGGACAAGGTTGAGGACAAAGTCGAGCAGAAGAAGGAAGAGAAGAAAGAGGACAAGGTCGAGGGCGAGTCCTCCAAGGCTCAGCCTGAGATCAAGGAGGAGACTCCTGCTGTCGCTCCCGTTGCTGAGCGTAAGTCTTGACACACTCCTTTTGCCAGATTCAACGCTAATGAAGACCAGCTGTCACAGCTCCCGTCATCACCTCTGACATCCCCGAGGTCGGCTCAGAGCTGAAGACAGAGGCTGCACCTGCTGCTGTCGTTCCCGCTGCCGTTGAAGAGTCCAAGACCGAGGAAACCACCGCAAAGCCCGTCGAGGAGAAGCCCAAGCCTACCAAGCGTGGCAGCATCTTCGGCTCATTCTTCGAGAAGGTCAAGAGCCCCACCCACGAGAAGAAGGAGGCCGATATTGTCCCCGCTCCCATCGCAAAGGATGCGGAGCCAACCGCCGAGGCATCAAAGCCTCTTGAGGAAGCTGTGGTCGCTGTGCCCGCCACCGTTGAGCCTGTTTCCGAGCCCGCTGTCGTGAAGGCCGATGAGACCAAGCCTGTGGAGACCAAGCAGCCCGCCGTCTCCACTCCCAGCAAGGAGAAGGAGCACTTCAGCTTTGGCAAGCTCTTCGGCAGTAAGGACCGCGCCAAGTCTCCAGCAGCAACTGATAAGACTCCCGTGTCGGAGCCCAGCAAGGTTGATGCTGTCGCACCAAAGATTGAGGACACGACAGCTCCTGTAGTTTCTGAGCCAACTGAGCCTATTGTCGCAGCACCTGTTGCTGAGACCAAGACCGAGGCTGCTCCCGTGGAGAAGAAGGAGGAGACTACTCCCGCCGCCAAGAAGGAGAAGCGTAGCTCCATCTTTGGATCTCTCGGCCGCTCGTTGAGCAAGGCTACCAAGGGCAAGGACTCTAAGGAGGCAAAGAAGGAGACCGCTACTCCCACCACCGTTCCTGAGGCCAGCGAGCCCAAGGAGGAGACTTCCATTGCTGCTCCCGTAGTCGCTGAGGAGAAGGAGGAGGCTGCTCCTGTTGTCGCCCCCACTGAGCAGACCATCGGTGACGTCGCACCTGCATCTATCAACGTTGGTGAGGCTCCGAAAAGCGCCCCAGCTGTCTCTACCACTGCGTAAGAAGGTTTGGTGGGATGATACCGCCTTACTGAACGACAGCCATGATGGAATGATGGAAAAGCAAAGTTATCGCGCCTCCCTCGTCTGATCGCACGGCCACCACTGATACCCCCAAAATCTGCTTCGAATCTAGTTTCATCTGGATTTGGGCGCTTTGGATCGAGCTTCCGCACAAGCACTCTCATACGAAATGTTCTTCCATTTTGACCAACTCTCGCCGCTCCTTCCCAGGGTCACTGTCTGCGTGGCACTTATGAGTCGGGGTTGTCGTTTTTCTCGGCTCCTCGGCGCTTATGCCTCGGTTTTGTCTAGATTGATACCACTGCGCACTTGTTTTGTCTCCTTTTGATACCACTGTCGGGTCTGTCGTTTTTGTTATTTTGTTTTATCGCGCAATACCCCTGATACCCTCTGCGTACATCCTTATTAGGACATGTACACAAGCGGCCACTAGGGCACCTACGACGTAATAATTGGTAATCGAGTCTGGTTCTCTAGTGTTTCTGAGCTATTTTGCCTGCCGTGATGATGTGATGTCTTTGGACGTCTTTCGATATCGCTCGATTGCACTAGGAACAAGAAGGCGCATGAGTTGGTTCAATCTCTACCTGTCGTATTATAATTTACTTAATCCCTACCTTTCACGTAATACTTGCCCTATATGAACACCAGATGATATTGGACTTGGATTGTCTAGAATATTCCTGACCTGTTCTACCCTATCCACGCTCCCAGGTTGGCGATCGTCATCGACCTCTTTCTTCTCGCTGCAGTGGCTGGACATGGTTAAAATGTACTTGGAACAGGATGATCCCCCCCCTCGCCTTCGTATTTGACACGCTACAAGTACATTATGCTTCAAGCTCTGTATGTGTGTATCATCTCCTTTCTAATGTTATTGCGTGAGACGATTTTCCAGGATGGGTGCTCGTCACGGCGTAGGTAGGGGTACGAAAGGCATGCAACATCGCCAAGTTAACGTGTCGCACTAGTAAATTATGCGGCCAGTGCAAAAGCCCACCCAAAATCACGAAAACAGCACTTCAAGATGCTTTCCCATTGGAAGCGTCATAAACTTGGCGAGGAGTGTAACGACAAAGAGTTCAGAATGCTCCGAGGCGGTGGCGTTGCTCGTATTTCTATGAGAACGCTTCAGAGCATCAGCCCGATCTCGTGGCAGGTGTCGACGTTCGCGAAGGTGTCCACGAGAAGGAGGGTAACTTAGGCTCACTTTTGTACAATAATATGATGCTGTCAACTATGCAGCTGTGACGTTCCTTAGACTCCTAGCAGTCTTGGTGCAGCACGCCATTAACTGTCAATTGGTCGATAGCTGCTTACACAAGCGCCCGCCTCCTAAAGAAGTTTCCTTTTAGGTTTTGTGTCGTCTCTCTCGATTGTGAAGGTCATAACTTCAAGAAGGGAAAACACGATAATGACATCCGCCAATTTAGCTTCATGCATCTGCACTAGGATCAGGGTTGCCGTTTTTAAGTAATAGTAATTACTCGCGAGTAATAGTGATTACTATTACTCTAGCTAGTAGGAATTACTCTTACTCTTACTATAGTAATTACTCTTTACTCTTAGTAATTACTAAATTACTCTAAATTCTGAAAATAAAAATAGCTAATATTATTATTAATCTTATAAACTACTATTACTATTATTTATATATAGTAATATAGGCTAAAGTACTAGTCTATAGTCTTAGTTATTATATTCTAGAAACTTTAACTAATACTATAGTAGTAATTAGAAACTCTTACTAGAAATATAATATTAAACTTACTAACTTAATCTATAATATTATAAAAAGCTTATATTGTAAAGTTTTATAATTCTACTAGATATTAATTTTACTAGCTAAATTAAGCTTATACTCTTAGAAAATTAAGATTTCAAGTAAGAGCTTATTTTTAACCCTAGTTCTTTCTTTAACTTTATAGTAAATTAAAAGTTTTATTATTAAAAATCTAATTTTAGACTACCTAACTAGATTTTTAGTATATTAGAAAGCTAATAGTATAAAGTTTTATAATTTTAGTAGATACTAATTTTACTAGCTAAGTTAGGCTTAATAACTAAGAAAGTAATATTCTTACCTAAGAGCTTATTCTTAACCTTAGCTCTTTCCTTAACTTCTTAGTAATTAGAAAGCTTTACTAAAAATCTAATATTAGACTTACTAACTAGATTTTTAGTTCTTTAGAAACCTAATAGAGTAAAGTTTTATAATTCTACTAAATATTAATTTTACTAGCTAACTTATATATAGTATCTAAGAAAGTTAGGACTTAGCTAAGAGCTAATTCTTAACTATTGCTCTTTTCTTAGCCTTCTAGTACTATAATTAAAAAATATAGTATAAAATAGTATATTTATATTATATAACTAGTATTTCTATTTTTAGGATCTTTAATTACTCTTAGTAATTACTAGAGCAATAAAAGAGTAAGAGTAAGAGTAAGAGTAATTACTATTACTATAGAAAAGAGTAAGAGTAATTACTCTTACTTAAGTAAACGGCAACCCTAACTAGGATAATATCTAGGATTTTCCTTGCTAGGACTAGTATAGTTTTATTTAAGGTTAGTTGTCTCTAAA
Organism: Phaeosphaeria sp. MPI-PUGE-AT-0046c; assembly: GCA_020747045.1. Classification (NCBI taxonomy): domain Eukaryota; kingdom Fungi; phylum Ascomycota; class Dothideomycetes; order Pleosporales; family Phaeosphaeriaceae; genus Phaeosphaeria; species Phaeosphaeria sp. MPI-PUGE-AT-0046c. The sequence continues at coordinate 1,538,229 of JAGTJN010000001.1, read as the reverse complement.
AATAAATCTATAGCATTTAAATTTGGGGGGAATATTAGTCTTGCGTAATAAGCTTATAAAGTATCTATATTAGTACGTCCTACCTAGGAAACTATTATTTCCTTCTACTACACTATTTATAAGCTTTTAACTATACTGTTACTATAGTACACATTATAATAAACTATTATTATAGACTATACCTTAAGTATTAACAACTAATAATTACTATTAGCTATTATAGAATAGGGTTATCTCCCTAATATAACTTATATAACTAATAGAAATACTAAAAGCTATTACTTTAGTTTATTATATAATAAATAGCTATAGTAAATTCTTTTACTATAATTATAATATAAATAATAGCTTATATAAGTTTAATTACTAAAATTAATAGCTATTAGGAAAGCTATAATATATAGTAAAGAAATCCTAGTAGTAAACTTCTATAGATTATTATATTTAATTATAGTTAGTTACTAGAAATATATTATTTTATCTTTAAAAACCTTTTAACCTTTACTATTTTACTTAGTAATACTATTTTTTACTTTTACTAACAAGTTACTTTTACTAGTTTAGTTATATTAGACTTTATTTATATACTTTTTACTTTATCTATAAAAACTAATACTAATATACTACTAATACTAGCTCTTTTATTATTTACTACTTAGTAGAATATTAATATAAGTATAACTTTATAATCTTTTTTAATTTTCTTTATCTTAATATAAAAGTATTAGTTTATCTAAAATAGCTAAAGTTTAAATTTATAGTTTTCTCTATTATATAACAAAACTTATAGAGTTATAAAGTAGTTTTAAAAGACTAGAAGGTATTAGAAGTATCTACTTTAATATTTCTTATCTTTAAATTATTTAAAGTATTAAGATTTTAACTAAGTAGTAAATGATAAAAGAGCTAGTATTAGTAGTATATTAGTATTAGTTTTTATAGATAAAGTAAAAAGTATATAAATAAAGTCTAATCTAACTAAACTAGTAAAAGTAACTTGTTAGTAAAAGTAAAAAATAGTATTATTAAGTAAAATAGTAAAGGTTAAAAGGTTTTTAAAGATAAAATAATATATTTCTAGTAACTAACTATAATTAAATATAATAATCTATAGAAGTTTACTACTAGGATTTCTTTACTATATATTATAGCTTTTCTAATAGCTATTAATTTTAGTAATTAAACTTATATAAGCTATTACTTATATTAAAATTATAGTAAAAAAATTTACTATAGCTATTTATTTAGTTATAGTATAGCTTACCTCTAGTAGTACTACTCTCTTTCTAATTACTATATAAGAAAATAGAGATTAGAGCTTAGGAAAATATATTACTAAAGAACCCTATATATATTCTTATCTTCTATAGTTAATAAATAGTAATCTATCTCCTAATTGCTTCTAAACTTAAGCTGCCTGTAATACTGTATTATTAGAAAGTTAAGGTATTTTAAGTTTGTAATACTTTTAACTAATTACTAAACTACTATAATTTTTACAGTAGAAAATAGATAGTAGAAAGTTTTAATATAATTTTATAAATAGTAATTATATACTATATACTAGGCTATAATAAATATCTATAAATCTACAAAAATCTAAGCTATTTATAATTAGCTTCTATTACAATTCCTAAGGAACACACCCTATTATTATAACTATAGGAGTAAATAATACTATAGTAAGCCTGCCTTAGAAATGTAAAGTATTATATAATATAATCTGTATAGATTAGAAGGCTTAGTAAACAGATTAGTAATCTGTAATCTGTACAATCTATACCTCTTAGTAAATAGATTAAACAGATTAGGAGAAGATCTCTTTTATATATAGACCTTATTAATAAACGCCCTTTATTTATTATATTTAACTTAAGTTAGTTACTAGTAATATATTATTACTTCTTTATAGAAAGCCCCTACCTTTACTATCTTACTTAATAATACTATCCTGTACTCTTACTAGAAAGAACCCCTTTACTAGTTTAGTTAGATTAGACCCTATTTAGATACTCCTTACTCTATCTATAAAAACTAATACTAATATACTACTAATACTAGCTCTCTTATTATTAGCTACTTAGTAGGAACCTTAATACTTTAAATACTCTTAAGATAAGTAATATTACTATAGATACCTCTAATACTTTCTAAACCTCTAGAACTACTACTTAAGGTAATAAACCTAATCTCTACTATAGAGACTGCTGTAAGCTTAAGATATAGATCCTTTAGATAGATTGCTACTTTTATATTAAAGGAGAGAAGATTAAGGATAATAATAAAGTTATCCTTATATTAACCTATATAAAAGGTAATACTAAAAAATAGGTAGAATCTATTATATAAAAATATATAAATAATAATATTAAGAATAAGGATAATACTAGCCTTATAGAAAGCTAGCCTGCCTTTAAAACTTGCCTTTAATAAGTCTTCTTACCTATTAAAGAATCTATTATTACTAAATAAAAGATCTAGTAGCTCTAATAGACTACCTCTATTATAGACTATAATACTATCTTTAAATAGTATATAGAATATATCTCTTAGAATAAGAATGCTCTTAAATATATATATATAAATAAGGACTTAAGTTAACTGTTTGTAAAGAACTTATAAGAACTAATATAGAGATCTATACCCTTAAAGACCTTATAAATAAAGCTAGATAACTTAATAATAACTTATATAAGCTTAAGCTAAAAGAAAGGAGCTACTAATAACTTATAGCTAACTAAGGTAAAGTATATAGTAACCTTAGCTAGAACTAAAAGAAAACCTATTACTAAGCAAACTAAGGATACTACTAAAGCTAATATATACTAAAGAACCTTAGCTACTACTAATCTATAGAACCTAAACTAATATACCTAGATAATATTATATAAGGAAAATATATCCTAACTACTTAGAATAAGTATTAGAATAGGAATAAGAAAGATATTACCTACTATAATTATTAAAAGAAAGGATATATAGCTTATAACTACTACTCTAAGAATAAGGTATTCTAATAAATTAATATAGTATAGAAACTATAAGACTAGAATACTAAAGAAGAAGAATAGCTTATAGTAACCCTAGAGTTAGAGAATAAGAAAAAAGAACCTTAAGACCTTACTATAATTAAATAAATTACTGCTATACCTAGTTTAATATATAATACTAAGTTAGTAATTAAATTCTAAGGATCTTCTAATATTACCTAGAAGGACTTTAAGGTATATATCCTAAGCTCTAAAAGATAGGCAGTAATTAACTAATTATTTGCTAAGAAAAGAGCTGCTATAAAAGAATAAAGGAAGCTAATTAAGTATTATAATAACTAATAAACTCTTAAAGAATACCTTTAAAGATATAAGAAGAAAGGTAATATTAAATATAATCCTTACTCCTAGAAAGGCTATTCTCTTAAGAAAGAAAAGGTTAACCTTAACTACCTTAATAGATATACTATAAGGAAGGCCCCTAAGTAGTATATAATACTATACTCTAGGTAATATAGCCTATATCCTAGAATATAAATTCCTAGACTATAAGACTAGGACTTAGATAAAGAAAACTATAATTCTAAAGATAGAGCTCTAATACCTAAAGAATTAGCAATCTAGACTCTACCTAAAAGCCCTAAGCTAAAATACTAGAATATAATACTAGGATAAACTACTAAGTAGGTAGAATAAGAATAAAAGACCCTTTAATATAAAAAGAAGAAGACCTAACTTAAAGAATGCAACTATATATAGGAAGAAAAAATAGATAGAACCTATACCTATATATAGAAAAGGGTTAGAGATATAAAAGAACCTAACTAGTATAACTCTATAGAAGAAGTATACTAATAAAGAAATAATAAATATATTAAACTTATATATAATATCTAATACCTAATAGATTACTATAATCTAATATATAATATTCTTTACTAAACTACCTGCTTAAAGTATAATTACTAAATATACTATAATAGAAAAATAAATAGCTATTTTCCTATAAAAGACTACTAATAAAGGTATAAATAGACAGCCTTAGACTATAAGGATACTACCTATACTAAATACCTCTTTAATAAATAAACCTTAGGATACTTTCTAGGGAGTATAGAAATAGACTATATAGGTTATAACCTAATTATTAATAGAAACTATTATAATTAAAGCTAGTAAGTATACCTTAACCCTAAGTATAAACTATACTTTACTATTAAATAGAAGAATAGATATATAAAGGAGGTCCCTTTTTTAGAGAAATGCCTAGCAGCCCTTAATATAGCTATAACGCCCTTAACTCTATAGGACTCCTTAGACTTAAACTAAAAGTTAATAGATACTAGATAAAGGTATTATTAGACTTAGGGTTATAAGTAAACTTTATTTCTAGACTAGTATTATTAAGAGTAGGTCTTAAAGCCTACTAGAAAGAAAAACCCTATCTACTCTATATTATAAATAGAGAAAGTATACCTAAGGAATTAATAATATACTATAAAGCTATTATAAAGATTTCTATCTAAAATTATACTAGAAAGTAAACTCTAGATGTCTTTAGTTTAGCTGCCTATAATATTATATTAGGACTTCTATAGTTATAAGAGAATAATCTAAAGATTAATTAGAAAACCTAGACCCTCTTATTAGAGAATTAGGATAATATAACTAATTTAGAACCTATATATTAGTAGCGTTTAATAGTAGATAAAAAGATAATTAATAATATTACTTTATATAAGACGCATTCTCTAAAATAAATAGTTAACTTAGATAATTAAGAATAGTATACTAATATATTATAAGTATTAAAGAAATATATAACTCTAGATATTCCTAAATAATATAAAGAGTTTAAGAAACTATTTTAGGAAGAGTAAGGACCTACTACTTTACTAAAGTATAAGAAATAGAATTATAAGATTAAACTAATACCTAGAAAGGAACTAGAATTCTACCCTATATATAAACTCTTAGAAAAAGAGCTAAAAGTAATAAGAGAATATATTAAGGAGATATTAGATAAAGAATTTATATAAAGAAGTAAATTACCTGTAGAATACCCTTTATTATTTATACTAAAGAAAAATAGTAAACTAAGGCCCTATATTAATTTTAGGAAACTTAATAAAATTATAATTAAGAATTAATACCTACTTTTAAATATTAGAGAACTTAGGGATTAATTAGCCTACACTAATATCTTTATAGTACTAGACTTATATAGAGTATATAACCTAATATATATAAAAGAAGGTAAAGAATAGAAAATAGTATTTAGAATAAGATATAGATACTATAAATACTATATTATACCCTTTAGCCTTATAAATATACTAGTAATATACTAGAAATTAATAAATAATATATTATAAGAATACCTAGATATATTTATTATAGTCTACCTAGATAATATTCTTATTTACTTAATAAATAAGAAGGAATATAAAGGATATATATAAATAATCCTTAAACTACTATAAGAAAATAATCTAGTAGTTAACTCTAATAAATATAAATAGTACTAGAAAGAAGTAGAATTTCTAGGATATATAGTTAGAAAGAATAGAGTATAGATAAGTAAAGATAAGATTAAAGTAGTAAAAATATAGCCTATACTAAAGATAGTAAAAGATATCTAATCTTTTCTTAGATTTATTAACTTTAATTAATAGTTTATATAGGACTTCTTAAAGAAAGCTATTCTACTTATAGAACTAATAAAAAAGGAAAACCTATTTAACTAGACTAGAAAATAAGATAAAGCTTTTAAAGTACTTAAATAAGCTTATATTAAACTACTAGTTTTAGTATTCTTTAAAAGTAGAGAACTACTATATTTTAAGATAGATATATTAGACCTAGCTATAGGTATATATATAAAATAAGAAAGGAATAGTAAATAGCACCTAATTATATACTATTTAAGGAAGTTTATAAGTATAAAAGAGAACTATAATATATATAATAAAGAGCTACTTACTATTATAGTTATACTAGAATATTAGAGAGTCTACATAGAAAGCTACTTAGACCTTCTTATCTTTTTAGACTATAAGAACTTAGTTAACTTTATAACTACTAAGGTCCTTAATTAATAATAAGTTAGATAGATAGAGCTACTAGAATAATATAAGTTTAAGATTATCTATACTCTAGGAAAAGATAATAGTAGAGTAGATACTCTTAGCTAAAGAATAGATATTATAGAAACTAAGAAAATTATTAAATCTACAGTTCTATAATAATATAAAGATAGATCTCTTAGACCTACTTAAAGTATTAATAGCCTACTACTTATAGTTAGAGTAGAAGTACTAGAAGAACTATAAGAAGAAATTATCTAATAATACTATAATAATCTAGTATATAGATACCCTAGAATTACTTAAATAATAGAACTAATTTAATAAAATTACTAGTTTAAGAATATAAAGGATAGAATATCCTTATATATTAAGAAGTATACAGACTATTAAAAGAATAAATATAGTACCTATATACTATATAGAGAAATGCAGCCTATAGAACTACCCTAAGAACCCTAGATTAATATCTTAATAGACTTTATAATAGGACTACTACTATTAAAAGATCCTACTACTAGACTATCCTATAATTTAATACTTATTATAGTAGATTACTTTATAAAGTATACTATTATAATACCTTTTAGATAGGACTATATAGTATAATAACTAGCCTATATTATTAAGGATTAATTAATTAGGGATTATAGTATACTAAAGATAATTATTAGTAATAGAGATAAGCTCTTTACTTTAAATTATTAGGCTATACTTATAGCAGAAATAAGGATAAAGTAAAAGTTATTAACTGCTTATTACCCCTAAATAGATAGTTAAATAGAATAGACTAATAGAACTATAAAAACCTATCTAAAAATATATAGTAATACTAGCTAGAATAACTAGGTCTTACTATTAGTAATAGTATAGATAGCCTATAATAATAAGATATTAGAAGCTATAGATTAGATACTGTACTTTATAAATTATAGAAAATACCCTAACTTATTCTAAAAAATACTACTTAGTGTAAGAGTAGATATAGTAATATTAGATACTAAAGAAATAAAGAAAGTATATAACTTAATAAGTATAAAACTTAAATATTTCTAGGATTAGAGTATCTAATATACTAATAGGAAAAGAAAAATAGTACCTTAGCTAAAAGAGGGGGATAAAGTCTATCTTTATATAAAAAACCTTTAAATAAAATAACTAAGTAAAGGACTTAATAATATTAAAGTTAGAATATTTTTAATTTCTAAATATAATAGACCTATTATATATATACTTAAGCTACTAAGTAATATAAAGGTCTACCTAAGGTTCTATATTAACCTATTAGAACCTGCTAACCTAGAAATGCTACTCTAGACTAAATAGTATTATAAACTTAAAGAGGAAAATAAATTTAAAGTAGAATAAATAGTATAAGTATAACTCTAAATAATACCTAACTGCTTAGAGAATATATACTTAGTAAAATAGGTTAGATACCTAAGTACTAAGAATATATAGGAACCTAAGTTAAACCTAGTAAACTATTAGTAGTAAATTAAAGAATTCTACTAATAATATAAGATACTAGTAAGAAAGTTTTAGAAAACTACCTATATAAAGAATACTAGAGAAAAAGGACTATACCTACTAAATAAAGGTTAAACCTAAGTATTTTACTATAAATATAAGTATAATTAAGAACTGCTAACTAGCATAATATTATAAGGAGCCTCCTAAGTCTTAAGAGGAAAATCCTTAAAAGTACTTTAAGTACTAGGGGATAAATAAAGATTAAAACCCTCTATAGAACCTTTAGGTAATAATAAAATATCTAATAGAGCAGCCTCCTCTAATACCTTAATTTCCTATAACTCTACTATAATTATATCCTCTATATAATAATTAATTAAATCTATTTATTTTCTAAGATACTCTTTACGCACTTGCACAATATATAACTCTTCTAATACTTACTTATAAGCTTTAACTATAGTATTCTGCGTATCTACTAATTCTTTTATCTTTTACTATATTTTATACTTTTATAATACTAATAGTAAAAACTTAGACTAAGTAATATAGATATTATACCTCTAATTTTTATAGTAATAAGTACTATATTTTTCTAATTATATATATATCTTATAAATATAACTGTGCTTCTAATATAAAGAATACTTCTAAACTATAATATCTCTAAATAAGTTAATAAAATTAGTAAGTTTATAATAATAAGTAGTGCTAAGAGGAACTTTAGGAATAGATATTAGAGAATAAAGTAACTTAGGTATAGTAAGGGAATATAAAGGTAGATATAACTTACTTATAATATAGGGTAATACTAGTTATAAGCTAAGATATTATATATATACTATAACTACTACTATACAGATAAACCTCTAGTACTAGTTACGCTTTACCTTAATTAGAAATAACTTTTATAAACTCTATAATTATAAAAACTCTAAGATTCTATAAATAACTAGATTATATTAACCTTCTATTTATATAAACTAACTAATTCTATAAGCTTATAACTTATAGAAACCTAGCTTAAGGATAAACTATAAGAGGGAAGGAGGATAGTATTACAATTCCTAAGGAATACACTCTATTATTATAACTATAGGAGTAAATAATACTATAGTAAGCCTGCCTTAGAAATATAAAGTATTACGTAATATAATCTATATAGATTAGAAGGCTTAGTAAATAGATTAGTAATCTATAATCTGTATAATCTATACCTCTTAGTAAACAGATTAAATAGATTAGGAGAAGATCTCTTTTATATATAGACCTTATTAATAAACGCTCTTTATTTATTATATTTAACTTAAGTTAGTTACTAGTAATATATTATTACTTCTTTATAGAAAGCCCCTGCCTTTACTATCTTACTTAATAATACTGTCCTATACTCTTACTAGAAAGAACCCCTTTACTAGTTTAGTTAGATTAGACCCTATCTAGACACTCCTTACTCTATGCGCGAAAACTAACACTAATATACTACTAATACCAGCTCTCTTATTATTAGCTACTTAGTAGAAACCTTAATAGCTTCTAAGAGCTTAATTTTATTCTTAAGCTTTTTCTAAAGCTTATATTATCTTATAAAGTTTATAGATAATATAAATACTTAAATTCTTATTAAGTTAACTTAATTATAATAGTCCTTTAATTTTTTTAATATTTATTAGTAGTATTATATATTCTTAAGTAATAGTAATTAATAATTCTTAAAATAGAAGTCTCTATTCTCCTAATACTATAAGCTACTAAAATTTATTTTTATTAGAATATTAGAAGTTAAAGATATAATCTATAGTATTAGTTATTATATTCTAGTAAGTTTAGCTAGTAACTTAGTAAGAGTTAAAAAGCTTTACTAAAAATCTAATATTAGACTTACTAACTAGATTTCTAGTATTTAAGAAAGTTAACAAAGTAACGTTTTATAGTATTCCTAGATATTAATTTTACTAGCTAAATTAGGCTTAGAAACTGAAAAGTTTACAACTTTAGCTAAGAACTTATTCTTAACCTTAGATATTACTTTAGCTTACTATATTCTAATTTATATAAAAACCTTATAGCTTCTAATCTAAAAGCTATTAACTTTCTAAATAGTTTAGAATGTTAGTTAGTTACTTAATTAAGTTTTATTTATAGATTATAATAATTAAAATAGCTACTACTACTACTAGTAAAAGAGATTAAAATAAGCTTCTAAGTAAAAATCTTACTTTAAAGATTATCTTAGCTTCTGTAGTTTATAAAATTAAAATCTAGCTAGAGAATAGAAGAATAGTACTATATATTTAATATTTAATTAAATCTAGTAAGTATAGCTACTTTCAGATTTTTAATTAAGCTTTTAAGTTATTTAGAACTTAGATTCTAATTTAGAAAAGGTAGTACAATTAAGGTTATAAGAAAGTAGAGGTAATAATAACTACTTCTTAATAATTAAAGAAGCTACTATAAATAACATATAAATAAATAACTTGAATATACTAAGTAAAAGTAGTAAAGATAGTAGAATACTTATTATATTTAATTTAGGGTACTATTCTATAGTTAAGATCTTATCTCTCTATATATAAAAGTATTAGCAATAAATTTATATCTAAAATAATAAGCTAATACTAGTGTAGCGACTTAGATATAGAAATATTACTAATGCTAATTTAATTTATTTAGTTTATATTAGCAGTTATCTAGCTTTAAATTAGTAATATAAATATATCTAATTAGAGCTATTTCTAGATCTAAGATTTTTAGAATCTTAGAGTAACTAAATTAACTAACTTAACTAGATTAATTAAGTTAGAAGAAAAAACCTATATAATAGATAGAGATACTATAAATAAGCTTACTAATAAGATAATAAATAATCTAATACTAATAAAATAAGATATTAGTTATTTAGTTCTTTATAGATATTTCTATATTTAGAATTTAGAGTAATTTAGTAATTACTAAGAGTAAAGAGTAATTACTAAGAGTAGAGAGTAATTACTATAGTAAGAGTAAGAGTAATTACTATAGTAAGAGTAAGAATAAGAGTAATTATATAAAAGCTAGGGCAAGTTAAGAGATTAGAGTAGGCTAATTAATATTAGGCTTAATACTTAAGGGATTATTCTATAGTAAGTAAACTAAGATAATAAGGTTAGGTTCTAAGTAGGTATATTAAATAGCTAATTACTTAAATTTAATATAATAATCTATAGGGGTTTATTATAGTAAGCTATATACTTATATTTATTTTATAGTCCTATAGTTATCCTATAATCTTATACTATAAGATTATAGAAGTACTAATATACCCTACAGGCGAGCCGCGTATACAGGCAAGCTGTATACTTTTGCTAAGCCCCTACTAAAACTACTATATTTTAGCCTAAATTAACCTACTTTAGCTCTGTATAGTATAAAGTAAGCTGCAATATTATTCTAGGTCTACTTCTGCTATATAATTATATATTTATAAGTTATACCTAGTCTTTTTATACAGCCTATACTATTATTAAGATAGTTTACCTACTTTAGCGCCTACTACCTTCTTTAACTTCTTTATATTACTATATATACTAAACTCCTTAAGAGCAGCTAAGCGCGCTCTATCTTTAACTATTAAGGTTCTCTCTACCTAAACCTACTTTCTTTTATATAACTTTTACTTTATTACAGCCTTATTTATAGCTTTAAGCTTAGCTATCTCTTTTTATATTAATACTAGCTTATATATAATAATAGCTGCCCCCTTTAAGACCTTCTTAAATACTACTACTATAGATATAGGTAAGCTATCTATATACCTCTAAATCCTTACCTTTATAAGTATTAATTATAACCCTAATTTATAGGTATTACCTAGTATTTAGGACTGCTAGAGCTAGTTATTAGGTAAAGGTAGTAAAGGGGTGCATAGCTTAATATTAAGTATTAATATAACCTATTCTAGGTTAAATAGAGCTAATCTAGTGCCTTAAAAACCTCCTTAAATATTCTTAGAAGTAATTACTGCCTTATAGGTATACTTAAAGCTTAATAGGAACTTAAGTTTTATAATATAGCTAATCTAGCTATATATAAGTACTTTAATCTTATACCTATATACCTTCTTTAAAGAGGTAAAATAGCCTATATTAAGTAGCTATAAGAGGTATAATAAGTATAGAGGTATATAAAGGGTAATAATCTTATTATCTTTATAATACTTCTTAAATTCTTCTAAGTTATAGCTCTTATAGCTATCTAAAATAAGTAGCTATACTAATCTAATAGTATATAACTTTATATATATATTAAAGTACTTTAACTATATAAGACCTAGCTTATTAGTTATTTAGCTATTATTAGAGGCCTTAATAACCTAGTTCTAAAGTAGATTACTATCTTTATACTAGCTTAAGAAGTAGTAGTATACCTTAAGAATAAGGAAGGCTAGAATAGCCTACCTAAGCGTATTAATCCTTATAATAACTGTTGCCTACTCTTTATTACTAGGCTAGATTACTTTTAGCCTTAAATATCTTTATAAGAATGTAGATTCTGCCCGCTACGCGATACAGCTAAAAAGGAACGTATACTTAATTGTATTAATTAAGTATGTGGCAGAACAGTATATATAGAGAGTTTATCTTATATTACATAGGATGAAACTAATTAGATACTGTACAGGATCGGCCTCAGCCCAAATCCTTACAATCTTTCTAAAGCTGTAATAACTATACTAGGATAGATCTAGCCTATTATAAAGCCTATCTTATTAAAGTTCTATATATTATTATCTAGGATACTATACTTAGCTTTAGTATTGCCTACTAGCTTAAACTAGACTTATATATTATTAGGATCCTTATATAGAGCTCTCTTATAGTTATACTTATAATTAAACTTTATTATAAGCTTAGGGCAGCGCTTAATAAACGTACTAAGCTAGTTTATACTAACTTAGCCTAAACTACACTTAGCTTATAAAGAATTAGCTATATTAGCTACCTTTATAAGCCTAGGGGGAAATCTATATTTAATAAGGTTAATAATATACTTAATAACTATATTCTCCTCTAGCTAAGTAAGTTAACTTAAGTTTACTATTATATCTATATATATAAGTTATCTAGTATATTAGTTATATAGTGTAGTCTTAGTAATATTATAGATAGCTGTAGTATATTATATAGAGAGTTTTGCATCTTATTTAATAGCTTATAAGGTAAGCTGTACCTAATATTTATTTAAGAGCTGTAGAGATAGTTATTATTATAATATTAATAGGTAGTAGGTATTTTAGTAGGGGCTTAGCAAAAGTGCGCAGCTTGCCTATATACATAGCTTACCTGTAGGGTATATTATAGGATTATAGAAAGTCTATATAACTATACTATAGTCTTACTTTAACTTATACTAAGCCTTATAAAATATAGAATTATATAACCTTTTATAAGGTAGTATTATCTATTAGCTTAAAAGTACTAACCTTCTTACTAACCTAGTAGGTTACTATTATTCTATTACTTACTTCTTTTATAACTACGTAAGCCCCCTTCTTAAGTTTATAATACTATTCTCTTCTTTCTTTTTTTTATATTTTAATAAACTAGTCCTAGTAGTCTCTTCTAGTACTACTTATTACTAGGGTTATATATTTTTTAGTAATAGTAATTACTAATTCTAATAATAGAAATATTTATTATTATTTTCTTAATACTATAACTTGCTACAACTATTATTTAAATATAATATTAGAGGTTAAAGTATTACTCTATAGTCTTAGTTATTATATTTTAGGAATTCTAACTAGTTATATATTAGTAACTAGAAAGCTTTACTAAAAATCTAATATTAGACTAAGGAACTAGCTTTTTAGTATTTTAGAATAATTATAGTATAAAGTTTTATAACTTTACTAGATATTAACTATATAAACTAAGTTAGGCTTAGTAACTAAGAAAGTTAGGATTTTTACTAAGAGCTTATTCTTAACCTTAGTATATATCTTAACTTTCTACTTATTAAAAATCTTTACAAAAAATCTAATATTAGACTTAATAGTTATATTTTTAGTTTTTAGAAAGCTAATAGAGTAAAGTTTAATAACTTTACTTAGTATAAATTTTACTAGCTATATTAGGCTTAGTAACTAAGAATATAGTAGTTTTATCTAAAAGCTTATTTTTAACTTTAGCTCTTTCCTTAACTACCTAGTAAACTATCTTAGCCTATATTAGCTATAAGATTAAAGTTAAAGAAGAATATAAAGAAAAGGTATAGTAGCTTTAAAAATACTAAAACTTTAGTAAGTATATTTACTTTTAGATTTCTAATCTAACTTTTAAATTAAGTAGTAGTTAGACTATAAAATATATTATACTTCTCTATTATAATAACTCTCTTTCTATTTTAATTAATTAGTATATAACTATAATTTACTAATTAATATAAGATTAGATAGTATCTACTAATTCTAGTTATAGTTTCTATTTTTAGAAATAGTAATTACTATTACTATAGTAATATGCAACCCTACCTATAATACTCTAAGATAAGTTGTAAACTAATATAGAGTTTAAGAACTCCTCTTCCTTAGATAAAGAAAACTTAGTATTAAGGTTTATACTAAGTAACTAATAATTAGAGAGTTAGTATTAGTAGTATATTAGCATTAGTTTTCGCGGATAGAGTAAGGTTATTAGGATTAAAGTCTAATCTAACTAAACTGGTAAAAGGGTTTCTTTTTAGTAAGAGTATAGAATAGTATTATTAAGTAAGATAGTAAAGGTAGAGGCTTTCTATAAAGGAGTAATAATATATTAATAGTAATTAACTTAAGTTAAATATAATAAATAATAGGTATTTATTAATAAGATCTATATACTAAAGAAATCTATTCTATTTTAATAAGCTTGTGCTAAGAAGATTAAAATAATCTTAACTTCTTATATATATAAGGAAGTATACTAAGCCTTAGCTTATACCTTAGTTATTAAGCTACTTATATAACTTATAGGTCCTTAAGGTAGTACTTATTTATTAGCCTAAATATAATAACCTTTAAAGAAGCCTATACTATATTATTATATTAAAGTATACAGTAATCTAGATCTTTAGTGCAAACTTTTATATAAGGATTGTAGTATAATCCTAATATATTTAGGGATAATCGCAGCCTAAATATAGATCTGACTAAGAAAGGCATAGCTATTTAGAGGGATTCTATATATATACTTATATAATTACCTCTTTATAAGCCTTAGGGAGCTTAATCTAATTAATTCCCTTATCTTAAGTTTCTACCTAATTTATTAGGTAATCCTAAACTATAATAAGAGGTTAATAGAAAGTATTTAAAGTATATAAAGTATATAAAGTTAGGTTATCCTTATATAAACCTTTTTTAGGTTTTTTTAAATAAAATATATAATAAGTTTAAGAAAAAGGTAGTAGAAGATAAAAAGTTATTAGCTACTATAGTTACTTACTATATATCTAATATATAATAAGAAGATTCTTTAGTAGGTAAAAGAGTATACTACTAATAAAATATAGTATCTTATAAATAGTTTATAGAATATAAGTAATAAGGTAAATATATAGAAAGTTAACTACTCTACTATAAATATATTAGTAGAGTTCTTGCTAATAATATAGGAAACTCTTAGAACTTAAATATACTAGTATCTTAGGCTATAGTATAATTTAATAGTATTCCTATCTTTTATAGTAGTTCTTAATCTTATCCTATTATTCTTAAGGTCTATCTATTTCTTACTTATTTATTACTACTTTATTTCTAATAATCTTATAGGTTATATATTACTATAGAATAGTTAGGTTTAATCTTTATTTAATAAATATAGTTCTTTTCTTTTAGTATTTTCTAAATAGGTATATTATAGAAACTTTTCTACTAGTATTATATATTACTTATAGAATTCTTAGATTTTTTACTAATAGTTTACTAGGTTTACAGTTTACCTTAGGTTCTTATATATTCTTAGTACTTAAGTATTTAATCTATTTTACTAAGTATATATTTTTTAGGCTATTAGGCAATATTTAGAGTTATACTTATACTATTTATTCTACTTTAAATTTATTTTCTTCCTTAAGTTTATAGTACTATTTAGTTTAAAGTAGTATATCTAAGTTTATAGGTTCTAAAAGATTAATATAGAATCTAGAGTAGACTTTTATATTATTTAGTAACTTAAGTATATATATAATAAGTCTATTATATTTAGAAATTAAAAATAATTTAATTTTAATATTATTAAGTCCTTTACTTAGTTATTTTATTTAAAGGTTTTTTATATAAAAATATACTTAATCCCTTTTTTTTAGTTAAGGTACTATTTTTCTTTTTTTATTAGTATATTAGATACTCTAATTTTAGGAATATTTAAGTTTTATACTTATTAAGTTATATTCTTTCTTTATCTCTTTAGTATTTAATATTACTATATCTACTCTTATACTAAGTAGTATCTTTTAGAATAGGTTAAGGTATTTTCTATAGTTTATAAAATAGGGTATCTACTTTATAGCTTTAGATGTTTTATTATTATAGGCTATTTATACTATTACTAATAATAAAACCTAGTTATTTTAACTAGTATTACTATATATTTTTAAATAAGTTTTTCTAGTTCTATTTATTCTTTTTATTAGCTATTTATTTAGGGATAATAAGTAGTTAATAATTTTTACTTTATTCTTATTTCTACTATAAGTATAGCCTAATAATTAAAGGTAAAGAGCTTATCTTTATTATTAATAATTATCTTAGGTATACTCTATAATCTCTTATTAATTAATTCTTAATAATATAGGCTAGTTATTATACTATATAGTCTTATTTAAAAGGTATTATTATAGTATACTTTATAAAGTAATCTACTATAATAAGTATTATATTATAAAATAATAATCTAGTAGTAAAGTCTTTTAATAGTAGTAGTCCTATTATAAAGTTTATTAAGATATTAGTCTAGAGTTCTTAAAGTAGTTTTATAGGCTATACTACTCTATATAGTATATAAGTACTATATTTATCTTACTAATAGCTAGGGTTGCACATTACTATAGTAATAGTAATTACTATTACTAAGTACCTTTAGTAATTACTAATTACTAAGTAATAGTAATAACTAATTCTAAAATTAGTAATAGTAATAGTAATTACTATTACTAAAGGTACTTAGTAATTACTTAGTAATTACTAATTCTAAAAATAGAAATAATTACTAAAAATAGTATATACTCTCTAATTCTATTTTAGTCTATAGTTTATAGTTATATACCAAGTATTTATAATAGAAAGTAAGTTTTTCTAGAGTAAAAGCAAGATTTATTTTATAGTTTAACTAGTAAATACTACTTAACTAGAAAGTTGAATTAAAAATCTAAACTTAGCTTTATTTACTAGGTTCCTAGTACTTCTTAAAGCTTATATACTACTCTTTTATTTTCTACTAATACTTTATTTTTATAGCTTATATAAGCTAAGATAATTTTAAAAGTTATATCTTTATATAGAAGCTATATCTTAGTCTTTCTCTCTTATTTATAAATTATAATAATAGTAGCTAATCTTAATTACTATAAGAAAATAAATAAAACTTAATTAGCTAACTAACTAACTAACTAACTAAGTATCTAATCTATCTAAAAATACTATAGCTTATAGATTAGAAGCTATAAAATCTTTGTATAAGTTAGAATACTTTCTAACTACTTCTAGCTCCTTACTAGAATAATAAACCTTATTATAAATATTAAGACTATTAAGATAATATAAATCATCTCTAATAAAATCCTCTTTTATACTAAAATAGCTCTCTTCTTTACTAAGACTAGCTCTTATAGTAAATATATCTTTAGAAGTAATAATATATTTACTAAGAAAGCTCTTAATTAAATCTATAATAAAGTTAGTATAAATTATTAAGATAATAAAGTACTTACTATAGTCTTTATAAAGAATACTAGTTTTAATTAAGTATTTATTAATACTTTCTAGTATAGTAGATAGAGTATTATCTATACTACTATTTTCTAGTAGAAATAAATACTCTAGGTCTATTTCTGCTCTACGTAGTAGATCTATATTTATATTAGCTAATTTATTATTAGAAATATATTTTACTTACTAAGAGTAACTTTATATCTATTACTATTATAATAGCTTAGTCTACTAAGATAATAGACTATTCTTAAAGTATTTAGATAGTCTACTATATAAGTAGAATTAATATCTATAAAGTTAGCATTAGTAACTAATAATAAAGAGAGTAAATAGCTTACCTCTAAGCTTTTTATAGTTATTAATTATAGCTTTAATAGTAGAATCTAACTTAGTAGATTTTACTATAAAGCTATTATTAATAGTAGTAGAGATAAAAGTAGCTTTAGTAAGTATTTTTAGAAATCTATAGAATAAGTTAGTAAAGAAGTAAAAGTAAAAAATATATAATAATAAACTTACCTAGTATATCTTTAAGAAATATAATAGAGTAGTATAGTAGTAGAGTATTAAGAGTAGTAATAAAGTAGAGTAGTAGAGTAGTAGAGTAGTAGACTTATACTTTCTATAGTTCTAAAAAAGTAAGAGAGAGAGAGCTCTAGTATATATAGAATAAAACTTTCTATACTCTTATCTTTCTCCTATCTATTTATTATCTCTTTATTATCTTTATAAATTAATAATTAGTATATAACTTATTATTCTTTAGCCTATTTTTAGATTACTAAGTATTTAGTATAAAAAGATAGAATATATAGTAATTAGAAATAAGATAAATAATAATAATAGAAAGGATAAATAAATATAGTTAACCTCTAATTTATATAAATAAGATTAATAAAGATTTAAGATAAGATAAATAACTAAGTTTATCTTTAATCTATAGAAATATAATAACTAAAGATAATAGATTAGATAGATAGTAATAATATATAGAATAAATAAATATAATTTATCTTTAACTTAAAAGAATAATCTAAATAAGGGTAAAAGATAGGATAAATAAATATAGTTTATCTTTAATCTAAAAGGATAAGATAGATAATAATAATAGATTAGATAGATAGTAATAATAGATAAGATAAATAAATACAGTTTATTTCTAACTTAAAAGGAAAATCTAAATAAGGATATAAGATAGGATAAATAAATATAGTCTATCTTTAATCTAAAAGAATAAGATAGATAAAGATAATAGATAGAATAAATAAAGATAGTTAATCTTTAATTTATAATAATAAAGAAAAGATAAGAAAGGGATAAGAGAAAGATAAGTATAGAGAAAGTTTTATACTATATATACTAGAGCTCTCTCTTAGTTTTATAAGATATAGAAAGTATAAGTCTACTACTCTACTATTCTACTACTCTACTACTCTACTACTTAACTACTCTACTACTCTACTACTTAACTACTCTACTACTCTACTACTTAACTACTCTACTACTCTACTACTTAACTACTCTACTACTCTACTACTTAACTATTTATTTATTCTATTATTATATCTTCTAGAATTACTTTTTCTAAAGAAGACTTATATAGTCCTAATTTAGAATTACCTAGTATAGCAAACTTAGCTCCTATTTTTAGAAATAGAAAATTTAGTTTAGATCTTTTACCTTATAAAGAAGGCGAGATTAGAATATTTAAAGCTAGTTGTAATAGTTGTAATTATAATACTAAAGTAAAGTAGCCTATAAATACTAGTAATCTTAATATATACTTTAAAACTAAACACTATAATCTTAATATATACTTTAAAACTAAACACTATAATCTTAATAAAAATAGTATAGAAGAAGGTATAGAAGATAATTCTACTATAGATAGTAGTAGTATAAATACTAATAATAGTACTTTAACTAACTATTTTAAACCTAATAGTATAAGAAAAAGACCTAGCTTTATATTTTTTAGTAAAGAAGAGTATAAAAATAATTTACTATCTTTTATATTAAGTTATAATCTACCTTTTAGTATAGTAGAAAGCTCTAGTTTTAATAACTTAATTAAATATTTAAAAGATAATATACCTAGTATAAGTAGAACTACTATAAGAAGAGAACTAGATATTTTCTATAATTTAGAAATTAATAAGCTTAAAGTATTACTAGAGAAAAATACTAGTAGATTTTCTCTAACTATAGATAAGTGGCGAGCTAGTAATAGTATAGATTTCTTATCTATTACTATACACTTTATAAATAATAACTTTATACTTAATAACTACTTAATAGGATTTGAAGAATTAAATAGCTTTACTTCTTATACTAGTACTATTTTATATAGTATACTAAATAGTATACTAAAAGGCTTTAATATAAGAAAAAAATTAATTAGTATTACTAGAGATAACGCCTCTTCTATTAATAGTACTGTAGATCTATTAAAGGATAAATATTATATAAAGTATAATTATAATATTATAGATATTAAGTGTGTTGCATATATACTTAATTTAATAAGTAATAGCTTTCTAGATTATACTTTTTTTACTATAAATAATACTAAGAAATTTAATAATAGTTTAAATAAGATTATAGAGGAAATTAATATAGATTAAACTATAGATAAAATTAGTATAGATAGAGCTACTAGTAGTAATTATACTAGTAGTAATACAATTGAGTTTATTAATAATAGAAAAGCTATACCTACTTTAATTAGAAATATAATTAATAAATTTAAATATAATTACTTTATAAAAAATAACTTTAAGAAAGTAGTAAAGAATAGTAAGATTAATAATTTAGGACCTGAAATATTAATTACAGATAATATTACTAGGTAGTTATCTACTTATAATATAATAGATAGATTTATTTATTTTAGAGATAAAATTAATATAGTATTAAGTAAAACTAATAATCTATCTAGTACTAAAAAAAGAGATATTAATTTAGAGTTTTATAATATAGTATTAGAAGAGTAGGATTATATAATTAAAATTAGAGATATACTAGAGATCTTTAGAAAGCCTACTATTAAATTATAAAATAATTCTAATAACGTTTATACTATAGTCTATATAAGTAAAATCTATACTAAGTTAAAGGACTTAATTAATATAGAAGAAGATAAGCTTTTAAAATAAGGCTTAAAACAAGCATTAGAAAAACTATTATTTTATTATTCTATTACTAGTTCTAATATAACTAAGCTAAAGGATTTATATATTATTACTTTATTAGATCTACATTTTAAACTAGAAATTTTAAAAAATTTAGATTATAATATAGAAACTATTAGTAATATAGAGCAGTACTTTTTAGAATTTTTTAGAAAGTATAGAAATAGTTTTACTTTTACAGAAGATAGTATAAATAATAGTAATAATATATAATTAAGTTTTAGTACTAATTTAGATATAGATAGTTCTAGTAGTAGTAATAATAGCCTATATATTAATACTAGATCTAATATATATAACTTAAATAATAAAGTTAAAATATACCTAAATAAGCCTAGAGTACCTAAGGAAATTACTATAGAGAATTATTATAATATAAATAAAAATAGATTTCCTATACTATATAATATAGCTAAAGATTATCTAGCAATTTTAGCTACTTCTACTCCTTTAGAATCTACTTTTAGTAAAGTTAATAATATAGTAACTAAATCTAGAAATAGATTATTACCTAATACTATAAAGAAATTAATAATATTAAAGGAACTAAATAGTATAGAAGATGAAGAAGAATTATTAGATAATAACTTACTATTTAAACAAGATACTAATCTTAATAACTTAACTAGTTTAAATATAGAAAGAAATAATAATATAGAAGAAGAGTCTTTAGAAGATAAAAGTACTACTAGTGCTACTAATTATATTAGTAGTAATAGTAGTACTAGTAGTCTAGAAGAGGAGTAGTATATTATTTTATAATATAAAATAGTATAAGAGTAAGATTAGAATATATAGTTATATAGTAGCTTAAATACTTAGATAGTAATTTATATATTTTTCTATCTCTTAAGATTTTATAGTTAGATCTTAAAATAAGCTTATAGCTAAAATTGCAACTTTCTTATATACTAAGCCTAATCTAGCTAGTAGAATTAATATCTAGGAAAATTATAAAACCTTTAATTGTTAGGTTTCTAATATACTAAAAACCTTATTAATAGGTCTAATATTAGATTTTTAATAAAGCTTTCTAATTTACTAGAAAGTTAAGGAATAAGCTAAGGTTAAGAATAAGCTCTTATGTACAAATTCAACTTTCTTAGATACTAAGCCTAATCTAGCTAGCAAAATTAATATCTAATAGAATTATAAAACTTTATATTATTAGCTCTCTAAGTTACAAAAAATCTTATTAATAGGTCTAATATTAGACTTTTAATAAGGCTTTCTAATTTCTACTATATAACTAGGTAAATTTATTAGAATATAATAGCTAAGGCTTTTATTTAGTCTCTTAAGCTCTAATATTTAATATAAAAGTAATTATAGTAGGTTATAGTATTAAGAAAATATTATTAGCAAAATCTATTTTTAGATTAGTAATTACTAAGTACCTTTAGTAATAGTAATTACTATTACTAAAAAATGTGCAACCCTAGATATCCCTAAATAATATAAAGAGTTTAAGAAACTATTTTAAAAAGAGTAAGTATAAGGATATAGTAGAGGTATAGAGTAGATAGTGTTAGCCTTATAACCTTAGAGGAGGAATAGAATAGTATTATATACTTAGATAAATTACTACCTATCTTAGGTTATAATTATCTATATAATATAGGTCTTACTTATCTAAGCTTAACCTAACCTATTCTAGAGTTACTTTACCTAGCCTTTACTAGATATCTTATATTACCTCCCTTCTTAGGGTTAATAGACCCTATTAACTAATATTAGGTTAATATATACTATATAGGGGCAGGTAGTACTAAAATAGGTTATTTTAGGATATTCTAGCCTAAAGAGAGCTATTCTAGCCTAAAAAAGGCTGCTCTAAGTCTTCTTTATACCTTATACTAACCTATAGTAAATATAATTCTTTTTTAGGCTAGAATCTTCTCTTTACTCTTACTTTATTTTCTACCTTTACCTTACCTTACTTAGCGCTAGGTACCTGCGCTAGCGTGCTAGCCAGCTTTAAGGGAAGAGTATATAATAATCTTTTCTACTAACCTTAGCTATTACCTCTACTCTATCTCTCTAAATTAATAAGTTTTTTCTATTTTTCTCCTTTTAGGTATTAGGCTATCTTAGGGTATTTTAGGCTATTTTAGGCTATTTTAACCTAAGGTAGCTTAATTTAGCGTCTTTTAGCTTCCTTTAGTATAGGTAGTTGCTAACTAGAGTATAGAGGCCTCTTTCTAACCTTTATAACTATATCTAGCTTATAACTACCTCTTTTAGTCTATACTAAGCTACTTTAACCTATTCTAGGCTATTTTAGTCTATTATATTATATAATAATACTAGTAATATCTACTTTAATAAAGGCGAGCTTACCTAGTATATTTATATTTACTATATTATATAGCTAGCTAATAGTAACTAGCGCTTTCTAGGCTAGGCTAGCTGCTATATAGTTAATCTTAATAGTAATACTAGCTCTACTCTGCAGCCTTAGCTTAATAATAGTACTCTTAAGTACTTATGCTGCTTTATAAAGTTAATAGACTGCTATACTATAAGTAGATACCTCCTAAGCTATTTTAGGCTATTTTAGGCTATTTTAGACTAATTTAAGTTATTCTAATATATTTTTAGGTACCTAAGCAGCTTTAGGGCTATTTTAATAAGCTTTACTAAGCCTTAGTAGAGCTTAAGTATAACTATATTATTTATAAGTATACTAACCCTAACTATATTATACTATCTACTTTTATAGCTAAAGGTAGTGCTTCTAGCTTAAGTAGCTTATCTACTACTACTTTAGAGTTTAATACTATATTTAGGGCTATTTTAGTATAAAATACTATATCTAGAGCTATTTTAGCGTAAAATACTATATCTAGAGCTATTTTAGGCTTAACTAGTATATCTACTCTCTTTACAGTCTCTTACTACCTTAAGGATAAGATTCTACTTACTATACTATAGAGAAAGGAGAGAGTCTACCTTCTTTATAATATTTATACCTCTATTACTAAGGAGCTCTTAAGGTAAGTAGAATTAGTCTCTTCTAGGCTAATTTAGCCTATTTTAGGCTCTTTTAGCCTATTTTAGCTTATATTAACTTTATTAGGAACTTTTTACCTTATACTAACTACTTATACCTCTATAATAGAGCTATTTATATAAAGGATAATCTTAAGGCTAACTATAGGCCTACTAAGGTTAACTATAATAAGTGCTCTATTATAGCTAAGGCTAGAGCTTAGAAGTATACTATTAACTTATTTAAGAAATAGAAGCTAGCTAAGCTAATAGATACTACTACGCCTAAGAAGAAGGTATTTAGGCCTATTCTAGGCTATTTTAGCCTATTTTAAGCTGTTTTAACTAATACTATATAAAACTACTTTAGAGTTACCTAGCTAGATTCTAAGAAGGCCTAGAGTAGCTATATTACTAAACTTTAGGCTAATATAGCTACTCTTAAGGTAGAAAGGGCTAGTAAGAAGAGAGCTATAAAGAGTAAGCTTACTAGCTATATTAAGACTCTAGAGAAGGAGGTTAAGGCTCTAAAGGCGTAAGACTAAGTTAGAATAGAGTATTTTAGCCTATTTTAGGCTACTTTAGTATCTATAGTTACCTTTATATAGATTTTAGAGTAAGATAGTTAGGTTTATATTATTATAGTCTATTTTAGACTGCTTTAGTACCTTTCTAGGTATTATAGGCTTATAATACTCTAGCTTACTTAATAAGCTCTAAATTAATCTTCTTTTAGTTTAACTATACTTATTCCTCTAAATATATATAACTTTAGGCTATTTAGGGCTATTTTAGGCTATTTTAGAGTATTTTACTTAGAGTTATTATATAGCGCTATTAAATACTAGTAAAAACCTATCTTTTTAGGTAAAAGTTTAGTAAAGGTAGCTATTTTCTTTAACTTAGAGAATTTTACTCTATTTCCCCTTTAAAATTAGTAGTTATCTTTAGTGCCTAGGCTCTTATTTTAGCTTAGATTATCTTTTTAGAAGAATATTTATTTTCTTCTAGAATACTTCTAGTATATTTATAGAGATATTAGGGCCTAGCTTCTAGAAGTTCTCTTTCTATCTATAATTTTTCTATTTTACTAAGTATTTCTACTAATTATCCTTAGTTTACCTTCTTTCTAGTATTTCTTCTACTTTATATATATTATCTCTATATATATATAAGATATCTATAATAGAGGTTATTAGATACTAGATAGTACCCCTTTACTTAAATAGTTCTAATAATAATATATAGAATACTAGGTAGATACTATTTAGGCTAGAAAGGTCTACTTTAAATACTAATAGTCTAATTTAGGCTAAAATAGTACCTAGGCCTATATACTTCTAATCTAGTTTCTTCTTTAGTTAGAAAGACCTTATATAGTATATTAAGATAAGTATACTATCTTCTACCTTAAATAAGATAGAGAGTCTTCTCTTATCTATATATTCTTTCTAATAAGTATTAGCTACTATAATCTTCCTTTTATATTCTAACTATAAGTTAATAACTTTTACTACTAAAGACTCTACTATAGGGGATTCTCTATTACCTAGGCCTATTTTAGGCTAATTTATACTCTTTAGATCTATTCTATAGTTTATATAGAAAGGAGTAACTCTAGTTATTATATATATACTATTATTATATATAAATTCTATAATTAAGATCTAGAGGCTCTAATTATCTTATTTAAGTATATAGTAGATATATAGATACTATTCTAGTATCTAGTTTTATCTTTCTATCTAGCTATCTATCTTTAGGTAGTAGGTAGATATAAAAACTCTTTTTAAGTTTAAGTAATAGTTAAATATTTCCTAATATATTATATTTATTAGAGGTCCTCTATTAGAGATAATATAACTTAGTACTCTATATAGCCTAATTACTTCTCTTATCTATACTTAGGCTAGGTTAATTCTATTCTAGTCTAAATATACTAAGATATAATAAGCTATTTTAGTTAGTTAGTATATAACTACTATAATAGTATTATAGACTATACCTAAAAACTTACTTAGAGAGAGTTCTATAATAAAATTAAAGGTTACTTTATCCTATACTACTTTTAGAGGTAGTAATAGAGCTAATAGTCTATAAGGTTTATACTTTACTACTACTAACCTTTAATAGAGGAGGTAGTTTTTATAGTAGTTAGCTATATCTTTAGAAATCTCTCTCTATATATAGTAGTATATAAGCTTTTCTTTAGTCTTCTAGGTACTAAAATATCCTAATAGTAGATTATAATAATACTCCTCTAGTACTTTTACCTTTTCTTCTAGTACTTATAGTACTATTTTACTAGTTTAACTTAAATTAGCTTATTCTAGGGCGTTTTAGGCCCTTTTAGAGTCTAAGTTCTTAGTAGAGGTATCTATATTATTATTTTAGTCTTTCTTCCTTTATAGTATTCTTTCTATATTATAGAACTACCTTAGTACCTTTTCTATCTAGTCTATCTCTAGAAAGGCTTTTCCTACCTATATTATTACTATATTAATAAGAGTAATTACTTCTTAGCTACCTTTCTCTAGAAGGTCCTATATAGGCTTTATAAAGGCCTTATTATACTTTTAGCTAGGCTTCTATACCTCTACTATATAGTCTAGGTATTATAATAGTCTATCTACTAGGTTTATAGCCTCTAGCTAATAGGTAATTATAAAATTATACTTTAATAGTACTAAGTAGAACCTTACTTACTTATAGTTAAGAACCTTTATCTCTATAAACTATTTTAAGTTATAGTAGTCTATAAGGACTTTAAAGTATTTACCTTCTAGGTAATAGCGCTAGTATTCTAAGCTTTTAACTATTATAAGTAATTCTTAGTTATATATATTATAATTATATTCTATCTAGATTATCTTATAAGAATAGAAGTCTATTAGCCTCTATTAGAGTAAACTAGCTTAGTTTAGTATAAGTTAGCTTAGAATACCTAAGATTACACCTCTTAAGGTATCTACTTTTATATAGGTTTCTCTTCCCCTCTTAAAGTATAAGAAGATTAGTACTTATAGAAATATATCTTTTAACTATATAAAGGCTCTATTACCTTCTTCTTCTAGTTATATATCTATACTTTCCTCTTTTTACTATATATAGCTGCCTCTAGCTGTATTTAGGCTCTTTTAGGTTATTTTAGTTAAGAGTAGTATAAGTTTAGAGAAACTAATAATAAATTATTAGTAATAGTTTATAAATTCTAAAAATACGCAAATATCTCTTATAGTCTGTAGTTTTAGCTACTTAGTAATTATTTTAACCCTATCTTAGTTAATACTAATTCCTTTAGGGGATATAATATAACCTAGGTATTCTATATACTAGATATACTATTTATACTTTAAAAGCTTTATAAACAGCTTTACTTTATGCAATTTTTAGAGTACCTCCTTTATATAGTTAATATATTCTTCTTCTATATTAGAGAAGATTAGAATATTATCTAGGTAGATAATATAGGTTATATCTATTAGACTTATAAGGGCTTAATTTATATAAGCCTAGAATTAAGCTAGTATATTTATTAAGCTAAATAGTATTACTATATACTTAAAATAGCTATATTTTATTCTAAATACAGTTTTCTACTTATCTCCTTCTCTAATTCTAATTCTATAGTATACTTCTCTTATATTTAGCTTAGTATAGAACTTTACTTATACTAAATATTTTAGTAACTCTAAGATTAGAGAGAGTAAGTATTAGTTCTTAAGAGTAACCTTATTTAGACCTTAGTAGTCTATATATAGCCTTAAGCTACTATCTTTCTTCTTTATAAAGAGTATTAGGGCTTCTACTAAAGACTTAGATCTTCTTATCTAACCTTATACTATATACTCTATAAGGTACTTCTATAGTATCTCTAACTCTATTACTAATAGGTTATAAAGTAGCTAATAGAGTAGTTAAGCTCTCTCTACTATTTAAATAGCTAGGTTATATAAGGAATACTTAGCTAAGCCTTTTATATCCTCTTCTAAACTTATATCTATATACTCTATATACTATAGGGGTAATTAGGCTATTTTAGCCTAGCTTAGAGTATTTTAACCTATAAAGCCTACTATATATATATATATATCTACTATAGAATCTTATATACTATAGTTAAATACCTTAGTATCTTCTACTGTAACTTATTAGAAAGTACCTTTTTCTTTATCCTTTATTCTATAGAATAATATATATTAGCTTATATAGCTTAACTTTAGACTTACTATATTAATCTAGAGAAGTTCTAAGTATATTAGGTACCTCTAAAGGTTTATTACTATAAAGGGTATATTATAAGTTTAGATATATCCTCTTAAGTTTATTATAGTTATAGCTGTAGTTATAATACTATATACTAGTATCTTAGATCTATTAACTCCTTCTACTAGTAGTTTTAGTAGAGGTTTTATAGTTAGTTCTTACTCCTTTACTAGGACTGCTAATATAAGATTTAACTATAAACCTCTATTTATTAGAGCCTCTTTCTAAGAGAATAATTCTATAGTATATTTTACTATAAGAAGCCTTACTAGCTCTAAGTAGAGTACCTTATATAGCTTTTATAGCTCCTTATTCTCCTTAGAGAGAGCTATATAGGTAAGAAGGTAGAAGCCTAAACTCTCTACCTCTTCTCTTTTTCTATTCTATTTCTTTATAGATTACTACTCTATTTCTTAGGTTTTATATACTTAAAGGACTTATATTCTAGCTTACTATAATTATAATAGGTAATTAAGGTTATAAATAGGGTTAAGTCTAGCTATATATATTCCTTTACCTTATTTTAACCCTTTTTAGGCTATTTTAGCTTTACTTAGAGTCTCTTATTTTCTTCTAACCTATCTAAACTTATTTATCTTCTAGATAACTTATTTTTATTTATATATTCTCTCTACTTATATAAGTAGGGTATTCTTTAGTATATAATATTTACTTATTCCTCTATAAGGGAGATTATACTATATATAGCTACTAGTAATTATTTAAGGTCTTATTAAATATCTATATAGAGAGCTAAAGTAAATTTAATTACCTAGAGCTCTAGTATTATTATTAACTCTAGCTCCTTCTAAAGTAGGTAAAGGTAGTCTAGTAACTCTATTAGTAATTAACCTATATACTACCTATAGCTTTTTAATTACTTATAGGCTTATCTTCTCCTCTCTTAAGAGGTACTAAGTAAGTTAAGTATAACTACTTTAAGGCTAAGCTATATTAGTATCTATATAGAATATATAGTCTCTTTAATAAGATAATAGGCTCTTTAAAGTATCTTTAGGGGTTCTAAAATATATATTACCCTAAAGTCTACTTTCTACTATTCCTATAGAAAGTTAGTAGAAGAATAAGTAAAGAATCTCTTATAGTCCCTCTTCTAATAATTATACTCTACTTAATTATACTTTATAAAGTACTATAGTAGCTTTAGTCTAGGTAGAGCTACTAATAGTACTATAGGTAGTATTATAATACTACTATAACTAGTAAAGGCAGTATATACTACAGTAATATTACCTACCTTATATCTAGCTTATAGCTCTCTAAGGACCTACAGTTCCTTAAGAGCCCTTATACTTTTAAGCTATATATATATCTTCTAGAGTTCCTTATTAGTTATAGGTATTCTTAGCCTATTTTAACCTAAAGTAGGCTGTAATAGCTCTATAGGGTCCCTCTTAGGTTTATTCTATCTACTATTATCTTTCTTTCTCTATTATAACCTACTTAGTATTATAACTAATTCTAGTACTGTTAACTGCGTAGTCTAAGGTATTATTAGTATTATTTTATTACTTTCTAGTTAATAGCCTGTAGAGCGCGTCTATAAGCAGTCTATTAGGTTAGGTTTTCTACTATTAGTCTATAAGGGAGTTAAGTAATTTAAATATAAGAATATAGTAGAGGTATAGAGTAGATAGTATTAGCCTTATAACCTTAGAGGAGGAATAGGATAGTATTATATACTTAGATGAATTACTACCTATCTTAGGTTGTAATTATCTATATAATATAGGTCTTGCTTATCTAAGCTTAACCTAACCTATTCTAGAGTTACTTTACCTAGCCTTTGCTAGATATCTTATAGTAAGAACCTACTACTTTACTAAAGTATAAGAAATAGAATTATAAGATTAAACTAATACTTAAGAAGAAACTAAGATTCTACTTTATATATAAACTCTTAGAAAAAGAGCTAAAAGTAATAAGAGAATATATTAAGGAGATATTAGATAAGAAATTTATATAAAGAAGTAAATTACTTATAGGGTACTCCTTATTATTTATACTAAAGAAGTAAATTACCTATAGAGTACTCCTTATTATTTATACTAAAGAAAAATAGTAAACTAAGACTCTATATTAATTTTAGGAAACTTAATAAAATATATATAATTAAGAACTAATATCTACTTCTAAATATTAGAGAACTAAGTAAGGAATTAATTAGCCTATACTAATATCTTTATAGTACTAGACTTATATAGAGTATATAACCTAATATATATAAAAAAGGTAAGAAATAGAAGACAGTATTTAGAATAAGATATAGATATTATAAATACCTTATTATACCCTTTAGCCTTATAAATATACTAGTAATATACTAGAAATTAATAAATAATATATTATAAGAATACTTAGATATATATATTATAGTCTACCTAGATAATATCCTTATTTACTTAATAAATAAGAAGGAATATAAAGGATATATATAAATAGTCCTTAAACTGCTATAAGAGAATAATCTAGTAGTTAACCCTAATAAATATAAATAGTACTAGAAAGAAGTAGAATTCCTAAGATATATAGTTAGAAAGAATAGAGTATAGATAAGTAAAGATAAGATCTAAGTAGTAAAAATATAGCCTATACTAAAGATAGTAAAAGATATCTAATCTTTCCTTAGATTTATTAACTTTAATTAATAGTTTATATAAGACTTCTTAAAGAAAGCTATCCTACTTATAAATTTAATAAAGAAGGAAAACTCCTTTAACTAAACTAAGAAATTATAAGAATATAGATTTTACCTGCTATATAATACAGCTAAAAAGGAACGTATACTTAATTATATTAATTAAGTATGTAGTAGAATAGTATATATAGAGAGTTTTTTATCTTATATTATATAGAATAAAACTAATTAGATACTGTATAGGATTAGCCTTAGCTTAAATCCTTATAATATCCCTCTTCTCTGCAGGCGTCGCCTATAATATTATAATATCTACCTACTTAGGTATATAGACTAGACCTTCTAGCAGCTATAATATGTAAATATTATATTGCGCTACTTTGTACTATATTGCGTTACTTTAGGCTGCTTTAGCTAATAGCTAATATACGTATATTTTAACCCCTTAGCGGGGTTAGCTTAGCTAAGCTAACCTAGAGGCTTGTAGTAGAATAACATCTTAATAACTTAAACCTACAACCTTACAATAGCTAATAATATAATTAAGTATAATATAAGAATATAGATTCTGCCCGCTATGCAATATAGCTAAAAAGAAATATATACTTAATTATATTAATTAAGTATATAGTAGAATAGTATATATAGAGAGTTTTTTATCTTATATTATATAGGATAAAACTAATTAGATACTGTACAGGATTAGCCTTAGCCTAAATCCTTACAGAAATAAGATAAAGTATTTAAAGTACTTAAGTAAGCTTATATTAAACTACTAGTTTTAGTATTCTTTAGAAGTAGAGAACTACTATATTTTAAAATAGATATATTAGACCTTACTATAGGTATATATATAAAATAAGAAAGAAATAGTAAATAGTACCTAATTATATACTATTTAAGAAAGTTTATAAGTATAGAAGAAAACTATAATATATATAATAAAGAATTACTTACTATTATAGTTATACTAGAATATTAGAGAGTCTATATAGAAAGCTACTTAGACCTTTTAATCTTTTTAGACTATAAGAACTTAGTTAATATTATAACTACTAAGGTCCTTAATTAATAATAAGTTAGATAGATAGAACTACTAGAATAATATAAGTTTAAGATTATCTATACTTTAAGAAAAGATAATAGTAGAGTAGATACTTTTAGCTAAAGAATAGATATTATAGAAACTAAAAAGATTATTAAATCTATAGTCTTATAATAGTATAAAGATAGATCTCTTAGACTAGCTTAAAGTATTAATAGCTTACTACTTATAGTTAAAGTAGAAGTACTAGAAGAACTTTAAGAAGAAATTATTTAATAATATTATAATAATTTAGTATATAGATACTCTAAAATTACTTAGATAATAGAACTAATTTAGTAAAACTACTAGTTTAAGAATATAAAGAATAAAGTATCCTTATATATTAAGAAGTATATAGACTATTAAAAGAATAAATATAGTACCTATATACTTTATAGAGAAATATAGCTTATAGAACTACCCTAAGAACCTTAAACTAATATCTTAATAGACTTTATAATAGAATTACTACTATTAAAAGATTCTACTACTAGATTATCCTATAACTTAATATATATTATAGTAGATTACTTTATAAAGTATACTATAATAATATCTTTTAGATAAGACTATATAGTATAATAGTTAGCCTATATTATTAAGAATTAATTAATTAGAGATTATAGTATACTAAAGATAATTATTAGTAATAGAGATAAGCTCTTTACCTTAAAGTATTAAGCTATACTTATAGTAGAAATAAGAATAAAGTAAAAGTTATTAACTACTTATTACCTCTAAATAAATAGTTAAATAGAATAAACTAATAAGACTATAAAGACCTATCTAAAAATATATAGTAATACTAGTTAGAATAACTAGGTCTTACTATTAGTAATAGTATAGTTAGCCTATAATAATAAAATATTAGAAGCTATAGGTTAGACGCTATACTTTATAAATTATAGAAAATACCCTAACTTATTCTAAAAAATACTACTTAGTATAAGAGTAGATATAGTAATATTAGATACTAAAGAAATAAAGAAAGTATATAACTTAATAAGTATAAAACTTAAATACTTCTAGAATTAGAGTATCTAATATACTAATAGGAAAAGAAAAATAGTACCTTAGCTAAAAGAGGGGGATAAAGTCTATCTTTATATAAAAAACCTTTAAATAAAATAACTAAGTAAAGGACTTAATAATATTAAAGTTAGACTATTTTTAATTTCTAAATATAATAGACCTATTATATATATACTTAAGTTACTATATAATATAAAAGTCTACCTAAGGTTCTATATTAACTTATTAGAACTTACTAACCTAGAAATACTACTTTAGACTAAATAGTATTATAAACTTAAAGAAGAAAATAAATTTAAAGTTAAAAAAATATTAAGCTATAAAGTTAACCCTATAATAAAAGGTCCTAAGTACTTCTACTTAGTAAAATAGAAAGAATACCTAAACTTAGAGAATATATAGGAACCTAAAGAAAACCTAGTAAACTATTAAGAGAAGATTAAATAATACTAGAAGAAATATTATATACCTTAGCAATATAGAGTATAATTAAGAACTACTAACTAGTATAATATTATAAGAAGCCTCCTAAGTCTTAAGAGGAAAATCTTTAAAGGTACCCTAAGTACTAGAGGATAAATAAAGATTAAAACCCTCTATAGAACCTTTAGGTAATAATAAAATATCTAATAAAGCTGCCTTCTCTAATACCTTAATTTCCTATAACTCTACTATAATTATATTCTCTATATAATTATTAATTAAATCTATTTATTTTCTAAGATACTCTTTATATACTTATATAATATATAACTCTTCTAATACTTACTTATAAGCCTTAACTATAGTATTCTATATATCTACTAATTCTTTTATCTTCTATTATAACTTATACTTTTATAATACTAATAATAAAAATTTAGACTAAGTAATACAGATATTACACCTCTAATTCTTATAGTAATAAGTACTATATTTTCCTAATTATATATATAGTATTAGGGTTGCTATTTACTTAAGTAAGAGTAATTACTCTTACTCTTTTCTATAGTAATAGTAATTACTCTTACTCTTTTAAGGTCTAGAGTAATAGTAATTACTCTTACTCTTTCTAATAGTAATAGTAATTACTCTTACTCTTACTCTTTAATTACTCTAGTAATTACTAAGAGTAATTAAAGATTCTAAAAATAGAAATACTAGTTATATAGTATAAATATACTATTTTATACTATATATTTTAATTATAGTACTAAAAGGCTAAGAAAAGACCTAAAGTTAAAAATTAGCTCTTAGCTAAATTCTAACTTTCTTAGATACTATATATAAGTTAGCTAGTAAAATTAATATTTACTAGAATTATACAACTTTACTCTATTAGGTTTTTAAAGAACTAAAAATCTAGTTAGTAAGTCTAAGATTAGATTTTTAGTAAAGCTTTTTAAGTATTAAGAAGTTAAGGAAAGAGCTAAGATTAAGAATAAGTACTTAGCTAAGAATACTACTTTCTTAATTATTAAGCCTAACTTAGCTAGTAAAATTAGTATCTATAAAAAATATAAAACTTTATACTATTAGCTTTTTAATATACTAAGAATCTAGTTAGTTAGTCTAAAATTAGATTTTTAATAAAACTTTCTAATTTACTATAAAGTTAAGAAAAGAAATAGGATTAAGAATAAGCTCTTACTTAAAATCTTAATTTTCTAAGAGTATAAGCTTAATTTAGCTAGTAAAATTAGTATCTAGTAGAATTATAAAACTTTATAATATAAGCTTTTTAAAATACTAGAGATTAAGTTAGTAAGTTTAATATTGTATTTCTAGTAAGAGTTTCTAATTACTACTATAGTATTAGTTAGAATTTTAAGAATATAATAACTAAGTCTATAGAGTAGTACTTTAGCCTATATTACTATATATAAATAATAGCAATAGTAGCTTCTAAGATTAATAATAATACTAGCTATTTCTATTTTTAGAATTTAGAGTAATTTAGTAATTACTAAGAGTAAAGAGTAATTACTATAGTAGAAGTAAGAGTAATTCCTACTAGCTAGAGTAATAGTAATTACTCTTACTCTTTAGAGGGGCTAAGTAATAGTAATTACTCTTACTATAGTAATTACTATAGTAATTACTATTACTTATAAGTAATTACTATTACTTAAAAATAGCAACTCTAGTATTATATATCTTATAAATATAACTATACTTCTAATATAAGGAATACTTCTAAACTATAATATCTCTAAATAAGTTAATAAAATTAGTAAGTTTATAATAATAAGTAGTACTAAAGGGAACTTTAGGAATAGATATTAGAGAATAAAGTAACTTAGGTATAGTAAGAGAATATAAAGGTAGATATAACTTACTTATAATATAGGGCAATACTAGTTATAAGCTAAGATATTATATATATACTATAACTACTACTACGCAGATAAACCTCTAGTACTAGTTATACTTTACCCTAATTAGGAATAACTTTTATAAACTCTATAATTATAGAAACTCTATAATTCTATAAATAGCTAGATTATATTAACCTCCTACTTATATAAACTAATTAATTCTAAAAGCTAAGAGCTTATAGAAACCTAGCTTAAGGATAAACTATAAAAGAGAAGGAGGATAGTATTATAATTCCTAAGAGATATACTCTATTATTATAACTATAAGGGTAAATAATACTATAGTAAGCCTACCTTAGATATATAAAGTATTATATAATATAATCTATATAGATTAGAAGGCTTAGCAAATAAATTAGTAATCTATATTCTATATAATCTATACCTCTTAGTAAATAGATTAAATAGATTAGTAGAAGATCTCTTTAGTATATAGATCTTATTAGTAAACACCTTTAATTTATTATATTTAACTTAAGTTAGTTACTAGTAATATATTATTACTTCTTTATAGAAAGCCTCTACCTTTACTATCTTACTTAATAATCCTATCCTACACTCTTATTAGAAAGAAACCCTTTACTAGCTTAGTTAGATTAGACCTTATCTAGATACTTCTTACTCTATCTATAAAAACTAATACTAATATACTACTAATACTAGCTCTCTTATTATTAGCTACTTAGTAGAAACCTTAATAAAGAGCTAAAGTTAATAATAAGCTTATACTTAAAATATTAATTTTCTAAGAGTATAAGCTTAATTTAGCTAGTAAAATTAATATCTAGTAGAACTGTAAAACTTTATTCTATAAGCTTTCTAAAGAATTAAAGATTAAGTTAGTAAGTCTAATATTATATTTTTTAGTAGGAGTTTCTATTATCTACTATATTATTAGTTAAAGTTTCTAGAATATAATAACTAAGACTATAAAGTAGTACTTTAGCCTATATTACTATATATAAATAATATTAATAGTACCTTCTAAGATTAATAATAATATTAGCTATTTCTATTTTTAGAATCTAGAGTAATTTAGTAATTACTAAGAGTAAAGAGTAATTACTATAGTAAGGGTAAGAGTAATTTCTACTAGCTAGAGTAATAGTAATTACTTTTACTTTTTTTAATAGTAATAGTAATTACTCTTACTCTTTAAAGGGGCTAAGTAATAGTAATTACTCTTACTATAGTAATTACTATTACTTAAAAATAGTAACTCTAGCTATAAGAGAAGAGTTTTAAGTAGAGTTATATTATAGTTTAAAATAAAGATAGTATAAGCGCGCTTAAAGTACTCTAACTAATAATAACTATTAATAAGAATAAATAGACTAGGGTAGAAGAGTATAACTATATTATAACTAGTTATATAATATACTTAGTATACTAAACCTCTTAAGAACTAATATACTTAGTTAGTTAGTATACTTAGTTAGTTAGTATACTTAGTTAGTTAGTATACTTAGTTAGTTAGTATACTTAGTTAGTTAGTATACTTAGTTACTAAGTATACTTAGCTACCTAAATAGAAAGGATCTTTTTAGTATATAGATCTTATTAATAAATACCTATTATTTATTATATAGTAAGTATAATTATTATATAGAATATCTATTAATATATTTCTTAGATACTTAGGATAATATACCCTACAGGCTAGACTAGTAAATAGGTATAGGTAAGGTTAGAGTTAGAGTCTTATATAAGTAGAGTAAGGTTAAGGTTAGAATCTTATATAATTAGGGTAAGGTTAGAGTTAAGGTCTTATATAATTAGGATAAAGTTAGAGTTAAAGTCTTATATAAGTAGGGTAAGGTTAGAGTTAGAGTCTTATTAAGTAAATTTTTAGTACTTATTATATAATAAAATATTATTATAGAGAGAAAAATTTTATTTAGTAAGACTCTAACTTTAACCTTACTCTAATTATATAAGACTCTAAACTCTAACCTAACCCTAATTATATAAGATCTTAACTCTAACCTTACTCTACTTATATAAGACTCTAACCCTAACTATAAGAATGTAGATTCTGCCCGCTACGCAATATAGCTAAAAAGGAATATATACTTAATTATATTAATTAAGTATATAGCAGAATAGTATATATAGAGAGTTTTTATCTTATATTATATAGGATAAAACTAATTAGATACTATACAGGATCGGCCTTAGCCTAAATCCTTACACTAACCTTACCTATACCTATTTACTAGTCTATAGGCGAGCTGCGCACCTAGTTTTACTAGAGAAAATCAATAATCTAGAGCTTAATATTGCTAGACTTACTAAATAGAATATTCTAAAAATTTAATATTTTACTTCTATATATATTAGCTTTCTATATTATAGCTTACTAAGCTCTAGCTATTCTAGAAGAGTAGATACTTAAAAACGCACAGACCTTTTTAGACTTTCTTTAATAACTTTCTATATACTATAGTTATAGCTTATTAAGCTTAGATATAGGAAGCTAATATATAATAAAATAATATATAAAACTTTTAGAAATTTTTATTAGGTAAGTCTAGTAATATTAAGCTCTAGATTATTGATTTTCCCTAGTAAAACTAGGTACACAGCTTACCTATATATATAGCTCGCCTATAGTAGACTAGTAAATAGGTACTAGGTACTTTAGAGGTAAGGTTAGGGTAGAGTCTTATATAAGTAGAGTAAGGTTAGAGTTAGGATCTTATATAATTAGGGTAAGGTTAGAGTTAGGGTCTTATATAATTAGGGTTAGGTTAGGGTTTAGAGTCTTATATAATTAGGGTAAGGTTAGAGTTAGAGTCTTACTAAATAAAATTTTTCTCTCTATAATAATATTTTATTATATAATAAGTACTAAAAATTTACTTAGTAAGACTCTAACTCTAACCTTACCCTACTTATATAAGACCCTAACTCTAACCTTACCCTAATTATATAAGACCCTAACTCTAACCTTACCCTAATTATATAAGATTCTAACTCTAACCTTACCCTACTTATATAAGACTCTAACTCTAACCTTACCTTACTTATATAAGACCCTACCCCAACCTTACCTCTAGGGTACCTAGTACCTATTTACTAGTCTACTTACCTGTGTGCGCGGCTCGCCCGTAGGGTACATTAGTAGATGCTAGAAGTATCTGTAGGCGCTGTTGTAGCTACGCCTTGGAATAGGTATAGTCAAGGCAGCTATACAGCCTAGTGTCTTCGTATGCTAGTTATTCTCCCGTCTCGCTATATACTTGCCCGTTTATATATCCAAGTCTTCTTCCTGTCTTGCTACACCAGCTCCTCTATTAATCCCCTCATCCGAATCGCCTTCTGCCACCAGGGTTTACACAGTCCGCGCATCGCTATCCGCCTCGTATCCTCCAACATGTGGAGTAGTCGGGGTCATCCCCAGTTTAGGCGGCTTTTTTAAGCCCGGCTCTTCAGTGAAGTTCCTCCAGGAAATGAGGACTTTCCTATCGCCTTGCTTGGGCGTGAGATTTGTTGTGTCTGGCAAGCGTAGAAGCAAACGCAACGTCTTGTCCTGTCCATAGCCTAGTGGAAACTCGTGAAATTTTCGCCTGTTGCTGCCCCTCCCAGAAGCAGGAGGTTGACGTCTCCATGTGACTCATCGTAAGATACCTCTCATTGCCTATATCAATCTCACCGTCTCCTTGGTCCAGGACTCCACAGGTAATTGAGCCAAGATCGCCGGGTTAAACCAACCCTTCTCCGACAGACTCTTCGTCTCACCCGTTACAATCCCGTCATTCTCATTCATCAATCGCATAGCCTCTTGCCATTTCCTCTTTGCCTCCGATCCCATACTTTCATAACTTAACACACAGCCATATGCGTTCTTCGACCGCAAAGCATAATCCCAATCCTTCTTTGACTCGGCCGACATACCTTTGAAGTTCAACACACAACCGGTGTGAAATGGTTCAATGCGGCGATATAGCCCCTGCTCTTTTTCTGCGACCAGCAAGCCATTCACGAGGAGTTGGTCAGGATGACCCTCGTAGGTTGATTGTATGCCCAGCGATAGAAACACCGCCAGGACATTCCCTCCGCAATGTGCCGCCCACTCAGGGGCGTCGTAGCAATTACTCATGATGCGGACCTTGCTCGAATTTGTATTCAGCTTGAGACACAGCGTCCAAGTCGTGACATCAATCCACGGCCCAAAGCTCATATAGTCGTCTCCGTGACTAGGGAAAGCGGCAATGGACATGGTTCCATCCTCGACATGCTCCACGTTGACCTCGATGCACATGTAGTTCCACGACTTGCCGTAGCCGGGGCGTATACCTAGGGTTGGGGGCATGTTGAGCCACTCTATCGCATCCGGGCGGCGCGTGGCCTTTGCAGATGCCCGTGACCACGAGGGGAAAAGATCAGATGGCAGCAATGATGTATCTCCATCTTTCGCCGTGCGCACAGTCCACTGCAGATAATGCAGAAAAGACTGGCGTAGGTTATCTGCATCACGACTATAGTGAATTACAGGTAATCCGTGAAAGTTCTTCGCTGGTTCTGTCGCTACGTCAGATTGTGCTTCACGATACCCCAGGCTCTCGTCCGGAGGTGAATAATCGATCGGAAGCGAAGCATGTGCCTCATACTGGAAGTTGTTGATTATCCCAGTAATAGCATGTATTGTGTCAGTGTTGAATGAGAGTTGCCGCTTATAGTACTCGCTCAACAGCGCGCTGAGATCTTGCAGGGAATATGGGATAGTCGTGCTCGAATTATGGATGCAGCGCGCTCATGTCTGTCAAGACACTCTCGATTCGGAAGTTCTGGTAGCATTGCAAGTACACCTGATATGAAGTGAACACAAGCCTGCCGGGGGGGGGGGGGGGGGGGGGGGAGGAGGCATTATTGGAAAGTCCTGTGAAACATGTCAGATCCTGTACGGCGTCGCGCAGGGAAAAAGTCATAATCTTAGACTGACCAGGCCCGTGTGCTCTACCTCGACTTCTTGATTTCTTGATTCATGACTGGAACGCCTAGATAGATCTTCTGGACTATGTCAGGTCTGCACTGGGCTACTCGAGGAGTTCCTCGCACTCCTGGTAAGCCATCGTTTGAATCCGCGCCTATTGCCATCATAGTGAGTTCGGCGTCTTGGTATATTCTGTCCATGTTTCCAATTATAGTGTGCTTCTCAGTCGCATTGTTCTGATTGATACAATATCGGTCCACCCATATGAATGGTATGCCCAATTCCAAGACGACAAACAAAGTATCTTCAATCGCCTTGGGCAAATCAGGAGGCAGCTGATCGTTGAATTGAGTAGTTCCTATGGCTCCATGACCCCATAAATAGCTCAAGCAGATATAAGGGTGGTGTTCCTCTGACACCACGAGCCGTCTGGTCTCGCAGTCGATGCGCCGCAAGGCATTTGCAAGTGGACTTCGCCGGGCGGAGAGGGCGTGGTTTCTTCGGCAATCATCGATAGAGGCCTTGCAGAATTCGAAATCCGGCTGGTCTGGCATGATACTATTTACAAGTGGTTCGTGTCTTTCAGAATGCGAACAAAAAGGTCCTGTTCCGCGTGCCTCGAAAAATTGTAAACACCTGGGGCGACCCGTGTAACCCACTTCCAACTTTATACCACAGCATTTGGCTGGAGCTGGTTAACAGGTGAGGGTGAACGCTGACCATTTGCGCATAGAATGATCACATGTCGCCAAGACTGTTTTAATGGTGGCTCTGAATTGCTGGCAAAGCGGACAATTTAGGTCCAAGTTTGACAAGAGAATGCTTTCGCCACTGGGTAGCGGTCTCTCGCTGTGCAACAGAAGGCAGCGCGGACAGAGAGCGTCTCCAGTAAATGAAATGTCCATTGCAACAACGATGGGAATCTTAGAGTCCTGTAGCTGCAGCGGAGACTGTATATCGCTGTTGCCAGGCTCGGATGGATCGTTTTATCTTTAGCTGGGGACCATACAAATCCTTTGTGGTTGTGATTAATCTCCTGTGGAACTCAATGGCTCTGTTCATGTTGTATAGTTAGGCATCTGTTCACCCAAGTGAGTGCTAGTTCTATCCAACTAGACTCGGCACTGTTGCATCGAAAGTTTTGTTCGTAGACCTTAGAAAATATCAGGCAAGTTAGTAATTTCAGATGTTACAAGTGTGTCGGTCTTTGCGCTATGGGGAAGGTTGTGGCAAAATGGTAGTCCAGGCGCTCGAGTTGTAGATGGCCATGGAGACGCTGCAAGGGAGGTGTCAGCTCTCAGCCAGCAAGCGAACATAAGTACAGCTGGGCACAACATCTAGCTCGCATTCCACCGTCGACACAATCGTACAACTATCCTTGCATATCATGCATGAATCCAGCTAAGAATATGTTGAAACTATAGATTACAGCTGCATAACTATCTAGTCGCTGCTTGTTGATCAGATTGGGTGGTGATGGAAATATGCCCATGAAGAGGACAAGGAAATGAAAACGATGGGGGTATCAAAACGTGCGTCTGGGTCTCGCTACACTAAACCAAGCACAAAAGCATTAACATATTTGGAGTGAAGTCGTGGGTGTGGGTGTAGATCAGAGCTGGAAACTTGGTACCGGATCCCCACGCTGGAAATGCTAGGAATGGCTGAAAGCAGAAATTGAGGAGAGGGTATTTGGGCTGATTTATCAAAGTCAATAAAGCTGTCGTGCGTCTGTGATGGACCACGATTGTGTGTTTGGGGCGGCTTGTTATGGACTTATTCGAGCACCAGCGCAGTGACAATATATCCATTGGAGAAGTCCCAGAACGAGTGAGACTCAAGTGTCTCACGATCTTGGTAGATGCGGCCGCCGTATACGAGCCGAATGCTGCATGAAGTGTCAAGCTATCCCACTGTCAGTCAGGCTGCAACGAGGATATGTTTGTTGATCACTGAACGTACCTCTGATTGCGCCCTGATCTTCTCCACGATTGAGGCAACGGGCTCTTTTCGTCGCAGCTTAAGCACAACGTCTCTACCGTTCAGGCTGACTCGAGCCCGAACGACGACCGGCTCGTCATCTTCATCGTCGTCTGCAACCTGCGGAGCCTCAAGAGCATCAGCAGCACCCAACGAGTCACGGGTGGTGTCGACGTCAGCGTTTTCGGGGATGATGCCCTCTGGTTCCACAATCAACCATTCTGGCACCTTGTACATGACGCCAGTGGAATCGTACACGCCTTTCCACAGACAGCCTGTCGGACATGTGCACTCCATAGTCTCAAGCCACTGCTGGGCCTCGCTCAATTTCCCAGCTTGTAAGGACTGTGACGCCAGCCGGATAGCACCCCAGACCTCCTGCGAGCCCGTGACTTGGGTATCCCACCAGTCGTTGCGCTCCTTGTCGAGTCGCGATGGAGTCCAGGTTGAGTTGGTCGAGTCGGAGAGCGGCGTCACGCGACCCCTACTGGCACTGTTGGGGGAAGCCAG
The DNA here is from genome assembly GCA_020747045.1 of Phaeosphaeria sp. MPI-PUGE-AT-0046c. Taxonomy (NCBI): domain Eukaryota; kingdom Fungi; phylum Ascomycota; class Dothideomycetes; order Pleosporales; family Phaeosphaeriaceae; genus Phaeosphaeria; species Phaeosphaeria sp. MPI-PUGE-AT-0046c. The sequence continues at coordinate 1,495,719 of JAGTJN010000001.1, read as the reverse complement.
CGCATTTGGCAGCTTTGCGCGCTGGAACATGGGGATGGCTTTGAGCGGCGTGTTGGGACGGTCGATGGCATCTTGTCGACTCCCCGACGGTTGCGCATAGCTTTGGGAGACGTGCGACGCACGTGGCGTTTGGAGCGAAGCTGGTCGCGTGGAAGGCGCAGTGATGTTGCGCGACGAGGAATGCGCGCGAATGGCTTGCGTGGGACCGCCGTCGTCTGGGCGAGAAGCGCAGCACCCCTAGCCATGTTAGACTGACTGATGCGGTTGTAGAACAGAACTATCTCTGGATGGCGGGACCGAGGCACAAGATGTGCCCAATATAGGTGGTGACTGTTGTACCTACCATGGCGATGTGTGTGGCCCCTCAACCTTTGCCCAACGTGACTACCAATGACTAGACCGAGGATGGGGTTGCGCTCCTCATGAAAGAAGCGATGGCTGGCGGTAGCAATATGGTCGCATGAGCGCGATTTGTCCCCAGTGGGGCGTTGAGCGTGTGTAAATGGCGCGGCGGGGCTGTATTGCTTCCTGTGTGGAGGAGTAGCAGACGGTCGACATGGGAGCAAGGCGCGCTTCACTGTATTAGTACCAATAGCCGCGGTCCTCCATGATGCCGCTCCCGTGATCCGGCCACTTCAGTATGCGTGTCGTCCATCGAGGCTTGCCACCTTAATATGCAGGCCCAAAGGACTAGACGGGCCTGCCGTTTGTTGTGCTCGGCGAAGCCAACACTTGACATCCATACAGTGTGCGTCATGCCACCAACACCAACTAGTCAGCTTCGGCTATCTTGATCTTCTCAACCCCTTACATTGAATCTTGGTCAAGCTCTTAACGCGTTCGGATAGGCTCCAAATAAACTGGGAGATTTGGTCTGATCTTTCACATAGCAGCCTGGTGGACATTGATGATTTCTTATACACGCTCATAACCTTCTTTCACTGTGCTTGTCCACCCTCAATTTTCTAGAGTGTATGCTCAAACACCATCACCGCCTAATGGAAACGCATAATTTTTTCCAACATCGCAGTTTCATTGTGTCCGCGAGATGAGCGGGCTAAAGTCTCCTCTGCATAATGCTGACTTACCGCCTGGCTCGACCAACACCTTGCGAGGAGAAGCGGCTTTTTCCTAGAAGTCTGGTAACATGTACGGAAGCTCCCATCTTGGTTGGCGGTTGCAGGTGCAAGTTTCTTCAAGACCGAGTCTGTACTCGTAGGGCAAGTGGCTCGGCCTCATCGCTCATCTGAGAGTGGTGAAGTAAGATGCATCGTAATGGACATCTGGCAGTTTGCATCCAAGCCATATTTCCATCCCCTGCTCAAACCATGCATCATTAGCACGTAACAAGCATGAGCCATGCTCGAATCTCCTTCATCATCATCATCCGCCCCTCCCTCGCCCTCTGCCCCTTCCCCTACCTCGTCCCCTTCCTCCTCTGCCACCACCACCCTTCCCCCTCCCTCCCCCACCAATCCGCTCATACAACCTCTCCTCCTCAAACGGCACATCCGCCAGCCTCACATAACTCGGCATTCCCGCATCCACGACCGCCAAAATAACATTCCTGCTTCCGTGTTTCAGCTTATTGTATAGCGCCTTGCCCTCCTTTGGCCTATCCGCGGGCACCTGCGCCATCAAATCGTTGATCTGTGCGCCGGTCGGGATCGTCGTTTCGCGCGCGTTGACGACGCAGATGCGGAAATCGGGGGTCCCGCGCGCGCTTTTGCGGAAGTTGGCGGTCGTGCGGTAGACGTCGAAGTGAATGCGGAAGGGGTTGGCGGAGGAGGACGGGAGGGTGAAGGTTGGTGGTGTGGTGCGCGAGTGCGAGGGGATGAGGGTGAGGAGGCGGAAGATGTCGGTGTAGGATCTGTACAAGCCAGGTTTGACAAGGGGCCCGAATGCGAGTTGGGTGGGGGATGTGGTGTGTGTTGGTTGGCTTAAGCGGCGCCAAACATCAATGAAGAATCGCGAGATAATGCTTGTTTGTGGCGAGCTCTGCCCCTCCTTCTCTTTTGCTTCGGAGAAGACCAACTCTCCTCGATCATCGCCCCACGTCCCTGTGCGGAAGACGACGTATCCAGATCTCTTCAGCCCAGCGTACACATTATACATCTCCAGCGTCAACTTGCCGCCTATTCCACCCTCGAACCCAACGAACGCAGCATACGCCGCTTGCAAACTCATCGGCGCTCCTTCCTCAGTCTTGTATATCGTCTCATCCCCCTCTTCCCGCTTGACTGGCCACCGACAATCCAGCGTGCCTCGCTCGATCAAGAACAGCGCTTCTTCGGGCAACAGCCATTCCTTCCCGCCCTTTGCAGTCCCCATGGTCTGGAAATGTTGCGACTTGACTTTTTCCACCACCGCCATGTTGATTTCAGGGTCATACATGGCCAGGACATGGTTCTTTTGCGTGTGCGATCGCTGCCATGAGAGCACGCCGTGCATGGACTGCCGTGAGGCTTCGAGCTGGTCGAGTTGTCGGTTTGTGGAGTGGCTTTCAAAGTCTTTTTCACCGCGCTTAGGGAGGCTTAGGGAGGATACATCGTGTCCTGCGCTGCAGTGTATCAGCTTCAATGGTTGTGGGGTGGATGCGGAGAGGGTGCGGACATGAGCTTGTCGAGGGCGCGGAAATCCTGTGCCTCGTCGGTCGGATCGTTATCTGCGGCGTCTGGCGCGCGAAGGTGCGAGAGCTCTTCGTCCTCGTCGGCCATTATTTCTATGGATTAAGTTTTGGTGAAGGTATGTAATGCCGTGGGGAGCTGTAGCTTTTCTTGAAGCTAATCGATAATGACTCGCAGTTCCAACTCGGCTAAACTTGCTTCTCAAATCACATGGCTTAGAAAGGTCATGTAGACAAGGTGTATTTTGATACAACAGTGAGATGGTTGACAGATATTAGTTTTTGAATATCCGCAAGTCATTTACAGCAGATCTTCCTCATCCACATTCTCCCCTCTCCGCGCAGCCAAATACACCCTCCCACTTTCATACGCACCCAGATAAAGTCCCGCTCCCACGAACGTCCAAACACCTCGTAATGCACCTCCCCTCCATAATCCTTTGAAGCCCTTCTCTGCCACGATCTCCTGTCCGATATTCCAGCTACTCGGTCGACCTTTTTGCTCTGACGAGATCATCGGATTGAGGTTCCTTGCCGCGCTCTTCACCGTGTCTTTCGATGATTCGACCGACTTTCCAAATGCATCCACCAGTCCATCTGCTTTCGCTTTCGGTTGGACCTGCGCTGCTTCCTGTGCCGCATTGTCGACCGCAGACAACATGATTCTTGTTTTGACCACGTCGATGGGTGTGGTGATGACTGCTGCGACGGCTCCAGCAGATCCCGCACTGAACGCTGTGATCATCCCACTCTCCGTGATTGTACCTGTAGTCAAACCTCTTCGGTCCCGGTATTCTTTGATATACAGCTTCAATCGTTCAAACATGGGGAACTGCATGGCTGTGAAAGGCAAGTTTCGTCCCGCCAGCGCGGTGTAGCCCCGCCATAATGCCAAAGGATTCGACTTGAACTTGGCCAAGGTTTGCATAGTTGCGTTTGTTGGCGATCCTGCCTTGACCATCTGGGCATTCTGCTTGATGACCTCAGCCGGCGTAAGGATCGCACACGAGACAAGCTCTGCAAGCGACGATGCGCCAGCATGGACGACAGCTATTGGTAAGACGCCATTGGGGGATGATGAAGTAGTGTTCAGTCGTGTGAAGAGCGCTTTAGTGCGCTCATATGTTGTGAAGAAAGCTCCTGCTGCAGAATGTTAGACCCGTGACATTGTACGTGTATCGCCCACGACATTCGCATGAGGATTGAGAAGAAGGAGTTTTTACACGAAGGTAGTGTTGCTATGATAACACTTCCAATGCCCTGATAGACTCCGCGAAACAGCGCAGGATTGGGTTTTCCCGTTACAGAATTGGTATAGAAGCGAGCATAGTCTGGAGACTGTATCCTCGTTTTGATTGTATCAAGAGGGTATACAAGAAGATCGACAGTAAATGCTGCGATTGCACCGGCCTGAAGGCGTTAGCTGGTACTTTTCTCGGACCCACACATATTATGGCCGCATGGTTTGACACTGACAATGAGAATGTCGGAGTTTGTGTTACCCGACATTTAGATATGATGGTGTGCGTGTGGCAGATCCGGAAGCAATGATCAGGCGACTTTGAGGCTCTACGCGAGGGTCCGCTAGAAATGCACAACGTCACCGATGTCGTCCGATACGCCTGTCACGATCTCACGTGTGATGCACTTTCACTGCGATATCGGAGGATGTTCGGGATGAATCTGATGAGGTTGTCTTATCTGATGTCTTCCTTTTTCGTGTAAGCTGCAGGTTTGCAGATCTGCTGCATTGTCGTGCACGATCTCCACACCTACACCGCTTACCAAGTGCCCGTCCACAAATCGACCTTACCTCTCAACACCTCCATTGCAGTGACACAGTCATTCTTATAACTCAGATTTGACGAGATCTAATTTCTAGTGACTCTCACTTGTAGATGCTTGCAATATGTCGTGCTATCTACTGAAGACCACTTTTTCAACTGCCGTTGCGGTACATGCTCCCAGAGCCACGATCCTGCTTTTGCATAGAAACGCCAGTTGAAGGGGTATATCTACATGATCCGACCATCTGTGCCTTGAACTCCGTCTAAGAAGATGACAGAGACGCCGGGAATGTAAGCCTGCCCAATGATACCATTGCCCAGCCCCCACATTCCAACCCTTGCCCAGCTCTTGTCTTAGTTGTCAAACACCGTGCGCCAAAAATCACTTTTCGATAAAATATGTCTCAGATCTCGATTCTCGAATCTAGTTGGTGCCAAGTGTGGTTACAACTTGGTATCCTGTCTGTTTGAATCGCTCAGCCTCCGGAACGGCTGCAGCGAACCACTGGGGCCAGATCTCACACTAGCTCCCTGTGCAACGTTGCTGCCGCTCGATGTTGCGGTCGTACCACCGGTAGTCCTAGCCGACGAAGTGCCGGTAGAGGTTGAGCGGTTGTGGAGATGCGAACTCATCAGCCAGTGCAACTGCATGCGCATGCTGTTGATAGCGGTGTTGGTGCGCAGCATCTCGTCCTTGACACGGGTGCTCTCGTTGAAGACCATCATGTTGGCACGGCCCTCAAGCTCCGTCATGGCGCTGGCGATGCGAGACACTTCTTCGCGAAGGGAGTCGTGCAGCGTAAGGAGGTGGTGCACCTGTGAGTCAAACGGTGGCTGGGCCTGAGCATTCTCGTTGTCTTGTGTGACAGAAGGAAAGGAGGCTGGCGGCAAATCAAAGTCTGCTGTTGGTGCGAGGGAATCGGTGTCGTTGGGGTTCAGGGGATCTGTGACTGGGTAGGACGCGTCGTCGTTTGAATTGGCAGGGTAGAGCATGTTGGTGATGTTGGCAAGCCCGTCCTCGAGAACACCGACTTTCCTCATCAAGGGCTCCATGCGCGCCTCATTTCGCTCGATGCGGGCCTGTTGCTCTCGGAAATGAGGGGCCATTGTCGCCATAGCGCACGTCATTTCGTGAGCGAGGACATATCCCCGCTCGTCTCTGAAGGTGCAGCCCACGATTCCGCCCTGGCAGGATATGATGTGTCTCGGACAGTCGTTGTTGACGTGGCTCTTCAAGTCAAGGCGCAGAACGTCGACTGCGCAGAGGGTGCACGATGTAAGACGGTTTGCGCACAAGTTTCGCTGGTGCTCCTCCAAGTCTTTCTTCATCAGAGAGATGTGGCAGTCCTCGCAGCTCACGGTGTAGTGCAGACAGCCCTTGTGGTAGTCTTTCTGGGGGATGTGTAGCCGGCAGTCGCTCGCGGGACATTCGACTGGCGTGTATTCGCAGTAGAGCATGACATGGTCGTGAACGTTGACGCGGTGGTCGATCCAATCGCAGCCGGCCTTGCTGTTGGAGCACCTGACGACCAGCTCATCCAGCATGTTTTCTATGATCTTGGGGACGGGCCGAACGTCTCTGCTCGTCTCGATCTTCAGCCGACAGGTCGGGCACGTCTTGCGGCCACTGGCCTGCGGGGCCCAGGCATGTTCGAGGCAGTCGTGGCAGAAGTAGTGCTGACAGGGCAGCTGGACGGGCTTGTCGAAGGGGGCGTGGCAGATGAGGCAGACGAGGTTGCTGTCGGGTGTCGAGACGTATTCGAGAGCGGCGTACTCTGGTGGGACCTTGACAATGCGGCTGCGGCGACGCTTCGAAGAGGGTGAGTTTGAGACGCGGAGAGCAAAGGGCGAAGGGCTGCTTGGAGGGCCACCGACCATTCGCAGCTCGCCGGGCTCTGCGGCCACATCATCAGGCGTCTGTAGAGGCAGGCTGGTGCTGCTCGAGCTCGAAGCCCGCGAGTTGCGCCGGTCGTTGGGCGGTGGAATGGGCGACGGCGCCGACATGGTGGGCGGGAAGGCGTGTATGTGGATGAGCAAGTGCAGCCCGCTGGGCTTGGGAGGCGACCCGCAGCCTCACCTCACGTATAGTGAAGTGGTAGAATGGCCAGGGCAGGACAGCAGGAACGCTCCCTGTGCCCAGCCCAATAGGCCAGTGGTGCTATCAAAAGGCGGTCGGGACGGGTGTCGGTGGTGGATCAGCGGGGGTGTGGAGAGGCTGGTGTGTCGGGAAGGGCAAGCGTGCATAGCGGCGAGAGAAGATGTCTGTCTGTCTGTCTGTCTGTCTGCGTAGTTTATATAGCACAAAGGGCAGGCTGGAATGTCTACATTCTGCCCGATTCGGCAGGGAGCATGTGGGCGTTTTGCGTGTCTTGTTGGGGGTCAACTTGTAAGACATTGTTGCCCTGGTCATCCATGCATCCATCCCATGGCCGCGCCGCGCTTGTCGTCAGCGGACCGCTCTCCACTGCTGCAGCCTTGCCCTCAGGCTCCACCCGGAGACATTGTCTGTTCGATTGCACACGCCCATTTGACCTTGTATCATCCTGAATGGTCTTTGCCTGATCGTCGCACCTTCCGTCTTGAGGCCCTGAGCACTCACGCTGCGCCGGAAATAGCAGGCGCCTGCACGTCCACCACCACCACCACCACCACCACCATCACTTCACAAGCCATCCGTCGCAATGGCCACCAACCCGCCGCAACTGTTTCTGTTAGCAGACCACATCAAGCTGTCTCTGCTTGAGCGACAACGAGCCATATCGCTCAATCTCTCGTCCAACTCCCAAGATGCCCAGATCTCGCGATCATTAGAGCAGTTGCGCTCCGGCATCGAGTCTCTTGAATCACAAGTCCAAGATCACGAAGACGAGTACCTACGCCTACTCAACCTTCTAAACACCTTACATTGACACATCCACAGCGCCATAACCTCACAACTGCCCCGCCTCCGATCCCAACTCTCCGACCTCACCTCCCAATTCTCCTCATCATCCACCTCCACCACATCTCCCGCCCTCACGCACCCCAACGACCCTTCCCTCGCCCCAGACTTTGCCTCCGCCCAAAAGAAACCTCGCCAATCCAGCAAATCCGTCCGCTTCACCGACAACCCCTCAGACGCCGCCGACATCGACCCCAACCGCGCCTCCCTCTTCCCCTACCGCGACGAACCCGACCCCGAGTCCGCCCCGGACCACTCCGCGCTCGATAACCAGCAGATCCATGCCTACCATAGCCAAGTCATTGCCGACCAAGACGAGCAGCTCGACCAGCTGGGCGCGAGCATCGGGCGGCAGCGCGAGCTGAGCATGCAGATCGGGGACGAGCTGGATGGGCAGGTCGTGTTGCTGGACGAGGTGGAGGAAGGCGTGGATAGGCATACTGCGCAGTTTCGGAGGGCGAGGGGCCGGTTGGATCGGTTTAGTAGGAAGGCCAAGGAGAATTGGAGTTTGACAGTCATTGTCGTGTTGATTATTATTCTGTTGTTGTTGATTATGATCACCAAGTAAGCTGCATAGGCATGCGACGTGTGGGAAAGATGGGCATGGGGCCGTTTTGTGAATTGGGCGTGCATAGATTGGCGTAGGGGCGCATTTGTGTGTCTTTGATGTTTAAATCACAGCATATCGTGAACATGGTATAGCAACATCCATACTACCGCGCATATTGTATCGAATCATCATCAACAGCACAGTCATTCACTTGACCAATATTCTCATTGTTAGATACTCGACACTATAACACTCCACAGCTGATCCAAAACAAGTACTCCTTTTTCAGCGTCACCTCAGTAAAAGAGCGCGCACGTACGCACGCACGCACGCTTCCGACAACGCCATGCTAGATGCAACTTGCAGAAAATGATGATAAAATGGAATGAGCTAGCTAGCTACGGGCTACAGCACAACAATGCCAGTGCTAGAGCTCCAAGGGTATCTCTATGCATTAGAAACCGCTCTTTATGGTATGGATGTAGCGTGATAGGTTCTGTATGGCGGGGTAAGACGAGGGTGGATGGTGATATGGTCGTGGGAGGCCTGTTGATGGGGGACCCGGGCTGCACACGGCTATTCGTCTGCAACGGACAGACGCCTTTGGCTTTTCGCTTCGCGCAGGGGACACGGCGAGGTAGGGTGGTCAGGGTTGTCGTATTCGACACTCGGGATGGATAAGTCGATGAGCCTGTAGCTCACCGCAAATTCATAACTTTTTTCGACTTATCGTAGACAACGTACGTAATCGACACCGCAGGTACAACCTTGAGCAGGTTTGGGGTGAGGCCCTTGAACAAGCCTCGTACACCTTCTCCCTTCATGGTCTGTCTGGTAACATCGACGATCCCGGTATATGTCCGCGGATGGAGAACAGTGCCTTGACTCTGCAGTCGTGTCCGTAGCACATTCAAGGGGTAGACGGCGCTGGCGCCAAAAGCTCCGGAAAAGCCACCAATAGCTGCTGTCATTAAGCTTCCCGGCTGCGCATCTTGCTCGTGGCAGCCCAGTCGCTTCGCGTTGCGTCGCGCAATGTTTCGTTTGAGATACTCGAAAGTGCCCAGATCAAGGGCAGCATAGGGAAATATGCCGAAAATTCCCATTGGAAGTCCGCGATAGTATGCACTTACTTTACCTTGGCTCCACATCTTCTTTGCTGTGGCGATGATCAGTTGGTTGCCGTGTAGACCACCGGAGACTGTCTCGCATTGCATGCGACTTTTTAGAGTTAGTAATCGTGTCGAGGCTCTTACTCCGAGCATACTCACAATTTCAGCGTATCGATTGGGTAGACGGCGAATTGAGACACAATTCCTATTTCAATCAGTAACAAGCATTATGCAGGTGTGAAATGTGCGGACCTGCAAGACCTCCAGCAACAAATTGAGACCATGCGTGTATCCTGGTCGGATCGTTGTGACCTTCAATCTTAGCAAAGACTCGCTTCGCAGCCTGCAGAGGTCAGCGGCCGCATTGCTGGGGAAAGCCGATACTTGCCTCATAAGAGCCAAACTTGATGGCTGACTCCGGCATCACTTTGACAACGTTCAGGCCGTTACCTGTATGGAATTAATGTCTGTGGAAGCTATTGTTCGACTGCACTCACCTGCATAAAGACTGCGCATCCCGCCCGCTTGCCAAAGTTCCTTCATGGCGGTAGCGAGTGGTCTCCAGGCGTTGAGAGCGGCTCGGAAAACATTCCCAGATTTTGCGGCGGCAACGGCTTCTTCTGCAGCGCCAGTCTGGGCGATGAGATATACTTTCAATCGGTCGAGGGGCGCAGTCGAGGTGCGAGAAACAATTCCTGCAATACCTCCCGCCACGAAATAGCCTGGATGGGGAACACAAGCAATCAGCACGGTTCTGAAGCTTTCTAAAAGCCCCGTGTGTACCTCGGCGAGAGGAGAGCTAGACTCCTCTGCGCTTTCAGAACGTGGCGGGAGCAGTTGCGATGGTGCGAGACTAGGAGCAGGTGGTGAAGCCATGTCCAGCGGTGCGTCGTAATCTGAAGGAAAAGATGTGTAGGGCGGCGTTCTCGCTACCAGTAGGAGAGAGCCGAAGAAAAATTGAAGAAAACGCTGTGTAGTACCTAAGCCTTGGATGGTATCGTCGCTGATGAGAACGTCACCCTCTTGATTCACTTTCATCGTTGCGGTGAAATATGACATGACCGATTGCAGGTTGGGCACGCTGACCGGTATAAACAAAAGAAAGTCCCTTCCACTCGTCAGTGATGTGTGCGATGGCTGGCTGCAAAGACCGTAGTAGCGTACCGCCATTCGTCGAAACTGATTGCCCCATCATTATTCGTGTCGACCTCGTTGAAGAAGTTGTCCAAGCTGCTATTAGGCACCGCCATGCCAGCACGACTTAGAGCGGCACGCAATTCGGGCTTTGATATCTTGCCATCGCCGTTGTAATCGATGCTTTTAAACAGGGCCATGAGCTCCTTTTCGGTTTCGTGTACGAATCTTCGGAATTCTTCGGGCATGGGCGTTAGCACAGGAACCCATTGCACACGGTGGAGAGCGGCATAGCTGACCATTGTAAGATATCTGCCCGTTCCCATCTGTGTCGACAGCCTTCATCACCTCGTCCAGGAGTTGATCGGCATTCTTTAAAGCTACAGTATGCTCTTAGCCGCGCTCGTGTACCTCATGAAGATGTAGCCTACGATGGTCCAGCTTCCGCAATCCCTTTTTGAGAGCTGGTAGATCCAAATGACCCTGTTTGCGCGTGTCCAGAGTCGCCCATAGCTCGTCCACCCTGGCTCTGGCGACACTCGCGCTTTTGTCGTCCATTATGGTACTGTTATCTTGGGTCTATCATGGCTGTGGGTCGCGGGCGCGCCGTGGGTAGCAGCTCTCGTACTCGGCGAGGGGCGCAATGCTGGAAGAATGGCCGAGGATGAAAGTGAAGGCTCATAGGACTGGACGTGGGGTATGAGGTCAGTGGTCGTCGAGCTTGGGAGCCCGCAGCCAGAAAAAGCCTAGCAGACAGGTGTCCGGCATCACGCACGGATTTCGCCGAGACATGATTGGGCAGTTCATCACTCCCTTCCCCTGTAATATTCACCATACACCAATTCATGTCTAAGAGCCTCATGCACCCTGAAGCAACAATATACTTTCTATGTCAAATATATCGTAGCCTCCGTAGCCTCTCTGCTAGCAAGAGTGCCCTCATCACAAGCTTCTGCCAATGCTCAGCACTATCAGTAAGCAACAACCAACACTGGTGCAACTTGACGTCCTGGAGCACGTGAGTTCGTTGGTGCATCCAGCTGGCATAGTTTGATATTGCTATATTCTGTACTGGTACAATTTGAGTCTTAAATCTGCAAAAGGTTCAGCTCTGGCAGGCTGCCACTTCCAACAAGCCTGTCCACGAGACAACGGCACAATACAGGATACGACATTCTTCTACGCATCAAACGCTCGACGGGCGGGACTTGAGACTCAACATGGCCTCTAGCTACTGGGAATCCACCCAGCGCAAATTCTGGACCTTCACCAAGCAGCAACTTGCGCAGGAGCGGAAAAAGATGGAAGAAGCCGAACGCAACTTGGTTAATCTATACCCTCTACCAGATCGGCGGCATCTGAGCATATATTTCTATCACCGTATGTTGACCACATATTACAGCAAAGAGACGAGCTGAATGATGTAGAATTGTCAAAAATGGCAAGACCGCTGGGGATCCGGCAACAGGCGCTCGCAACAGCACAAGTGTACGTGCGGCGCTTCTATATGAAGATTGAGATTCGGCGGACGAATCCAGCACTGGTGCTCGCAACTGCTCTGTATCTGTCGTGCAAGATGGAGGAATGTCCGCAACATATTAGAATGGTATTGGCTGAGGCTCGACATTGCTGGGGTGCGTCCAACCCCCATCTACCAACACCCTTGGGGTCCAGCTGAGACGTATTACAGACACATCGTTCAACGACATATCCAAGATTGGAGAATGCGAATTCACGTTGATATCTGAGATGAACTCTCAACTCATCATCCACCACCCCTACCGCAGCCTCGCAGAATTACAGACACAGTTCCAGTTAACGCAGGAAGAAAACGCCCTGGCCTGGTCCATCATCAACGACCACTACCTGACCGACCTCCCACTTCTCCATGCGCCACACGTCATTGCCATCACGGCCATGTTCCTCGCCGTGGTCCTGAAGCCCACACAAGGTGGCCTGCAGGTAAATGCAGCAAGCATGGCGAGCGCGCTCCAATCACTGGGCACAGCGCGCGGCGCGCCTCAGGGGGCGCAGAACAGAGTGCAGAAACTGGTCGACTGGCTGGCTGAGAGTAGCGTCGACATTGAGGCGGTGGTCGAGTGCACGCAGGAGCTCATCTCACTTTACGAGGTTTGGGAATCGTATACTGATAAGACATGCAAAGATCAGATTGCGAAATTCGTCAAGGCAAGGGGATTGGACAAATGATGTCGTTGTTTGGATATGGAGCATCTGGCTTCTTGTGGCTTGATGCTGCAGCTGGCTGGCGTCGGGGATGCTGGACGATCAGGAGGAAAGATTATGCGGTGCTGTTTCGGTTCAAACATTGTCACGGCAAGGCTGTTGTTTGCAGGATGGTCAGCGGAAGGCGAACAAGATCTCATGCGTCCGACATGGCCCAGTCTCCAAGGTACAATGCATCCATAGCCTGCGCCACGGGTCACAGGCCTGGGGAGACAAGCATCGCTGTGCCACCAGAGCTCAACACTTGAGGGTTTTTAATATGGATGCCAGCCTAAGGGTGGTCAGCACTTAGAGATAGTAAGCAGCGTCTTGCAGGACACTTTCACCCCCAGTACAATTGGCGATAGCAAGCGAGGCGGCAGTAGTCACGTAGATTACTTGATCCCACTCGTGCCTCGAGGGTGGGTGGGTAGAAGATGAAGCGAAGGTGTTTCGAGACGAGGAAGGGTAGTTCATGCGATCTGGCTTGGCACTGTTCCAGATGGTTTGCAGTGGGTGGAGCGCGCGCTGGCCGGTCGAGTCGGATGGGACGGTTGCGCAACCCCGCGAGAGGTCAGATGGTTGCGCAAGTGACTTGCAAAGTGTGATGCTGGAGAAACCCACGACGCGGATAAGGTTCGGAGTGGCATGTCCATCTCCCGACTCGAGCATCATAGGCTCGGGAGGAGCAGGAGTCGAGCGCAAAGGCATGCGGGGCGCATCGGATCAGCTAAATTTGGGCGTGGGTGTGCAGCCGCCCATTGGCCCTGGCTGAATTATGCGTTCCTCATCGGCTGGGAAACGTCACGCATCCAGGGTGCAGGAGAGCAAACACCACGAGCGTCTAGGCATGCTGGGGCATGCACTCAACCGTTGTCTGGAGAGGCTGCGTCCCAGCGATCAGAAGTGCTCCGCCCAGTGTGACCTCACCTGGGCATTCCAGAACAGGCTGCGGGGCTGGACGAGGAAATGATGTGCGCGCACCGGCTGGGACAAGAGGCCGCAGTGGCCGCCACCAGCCCTCGCAGGCGACGGCCCACGATGGCGCAGGCTGGCAACAGGGACGGCCGGTCTAGCGTTTCCACGGGGCAGGACAACGACGAGGCGTCAAAGAGCAGAGCAGAGCAGGGCTTCGGGATTCCACCTGGGCCAGCGCATCCTGTCGGGTTTCGCTGAGGGTGCGCGCGCGAGAGTGGTTAGGCGCGAGACGGAGCATGCATTCCCCTGGCTACGGACGAGGGACTGCAGCAAGCAGCGGTCAGAGCGAGAGCGAGGCTTGGGTCACGCAGCCCGCGCCAATGTCCTGCGCGGCCTAGCGGCATAAGCGTTGTTTGGTAATGCGCCGCCACCAGGGCCTGTCGCTCAGAGGGAGCGCGCAGCCGTGACAGCTCTGGCGCTGCAGGGCCGCAGCGTGTACCAGCGGTTGCCGCTGCCGCTGGGTGGATGAATGAGTGAATGAATGAGTGAGTGAGTGAGTGAATGGATGGCAATGGATGGGCGTGTGCTACCGTGGCCCCGTCGCAGCGAGGACAGCGCACCGAGGGAGAGCCCGCGCTTCGCTCGCTCGCTGTGTCGGTGCGCAGACCAAGGGCTCCTAGTCCAAGCTCCAGCTGGTGTGGCGAAATGCACACGCCAATCACGTCGGACCAGACCCACTCAACGCCCGCACGGGCCAGCCCTCGCGAGGTAGGTGCTGACCAGCGGGCGCCTTCCTTTTCAACCCAACCCTCTCCAACCCTCTCCATTCACCCACTTCGCCCTCACAAGCCTCCAAGATTTACTCAGCCCGCATCGCAACAGCTCCCTCTAGTTAATACCTCCCGCCTCCGCACACGCACGCCCACAACTGCAGCCCGTCTCGTCGCACCCATCCGCCTTCTCCGACGAATCGCACCCCTTTGTTTCGCCTTTGTTGTGGTCGCTTCGGCCTTCATCTGCCGACCCCTCCTCACCCACATTTCGTCCCATCTCCCTCACGCCAACGACTCACACGACACCCCATCGCCATGTCGCACTTCTTCAACTACGCTGGCCAGAGTCAACCACAGCACATGAACGCTCACTCGCACAACCACCACGGCGGCCGATCGCGGAGGGCGCCCCGGATGTCGGCTCAGCAGAACCACCGCCAGATCCGACAGGTGCGCACCCCGAAAGAGTTCACCGTCGAGCCGCCCACGATGCTCGCCTTCAAGCGCGACTTCGAGGCTGCGAGGTCCTTTGACATTGAGGACGACGAGATGTTTTGCCCCTTCCACCTGCTCACCGAGGATGATGTAAGTAGTTCGGCCTTCGGCCTCCGCCACTAGCCTGTGTCGTCTACCCTCACAGCAGGCGCTGACTGTCTACGAACAGCTCCAGTCCATCCACTCATCCGGCTCTGACCGCTCGTCCTTGTCGAGCGGTTCGCCCAACCAGTCTCCTCTCCAGCACCAATTGCAGCCAACCCCTTCGTTTGTTCTGTCCTCGGCACCAAACCCATACACGCCTGCCGGCTTCCAGCAATCCAGCTCCCAGACTAAACTCCACCAGCCACTAGCTCAGCGCACCCGTAATGCCATCCCCATCGTTGACCCCTCGACCCGCAATGTTGCTAGCCCACCACCATCTGTCTCGCCCAACCGACAGATGCAGCAACAGTTCATGCCGCGACGCTGGTAAAGCCTTGCAGGCACGAGGCCAAGCGTTGCGTTCGATGGGTCGTGCGGTGTCTTCCGTTGTTAGCTAGTGGCTACCATTTGGCTCCATTCTAGGATCTAATTACCTTCTCCCTGATATCCTCTGGAGGATCATGCGTCTATACTATCGACTCTCCCCTGTACAAATCTACGATATCTCATTCGACATCTTGGTATACCACTCGAACGGCGACGGCGTTGCACTGAAGCGAAACTTCTTTTCGACTAGAACGCATTGGTCTCTGTCTTCGAGCGCTAACGCATTCACGGCGGCTTGCACATTACGGTGTTATTGGGTCGCATCCTCGGTTCTCATTACAGCGTTGTAAAGACTTTCAGAAAATTATTGGTTGCAGATACGGTGTTCTGCAGCGGTGCTATCATACATTATTGTCACCCGGCGCCTGTTGGGGCGCCACTACAAAGGGTAGATTTCATTTGTATCGGTCATTGGTTTCAGCGGTCGGTATATACCATGGGGCGCGACTTCGAAGCGGCGGTGTCAATCGGTTTCTGGGTGCATGCGTCGGCTTGTCTATCAATAACTGTACGACGCTGGGATGATTCTACGCAATTGGCGCAAGTTTCTCGTTGGTTTCCTTTCCATTGTACGAGGATTTACGACTCCTAGGCGAGCGTTGGGGCGATTTTTCTTGAATGTTTTGGTTTTATCTCTCCTTTGAGAAGTACTCTTTATATTACACGCCTCCTCCGCGAGGGCAGTGAGTATCTTAGGATACTAATCACAACTTATTCACATCATCATTGTGCACTTTGCATCGTGACCTTTGCGAATTGTTTGGACTGGTTAGGTTGTCTCAGCGACTGTGCATCTTGGATAGGTCGTGCGGGGTAAGGTCTCGAAGGCGGCCGTCGAAGCAGAGAACAGCAAGGGCGACTGCACTGTGCCGTCCTGCAACATCAAAGTATATCCTAGGAACTCAGGGCTTCCCTTGCCCAGTCATCCCACGCGGCACGCAATGCAGGTACAACATATGGTAGCCTACGGCACAGGCACAGGTACAATCACAAGGCTATGCCCGCGCGGCCCAACATTCGAGCGATGGAAGGCGAAGCAAAACAGGCTGAGCTTGACCCAAGTCCACCACGTGCATGCACCTGCTTCACCCGTCCGATCCGGTGAAACTGCCTGCGATCTGGCCCATGCTTTGAAATGACGGCACTTCGAATGGATGCTCGCGGCTGGTTCCAGGCCCATTTCGTAATAGTGATCCGGCCTTCGAAGTTGACGTCACCGAATGGCTGCTAGGTTCCCTCGGCATTCCAATGCTCAAGCTTTCGTAGTGAAGAAAATCATCCGGCTACAGTTTTCCCCCTTGACTACAATAACTGAAGCTGTTACTTCCTCTGTCCTTTACTATATCCCCATCCTTTGGTACGTCAATTGGTAGCAGTGCTGTTGAGGCAATTGGAAGAAAGAGGACTGACGGCCATAGCTCCGAAAGTCGACTCCACAAGCTAGAAAACCCCGCAAACATATACGTCCACTTCTGTACACAACAACAAATACGACAGAAGACGACTATCTCCTGATTTACTGCCAAGTAAAAATGTCCTCCATTCGTGCTCTCGCGGCCCGCCGCTCGCCTTTCGTCTTCACCCAGCGCGCTGCTTTCAGCCAGTCAATAGCCCGTACCGCCGGCAAAGAGTCTGCCCTCCGTACGTCCAATCCCATTAAGATTCCCATGTCCTAGCCGCTTAAATTAGGCCACGCTCCCAATTTTGAGCAAACTATCTACCATATAGAGTAGCATGAACTGACACGCACTAGACAGCGAAGGTCGCGCCGAGGAAATCGAGAAGAAGAAGCAGGAGAATCTGAGCAAGCAAAAGGACGGCAAGGGACACTGGGAAGAGCAACTCGCAAGTGACAGTGAGAGTGCGGTATGCTCAATCAGTCCTGGACAACCTATTTGGACATGCAGGCGCTAATACAGATGACAGGTCAAGGCCGATCGCAACGAGAGCGGAAAGAGCACCAAGGAGCAGATCGAGGAGTTGAAGCAGGAGGCGAAGAAAGTTGGAGGATCATAAACCCATCTGAGTCATGATGAATATGCAAAAGATGGATTTGGTCATGGGACAATGATGAGACGGTGAGAGTAGGATGGTGCAATTGAACCGAACCGAACAGATATGTAAAGAAGACATCTCAAATTCTGACACGAATCACGGTCATACCACACACGTACACTATACACCTTCACCGATTTGCCTTCCTGAGCTCCTTTTGTTTGAACCCTATTGTTCACGGCCTCTTCCCACTACCGCCACGCATGTTGATGCTGCAGAGTGGAGCATCTGCATCTCGGCTAGTGTTTTGATCCACTTGTCCAGCAAAGCAATCTTTCCACACCGCGATTGACAACATCGAATAGTCAACAATTTCACACCGCTAGAGTTCATGCTATTTGGCCGTCGGACAGACTCTGAAAATCTGAACGGCGTAGGAGAAGTCATCTAGTGGGTCCAGTGATCATGTCGTTACACGAACTGTGATGTCTATGGCTCGGATATACAAAGTGGCGATGCAGAACTGAGTTATGCTGTGGACGTGTTTCATGCCAAGCATATAATCTTTCAACTTATCGTGGCTACGGATGTTGATGGGCACGACTGAATGCGTGTCCGAGAGAAACACACATAGGTATTCACCATGATGGCATGACGCATCTGAGCCATCGCACTTCAACCATATAGAGTAATGCATTCAATGCACATAGAACTATCAAGCAATCTGGTATGTCAATCTCGATAATGTCGCCAATAACATTACTAGTTGTTGAAGAAGCGCGTTCGAGTTGCCGAGGCATCTTCCCCAGATTCTCAACCTCCGCTCCAAACTCCGCAGTTCACTACCGTAAGATCTTACTCCTGGACGTCTTCTAGCAATACAATAACACGACTTCCATAACAAAAGTTTGAGTCAAGGCTTAAAAGAAAGTTCAAAATGCCAACCGCCGTACCAAAAGTCAAGCAGACTGGCTTGAGCAAAGAGCTTTCAGAACCAATTCCTGAATCAGCAAGCTTCGAAGGCATGCCGGGGGTCCGGACTGTCGCTGGCGACCTGGGCAACCAGTGAGTATGCGTAGACGTAGTACCCCAACTCCTCTTTACCAAATTAACACTTCTGCTCAGACGAGTCAAAGACAAAGTCATCATCATCACTGGCGCAAATTCCCCCATCGGCATCGGCCGCGCTTCAGCGCACCAATTCGCCCGCCACGGCGCCCGCGCCCTCTACCTCTGCGATTTCTCCTCAACGCACCTCGACCTGCACAAGCGCGAACTCAGCTCGCTCTACCCCTCGGTCGAGATCCACGTCCGCACATTCGACGCCTCCGACGAGCCGTCTGTGAAGAATGTCGTCTCCGAAGCGCTCGCCACCTACGGCCGGCTCGACGTTTTCTTCGCCAACGCAGGAATAAGCAGCGGCAAAGTCTTCTGGGAAGAAGACAGCACAGGCTTCATGAACATGATGAAAGTCAACGCCCTCTCCGTCTTCCTCGCTGCCAAATACGCCTCGCGCGCTATGCTCGTCACATCCCCCTCCAAGCCCTATCCCGCTGGCTCCATCATCGGCACCGCGTCCGTCGCAGGCTTGAAGTCAAACGCCGGACCCACGGACTACTCGGCCAGCAAGGCAGCCGTCGTCTCGCTCATGCAGACATGTGCATACCAGCTTGTCGGCACGGGAATCAGATGCAATGCTGTTTGTCCCGGGCTGATTGAGACGGGCATGACAAAGGTGACGTATGATGCGGCGAGGAAGAGGGGCAGCGAGAAGAAGATTGGACAGCTGAATCCGCTCAGGAGGGGGGGACAGCCGGATGAGATTGCGCGGGCTGTCTTGTTCTTGGCAAGTGATGAGAGTAGTTATGTGAATGCGCAGGCGTGGGCGGTGGACGGGGGGTTGAGTGGAGGGCATCCGTACGTTTTGACACATGGTTCCGTTTGACACTTTTACTGACTCTTGCAGGTTTGTGCCGGGGAAGTTGGCGTAGGTGGGCGCTGCGGGGGGGATGATGTGGTTGTATTGAAAAGCACTTGTGCATGTCATCTAGGATACGAGGTGGGTGGTGGAGAAACTTGTTGCTGAGTGTGAAAAGATGGGACTTTCAAGATAAGATCACATCGTAGGGCAGTTCATGTCGAAGCTACCAATCCATCAAGATGAAGCTATTGCTTGCTCGTGACAGCAAGCCGAGAGCTCGTCGCTCCATTCAGTCAATTTTCGCCACCAATTCTGACCCGATAGATCTGGCACAATGTTCAGCTCCGCCTTTGATAGTTCCCAGGACTTCTCACAAACTACCTTCATCTTAGTCATCCATACTATTCCGAGATCAGCATAAATCTTCACGTCGCTGGCTCCTAAATTACATGCACAGGCATGATTCGACCTTGGAGGATAAGTTGGCCAGAACACACCGTAGAGCATTCTCGGGATCGGAGCCAGGGTAGATGCGGTCAACAGAGATAGGATCGCGCATGCTACCAGCGAGCTCGTGAACTACAAAGTGCATGATTTTTCCCATGTCTTATAAAACAGATACGATGCTCGAATCATGTCCGTGAAAATATCGGTTACCGTAGAGGACTTCAGGTCCTGAGTGACTACGACTTCGTGGTCGACGTACGTAGGCGTTTTGATTAGTGCTAGTTGCTTTGATGGGAGGATTGGCGGAGGGTACGTGAAGGTGTATGTTTCGCGAGAGACCAGAAGTTCAAAGTACCCATGTATTGATATGCTCGATTCATAGTCACTCTGACTTTCACTTTCCCTGGCGTTTGCTCTGCGAATGACTCAGATAGTCACTAGTCACCGTGACACCCGAGCAAAGAATCCCCAGAAACTTTACTGGGCAGTGAGAAGGTAGACAATATAAGCATGTCGGCTGTTCTAGCGACCACTTAGTATCCCTTCCTCTCCAAAAACGTGAAACCGCCAGATTGCAACCAATCCTCAGGCACCATGCACTGCCGGTCAGGCATATCCCCTAAGGTCAAGATGCTCGTTGCAAATCTCGCAGTTCCAGCCCTGTCCATCTGCCCAAGCATTAGCCCCGAACACATGCTGGGACCGCTGACATCAACTGGCAAACTCACGCTCACCACAAGGCCTCCCAGTCATCAATTGTTGCTTTTCGAGCATGCACTCCAGAGCTAAAACACCGGGAAGTACTGATGGCGCCATGGCGAAGGAGACGCAGTCACCAAGCCCGCCTGGAGTGCGCTCGACGACGATGTACACAGTGTAGCCCGTAACACTTATTGTAGAATTCCAAGTTGACGGACTACGCTCTTCTCTAACTCCCGTCTATTTAAAGCACATTATGATGTCTATAGTTGCAGGGTCTACCCCTCTCGTCGGCTTGAAGACAGCAAATATCTTTCACCTAGTTCTACATTGTTTATACTTGTCGTATTTGCCGATGCAGCCAAAAGCCCATGTGAACTCTCTCACACCTTTGCTCAAGGTAATATGTCAGCATTTTATCTTGATCGTGATCAATAAGATGCACCAGAAAGGCGTAGCTAAAGGTGTAGGCCAGTCGTGCAGCTCAAATGAATAGGAAATGGCGGGCTACATCATCGGCCATCAGTACCAGAGCGCACTTAGCAATCTTTCGACACATTTTCTAAAACCTAGGACTATGTGCAGCTTAAAAATATCGTGATCTTTGTTTGGCGGTCTGCTTCGTTTGTGGTTGCGAGGTGTGGCTGGACAAGCCACCAATATGTAATATAGTGATGGGAGAATGAGTTGGACCACCCCGCGCTTAATATACAACATTCTCTCAGCGTCTTTCTGCTAAGAAAATGGCTAGTTATATAGTTATAGTAACGAACACATGACTTATATAGACTAGTAGGACTCTGCGCACACAGGTAAGCTAACCCTAGCAGCTACGTACTACTAGTACTTTAGTCTGTATATTACTACTAGATATATACTATCCCCTATGCCTGATTAGGCGGACAATAATCAGCCAGGGGTGGTCCGGATCTTTTACCCTTCGCCGATAACGCAACCAATGAGCGTCCAATTGCATGGCTGGGCGCTTGTGGAAGTCGTTCAGTCTGACAGAGTGGCACCACATCCCATGGCGGCGACATGTTTTGCTATTCCTTCAACTCTACGCACATGCATCACTGCCCCGTTCTTCGCTACTATGCTCGAGCAATAAACTAGTATCGCTCGTGCAACAATCATGTCTATGATCATCTCGAACGCCGGCAGACTAAAGCCTGAGCTTCGCCTTGCTGAAGCCATTTCACAATTTGAAGCCCATCTTTCAACCGACGAAAAGGCCGCTTTCCGTACTCAGAGAGCACAGGCGATCCATTCTGCGCCTGGGATAGATGACGTGATGCGGTTCACGGCTCAGATCGACAGTTGCATAGTGGGCAGGGCTAAGAGATGTTTTGGACCGCGTTTTACAAATATTATAAGCACTGTTCAGCAGTTCGCAGCGCTGGGGGATGTGATCCTTGGCGGATCCCAGAATATCGTCGCTTGTGGTGTCTGGTCACTTGTGCGAATGTCCATCTTGGTAAGTTTTTACAAATCTTCACGTAGTGTTTGCCAGATAGTACGATTCGCTGGAAATGCGATACGAACGATATCTTACAATTTTCGACTAACGTTACTGAAGGCTATGACCAGGTTTTCGACCTTACTCGAGACCATGTCGGTCATTTTCATGGAGATCGGACGACGGAGTCCACGCCATCAAGAACTAGCCCTGATGTATCCACGATCGAAGCGTCTACAAGCTGATGTAAATGAATACTTTATCGTCGTGGTGCGCTTTTGCCAGGATATTTTTCGATTCACCCAAAGATCTCTCTTCAGTAAAATGACTACAGCATTGGGAAGGGACCAGATCCAATTAGTTCAGTCAGAACTTGACCGCTGGGCCCATGAAATCGGTCAGGAAGTCTACATGCTGATAGCTAAAAGACTTGAGGATGAGAGCGTTGAGAACTCGCGCTTTCGTTCGGTGTCCAAGATACTATCGAAGTCGACGATGGAGCACCAACAGCTGGTGATTAAACTTCGCATTCTGGATGGTTGCTCAACCTATGACTACACAAAATCGTGGAAACAAATCCGTAAATGTGGAAATACAACCATTTTTACGCAACACGATGCTTATAAGAGCTGGAAATCAAGTATAGGGGCACTTACTCTGCTCTACGTTGGCAAGTTGGGGTGTGGAAAGTCAGTCACCCTAGCCAATATGATTGATGACCTCAACCTGAACCCTTCGTACCAGAGGACACAGGTCATATATTTCTTCACCAGACACGATTTACCGGAAAGCCTTCAAGCTCGGACCATAATAGGATCGTTGGTTCGACAATTACTTGACTTGACAAACCAGACGCAACACTTCACTGTTCTAAGTGTCAAGTCTCCTGACGT
Organism: Phaeosphaeria sp. MPI-PUGE-AT-0046c; assembly: GCA_020747045.1. Lineage (NCBI taxonomy): Eukaryota > Fungi > Ascomycota > Dothideomycetes > Pleosporales > Phaeosphaeriaceae > Phaeosphaeria > Phaeosphaeria sp. MPI-PUGE-AT-0046c. Next base: position 1,473,218 of record JAGTJN010000001.1, on the reverse strand, counting down.
CCAAACGATGTGCGCATTACTACGAAGCTGTTATCGCAAACGACACAGATTTTATTTGATCTTGGATGGACTCGACTTGTGCGCGGAAGCAGAGGAAGAAGAGGTCATTGAGTTTTTGCGGATATTGCATATGGACTTCTGTGTACTCACATGCGTTTCACGACGCCGGATACCTGCCCGGAACAGCCACACGATCTACGAAAACTTTCCAGGCATTACCAAGGTCCTTACTGTACCCGAGAACAGTTCAGACATTGCATCTTATATTGAAGCCGAATTAGTTCGCTGTCTAAAAAATGAATCCCTGATCCTGGGGGATGCCAACCTCATACTGAAGATACAAGATTCCTTACTTGATGGCTCCGATGGGATGTTCTTATGGGCTGCTTTACAGATAAAAGCTCTATGCGAGCTACACACGGACCACGATATACTCGAGGCGTTGGCCAATCTACCTTTGGATCTTTCTAACACATACCGCCGAATTCTCCAGAAAGCACAAGGAAGAAATAAGCTGTATCAAGAGCTTGTTCTTCGCCTGCTTACAGCAGCGCAGGTGCCATTGAACATCAGTGAGATACGAGAAGCTTTGAGTGTTGAACCAGGTCAGACAGACTGGACATCCAGCAGGCTTCTAAACGATGTCTACTCGGCATTGGCTACTTGTGGATGTGTCATCTACGTGGACGAAGAAGATCTAACCGTGCGCTACGTTCACTCGAGCGTAAGAGAGTACTTTCTTCACGAGTATCCTATAGCATCTGTACGGGCCGATAATGATGCGTTCGAAAGAGCTGAGGCCGTTATGCAATCATCCCACCGAGCCATGGCTGAGGTTATTGTGACTTATCTCAGCTACGGAGTCTTTGACAATCAATTATCTACAACTCGCATTCCACATATTGATGGCAGTGAGACTACCTCCAAGATTGTCAGAAGTGCCACCGCATCTTCTAAAAATGTACAGTCGCTTGCATTGAAGCTCCTGGCTCACAGGAGCCGTCCCACTGTCAACATTGGAAAAACCCTCGCTCGGAGTATTTCAAGCAACGCGGAAGAACGCAAAGACTTCGTCTTCGTCCATTACGCACGAGATTGGTGCTTAGACCATGTCTGCGCCGTGCGACAACTTTCGCTGGGAAGGCATGTCTCAAACCTACTGATTCCTCTGCTCCATCGAAATGCACACAACGACAATGTGCAGCCTTCTGCAAAATCAGCTTATGCAAAAGCTGTCGAGCAAGGTAACGAATCGTTGCTGTGCCTCTTACTTGACTCCACTAGTCGCATGTTCTTCAATCATCCTATCTCTTTGCGGTTTATGAACACCGACTTTATCGACAGCCCCATGACCCTTGCCATTTGTAGGGGGCATGAAGTATTGATGGAGAGGTTGAAGAAAATAGATGGCGGGGCGTGGATCGAAACAGAGTCCCAGGGCCGGTCCATTTCCCCATGTACAGCTGTATATATGGGGGATGTGGACAAATACCGCTTCTATCAATCCGAAGAAAACACTCAAGAGGGAACAACGGACCCTGAATATCATGTGTGTCAGTCAGGACGGGGCCCACTTGCGTGCGCCATCTGGGGGGGTGATACTAATATGATCAAACACGTGCTGGCGTCGTCAAGCATAATTATCCTAGGACGGTCAGATCGGCATCCAGTCATGGAAGCACTGATAAGACAAGACATCAAAACATTGTGCCTGCTCCGTGATTCCGAAAAGATAGAGTTGAGATTGCAGGAGCAAGAAAAACGAGATTATATTGCGGAAGCTATTGGCATGGGCTTCTGGACAGCGGTAGAGGTTTTGGAAGTAATGTCAGCAATACCCATGCTGAATACGATACCCGACCTGGATACAGGGCCGCCTTCAGCAGGTTGTAGTTTAGTCGATCGGCCCCCTACTCCACATCCTAGTACAAAGGGTGCCGGCAACAGTGAAGGAGCTCACATGACTGTCAAGCCCTGAGTTGGCCAATGAACGACACAGTCACACATAGATTCCTTTGCCTCTCATTTGGAATATTGTGTACAGACTGCCTACCTTGCATATTTTTTCTTTTTATACCCCTTCTATACATTTAATAGATTTATAGTATAGCTATGTCAAGAAGAGAAAGTAAATCGTATACTTATTGCCAACACCCTTTGTAATGTCATCGAGATCAACGCTGAGGTCCAAATAAAGAGACCGCTGATCTTGAGTTGATTCGCAATAGCCAGCTCCACCACTTCTTAACGCGCGGGCACTCGCGCATTATAGAGACTTTGCGTATTATCTTGCTCTAGCGTCTCCTCATTCAGCTCTAACTAGTGCGCCTTCATATCCCTCAATATCCTATTTCAAATTCGGGAGTTCGCTCTCCATGACCATCTTTCACCAACATCGACTACTGCGCGAGCTTCGACGTGGTCTGAAGCCCCAGTACGAATTCGAACATGGCAAATGAACATCATACATATGGAAGATGGTCCTTTTAAGCCTCCTCAGGGTGGAAAGTAAGTGGCAACGAAGGTTGCCAGTGCTGATCAAGAGTATCATCTCACCCAATCAGACTAATCTTGATACTACGATCACATCATGGCGTATACAACCAAGGCTTTTCGCCACCGGTCGCTTCCCATTTCCTCAGCACCTTTCGATTGTGGAGCACATACACCACCTCTTGAACGATCGCGAATACCATACCTATCGCCACCATGATGATCTGAGTTCTCAATCCCTTGCTGTAGAATGGCACATCGTCGCCGCGATAGTACTGTGTACCGACCATTAGACCAGAGATGGCGCTCATTACCCACATGGCAATGCTAATGCTTCGCTCACCAGCTTCCTTACAATTCAACTGCACCCAAGAATTATGTACGGGATGGTACCCTATGGCAAACGCATTGACGGTTGTCCAGAGCCCCCATCGCGACCACTTTCCTACATGAGGGTGCACTGAGCGTGTAATAATCAAAACAGTCAGAAAGAAGATGTGTGCTGTGATGACTGCCAGCCCTCTCTTGTTCGTCTTGTCGGATAGCCAGCCAAAGAAGAAGACAATTCCGAGAGCAAGAAAGCCACCCACAGATGCTAGGGCATTCGCTTCTATGCGGTCGAATCCCAGCGCCATGATGATGGTTGGTGTGTATGTCGTGAGCGAAGACCACGTCGAGAAGACAGCAAATGTGGAGACGAAGTGTGGCCAACGACGGTAATGCTTGACAGTCTTCCATACAAGTGAGAGCGGGATATTCAAGCGCTGGGAACCTGGTTTTCGATCAGGATCATCGTCGATCAGTCGATTCTGAAGGACGTGCCGATCTTGCTTGCTAAAACGGATCAAACCGGGTGATAACAGTGGGCGGACTTGATCGGGACTGCCCGGGAGGGTGAAGAGAAGTGTTACTCCGACACACGTGGTAAAAATACCTTCCACTGCTTCTTGTTAGCCCTGTTGTATTCGTCAATCATGCAGTCACTTACGCAAGAACAGCCATTGCCAACCCCGCATGTCACCTCGACCACCCAACTTCAGGATACCACTAGCAAGCAATGGACTGACGGCGTTGCCGCCGAACATGCCAAAGAAGAAGACAGCCACCCGTTTAGCCAATTCACGTCTGTTGTACCAGGTAGATAATGTGTAAATTGCACCAGGAATGTACCCTGCTTCGCACAATCCCAGGAACATCCTGCATACCAAGAAGCCAGTTCGATCTTTCACAAAGACTTGGAGTGTCGCGACAATTCCGAAGATGACGACTTGGATTGACATCCATATTCAAGGCCCAATGCGTTGGAGGATTAAATTGGAAGGAATTTCAAGAACCACAATTCCGAGGAACATCAGCTGATTGCCCAGGTTGATGGTATTCTGATTTACTCCGATGTTCTTTGCGAAGCCGTCCGTAAGAGCGCTGGCCAGGTTCATTCTGTGATGAGTAGGTCAGCACTGATTTGAAATCCGAAGTCGATATGTATCAGACTCACCTATCTAGTTGAAAGACCAGTAGGCCAAGGAACAGCAGCGGAAGGACCGTAATATCGACTCTAGTACAATCAGTATATGGTCCAGTACACCGTCAGCCTGGAGGAATATACTTTCTGCGCGCTTTGAGAGCAGCGGTATCGCTCACATCCTGCGAGACATCACTGTATACACCAGTCTCCCCCACATTTTTTTCCTGATGTGGCGCCATGTCAAGTTGATGCGCCGTCCTGTCGGGATCGAATCTTGACCCGACATCTTGGAGAGTTGCAACAGTTATACTTCACACTCTCTGGCTAGAGAAGCGATGCCATCATTCCACGGCATCTTTGCGACATTGTTGGCCAATATGCGGCATCTTGGATCATGCCGAGTACCATGCCGAAGTCATGGTGGGATTTGTCGTCCAAGAGTACTGCCACGAGCCGCAATCTACGCAACGCCTCGCGAGAAGAGATAGCGATTATCCGAGCATCCGGGGTCTATGATCATATATGGCTAGTTCTGTATAAATGGAGCGAAAGGGACCTCACCGGAACAAGCCTAGTGACCTCCATCGTATACGCCGACGTGGGAGACAAAGGCGGAATTTAGCATGTCGCCTGAAGACTTAGCGAATAGAACGAAACGTGTTGGAAAATAACAAGTTCTCATCGATCCGACTTCACGAGTCGACGCAGCACGTTTCCAGCCGTGTTGAACGCTTAGGTATCGGCACAGACCCACTCTAATACATATGGCGCAATTCGCCCAGCGTATGTCGTTAAATCATCGACACCAATCTCGGTATAGTTCACGAGGCTGACCCGAAAGCGCGGGGACTGATGCCGAACTAAGTGTGCCGCGGACTTAGGTCGTTGCTCCACTGCACCAAGATAAGTTTCTGGAGCAATCTATAACCACCGCTTCAGTCCTTGGGCTACTTCCATTGACTAATTATTTGGCTCTCCACGCATGTGGATTGATATGACTGCTAAACGTATTGCAATTATTGGCCTAGGGCCCGGCGGCGCCATCGCAATTGATGCTTTGGCGCAAGAGAAGGCGTTCGAAACCATTCGGGTGTTCGAACGAAGAGAAGCACCAGGAGGCTGTTGGTATGTCGAAAATCTTCATCTATCGAGAGTGTATCTTTTTATTGTGTCTATCGGATCAGATTTAATGATTGCAACACAGGCTTGAAGATGAATCGCCTCCACCAAATCTGGAAGCCTCGACATTCGCAGCGCTTGCTGCACGCATTGCCGATGTACCTATACCAATTCCTTCAGATCTACCAACAAGCACACCCTCGTCAAAAGAAGCACGATATGCCGAATCTTCTGTATATCCATACTTGGAAACGAATGTCGACAGCAGGACGATGTCATTCTCTAAAGAACATATTCCGACAGGCGCCAGTCCATCATCTATCTTGAAGCACGGTGAAGATACCCCGTTCCGCCACCATTCTATTGTACGGAAACACATAGAATCACTCGTAGGGCGCAATGGGTATGAGAAGCTAGTATCATACAATACTACTGTTGAGCTAGCAGAGAAGGTTGGTGGTGAGTGGCGACTGGTGTTGAGGAAGTCCAACGACGCAGACAAAAAGGAGGAATGGTGGGAAGAACGCTTTGATGCAGTCATCGTAGCAAGCGGACATTTCAACGTGCCATATATACCCCACATCAATGGCTTAGCCGAGTTCGAACGAGCGCAGCCCGGCAGCGTGAAGCACAGCAAGATGTTTCGAGGTCGCGACGCATATCGTGGCAAACGTGTAGTCGTTGTAGGGGCATCAGTATCCGCCGCAGATATTGCCTACGATGTCGTTGGCATCGCGCGTGGCCCAGTACATGCAGTGATACTAGGTCACAAAGCCAATGGATACTTCGGGGTCGTCGCATTCCAGCATCCCGGGATATCTCAAAAACCATCCATTTCACACATAATCACAGACAACGGCGAGCGAACGGTTCACTTCGTCGACGGAACAGCAGTCCGCGAAGTGGACGAGATCATCTTCGGGACTGGATATTCGTGGTCTTTACCATTTCTACCACACGTCAAAGTCCGCAACAATCGTGTTCCAGGCTTGTACCAACACATTGTGTACCAAGACGATCCTACGCTTCTCTTCGTCGGTGCTGTCAGCGCAGGTTTGACTTTCAAAGTCTTCGAATGGCAATCCGTGCTCGCTGCGCGCATCTTGGCTGGTCGCGCAATACTTCCATCACTCGAAGAGCAGAGGAGATGGGAACAGGACAGGATTGCGAAGAAGGGCGATGGAGTCGCGTTCACACTGCTCTTCCCGGACTTTGAGCAGTATTTCAACGAAGTCCGGGAGTTGGCGGGGGAGCCGGAACATGGGCAGCCTGGACGCAGATTGCCGCGGTTCGAAAAGGAGTGGTTTGAGGTGTTTATGGCGGGTCACGAGCGGAGGAAGAAGTGGTGGAGGGAAGAGAATGAGAGGGCGAGGCTGAAAGTTGCTCAGCCACTGCGTGCCCGGCTATGATGGAAAACAACAAAACCAAAAGAACTAGTTATGAGACTAGCCAGAGTTATCTATCAAGGTTTATTCTGCCCTATCAATTATGTTGTAGTACTCCTATTATAGACGATGAATGGTATACACTTACTGGCCGAGTGCGAGCATGCGGTGATGCTATCAGCCCTCGAAGCCGAATAGTAACGTTCCAAAGTCCTGGACAATTTTGTGGCGCTGGAACCCATTGCTTGAGTTTGACGCCACGACCGAGACCTACCTTGCATGCTTCAAAATTTGGGGGGCTTCGCGACCGCTGTATTCGGTCGTCCAAAGTTTGTCCAAACCTTTGTCCAGGTACTCGCTAGGTCCTGGAACTGCAGACAATCAGCCTAGATATGGTTCCACAAGCCTCTGCTGAGAAAGTAAGCCTGCTGGATGGCAAATCATACTTTGGTCATTGGCACAGTCTTTGTCCAAGTATCATGCAAGTGAACACGGATGTTCGCCCCATTCGTTCACAAGGTCTAGAGCAATGTTTGAAGTGACGATGAAGCCTAAAGAAGAACAGAATAGGTGAACGTCCAAACATAAAATGCGAACGGAACTTGATTGCACTTGCCCGCCTCCACACGACTTTACAAAGCACTGAAGGACCTCAACGCACAAGCTTCAAATGTCTTTCCCATACTCAAATACTATTCATCCTACAACAAGATCCTCACCTCCACCCCCCAACCCTCCCCTCATCCCACCTCTCCTTCCGCTCCGCCCTCAAATACGCAACCTTCCTCCCCTCCCTATACCTCCTCACAAACTCGGCCACTTCCCTCTCACTCGCCACCGCGCCCCCCTCGCCCTCCAGAAAACTCTCCTCCAACCCCCGACACAGCGCCTCTTGCTCCCCCACCGCCGCGCTCAGGCGCTGATACATGGCCGGCGGACTAAACTCTCTCAACACCTCGTCCTGCTCCGTCTGCTTATCGCGCCACTGGCGCTCCATCGCCCTTAGCGCAAGAAGCCGTGACTGCGTGCTATCCCGTTGGTGCAGGACATGTGCTTCGAGTTGCTTGAGCGACTCGGCCAGCGCGACGTTCTGCGCTAACAGAGCCTGCAGAGGTGCTGTAGAGGCTGCTAGGGATAGATGTGCTGTTTCAGGATTATGGATAATTGCATGCTGCAGGCCGGCTGTCTGGAGCACGTGGTGGAGGTCTTTGGTACTGCAATGCCGCGTTCAGCGGGGAGGCATGTGGGGTGTTTCAGAGGTGACGTACGTTTTGTCGCGCAGGACATCTGGGAGCCAGCCATCCTCTGGTGGGGGTACGCTCGGTTGGTCGGGTTGTGTGATTGCTTGTGAGTAGTTTGGTTGATGTTGTTGGTTTCCAAAGGTGTTGGGTGGGGGTGGAAGAGGTGGGCCCGTGGCCGGTGTTGATGTCTTTGGTGGAGGAGGCGGCGGTGTTGATGCGTCGTACTGGTAGAAGTTTTGGGAGTGTCGCGGAGATTGGTATGCCATAATTCAAATGATTATGGATTTGGAACGCAGGTGTGCGATGTAAGTTTGATTGCATAAATATGGTCGTCGTTGCGTTAGGTGGCGCTAGCTCTCACACACGCTCACGCGAGTCATTGGACGCTAAGTCATTCTGAGTAGCATATCAAGACAGCTCAACTACAATGCGAGCACTGGATTACGGTCAAGGAGTTAAGTCTTTCTATATATTCAAATCTAGCATCTGTGATCGGGAAGTGACTTCAAACAACACGTGATTTATATCTGATCAATACGTTCTACCGTACACCAATCGTTCAGTAGAAACGAAACAATATGTACAAATTCTCTTCAAGTTTACTTAGGCACTGCTGCTACCAAAGACATTCACACTTCGTCCCATCCTCCAAGCACCCCATAATACCATTCCCAAGATTGCGAGATTTGCAAACTGCCGGAAAATGATCAGGAGAAAAGTGGTTGCCAGTCGTGCTGAACGTGACCATTCGGACGTATCGATGTAAAGGAGAACGATGTCGTAGATGATGAATATGTCTCTAAGCCAAATGAGTGGTACAACAACAAAAGCAAAGCGTGCGAGATGCTTGCTTTCATACGACTGCGTACGCGTTAGCTTTGTGACACGATGAAGATAAGACCATAGACATACCCCATGAGCATTCTTGTTGGTCGAAAAATACTCGTAGAGGACCTGAGCGGTAACGCTTAAAGACGAAGTGATGACAATGCACTGATGAACGATGTAGATAATCCTCGTGTCTCGATCATTTGTCAATACATTTGACCAGCTCAATCTGCTGAAAGACGATAAACTGCCTAGACTTGTGTCGCGTTTCGTCATACCGACTCCCCATGCAGCGAGTCCAGTAGCGAGCATGGCTAACATGATGAATGTGTTCCATATCTTGGACATCAAGTTCGGTGCGGATCGGCCAGTTCCATTTGACTGAACGTGGGCAGAGTGTATCCAAACACCGCCATTGAGTAGGACAGTGAAGAAAATGGTCGCCAAGGTTGTCGCAAACGTCAAAGCGGAAATCGTTGCTCCATAAGTGTCGTTCCGAATACTGAACGACGGACGACCGTTCCACCCTAAATCGGCATCGTATGCGATAAATCCGTTCGTCTGAAGCAGATCGGCCACGAAGCGAAATGTATAAGCGAAGAAGAGGCACAGTAGTGCGGGCCAGAGAAAGAGATAAGTCCCTAGGGCAGTCTTGAGTGGTGTGCCATACGATTTGCTCGGTTCAGAAAAGCGACGTGCTTTGATGCGTTGGAAGGCCGGTCTAGAGGCAAGCCCAAGGAGTATCAGAGCTCCCGCAGCAGTGATGATGTCGAGAGCAAAGACGGCTTGATAAGAGGCGCGTTCGTCGGTAACGCTGGTGCTGGACATGGCGACGTGGTACGGCGGTGCGAATGCTTGACAAGCCCATTTGTTACCAGTTTCAGAGATTAAAAGTCTTTATATTGCCGCATTGGGGGCAGTTTTTGCAGTGACGTATGGCGGACGTTGCTCGGATACACGGCAAGCAAGGCTCCTCTAGCCGGACCCGAGTCGAATTGAGTCAAATTGCTCCATGTTTAGTCGTGGAGCCAACACTCGCCATGGAAAGTGAGATGTGCCATGGAATTGGAGCTCGTGTCTCGCGAGATTGTTAGCGGAGGTAATGAGGTTCATGCGATGTGGGGTGACAATTGTGGTGTCAGGGTGCTGAAAACGATCTCTTTGATGAGTGGACCGACGTGAATCGAATCTCTTTACTGTGAAAGGCGAATGATCAACGTATCAAAGTCCGTCGCCTATTAAACAGTTGTTCACGTTGGGTTGGACGCGTCTCGAATAGGACGTGGTGGCGGGACGGAATACTGTATGCGCCCGCAAGCAGAAGCTGTCCTGCAGGTGCCCCTGCCCAGCCGCGCCTCCGAGTCAGCGCCAAGCCCGCCACGTGAACGACGCAAATGGGGATGAAGGCGAGGGAGACAAGGAACAGGCTACGACAACACAGATCTGAGAAGGAAAGTAGCCGCTCGTACTTCGGCCATGTGTACAAGCCACCCGTTCATGGCGTGGACGCGCGCGATTAGGTTTGCCATGATTGCGACAGCCATGCTAGCCCAGACATGTCGCGAGTCGCGGGTGCGTTCGCAGCGCAACGTCTGAAGTGTTTCATATGGCACGACCCCCCCTGCGTAAGGCAAGGATTTCACGAGCTGTCAACTGGCAATTGTGTGTGCAGGAGCGGCAGCTTGTAGGGACCGTACATAAATGCATGCCGCCAAATCAGTAGCACAAGGACGCAGAGGCGAATAAATGCGGACAATAAGGGTCTTAGCAACTGGCTGCTATTGGCTCAAACCCCATCTTACCCCTGCCGCCATAGCGCTTAGAGAACAAGCCCTCCACATCGCTACCAGTCGATCGGCGGTCCCCCTTTACAGACTGGCGATAGACACCGTTTCTCGTCTTTTTGTGCAGAAGCCATGCCTCTTGTGGCGCGATAAAGAACGATGCAACCCTACCCAGCGCCGTCCGCTGAGGACCGTGCCAAAGCCACCGCGACTCTGCCTTCGCTAGCCACCCAGCCTTTTGCTTCCTTCCAGTCGCAGGCGCCGTCTCTCGCAGTGCAACCCTCTCCGATTCGAAGGAAACCCCTTCCCCTCGAGTCGCCTGTTGTTAGCCACTTTGCTCGATCTCAAGCCCGGCCCTCTCCTTTGGACGACAAAAGTGCTATAGTACGCCAAAAGGGTGCCAACCAACGTGACGGACCTATCCAAGACGACGACCTCTTTGCACCACGGAACCTCGACGCGTGAGCATACAATACCCATCCACATTCCCCTGCTAATGCGTGTATAGAAACCCTCACGGTAACACTCCTATTCTAGCCCAATATCCATTCTCCGATTCGAACCGCCCTCTCTCCAACGATACACGAAGCCCGCCCGCGCGGCACGATCGCTCCGTCAGCGCTTTTCGCGCACAAGTCAAGCCTGCTGCACTCCAACTACGGACTGTGAATGGCAAAGTAATCCACTCGCGATCCCCAACGCAGCCTAGCATGCCCCCATACACTTCAGACACCCGACCGCCAGACCTTAGACTCAGGGTGGACGGCGCGGAACACGAAGATTTCACCGACCTGTATCGCCAAGACAGTCGTCCAGATAGTAGAGGACAGTCAGGCAAGCCCAAATCACCTGCAGGTGGATTCACTTCCTTTTTCGGTTGGAACTCCAAAGCTCAAGGCCCAGAGACCCCTTCGACTACTTTCTCAGAGTCTCCGGTCAACTCCCCTCACCACAAATCCAACATGTCGACCAAGTCTAAACCCAACGGTCTCGACATTCCCGCCGCCAACTCACATTCATCTTACTTCAATGTTCCTGGTACACCGCTACTGTCGTCGTCACCCCAGATGAACGCTCACGTAGAAGAGCTCGAGCGCGAGCTGCGAGCATTGAGCTCCGAGCTTGCCGCCTCGATACAGAGAGAGATGGAGCTTGAAGATGAGGTCGATCGCTGGAAGGCCGAAAGTGGTCCTGGTCTACCTGACAACCGGAGGACTAGCGACTACTACTCGGACTCGGGAACCAGCTCTGTCCGGTTTCCCATCGGCGACCCAGAGAGTAAACTCGAGGAACTGGAAACACAACGCCGGCGAGCTGAGCAAGAGCGCGCACAGCTCAAGGTCAGCATGGCAGAGCGGTTACAGGAAGAGCTCAGGCGTCGCAGGGATCTCGAAGAACAGGTCCAACAGCTTGAAGATCAAGTTGGCGACAAGTCAAGAGCAGGCTCAACCGTGGACGCGCCTCGTGTCAAAGAACTTGCAACGTCACTCGAAGACGCAAAGAGACGCCTGGCTGAAGAACGACAAGTCAAGGAGAACTTTGAGGATCTCTTGGCCGCAATGCGCGAGGAGCTGGAGAAGTACCGAAACGAGGCTGACAACCTTCGTGATGAGGTCGTCCCACAGCTTAGAGCGCGACTGGAAGTTCTCGAGAACGAAGCTACTGATACGGAGAAACTTGTATACGAAACCACGCGCATGCAACAGGAGATACAGCAGTTGCGTAGTGAGAACCAAGCGATTGTAAAGGCAAAACGCCAGTCTCAAGACATGGCACAGCAACACCCTCGCTTCCAAGCTATAGCAGAAGAGGCAGAAACGGCATCACCTATGAACCCTCGTGTAGGACTCACACGCTCCAACTCATTGGCGAGAAGTGCTGGCTTCAATTCTAAGCGAGGTTCGCTCTCACGATCCAATTCTGTTAAAGATCGTTCCGGTGAGATGTCCCCACGAGAAGGGCCAATGGCAAGCAATCCCGTCAAAGAGCTGGAAGAGCAGCGCGATGCACTCCACAAAGCTTTGAAATACCTGTTGCAACGACAAGAGATGCAACAGAAAGACTACCAACGTCGTATCAAGGAATTGGAAGCCGAAAGAGACAATGCTCTTAACCTCACCCCTCGTCGAACAGCATTCCACAAGGAGGTCAAGGAGCTTCGACAAGAGGTGAACTCTCTCCGCCGTCGCGCTGATGATGCGCTGGAGCAGAAGTGGCAATGCGAGAAGGGTCTTGGTGGCCTTCGCATGGATCTCGACCGCGCACAGCAGGAGACTGGCTCACTCCGTGACCTGCTTAGGGAGCATGACATCACGATCCCCGAGATACAGATCAACAGTGAACCTGTATCTCTCGATAAAGCCTACCAGGAACTCCAGACCACCCATGCCCTCTCACTCGCGCGTATCAAGCAGCTTGAATCAAGTGACGAAGACTCCTTGGGAGCTGCAGGCGCGGAAGCTGAGCGAACGCTGGATCTCCTGAAGCAGAGCATCTCCGATGCCGAGACTGAGCGCGACTACGCTCAAAAGGAGGCAGAGCAGTACCGGAAACAAGCGCGCGCACTGCAACGTTCTGAGATAGAGCATCTTAGTAAGGAGCATAAGCTCAGCAGCGAACTACTTGCCGCCGCCACACGCATGGACGAACTCTCAGAGCGGATACAGCAGCAACTTGAGGCTAACAGATCATTGCGCACTCGCTTGGCAGACGCCATCACTCGCGGGGAGCAGGAGCAGCGCAAGTCTACCGAGCAAATCATTGAACTTGAACGCCGCCTCAAAACAGCGGAGGACAAGGTTGTTATCGCACAGCAGTCATCTGAAGATGCCATTGCTCAGCACGAAAGCGAAGTGCAAGCTCTGAAAGAGAGCCACGGCAACCATTTGCGTCGAGTCAAGTCTGGCCTGCTCAGCCCAGCTGTCTTTTCTCCCAAGATGCCTTCGTCGCCAGTCTTCGCCCTACGATCCCCACGTCTGGACATGACCACGTCAGGACCTGCTATGACCATGGCCGAAGCTACCAAGACCGAACTTCTCGAGAAACGTGTTGAAGAGCTCGAGCGTGCTCTCCGAGACGCAGACCGCGAGATGGAGGAAGTCGTCGGCCGCATGAATTTCGCACAAATTGAAGTGGCCGACCTACAATTCGAAAGGGATGAGGCTATGCGACAGACCAGGAGACTTCAAGCCGACATTCTTGCAGAGCGAGAGAAGGTCAAGACTCTAATGGCCTCTGCTTAACCTGGTGCGCCCTAATATACGACGACGATCGCTGGCCACGACGTCGCAAAACATAATTTTTATTCGACAACTTGATGTATTTATCAGTACTATTTGGGACTTCTTTTCAACATCATCGGCGCATATCTGGGCCGGGCATATACTGGCGCTACGATGACACGTCAACTACTCTTCACCTCTTCGCACTACCTTGCGTTGTCTGGCATTTGCTCGAACTATCAATGTGGCGGCTACTTGGCCCCATCGTTCTATACCCATAATATTCGACTTTTCAGTGGATATCTTGCATGACGCTGCAGAGTCTATTTTGGGACTTTATTTTGGCTGTGTGCCTCCTTGTTGGATATCTTGTACGAGTACTCCGTATGTTTGTGGATATTGTATTTTGAAGCTGTACTATAATGGTATAATGGAATCATGTGCAATGCTATACTCTATTTGTGCTACGCTGCTTTGCTATATCGGTAGCGACATGCCTTGCTGTGTGGTGATACTGATTCTAGTGGTAGATTAATAGTTGCCGAATTGATAGCCCCAGACCATGGCACAAAACCGTTGTGTGGAACACAACCACGCTCTGCTCTCGCGTGGCTGCGACTCGTACTCATGTTATAGCACGTGTCCTTCGAAGGAAGTCCTACCGCAGATTGTCATTCAGAACGAAGAGTGCCAGTAGTTCCTGGAAGCCGATAGCTTAATTTTCGTAGGCGTGTGCCAAAGATACAAAGTATTCTCGAGAAACGCTACTATATGACCTTTCAGACAAGTCTCTCACTACTTGTATCATACTCACATCCTCTAGGCAGTTTCCGTCGCATGTGCTAACCTGCGGTAGTAGAAGCTAGCCGGTGGCTCGCGCTCATTGTCCTACTCCATTACACATTCCTGCCTATCAATGGCACTGTGTAAGATCCCGGCGCAGTGGGCACCCTCGCCTCGACACCGCCTTTGGACACTCTATATAGATGAGCGAATAATGAGGATGCCATCGTGACTGTGCCGCGAGGGACGGAAGGATTACCACTGCTCGTGTGATATTTGACTGGTACCGAGCATCCCCATGCCCGTCGACCCGACTCCCTTGCATCAGAGCAACAAGCCCAATGTAAGTCTTGGGTCATACATATGGACGGTTGGGCTGCTGAGGCACAGCTCGAGTGAAAGGGGTGGCATGCCACATGCCACGCCATATGCGCGCCCCGCGCCGCGCTTGTGCGCTTTAGCCCGAAACCGTGAGCGAACGACCTCGACGAGGGTCCGTTTCTTTCCCCCTGCCAGCTGCCACTGCTTTCCTCGCGCCAGGACAGTCTTTTGCACCGCTCGCCGTGCTGTCTTCACCGGCCTGGACGGCTCCTTCCCTCGGGGATATATTCTTCCGACCTCCTCCTCAACAAGCTTCCCTTCTGGCGTGCCCCCTCCACTCCCTACGACCCTGGCATACACTCACCCAGGCGGCCGACCCACCGAACTCGTCTCGTCGTTCGGACACTCCCAATCTCGATTCCGCGCAACTGGGACCCTCGTCCCGCCCGTAGTTGGCCACAATGAACAACAACCAGCAGTCTAACCGGCTGCAGCTGAACTTTGGCGGCGGAGACCGCAACCAGTTCTCAGACGGCGGCCGCCAGTTCCCTACCACGCCGTCCACGTTTCCGCAACCCGTCTACCCAAACCAGGCTGGACAGCAGGAAGTCTGGGGCGCACAGCAGCAGGGCAATGGCTACAACGCAGGATACTTCCAGAGCCCATACCAGCAAGCTCAGTACCAGGGACAACAGGGAAACCTTCAAACTCAGCATTTGCAGCAGCGCTTCGATGCCAATGGTCTAGCTCAACAGCTTTCTTCGCAACATTTGGGAGGCAACGGTCGCTCTGGCAGCCCGTACGGTCGTCAAGCATCCCCTAACCCACAGCGACCCCGCACCGCAGACAACAGAGGCTATGGCTATGGCAGCCACGGCGGGGCAGCTGGTTCTCGCCATTCCTCGCTGTACGATGAAGAAGCCCCGAAACGGACTCCCGAAAAGTACTCGGACAACGTCGAGAAACAGGCCACCATGTCCAAGGGCCTGATCAACACATTCTTCAAGGACAGTGTTCAGCGGGCACGCGACCGGAACCAAAGGTATGGATAACACAACGGCTGCATGACCACGTTACTAACTTGGGGACAGAGCTCTGGAACTAGAGTCAATCATGAAGGAGCCTTCTATCTCAGACAACAGGAAAGCCCAGAAGGAGAACAGCATGCGACGTGCAGAAGTCGAGTATCTACGTTTCCTCCGAACCAAAGAGAAGCCCGATAACTTCTCTACTCTCAAGATTATCGGCAAGGGTGCCTTTGGAGAGGTCAAACTTGTGCAAAGAAAGAATGACGGCAAAATCTACGCTTTGAAGTCGCTCGTCAAGCAAGAAATGGTATATGAAGCTATCCTACTCCAAGAATGACATCCCTGACAATCAACAGTTCAAGAAAGACCAACTCGCCCACGTACGATCAGAACGTGATATCCTGGCAGAGTCGGACAGTCCTTGGGTCGTCAAGCTGCACACAACCTTCCAGGACAATACTTTCCTCTACATGCTCATGGAGTTCCTTCCCGGCGGTGATTTGATGACTATGCTCATCAAGTACGAGATCTTCACGGAGGATATTACTCGCTTCTACATGGCTGAGATAACTCTTGCCATTGAGGCCGTCCACAAGCTTGGCTTCATACATCGGTGAGTTCTATCGACGATGACAGTATCTGAGTACATTGCTAATATTGCAAAGTGACATCAAGCCTGACAACATTCTGCTGGACCGCGGCGGCCACATCAAGCTGACAGATTTCGGTCTTTCGACAGGCTTCCACAAGGAGCACGATGCAGGTTACTACAAGAAGCTGCTCGCTGGTGGCGCACACAAGTCCGCGCGCGACAACCGAAATTCGATGAACCTGGACCAAATTCAACTGACAGTCAGCAATCGTACCCAGATCAACACTTGGAGGAAATCCCGACGGCAGCTAGCATACTCGACTGTGGGTACTCCCGACTACATCGCGCCGGAAATCTTTAGTGGACAGGGATACGACTACGGCTGCGATTGGTGGTCTGTTGGCACAATCATGTTCGAGTGCCTCATCGGCTGGCCACCGTTCTGCGCCGAAGAACCTCACGATACATACCGAAAGATTGTGGACTGGCCGCGCAACCTGCACTTCCCTCCGGACCAGCAGCTGGGTGCGGAGGCAGAGGACTTTGTTAGGCGGTGAGTTTCTCAATGTGCTGTCCTTTCATGACTCGTAGCTAATAAACCTTCCCTAGCTTGATCTGCGATGCCGAACATCGTCTTGGCCGCCTCGGGGGCGCTAGCGAAATCAAGCAGCATCCCTTCTTCCGCGGTGTCGACTGGCATGCGCTGCGCAGGATCCGAGCGCCGTTCGAGCCAAAGCTCAACTCCAACATCGATACCACCTACTTCCCCATTGATGAGATTGACCAGAACGACACTAGCGCTGCGTACAGGGCTCAGGCTGCACAGGCTGGCGACGATGACTATGCAACGAGCTTGCCTTTCATTGGTTACACGTACAAGCGCTTCGATGCATACCGAGGACCGTAGTCGTGTTCGCTTCTGATCTGACTCTTATCATGTTTGGGCAATGAGCAAAGTCTCATGGCAGCTTTCTTGGACGACATGTCAAAATTTACGAAATAGTGCAGCTTTCTCAACGATCCTATCGAATACGAGCATCATGGGCGTTTAGTCTGGTCTTACGTTTGGCTGTACGCTCCTTGAAATATCCATTTTTGCCTCCTTTGCTTGTTTAGGCGCATGTGGTTGAAACAGCAATAATTGGCGCCGTGAAGCGATTGAGACCTCATATGTGTACGCGTGCCATGAAATCAAGCATATACATCATGTAAGCGCATTTAGTGTACGTTGCATATGACGTTGCTCTCGATTTGGACCCTTGATGGAATGAGCTTGTGAAAATGTACAGAAACCCCCATTATGTCGTATCTCAGGCAGTCTAACATATTCAAGCCTTCGTCGTCCTCGCAGTCGTAGCATCAAGTTCCCGCAAACTTCTACCAATTAAACTCCATGCTCAGTAATGCTTTTTCGCAATATGCGCCTGTGTAGGCCGGGCCTCCAACCCCATACAACCGTTCGTTCCATATACCACATCTGGCTGGATCCGTTGTTTCGTCCCGCTCGTAGTCGCTATCCGTACCGCTCCGACTCGATGCGCTCACCGCGCCTCAAACTGCACCATGCTAAATCATCCAAGTCAGCTCAATCCGTAGTGTCAAACATTCCACCTCCTGCCTCTGATCCCAGCGCGCTATTGCTCCTCCCACGACCGAGCCTCCGCTTGTTCCCTTTTCGCAAAGCCACGTCCCACACACGGACAAGAACAGCCACACAAGTACTCCCGACTTACCGGTTTGTCCGCTGCTTGTACAGCACGCGGTGGCCGCAGTTCCTGCACCGGATCGGTTCGCCGCGCTTGAGCGGGACATCCTGATCGCAGTCGCCGCATTTGTAGTGGACGGTGCGCGCCGAGGCGTCGATTTGCGCCGAGTCTTGCGCCGAGGTGTGGGGGTTGTAAGCGGCGGAGGACATTTTGGTGCGAGAGGGCGCTGGGAGTTGGGGATGCCTGGGTAGCGGGAGGTAGACGTGTCGAGGAAATGTGGTGTGTGGCGTGTAGAGGTTGCGGAAGGAAGAAGTTGTCGCGAAGGCTGATGCGGGTGGGGACGTGCGGTGACTGGGATTGGGTGAGGGCGTGGCGTTATCGATAAGACTGATTGTGCTGTAACCATTCACCACGACATGCTGCGCTCGACCTCTCTATGATGTCTTTGGTGCGCTGTGTTTTGCCCAAGTCTCCACAGCACGCTGTATTCTTGACCCTCACATCTACAACTACTCGGCTACCGTACGAACCATCATAAGAGAACTCACGAGATACGTGGCTATCGTTTCGGGAAGTACTTGAAAGACTGCATCATTGGTGAGCAATTCGTACATGATGAGGGCCTTCCTACTGGAGCTGGCACTTTCATAGATTCATGACAAGCACTTTAAAGCAGGACGTATTCTCTCTGGGAGGTCATCTTCGAGTTCAAATATGTAGGCAAGGTCTCTGCCAATCTCACCTTGTTCAAAGACCCAAGCGGACTCAATGGCTACGACACCGTGGCTGAGAGGGAGGATGAATTAAATCCAATAGCGGCATTAGAAGATCTTCTCGCCGATCTTCACCTTCTCGATGTTGTATGAAGAGGCATGATATGAGTTCCGAGTTCAGGTATGCCGTCCCGTCCGTTGAGAATTTGGCGGACAGTTACTAGAGGATGCGGATACAACAAGGACGCCATGGTGGACACTGATGGAGGCGAGGGGATGTTTCCCGGTGCATTGAGTATTGATGGACAGACATTGCATCGCTGGAGCCTCAACTATGCGGTTGCGACTTCACTTTGTCCAGGTATAGCTCAAATTATCTCTGAGATTCTGCACCAACGCCTCGCCCTTGCACCTTCAGATCTCGAGGGGAAAGTGCAAGTGAGGGAGATGAGGTAATCGAATCTTCATATACGCACCACATTTCCTTGTGCTGCTTTCCCATTTCCCATCGTCCACCACGACTCCCCTACACCGCTGCTTCGACCATCCATAACATCATTCACATCAAATCACATCAAATCACATCATTCACATCAAATCACATCAATCACATCAACCACATCAATCACATCAATCACATCAACATGGCTAGCGCAATGATCTACTCAAACCTGGTGCTCGAGAAGCTCTTGAAAGAGGCAATTGTCGGTATGTAAATATGAATACACGTCTCTTGACTTCACCCTGACTTTTCCGTAGAGCAGGCGAGAGCTTTATACAACGCACAACACCCCCGCAACCATATCTGGAGTGTCATCGTGGACCGAACGCCTTTCTTCCCCGGATACAGAGCATACGTCGTCGTCTACAAAGATAGCACAAGCCTCTCTTGCCTTGAAGTCCTACTATCGACCCCCGAGGACGAAGAGTATGACTTGCCCAAGGATGCACTCGAAGCTCTTCTAGACTGTGCACGCTCCCGTGTTCTCCGCAATATCTGATTGGAAGTGTGGGTTCCAAGCTGGGTGAGTGTTGGGTCGTTCGATTTCAGTCCAGGTCTAATGCTGACACAGGCCATAGAATTGTAATACAGGTACAGACGTGGTAGATATCGTCGAATGGAGCTGGCGGGTTTGGGCTAGTGATATCTGAATTACAGGAGGTGGCATGGCCTTTCTTTGATCCCGAAACATGGGAGCGCAAGCTCTAGCGAACTTTATAAGAATCACAGCCCGCTGCGATAATACTCCAACTTCCCACGATTACATCTTACTGTTCATTTTCTTCGCACACGATTCCTCGGTTGCTTGGTCTCCTATTCCAGACCGTCTGTTCTCGTAACATCGTTAGACCCATCATGCTCTCAAACTCCACAGCCATGTTCCTTCGTTCAATGTCAAGTCGGGTAGACTTACACCATTCGGGACCATCGTGATCTAAGAGCATCTGAAGGAATAAAATCATCATATCGCTCTACAGTTGCTAAACTACACCATAGCTCAAGCTCAAATAAAGCCAGCACTCCTCCAAGAAACGGAGTGTGTCCGTGAGCTCAAACACTATCCAGACAACTACATCTACTCCTCTGCCTCTCTATCAACCTCGACTCCACCCTCATCTACCATGAGCTTATTCTGCTCAGCCTGTTCAGCGAGCTTGCGAGATGGTGGTGTCGCATCAGTCAGTTCTTGACAAACAAGTGAAAGCTCTTACTTATATTGCGGCTTGTTGTCGGACACAGACTTGATCGAGTTTCAGCATTGGAAGAAGTGTCAACGACGAAACATCTTGCTGGACTTTGTGCTATTCTCAGTGGACCGGCGACTCTACTACCTTCTGGATGGCAACTATCAACATCTAGTTCTTCTTCCCATCCAAATCCTTGTAAAAGGCCCAACCAAATCTTCCTGATGGGTCGTTGAACCTCATCTTCTTGTCAACTGCGTCAATCGCCTCTACATCCTCCTTGGGCAGCGTAAAGTCTCCCTCGAGATTCGCCTTGATCCTGCTCTCAGTCTTCGATTTGGGAATGACGGAGTGGCCCTTTGCAATACCCCAAGCGAGCGCGACATGTGCGCCTGTCTTGCCGTGCTTCTTGCCAATCTCAACAAGAACAGGGTCATCCATCAGTTTGCCCATGTTCTTGCCCGAGTCATAGATCTCATTTTGGTTGCCGAAGGGCGAGTAGTGTGTGACATGAATGCCCTTTTCCTTATGGAACTCGGTGAAGGCATTTTGTTGCAGATATGGGTGGCATTCCATTTGATGCGCCGCGGGGACCACGGAGGTCTCCTTGAGCAGGCGCTCGAGCTCTGCTCTGCTAAAGTTGGAAATGCCAATGGCACGTGCCTTACCAGTCTTGACACATTTCTCCATCGCCTTATAGGTGTCTACGTAGTCGCTGTCGCCTGTCTTGACATTGCCGTCGTTATCTTTGGGAAACATGTTGTCGCCGCGTGCAAAGGGACTCGGCCAGTGCATTAATAGAAGATCCACATAGCTGAGTCCTAGGTCTTTTAGCGACGCATCAAGGGCGTTCTCGACATCGTCGGGATGATGCGCGTTGTTCCAGAGCTTGGTGGTGATGAAGAGCTCCTCGCGAGGAACGCCAGACTTCTTGATGGCATTGCCAACGGCAGGCTCGGTCCCGTAAATACGCGCAGTGTCAATATGGCGGTAGCCGGCCTTGAGTGCAGCGGTGACAGCTCTGTTACAATATTAGCTGAAGCTTTCAGTTCAATCAAGCTATCGTACGGTTCCTGGGCATCCTTATCTTGCCACGTGCCGAAGCCAATGGCAGGAATCTGAGCACCTGTGTTAAGCTTAAAAGCAGTTCCGTTGTGAGCCATTCTGGATTGTTGTGATGCGGGCTGTATTTGACGAGTTACTTGTGATAATCGTGCAGCAGAGGAAGTGCGCAATGAACGAGAAGCTGAAGACGCAAGCATTTTGTATTCTGTCACAACAAGTAGAACTGTGGACCAGAGGCGCAACGTCTTTACTTGGTGAGGTGCTCAGCGCTCCAGACCGTCATGGCGTAACGAGGAACCAATGAGTATCGATGACGTTGTGTGGGTTTCCGGCTGTCGGATAGAGTCGCGTCCATCAGTAATCGGAAGACGGACCATCTTCGGATTTAGCGGGTTGACCATTTCCAGCTCATTCCAAGCTTTTGTTCAACAGCGATCAGATGGTCGTGCAGTGTTCTGGCGTTCGAATGTGACGGAGAGGATGGTGCTGACTCCGTTGACCTTGGCATGTGGTATGACATCAAAATTGGAACATTGTCACGTGGCAGCGCGTGCACCCCGCTATCCAGCTGGTGACGATACAGGCACATGAGCCCGGGTAGGCATCTACTTTTAGCTCATCTTTGCAGATCCTAATATCAACCACGGTTGTTTCAAATCAGCAGTTCACATTCCAGGATGGCACAAAGTCACTTTCCCACGCGCCAGTTCACTGCATCCGAACTCGTCGAGTCTTGCGGCGCCATCCTCTTCGACCTATCCAACCCAGGTTTTAGACGCGTTTGCCTGGAGAAAATAGTCCACACCAACGAGTACGTTCTGCCAAAGGGCCGTCGCAATATTCATGAATCACGAAAAGACGCGGCGCGACGTGAAGTATTCGAAGAGACGGGATATCGCTGTGATATGCTCCCCGTTTGTATGTCTGTTAGAGCCACCGCGGTGGACGATGAGCCGGACGTGGACGATGAAGCTCGCAAGCACGAAAATCTTGTGGAGCCGTTTATGTGCACACTTCGTGACCTGCCAAACAACGCCGGTGCGAAACTTATCTGGTGGTACATTGCGGTGGTCAGTGACATCAATGGAGAAAGAGGACCAGGCGAAAATGCTTACACAGCCGACTTCTTCGGCTGTGACGAAGCAGTCACGAAGCTACATTTTGAAAGCGATCGCGAGGTGCTTAGACTGGCTATCGAGATCGTCGACACCACACTAGCAAGGAGCACATGATGGAGAGCATTGTGCGCACGGGATGATTGAACAGCAAACGTTTCCAGAAGGAGTAAAACTACCAACAGCGTGCTGAATGCCATGGTCGGATCATGCCCCAAAACATCAAAATTAACACCCCACATATGTTTTCAGTCTTTCCTATTGAACAGTAAATCGCTAGCCTCACCTGGGGCTGTACTCTGCCCTTTCGAAGTGCTGTAATCAACAATTATTCAGTTTCCTGACGGACTATGCTGGTGATGAGAGTTTCGCGGGAATTACGACTAATTGTGGGTGAGGGCATCAGATTAGGCTACTCTACTCGTCATTTTAGTCATCGGAGGGTTGCATGGCAAGGAAAGCTCTACTTGCACGATTTGTAGATCACGGAAAGCTACTTCACGCAAGACTCGCGTAACTCTTGCATTCGACTTAGTCTCGAAGCGTGGAGCTTTCAGCGAATAGGGGCTCACGGTCCTTGGCGATGGGGGTGTGGCTATATTTCGACATATTACCAGCCCAATAGCGATGCTGTCTACATCCTACACTGCTTGGCAGGCGGCGCAGCTTGTCAGCCTGCCAAGAGTGCCACGAAGGCCTTGCAGGTAGATACATCGAGGTTTTGCTCGTTGCCTCACAAGCAGTTCATATTATCTGAGCTTGAATTGTTGCGTGATCTGGTGCAGGACATCATTGCATCCCAATTCCATTTCGTAGCGATATTGATACCCTGCCACGATGAAGGTCAAGACTGATAGTGATCACGCGGTGATCGAAGAAATACTGTACGAGTAGATGGCACCGGACCAAAGAAACACAAGCTGATAGTTCAGGCCACACGGATCGCAAAGTCAAGATGAAAAAGTAGCTCCAGCTACCGACCAGATCATCGCTCGGCCTCCTGCGACTTGCCGTAACTTTATACGCCATTTCTGCTTACAATTTCTGCCCCTCCTTGTAGGTTCCCTGCCCAGGTGGAGAATTGGGAAAGAAAACCGCAAAGTTGCAATGTACCAAAGCCGATGGGTTGCAACAATTAACTCCTTGCTACACCTTCTTCCCTTGGGTGGAGCCATCGTACTTCTGACACTTCAGTGGACAAGCTATATTGTAAGCCTTCAAAATGACGACTCGACAACCCTCCAGTTCGTCGCCAAGCTTTACGAACTGTTAATGCAGACCTCAATAGCGGAGATCGTCGTTTGTATTATTCGCACCGAAAGCGTCAAAGGATTTGTACCCCTTGGTATGCTGTTTGGAATTGATCGAGCAATGCAGTTCTCCTACCTCTGGTCCCCTGGTTTCTGGTCAACCCTTCAAGCGTCCGTTCTACGCGGATGGCGAAAGATTCTGTTCCTCATCTCGATTTTCGTGCTTATATTATTGACACCGCTCATCGGACCATCCAGCGCAATCTGGTATCAAGCCCCAGGTGAATTGTGGACTGTCTCTCAAGGGGCAGTTCGCATGTGCCCTTCAATGTTGTAGACAAAGCGCTAACGGGTGATAGTACGTTCGGACTTCTTAGGCCAATCATTTTACCTATGCATAAAGAATCTGCACTAATGTTGCACTCTCACTTGTAGTGATGATGACCAGACCTGGTAGTCCGCATATAATCAGCACAGACACGCTATATGCTCTAAGATCTGCCGAGGCCATGTACCCTTCCATCATTGGCATTGGAAACAATCTCGACCTGTAAGGCTGATACGCACCGTGGCAAGCCATTACTAAGACTAGGAAAGGAACATCAAGAAGATCAATACTCTTGGCAGTGTACCTTTGGACGATGACAATGGGGCCCTAGATACCTGGGCGCTCGCGGCCCGCCGTGTGTCAGTTGTGAACGATGACACATCGACAAAGATCAACATCGAAAGTGCAGCGTATCCCAACAGCAATGTAGCAGGAATCAACAGCAGAGTCGTGCGTTTCTCAAGCCAGAGGTTTCTTAAAGTGCAAGAAGGAAGAGAAGCAGAAGGCGATTATAAAAACATCTATGGTATGCAAGTCAAAATGACCTTGCCAACTGTGTACAGCGCCAAAAGCCTCCAAGTAGTCACAAACAACATGCTTACGAACAATGGCACCGAAAGTCGTGCCAACAAAACGTCGCTGGCCCCACGAAATGGTACTGTAACAGTTCAGATGCCACATCCGGTTGTGGTCACAGAATGTGTGGAGACTAGCATCCCTTTACATCCGGACAGCGCTGTTACCTACATGGTGCACGGTCAAGGGAGACGGGATCTTACGCTCGCAAATTTAAATACGCTAGGTGCACTGGCGGAAGCCGCGTCTACGTCAACCCTCCGCAGCAGCGATGAGATTCGGTATCATGCACCAGTTTGGAAACATTCGGCCGCAAAAGGATCACCATCATTAATAGGAGTCTTCATTACCGACGCATTGACCTCCAGTAATTCGGATACATTGTCTCAGATTCCAAATTCGACAAAAAATGGGTCGGTTGTCGTAATGACTTGCACGATTAGTGCCTTCTGGGAATCAGGACAGATCCACCTGCGACCAACCTGGTCAGATGAATTCG
The DNA here is from genome assembly GCA_020747045.1 of Phaeosphaeria sp. MPI-PUGE-AT-0046c. NCBI lineage: Eukaryota > Fungi > Ascomycota > Dothideomycetes > Pleosporales > Phaeosphaeriaceae > Phaeosphaeria > Phaeosphaeria sp. MPI-PUGE-AT-0046c. The sequence goes on along the minus strand of JAGTJN010000001.1, from coordinate 1,448,020 downwards.
TCATGACGCACCTTTACGCACAGTCTCAATCTCATAATAAACGTGACATATCTTTAAACATTACCGATATCTATGCGGTGCACGATGCACAATTTCATGCGGACATATCGTATCACTCCACGAAGTGGGCGGAAAAGGACAGCTTTGGGAGTCGATGGGGCCGAGCAGCTTTTCCTTTGACTGCAATGTTTGCACTCGGTCTGTCGAAGATACCCAGGGTCACTGCGAGACCCCTCGAGCAGAAGGGGTGGGACGATAGTGTTTATATCAAAGACCTTGTGTGGTGCTTACCACCGCAAGTCGACTCAGCCGATGCCTCCAAGATCAAGTTTAGTGTGACTAGCTATGGATACGGTTATGGAACACGCACAACATCTATTCATCTGGCCATGACAGTTATCCTCACATACTGCATCATCACGTTCATGTACATCACATACACAATCATCACTGGCTCAGCCTCGACCGCGTGGAACTCTGGCATCGAACTTGTCACTCTTGTGCTGCAATCTAGGAAACCTGCTCACTTGGGTCATGCTTCTGTCGGCATCGATTCGATCAAGACGTTTAGTGAAGGTGTTGGAGTCAGAGTCAATACCGACGATGAGCTGGAGCTGGTATTTGCGAATGATCGAGACTTTCATGCGAGGAAATTGAGGAAGATTGAGAGGAACAAGGAATATTGAGATGCTGCTTTGCATGAGATCATGATTCGTGGTGTCTATGAGGAACTTGTGCTGCAAACAAGATGCAACTATACGTCCAAACTATACATCCCAACTGTACGTCTGAACGCTTGAGATGAGGAAGAGAGATAGGAAAACATGACTCTTGGACTCGTTCTAATTCTCTCACACCCGTACACACCGGGTGCAATCGATGCAACGACACCTGTAACCCGTTATGCTAGCTGAGTGTGTTTTGTGTTCTCTTTCATATCACAAGATCTGGCGGGATACCCAGACTTTTAGATCATACTTCAACTATTCACATTTCCCATCTCTTCGTTTTCTGCACGCACTACCTCAATTCTGAGGTTCCTTTATTCCAGTGAAGCAGCAAGAATCTCCGCCGGGCCAATTATCGACAATCGAACATACTCAGCATGGATAATGTCGACCTTCTATCACGGACCAGATGTGACCCAAACCTCTTCGCCCGTTCAGGCATTGCACCCGATGGATATGTCGGGCCCTCACTCCATCTGTCTGCATGTCTCTTCACACCCCTTTCTGTCCTCATCTCACAAATATTGAAACAACATTCAAATCCTCATCAACTCCAAGACATGCATACACGCACGTACGGACTCCCCTCCTAAATCAAGGCAGCTTCCATCTGCGCCGTCCGTGTGCTTCAATATACACGTAGCCAACGCAATCGATCCAGCCTTCGACCCGGCAGTTCGCACCCAACAGCTCGAATCTAGATCTCCTCACCGTTTCCGATGGCGGCACCAACTCAACGTCTTTCCGGAGACATGGGCATCGATATTGCCTGCAGTATGTTGCGAAGCGTTCCGCCCTCCGCGCTGGAAGCGGAAGGATGTAACCCTTGAGCAATCACTGCGACATGTAACCAAACTACAATCAAAGGACCCGAGTTTGTGAGCGCAATCTGGATGCTCCCCTTAGTGCACGTCGGTAGGTCGAGATGCCGAAAGCGGTGCAGATGCAGTGAGCATCCTCCCTGACGGGTGAGACCCAGCGCACTGGACGCTGGGATGGGGGTTGCGCGAGGAACGGCGTTGGGGCTGTGATGGATGTATGTGACTTCCTCGCGCGCATGGTATGTCCCGCTCTTAGGAAGCGCACGGCGGTGGAAATGGACTTTAGGCGTTTGTCAACGTACTGCATCGCCGACTCTCGGGGCTCGAGGTCGGCGATGTACACCCACATGTGTTGCTGTTGTTGGCTATCAACTATGCGAAACACGAAACACGAGCACGCACCCGTGGCGATGGCTTCGTAGTCGGACTCGCGCTCTCAGATTCAGCTACAGGCAGGCGTTGATCTACCATGCACATACACCTATTGGTAGTTCCTGCGTCCCGAACCGCCAAGCAGACCTCGAGCACGCATCACGGCCACGCGCCCTCGGGATCAGATTACGCAGTAACTCGACAGCAAGGTCCACCATTTCGAAACAAAACGTCCCAGCAAGGCGTCCCACGTCCCCAAGTCCCGACTCAGCACATACGAGCAAAATGCTACAGGGTCGTCATATCCCAGTTCTCTTTGCAGCGGCTCAATCTACCTACAATTCCGACAATCACAATCCCTTCCTTTACCCGGTTGGCCGGCTCGAAACGCGATATGTACATGTACGTAAGCCATGACATGGGAGGAGCTGGCAGGGCAGAGAAAACGACTTTTCATGTCCCTTCCCCACGGTGTGTTTGCTGGTGTAGTGCGTGCGGAAATCCATGTCCTAGACCCTGTCACGACTTGCAGACGCGCGTGTTCGGCTGTATTTCTGGAAGGCCCGCTAGAAGGGGTGTCGGTGTTGGAAATAGAGTGTCGTGCAGGTCATGGAGAGAGTGATTATGCAAGATGGGTAGTGTGGATATTTGCTGTGCTTGTTGGGGTCGTGTCACGACATTTGTGCTTGCATGTCTGTCTGTCGTTGTCTTGCTTGTCGTAAGATTCTGGCCACGCCAGAGGAAGTATGTGGGAGTCTGTGCTGTTGAGCTTTGGGATTGTGTGTGAATAGGGGAAAGGGCGAGATGTTGCAAGCTCTGGGGCAAATTGAGACAGCAGTGTGAGTAAGTGAGTGAGGGATGCACATGTCTCAGCACAACTGTGGGGGGAATGTTTTGGTGAGGCTCAGGTCTGGTCAGAGTGAGACAATGAAACCCGCATTCGGCAAATCCTCGTCAGCAATGCTGTCAGTCACCATCCCGCCGTGGTCTCGCAGCATCATCTCTTCACCTTGCAACCCAATCCAGTCAGCCACCGTGGGGATGTATAATCCCACTTTGGATTCCATTCTCTTCCCGGGCAGTGGCATGCCCGGCTCAAGATAGCTCGATATCTGCTGATGTTCTTTGATCAGCTCGCAAGGGTCGCCGATGAAGTGCTGTAAATCATCAGCACGGTAGCTGGTTCATCCGACTGCACCTCCTCCAGAACCCAGCACTGATCGTCAATGTTCGAATGCGACGATTGCCCACGACCGGTCAGTCAGCGAGATGTGGGGAAACCCAGATATGAGCAACGTGGTACAATTGTCTCAGCTTTCGTGTTCACCACCGCGTGTGGCTTCGATACCAAGTGGCGAGCATTGCACAACTTTGTCAGCTCGGTAGGGATGAGATGAGACGAGATCCGCGGAGGCCATCCATTAGATTTCTATGGCTCGACGAGAAATATTGATTCTCAATCTTGCGATACTCGTTGGCAGAGGAAGAAATCTCAGTCGCAAACTTGGTTTCTCAACGTTTGCCAGAACTGTTACTCGTTGCTCGTACCTGTCGTCAGCGGCTTTGCAACATATTGGGGGACCCTCAAACGGCCTACGCCCCGGCGCAGGGCTGAATGTCGATCCCTTTCGGGTCCTCAAGCCCATTCCTTCACATGCACGACTTCGTCGTCCACCACCACCGGTGAGCGCCTCCGCGCATTCGTGTCTGCACACAGCACTGTTTCAGTCCGAGGACCCTCTCAACGTTCTCAAGACGAGAGGCAAACGTCACGTGATGAGCTCGCAAACCCCACGTTTCGAGATGTGCAGCCGCAGACCTCGATGAGTCTAGCCATCGTGGCCTAAGATCAACAACGTGCTCAACAAGGTAGTTTTTCGGCCTTCGTTCCCGCTGCCGTACCACGGAGTCTTCACAACTCCGCCAGGTGCCGTCGTTTCATCACAAGCTGAATATAGATCAGGTCAGTCATACAGGCACGATGCAGAGCTGGGGGCGCAGTGCATGTGTCTGGTCCCTTGTGCAACGTCTCTTGCTTGCTGACTGTGGATACTGCGAGAGGGTCATGGGCATGGCAAATGCCGCATGCATTACAGATGACATCTGTTACCTATTGGTTATGCCTCAGTGGAGATGTGCAAGCCACCATCTCCACCAGCGTTTAAGCAGACCATGCCTCAAAAGCACAGCAGTCCGACCAGAAACTAGCTCGTGAGGCTGCAGCTGCAGCACGACTGTGGAGAAAAGGCCGCGTTGTCAGCTAGAGTGAGTACCCGCAGAATGTCTGCCCACTCTGAGACATTGGAGATAACTTGCGGCAAAGCAAATGTTAAACATGATAGTCTAGGCGTGAGCCTTTGTTGCCTTGTTCCGGTCTTTGACTCAAGTCTCCACAATGCGCCTCGTTATCTGACCGAATCCCGCCGTTCTTCGCACCCACGCGCAAAAGCCAGTTGGCGGCCTAGGAAAACGTTAAGCCAGCAAACTACGTCAGGGATTCCAACCTGTAAGACGCCCTGCCGATGCGGGAGAACAGTCATTGGCTGCTTCGCATCAAACGTCAAGAAGAGGAGGCACATCTTATCTGCATCTCCAATCTATATCCTCCAATGACATGCCTGGGAAAACGCCCCCATGCTATCTAGGCCGGGAACAAGCACACCCGACTCAGCCCAGCTGCCATTTTTGGTGGAGCTTCCCGTTTCGGGCACGCGGTCTGGCGGTTACGCAAAGCTTGGTAGCTGGGTGTTCCCAGTTTAGCTCCCACCAAGTGCTCTACCGTTGCGGCGATGATTAGAGGGGAAGGGATGGGCGTGGGAGAGAGCAAGCATGTAGGCAGGAAGGACAAGAGTGCTGTGTGGTTCGGCGACAGCGGCGGCGCAACTCTTGGTAACGATGGATCTGCAATACTTGTGGCTGCGAAAAGTCCAAGGCAAAGTACGTACCGCCTAGTCCTACCCCTCCTCAGTAGACGAGACGGACCGGATTGCGACAGCGTCAAGCGACCGATCTGCCATCTTGATGTTGGACGTTGGATGCGACGAACTGTTCGTCCATGCTTCTGAGGGGGGCGATGCCCGTGCATGCGACGGAATCCTTCAGGCGTCGGGTAGGGCGAGCTTGAAACCGAGCTCGACTGAGTATGCACTTCGTAACTGTGCTCGCGTCGTTATACCAAGGCTCGTGAGAACAGCAGCGCCCCCATATGCGCTACGTCCTCAGCACTTGCGATGCCGCAACGGCCAGCTTCCCGCCTCGTTTCTGCATTCCCGGCCCCCTCCCTCTGTTCATTCGCCACACCTCACGGCAGCCACGGCCAGCGATCTCCAACATGCTACCTTTCCTATCCTGGCTTGGCGTTAATGTAAGTCGATCTCGTCTTGCTTTTGTCTATGCGAAGGATTCGTGGCTTGTGCCACCCGCAATGAACATTGCTTGTCCACCCTCGTGAAAATCCTACATAATTAGCGGCAGCGAATGACGTCTTGCAGCGCTGGCACACGTTTGCGTGATAAGTGAGCAAGTGAGGAGTCGGTGACATTGAGCATGCTGATGGTGACGGAGGTGGTGTTCAACCCAACAGCCCGGCTAATGCGCCGGAGCACCACCGCAGCAGCGCCTACACGGGACAGCTTTGCGTACGGGTTCTGCATTGGATTGTCTACAAGCAGCCTTGTGATGATCGCGCGGTGTCAATCAGCACGAAAGAGTAGCAGCGCCGTCTCCAACCGAAATGATTCCAATAGTATTGTGCAAGGAACCATCTCCTGCAACGTCTCTTAGGATGGATGCGCAAGTAACCCAAGAGCTTTAGTGGCGCTTACGATTGTCACATCTCCATCACGTCTCAAACCTCTGCAATCACATTGCGAGTCTGCCTCGTGCTAATGCTCAAAGACCCAAGCATAACCGGGTAAAACTGAGTTTTTGGCCTCAAAGCGTGTGGATAATTTGTCTTACCCTGGCATTTGGGGGCCTTTTCCCTGGTACGCTCTCGTGCAATGGGTCTAAGCCGACATCGGAAAATTGTCGATTCGGCTGGGTCCGCGAGATTCGCGTCTATGAATCTAGTAAGCTAATCTCTTACAACTCTTTCCAGTTGGTAAAATGTCGTCATTCCAGCGAGCATGAGCGTTTTGAGCCACCGTCAACAGGTTTTGTTGGCTGAAAAAAGGCGAGAGACCTCGAATAGCCAACGGCCTTCCAAATTCTCCATAATCAACCAATGCAGAAAAGTGAACAGTGACGATGACGATGTGTGTGATGTTGGCATTTGCTCTCTCTACAAGATACGTGCATAATACTAGCACGGCGTTTGCCTAGAGATAACCAAGTGCGCTTTCTTCCCCTGGTCCTTGTACGTTACATAGCCTGTATGGCTGTGGGAGCAGCCCAGCCTTCCAAAAATATGTACAAAAAAGGTGAAGCTGATTGAGACGAGGCAGACGAGATGGACGCAGAAACGAGGCGAAGGATAACAATAAACAATAATTATACTAGAGAGATTGCGTCTTTTCATAATCCTACAAGCCTTTCCAAGCAAAAGCCTCGCTCATGTGTGTGAAATGAACAGAAATCTAGAATGTGAGCGATGGACAAGGATGGCCCAGCTGACTGAGGTATCGTTAAAAACGGGGAAATGGTTGGCTACAAGGATGAAGAAAGCGCTAAAAGTGCGGCGAAGAAATTTACAAGGTATTGAAGCGGACTCGGTTCTGGGAGCGCGAGGCAACCTGACGCTTGACGTCTTCAGGGGCGGTGCGCATGGTAATCTTGAAGGTGTCGCGTACACGAGTGCGAAGAAGTTGCTCTAGAGCCCCGTACACGCCTCCATCGATGCCTGTCTCGGCGGCATTGGCATTCTTGCAGTAGCGCTCGGAGAACTGGTCAATGAGCTTCTCGACCTTGCGAAGCTCGCCGAGAACCAACTGGGTACGGAAAGTGTCCTCATCCTCGACCTCGAGTCTGAAGTCACCCAGGGAGATTGGTGTATGCGTGAAGGCCTCCATTTGAGTGTTGGTAGAATCGTCTTGATCCTGGACTCCGGCAATGGCCTGATACCAGGAGAGGATTTTAGTGACCGTAAAAGCGATCGTGGTGGAGAAGTGTGGATTTGCTGAGCACTGGCAGCCCAGAAGAACGTATAGCTTGTCGACTGCGGCTTTGTTTGTCGAGAGCACCGCGTCGAGTGTTGGAAGACCCTCGGTTGTACCGTTAAAATCGTTGGCAGAAGGCTGCGAAGATGGTGGTGCATAGAGGCTGTTGAGTGTCTGGAAAGCAAATTGCGTGCAGTCGTGGTTGGGGAGGGTAGCAGAGACAGGTGGTGTTGGTAGCGGCGCAGATAACATGGGAGGAGGCGAATTGGCCATCTTGTCTTGGGAGAAGACTGGATCTGTGAGAGTGAAGAAGGAAGGGCTGGTAGCGAGGGGTGGCGATGTCAATGTGTCCATGGGCACAAACATTTCTGGCTGGCTTTGCAAGCTCGTGCTTCGCACGTGTCCGTGGAATGCTGGAGCAGCTGGGGGATACGGAGCCATGGCAGTAATCATGTCCGGTGGGCTTCCAAACATGAGTTGATCATCGTTCGACCAGCCGCTGACAAGGGAGCCGGCCTCAGAGTATGAAGCGGGAGACTGGCCTCCATCGAAGCCGCCAGCCATGAAAGTGTCTTGATAGTGATACTCTGGAGTAGCAGGTCCAAAGAAGAACGGGTCTGTTGGCTCTGGGGAGCTCTCTGAGTTGTAGACAGTGGTAGTGCGAGGGATCATATCTGGTCTAGGAGCCATCGGTCCGCAAGAGCTGGCAGGTGAAACATCACGCATGATGGAGCCATCAGGATTCCTGTTTTTGCGTGGTTTGCCCAATCTATTGAAACGTTAGAACTTGGAGTGACGCCTTTCAGCTGTCAAAGCCTACCTCATCGAGGGGGAGTAGTTGCAGCAGATTCCCATGTTCCCGCAGCGGTGGCAGGTGGGCCTGACTTTGTCACACTTGACCTGGACATTGGTTAGTATTTCTTCTGGAAATAGTTAGGAATACACATACTTTAGCACGAGAACATGCATCACAAGAAGCTCGCATCTTGCGGGGCTTGGGCTCGCCGTTCCGGCTGGTAGTCGTAGTCATGTTTGCTATCTCTGGGACCGTTGGCATGGTGTCCATTGGTGGTGATGGTGATTGTTGAGGAGGGAAGGTGTGGGAGACAGCTTGAAACATTGTGTTATAGCTTCGACAACGATCTTGGGATGGATGCGTAAGGGTGGTATGGAGAGCAAGATGTTATATAGGATGGTGAGAATGGAACCAACAGCCACAAATCCGAAAGCGGGAAAGATCACAGCAAAGGATTCGGCATGCAGCTGCAGGCGTCAGTCGCCGGTGCATGTGGAGGGGGAGATGCTGACGCTGAGGGTATCCAGGACCAGGGTTAGTCCCTGACGGCGCGAGGGAGGGGGGCTGATGGCTTACCGTAAGTTCACTTCCCCATTGGGAATGGCGGGGCGTGCATGGCCTGCAGGTGGATGGAAGTGCATTCAGGCCAACTGAACAGCAAAGCCCGGGCCACGTCGGTGCAAAATAATGTATCGCTTAAGAGACTCCGATATCTTGCTAAGAATACCGGGGGCACGTTTATTTGCCTCGCTGTAGATCCTGGAGATGCTCGCTGGAAGCAGGTGTAACCGGTGTCAAAACTCTGGAAGCAATTGTGCACAGCGGACCGTACCCGTGGGACTGAATGGGGCTCAGTGAGCTCACAGAGGCTGCGCATGGCAGGAAATAGCCGTCCGCACTCGATAGATTACACCCACGAGGGTTGTGGTGTCCCCGACGTTGTGGTACTCTGCCCTAGCGGTCCCTCTGCGGCAGTCGTTTACCCCCATGACAGGCCCGTCAGGCTGTAAGCCCTTGCTGCTGGTGCAGATACCATTGATTAATTCGCATTCTCTCGCGCTCCAATGAGCCTGCCAGGGTTCTAGCGCTCACCTGCGCTGGTGACACCAAAATAAAACGGCGCTTCATAGTCGGTCTCCACGTACACAAGATCTACATACCTGAGGCTGCGATACTTGACATCATGGTGGCGGGACACATGAAACAAGCGTTGGTGTCGTCGTTCTGATACGTAAGGCCAGCAGCTGTACCTCTGAAGAGCAGAATCAGGTGCGACAAGAGGCTGTCTACACACGGTCCAAATGTCTGTGAATCTTTGTCTCCACGCACCCGCCATTGCGGTGAGACGATGCTGGCCCTTGTTTGCCTTGTCTTTCATGAGCGTCGTAGAGGTCGTACAGTCTGTAAGCCCGCTGATTTGGTGCTATCATTCCCAACCGTGTCCTGCATGCGGTATGAAGCAGCCAACCAGCAGGAGCGGCGTGTGCCGCATCTAAAGAGCATTCCGGTCCCATCAGGCTGGTGGCCTTGGATAGCAGAGAGTTTAGCATGCTGCTAGGCTCAGTGGCCTGGTACCGTTGTCGCAAAATAGATCTAGTGGCAGCCTTGTTGTAGACGTGGTACCAGACAGCTAAGCCTCGTTGATAGAGTAGCACGGGGCTGAATCGCACAAATCTATGTACCTGTACTTCGGCGAGGCTGCTCAGGGCTCGTAGCACTATGTAGAAATAGATTTGAACCGCAGACAGTACTGTGGACGAGGATGCAGCCCCCGGGAGGCACTCGGCAGAGTGGTGATGTCGCGTTGAGCGACGGGCGTTCGCCAGGGCGGAAGGAGTTCTGATTCGAGCACGGTGCTGCCAACGACCGCCCATCGTTCCCGCCCACACGGTGAATCTTGGGGCTTTTGTGCAAAGCTTGGCCATCGGCGCCAGATCCGCTCGACCTGCGAGCTCCTCTGAAGGAATCGCATCCTGTCCCAATCTTGCGGACACGTGCGTTGATCACGGCAAGGTAGCGCCATACCACACGGTAGAGCGCGATGCTAGAGCGATATGATTTGCGCTGCTTCGAGGATCCCACACCTGATAACCTTGATCTACAACGCCTCGCCTTGCGCAATGGGAGGTCACTCGAAAAGAAATCTCTCATTCCGCCTGTCGCTTCCCATGCTTCAGGCCTCCCGCAATACACGGATAGACCCTCGTGCATCCCAGCAATGTCTAATCTTGAAACATTGACCCTACCACCTGTTCGTGGCGCGGTCCATGGGCCGAATGTCATTTAGCACCTTGACCTCAGGTTCATCTGCGCCGCACTGGCGCCGTTGGGAAATGCAAGCACAAGTGTGACGGGATGCAAGCGCTGCCCTGACGGTCCCAGGGTACACAGAGTTCGTGCCGTAGAGGTACCATGTTCACTACTCGTTATCCATGACGACGCTACTACTGTGTAGAGACCGGCTAACCACGCCACCATCGGGAGTGTACAAGATCCTTCGAGTGCGACCGTCTGCACGAGCCTTGCCCCACAATTGATCAAGTAGGAGATAGACATGGGAAAAGGCGCCGGCGCATGCACGTGTTCTTCGTATGAAGCCCGTCAAGATTAGTCGTGCATACATACTGGGTTTACGTGTTGGTTGTGTATTAACCATGCGTCCCAAGTGGTGCGCCCGAGGGTCTATCTTTCGGGACGCATGGCACCAACGTGGATGGGTGCGCGAGGTATTACCTACCGGGCGATATGTCCAGTCCCAACAGGGTAGCAGCGCAACAGGAACGAGTAGACGCAGAAAGATCCTCGCGGTCCAAGTCGAAGAGGGCAGCTAGATCCCGATCACGGCTCGCGCGTCATTCGTGGCATCTCTCCACAGTAACAGGAATAACATACGAGGGGTTCTGAGACATATGACGAAGTACTTGTTAATCCATTTACGGTATCCTTGTGGCGATACTACCCCTCTGAGCCTTCCAAGCACATTTGTAGGTACTTGTTTCCATGTACCAGCTATTGTCAAATACAACAGCGCGAGCTGATTCGGAGGCCACCACAGCCTGCTGGTTGCGCGACTGTGACTAGAAGGATACGCTGCTATCGTGGACATCAACCATCCCTACGTCATTTCGTCTCTACCGCGCCATGCATTGTGCCGGCCTGTCTCTACACCTTTACTGAGAATTCGTTGGCGATAAGCCGTACACAGTATGCAAGCTGCGGTTTGGATCGTGTTGGTTGCGGGGTCCAGTGAGGGTCCTCGACAGGTGCATGTTCCTGGCATGCGCGAAACGTGTCTGTCGTCCACGCTCCAGAAAGGAAGCGATTGTCCCAAGCCCAACACAACGCCAGTGTGCCGCGTAATCTTGCAGGCCAGGAAACAATGTGTAGTGTTATGTGGAGTGACAATGATCCACCTTGGCTTAGTCGGAGCTGTATTGACCCAAGTCCCTTAGGGCAACCCGCAATAAACAATGTACTCTTCCAACAGCCAATTTTTGACACCGACAACAGTATGGCGTCGTAGATCTGGTGGCAGACGATTCGATGACGTTGGCCTCGCAGCTGAAGGTGACGCGACCCGTATTCTTCGGACTCCGAGAGACTGCCCACGTTGTCGCTAACAAGCGCCGAGGTGGGGGCATGCTCGAGTGCCTATCATGTGTAAGCTTCCAGCCACAACTATGTCCTTTCGGTGGTATTTCCAAGGCCAACATCGAGCGACTGGTTCCATTGATTGAGGGTATACAAGAACTTTCTCTTCATAGTCGTAGGCTACAGCCAGCTCGCAAGACATTAGAGTGGTCGCAGAGATGTGTGTGCCAGTGGAGGTACCCCCTCGCACAAAGGTGACAACGCCTGGTGCTTAATGACCTCGTAAAGAGTTTTGTCTCGCACGCAGGAGAAGCTGCAGCCATCTATGCAATGTCGTCGAAGCTCGTCGTCTTCTGAGGTATGACTCGCTGGAAGCGCTCTGTAATGCAAAGGCCGCCAGCCTTTTGACCACGAAGAGGTGCATGCCGCAACTGATGTTTGGGTCTGAGATCGTGGCTTGCCCGGCGCAGGAGGCGCCACCGTGCGGGTACTGCGGTAGGCTGAAACAAGCGGTCGAGAGAATGGGATAAAATGATAGAAGAGTCTGCGCCGCTCTTACTGCATTGAGTTTCTGTCTTTGCCTCGTAGCCCAGCATAGTGTATTACATCCCCGTCGAGATTCGCTGTCCGAAGACCGAAGATCTTTTCATCTCAACATCGGATAGAGTGGAACTGAATGGGTCAATTAGCCATTACCTTCGCAGCGTGTTAGGGAGGGGACGTCGAGTGCAAAGACCCATCCATGGCGATGGATGACTCCAGTGGGACGGTTTACGCCCGTTGGTTCGGAAATATAAGGTATAGTCAACAACAGTTGTTCTTGGGTACTGATCATGATTTGTGTAGGTGGTGGACCATCCAGCGGCCAGCATCATCAGATGTTTGATGCGGTGCATATGTGGCGAGAACAACTATGCCGTGGAGTCAGCTTTCTGGATTGCACGAGAGGTCCTAGTCCTGGAGGTCGACTATGTGATGCGGCAAAACCCGGAGACCGAACCACGGTCGACGTCAAACTAAGGTATTGAGCTGCAGCCAATAACCGTGAAGCGACGGGTGTGCCAAACATTGTCGGGGAAGCATAAAAGAGAGCTGGAAATGTGTTCAGCAGTGGTGACAAGAAAACGCGAGCGAAGGAAGCCAGCGGTAACAACATTGGTAGGAACGTGAGCACTTTGATTTGGAAGGGGATCCGAAAGTCGTTGCAGGTAGAGCGGGGAGCTGCTACATATAACTCCGCCGGCGAAACATGACGAGCCTTGTGTAACGGGGATATGATGGGCGATCGCTCATCTATCATGCACGGTACCATCTTGCGTCACGAATCACGATCTGTGTTCCGACACCTGCCCACCCATCAAATACTGCGAAACGTCCAAGCAAGTGGGCCTTTGCCTATCATTCAGCCGGCTTCCAATGAATAGGGATGTTGGCAGATGACTCCGACGTCTTCGATGTATATCGGTACCGACTTTAGTTGGCCAAGTTCCGGACGATCAGGAGGCTGCGCATCGCTACCTCAAGCAGGATACAAAATAGACTACATCACGACAGCAAAGGCGGGCGGTGCGGATATGCCCAGGATCCGCAAGGCGAAGCTTACTCCGAAGCCTTCTCCGCAGCCGTATATAACGGATGGACGATCAGCTTACCACTATCAGCATGCTTGCCATGCATGCGCGCGAGCCAATTACAATTATGAGACCTTCATTGTCTGTACCCCGCGGTCGTACATCCAGGTTGAAACAAGTCTCAGGATGATATAGTGCATCCCAAGCACAATGCAAGTCTAGTCCGCAGTGAATTTCTCGGTATTCATAGTGGTAACTTTTTCCCACAATTAATTCCTCTGAAGTATCAACAGGTGGCAGAAAGACCTATGAGCGCTCAAACTAGACGGCTCCGGAATCTTTGTCCTCTACGTCAGCGAAGATTTAGCGGTGCAGACGGTAAGAATGTCTGCCAGGATAGCTTTGGGATCCCTGTGAACGTCCGCTTCCAGGAAGTCCCTCGCGATTTGTTCCTGAGGTAGAGTCAGATCGACGCTGCCTGCATGGGGTCTCACTCACCGCTTCTATTAGTTCTGCCTCTTCGTCTTCAGGCATTTGACAACAAGCGGCTACCAGGTCCTCCCCTCTCATACTAAGCAGTATGAGGTTTTCTGCGCGTTGAACAAGCTCAGGCGGAATACCGTTGATTGCAGCGCAGCTATATAGATTCAGTATTGTAGAACGCGTGATGGCAATCGACTGACCAGGTTCCAAAGCTCGAGGTGCTTCTGCCCTCGCGAAAGCTTGGTACGGTCAGTATGGCCCGACACCGACCGACTTAACGTACCTACTTGTACAAATAGGTAATCTGGTCTCCGACGTCCGAGGCTTCAGTATCGACACGGACTTCCATGTGACCAAAAGCGAGACTTGGCTGTGATCTGAGGAAACCCAACTCGAATATCTCTGTCAACACTAAGCGGGCATAATTTAACGTAGAAAACCGTTTGCTCACCATGGAAGTGAGTGGCTCCAACAACTTTGGGCCTCTCGGTGCCCAAGCCTAGGAGATGCTCTAGCACTGCGCACGCCAGCCCGGCTCCGTCACTGGACTCCGTACCCTTCCCGAATTCGTCTATGATAAGCAGACTGCGCCGCGTGGCCAAGCTCAAGGCAAGGGATATCTGCTGCAAGTCCAGCATGAATGCACTCTGCATTCGTGAAACAGTCTCCCGTGTCGTTACTCTGGAAAGAATCTTGTCTGTGAGGCCAATTGTTGCGCTCTCTGCTGGCACGAAACTTCCAACATGTGCCATGAAGACGATCAAAGCCACCTGTTTCAGATATACGCTCTTTCCAGAATAATTCGGGCCAGTGAGAATTAGCATACTGGGGCTGTTCTCATGCGGGCGATGGTGACGTGTGAACGAACTGAGTCGAGCTGGATCATCAGTAGTATGTTTGACCATCGAATTTCCAGCCGGGATGTCACAGCCTGTTCCACCAACGAGGGAGGTATCATTTGGAACAAATGAGGATACTGTCAGCTCCTGGAGCATGTGACTGCACTGAATTAGCGACAGTGTACTTGCACCGCTCATCGATAACGAACCGTCCTCCGGTGATATCAATAACATTATCTGGAGTCATGCGGGGTCGAACCAAATTGTACACCTTGGCGCCTTGAGCCAAAGCTAGCATGCTAACAGGAAGTGAGAAGACCATAACATACAGTCGTGCGTATTCGGTACCTGTCCAATTCACCGCAAATATCCGAGCATCGTGTTAGCAGTTCTTCATACTGGAGTACGAATTGTGCGAGCTCATGGCTAATCTCGATTTCACGGTCAGAGATGATGCCGTGGACGTCGCCGAAATGATCATCCATCTCACGCATCTCGCTTGTCTTGAAATATACCTGTGCCCTGGTTCATGTAAGTATTTGTCCACAAATTGTTCATGTGAGGTAACGCAACTCCGTGGTGAACATGCGTTCCCAGACTTTCTCCAAATTACCAGAGTAAATAGCGTCGTTGGTGACTGGATCAATGGGGACCGTGACGAGAAAGCCAATCTGAGGAAAATAGATAACGTTCAGAGAGGCCCTCAGATGTGGTGGCATATCCTCCGAGAGCTTCGCGGCTACCTGGTTAAGTAAGTCATCGAGACCCTCAAGAGTTCGCTTTAGTTGGTCTAGCTCTTCGTCGACTCCAGGCAGTACTATCGTGCGACATTCCTCTGCCGACTTATCAAGATCTACCGTCTCGCTGATCTTCCTACCGACTTGCGCCAGGTGGAAGCCCTCAAATGTATCGAAGATCTATGCTGATCAGGAGCGCCACAGGAATAGTACAATCATATATACCTTGGTTCTTATGGCGATATGCTCTCCACCAACAACTTCTTGTAACGTGTCCTTGATGCGCAGGCAGTGAAAAACAAACTGAAAGCTCATGTTAGTAGCCAACAAGAAAAGTTTACATGAAGACTAACACTTCTGATAGAGGACCACACACTCCGTGAGATACCTCCTCTTCCTTGTTTCGCGCCACCGACACCTTTTCGCAGACTGATCGTCATGATCCGCATGTTGCGAACGTTTTTCAGGATACCGACCAAAATTTCCAATGAGGGATCGTTCTCCGGGCGGACGAAAATGTCAATGGTGTTCAGTCGCTCATTAATAGAATCCAGACTGAGACTTGGACGCAAGAATTGTTGGCGCAGCAGAAAGCGGCCTTGTGGTGTTCGTGCTAGGTGATGGAATAGGCCGTATATGGACAGTCCTTCCTTTGCTCCGGAACTAGCTTTGGTTGGTCCTCGATTGTGTGAGTGAGGATGTGATTCTGCGTCGATGATTTGCAGCGAGTGTAGGGTATCAGCATTTACAAACATCGTGTCACGCAGGCTGAACATCTCCAGTACCGAGATACGGAACATGAGATGCGCTGATTCATCGCCGTGCAGGTAGGCAGCAGCACGTCGGCGTTGCAGATATGATATGATTGCACCAGCACACCCTACCTGGCGCAACATCAGCATGGTTGTCCACAGTAGATTTTCGAGTGGCGCCTTACAGTCACACGGCTCTCCATGTCAATCCAGCCTGCAAGTCGAAGAAGCTGTCCCTGTTGGCCAGCAGCGTTGTCATCGACGGACCGATCATTTGCAACAAGCTCCCCAGGTACATTGAAGCTGATGCGCGGACCAAACTCCTCGCCCAGATGCAGGCTTACGAGCTTGCCTTTGGCCGCGATGTACGTGAACTCGTTGGGCGGTCTCACTTCTAAGAGGAACGGCAGGCGAAACTGGTCTGTTTCGCCACTTGTCGAGCCGCTGCTTCTGGCTTCAGGATCGAAACGGTCTATGACCGTATCATCAATCTTAGTTGACACCAGGATGATTGTTGGATCGATGAATGTCCGGAGAGCGTCCACAACATCCACATCCGCGAACCGAATATCCTCCATGAAGAACAGCTTCTCATCTCGTGCAACATAGTAGCAGCAGCCTACTGTGCCACGAGTCGTCAGATCAACCGCCATGACGACCTTGGTGAGAGTATCGTCAGCGTTGAAGTCGCTCGTCCCGTCATCATGAACCGCACTCTCGGCAGGCGCACGTGCCGATGCTTGTTCGCTCACAGTGGATTCTTGTCGGGTTCCACAGGGTCTTGGGGGTCCTGCGCTTGTCGTTGACGCTGACTGGCGCGACGTTGTAGAACCAGAGGTTCGGTGACTCCTCCCGGCGCGAGACGAGGTGGTGCCAGGACGACTCTTGTGACGTACCGGTATCTTGAAGTGCGACCCGCGTGCCATGATGGCTGTGAGCTTGAGGCTCGATGGCGGGTAGTGTGGTGTAGGATGATGAGTTTAGGTGAGGGAGCTGCGAGGAAAGAGCCACCAGGACTCGCGCCTTCCAAACCCAGTTCGCAGACGCATCAAGGGCCAACACATGGCCTACCACATGTGACGAATAGAACAATGAGTGAAGGATAGACATTACACTAAGATGTGGAGAGGAGCTGGTTTACAAAGCTATGTGTGACAGATAGTACAATGAAGAATAATTTACATTTTGGTTTACAGTCGTAATTCGTCAATCATAACTCCATCATCTACTAGGCCGCGGCAACCATGAGACCGGAACCATCCTCCTTGATAGCTACCTTCGCAGTATCACCAGTGCGAATCTGACCGCGGATGAGTTTGTCAGCTAAGCCGTTGCCGATTTGCTGTGCGATGAGACGATTGAGTGGACGAGCACCAAACTTTGGGTCATAGCCACGATCGCATAGCCATTGCTTAGCTGCATCTGGGCAATCCAGAATAATCCGGCGGTCGTCAAGCCGCTGCTGCAGCTCATTGAGTCTGATGTCGACAATGTCTCTCAGTGCTTCGCGTGAGAGTCTGCGGAAGACGATGAATTCATCGAGGCGATTCAAGAATTCAGGAGGGTAAGTCGTCGACACAACATCCATAACTGCACTTCGAACCGCGGGCGAGATTTCGCTCGAGTCCTTATCCGCTGAATTCAGAACATCGTCTCCGACGATGATGTCTGCTCCGAGATTGGACGTCATAACAATAATCGTATTTCGGAAGTCGACCTTGTGTCCTTGAGCATCTGTAAGGTAGCCTTCGTCGAGGACTTGTAAGAGAAGAGTCGAGATATCCTTGTGAGCTTTCTCCCACTCATCGAATAGTAGGACGGCGTAAGGCTTGCGTCGGACTGCCTCGGTCAACTGACCAGCATCTTCATAACCAACATAACCTGCTGGCGAGCCAATAAGCCTGGAAACAGTATGCTTTTCGCTAAATTCGCTCATGTCAAAGCGGATGACAGCTTGCGGTGTGCTGAAGAGGTACTCTGCAAGCCGTTTGCACACCTCTGTCTTGCCAACACCTGTCGGACCCAACATCATAAAGGACGCAATAGGCCTATTCTCCCCCGAAAGTCCCGCTCTTTGCAGCCGAATGGCATTAGCAACCGCCGTCAGAGCCTCATCTTGTCCCTTCACAAATTTTCGCAGGGTATCTTCCATGTGAACAAGTTTCTCCACGTCACCGCTGTTCAATTTGGATAGTGGGATACCTGTGGTACGGGAAACGACGGCAGCGATGTCGTCGGCGGTAACGGAATCGTGGAGAAGTGAGTCCGGACGGCCTGCACCAGATGCGACCTCTTCGTCTTTTGGTAGTTTTTGTTCGAGGGCCGGGATTCTACTATATTGAAGCTCTCCTGCTTTCGCAAAATTACCCTCTCTGCGCGCTTGCTCGAGTTCCATTCTCGCTTGTTCGAGGTTCTCTTGAGCATTTTTGATCTCATCAAGTTCCGATCTCTCCTTCTCCCATTTCTCTGTCAGCACTTTCACCTCATCCTGCTTCTGCTGCAACGTCTGTTGAAGCCGATCGCGTCGCTCTTTGCTGGCGACGTCTGTCTCCTTCCGCAGAGACTCAAGCTCGATTTGGATGGTCATGATCTGCCGATCAAGCTCTTGAATCGCGTCAGGCTTGCTTTCCTGTTGCAGTCGTAACGCACTCGCAGCTTCATCTACGAGGTCAATTGCCTTGTCAGGCAGGAACCTCTCAGTAATGAAGCGGTTTGAGTATGTCGCAGCAGCCACAAGAGCATTGTCTGTTATTCTTACGCCGTGATGCACCTTCAGTAAGTCAGAAATTGTCTCATGTACACTTCAATCGTCAACACTTACCTCATAACGTTCCTTGATTCCTCGCAAGATGGAAATAGTATCTTGTACTGTAGGCTCACCCACCAAGATGGACTGAAATCGTCTCGCAAGGGCCGCGTCCTTCTCGATCTGACGGTACTCGTTCAGTGTGGTTGCTCCGCTGAGTTGCAGGTCTCCACGACTCAAAGCAGGCTTTAATAAATTGCTTGCATCGATGCTGCCTTCGGCTTTGCCCAGGCCAAGGAGAGTGTGCAATTCGTCGACGAAAAGGATGACACCTTTCTTGGCGTCTTCGACTTCCTTCAACACCTTTTTCAGTCGCTCTTCAAAGTCACCACGAAACTTTGCACCTGCGATGAGAGAACCAAGGTCGAGGCTGATGACACGCTTGTCCTTTATGGACTCCGGAACGTCTCCACGCACGATTCGCTGGGAGAGGCCCTCAAGAATGGCCGTCTTTCCGGTGCCAGCATTGCCTATTAAGACCGGGTTGTTCTTGGTGCGACGAGACAGAATTTGTATTGTGCGTTGGATTTCGCCATCGCGGCCTATGACGGGATCTAGTTTGCCATCTCGGGCCCTCTGTGTCAAATCGACACCGAATTGTTCTAACGCCGGCTTTTCAGGTTCACCTCCTAGATTCATTCTATGGGTGCCACCAGGCGGGTGTGGACGGCCATTCGCATAGCTCCTGGTCGCAATGATAGGCCGTAGCAAGGGCCGCGGTCGGATTGTTTGGGTGGCGGAGTGGTGCCATGTCGGCAATAATGGACGAGGCTGTCTTGGTACAGCTGGAAGGCGTCGTGCAGCCAGTCGTACTTTATCGGTGAGCATGGTGATCAAGATCTGTATCAGGGCGAGAAACAGCGCAAGCGAGATGGGCGAAGCATGATTTTATGCAAAGTGAGGACGGGTGGGCTCGAGCATCAACGATAGTTCGCGAGCCTTCCGTCAACGTTCTACATGATTCTAATGAACAACGAGCCACAACGGGACACGATACAGCGCCACATGGCAAAGAGCAGCTACATCGGTGTACAGCGAACATCGAGAAAGGTGTAAGAGTATTTGCATTGGCATATGCGCGTTGTTGTGAAGGTGGACGCGCTGATCGGGCGCATATGCAAACACATGAAGCTAGTGTCTTGGCGCGTCTGTGCGGTCTCTAATTTTCCCGCGCAATCTGCGTGCCTCAAAAACTCCTCACAGTCATCATCTACAACAACACAATCCCTCAACTCCATACGACGATACTCTCCCAATCGCAAACATGGGCTTCACCGATCTTGTCTCCGACGCCGGTCTTACTCTCCTTAACAACTGGACCAGGACCCGCAGCTACGTTGTTGGGTATGTTACTGCTACCCCACCATGCATATTTCCCTTTGCGTGTCTTCCTCGCAATACCCCTCTCTCCCTGATTTTATGATGAGAACATTTGGTCCGTGTTAATGAGGCGGCTTAAGACCCCGCTATCTGAATACAAACCCAAGCGCTTGTCGCACCTCTGAAATCATCCTTGCTGTTGTTGCTGCTTTGAACATGTTTCTTCAAAGACTCGTCAGCTAACACAAGTACAGCTACACTCCTTCGCAGGCCGATGTGAAGGTCTTCCAGCAGATCAAGCAGATCCCCGCCCCAGAGAAATACCCATACGCATGGCGCTGGTACAACCACATCCTCACCTTCGAGGGCGAGTTTGACTCTCTGCCTGGTGACCCCACCAAGGAGTTCACCGCGTACGGCCCTGACGGCTCTGAGGTTACCCTTAACCCCGCCAAGGCTCCCGAGAAGGCCGCCGAGGACGACGACGATGAGCTCGACCTGTTCGGCAGCGACGACGACGAGGTCGACGAGGAGGCCGAGAAGCTCAAGGCCGAGCGTCTGGCCGAGTACAACAAGAAGAAGGCTGGCAAGACCAAGCCTGCTGCCAAGTCCATTGTCACACTCGACGTCAAGCCATGGGGTGAGTTTGCCGGGTCATGCATGTCTCGACTAATACTAACAATGTGCCAGACGACGAGACCGACATGGAGCAGCTCAAGGCGAACGTTCTTGCCATCGAGCAGGACGGTCTCGTCTGGGGTGGATCTAAGCTCGTTGCTGTCGGCTTCGGTATCAAGAAGCTCCAGTTGAATCTTGTCATCGAAGACGATAAGGTCTCACTGGACGAGCTGCAGGCCAAGATCGAGGAAGACGAGGACCACGTCCAGTCCACAGACGTTGTTGCTATGCAGAAATTGTAGAAGAATGACCATAAGGGAATTTATGATGAATGATGAATGATGGGCTGGACATAAGGCATGGATAACGGCATAAACGTCTTCATGAGCGGTTGCTAGACGAAAAGAAATGACTTGGTGAAAACACCAATTGCTCCTCGGGGCTACCCATCATTACTGTCGCCGATTGTTTTTTTGTAGTCCACGTGAGTTTCCTCTTTGCAGTCTGCCCTCGAAGACCGGCTGCTATGACAGCACGCCGCCGCAACGTGCCTTTTCGACTGCGCATTCAGATTCAAGCAGCCGAGGCGCTATTCTGTGTGACTCTGACACGGCATCAGTTCGTGTTCCTACTATACCAATGGACTACTGCCTCCACACCGCGAAAAATGCAATATCGCTTGCAGATGGTAAGTGTAGTGATGGCTACGCCTGGCTGCAGTTGAGTCAGTAGCTCATGCTGAATCAGCTCACCACAATAGTAATCCACTGAGTGAAACAAGTTAGCGGCAAGGTATGGATTAGTTGACCCCGTATTGTTGTTACACTATTGGATGCATTCAAGAAGGTATAAAGGCAAGGCATACACCTACTCACATGGTCGGATAGCTCCGCGGTCAAAGACGCTTTTGGCAATACCATCCTACGTCATTCCAGCGAACACCCATGCAAAACATCAGTGGTCCCAAGATAACATCATTATTATCGCGACATACACTGACTCGCTAATACCAATCTGAACCTTGTGGTCATACACGGCTTCATGTGCCCTTGAAAGTCGACATCTACAACGCGTCATTCTCCCAGCTGCACGAATACCTATTGATACCTCCGAGCTCAAAAGATCGCGCGAGGCGTACAATTCAAGAGCATAGCACATTGCAATACCTATAGACACTGGTGAAGATGAACGCCGAAGACCGCTACATCGAGAAGAACGAAAGAGACGCAAGCCCCAATCGCTTTCCAAACACAACGGAGCGTACCAATTCCGATAAGGTCGAGCGCCATGAACAGATCGCACGCACCGCAACCGCATCTAGCAGCGGTTCGGACTCCAGCACATCTTCAGATGCATCTCGAGCTGAGCGCGACGCTGGTAATATGTCGCGCATAGCCACGCAACGTGATACAGAGGGCGAGCTGGTCGAGCGGCATCCAACTGCCTTGAGTCGTATACATACGCAGCGAAGCCAACATAGTGGGACAGTTGGTGGGGGGCTCAGGAGTAGGACTAGGGAGAGTAGGAAACCCCTGCCTGCTTTTGGTGCTGGGAAGAGCTATCCGCCTCCACTTCCTGCACGCGAGGAGTATGTTGTGGAGTTTAATGGACACGATGATCCTCTTCAGTATGTGTTGGTGTACGAAGCGTAAACTAAACATCTTCTGAATGTGTGTACAGTGCAATGAATTGGCCGATTCGCAAGAAACTAGCTACCGCAGCTATGTTAGGTTTTACTACACTAACTGCTGCTTTTGGATCGTCAATCTTCAGCGCGGCCACAGGGGCGGTTCAGAAGCACTTTGGTGTAGGGTCGGTTGTGGCTACATTGGGTACTTCGCTCTATGTTCTAGGATTTGCAACTGGACCAATTCTCTGGGCACCTCTATCCGAGCTGAAAGGTCGACGATTCCCATTGGTACTTGCCTCCTTCGGCTTCAGTATCTTCAATCTCGCAGTCGCAACAGCCAAAGACCTTCAGACTGTGTTGATCTGCCGATTTTTTGCGGGATTTTCCGGTGCTTGTCCGCTCACTGTAAGTCTTGCCTGATGGCTTCCAAACCGAAGCAGTACACAAACTGAATGGTAATAGTGTGTCGCGGCGGTCTTCAGCGACATGTTTGATAACCGAACGCGCGGCATGGCGATCACGATTTTTAGCATGACCGTGTTTACCGGACCATTGCTTGCGCCTTTTATTGGAGGGTTTATCGTCATGTCTCACCTCGGCTGGCGCTGGACGGAGTACATTGTAACGTGAGTCAGTCAGTCCTACTTACCCAGCTTCAGCGACTAAAGACTGTAGTATCATGGGGTTCGTCGCCTTCGGCCTGAACTTGATCTTTCTTTCGGAGTCGTATCCTCCCGAGATTCTTGTCAGCAAAGCGGCCGAGCTCAGACGCCGCACAAAGAATTGGGGCATTCACGCCAAGCAAGAGGAAATCGAAGTTGACTTCCGCGAATTACTCGAGAAGAATTTCAGCCGACCGATCCGTATGTTGGTATCTGAGCGAATCGTGCTGTTGCTGAGTGTGTACATGGCCTTTATCTACGGATTGCTGTACCTCTTCCTCACAGCCTACCCGTTGGTCTTTCAAGGTGTACATGGATTCAACCTGGGTGTAGGTTCATTGCCGTTTTTCGGAATGATAACTGGTCAATTGCTTGCTGGCGGTCTCATCTTTCTTCGACAACCAGGCTACCAGAAGAAGCTTGCCGCAAACAACGATGTACCCATTCCCGAGTGGCGCCTACCAGAAGTCATTGCTGGTGGTATTTGCTTTTCCATCGGGATATTCTGGTTTGGTTGGACCGGCTACAACCCTAATGTCCACTGGATAGGTATAGCTTCGCCGACACTGGTGTAGAATACTCTGCTAACTTTCTCGCGGTACCTACGCTATCTGGCCTCCTCATCGGATTTGGGCTCTTGAGCATCTTCCTCCAGGCTCTCAATTACTTGGTTGATGCATACTTGATGGTAAGCTCTATCTTTCTTTCCGAACATTTCACAACCGTTCCTGACGCATAAATAGTTTGCTGCCTCTGCTATCGCAGCCAACACGTTCCTGCGTAGTCTGTGTGGAGCCGCTTTTCCACTGTTTGCACGCCAGATGTTCGAAGGTATGGGTATACAGTGGGCATCTACCCTGCTGGGCTGCATTGCTGCAATCCTTGTGCCTGTGCCGATCTGGTTCTATCTCAGAGGCGCTAAGATCAGGGAAAAGAGCGCTTTTGCGCCCACTTTACCGAAAGCTCCGGTTGCTGAGGAGAGTGATGCGGATTTGACAGAAGGAAGATCACGATAGGCGTTATCCCACGTTTCGTAGCACTCGTTTGGGTCATTGCTGATACGGTTCGACTAAGTATCAAGAATGCAGGTGTTCCGCTGATTCTACCGAGTATAATTGCGTGGCCTTATCACAGTTCGCGCCAAGTGGTCTTCCTCATTGCAGTCAATTTGGCGAATAGCAAGACTTTAATACGACAAATGCGCAGGAACCGCTAAATCACACAATGGTTCCCGTCGTATACTCCAGCCTGCATTACTAGTAACATCTCCTCGAGTATACATGTGGTACAGCATGCGCGCCTGTGACGTTTGTACCTGCTAGCTCGCAAAACGTTGTTCCATCGATTCCGCCTTCACTTCAAATTTACATCGTCCAATGAGTGAGGCCCACAAGGCTAGAGCCACGATGTGCAACAACATTGATGCGAGTTCAATGTAAGTTGCCCAATTTGGGCTTCACCACGACTTCGTAAAATCAAACATCAGGACAACCACACGGTGAGCGCGACTTGACATCTACCTCAAACTCTGTACATATAGACTTCCCATCTCTAGCACTCTACAATACCGCCAGATCCATGGCACCAGTTCCGTTCCCATCACATCAACCCAATATCTTCAAACAACTGCTCCGCCATCATGTCCATCCGCCCTAATATCTTCCTCAGATCCCACAAGGACGCGAGCACATACACAACCTTGCTCAAATCCCACATCCTAGGTCCGTCGCCTCACTCTCCCTATCTGCATGCTCTAATTTGCTTTCCAGATCTCCTCCCCACTGCTTACCTACGCCACTCAAGCACACACGCCCTAAAAGGCTTCGCAATCCGCGTCACCATCAACAAAACCTTCTACGCTGCCATCGCTATAGCTGAGCTGAGTCTGCCACCATCGCTCATAGACCCGTTCGAGGGCGACATGTATGAGGCCATGGTGTTGGAGGACGAGTTTGTGGAAGCGAGGAATGGTGAGAGTGCGGTGGAGGCGTTGGAGATGCTGTGTGACGAGGTAGAAGCTATGGTTGAGAACAAGGGGAACAAGTAGGTCGTGCGAGGGGTGTGAGATGTGGGTGGAGGATGTGACTGACGAGATTCAAGTAGAGTTTGGGGGTGGAGTGGATGTGGGGGTGGTTTTGTGGTGAGAGGGGTTGCTGAGCAGCGGGAAGGAGAGAGGATGGTGCGGGATATGGAACCTTGGGTGCGGGCCAAGAGCGAGGACGAGATGCAGAAGCATTGGGTGGAGGTTATCCTGAAGTTAGGAGAAAGCGAAGGATAGTTTATCGTTTCAGAAGATATTAGCTATGCATACTGAACTGTATCAAGGCTTTTCAAATATGGTGTTGGTCTGTAGTGCGACAAAAAGGTTTGAGTGTACGGACTGGACAAGAATTCATGCGATTGAGTTGTTATTCCAAGGTATATGATGCAATTCTATCATCTAAAATGACCACCAATGTCTGGCTCTCCAAGAATCGAAGTGAATCCCACAAGACCTATAGCTTAGCGCCGCCCATGACTAAGATATGAAAGAAGCCAGTCAATACCGGATACATAGGAAATAAACTGATGCGATCAAGCTCGATCAGATACCCGAGTCGGTCTGCTCGTATGGGTGGTTACCAGGGAACCAATACTTGTCCCACTCGTCGCAACCCTTCTTAAAGTCGGAAGTGTCTCCAATTGTGTTCTTGATGTCATCATATCGCTCGCCGAACTGCATGCTCAGACCTTGTGAGGCGTGCCACGCAATATGGCAATGCATGATCCACATTCCTGGGTTGTCTGCTGGGAAAGCAATGAGGAGGTATCCGCCACGGGGCAGAGTAGCTGTGTCTCGACGAGGAGGATTCTTCAAGTTCAAGCCCGTAGTCGTGCCGTCCCATGTCGCGCCAGCTTTGGCATCAAGAATGTAGAAGTCATGGCCGTGAAGATGGATAGGATGGGGCAATGCTACAGCAGCCGTGCTCTGGATCCACCACAAGTACCACCCGTCGTCGTTCTGCATAGGGTGAACGTTGGAGTTGTTGTGGAAGTCTTGTGAACCAGCAAGTATTGTCTCCAAGGTGGGATTGTTCCAATCGACAATGTGAGGAGTACCATCGATCAACCAACGGAAGGGCTTGATGGTGCCGTTATTGTTGGCAACAGGGTCAGACTTGAGGTCAAGCAGGCCGGCACTTCCGATGACACTCTGAGGCACCTCATTGGGAACGTAAGGAACCAGGCTAGCGAGAGGCTCGTCTGCACAGGCGGTTCTCAGAGTGAGGTTTCCTGTCTTAGTGGGCTGTGCATCGGGAGCGTCCGAGTAGTGAAGAATGGCTCCGACTTGGATGCCTTTGCCGAAGATGGCGTTGCTGCCGCAGAAGCCCTCAGTACCAGTTTGAACGCGGAACCAATAGTTGTCGCTGGTCTGATTGGCGCTGATGATCACATCATACCGTTGACCGATGGCTAGCGTTATTTGATCCGCGACATATGGCTTGAGAGGCACAAAATCAGATGTAATCACAGTAAAGGGATGGCCGTCCATGGAAACCGTGAAGTATTGGTCGACGGAAGTGTTGATAATTCGAATTCTGTACTTCTTACCCTAAAGATATCTGTTAGCAATGTGCAAATGAACAAAGTACGTGATGCATACCTTGACGACGCTCATCTTGGCGTAGGTTCCGCCACCAGCAGCGTTCTTGTGGGTTCCGTTTACGAGAAGATTGTCTGGTGGCGGCGGTCTGCCTTGGTTCTGCGCCACTTCGTTAAGCATGAAAGCCGACCCGTAGTACCAATCAGTCAGTGGCAGTGCACCGAGATCTTCATCATATTGCGAGGATGCTGGGCCATCGATGATCAACGGGCCAACGACACCCTGCCCATATTGGATAGACCAGTGAGAGTGGTACCAAGTTGTGCCAAATTGGGTGGCTCTGAACCTGTATGTACGCGTCTTCCCCGGAGCAATCGGGCACTCTGTGACGCCAGGAACACCATCGTGCTGACAAGAGTTGAGTTGACGAATTCCGTGCCAATGAATACCAGTGCCGTTGTCCTTCAGTTCATTCTTTACAGTAACGACAAGTGTGTCACCCCACTTGGCTCGAATGAGGGGACCTGGGTATTGTCCATTGATTAAATGGACTTCCCGGGTGCCGGGGCTACCATCAGGATTTGGCATCGTGCCGTTCGTAATCACCAAATTGTACTGCAAAAACCATTAGGCCTGTCTAGGTCGAATTTCGTACAACATGAACTTACTGGTACTTCGACACCATCCGGGGGTTGTTTGGCGTCAAAGTCTGTGTCAATACTGTAGCCATTGCTCCAGCACTGTCGAGTGCGTGGAGTGTTCACACATTCTCCATCTTGTCTGGTGATAAGATCACTAGCTAACGGCTCGGCCCGTGGAAGTGCGAAAGTGACAGACGCAAAGGCTAGCCAGGAAGTAAACGAATGAAGCAGCATGATGTAGAGATGCAATATATCGAAGCAGATTGAAGACGAAAGTCTGGTAGATATATATTGGGGAAGCCTGCTGAGGCCAATGAATGATGACCGAGTCCCAAGCGCAATCAATGTACTGCAGGGTCGAATAGTCAGAACCAGGCGCAGGGTAACGATTTATATTAACTGTCCAGGCTTGGCAGATAGTGTGGGATCTAGGGTGTCTTCGTGTCTGCCTTCGCTAGTATGCCAGGTACGTCTGACTGGCATTCCGGCTACACCGACCTTAGCTACACCGCGTATGGGCGTTAAGGAGAGACACCGTCTCCACGAAGAGCAAGCTGTCTTGCTGATTCGAAGATTCCATGACTCTAGTTCTCCGTGTCTGAGAAAGGCAACATCTGACCAGCCACATTGGCAGGGTTCGCAATAATCCAGACCGATGACTATTTCGAGGCCTGCAGAAGTGTGTATAGCTTGGCGTGTTGGGGTCCGGGTGCGGTGGAGCTTGTACCTCGTTGGCAGTCTGGATAGAACGGCGACTGTCTGGGGTCAGGGGTACAGAATTACGTGCGGTCGTGGCTTGTGGCTTGACCTCTACTGTAGGTCCATCACTTGTGTGGACCTGGTACGATCGCCTGGAAAGCCCGATCAGGCACACGCCCAGCACGTGCATACGGCGCCTACCATGACAGCGGATCGGCATGGGCTCGTGTCAGATACTAGCCTTGCGAGATGCAGGCTTTATTGAAATGCTGAGGCAGTGGCTCTCGACAAGAATCATGTACCTGGATCCTACCATGATACTGTCTTGGGGGACGCCACCTCGTGTGCAAAGGACAGGCCATAGAAGACGTGCAACGCCAGAAGCGGCTCGAGAACTGGTTGCAGCTCTGTGTGTCAACGAACACCGAGAAGAAGCGAGTTTGCTACCATGGACGCCATATTTCTTGGCAGCAGAATGTCGGTTTCTCTGTGTCGGAAGTGCTCGGATTCGCCACTAGTGAATCACGAGAAGTTGCTGAAAGCTCGAGGAAGATCGG
This sequence comes from Phaeosphaeria sp. MPI-PUGE-AT-0046c, assembly GCA_020747045.1. Lineage (NCBI taxonomy): Eukaryota > Fungi > Ascomycota > Dothideomycetes > Pleosporales > Phaeosphaeriaceae > Phaeosphaeria > Phaeosphaeria sp. MPI-PUGE-AT-0046c. The sequence continues at coordinate 1,419,718 of JAGTJN010000001.1, read as the reverse complement.
GCACATGATTCCAGTCACCCACAAGAGCAGGCAGGCTGTGTGAAGGTTGATAGTGGTGAGACATGTGTAGACCGGCAGATCACCTAGGGCACTTCAAGGCATTTCCCAAGCTTACGATCGCTGCTGATGCTGACTTCTAGAAATCGAAGCATTTTGCTGTCCATGCACTACAGGGTTGTCAGAACAGCCCCGTCTGACACGAATTGCCATTCAAGGTCAGCTGGAATGCCTTCAGGAGTTTGCTCTGCTGGTACTACCAGGCGTAACATCGATTGTCCTATGCCGTGTCTCTGCAGCTTGAGCTCAAGACGGCTCGCACAAAGCTTTTCGCTCATGCAACACGAGACTTCGTGACATCCCGCAGGATCCATGCACGGGACGGCTAGGCTACGTAGCTGAACACTGGTCCTTGGGACGGATCCGGGGGTCTTCGCGGCACGCGGATCATGGTGTACACGATCGCAGGAACGAAGCATGGGAGGGTTCGGTTGCCTTCGCGCTCGGTGTTCAGAATGCCATCTGTTTGGCGTGAGCATCAACATTTAGCCGGTGAGCGTGAGCCAATGAGTTCGTCTCACTCTCTCATTGAGTTAGGCTGCAGGCCTATGTATCGTGTTGGGTGGTGAAGTGTTGAGGTTCCTTGTCCCCCCTAAAAATGGTGCTGTCCGCACTAGCGCCCCTGCGCTTCCGATTGTGGCTGAACCACAGACGCCCAGACTTCACAACCACCCAAGATTGACAAGATAGCGATTCATGCCGCATCCAGTTCGCAACCTCCGGTCTATGTCCGTATGTTCCTTGTTCGCTACGTGTTTGGTTCGGATCCTGTTGGATCATACATGTCCGCAGAGTAGGCTGCATGTTCCATGCTCCTGCACTCTATACGCGCGGGCAAGCCCACACCGTTTACCTCAAGTAGGTAATTCTCACCGCATCAAAATATTGGTTGCGTAGTAGGCCGAGTGGTGCAGTCTGCCCAAGGACATGCTTACTATACAGCGGCCCACTACCGAGAGGCTTTTCAACCTCAGCTCGTTTCCATGATCAGTTCGCCAAAACACAAGCATGACGGAGCTATTTGCATCTTCGCCTAAGCCGCCTAAGACACGAAGTCACCGCCAGGACGCGGTCGGGCCGTAAGAAGGATGAGCCACAGTCATGAGGCACGTCCTAAGCGTAGACATTGACATCGGTACTAAAGAGCACACCACCCTCCCCAACTGCAGTCAGCGTGGTCACATCATCTCTTGTCATTGCAATATCGATTCTTGAAGATCCTCTAACCATGAATTACTCTCGTTCTCTGCCTTTCACAGCACTCGCTGCCCTGCTATCGGTCGTCAAGGCCCAAACACCTGGAGTCTGCTACTCCTATGGTGTAGACTATGTTGACGAGGGCCATTACTTCATCAACTCGCAGCTCACGGATCAGTTCAGCTCTGTCTCCTACTTCCAAGGATGCAACCAAGACAATGCCGATATTGTGCTTGTCGAGCCTGAGGGTGTAAATTCCCGCGAATACATCTGCGATCAAGTCCCCACTTATCCGGACAACGACAACAAGTTGTCATCTTGCCCGGTTCAGAAAAGCCAGATGTACTCTGGTCACTGGTTGCTCCTTGTGCTTGGTGACAACGGCGCAGGAGGAAAGCCCTTTGCATGGATGAGGGACTTGTACCTCACCGTTGGTACTCCTGTCACCTCCACCTTCACACCCACAGTGACCTTCAGCATCACTTCTACGCCAGTGCAAACTCAGACCGCGACCACCACTGCTACCAACATCATCACGATTGGCCCTCTGTCCACCGTCACGTTGCCTAGCGGAACGGCCAAGGACAAGAAGACCCTTACCCCCTCGGCAACAACCACTACTTCGACCAAGGTTATGACAAAGACTTCTGTCTCCTCCACCAAGGTCTATTCTGTCACGACGAAGACGGTTACTGCTACCTGTACCACCCCTGGTAAACCAGGCACACCAGACAAGCCCTGCACGTACTCGCCTACAGGTCTTCACCCTGCTGCTCTTGTCACCCCAACCGCGCTGCCTAAATTGCACCGGTTCATGCGCAAGTCTGACCGTGCAGTTGATATTGAATGGGCTCGCGCTAGGGTTGCTGCTGCTAAGCAACGACGTGCCGAGATGGCTCAAGAGGCCAAGGGAGAGATTGTGAAGCGTGCACCAGATGCCCCGACACTGACCGTCACTGGTGATGTACCAGTCAACACGACCACGACCATTCTTGCACCTGCATCAACCACCACTGAAACTATTCTCCAGTCTGCAACAGTCACCACCACTCTTCCCGCAGCCACTGTCTTCTCTGGCCTCTACACCAGCACTGTCACACTACCGACTCCCACGAAGACACAGCTTCAGCTGAACTTCGTTACGACTACCAAGATCGTCACATTCGGTGCTACTTTCACCAAGCATACGACCGTGACTCCCACGACTTCAGTCAGTGCTTGCAAGAAGGCTGGCGGGCACTTCTGGTAAACGTTTCCAGAAGGATTTTTTTCGTCATTGCTAGCATCCATCTCCACGTCGTATCCATGCATCGTTTGCTCTTTTCGTACCTTTTTGGCGTCGCTTCATCTCAGTGCTCTTCTCAGCACAATATTGTAGATAGTCCGAACGTCTTCAATTAGTATCACCAATCTAGATCTAACATGAGTTGTACTTTGGCTGAAATCCAAACAAAAGTGCACAGCGTCAACCTTGCCTTTCCAGATCATGGAGTCTTGCATACACGGCATCTCACCTGCATTTTCCTGCACTGTTCAAACGCCATGCATTGTACCTCAGACTACCGTGTCTCGCAGCCCCGCCATCAATGCTTATTCGCTGCCTCGACGTGCTCGCATCGGCAAAGCAAAAGACACTGCACGACAAGGGTAGCCTTGACCATGCAATCCCAGATTACTGGAACTCCAACGAGGTCGATACAACCTTACTGCGCCACAGCCAGCTTCCGAGCACTAGTCTCATCCTTGTTCGCGAGTCCCCTGTCTAAGGCTGTCTTACAGTGCATGGGCCCCACGTAAGCCGCCACGCACGCGAGTTGCAACTGGGTGGAGCGAGACAGAGAGCAAGAGTGTGTGCTGCAAGCTTTCCGAGTCGTGCAAGCCACGGTGGTGCAACCATCGCGCGCTAGAGATGCGAGAGAACGTGGTATGCAGAAAACACAGTCGGTGTCACGATCTCAAGGGACTGGATCTCCGCAATCGATATCCGATCCGCGAGCTCTTGCGTCAAGGGTATGTTACGTCGAGGACCCTGAATTCGGAGTCGGTGAGAAACCATGTCGCGATGCGGCGCGTCTTCTTTATCGCGATTTACTCTGCGAACGACCCAAATCGGGCAAATGTCATTTCTGGCTCCGTCCCGGAGAGATTGGAATCTGCCAGGACGTCTGATCAGCCGGTGAAATTGCTTAGTCTACTCGTGTCAGCTTACCGTGGCACAAATGACATAATTCGTTTCCTTCGAAGCCGGTCGTCCCATCGTCGTTGCCTATCATCACTTGGGTCCAGGGCCTTGAGGATCATAATGTCTCATGTCTATACTTGACTTGTTTTGAGTAGAAGGTCACGAGGGGAATAATATTCGTCATGGTTAGATGGGACAAGGCTGGAGGTGAGGCAGAGATGGAATCGCCCCCAGCAAAAACGATCGTCAAACTTGCGGCTGCAACAAGCTGCACCCCAGCATCTTTTTTGACTTGCCAAGTATTGTTAGATGCAGTGTTATTAGCGCCCCGCATATGGTAGACCGCTTGATCAGTGTACGAACACACCGGCTCAGTGTGCTACGACATCGACAACGCACATGTCGATTCCGAATTATTGATCCTGCGAACATGGCAAACAACAATCCTGAAGAAACGAGTCGTTTATTCTTAGCCTTCTTGGCGACCTGCGGGACGAGAACGGAAAGTGGGCCTGTTTGGTTGGTGCTGGCCGTGTATGGGACGATGACACGAGATCCACAGCTAACACGAGTGGTCGATACGAAGTCCGAAGACTTGTTGGCAACCTGAATTTGGCTAGGTACTCGACTCGCGAATTGCGTTTCACACATATTGGCAGTGACGATCTTCCGTACTTTGCCGTGAATCCTTCAGAGAGCCAGCAATTCCTAAAGCGACCTCCGAGTGCTTGCTTGACGGTATACGCTTTGGCCCTCGTAGGGTGGACGTAAGCTGATTACGACTTTCTCTTCTTTGTTTTGCATTTACTCGATGCGGCCATGTAGGGTGATCGTGAAGGTAGCATAAGCAGTCTTGTCCAGTGTTGCCGCCAGCCACAATCTAAAGATCTGACTACGAGCACAAACGGTCAGTCTTGTACTTGATAAGAGCCAATCTACCATAGACACCTCCATTACGCCTGATGTAGTCTTGACACGAATTTGCATACGCCTTGCTGTTGTGATCCGCATGCAAAGAATTGAGCACAGGCTTCACGCGCCGTCCTGCCAGGCAAACCGTGGACCTTCCGTGTGTCCTGCTGCACCTTCTTGATAGCGTAGAAAGATTCGGGCAGCAAGTTTTGGTGCTTACACTGCTCTGACAGCCTTGTGTGTCAGACATAGTGTATCTTTTGAATTGACTATAACTTTTGACCCCAAGGCATCGATCACGACCATGTCCTCCAGGCAACTACATTGGTGATACAGTGGACAATCTCGCCACCAACATGGGGATAAAGCTTGATTCTCAGACAAAGTCTCAGCTCTACAAGCGATCAAAGACATCTAAGAACCTTACACACCATATTCTGACTGAGATGTGGAGTGACGACCCCGGATCTTTGCACAACAACGAGGTTTCCTCACTGCATGCATACGTGGTCGGGGTCATAGTTGGCCCTATGTCCGAAGTTGCGAGTCATGGTGTGCAGTGGCACCGACGTCGACCAGCGGCGATGCTGGTGACCGCTAAGTCCTAGGCGCCCATAGGCGCGCAAATTTGGGCTGTTTCGATGGCCTTGTTCGTGCAGAGCAGGGTGGTAGACCTGCGTAGGGTACCTTGACCTTGCAGGGTCGCCTTGCTCGACATAGTAGCCTGCATTGCAAGGCTTCAAGACTTTGTACTCAACTGCCGAAAGCCGATTTCATGCTCTGATGTCTCCTGATTATACTGCGCCACCTTCACTGCGCAATGACTGATGGTCTTTCGCTCGTAGCTTTTGTCGACGAGAACTAGTGGCCTATGCGAACAGTGATGCCTGAAAAAATGAGCCACCATGATGGCAATGCCATGTGAGACAACAGATGAACGCTCACTATGCTGGAGGACCTGGTGCCTTGCTCAAGATCTTTCTCAGGCACCTGTCTGGCCCGCCAACTCCAACACTGAACGAATTCAAGCTTCATGAATCCTTCACCTAGCTCAGGGCCTGAGTAGCAAAGTCCGCATCCGGGCTATTGATTCTGCGTGATCCAGTATCAGTCAATAAAACCACGACGCACATTGCGACATGTTTCCAGAACTAGTGTCCTATGTCAAGCCACGCACAATTGGGGCGCTGTCAGGCCTCATCGGGCATTATTTGGCGTGTTATATGGATAGGCGTCCAGACCATGCAGTGGCTTTTGCTCGTCCCAGTCCTTTGGTTCATGCGCCTCCCCTGTGCATGCTAAGAAAAAAAACACGACGTCCTCATGCAGCCAGCCGGGCTTACGGTCAATCAAATTTACCGGAAACCGAGCGTGTGGACATGGGCGACTGGATCGACATGGCAAAGGTTGGTCACTTGATGTAGGTTATCACAGACCGAACGTGCAGCAGTAGCGGCACAGTAGGCATGCGATGTTGTGATGGTCTGAACTGAACAACGATCCAGCAATTCGTAGCTATGTATACATAAGGCTGAGGTCAGTCCTCAAAGCACGGAGCGCTAAGATAACCATGATTGATTGGAGTCTCGAAGTTCGAGCCGCTGCACAGATTTGCCCGCTCGGAAGAACGGTCCGTTCAGGAACCCGTAGGATCTCATCGGTACATGCCCAACACTGTGTGGCAGTAGTAATGAGACGGGATGGAATCAGCCGTCCAGTGGCTTGAATGGCATGAGGACATCATGCAGCTAGCTTTTGATGTCTCGTACATCGCACAACATGTTGAGGTACGACGAGATTGACCTTTGCTGTCGCCATCTTCGTGTTGGAGATGAAGGATCACGGGGCGTAATGCTCTTCCTACGCGTTCCGGTGAAGTATCGAAGAAAGTAGTTGGTGGAAAAGCATGAGGTGAGCCATCAGAAGGTCGGTGACTTCTCGTGGTCAATTCGATGCCTTCCAATTCCACTTTCTGTCTCTGTTTGCTTTCCTTGATTCACCCTCACGCCTCTTCAACACCTCTCAAAGAATTGGAAGCCCACTGGTAGCTACCCAAGAAGATTGCACCGCCGACACTGATCCACCCAATCCTTGGTCCTATACCTGCGAAGAAAGCTCTCGGTCCCGACTCTTTCAGGATCGTTGAAAGCATTGTGGACATTGGCTGTTTCTCCTTTGCGAGCATCATTCTCGTCTTGAGTACGTCAAGTGGGGTCGTCAGACCTGCTGCAACTGCACCAGCTACAGAGCCGAGCAGGCCTCCCTCCCAGCCCGTGACCTCCTTTCGTCCAGTCTGGGCACATCGGTAACGCTTCATGGCTTCCCACAGTGGGAACTGAATGATAGTGAACGGTACCTCACGGATTATTGTGATTGACCACCCACGATATAACTCCTGCCACACACGAGCAAGTCCATGGGTATGGCGTTGTCTCAGGATGTGTGTTAAAGCTGCGAGTGACGACGGATATTGGCTGGCTTGTGCACGTTGTTTGACCACTTCTGTGGGCACCCGAACAGCACATGCGGCTACTTCTCCCAGGCTGGCAGCGAGCATATGCACTAATGCCTGATTCCCAGAGTCCACCACATGCTCTTGGTATGGCTTGCCCTCTGCATTATATTGTACCGTTGTCTGTGGTTGCGCAAATGATCGTTTTATCGAGTCATATGTGATGAAGAAGAGCGCCGCTCCTGGCGCAGACCCCACAATTGCACTTCCTACACCACGGTATATGCCTGTAAAGCCTCCGGAGGCGGCGAATCCGGCGCTTGACTGGAGTCGAGTTTTAAGGGTGTCAAGAGGGTAGAGGGAGAGATCGACGGTTGTTCCGGCTACACCACCGGCCTGTACTGTATTAGTCTCGCTTTCCGATTGACATGGGCTTCAATTGCTATGGAATATGCTGGCATGAAAAGTGATCGCATAGCAGATGCATCATGACGCGCACGCGACACATGTGATACAAAGTGCTTGAGATCCATTGGCTCATAATACAGAGAGAACAGGAACTGACTCACTATAAGCGACCGCAGGTATGGCGAATCGATCCATGCGCGCCTGCGATCCGGCTCCAGGGCATGCTGCATGATTGACGTGAAAGAGACGCGATGTTCGGAGCGATGATGTCGTTCTGAACTTTCGACATGGCCTGTGCTCAAGCCAAACTTAGGGCATCTTTCAAATCAAGAGGTAAACTCAACAACACCATCAAATATATTTCGGTCAGCTCAGACACGGGGTGATGAGGGATTGCCAACGATGCTAGATGCTGTGCGATGAGTACTTCGGGTCTGCAGGTGCGATGCCTTGCAAGTACAAGAGTTTTGGAACCAGCATATCAAAGGCAAGAGACGGATGTTGAGCAGGAAAAGCAAGATGTTGAAAGCAGTACCCCGCCTCGTGAAGACTTTCTTAAGGGGAATGAAGTTGCGGGAGTCTGGATAGAAGAGGAGGAAGTTGAAGATAAAGACCAAGATCCGCGTGCATCAGGTATTTATGGCGCACAGATTCCGACATCAACCCTACATACAGAGTCAGAGTCTGCACAAGACGCGGATTCCAGCTCGGGCGATAGCAGTACTGCCAGGTCAGCCATTTCCTCCAACAAAATATACACAAGCTGTATCCAAGAGGCACAAATGTCTCCAGATGGAACCTGTATCTTCACATCGGACCTCAACCATTCCTTCTCCGTCTACCCAATCGACTCCAACATACAAGCCTCTGACAACCCGCACCCACTCAAAGAATATGCCCAATTTACGTCCGCGGATCCAATTTGGGCATTCGCATCAAATCCGCGCTTCAACTTAAACGACTCCAACACAACACACGTGCTCATCAGCCGCCGAGACCGCTACATCACCCTGCACAACGCCCTATGGGACATCTCCAACGACTCTTCCATCACAAGCCGCCCTTCTTCTCCCATAAATATAGCACAGCCCCTCACATCCTACAAGCTGATCAACGCACTCACCGAAGCCGTCACCGCACCCCTCAGCCTCACCTACTCCGCCTTTGGCACGCACTTCTTTGCCGGCCATCGCAACTGCATCGCCACCTTCGACCTCAGCCACCCCGACAAGCCAATCCTTAACATCCCCACCATCCCGTCCGCACGCAGCAAGCTCAAAGGCGGCGGCCGCGGCTTCAAAGGCTGGATCTCTGCGCTGTCGCTCTCGCCACCCAGCGGGCGCGCGTCAGATGGCCTACTCGCCGCGGGCGCGCGGACGCGGAACATAGGCATCTACGACGCCGCGAGCGGGCAGGAGGTTACGACCTTTAGTCTACCCGGGACTATAGATGGAAAGAAGGTGGCGTCGGCTGCGTTGCAGCACATTGTAGGCGACGGCGTGTCGCAGCTCAAGTACTCGCCCTGCGGGACGTATTTGTATGTTGCAGAGCGCTCGTCTGATGCGCTGCTCATATATGACGTGCGCAATTTCGCGCTCGCTCTTGGATATTGCGTGGGGAGGAACGCGGGGACGAAGCAGAAGTTGGGATTCGACGTGTGGAGTGCTGGCGCGTCGCCGTATGATATTGAGGCGATTGCACATGAGGTTTGGGCCGGTGGGACAGACGGGAGGGTGAGGGTGTGGCGGGACCCGTATAGGCGAGAAGGGGCTGTACAGCCGGATGAGGAGGTGGTGGTTGGTAAAGGAGATGCGCCCGTTGTAGGGACAATGGTGCATGAGAGTGGAAGTTTGGCTGTTGCGGCGTGTGGGAGGGTGGATATAGACGATGGGAGTCCAGAGGTGAGCAGGACAGGTAATGGAAGAGGAGGGAGTACGAGGCCGAGAATCATCGAGTATGGGAATCTCGAGATATTAGGATTAAGTTGATACGTGCAGTGCAAGAAGTATGACGGTCTCGAAATTATGCTAAGCATCTACGTCGTCTTGAAAGCGATTCAAACATTGCAGCTAGATGCCTCAATGGCACGCGAAACGGGCCGCTATGTACAATGTGCAAAACTCTTCAGAGCATATGCAGTAGATGCCGCTGCGTGCGTTTCCAAATCAACACAAGAAAGCAATCATGGAGCTTTTCAAGGACCAAAAGCAGCAGTACCCTCGTTAGGAATCATCCCGCGGTTGTTGGGCTGCCTCTCTGCCTCACTGCTGGGCTTCCCCTCGCTTCCGTTGCTAGATTGCGGACTGGAGAGATTGGCAGCGTTCGAAGATACAGTACCTGGTGATGTGAAAGGCAGGCCAGGGTGAGGAAGCGGTGGCTTGATTTCTTTCCGACCATTGGCTTTGTAGTGAAGTAAAACGTCACTACCACCACGCCAGACATGGGCACGAAGAGATGCCAGGGTCATGGTGGGTGAAATGAGCTGAATTTCATTAGCACATCGATCATACACGGATCTCAAAGTGAAGCCTACCTGGCCATTACACCACAACTCGAGATACTCTTCTGGTCGCAAATGATCTTCTGCCTCTGCCTCCTCTTTCGTAGGCGGCTGCTCGATCCTCTCAGCCACGTAACCCAGAATCTTGCGGGCGCGTAACATGCGGTTGGCGTTGAGGCGATTGTTGCTGAGTTTCGAATTAGCTTTGGCCGCTTGTTCGAAGGGTAGTGAAAAGGGGAGGTACCCGTCGGATGAGATGCTTGGAAGCAAATTTTGGTACGGTTCGAGGATGAACGAAACTTTGACAATATCCTTGACAGGAAGATTGTTCTATTGAGCCAATTAGCATGTTTCATCAAGTGAGGTGCACCAATATAACTCACTCGTAATAAGACTTCAGCAAGCCACATTGGCGCGACCTTCTCGATCAGATCTGCTTGTTGGCCTAACGAGCCAACTTTGCCCTCAAACAGATCTGCAACACCACCAGCTTCCGGTCGGTCTTCTTGGATCAAGATCGTTGTGTTCGCTGGTGGTTTCAATACTGGTGTCTCATTAGGCAAGCTCGGCGCGATCTGACTTTCTAAAGTCGCGGCACCAGCAGCCAATTGCTCTTCGTAGCCTTGCCGTAATCTTTGTATGGAGCCAAAGAAATTGTCTTCAAACGTCTTCTCATCGGTTTTGGAGGATTGTGAGTCACTGTCTTCTGTCTTCTCGTCGACAGCAGCAGGTTTCGCAGGTTCAGTGACGGCTGTGCCAGTGCTAAACTTCTTCATGCTGAATCCCATCTTGAAGTTCTTGCCAAACATGCCTTTGCCTTTCTTCGCCGGCGTGTCTGGCTCGGTAGGTGATGACACTGCTTCTTCTTTGGCCTCCCCGGAGTTCTCAGTCGCCGCTGGCTTCTCGCCTCCATTGGTGTTACCATTCGTGTTGGATGTTACTTTGCCAAAGTAGTCAGGCTCATGAGTAGAGCTTCTTTGCGTCTGCGTCTTCTCAAGCTGTGTGCTTTCCTCGTTGGTAGGTGTCAGATGTGGAAATTGTTGCGAGTTGCGCCCAGCGCTCTGGGGGTGAGCCATGGGTGTTGCAAGACCAATAGCTAGGCCGGGCGTGTGTGGTAGATGTACTCCGTTATTCGCCTTGATTGTAGAGACGGACTCGGGCCCTGAAGAAGCCTCTTGCCACCCATTGATGTTCATCGAAGGTATCTGAATGTTTGTAGGTCTACCCGGATGACTCCCCTCCTTCTCTTTGAGTAGAGTTGCTCGAAAAGTTTCGTCGCGTTTGATCTCTTCGTCGATGAGGTTCGAGAATAGATATCGCAAAATCCACTTGCCAAGATTTACTACGATAAGTCAGCGTAAGTCTCAATGACACAGCTCGAGCAAACATACTTCGGTGGTCTTCTCCTGTTGAAAGTTAGCAAAGTCTCATATATGGACTCCGTACGTCAGCAACTTACGGAAGTCGATCTGTTCCTCCACCTGTAGCTCGTCTGCATACATCTCGGCATCGAAACAATAATTTTCCTCAAGCACACAGGTCAGACTACCAATGCGAGTGTCGACACCACACCAATGAGCTACACTTTCGCGGGTATTGACTTCCGGGACTACATCCTCGAGATGCTTCTTGCCAAAAGACTTGATTGGAGCGCACTAAGATTGGTCAGATGAAAGAACTGAACATGCCAATTACGGTTACTCACCTGCAGCAAATCCCATAACATCACCTCGCCAGCAGTGTCCAAAGTCAGGACTCTTCGGCGATCATTGAGCAGGTGGTGCTTGATCAATCCGTTCTGCCCCTCGATGGAATGGTCTGGTAGGTTTCGCACTGGCGCAAAGGCACCATGGTCTGGCATTGCCATGACCTCAGATGGCTTTCGCGTGCTTGATACGGTGGCAGCGTCAGGGTCCTTTGCAATCAATTGTGGAAACGGTGCGGTATTCGCCATACGCAGCAGTGATTTGAACGGAATTTTCTCAGTCGTACCGTTGGCCCTTGGGCTCGACGCAGGTGGCGACGGGTAACGTGAGCGGGAAACGCTGCTTCTGTGCCATCTGTAGCCCGGCTCCAGCTCGACCTCACCGGCAGTCTCGACATCATTCCACCTGTTGATACTCGAGCTCGAGGTAGCTGTCCAGATGTAATCTCCCGCAATTGTGATCTTGTTTACACCCTCATGCTCCTGGCATACGGCTACAGACAAGCCCTCATCCATCTCGGCGCAGTTTCGCACGTCGCTTTTCGCTACGACGCCGGATCGGTCGGAGGAATAGAAAATGGATAGCTGAGGAGAGTCTGAGAACAGAGACCAGACACTGTCGTTGTGCATAGTGAGCGTGTACATGCAACGACCAGCTGTCATGGACCAGACCTTTACGGTCTGATCAGAGGAGCCCGTGAGAATGGTGTCGCCATCCTGTGCGAGCAAAATGTCGCGCACGTTGTCTGTATGACCGACAAACTTGGTGACACGCTTGCCAGATCTTGCATCCCATACGCGCACGATGCTTTCAGGTCCACCACTTGCTATCAGGTTGGGCGTAACTGCAAGCGCGTACACGGACCCCTTTGCTGTATTCTCATCCTCACCCACTGGTATTTCTAGCTTCTTTCCAGCGCCATTGAGGTCCCAGAGGCTGATCTTACGATCGAGTCCTCCTGACGCCACCCAGGTCTCGTTGCTTCCAGGCGACGCGACTCGCTTGACGTAGTCAGAGTGAAGGCCGATTGTCTGCGGAGGGAGAGGATCAAGAGCGGCTGGTCGCCATAGCTTTACGGTAATGTCCGAGGACGCGGAAACGAGCGCTTGATTGTTTTGCGCGAGGACGATGTCGTTCACCCAGTGTGTGTGAGCTCTAAAATCCGAGAACGAAGTTAGCTACATATCTAATGTAGGGCAAGATGGGCGGGAAAGTATAGAGTTCTGCTCCCGCACAGTCGACTGACAATGGCAGAAGACCGCGCTGAGCGTAACCAGCGCTGGACTTACTGTACTTGTTGGCGGAACTGTGTAGGAGGAGGTTTGTAGGTGGTGGAATTGGAGTCGGCAAAGGGATCTTTCTCTTCGTCGTTCTTGGTGAGGTCGAGGTGCAAGTCCCAGCTACATATTACTCCATCGCGACCTCCAGAATAGCTGGGCTACGTCAGAGCCGAGTCCATATTCCGAGGCATTATAGCCGTGCGAGCACATACAGGATGGAGTTCGCTGGATCTACAGCCAGACCATTGACACCGAGCCTGTGCCCTCCTGCCGAATTCGCAAGCGGAAGTACTGCGCAGTGACAGATGTCAGTTTGTACTCCTCATTGCGGCGCGAGCCCGCATGCAAGGGCAGGCCTGGTTGAACCTACCGTAACTTATGCGCTTCCGAGCCGATCGACCCATCTTAGAATTGCGCCGACATGCGACGCGAGTAGCGGATTGTTGATTGGAGGCGGAGGTCTTGTCCAAGCTGCTGAGGTCCAGGTGAGGCTGCGCAGGTTGACGGCTGGTGTATGCAAGTGACGAACGGCCGAGTCCTAACCCCTGCCGCAGCACTAACTAGCTTTCGCGATGACGGGACGTTGTTGCGGCGAGGTGAAAGAACTGTGCAGATCAACGGTTACTAGTGCTGGGCTGGAAACCTTGTGAATCTCGAATTGAATCGGCAAAAGCCTTGGTCCAGAGCCTTTGTCAGAGCAGCCATTGATCGACTTCTGTGTGTTCAAGCGCATGCAGGTCGGGGTGGAGCCCCACACGTTGACGTCCACGAGCCCGGGTGGAGCGACCGAGGACCGTCTTGGCGGGTGGTCGGGTAAACAAGGCACTATCTCCGCACCGTGTAGAGACGGTGTCACCAGGACGTTGTCTTGTACCTATGACCTCGCCAAAGCCTCCAGTACCGTTCGTATATCGAAGTCGAGTATTGCTGTGGCCAATCTGGAGTGACAACTGGGATCTTGGTCGAGTTTGTCGAGTCCAATGACGGGCTAATCGAGTCTTGGACTGCGATCGAAGCTGACAATGATTTGTAGCATATTTACTGGCTTTTTGAACTTAAGTAATCTTTACCTGGCCTTCAATAAGGAAGGAAGTGAAAAAAAAGTAAATGAAGAGATCAAAGACGAATTTTCACAGTTGAAGGCAGTGACAGTGTTGCATGGCGTACGCAGAACGTGCAGCAAGGGACAGACAAATGATCCGTACTGAATACAATTTTGAACGTCCTTCCACTAGGATAAGTTTCCAGGAGTTGCTGGGTGCAATACGTGCGTGACACGCAGAGCGAAGGGTCGAGAACATGAAAGGGACCGGTTTTCGCACTCGAATGGGCCTGTCCGAGCAGCTCTCATGTGTCGGACACACGGACGATGAAGGCAAGACAGCGGTCCGCGTGCATATTAGACTCGCTGGAAGCCATCTATCAAGAGCCGGCTGAGAGCTCGTGGATGATCCGCTGATGAGCGGCGTCGAGACTTGGGTCTGCATCTGGGCCGCACCACCCTACTTGACAGTGGCCTGTACGAATCGCTTTGCGTACATGAGATACGGTCGATGATCCATAGAACAATTAAGGGCGTGCATAGAACATGCTTCTGGAGGTCCTGTTGGCTGTCAATGCAGAGTTACCAGTAGAGTTGATGTTTGGTTTTGAGTATAACTACTACCGATAAAAACCAGCAGCGTTTGGACGTCATGCGCAATCATGATCTACCACGGTATTTCTCGACGCTTGAACATAGGCAAGTGCATGAATTACCACGCGCTTGAACAAGTTCCTGAGAAGTCCGTGAGGAGCTACCAGTTGGCCGCTAAAGAGCAGATGATACGCAACGGCTTTCGAGTGATTCCAGACTGCGGGTCTCCCGTAACGAGCAGTGACCGAAGTTACTGCCGCGGTGAGAGACGAGGAGAAACAAAAGTTGGGCAGAGAGGAACTTTTTTTGGCGTGGCTTCTGGGTGAGAGTGAGATGAAGGCTCGAGGAAAGAGCGGCAGGGCAGCCACGAACATCACTCGACATAGTAGCGACACATTCGGATTGACATTGAATTATGTTTTGGGATTTCGAAGCCTATCTTAGCCTCGCAGTGTCGCATATTGTTGAACATCCACGCGATGGTACTCAAACATTGATTTTCCAGACCCGCAGTATCCTTCATCAATGTTAACATTTTCCAAACTTTAAAGTCCTTCCCTGCATCAACGTGCAATCCTCCAACTCTGCCAAAATATATGCTCTTCCCAGCAAAGCAACCTAGTCTCCGCTATATAGGCGCAGCAGCCAGCACACAGCAACAACAAAGTCAGCCCCAGCCTCGCTGACCCGACACACGCTATACCACCCGTATCTCGCTCCACAGCCACTTTCCACTCATAAGTATACCTTTTCCCTCTGTCCGTCCCTAAGCTTCCATCCTTGTACCTACACCCCGGCCCCAACCCAAAATGGACAGCGTCAAACTCTCCACCCATAACCGCGCCCTCATCCTCGAACACGCTCACGCCCTCTTTGGCGCATCGTACCCGCTCAACCATACTTGGAGCGTCGTGACCAGCAAGACGAAAGAGGGGCGCTACGTCGCGCACGTCATTGTCTATGAGCAGCCTGGGGGCTCGCTGCAGAGCTGGAAAGTGTTGAAGAGCGGGGACAAGTCGAGGTTAGCGTCGGGCGCGGGGGAACATCTTTTGGAAGAGTTGAGGGGAATGTTGGGCCAGAGAATTGACGGTTGAGGAGGGAAGGGAAGGAAGCTGGGGGTGAGAAGTGTGCTGGGGACATTTCTTTAACCTGGGCTCCTTTTATTAAGTTGGGGTGGTGGGGATTGACAGCGGTTGTGATCGGTACTTTCACGTCGGAATGGGGTTTCGATTTAGCAGGCTGAATGTGCTGGCCAAGAGAGTGGCATGTCATGAATAAGACAGACGGGGGTGCTTCGTGATTATATCGAGGGTCGGGATATATCGAGGGTCGGGATATATCGAGGGTCGGATTATATCGAGGGTCAGATCATATCAAGGGTCGCTTCGCAGCTCTGGAGGGCACAGTGGGTATGTGATGTCTCCTGTGAGGTACAACTCTTCATGACAGTCCCCTGGCAAGGATGTCAACCCCTCAACACTCCGTCTCCCATGTGAGAGTTGCGTTATCAGCGAACTGCAATACAGTCCAGCTATTCTTTCCACCAAATCCTTGCGCGCTGAGCGCAAACCACCTTTCCTCGTCGGTGGCGTGTTCCATAGCTGCATTTCGCGACGTGTCCGTCTTAGATTTCTTGAATCCATCTCTCCGTGCAGCCAAGAAGACCTCTCGCGCAAAAGCAGGCGGCATGAATCCTTTCCACCTCACACAGACAACATTGCGCGTAACGCGTCCAGCTCCAAAGTCCGGAACCTCATACCGGGATAAATAAGGATCAATGTCGTCGCTAGCACTGATGCGCGGAGAACCGAGCCGTATCATATCGAGATACTCCAGCATGCTCATCGCCTCGTCTTCCTCATAAAAGATGCTCAGATCCTTGGTCGACATCTTCGGACACAGCGTATTCTCCAACGGTATTACGCTTGGCTCCATCTTGTGTATCCACGGCGCATGCTTTGACATCACTTCCTTCCCCTCGGCCAGCGCCTCGGCAGACGATGGGTTGAAATTGTAAAACAACCACGTCAAGCTCTTATCCAGCACATTCTTACACGCCCACACCAGCCTCGAGAACCCGCTTTTCCCGTGCTTCATGCTTGGTAGTCGCAAGTTGTACGTCACGACCCAACGCGCTTTCTTGTGCTTCTTTCCGCCATCTTCTATCGGCACGCCCTGGAGGCCGCAGCGCTCATAAGTCTGTCTATCGAGCTCGAGCCGTAGAATGCCGTCGTAGAGCTCGAAACGGTTGTCTATGAGGGGCCGCCCTTCGCTTAGCATCATGATGTTGCCTTGCTTGATGTAATTGTCCAGGAATTCAGGCTCGAGGATCTCGCCCAGCTTCATGTGGGAACGCGCATATTGCCCGTTGCCGTAGGCGTCTAGTTTTTGCTGTACAAGCTCGTATAGCTCCTCGGGTAGGATGAGATCTAGGGTGTGGCTGAAATGTTGCTTGTTGAATGTCGCGAAAGGCTGCTTCTTTGTGGAGACATTTTGTGGATCGATGTAGGAGGGAAGGTTGCTGTGTGTGAAGTATGTTTTCGTGTCGGGTATCGCGTCGGTGCGGTGTATGTCGAGCATGGCGCGTGTGAGCCAATGCGGTCACCTCTGGGTAGGCAAGAAGGTCAAAAATGTCGAGGGGGATGGAATGAAGCACAAGAAATCCTGGGGCCAAAGCTTGCGGCGCGGAACGCAACGTGGGGCTCTTCCGCGTGGGTCGCGCTCTCAGCCCTACGTCGCGTGGCACGGCGCGTTCACATGTGATTTTTGGTTCTGGCAAATATACCTTGACATGATTTGGTACAGAACAAAGACTTCACAAAGAAAGAAATCTATTCGTGCGCTGTCCCATCAAAGTCTACTGTTTCGGAAGAACAGCCACACTACGATCAACAGACCAAGTAGATACCAGAACCGCAACGCCTGTCTGTCCTGTCCTCGTGACCGCCGATTACCAGATCGTAATGCAGAAACTGAAACCCTTATCCTGAATATCATCAACGCCTCCAATGTGTACGCCGTTATGCCGCTCCAAATCATGCCTTTGCGTTCTTGACTACGCTGTCGAATGCATCGTGTTTGATTTCACTCTTGATGGGCTGAGACGCAGGGCCTCGAGCCTTGACGCTATATACATGGTCAATTTCGTTGACTGCCGTGACTTCGTTCTGGTGGCCCTCGGGTATCATCTTATGTTTGAGGGTCCAGCCAGCGCGGCGTGCAAGCTCGGCAACAATGACATCGCAGTCGCCGAGGAGGTTGATGTCGAAATTGATGTGGTGAATGGGCTAGAAAATGTTAGTATAGCTCATTGAGGAGAAAGTCGATCAACCTACGTCTCGCGAAATGTAGATCTGCGGGACATCGCGGCTCAAGAAGTTGGGAATCTCAGACACGGGCGCAACCTTCATGCTTGTGCCCATGACAATAACGAGGTCCACCTTGTCTTTGTCGACCTCCTTCAGGCGATCGAAGAAGTTGTTGGGCAGTGCTTCTCCAAAGAAGGTAATATCTGGCTTCATAACACCCGGCTGGGGAATGTCATAAGCGCCGTCTGACTCCGAGTCCTCATCGCTGGATCGCTTCTTCCGACTACCGCTGCCATTGGACCTCCGCTTGCGCTTCAAGCTTGACTTTGTTTCTGCAATCACCTCCACACAGCGCTTGCATTCGGCCGGCTTTTGTGCGCGTACTGAGTCGAATATCTCCTCGCCTGGCACATTGTGTCCGCACTTCCGACATGTCGCAGTCGCCCAGGAGCCGTGGCACTGGATTAGCTTCTCCTTCAAGATGCCCGCATTTGCCTCTACGTTGTCAATGTTCTGCGTGTAGTTGGTGAGAAGCTTGTCCTTGTCCTGCAGCAGCCGTATGAATTCGTGCGTAGGCGTCCACTTCTCCAAGTCGGGGATGATGTCGCCAGCAAGCGCGTAAAAGGTACGTGGGTCCTCATCGAAGTTGTGGATGTCAAAAACCTGCTCCGGCTCCTCATAGCCCATCTGCAGCAGGCGCGAGTAGAAGCCGGTGTTCTTTGAGCGGAAATCGGGAATACCAAGACTCGTGGAGATGCCAGCACCGGTTATAACCATGATGTTCTTGCGCTCCTGGAGCAGCTTTGCAGCGTCGTCAATCGTCTTGTACTGCTCGAGTCGCGGGCGCTTGTTCAATTCGCGATTTATGGCCAATCCCAGCAGTTGGTAGAAGTGCTCGTCGGAGGCGTCCTCGAGGAACTTGGGGATGCGCACGCCGAACGCTGTGCATAGCTTGCGGGCCGACATCTTCTCGCTCGTGATGTTCTCGAGGACAAACTGGCTGGCGCCCACATCGTGCAGGCGCTGGCGTAGGGCTCGCGCTTCCTCGGCCGTGCATGTTTCTGCGCCTATGGCGAGGTGTTAACTGTGATGTCGACAGGCGCGAGCAGGTCAGACGCACCATTTCCGGAATACTCGAATGCCTCTACCTCGTCCAAGATCTCCTCATACAGCGACGCCGCGTCCCACGCTCCGCCCTCGTCGTCCTCATCTTTGTCCGTGGGCGGCGCATCGTCGTCCTTGACACTGGCCGCTTCGCGCTCTTGGGGAGCCCGACTCGCGCCCATGGCTGCGGGCGGAGCGGCTTCCTGGACAGCGACGGGCCCTGAGTAGGCGTGGGCAGCCATGTTGTCGTCGCAGCGGTCGTCCAAGATTACTGGTCGAATGTCCAGGAGGAGCAATGTGGTCCGGACGGGTCCAAACGTGGAGTGCTCGATGCGGACTAGTTTGCAATGGCTCCAGCGGACATAGGCGCAGACATGGGGATCTAGTGCTGAGTGCCGACTCGAGGCATCAAAACGTCGGCTCGACCACTGAAACCGACACCGCCAACAAGCCAGCAAAAGAGCTTGCCTACATCCGTCTCGCTATGCTCTGCACAACTCTGGGCCCTCTGTGCACAGCATCTGCAACTATGGCGAGGTGCCATTCTCTGGCACCCCCCTTTGGGCCATGTGCTTCGCCAATCTCACAACCACCGTCAACACGACATGCTGCATGATCGGATCCAAAATGCAGCGCAGAGCATTGCATTGCCCTAGTGAAGGAGCTAGCCGTACGAAAGTAACCCATGCACAAAGGCAGCGAATCATGAAAGGCGGTGTAACCACTCCGGTATTTTCGTCGTGCCGCGACTGGTCGCATTTCAACTCGACTTCGCAAGCACGGCAAGGTATAAGATTTCTGTACCGCCAGCCCGTCGTGAGCTGTCTCACTCTGCTCTTTCGGTTTTTGTCTTTTCTCATGTCTGGTCGTCATCCTGCGAACTGCGCTCTGGAGCCAGTTTGCGTCTCCTCATCCGCTGCTGTCGTCGGCATGGACAGTCCCGAGCCAGCGGCATCAACCATCGCCCAAGAAAGGAAGTCCCAGGTTTTACGGATGGTCGCAGTCTGTGACACCACAAGCCAATCGAGCCCCGCTCCATTGAGCAGGCTTGAGACACTACCCGCCGAACTCGTATTCAACATTCTTTCGTACCTCATACATCCACGGTCACGATTGCCAGGTCTAACCGAGGCTCAAAGCTCGCTGGACTTTGACCCCATTGCGAGATCCACTGTCAAGAAGGCTGAAGACTTGACGACCCCTGCTGATACAGGCCGCTGGGCTACCGACCTTTTCAAGAATCACCACAATCGCCATCCCTTCCACACACTGTCACTCACTTCAAGAACATGTAACATCTTCGTCGAGAGCTATTGCGCTTCTCTCGCACGCGAACATAGAATATTCAACCTACCCTTTGCACAGGTCGATAGCTACGGCCCAAACTCGGTGTGGCCCGATTTGAGCCGAATCGTCTATCGGCGTCTATGGCTCCAGTCTGCGCCTAGGAAGTGCATATACTGTTTCGCAGTCATGGATCGATATCCATTTCCAATTCTCAAACACCTCTTGACAAACTGCAAAGACTGTTTCTATCGTCAGACTCTTGTACTTTACCGTTGCCTTCCCACGAGCACGTTCATCCATCGCTAATCCTCTCAGTCCCTTGACGAGATTGAACGCCAATATCACATCTCGCCCCACATGATCTTCACCTGCCCCTCCGTCAGAGGCTACCGCGACTCAGTCTGGTTTCTGCGCGTTGACGTGGAAGCTTTGGCGCTGCAGCTTTACGGTACGCGGGCGTTCCACAGCGCGCATCAGGACCAGTTTGGCAAGCCATGCGCCATTTGTGCCATTACGAATTTCACGTCCGTTCAGCGCAGCGCGAGGCTTAAGCCTGGTCAGAAGATGGACCGGAGAGTTGCTGTTCAGCGAAAGAAGCTGAGGCACTCGTCGCGCACGACTATTACGCAGTGAGTGTGGACACGACATATCCTCGTCCGCACATTGATTGGAGAGGCAATCAATGCTTCTGGATGCATCATCATCCATGCTTCCGGGTGGAACATGTCTTTCTGTCCTCATTGTTCTCCTCCCACCCCAATCTACTCCACTTCTTCCCACTGCCTAGCGCAAGTGTACATGACTTCTCCTTCTCTTCGATCTTCTCCTTCCAACGCCTTGGGACGCGCTAAAGCATCTTGTGGTCTCCTTCATTTCCTTCATCTCTGATTCCCCTGCTGCACAATTCTCCATTGTTTCATGATTGCGTTCGAGCCCCCAATAGAATCGATTTCGGCTGTCAGAATACCCCGACTACCACTTAACGTAGTTATGAACCCTTTCCTTTGTCTTGGGCGGGTTACGATATCTTGGAGTTGGGTTTATCTAGAAAGGCGCTGGGTAGGCGCTAGGTGGCTTGGAATTACACTGATGGTGGTCTTTTGGCATGGTTTCATGTGCGATTTTGCGTGTGGTGCATGTGTAGATCAGACAATAATGTTAAACGATGAGATGATGGGGGTTAATATACGTGCTTGTTTGCGTCTTGCTTGGATATACATGTACAGTGGCGCTAGTGGCTCCAATCCCATACCAATCTTACATGTAAAGTCGTGTCGTGCCATCATCCCTCCCACTCGATATCAATACACGCCTCCCTCCTCTCGCCCCTCCCCTGCCGCCCCTCCTGCCCTGAGCCACACTACTCCCAAATCCCCAACCACCTCTTGACCCTCCGTCTTCGCACTCCGTCCTCGCCCACATAATACCGCGGATCCTCCACATATTCCTCGCCCCTCTCCTCCGCCTCTCTCTGTCTCTCAAGTCTATACTGCCTCCTCTTCTCGACATCCTCGGCCTTCTTGAGCCGCTGCTGCGTATACAGCTGACCTGTCTGCTCCATGTGCATTTTGTACACTTCGATAAAGCGCCTCGAGGCGTCGATGGGGTGGTGCAGAAAGTCCTTGCGTGTAGGCAGCAGGTCGGCGTAGATTGTTTTGGAGAGAAAGTCGAGGTACCAGGCTGCGACGGCGAGGGAGACGAGGATGCCCTGTATATGGCGTTAGTCTTTGAACCATGGTGAGATGTGGCATGCGGGGTGTGGAGGGCTTAGTCGCATACCATTGTAATCCACACGTGGATAAACTTGTTGTTCAAGAACCAATGCGAGAAAGTGCCCTCGGGACTCATCATGTTGGGGTACTTTTTTGTCGCCATGCGCTTCCTGTCCTCTTCAGATATCGGCGCGCCATAGATTTTGTTCTCGAGATTGCGATTCGGTCTCCGCGCTGAATGCGACGGTGGTCGGTATTTATCTGGCTGGGGTATTACAGGCGCGGCTTTCTGCTGTTGTTGTTGTGCTGCTCTGCGGCGCAGAAATTCTGCTGAGAGCCCTTTGGCGGGTGTGGATGCATGGCGGGGGCTGCCGAGCGTTCGCTGAAGGATGAGGTGGGTTTGTGGCCGTAGGAGAGCTGGATTCCGGGGCAATAGGAAGCGTGGTATCGATTGGAGAGGCTGCAAGGACGCCATTGTGGTGGGAGGCGACGACGGTGGAAAAGCGTGGATGCGGGAGTCCGATGGTTGTAGACGATGAAGATCTTCGAGTGTTCGGAGAAAGATCGGGCCGGCACGTAGACTCGCGTTTTCACCGCAGGCATTTGCTTGACTCTGATATGACAAAATCAGGGGACTTGGAGTGTGATCGTGGGGTTGATCTCAACTAATAGTCTATCAAGTCAATATGCCGCCTCCCTATGGATCCCAAGAATACTGGAACCAGCGCTTCACCTCCGAGACGAAACCTTTCGAATGGCTAGGGGCACCACACGTGCTAGGTCCTTTCCTCTTAGATGCTATACAGTCCGGCGAGGATGCTGAACCACATCTTCTTCACATAGGCTGTGGGACGTCTATGCTTTCGCAACACCTCAAGACCCTTGTCAAGGAGCCTGGTCAAATTCACAATCTCGATTACTCGCAAATCGCAGTAGATGTGAGTCGGAAACGCGAGAAAGAGCTATGCAATGACAACAAATCCAAGGACGGCCCGACCACAAATGATGTGGCTGAGCCGTTCATGCACTGGGATGCAGTAGACATGCTAGATCACAAATCCTTCCTACCTGTCTGTAAGCCCGGGTCATATTCCATCATAGTAGACAAGTCCACCAGCGACTCCATTGCCTGCTCGGACGACGTCAAGATATCCCTCCCTTATCTCATCGATATTCCTGATCAGCCCCTGGACCTAAGTATACGAGAGCCTCCAGAACCTATTCACCCCCTCCACGTGTTGGCGGTGCATCTCGCGCTTGTAACCAAGCCAGGGGCGCGCTGGATCGCGCTCTCTTATTCAAGTGATCGCTTCCCCTTTGTGGACGGTTTGTATTCTTCGCGGCCGCATCTGCCTGGATTCCCGGATACAGGCACGCTTTGGAAACTGGTGGAGAAGCAAGAGATGGGGGGCCAATCTGAGCCGCAGACGTATGTGAACGCTACGGGCACGCTGGCGTATCAGCCAAAAGTAGTGCATTGGGTGTATGTGCTGAAACGCACTGAGGTCCCGCTACATGTGAGGGGTGGGCACTTGTAGGTATATTAGCAGCCGTATTCACTTCGAGTGTACGAAGTACCGGTGTCTCGTCTGAGGTCATGTAACGGCTCACCAGTATCGAGGTTCATAACATATGCTAAGACTAGGAGTTTTCCGCATACTTAGCTCTGTAGTACTCCGTGAGCATATAAATTGTTTTAGACGACAATGGCTTCTAAAACTCCTGCGTAGGGTTGCGAACGTGTAAGATCGAAATTAGTCTTCACCCAGTCCCCTCATTGAATCATGTACAAAATATAAAGTGAATATGTAATCAGAAGAATGTCCAAACATCGCTAAGCTCAATCAAAGCATTGTCTCTATACGTCCGAGATCATGAATACGAGCCCGCAGCCCAACTCTTCCTCCCTTCCTTCTGATCCCTCCCCTCAAAGAAAATATCAACTTGATTAGGATCCCCATTCTTCCCCTCCCTATAATCATATCGAATCTTCTTCCACTTCAGCTTCGGATGCTCCTTAATTTCATCGCCATTTAAGTTCATGCCTGATCTCCCTATCCTCGCTACTACAGGACTAAGCAGCATCGCCATTGAAAGAAAGCTCTCGTCCCGCACGATCGTGCGATTTGCAAATATGACGAGCAGGACTAATGCGAGGAGTTGTATGCCACAGATACTGCAGAGGATAATGAGGATCCAAAACCAATCTACATCGAGCTGTTGACCTTGCGATGGGCGCGTATGTTGGTTTGCGACCTCGTATCGGATGCCATGGTCGTCGAATGCAGCGATCGTGCCGACGGTGAAGCGCATGAGTATATTTTCGACGTCGTTATTTGTTACGATTTTCTTGGGCGACCATTTCGAGCCTTGTGAGTAGGATCGTGTTTGTTTCTCAGTCCAGTTGTTCCATGCGATCCCAGTCCATCCAATGGCTCCGGCAGCTATACGAGCAAAATCGTCGTTGCTGTACACGGCTGCTTCGTCATCGGCATTAAGCGTTGTAATGTCGTGTTTGCCTTTTGCTTTCGTTACTCCCATCACCGTGCTGTTGCACAGGAACAGCCCAGGTGTCTTCACGAGCTCATCGTCCTTGTCTTGAAGTACAGTGAAGTTGGTGCAACGTGGACCGCAGTGCGCGTTGACAGAGGCAATCCATGTCACTGCGCCGGCTGCTTGTTCCGGAAGCTCGTACTTCGTCCACTCCCCTTGTGCCGGTTTGCCTTCGATATACATGCTGCCAAACTCCTTGACTTCTTTGTCGGAATCAACCACGCCGCCACGAACTTCGAGTTGCTCACAAGTTGTAGCAGCTCGTATTTTCCTTTCGCTAAGGACATAGTTGACGTATTGATGTAGCGGGTCGCGGTTGAAAAAGCGATACTCCCAGAAACCATCACCTTTGTATAGAGGAGTTCCTGGCAAAGAAGACAGATCCTTCTTCGTTTCGTTTGAGAGGAACTCTGGATATACCATTGCCTCCATGCCGTACATCCACGCAGCCTCCAAGGATGTAGCGTTGGCGTCCACCTCTGTCTCATTGTACCAGGCATTCAGATTCGCCACTGTCACATTGCCCCGGGACATTAGTGGGATTTCCGAATTCTCCACGGGCCAGAACAAACTCAGCAAAGCGACCAAAATTTGAGATCCAATGTTGATATTCAGCCACAGCATACAGACGAGCCACATCCATTTCGTGCCGTCATCCCTGGCATCCCTGAACCAAGGTAATTTGCGGAGGTACTTGCGGCGTCGGACTCCTGGCATCGAAACAACCATGAGCTTGGTGATCTTGACCAGCGAAGCCGCATGCAGTATAAGGTCGAAGATCTCGAGGCTCACGTATCTTTGCGCCAAGAAGGTCCATCGAAATGTGTTGGCGTAGTGTTTGAGCGAGGACAAGAGGTTGAGACCTAGGCACAAGGAAAGCCCAATCATGACGGCGTTAAATATTCGAACGTCGATTTTGGAGAGCACAATCGGTCCTGCGAAGCCCTCCCATGCTTTGAGACAAATGCATGTCAGAGCACTGAAGATGACTGTCACAAGCAGCTTAGATCCACCCGTCTTAAGCAGCTTCTTTCGCGTCTCGTTGTGGTCGAAGCGCTTCACATGATGATGATGGCCGTGATGGTGGATCGAATCACCCATCAAAGACTCCTTGTCTGAATTTGGATCCATGTCAAATGTCGAAGTGGGTGTATTGAGGTATGTGTATCCGCTGTTTCCTGATGTGAAGGAGTTGGGAGTGGCAAGAGGAGGCGAGTACGGCGACGTATCTTGATGCTGCATCCCCAGATCGCCGCTGTTGTATGCTGTTTCGACATCTTCAAAAGGCGACGTTGGCAAGTTTAGAGGCTGCACGTCGGACCTGTCGCTGACCTTTCGATTGGAAACCATGATGTGCGCGTATCAGACAGATTTGCTTGGTGCGCTTCCAGGTGTTTGAATCAGAGTCTTGTTCGCCGACACCGAACGCACTCAATCTTGACCAGCAGATATACTGCGTTTCTGCTCAGAACATTAGAAATAGCGAATCCGAATATCGTATAGTTTCGAAAAGCGCTCGGTATTTCGTTCGTTGGTCGAGACGGTGGTCGCAAAGTCGCACAAAAACACGCCGTTCGTGTTTGTCAAGAAAGAGGAGAGCGAGCGTCTTCTTGAACCAGAGGGTCCGAATCTAGTCAATGCGGGCACTCGCGTGGCGGATTGGGGGCTGAGATATGGCCCCGGCAAGCGACAAAAGGGTGTGTCTAGGCCAAGTGGGATTCCTATTTCGTGCACGTTGAACGCTCAGGTGGACGGCTGGGAGACAGGTCATAAATCAAGGACGAAGCTGCTTGATATGCTGTAAACATTGCCGCATCACACCAGAGTTCTGTATTTTGTGCCATCTCAACAAGCTTTTCGCGACATCCTACAGGGCGACTTTGAGTTGTGCCCATTCACCAGATTGAAAGCGGGGCTTTTGGGTGCTCTCGCGTGAGGCTGATTGCAAGTGCTCAGTCCGCCTTCGGACTTATTTTAGGTGCTGTCAGTGGTTGGATGGGCCATGATTCGCTGGGAGGAGGTCTAGTTGAACGCATGTGTGATTTGTCTAAGCTGAGCTGAGGTTAGGTCGAACAAGCAATTTGGGGGCTGAAGCGGGATCTCGCAGAACAAGGATCAAAGCGTGTCGCGAGCATGGCAGTGCAGGCGAACTACGCGCGACATTGTGGATGGTGGGATCATTGCTAAGTGTGACGTCTTGTGATATAGAATGTGATGCAAGGTTGATAGAGGCGTCTGTAAAGGTGAGGTGGGGAATGTAGTACGAGAGACAAGCTTTTGTCCGCGGCCGCTACACTACACCAGTAGAGATGCGACTGAGCAGCCTATCGTATTCGTTGTTTGATCGTTCATGTTGCTTTCTATCGTATGACAGCCTGTTTGTACGCGGAATGAAATCGTTCATTGCTCCACCGCGTTAGCGTCAGCCCCGCAGATGAGGTGGATGGTAATTGTGGAGTGCGGACGTTAGGACACCGTACGCGGAGCTGTACATTGTAGGGCGCAATAAGTACCTATATCAAACCTGGACAGACGTACCTACACTTCTTACCTACCCCGAGATCCGGTTATACCACAACACCTCGTACAATGTCGTCCCAGATCATCTTCTACGACCTCCCTAGTCGCCAGGGCACATCATGGTCACTGAACCCGTGGAAAAGTAACACTAGTCTCACAGTCTAAGAAGTCGGGCTATCAAACTAACTCCAATGACAGCCCGCATGGTCCTCAACTACAAGAAAATTGACTACAAGACCGAATGGATCGAATATCCAGACGTCGAACAAACATTTAAAGCCTAGTACATACACCCACCACCGTACAATACAGACCCTACACACACTAACGCCGCCACCTCACAGTGGCATCCCCCCCAACGACCCCGACTCGATCGGCTACCACTTCGCCTACTCCTGTCCCACCATCCGCTTCCCCTCGGGCACCTACATGCAGGATTCCTGGCCCCTCGCCCACGAGCTCGAAAAGCTCTACCCGTCCCCCTCCCTGCACCTCTCCGACCCCATCGTGCCTCTTGTGCGCGACCAAATCGCCGAGATCATGAAGCCTTTGGTCGGCTTCTTCATCCCGCGCGTGCCCGTCGAGTTGCTGAGTGAGCGCTCGGCCGCGTACTTTTACGAGACGCGGAAGAAGCGGTTTGGGATGGACTTGGCCGAGGTGGGGAGGACGATGGCGACGGCGGATAAGTGGGAGGAAGGGAGAGCGCCGTGTAAGAAGGTTGGTGAGTGGTTGAGGGAGAAAGAGGGGCCGTTCTTTTTGGGCGAGACGGGTGAGTTTTGACCTTTTCTTTGTCGGTGGATGATGCAGGGCTGACGTTGTGATAGTGTCTTATGCAGATTTCATCTTTGTGGGTATGTTGCATATGATCAAGCGCATTGACGAGGGTCTGTTCAAGAAGTTTTGCGAGTTCGATCCGGCGTTTGAGAAGCTGTATGAAGCGTGTGGAGAGTGGCTTCAGAAGGATAACTGAGCTCGTCACATTCGAGCAAGTCTTTGAGCTGTCCATGAGCATGCCAATCAGGCTGGACCGAGCGAAAAATAGGGTGGAGCAAGAGAGTACTCTTGTCCACGTGTGCACATAACATGAAAGGAAATCAATTCTAAACTGGGTATAATCTTTCGACAACACTTTTGCTGTGCTCTTCCTTCAGACCTCCACCTCCTGCTCACGTTCATTTCCTACTATACGCGTTCTCCTGAGGCCCCAGCATTGGGTTCTGAAACTCAACGTCGTTCCCACCCGCAAACAGCGGCTCACTATCTTCGTCCACTCGACTTGGCGGCGTCCGAATCTCGCCACGCATAATCTCAACAGTGCTGATAATCGGCAATGCGAGGAGAAGCAATGGGAGCAGCTGTCCAAAGCTCCAATTCCCCTCATGTGGCCCCACCAGATTCACAGATTCAGGCGGCGATCCAAATGCCTGAGACTCGATGACAACACGAATCGTCGCCCCAATGCCCATCGCCAACAAGACGGCAAAGCACACCACCTGTACAGACTTCATCCATTTGGGATACGTCCTCGCGTGGAGATACCAGGTACTGAGTGCAAACACAATGCCTTGTCCCGCGATAACGGCAATAGTACCAGCGACGGATAAAGCAGCGTTGCTTGATTTACCACGACTTTCGACTTCCCACACACATGCGATGGGCAGTCTGGGCTCCATATTCTTGAGCACGGTCTGAAGGATAAAAATGCCAGACAAGATGCCGAGGAACATGTTGACCAGCATCAAGACCTGGCGGATCCAGCGGAGGACCCAGTCGCGTTTGAAGTCGTTGACGAGCGCGAGGAGCGTGACCAGGTTTGTTGCAGTAGATAGTAGCGAGAGAAGCCAGATGATAAAGAAGTGATAAGGAACCATTGTGTTCATCTTCGCAAGACCCACAGATTGAATGCCGATTCCCGTGAGGATCTGCTGATCGGAGAAGGATTGGAGTAACTTTCGCGATATGGGCGCGGACGTGGTTTTGCGGAGACCGAGGAGGATAATTGCGCCTGCGAGCAGGAAAGCGAGCAGGTTTGTAATTATGAAGGAGAGCAGCGTGCCTGCGCCTGCGACTCCGGCGTCAGTCCGCGTCGAGTCTGGCACATCGCTACAGTTCGTCATGGTCGTGATAGTCGTCTGAAAGGCGTGTAAAATACAGATATCGCAGCTCCAAGAGCAGAGTAGTTAAAGAAAGCCGCAGCGTCGGTCGAAAGAGAGAAAGTTGTGAGATGAAGTCAATCAGCAACCCACCCACGACCAAGTGCACAGCCTCTTCCTATGTCATCATCAGCAAGGCCTCACGCCCCCTGTCGGCTGATTGAAGGCATATTGGCGAACAACGTTACAGCGCGCGCGCGAAACAAGGGGAAAGATCGACAGAGGGTCCAAGGGGGAAAACTTGCTAGCCAGTTGTTGTGCGGGCCGGGTTGCTAGCCGTGGCGCAGCGCTTAATCTGTAACGCGGCGAAACGCGTGGGTTGGGCCAGTCAGATGGCGAGGACAGGATGCGTACTTTTGCGATTATATACTTAGAAGATGGAGTGCGAGGGCTTGCGTCTTGAATGGCGCTCGTCATATGGTTGGCGAGCAACAGGGAGACTTAGAACAGCCAAAGCAGTTGACTGAAGATCAGGTACATCAGGTACCCTTGCCGGTCGCGCCCGGCAGCGCTAAATCATGTGTCGGCAATAGAGGATGTCTTGTAAACTTCTCACAGCTTTAATGTCTTTGCCATCTTATAGGCCGGGACTAGGGTCTCATGGTCCTGCATTAGGTATTCGATCACTTGAGAAGATCTAGCGTATGCTGGATGGGTATATCAGGAAGAGTAAAGAGTACTACAGTCGTTGACATACAGAACCAACAGACGGATGAGAAAGTTATGTGGGAAGCAAGGCCGAATGCATTCCAAACATGTTTAGGCTGCTTACATATGACTCAAGTTGCAACCTCATGGGTACTTGTATAAACCAGGATTAAATCAAATCCAGCTTTGTTCGTCTAGACATGGTAAAGTCATATCTGCACCTCACCACGCATCAGTAACATAAATTACGGTGACTCTGCATTCTTTGCACGTCCTTGATTCAAAGCGTCGATATCGCCATTCCTTCATGCGACCTATACCAGGATATACCGACCCACTCAATTGCTACAATTACAACTCATATCGAAACCCCAACCAAAAAGTGACCCAACACGTGCCCGTGACGCTTAGATGCGTGTCCATGCAGCCCCGAAACGCCGGCACCGCCCTAGCCATGCTTTTGCTACAAATGGAATGGTGCAGAAGAACGAAGAAAAGGACGAGGTATATTCTATATATCCGTAATCATTGCCTGGTCGTCCTGGCGCTGCTGCTCAGACACGATGCCGAGTAGACGCGCATAGGGGACGGTGATGCGTTGGAGGTCGCGGTGTTTGCCTGCAGAACAAATTAGTACACACGTTACACCGTGTCAAAGCGTAACGGAAGACTTACCGAGAATCAAAACAGCCTCTTTTAACAGCTCTTCTCTCTTCCAGCCACAAATCACCTCTTCTTGCTGCTCGTCGGTCTCGTCGTCTGTTTCCGCGATGAGGTTGCCAGTCAGGCTGCGCAACAGCTCTTCGATTTTGGCTTTGAGACCCTCGGCGCCTAGGCGCTTGACGTACATGCTCATGTATATCTTGAATTCTTCTCGCGCGCCTAGGGTCTTTGCCGCAGCGACGCGATTTTCGAGATGTGCTACGCTAACAGAGCTCTCAAACGTCTCGTAGCCCTCAGCGGAGATGAGGGCCTTGATTAGTCTTTGGAGGTAGAATGCTCGGCCTTGTAGGAGGAACTGATTCGTTGTGTTTCGTTCCAGTGAGGGTATGATACCAGCCGAGATGTTTTCGATCGAAACTTGGTCGCCCTTCTCCTTGGATTCAGGCTTCTCGTCCGACGATCTGATGTTGCTGACTGAAGAATCTGTTGTGTTCCAGTACTGGCTTCCCACAGACCACCATGGCTCTGATACTCTTTGCCAGATGTACATGCTTGGGTTATAAATGTAGCCCTCGCCATTTGACATCGCCACCACTATGCGGCCCTCTGAGTTCAAGCGTGCGAAGACGATACCAGGTGACCTCGTCAGATGCGGGCCTTGTGTGTGCGCGGCGACGTCCAGGATCGGTGCTACCGAAATGGGCGGGTGTGGTGCTGACATCGTCTTGAGATTCCAGATGTAGCACATGCCGACTGCGGATATGCACATAAGCCACCATCCCCGACAGTCCATGATGACAGGTTGTGCTTCCAGTATCATAGCGTTTAGTGTCCGCCGGCCTGCTGGTGACCACGAGTAGACTGATCCATCTTCGCAAGCTGCTGCGAAGAAATTGGTGTTTCCAGTGACCAACAACACCGATTTGGGTAGGAAATCTTGCCACAGTGCTTGTCCTTTGCTGGTACAGCTGATTCGCGCAGGATCGTGATCTTGCGGGCGTCCAGTCCGGGAGTGACCAGTTGCATTTCGTGCCTCGAGCATAACGGTGTCCGGTATTTCTGCTTTTCCTGTGCTGGCATCTACACCGTTCTGCTGGGGCTCGCTGCCGTCGGCTGTGCGTACGATGACGCTGCGAAGCTTGGGTACTGCGAGCCGCACCTGGCTGACGCTCAAGGAAGGATTGACGATGGCAGGCCGAAGCACTTTCGAATGTTCCGTCAGGTCGTTGTTCCGCGCTGCTGCTGCAGCCGGTGGGATGAGGCCGTTCTCGCTGTTCAATACCACAGCAGCACCCCCAGGTTTCACAGAAGCAGCCAGTCTCTTCTCAACTTGACGGTCTTCGTCACCTTCAATTTCGGCGAATTTTCTCTTGTTACCGATCAGCATCGATGCCAGTCCGCCTTTTGGAAAGCCATCGTATGGCTTTGATAAGTCAAGGATGTTGTGTGGATTATCGCTTCGCGCTCCTGACGTTGTACTCGCGGAAATGAGTTGTGTCTGAGGCAGAGACGAAGTACCAACTCCAGATGAAGATGACACCAGCATAGGTGCTATGCGCTTCTTGCCGTCTTTTGTAACCGTGACTCTTTGCTTGAGCTTCTCGATCCTTTGGTCCACAGGTGGTTCAGCGGGGACCGGTGCAGGAGCCGCTGCAGCCGCACTCGATCCGTTTGTGAGAGTCGTTGTAGAGAGGACGCCGTTGGTTCCATTTGAGATCGGTGGCTGCACTGCACCGCCGTCTCCCATGAGGGCTCCCATTCGACCTTGCACACCCTTGAGCTCCCCGCTTTTGCTACTGTCTTCCAGTAAAAGTGCGTCAGTGCCCTCAATGATGCCGACTCTTCGGCCAGCACCAAATTTGGAAAGAGTTTTTTCATTCTCTGTCAGTGATGCAGGATAACCCAACTCGCCAGGCTCGAACACGATTGTCAAAATACTTCCGTCCAGACTCGTAGCAAACAGCACTTCTCCGCTAGGGGACCAAGCTAAATCTGAAATAGACTTGGCAGCTAGCTCTTGTGAGATCAACAGTGGTCGAGTGAAGACTGTGTTCCATATGCTAAGACATTTGTCCTGTCCCGCGCATGCGACAACAGTAATTGTGTTTTGGTGAACATTGCCGTCGTGTTCTGGCCGGGGCGGTTGTTGGTAAAAGAGCCTTGGTGAAAAACAGGTAACTTCCACCGGCCCTTCATGGCCAATTAGCGTGGTCTTATTTGGCTGATTGTCCCATGTTCCACGCTCCAGAATGGCAACGGAGCTAACGGGGCCGTTCGTAGCGTTGGCGGCGGCGATGTGCTGGCCATCGGGTGACCAAGAGCAGCGACGGAAGTATGTGGTGAGGGGCGAGGTTAGGAAGGGCGTGGTGATGGTGGTTTCGAGGACAAAGTTGTTGACCTGGTCTTGTTGTGTCGCATTTGGTGGGGGTGAATTGAACCGGTATACTTTGATGGTACGGTCGTCGCTTGCGGTCGCAAAGTACTTGTTCGCGGGATCGAATGTAATTCCCTTGACGTGGCTCTGGTGGTTTGACAGCGTCTTCAATTTCTCAAAGGAGTGGCCGGACCAGACCACGACCTTGGAATCCAGCCCCACCGACACTAGAATGGACGAATCTGCCGACCAACCCAGGTCCTGTACATCGTTGTCGTGTCCTATCAGTCGCCGGATGACGCGCCAGTTCTCAACGGGTGGGGCCTCGTTTGATCCTGTTCCCTTCGGTCAGCCGCTGAACCTCCGCTGTCACCTTGTATACTCACCAAAGGCAGCATGCGTCGGCGCATTGGGATCCAGTGCATAGACGCATACTATCTTGTCGTCTGCACCAGATGCCAAGTATTTGCCGTTGGAGGAGAATCGGACCGCGTGGATGGTTCCTGAATGGTGGCTCACAGCTGCGAGCTGTTTGGGCTTGGTATATTCGGATGATGCAGAGTTTAAAATGGCTTCGGTTGACCATATGCGAACGTATCCATCTGTAGAGGTTGCATCAGTCTCGTGCTATGTGGTGGTGCATTGCGCATGGGGTTCGCAATGGTGGGTGGGCGAAAGTACCTCCGGCGGCCGTGGCCAGACGCGATCCATCGGGCGAGACGTGGCAGCTGTATACTTCGAAGTCTTTGAGGTCGCCTATACGATATAATCTCGTCAGCTGTGTTCTTGGTCGTAAATCGCCTGCAACTTTGGGTATGCGCGCGGCCGTCTGTACCTGGGTGCGTCAACCACTGTGGCTTGATGAGGTGCATGGTCGCGTATCGATTTTGAGCAAACAGAGCATGCTACTACGCGACCATGCAGTGAGCAGGCAAGGTCGAGAAAGGAATGTGTGGAGCGTGTCGGATGGTTTGGACGACTTGCTCAAGTCGCGACAGTTGTCGACGCTGGCGACGCGAGCTCGCATGGGCCAGCCTACGTTTGAGCAGGGGTCTGATCCACTAGTTGCATGTGCCGATTCAATCTATGGACCACTCTAGTTAGGCTGACATGATTCCATTGATGATGTGTTTCTACAGGATATTCAACCTTGAGATCGACTACTCGATTAATCAGACCCTCGGCCTATACAAAGTGACACGTGCCTTCGGTATGCTAAGCAGCCATAGTGACAGCCATAACGAGCCTTCTTCTTGTGCCAAAGCCATCCCTAGCCTTCCATCATTTGTGAGGCCTGCGCAGATTCGACTAACGTGTGCTAATCTGATACGTCGCACCCGCCGCGACCTTGGGAGCGAAGGATCTCGCAGTGATCAGGATCTTTGGGGGTTGAGTCGCAAAGCCTGATGAGCGTTCACTACCTGTGCAGCCTGGCAGCTGGATCTTGGGGAGAACTATTTGGAGATCTCGTGTTGTTGCGAGTCCAGCGCCTGAGCCCAGTCGGTGCATGCCTCGCGTTTTGGCTTTTACAAGACGCTTCGCAATTTCCACCAGTGCATCTGAAGACTCGTCCTTTGGAGCGATCCGTTGTTCGCGTTATTCATCGGGCTCATTTCGCGACCTTCTTGCGCTTCTTGAACACAACAGCTGGCGCAGCAGGTGCATCTTCCTCTGCCTTCACACTCGCCGCCGTGGCTTGCGCAGCAGCCTCCTCGGCTGTTGGGATATCTTGTAGTGCCACACCGGCATCATCTTCCAGAGGCTCCTCCTTCTTCAGTCCTTCCTCTGTCTTGATCGTCTCTGTAGTACTCGGTTGAGGGGTCTTCTTCACCAACAAGCTCTCGAGATCATCATCGCCACCCTTGCTGCCTGGAAAGCTCTTGTACGTGTGTCCCCAGCCCTTGCGCTTCGTGATGAGCTCCCCTGCTGCCTTCTGCTCCTCCTCATCCTCGTCCAGCTTGCGCTTGTGCACTCCTTTGTTCAGCGTCGACGCCTGGAATTTCCCGTCTTCATTGATTTCGCCGACAACCTCTTCTGTGACCGTTTTCCAGTCTCCAGCAAGAGCCAGGTCGCCTCTCGCCTCGTCTGGAAGCATGACACCCATTGCTGCTAGCTGTTCCCATTGCTTCTTCCTATCATCCAGTGTTGCCTTCTTCTCAGGTCGCTTCTCGTAAGTCGGTGCTGGGCCGCCTGAGCCTGTCGCGACCGAGGTTGTGGCTTTGTCCGAGGGCACGAGACCGTTCAATCGCGCAACTTCAGCCTGCGCTCGGGCTTTGTTGCGCTGCTCGTTCTCTTGCTCGCGATGCAGACCGCGAAGACTGCGCTGGATGTTGCCTTGATGTCGTCCTGTAGCTTCATGCTGTTGTTTCTCGAACTTGGTATCCTTCACGTATATGAGACAGAACTTGCACCAGTACTTTGGCTACGACATTGTTAGCACTTTGCGCGCAGAAGGGCTTTTGCTGCTTACTGTAGACTTCCAATATTCGGACATGGTGACATGTAGAGTGAAGAGATGTGATGTGTAGAAAGTGTGGAGATGGATGGATGAGGCAGAATTGGGGCGGTGAAGGCGCGGCTTCAAGCACGGTCTCATGTGACAGCAGGGACGGTGCACATACGCAAGGCGATGACATCAGCGCAGACTTGCAATCTTTCATTGACTTTTCGACTTACATATATGACTTGTAGTACTAGCATAGCATTCCGGGGTACGACTTAAGGATTGTCCTTCTCGTCGAAGCCCGCCAATCACTGCCCGTAGGAAATATAGGTCACAAGCGAATACCCTGTGTCACGCGCAGGGCAATGCAGTCTTCCTACCACCATTTATAAAATTGTTCGAGTTGACATTCTGATGCTCATGCAACACGATCCGTCAGATATCACAAGTCGTAGATGGATGAGCCCGTATGTGCGGATGCCAAGGACAGGGAGAGTCCGCAGCAATCAACGGCAACTCAGCACGCTTCCAATTCAGGCACTGCATGGCCGCATACAAGCTCGCCTAGCAAGATCTCAAACTTCCGAAATGAGAAGGAATGCGCTCTTCTTTCGACAGAAAGACACTCACCTGCCTATCTAGGCAATGTGCGATGCCGGACTACCCAACTACTACAACGGCATCCAGATCAGCACAATTCTGAATACCCGAAAAGAGAAAGAATGTTCTCTTCTTTCGACACTTTTGCAAACAAATTGCCTATTCAGGTATGTACCACATCGAGCTACTAGGCCCATCACGGCCCACGATGCAGGCGATAGTGCACTGCTATCCACACCAGACCCTCAACTTTCCTGATCCAGCATGCTGAAAGTCCGCATCAGTGACGTGGCGACCCGCCACCATGGTGCGGGGAAGTGGTGAGTAAATTCCGCTACTTTCGACACCTGTTTTTTTTTTCCAAAGCTGCATGCCCGCGGTGGAGCCAACCAAGATTTCGCGGACTGGGTGCGCACGCCAACGATAACGCTGGTAGGGGGATGAGATTACAGCATCACTTCCCGAGGATAGACGATGCGCATGCTAGTCTTCGTTGTGCTGATAGTAACATGTACATTTGTTGTTCACCTGAATTGTGCGGCATATAAACACATTTACTCGCCTACAAAGTCTTGGGCCGGCCCCTCTCACTCCATCCCAACCGACCTCTTTTCCCATGGCCATTATAGCGCCACAGAGATCTTGGTACAGATCTGGCGCCTGTATTCGACACTTTTCGAGCCAACTATCCACTTGTGGAAAGTATGCGTTGTATCGATGGTGACCGCGGAGTACCTTGCGGAGCGGGGCGAGACGAGCCATGCAAGTTTGGTAGACTAATCGTGCACTACCTCGAGTGCAGTAGACCAGATCTCTTTGCAAAGTTGACAGATGGGTCTAGCGTTTCTTCTTATAGTCACGACTGTTCGTGTCGACGAAGGCCAACGACTCAGTTCTATGAAGAATGGCATGCATGGCCCTACCGTCCTTGAACATGTCTACCCCAGATTGCATCTGCTCATACATCTCTCGACCGTCACGAAGTAATGAATCAGTATCCGCATATCCACCCCTCCCTTCTCCCTTTCCGGTCCGCGTCCCGCTTCGAGCCTAGGTCCCAGCGAGCCAGACAAAGAAACCAGATCTACGATCTGCGATTAGTGCTGTGCAACCTTGCTCCAGTGATCCATACTCGCATCCTGCTTCTTTCCTAACAGAGCAGGTTGGGCAGGTTCGTCGAAACCAGTCTGGGGGTGCGCAGTGCTCGGTGGCGTCATTCGCATTTCCTCAACCAAACACCTCGCTCCGAAAGGTGTCTTTGTGCTTGATGGACTTTATGCGATAGAGTACAGCTCTCTCATGGCCCGGGGGTGATTTCAGTAAGACATAGCCCGTAGTCGCTGGTAGAGATGAATATAAACACAGACGTCGTGACCAAACTTTCCTCTATCCTCACACCATCACTTAACGACCATGGAGTGAGTGCAGCCCAATCCAACCCAACAAACAAATAGTCGCGTAGCACACAGCCCTACCGCGATCGACACTTGCTTCAGACCTTCCTGATGTAGTAGGTTGGGGCATGCACAAGGGTTGCCGGATATAGCCTAGGCGTGGGTGAATGAACAAAGAGGGCTGTGTAACGTGAGGACTGCAATCGATGGGGTGGGGAAAGTTGCCTGTTTGGGCAATGGCTTCGAGACGGGGAGAGCGTGGATGGGAGAGACTGGGCGTCGGGCTGTGGTGCGGGAGATGGTGTGGGTATTGTGCTGGTGAGATGTGCACGTGTTGGGGCATTTGGATGCAGGGAGTGAATGCAGGTGATGAGATAAGAAGAGTGACACGGTTGTGGTTTAATTGTTGGCTAGTTGACCAATCTATCTTCGATCATCAACGTGGCTCACTTTGAGTGCTTTGCCGAGTGTGAGCTGCTTCTTGTTCTTGCTCAGTGCTGTGGACAATAAGGGTTGTGGCGTACACCTGCTTCTAGAGCAAGTCTGGATACAATCCGAAGCTGTATACGCCTGCGGAGCCGCATGGGATGCTGACGGCTCACTGTGTCTCGAGCAGGAGCCATACCCGCAGGTGCCTTGGACGTCGAGAGCCGTGTTGCGCGTGGTCAAGGTGTTCAATCCATCTGATGCACAGGTCGATACCTCAATCCACCCTCCGCCGCACACTTCGTCCATCCTGGTCCCCTCCAATGCCCGTTACAACATCCTGGACCAGCTCGCGCAACTGCCTCTGCACCTCGTCCGACTCGTAGTCCGGCCGCGCAGCGAGCTCCTCAATGCGCCGCCGTATCTCAGGATCCGGCGCATCGCCGGCTGCCTCTTCGCTCATGGTTCCCATCTCGACGTTCAACCCCTCGGGCAGCGGGGGCGGCGGATGTACATCCTTGGTCTCGACCTCGCCCGCACTCAGCCTCCTCCCACCGGTCCTCGCACTCTTCAGATACTGATAGACTTCATGCCCCTCGCCCTCCTCCTCTCCAATCTTCTCCTCGGCCGTGTTGCCATCTTCGTTCCGTATCGACGTATCCGCGCCCAGCTCTTCGACCAGACACCTCGCGACCTCTGCCTTTTCGCAGGCAAACAGCGGCGACTCGCCGTCCTCGTCGAGAATGTCGACGTTGGCGCTGTACTTCTGGACCAGGTCGCGCAGGAGGGGCAGCTGGTTGTACGAGGCGGCGGCGTGGACTAGCGAGTAGCCGTGCGCATCGCGGGCAGAGGCGAGCTGAGGGTGCTGGGCTAGCGAGGCGAGGATGGCATCGGGGCGCGTGTCGATGAGGTTCAGCAGCACGTCGATTTGAGCCATTGCTGAGGTGCGTGGGCTGGCGATATTCTGCTGTTGGTGCTGGCTTGGCGGGACGCGGTGCATGTTCGGTCACGGGAATTCGGAGAATGACGTTGTGCGGAGAATTCTGGTGTGCTGATCGGATGGCGCATCGATCGGCCTGCATAGCCTCCCGGCGTCTGGCCCTTCCCGCATCCGATTGCTGCAATGCCCCAGCGTTCATCATCGCGCGCTCATGGGCGTGCCCTCCGCTGCCATCCGCCCGAGTGTTGGTGCTTCCTCGCGGCCATGATTGCGTACGCCCTCAGCATGGAGCTAACTGATGAGCATCCAACGCTGCGTCAGCCAGCCATGCCACTGCATGGGGCGTACCATAGCATGGGCGCTAGCTGAGACATTGCCGCATTCGCTCGTCGACGCTCAGCCTCAGAGCCCAGCTGAATACGGCCCTTGGCGTGTCGCGTGCCCCTTTGCTTCCCTTAACACCAGCGCACTCTACCCTTCTTATTCCTCTTTTGGCTTGTTGTACTTAATAATTCCATTGTGTTTCCTTCCTTGTTCCGCTGTCGCCACTCGCAAAACTCTCCGTCCAACGACTACGTAGGCTTACCACGCTTCGCGCCGCCCACGGCGATCGCATGCGCTCCACGCTATAAGCGCCTGCGCTGTCTCGCGCCCTCACCTCCGCACTCTTCACTTCGCCCTTGCCTTTTCACACACTGAATCACTCGCCTGCAACATGAGGTCCATCCGAGGCGTGGGCGTGCCCTCGACCAAGCTCGTCGCATCCTACGTGTTTGACTGGATATGCATCATGTAAGAAATGCGTCCCACACGTGCGGTGCGAAGGCCCCGCTAGTCGCTCTACATGTGTGACTTGCGCCGCCTTCCCGGGCCTGCATCAACTCACACGGGACATGACAACTAACATGCCTCAGTGCAATCGCTGCTGTCGGCGCGGGCTGGGAGTACATCTTCCCATACAACCGCCCCTTCTCCCCTGTCGACCTCAACATCTCGTACCCCATGCAACACCACGAGATGATCCCGACATGGCTGCTGGTCGTTGTAGCCCTCATTGCACCCGGCGCCATTGTCTTCATTGTATGCATGGTCTTCGTTCCCGGTCCCACTGCGAGCAGAGGAACCCCCAAGGCGCTCATCTGGAGGAGGAAGCTCTGGGAACTCAACACTGGCTGGATGGGACTCTGCCTCTCGCTCGCAACAGCTTTCATGATCACCCAGGGCATGAAGCTCATCTTCGGAAAACCCCGCCCTGATCTTCTGTCTCGCTGCCAGCCCGATCTCGACCGCATTGATGAGTTCGTCGTCAACCCCGTTGTCGCCAACGTCATGGGCCAAAACTGGGTTATGGTCACGTCAGGAATCTGCACCAACCCTGACCGCAGCCGCGGTGGTGAACTCATGGATGGCTTCAAATCTTTCCCAAGTGGACACTCTAGCTGTACGTATTCTTCGCAGTCCCAGCTCCCGCTACGGTCATACTAACTTTTCCCGCAGTCTCATGGGCCGGCCTTCTCTACCTAACCCTCTTCCTCGCCTCCAAATTCTCCGTCGCCATCCCCTTCCTCCCTCCGCGCCCCTTCTCCACAAACCCCAACCACACATCCGCCATCGCGCCCTCCAACCTCAAGAAAAAAGCCTCCATGGCCTTCTCCAAACACGAATCCAGCCTCTCCTCCTCCTACGCGGAAGAATACGTCGTCCCCATCCGCTACCAGAACGCCGCACCTCCCGTCTGGACCCTCTCCCTCATCCTTGTCCCCGTCGGCTCCGCCATCTACGTCTGCGCAACCCGCTTTACCGACTACCGCCACTTCGGCTTCGACATCCTCTTCGGAAGCTTGATCGGCATCACCACGGCGTGGTTCAGCTTCCGATTTTACCACCTTCCCATCACGCGCGGCGCCGGCTGGTCGTGGGGCCCAAGGAGCTACGAGCGCGCCTGGGGCATTGGCGTCGGTCGGGGCACGTATGTCGGGACCGAGGGCTGGAGTAAAGGTGGCAGATCGGAGACGGCGGGCGTGAGCGCGAACTCGAGTGCGGAGCAGGGTATTTTGCACGAGGAGAGGGGGAGCGATGTCACTGCTACGCATGCTGTTTAGGATCTGCGTGTGAACTTTTCGTTTTGTTGGGTTGGGACTGGATGGATATGGATTTGGCGTTATTTGCTAAAAGTTGCTGGAAGGATGGTGGGAAAGCACATATATACCACACCAATGGTCGTCGAGAGAGATTGGGAGATACAGATTCTGTATTCATATTTACATTTTACATGTTCAAAGATAATACTCTCTTCTATCTGGAACGAAATAAACGCCATGAAATTTGCAACACATGATGCTCATGAAATAAGTTCCGTATGCCAGCCAATATATCATAACAAACACACAACTTCTCCATCTCAATTGTGACTCCTCACAACTTGCCCAACAATATCCTCGCCCCCGCATTCCCCCTCTGCCCCTCTCCCTTCCCACCCTTCTTCTTCCCTCCCGGCGCCTTCTCCACCTTGTCCTCCCCGCCCGCCGCCTTCTCCAACTGACTCTTCCCCTTCTTCAGGGCACGCAACACATCCTGGCGGCCGTCGAAGCCCTCCGTCTCCGTCAGCGCCACGACGACAAACGAGCCCTGGCCCGTCGCCCACTCCATCAGGTTGCCCTTGGCCTTGATCTCCGTCCACAGCAGGTCTGCGAAACCCAGGGGCGGAGACACGGGGACCACCTTCTTGGTTGCGGGGTCGAATTTGCCGCCCTGGACAAGTGTCTTGAGCATGTTCTTGCCGTGGCTGGACGGCATGGGCTTCTCGACCTTGTCTGTTTCCTTGTCCTTATCGCCAGTGGGAGCTGGTGCTGTCTTCTCCTCGAGAATGTCATGTGCCAACCGCGCAACCTCTGCGAGTGCCTGTTGGCGCACCGCGGGCTCAACGTCTGGGGCGCCGATCAGGACTTCGCTGGTGAATTGTAGGCCAAAGGGGAAGGATGTAAAGTCTTGAGCGCGTGCTGCGAGGGCGCTGACGAGTTGTGGGGATATCGCTTTTGCCACCTCGTTCATGCGCACTGTTGCGTCTTTCTTGGACGTCGTTTGGCGGATGGCGTATAGCTCTGCGAGGCGCTCACGTGTGTTGTCGTCGAGAAGCCATTTCGCGTCCGGGTTGAAGGGGTAGAGAAGCACGGTACGGGCACGCGCGTCGTTGACGAGACCGAGGACCTTTTCGCCGAGGCTATCGTTGCTGGGGAGGAGTTCGCCGTAGATGGATTTCGATGTCAGTTTGGTGTCGTCGGTGACGGCGAGGGCGGCGAGGAGGACGTGGTGTGCGTTGGCGTCGTAGGCCATTTGTTCAATGTTATCTTTGTAGGGGCGGATGAAGAGCTTGCGGTCTTTGGCTGTGCCATAAGCGAAGCAAAGAGACATGAGTCGCGAGCCAGATTTGGTAAAAGCCAGGTTCTTCAATAGGTCGACATTGTCGGCCTCTTCGCCTTCTTTAAGCGTGGGGTCGGGCTTCAAATGCTCGAGGAAGTCGTTAGCTTGCTCTGTTCCTGGTTCGCAGACTAGGAAGTACTGAAGCATGGCATCGTGGAGCATGGTGAAACCAACGAGCTTCTTTTGGATGAGAGAGTTGATCTGGTTCTCCAGGTAATCCAGTATAGGCTTCCTCTTCTCCGGTGACTCTTTCAAGATTGTGGAGAGCTCAGCACTATCCGTGCCCTGCGCCTCCAATCCTTTGATCGAGAATTCAGCACCGTACCATTCACGAAGAAGGCGTGCCTTTTGCTCCGGCGTGGCAGCTGCTCGGTAGATGTCGTCCAAGATCCAGGACCCTTCGGGATGGTTGATCAACCGCTTCACGTGGCCGTAGAACTCTTGAATGATCAAGTCGCGGATCTCGGGGTCACTGCACTGGTTAGCGGCAACT
Source organism: Phaeosphaeria sp. MPI-PUGE-AT-0046c (assembly GCA_020747045.1). Taxonomy (NCBI): domain Eukaryota; kingdom Fungi; phylum Ascomycota; class Dothideomycetes; order Pleosporales; family Phaeosphaeriaceae; genus Phaeosphaeria; species Phaeosphaeria sp. MPI-PUGE-AT-0046c. The sequence continues at coordinate 1,377,350 of JAGTJN010000001.1, read as the reverse complement.
CTCCAAATAGCAATGGATACACTTACCCTTTCTCCACCAGCTTGGCGATAAGGAACTTGGAGTATTTGCCCTCAGCAAGCGTCCTGAATTCGCCCTTCAGCTCGCGTGCAATCATTCTCCTCTGCTCCATGGTGGAGTACTTGATTGCCGTCTGAATAACACGGACAGAATCGTGCTTGAAGACAAAGTCCTTCACGCGACCCTCTATGATCTCAAATAGCTCCTTAACCAGCTCTTTCCTCTCGTCTTTCTGTACATGAGACTTGAGCCTCAACTTTTCCCACAGTTTCTTGGAGCGCTCGATGATGTCGGCATTGGGTTTCGCGGCCTTTCGTTCTTTGGCAAGCGCTTTCTGCTTCGCATGTGCCTCGCGCGAGTTGTTTGCTGTGAATCGATTAGCGCCTATGAATTGGAAGAATTGTGATAACTTACAGTTGAGCTCTGCAAGCTTTGAATCTGAGCCGTCCCCTTTGAACTTTTTCTTCTGATCTGCTTCTTTATCCTCCGACTTGTGTTTGTGCGCTTTGCCATTCTGCTTCACATCCTCCATGGGCTCTGCCTCTTCGCTCGAATCTGCGTCGCTCATGTCGATATCTTCGTTCGCGGAAAAGCCGTAGAAGCCATTCTCTTGCTCGCTCGTATCTGATTCCTCGAGTTCTTCTGAACTCTCCTCCTTTGCCTTCTTGGACTTTTTGACCGGCTTCACTGCATGCTTCGAATCGCCTTTCGACGTCGTCTTTTCGACCTTAACCTTTTTACTCTTCGATTTACTATCGGTGGCAGGTGTTGCGACTGCGGATTTGCGCTTGATGCCAGCCATTGTTGAGATTATATGTCAGTTTGTAAATCTCACGGCTCAGGCGCATCCAAAAGTCGCAACTGAACTTTTCTGAAGCGGGCCGGAGTTTTGCCGTGCACTAAGGCGTCGAAGTGGGGCAGGGTCTGTTGCGCGCAGCTCAAGGGACTACTTCCAACATCACAATGCCATCACGAACCACTATGGTTGACGCAATACCATGCTTGACCATCTTCGTCACACTTCGAAATCTATGCGTTGGGACTGTAGTAGCTTTTCCGCCAACATTCTGTTTTCTGATTAACTCGGGCCTACACCTGGTTGGGTTGTGGCGACATCGCGGTGCCACGGCTGGAGCTTCTTCCGCTTGTACATACTCATTATACAGCCCAGCGCTCCGTCTACAAGTGGCGGACCCTGTGCTTCCGCCTTATCAGCTTCCTCTCTTGACATTGGTATCGCGCTATCGCCGATCATGATGGGTGGCCAAGTCTCTTCGTCGTTGACAGCATCATAGAGCGGAATAAGATGAGGTGCTATGTTGTAATTATCAGCGCTGATATTACGCTCGACCCTGGAAGCGCGGCATTATGTCACTTTGAAGATGACCTTCGCCTGTGTCGTCTCAAGGCGGGCAGCACGCGTTGACGTCCTCGATGCCAATCTGGCGACAGCGACAGATCAGCAGCGCACGTTGTGCTATTCTTCGAAAATGCGATCTCCTCGCCACGTTTTCGAATTTTTTCGGAAGATCTAGACCTTCGCTGCGTGGTCATGTTCAAGGCCCTGCAACGGATTGATGAATTGTACTACAAGCTGCATACAAGCTTCCCCGGATAATCACCAATTCTAACTTCCCCGCACCTCTATACAAGGTTGATTAACAGAACTCTTACTCTCCGTTCGATCACTTGTGCTATACTCGGTTAATTGCTTAACCCGCACCTGAACCCACTTTTCCAGGTACATCTGCACTTGCATCTTGAATTAAAAGATTTATTACACAGTCGCCAATCTGGTCGATCACGCCCAAAATACCAACAGCTTCCGCCAATCAAAGCGTATCTTAAGTCATTATTGAACACTGTTGTTACACTCATAGCTACCATGCTGTTCCACAGAAACGACTGTGTAGCTGCCACGGCCTTGAACTTTCGTTCTGGTTGGCTCACTGACCGTTTCGACTGGAAGTACCGCCCCTCAGATCGGCTTCACTGTCGGACGTTTGGTTCCCCACTGCAGTCGCTCATTTCCCACTGGCGCCGCGGCAAGAGTGCACTATGCTTTTGAGCCCAAGTCGGGCACATGTTCCATCATAATTGTGGGCCAAGACATTGGAGATCTTGTTCTCAGTCTGGAGCAATGCGACCACCGGGAGAAAGTTGTAGAACACTTCTTGGCTCAATTTCGCAGGCCCTACGATAACGACTGATAACTGGGAACTACCGTCCGAAATCGGTGTCCGCCGGCATCAGACCGAGGTGATCTCATTGTTCCTGATGCAGCTGTAGGTACGATAACCGGCCCTTTCCATGCTGGGTCTATCTAGCGATATTGCTGTGCAACTATTGAGCCTGCTTTACCACCATTCGGATCTTCAACCCGCAGGAACTCATTTCACTCCGGTGGGTCAGACAACCTGCTTGATGCTTGGGAATCACACAGGGAGCGCACATTCGCAAGGAAGAAAGGTGTGACTGCATCAAATCTTGTGGAAGGACGGACCTCCAAATGCCCGTTAATCTACCTGGTTGGATTTTGCAAGTGTTGAGAACATGTGAATTGCCGCCTAGAAAAGCATAAAAGGCAGTGCTATCGCCGTACATCATCAGATATCGAACATCAAGCAACACAAGCATAGCTACAAGCACAACCCAAGCTTTTCACACGAAATCCTTCACCATGAAGTTCTCCACCGTCTGCTACATCGTAGGCTTGAGCGGGTACGCATGCTCTAGAGCATCTGAATTGATACATTAGAGCTGACGAATGTTCAGCCTGGCTGCTGCCCTCCCAACGGACGACAAGTCTAAGGCTCCTGCTATGCCTTCCGTGGTGCCCGTTCCCAAGCCCAGCGGTGCTGTACCACCGGTCATGAGCGCTAAGCCCCCAATGCCCTCTGGCCCAGCTATGCCTCCCAAGCCGTCTGGCACTGGCGGTCTTCCATGGGGACCCAAGCCGTAAGTCAGTTCTTTTGTTCTGTATATTGAAATGCTTCTGTAGGAAGTGGACGTCAAAGATAGCAGCAAACTTGCCTTGTGTCCTACATATGGGAAGCTAATACCCGCATAGCTCAAAGTCATGGGCCATCTCCATCAAGCCTACCCCCTCTGTCCCGGGACCCAAGCCTCCTGTCGGCACCGGCACACCCCCAAAGCCCTCTAAGAGTGTTGAGGCACCCAAGCCTAGCAAGAGCGCGGCCATGCCCCCTAAGCCTTCCGGCATGCCTCCGAAGCCTTCCGGCATGCCTCCTAAGTCTTCTGGCAAGCCCCCCAAGCCCACCCCCACTCCTTACGAGGATGACGACGAGGATGATGAGTAGAAAGCTGGCTCATTAGCCATGAGTGCGCTATTCTTCCGCGCCAAAATTACATTCTCAAGACAACATCAGCACGTTTTGTACATATTCTGAGGGTTGCTGGTTCTAGTACCAACCCTGGTGCTGGTGGTTTTCGTATGTCTTGCTCTTTGGAAGAGCACTTTCAACTTGTATATATCTTAGCTGTTTGGCGTATATAAGACTACATCAATGAACACAGTCGTTACCACCATGAATTGCGTTGGCTTCGCGATGCTCGGTCGCTTTAACTGATTGGAAAGATGAGGGTTGACTACGGTTCAGCTTTATTGTCTTATGTGAGGACACCCTCAACTACGGTACATACCCTCAAGCAGCATAACCTTTGATGTTGTCTAGGGTCGATCATACTGGGATATTTTAGCCAGGAGAACTAAAGCATTTAGATCATCGATTTTTCTTGCATCATATGTACACCATGTAGGATGAGTGGATCTGTCGCGATTCAGCACTTTAGTGCAGCTAGAGTTCCACTCAGAACAATATACCTATCTGACAGAGATACACGTTAGCCCGCCCCCATCCCCCGTTGTTTTCAAGATGGCTTCCGCAACAGAATGAATAAGCTACTGGTTTGGCACGTCTACAGATTCAAAGGTGATCAAGACGCCGCGGGCGCAAGTCAAGTTACGTGGCAATACGTCTAAAGAATATGCGCATCGATATGTGTGCCCATAGGTACTGCAGTGTAATCTCTACACACACACACACACACACACACACACACACACACACACACACACACACACACACACACACGAGAGCTCAAGACTCTTCAGACGTATTTAAAGAGTCGGTACATTGAATGATGGTTTTGTAAAAAGAGGACTGCCATGGTAGGCGGGCATGGGAAGGATTATGAGTAGGGAAGAGGCAAAGGTTTTGTGTTGGGCAGATGCTACGACACGATCGAGAACATGTGATTGCACAGACGCGGCATGACCGAAATCATCTCGTAATGCAGAATGGTTGCTTTCCACATATGAGAACTTTTGTGCAGAGGTGCAATTGATGAGAAAATCTGTAATCACTTATCGTCAAGTCTCGTCACAGAATTGACGTTGGGTTGGCCTGATGTAACTTCACCTGAACCACACGCTCACACGCAAACTCTCTTGCCTACAATCATCTCTTTTTGATCGCACATCACATTCGCACCGCATGTTCGATCCACCAATGCACACCACCATTCCTAACCAAGTGGCGCCTTGCCCGATGGTGGCTGTGTGCATACTCGCCCCTGCTCCCCGCTATCGATTGATCTACAGTACATACATATATTCAGAGGCCCACGCAGCACATACCCAAAGGGATTCCTAGATCACTATCCCAGCCAATCGACCGTTCCAGAAAACTTGGTTCCTGCATTTTAGTTTGTGGAAGGGCGCGCGCAAGGGCTGCATGTGACGCATGAAGGTTCAGCATGAAAGAGGCGTGTGTAGGATCGCGGGCTAGTCAAAGTGAAGTGATTGGTGGATAGAGTGCCACGATAGTGACGGGTCGTGCATACGATACTGTACGTACATGTAGGTAGATCAAGATTTCACAGGCACTAGGGTACAGGCGCAAGATACACAACCCTTGTTTTCTTGAGCGTGAAGCATCGGTCGCATCTTTTGTGTCTTGTAGTTGATGCTATTTGTGGTATTTTACTGTACCTGTTGCGTGCGTAGCTAGCAAGGATAGATCGTATAGAGAGGCGAGATGCGGGAGCATGATTCATGGGCAACTGGGTGGACTGTGGGCCCTGCATGGACCGTACACCGTACACAGTAGCTGTTCTTGAATCCATTGCTGGTCTTGCTACAGGTGGAACCGAGAAAGAATATAGAATCGTCGACACCTGCAGAGTGTTGATCACGAATCGTATTCATGACTGAATACGCCTACCAACTTTGCAAGCACCTCACAATGAAGAGCAACGTCCATATAACAGCACAAATGATCGTGACATTTCGGGGATCATGTCGTTCACGATATCGCAGGGTCCTCCATACCTCACATAGGCATATATATAGCTTCCATGGCTTCGGAAGATCGATATCGATGTCACAGAACTTTAGATCGGTGGCCCGAGGGTTCCGCCGCGTACTGAAACAGCCGTATGAGTGGTCAACACATTGAGGGTCCACACTTTATTGAGGCAGAGAGTGTCTTGAAACTTTGTTTATCAATAAGCTCGAAAATTTGTATAGACGTGTGAGGGTGGTGCAGCATAATATGGTATATTGGGGAATGGTGGAGAAACTGAGCATGGCTGCAAACATGAGACCTAACTTTTGAGCCTGCAAAGTGATGATAGTGATGTATCATAGGCGAAATCTACCCAACTTCATTACTTCAGCAATGATCGTATGTTGTCGTGTAGATTGTGACAGCAGATACGTTTGCTGTCGAGCGCACACTCCGTCCATCTTCAAAGCGGGAGTCCTTGGCATCGCTCTCTTCGAAAGCACAATTCCAGCAATGTAGGAGAGCTGGTGACATACCCATAAGTACAATGTTACCTCCGAAAAGGCTGGACTGTTCCTCAAATCAATTATCGTTATGGCGTTAGTTACCTCAGCCCTAGCACTCATCTTCGTATCGAGGTCAAAGGAATTCCCGACGCTCAACGCCCAGCTTCCAGCAATCTCGTATCGTCCCCATACCAAGTCAATGGATTCGAAATACGACTCCATGTCTCGGCACTGCAACTGCATCATGCAAAGCACGTGCTCGCAATATGTCTGTGCTTATATATGCTCCGGAGGATTTCGCCTAACATGGTCGCAGCGCATCAAGCGAAAAGGCCAGCACAAAACTTTCCTTGCCCTGCAGCTCAGTTCCGCGTCCCTGAGACGTCAAGTTCGTCGCCTCCGAGCTATTGCGTCACATAGAGTTCCCTCTCAGGGTCAGCGGGCAGGCCCAAGAAGAAGCGCAGGGGCACCTTACGGGGTATGTCTGGGCGGAATCCGCAAATGACAGCGCCAACCAAGGAATCCAATCTTGCTGGTAGCGGACTGCAGACAGCGGAACGAGAGCCAAGGCAAGGTTTCCAAGAACCGGGTTTTCGAAGAAATCGTCAGAAGGCGGGTTCATCCTTGAGACATACTGTCCCAAATTTGATGTGCCTTTTGCGTGGTAATATAGGACCAGGATACCAGCTTAATCTCACACACGAGAGCCGGTGATGTGTACTTGTATGCTCGACGACATCGCAATACACACGCGACATCAAAGCTCACCGGTAGTCCATTGTCTGCCAGCCTCGCGATGCCCATTCCGCCGGTCGGGGCGGCATCTCCAGATGCCAAGGCGTTTGGCTTCGAATGAGCAAATTGCGATGAGCAGTCAACGGCGACGCGGGTGGCTTGTTCCCCAGACATTGTTGGTGCGCGAGCGCAGCCTGTGAATCAGCCAGTCAGCCCGTGGCGGAGAGGCCTGAGCAGCGCGTGGTTAGCAGCCACAAGAGAGAACCTTAAATCCACCGTGTGACATTATGACTTGAGACGTAGAGACTGAAGGAACGAAAGTATGGATTGTGGAGAAAAGTATGGATTGTGGAGAAAGCATGTGTACGAAGTACTGTGTATGCATATGTAAGGAAAATGTGGATATACACGTCCATGTACTTCGTATGCGAGCGTGTATATTGGTGACGGTAGTGATGATGATCGTGTGTCACCTTCTAACTATGTACTTATCATTATGACCGGCCATGATTATGTCCCTTTTTATGTTCTACCAAAAAACGCCAGGTATGATGTGCGACGAAGCGATCGTCGCTTTTGCAGTAGTTCTCCGTGGTGCCTGGGACAAGACAGTGCGTCGAGCCACAACCACCCAGATAGAATGAGTCCAAGTTCTCATGCAATGCAACGCCCCTAAATGCCAAGAAACAGCCCCCCAAGAACCGAATGGTAGATTGAAAATCGCTCAGTTAAACTCCTGTTGTAGAAAGTGCAGCCAGTATTCTGGCTTAATCAGATGGAACGCCCAGCCTTCAAGGTGGCACAGGGCTGTAAGGGAAGAATACCCAAGGTAGCGGGTCGCGTAGTGAACGCGCAAGTCCGGCGTTGCAGAACGTGTTGCGAGCGTATTGCGAATGACGTGACCGCAGCAAGGAATTATACGCTCTCAACGAATGCAGACCGCCGTGTCTCTGATGATCGACGCTTCTTCTGGAGCTTCTTCCCTTGTCTCGCGTCGGCAAGCTCATGCTCCTCGGGACTGGGGGGTGCGAATGTGCCGGGCCTCAAGATCTCGAAGCCGGAGTTGACCTTGCGGAGCACCTGGTCGGTGCTGCGCTGATTTTGCTGCGTGTTGACCTCATACGGCACTTCGTCATAGGAGTATTGATGATGGGGCCCTCGAGGCTGGTAGGTGTCGGGGTAGTAGGCGGCCTTTGGTGCGTATGACTCCGTGAGTGGCACGCCCTGTTTTGTCTCATCGGCGGCGCTTGCATCTAGAGCCACGAATTCTTGTGGTCGGTCGGTAACAGCAGGGAGCGGTGGTGACGGCGTCTTCTGGGGCATGAAATAATTAACACCATTGGCTGATGAGATCTGGTTGTCTGCCACACTGGCCCATTCTCCGCTATGACCTGGCTTGCGGACTCTGGGAGTGAGCTGTCCAGTCTCGGCGACATGGGACATTCGATGATTCTGTAGGGATGCGAGATCGGTTCGAGGGTCATATACTAAAGGGTTAGATGCGGGCCTCATATATGCAGACTCGTACGAGCGAACATCTGGCTGGATCGTCATGTAGTCCGATTCGTCGCTGGTACGTCGGCTCGACTTGTTCGATGATTTGCTAGAGAATCTGTGGGGGCGACCGTCATTAGGAGCTAGACTGTGTCAGTGGTTGCGCATCAGGAGATATGACCTGTACTCACGAGATGGTGGTCCCGAGGGGGCCCCGGAGCGTGGGGACTCGAGGGCGCTGGAGACTATGTGATTTTGCGCGACGTGATGACTGCAGTTGCCGCATCGAACAGCTGCTGTACTTGACGATCCGCGACCAGGTGAAGATGCGCGCGATCCGCCTATCACGGGCTCAGCTGAGACGGCGCGGTCGAAGGCACTACTTGGGGGACGGGAGCTGTTGCGGCTGGAGGCCTGGATCACAGCCGCAGGTAGCTCGAACTGAGAATTGCTCTGACTTCGTGGGAGCTCACTGATGGAGTTACGGCTGCTACCAACAGGTGTGTTGGTTTTTGAGATCCAGACACCCTCCACTTCGATGCCACTCTGGATGGCGCGTATTCCGAAGGGAGTGTCTTCTTTGGTTTCCACACTCACGGCAGTCACTGGTTGCGCCTCGAGCATCTCTGGAGTTTGTGCTTGCTTTCCCTTGTTGACTTTGGTGTACTTCTTCATCTTGTTGCGGTCGTACCATAGTTTCAGGAAACCAAGGATTATTGTGAAAACCTGGAGACGTTAGCAATTGACGCAGATGGACAAGAGCGGAATTCGTACGATTCCGCAGCCCAACACCTGTACCAAGTTAGCAGCTTATAAAAATCGAGGTATAGTGAAGTACTCACAAAGGTCATCTTCTGCCATAGCGCCCAACTGTTGAAAAAGACATTGTCGTCTGATGAACCGAAAGCCATGGCTGCGGCCTGTGGATGAGGGAATTTGTGTGTAGGTGAGGTTGGGAGAGCAATTGATGGCGTAAGGAATTGTGATTCTTGGTTCAAGATGGCGCGGCGGTTATTGGTTCCTTGCTCCGCGGTCAACGTCAGGGAAGTTCCGATCGGGAAGGGAGGTCCGGCGATAAGATAGAGCCAAAGTTGAGGCAGGTATCCGAAAGTCGGGCTCTCTGTTGTGCAAGTGATTAATGGCCGTCCACGTGTGGTACTGGGATGGTAGACTGAGTGAAATGATCGGTCGTCAATCCAGCAACGGTCCCGTGACGAAGGAAAGCGAGTGAAGGCAATTGGCAACAGATACGAACGAATGTAAGGGTACTAGAGGATTCTCAGGCCAGTACAGACTTGGACGATAGCGTCTTGTGGTTGAGCGTTGGGAACGAGCGGCGTAGCGGAAACGAGTGTGCAACGTCGGACTGGCGAGCGAGGGACCAGGTGTCACTAGTGAATCAAGCTGCCATGTAGGTACAGACAAGACACAGAGGGCCAAGAAGAGGCACACAGAAAGACCTCGTGCTTTGCTGTGGCTGGTGAATGCTGAGTCGTCTGGGGTGTCAGGAATGGGCAGTCTGGCAGTCGTCACGGTCAGCGCGAGGAGCATGGGAGGTGGAAATATTATATTGCCATGCAGCACCAAGAGGGCTCCGCACCAACTAGGATGTGCTGAGGCAACGACGGATGCTCGTTTTGAGGAGCAAAGTTTATATCCTTGCGCTCCAAGACGCACCATGGTCCATGGCGCGTACGACCAGACATGCCTGTTGCTTCCCGCATGCTAACCTGGCGCCACACAGTGTACCATGGCTCAGTCGCACGTCCCTGTCCACAGGATAGCCTGGAGAATCCGCACGAGGCCATGCGTGGTAACAAGCGGACGGCAAAACTGCTCTCCCGAAATAGCAGACCACGCTGCGCGAGTGTTTGGAACGACAGCGAAGGGGGCTCCACATGGATCCGCACGGTGAGGAAGTACAAGCAGACGCCATAGAGCGGAGGGGCGGGCAGCGAGTGGTATCGCGCTGTGGTGCATCGCGCCCGACAGCCTCGCGATGCTGTGTGACCTGTATTCAGCACCGTGCTTATGACCAAAAGCAGAACAACGAACGACAGTCGTTGAAACAGTTGTGAGCGAGTACGAGGGGTCCCCAGTCAGCCGAGCGGCCGACCCATGACGACCAAGCTTCGAAGCCGCTACGCCTCGGGTAGTGTTCCAAGAGCGAAAGTTCAGCCCGATTACGGGAAGGTCGTGTCAGGGGTAGAACGCTGTGTTCCAGTTACTTCGCGCTGCCACACCGCAAAAAAGAAAACCCGAGCTGCTCACTATTCCTGGAGTCTCTTCCGACAACAACGTGTTTCGCAGCGCCGCAGATCAGTCGAACCTGTTCTGGCGTCGCTTCAACTCGCGGCTGTTGACCGGCGAACTTACCTGGGTGCCAATCTTTACACTGGAAATGAAACTTGACTTCTTCATCCGTCTTTGCCGTAGTCATTCCACGGCGGCAGGGTCTGCGTCTGCAGCGTTCAGTATGACGCAAGCAAATTCCCCTACTTCAGGGTATCATGAGCCACTACAGCACACGGCTGCTCAACAGCCATCCTACCAAGACACCAAGCCACCAAGCCACCAAGCAGAACATGCGCCAGCCAGAACGGGTAGGGGCCCCGTCTGCGACGTTTGATGCTCGTGAAGAGCAGACCCAGTTGTTTACCTAAGACAACAGACCGACCGATGGAGCAGGATCGCAATGTGTTTTTCGTCGCCTTCTCCACCGTGATTGCAGCCCAGACTGCATGTCCATACTGCTGTCTGTGATTGGAGCTGCCGTTCCCAAGTTTCTGTCACTCTGTCATCGCTCGGTATCAACGGAAGTACAGCATGGGTAGCGATATTGATGCCACCGTGTACAGCAGTTCTGTACCACTTGACACCTCCATCACACCGCTCCAGCTGTACCCAGCCGCGAAAGGACAAGCGACAGCCCATACTGCTGGATACTGTTTCTAGAAAGATCTCGGTCGCATGCACAATAGGTACGGCATCGTGAGTCGCTTGATCCAATATTAGCAAAACCTGGTATCGATTGCATGCTCAGGTGTAGCTCTCGGGGCCGCCAATTGCATCTAGCCTTCACTACGGCCGATGTCTTGATGCACACCATCGTCCGCTGGTCACGCCTGGCATTCTTACTCGAAATTCAATCTTGGCATCACTAGACTGGAATTCGGGAATTAATTAGTGCATACTGCCAACGTTGATTCTTGACTCAGGCCTCGTAAACGGAAGTCGATGCGCGAATCAAGGATGCATTGCATCAAGCAAATCTCTGGTCTGCTTCCCTAGCTGCCGTCAATAGGCTCTAGGGAAAACACCAGGACGTGTAACTGTCACCGGGTATTGAGATCTTCTGCACGATGAAACTGCCAGCATTGACCATAGGAAGACGCCTATGGTACGCATTATACCCCAGCACGACACGGGTGAGGGGAAGCCGCTGTACGAGAGGTTCGCTTTACCTTGCTATCTGGCGACAATTGCATGCTGCAGTCACCGGGATACTCTTCCCTGCATCTGCATAGCCTTGTCCAGATCACAACCGATCAAAATCGATATCCAGGTTCGGCCAGGTGCGTACGAAGAGTGTCAGCTAAATTTTTAATCATGCGTGACGCTGGTTTCGTCGGGCTCGGAACAGCCTTGATCTTGATGAGTCGGGTCCGTGGTCAAGATTGCCCTGCTTCGATTTGCCTCTTGCCGCCTATCTGTTGCGCGTGACAATAGCCGCTGTACCACGTCGCTGAATGGCCACGCAACGAGAGCCCCACGTGAAACGTCGTGCCTCAAGTCACAACTTCATACTAGCATGTCCGCAGCACGAAAACGTGACGGTGCCTGACAAGTTTGCTTGGGACAAAGAGGAGCTTGTGTCGTCAAGACTCAAGACTCAAGCATGCCATTCGAGTACGCGTGCATCTGCTCGAATTGGAGCTGCTGATGCAACACGAAATCGTGCCTGGGGTGTAGAGGCGAGCCTCACGATTGTGTCATGGCTGAATCGGTGCATGTCATGAACCATTTTCGTCTCAGCAGGCGCGGGTGTGAACTCCTTCGGGCGTTCAACAGCCCCAGCCGCTAACTGCCAGCATGTAGCGAGTGTCTCCACGCTGACATGCTGTGCGCACATGCAGCACGACATACGTAGATGGAGCGTGGTTGACATGGCATGTTGCAATATCGTGGCGGCTACGAGGTGGCTCGAGGCTGAACGAGGAGCAGCCTGCGGCAGCGAAAGCACTGTCCATCCACGATAATCTTGAATCCAGCTACGAGGTTGAAAGAAGCTGTTTTTGGAAGGGGTCCTGGCGACCTGAGGCGTCTCGCCGTTTCGTTCCTGGATCACATGCAGGGACGGACAGTGCGGAGACGTTTCATGGCTAGCATGATCGTCCCTCTCAGCGCTCCTCTTGAGTCCTCGATGCCTGGACGTTGAACTCTTTCGTCTCGTTGACGCCGGCTGCGCTCTGACGGCGTTCGCTATGACGTCTTCCCCTCGACAAGTTTGTTCGCAAAACTGCCCGGAAATGCCAGCGCCGAGGACATGTGCAGCGCCCGACTACCCGTTCCTTCCCCATTGGATCATCTCGGCGATCAAGTCATGATCTCACCCGACCCCAGATCGAGGCGTTGCCTCCATCCACTACACCAACCTGCAACAGCCTTTGCTGCACTCCACTTGTAATCGTATTCGCCTTGCACTACTCTTAGGTCTCCGTCTACAATGCCCATCCGCAATCCCTTCCGCCGCGCTGGTGCGCCCGAAGTCGCTGATGTCGATGGAGCCCAGCGGAATGCGGCGGAGAATGGCTTCAAAGACACAACTGTCTCGGGCGCACAGCCCCTGCAGGTCAAGGATTCTGCAGAGTACAAGTTGAGTGGTAAGCCTCCTGCTTAATGCGCTCGAGCGCATTGTTCCGCCTAGGGCGATATTGGATGAATTGGGCGCTTACGCTTGGAACAGAGATCAACGACAGCGGCGTATACCTGCCGGTAAGACATTCAACCCAGTCCTACATGTTGGATGCATGCACACAGCCGCAACATCTTCCATCTGCGAATTCAATATACGCATAGGATTGACACTTGCGACAGCCCTCGCCCCACCAAGAGAAGCCCACATTCTGGCACTCCAAGTCGAACCTCTCCACAACCTCGTCCAACCACCGCAGTCTGCTCAGCGAAAATGAGCCCTTCAGCATCTCGCGCGAGAGCTTCGACTCGTACAGGAGATCATTTGTATGTTGGCATTGCGCTGCAGCCGCCAGAGACCCCGCTTACTGTGGCACAGGACATCTCCGCGCGATCACCTATTCCAGATTGCATCGGCGAGACGTATCCACGCCAGTCGCTGGATGCTCGCCGATCCCTAGACGCCAGGCGTTCTCTCGATGTCCGCCGCTCGCGCGCGACACCACGTTCGTCCATGCAGCAACATCGCGACAGCACAGACCAGCCAGCCGTGCCAGAAGAGGGGTTCGAGGATGTGGGGTTGAATGACGAGCCCAAGCCACAGCCGCAAAAGAAGCGCGGACTCTTTTCTCGCTTCGGCGACAACAACCACGCCGACGACAAGAAGCAAGAAGATCGCCCAACTTCAAGTCATCACTTCTCCTTGACCGGACGCAAGCGCGCCGAGAGCGGCACTGGCTCGGAGCTGAAGTCTATGTCGCGGCCATCCGCAGATATCCCTGTCGAGTCGCGATCATGATACCCATGACGAATATGTATGAAGATTAATTGTAATCGAGGATAGGAATCATGACCTGAGGAGGTACTAGTTTTGGGCAGGCATCATGGCGTTTTGGAACATTTATCTGGCAGCATGACGTTACCCTATAGAGCATATGGTATCATCGGTTGGGGCTGCATCACAATCGCTTTGACGACTTGGGTGGGAAGTCGTTGTTGTATCTCATTGACCTGCAATGTTTAGATATGAGTGGACCGCGATTAAACAATGAAATCGAACCCTTCGAACATCTCCAACCCTCGTCTATTGTCGATGCAACTTACTCTCCTCGCTCCCCAACCCTCCTTTTGGCGCTTCCATCAACCCAACAACCTTCAAGCGAAACACATCCACCCATCATCTCATCAACCCACATCTTTTTTTCAACCTCACATCCATTATACACGCGCAAATTACACAGAACACAGAAACCAACGTCGTCCCCAACCCATCCGCTCTACCTGTTCTCAAATTTCCCTACCGACAAGGCTGTCCAAATATCGCGCATCCGTGCTTATGATCCTGGGGCGAGGGGTTGATGTTTTGTTTTGTTTGTTTCGCGCTTTGGGAATGGAGGAGTGAGGAACTGTTTGGCGAACGTCTGAATTACGTATTTGGTGGGCTCGGTCATTGAGATATGTGGACTATGCAAAAACAGTTGCGTTAGACTCGCCGTATCGGCCGTATCGGATGGTTCGTTCGATGCGTTTTGGGTAGAGTGAGGTGCTGAGAATGTGGATGGACGCGTTGTAGGTGCTGTAGAGGTTTTGAGACTGCAACCTGGGGAGGTTTATAATGGACACTTGTTGACAATGTGTAGCTCGATGCATCTTTGTATGTAGTTGCGAAGTCGCGCCTGCTTTATGGATGAATGTACTAGCTGCATTTAGGGCGGTGTTTGTTTTGTGCACCTCAATGCACACGACATTCGAACCCCTTGACAGCTTCATGACTTCCAACAGATCAATCGTTAGTAGCAATATGGGAATTCCGCCCACAATGCCTTCACGAATGTTCCAAGGACGATGTCCGGCCTTCAACGTACGTTCTGCACCTTGCAGCCGACGACGTCTGGGTATTCGAACAGTGCAGCGCCTTGTCGGGCGCTACTCTGGTAACAAGCCATTAAGCATCCTCATGATACTTTCTAATATGAAGAGCTCGCATCAGTCTGCCATATATGTATCAATGCCAGGTGGAGTTGGTTCACTTGCTGAAAAATTGGATGCAATCATGAGCCTGGAGTACGCCGAGCAGAACGATCTTCGACAGGGGCGAGAGCAAACTTACCATGAGTGGGCTTCAGTTCTTTTACCGGAGTCTATCTCATCGAGACTGTTTCGAAGGGTTGGGTGGCGCCGCGAGGTAAAGGTATGTCTGTGGAGGATGCGGGAACTGCGTTCTCTCACCTCTCAACATGCTTGAGCGCTTGATCGAGTGGTATATATTGGCTCTTTCCAACGGACTCTTACAACCCTACACCACACTTTGAAAACACCAGACTTCAGTTCCTCCACTTCAGTCTATCATACAACTTCAGCATTCCAGCCTCAGACAGAACCTTTACGCGTGGGCTAATCAGAAGTTCCTAAACACCACCATCGAACCAGCTTCACGGCTACCAAGCATGGTCAATCCGGACGACGATGCGGGGCGCGCAGAGATGCTAGAGTACCTCTTCAGGCACATCGTTCTTCCTGCGCGATTGCCGCACACAGATGATCGAGACAGTGAAAAGGACATGATGCTCCTTCGTATGGTCTCTAACGTCTTGGATGATCTAAGCAAGGTAGTGAGCGGCGGCCGATTTGCGTGTGTCAGAGATGCCATGACACTGGTCGATAGCCTTATGCGAAGCCGTGACTCGAATGGCAATGCCAGCGAAAGCCAACTCCAATGTCTACTCGACGAGTTGATTCAGTCTAACTCAGACCGAGTTGTGCCAGTGGAATTGCAGGCCCAGAACGCTGCACTTCTCATCAGCCGCAACAAGGACAATATAACGTTCGAATCGTTTGAGCTCTCGCCGACCAACGAAGCCGCAATGCTGAAAGGTCGCCTGACACGACATTTTCCTGCTTTAGCATGTCAGCTGCCAATCTCCACCATGCGAGAGGCCAGACTTGTACAAACCCTAGCTACTACCATAGCAAAATTGACTACGCAGGCTGCACCGGGCTTTCAAGCTATGGTTCGAAAGGGTTCGAGCGACCACGTGGAGATGAGAGACACAGTCAACCCAGCGATGGTGACGGACTGGCTCATGAACTTTATCCTTGCCGCAGGAGGTGTATCAGCTGATGTCTTATGCATCACGAAACATACACGCGAGGAAGTGTTTTGGCAAGAGAAGGAGCCCTGGCGACGGTCACCATTATGGCTGCTCATACGAGTGACACTCCAGCTATTCTTCGCTCGTCACGAAAGCGATTTTCCTGCCACGTCTTGCATGTACAAAGCATTCATGATCCTCATGCTAAAGCAACTGCAACAGATGGTATGCTCCAGCCTGATTGGCACTCGGTCAATGATGACCTTGTCACTGACTTCCAAACAGGCTAAAGATGGTTGTCAGTATCTTGGAATTGATCCAGTGTATCTCATCACTGCCAAACTCCAACGCAGGATCAGCAAGTTCGATGCTGGGGGCTCAATTCAGTCCTTTCGAGATGATTGGATGAGCGCAGTCAAAAACCTAGCCATATCGAACTTCGAATTCGCCGCCGATCGATGGACATCCTTCGAGCAAAACTCTGAGATGAGCATCTCCAAGGCCACGCTTAGTTCCATACAACCCGAATACGATCTGGATATCGATTTACCTGATCTCGATACTTTCATTGCGGACATACAGGCAAGGTCACAGACTGAACCTGTGGGAGAGTTTACTCCGTCGTCTTCAATCACTGTCTTTCCAGCGAAAGATCTACCCATTGACTTCATCACCCTTTCGAAAACTACCACTGACCAATTCTTCCTACTGGCGGCTTTAGAACGATGGGTGGAGCTCCATCAACATCCTTGGATCGAACTACACAAGGCTGAGGTGAATACCTGCAGTAAGCTGCACCAGTTATTGAAAATTTACCACCGTACAGCGCAAGTTGAGTACGCTGGATGTCCGACATCTTTGTCTGTTATGTATCTCACGGCCATTGAAGTTTGGATCATGATTGATAAGTCAGCTTGTCATCGTCATTCCTTGCTCAAGGATTACAAGCCAGAAGTATTCCTTGACCAATTTCAGAGTCTCTCTCTGCCATTGAAGACTCAAATGGGACGTCTCCGCAATGCTGAGATCTACGTCCAATCGCGACAGGACGGTGCGCAACAGTCACGACCATCGATATTCAGTGACTTCGGGAAAGCAACATCCCTCGCGGTCCAGTACTTCAACACATCAACTAGATTGCAGGCCTTGATGGCAGAGATTGAAGCAGCTGCCCGAGACTTGCGTCAGAAGAAATTGCAAGAGTTGGACGACTTGATACGAAAGTATCAAGATCTTATGGCAAGATACCACGATGGCAAGTGTGACATGGAGGTTGCCCTAATAGATGGTGAAGGTAAAGGTGTGTTCGATAGTGCGGTATCACATGTGCTGACAGATTCCAGAAACATTAATACATAGCGACGACTGCTCTCGATGCCAGCTAAAAAAAGATGCGGAAGCATTATATATCGAAATACAGGAGTGGCCCTTGTCCTCAATACCAGATGTGGCGAAAGCTACAGTGTTTGAACTGAGTCCTCCGGAGGCTATCAGGGAGTGGCGTGATGCCTCCCTCTACCTTATCACGGATGTCCTTCAATTCCGTTACGTGGCACCTCGAGTTCCGCATCATCGGTATGGTCTTACCTCACACAAAGATCTCTCCTATATTCCCTCCAGGAACTTGAAGCAATACCAGGATCGTCGTCTCGTGCCTCTATCGGAGATCAAGGCTCACAACGACACCTGATATCGTCTCAAGCTGTCCGTAGTCATTCACCAAAATGCAAGTGTCTGTCCGGAGAATGCGCTGGTATACAGATACTATGACAAGGGTCAAGACTACTGGTGCACGGCGCTGAAGCCGGACGGTAAAGTGGTAAAGCAATGCTCCTATGCTCTCCCGGAGCGTGCTTTGGCACTCGAACGCTTTCTGCATAGGTCGGCTGCCACATGCGATGGCCAAGTCAGCAACGAAATAATTGTAAGTGGATCGAAGTTCATCTTCTAGTAAATGCTTGTCCATCTGTCTAATTTGCCACTACTTCACGCCATCATTGAGCACACACTGACATCCTTTGGCAATCTAGGCTAGTATCAATGATTGTCCGCCTCATTTCAAGATGGCAGAATTCCAAGCCTTTTCTTCAATGCCACTTGGCCGAAGCATAATCTACCAGAATGTCTTGGCTCAACTGGCGATGCCCAGTATCGACTTCACAAAACCGGAAACGCATTCTTTGATACTGCAGATAATACACGAAGCCGGACCATCCAAAGAGAGTGTAGAGAGGGAGACTCATCGAATTCTGACCGATCAGTCATTCACTACGGCAATGCTCGAACATCTCGAACGAGCTCAACAAACACATGCTCCAAATTGGGATTCCTGGAGAGCGGCTTTGATATTCACTCAAATTGCGCGACGTATCCTGAGTTTGTGCAAATCTCGGATCATCAGAGAGCGTGCTCTATCCCTTCTTGATACCATACGCCAAACATGTGCATCATGGCTGGAACTCATCCAGCAAAGGATTACGGGATCTACAAGCAGTCAACACAGAACAGATCTCTTCACAACACTCGTGGATGTTGCACTACTCTGTTGCAGTACGCTCGATGTCGAAGATGAATCTATGGAGACAGTGCTGCAACAAACAGGAGCGGTTTCCATTCTGCTTCGAGGCTCGATCATCGTTCAGGAAAACCAAGTTCCGACGGTACCGACGTGTCGAAGCTTGTACAAGACCATGTTACAAGACTGGAAGCGTCTGACCTATCGAATATTCCCGCGACTTCTTGAGCATATTCTTCGAAGCAAAGATGGCCTAAACCAAGCTGTTTCAGCCAGCTGGGCTGCATTTAGGCCGTCTTACGACAGAAGCTGGACTCTTAGCAAAACACACAGATGCTGGGTTTCGACAACCTCTGATTCACTGCCAGTGTACCTCAACATTTTGACGGGCGAATTGCGCATAAATGGATCGCGTTTGGCCAGACTACCTGATGAATACATACGGAGCCCGGTGTACTCACAAATACTAGGGTCATCCACATTGGATGTTGGACCGAGCAATGAAGCGGGTATGAGCTTCACCGCAAACTCTACCCATTATGGCCACCGTTTACATTTTGGGATGAGTGACACAGACATGTTGATCATGGCGATCAAAGATGAGTCAAAGTAAGTACTACTATTCCAGATTACGACTGAGGCTGTATTTATGAGAAATCTTGTATTAACGCCAGACAGGCTGGATCTCGTCCCTACACGCTTGTTGCGTGATTACCTTCCCGCCTCGTTCTGCGAAGACTATACACACTGGTATGATCATAGCAGTGATGCTGTTATATTCCGATGCATAGAGCAAACGTGGCGTTCGGTTGGTGATCCATGGCGTCTCGAGCATGAAGCTGAAGTGTGGCGCCTGAGAAAGAGCACAAAAGTGCTTATCAATCCGCGCAGTGACAGCGCTCAGGCTGTATCAAAAGTCTTCCTTCCTCTTGAAGACGATGAATATATACAACTCACTTTAGACGAAGCTTCGAATACAGTCGACATCGCACTGCCGCGACTGCGTCTGGACTTTTCCATTCCACGGGGCGATACCTATATACACTCACGCCAACACCGAGGCTGGATAATCGATAAGAACCAGAGCATTGGCACTTTGATTGGGCTTACCAGCAAAATGGTTCTGAAGAAAGCGAATCATGAACGCCAAGTCCTGATCCCGGTACCCAGGACATATTTCGCCGCGAAGTCCATCAAATACGACATCGATCCTCAGGGTCCTCATGCTACTGTCACAATTGCTAGAGGAGAGGCCAGCAAGACATTCAACTATCAAATCGATAGCACCACGCGACGCATCATCGATAATGGCAGTCGACAGGCGAAGCTTCTCCTTTGCTATCTGCATGCACTCAGCTCAAGTAGTTTCCCAGACCCATTCACCGGGTACACAGGAGCAGAATCGGCATTGACAATATTGAAATCCGCAGCAGTAAGGTCGTTCGAACCTCTCCGCACCGAAGACGTCTCCTTGCTAGCCCTTCTGGCAAAGCTCTCACCAGTCAGGAAATATTACCCGCCACATGAGAAGGTCATGCAGCAGGTCAAATGGGACAAAATAATATCCACTCACTCTCAACGAGCGGATTTCGCTGGCGCAGTGCGTGAGATATACGCTGACGCGCAGAAGTATGAGATCTTCTACCCTGATCATGATTTCAGCAACCCTATGGAGGGTCAGGATTGGAAGAAATCAAGTAAGTCACGACCATACATGGAGTACGATCATCGCTAATCATGTTTATAGTTCCGTTCTTGGATGAGAGAGAGTCCATAAGAGCTGCCAGGTTTCAGGTCTGCGGATTTGGTGCCGAGAACTACACTGTTCGCCATGATACAATCTACGACCCGAGAGACAGAGTTGTTGATTTTGACCGCGGTCAGAGAGCCTTCACTGCTGCGACTTTCATCGCACGAGATCTTAGCGCACTCTTTTCTCCTGTCACAGACTTGAAGACCGAGCTTGCGTCCAGTCTGCTCAAGAGTGTAACGGTTCGGGGCACCAATCCTGACTTCCACCCTACGAATCTACGATTCGACGCAAGGTGGCTGGAGGACTCAACTTTAGTTTTAGCCAACGACTTTTGCAGTGTGCATCGCTGTTTGTCCGCCTCAGCCGCCACACTGAACCGATACGACATAATGGCCTGGCTATCTACAATGGCATACGCGACATCGGCCAACATGAGCATCATTCAGACTCTCGGTATGATGTACAAGTCACAAGCACAGTATGCCAGGCAGATTCCATCGTACCCCGAGATCCATCCTTCTCTCGGCACTGAATGGAATGTGAAACAGCTCAAAAAGCGCTTGAAAGCAGTGGCTACCAAAGCTATTTCGGAATGCCCAGAGTCACAGATCGAAAGGAAGCGCGGAGGACATAGGCAGAAGCACCAAGAGACAATAAGGGCTATCCACACAGAACAGCAGATGAAAGTTATTGATGAATTCGTTGCCGATATTCAGGGACAATGGCCGAACGCTCGTTTGCAGACACCTTCTTCAGCAGCGATCGAAACATATTTGAAGGTAACCGTCGCTATGGCTCACGTGCATGAGCTTGAAAAGTCATGGGCAAACAACGATGTCTTCATGAAATATCTGGACAAACTTTCACGCAAGCTATCAGCAGAGAGAGTTGTGGCCATATCAGCTCGACGTC